>CM037839.1:12250418-13662918 GCA_021234535.1 Stichopus chloronotus
AGTTAGGTAAGATGTATTTTACAATTCCCTATCCCCCATTAATGTCCAACCATTTTCCTCCAATCTGAGAGGCATTACTCCAAAAATTTCTCAGTAAGCAACGCGCCAATCGATTGTGGCGCTCCCCTTAAATAGTGTCACGACTGCAAGCCCCTCTTCAACCCTTTGTCCCTTTCAGTTCCCCTCCTCAGGCTTTTTTTTTTTCGAAATCACAAATGCACTTTTGTTTGTCGCTCTAGTGAGCTTACTTTTCATTTCACATTTGTCCGTTTCTTCACTTTAGATGACATTTCTGCCAATCAGCACTGGAAAGTTTCACGCGTTTCCATAGAAATATCGGTGTCACACACGTTAGTAAGGGCGCCCTTTTCATATGCGGGGTAGACAACCTTTGAGGGCTCGGGCCAACTTGCTATTTGGCAAACTAGCGGAGGGCCAAAGGGTTAGTTGAAATAGCTGGAGGCGCGACGTGTACGAAAATTTGATAGTTGAAATAAGTATTACAGCCATGCGTGGCCATGCGCTCTCGATAGTATTGCACATTGTGCTTTTTGACTGCTCTCCGCGGGCCGGATTCTTGACACCGGCGGTTCCGGATTTGACCCGTGGGCCGACAACTGCTATAAAGGCACCCAGGTGAGCAGTAAATAGAAAATAATTGGGTTATTTTATAAATTTGCGTCACTGTGATGGTATCAGAAACACACAGGAGTAAAGGTCGCCGTGTCATCTTCCTCTAACAATCAGACCTTTTCTATAAACCACGCATGCGTTCATATAGTAGTATAATTTCATCAAAATTTTGTTTTGATTGGATGCATATGACTGTCTTTCTACATGGCACAGAAGTTTAATTCATTGTTTACTAACTACAGCACGGTTTTATGCCCCATTCCTTTTAATACACAATATGTAATATGAAAAGCTGTACTACATGTTTAATTATCTCTAATATTACCAGCTTTTGTAATTATTTTGTGAAGTATTAAGTGATATGAGACGACGTATGAAGCTGTACCAATTAAGATGGACGCGAAGGAGATACGCAATTGCATCGCTGGACTGCCACCTGGAAACAGCCAGTTGCTTAATTAACCTGCCTTTACTGCTTACGTGCATATGCCTGGTATACTTAATTGTCGGTTTTTGCAAACAAGACGGTATATGCAGAGGAACAAAGTGTATATCCATTATAGCAAATAGAAATCTGAACGCCTTGTTGACAAATAGCCTATCAAATGATGGATTAACCCACGCAACAGACCTATTTTCAATGGTCAAATTATTGCTTCCATGTGTTGAATATGATCACATACCCTACGGTACTTTGTACTACAGATTAAAATAAATCGTGGCCGGACATTTGGAAGCATCATGAGGACGTTGCAGCAAGCACATTGCTGCAGGCCTAAGAGGAACTGGTCTAAGGGCTGTATTACAAACTTAATTGAATAACTGAGATCACTGCATGCTTCACTATACATATATATGGGAAATGTCTCCCAAAATGTGTCATAAGACCTAAGTTTCCTTTTATTTTTTTTTCTTTGATATTTTTTTCTTCTACCGACCTAACGATGTTGAGGGCGGTCTTTCCCTGACATTCGCACGGATCCGTCGTTTTGTTACTATTAAGTTGTGTATAATCAAATATGGTGAATCGGTTCAGGCTAAGATAGAAGTTCCACCACAAGTGAGCACATTGTTTTAACAAGAAAATAGTTTATACATCTATACGGTGAGGCTATACGGTAAGGCTAAAAGTCACAAATATAGTCAAATATACTCATCCTTCTCAAATGCAAAATGACACTAAATGAGAAATTAACAATCTAATATGAAAGCTCTCTCAGCTTGATAGGTATGGAGCCATGGTACAAAAATCTGAAAAAAATAGGCCTATGAAAACAGCTTACTCGTGATTATGAGAGTGCGCTGTGCGATTGCTGGTCCCCCCCCCCCCCCACTACATGTAAAAGCTACTAGCTACCCCTCACGATATAGCCTACAGCTGCGGCAATTTAATGGCACTTTCAATTCACCATACCATGACCATGAAAGTTCAAGTTTAATTGATTAACTAGAAGAGCTCACGCACACATCCATTTCCTCACCGTTGTTTTGTTAAACATGTCCTACTCTAAATTGTCAAATTATGTCATTAGACGGTATTGTAAGCAAGTGCTACCACAAATCGATTTTAAAAGTTATAGAGTTGGATTTTCAAAAGTCGTGTAACACGAATTAAAACACGCTGTAACAAATGACCATTAGGCCCTCTTCTCCGACCTGGGAGCACAGGTCAGGGAAGTGTACCGTAATTAGTGATGGTCAGTCGGTGCGGGGACTTCAATGTTCTGTGAATTCTTCCTTGCACTCTGCAAGCTTCTACTTATAAGTAATCCTTACCTATTCTTACTACTCGCACAGGGCGTAGCAAATAAAACTGAAGTTCTGCTGACACAAAAGATAAGTTGTGGTCAGTTCCTTATTAGCTTTCGCTTCTTCTCACCTAATTGGGAGAATCATGTCATGTAAATAATTGAGCATAGCTAGGCTATGTGTCTTATGATAATATGGAATGGATGCCCAAGTTAAAGACACGTGTTATAAACTGATTTCAATTATGGCAAGTGCACCCAACAGGGCACTGCCAAAGCAATCATGCGATAACGTTCACTATAGCTATAGAAACCCGATGTATGGTAATGCTATGCAGGATTGGACAGAAACATTGGTGCTGACAGCGATCACGTATAGGTTAAAGGCAACTGATCTTCTCGTTACCTCCCACGAACCAAGTTCCCCAGAATTCCGCACTTCCGCATTTTAGTTACGGTAATGTTCACGGCGAATAAGCATGCGGGGAAATGGATACCCCTAGGTCGCCCTTCACATCATAAATAGCAGACCTACCGTACGCAGCAGGAAATGATTTTCGGAGTGAGTTTCGAAACTTTTGCACCGTCACGCATGAGTGAAGTAGACGGTATCCAGGAACCCACACTGGAACACAGGATCCAGGATGGGAGGTGTTGAGGGGGACATAGCTGTCAGTGTGTCCAGAGCCACACATGTTTGCAACTTTGCCGCTGCCTCTTAACCCCCAATAAGTATGTATAGTAGTTGCTTCGAGGAAAGAAGAGGAGAGGAGGCAGGGTAATGGAAAACCTCCTTATAGGAATTGTAAGATTCTCTTCACCGCAACCAAAGCAACGGCAGCATGGAAAATAGGCAATGATCGCAACACCTCGGTTCGTTACCTGTACCAGCGCGGCATGCCTGTCTTACATGGAATGAAAAAAGTTACATCAATTTAATTCAAGGTGCATCTGGTGTTCTCCTGATGCTTGTTCCAAAAATTTAACAATTTTCTGTGATATGATTTCTCCTGTTTCAAGTGGAAACAATTTACATCACTTTATTTCTATAAAAAAACAAACTCCTATACAATTGAATGGAAAATAGATACAAAATATAATTAAAAATATAAACATAAAAAAGACAAATAACACATTGGTCACTGTAGGGGTCTACTATCTGTCGGCGTCTCAAAGGAATGCCAGTACGTCCTGGATTGTACTGTTTTTGCCTCTCCACTTCGTTTTCCCTTCCTCCCTTCCTATTTGTCTTCTTCCATACATTTTCCTTTCGTCACTGTAAAAGAATACACTTTCAAAAATACGCCTATCATTTTCGAATTCTGTATTAAATCTGTGCAATAGAATATCTATTTGTATTGCCTGTGCCACACAATGTTGCTACCATATGTGAGCCAATATAGTTGAGGAAACTCTTTTTCATTCGAATCCAAAGCAGTAAACAAACAGGCAGTAGGCCTTCTTACAACTTTAAATATGAACAATGGGAAAATCGATCAGCCTTTCTGTGCATATTTTGTTGAGCATATTCCTTCTTACTTTTGCTTCTTCTTTTCTTCTTGTCTTATACACGCTTTGAACACTTTTGTAGATTTGGCTCATTATGCAAGTCTTATTTTATTATTGTTACGATATACTTCACTAAGAAGCAACAACTACTTCACCTGTAAGTACCCGTAGTATACAAAATATCCCTTGTGAATGGACACTACAAACGTCCGTATACACTTGTAAACGTAGACATTTAATATTGCCTTCTGTGGCTGAAATTCGTGGGGTGACTTGATTGGTTAAATTTCTTACTTCATCAACAATGGTCCAATCAGAGCGATACATCTGGAGTCACTTGGATCTGACATGTACACATGAAATACACATGTGCATTTCCAATGCTTAGGCCGTAACTTACACGTACTAATATATATATTGTTAATTCACATTTCTTTGCAGCTACCAGTCTACGAGAAAGTCAACGGGTGTACCACGCCACCGGGAACGTAACGTTACTAATATAATTGCAAACCTGGGCAACCTTTGCTGAAAAGAAGACTACCATGATGAAATTCCTTGTAGGAATTGCTATTTTGTGCTACACGGCGTCTGCTACCATTTATTTCGAAGAACAATTCGGAGGTCAGTTATATTGTAAGAAAAATGATCAATTAAGTTAGGCTGCTAAGCCTAACACCAACAGCTAGGCCTAACGTTACGCCAGTCAACGTTGCCCATATAAGTTACAGCCATAGAAATTTAAGTCCAGCCTCTGTTAAGCATAAGGCATTCTCATGAAACCGCTTGACACCAGTCCAACGGAATTTTAGGACAATCGTAAACAAGCAGCTAAACGTTGGAACGCAGTTTCTCCTTTGCATTGGCCTAGGCCGCTACCTAGGCTAGTCCTAAATTATCACTAATATCAGGTAATCTAAAAAGTCACTCAAAGGGTCGCATTTATTTTTGTCTCTGAAGGGAGGTGTAGAACGAAGAAATTGTTCAGCCGTAGGTGCACTTTACATGATAAATGTTGAAGGCAGAGCTGTTTTGCCTTGTAAGCTACAGACAGTGGCATAGCCAGACTTTCATCACGGGGAGGAGGGGGGGGGGGGGCAAGCAGTAATGACACTCTAAGCCGAGCGCCACCATCTGTTGGCGCGTACTGTACAGAGAAAATTTTTGGATAAAAATGCCTCTCAGATTGCAGGAAATGGCACTCTTGTCAGTCTTGTCAGTCACTCTTGTGTTGTGAGTTCTAGCTAAAATTTTCTTTATATTTTGAGCACAGGTTTGGAAATTTACATTTTCACTATGAATGGTGTAGAGAGGATGATAAGACAATTCCATAGGTTTATAGTTCACTGATGGATATCAACATGTAATCATTATTTACGTTGCATACCAAAGAATGACCTGCTAGCGTTTTAGTGTAGGCTGGTCGTAAAGGTTCACGTTCCTGACTACATCACTGCGTTGCACGTCCCTCATGTTTATTACACACTTTGACAGTCATTCTTTGGCTGTGTTGTACCTGTGGCCTACTATGCCTTTGTGTATAATTGATTGTTAACATGCTAATAAAGCCGATGTATTTGCTCATAATTTCATGGTTCATTGCTTTTTCAGTTGTTAAAAGTGTTGCTTTTAACGAACCAGAATCAAGATTTGCAATTCTTCCTATTTTCAAAAATTAAAAAAGAAATGATATAGCATGGGAACTTTACCAAGTTAGTTGTTTTCATTTCAATTATTAGGTTTTTCTTTCATTTTGGACTTGACTTTTTTTCAGTATGAAACGAATTTCAGCTCGGATTATTTTTTGTTTTGAGTAAAATATGCGCTATCAGTAGTAACAATGAAAGGCGATTTCAATAACTACAAGTTTCTTCATTTATTCATAAACGTTCTACTCACACATCACACATACATATGTATGTTTGTGAGTAAAAGGTCCTGTGCTGTGCCTTCATCTAACAAAAGTTTATTCTCAAGTTCCTGTGTTTTGAGATTGACAGTTATATAAATTCTTCCAAATCAATGTTCTCAGATCAAGTCTCTCTCGATGTGTAATACTCCAAGATCACTTAGACGTGTGTCTGACATTGTGTTGTGCAGATAGGTTTTTATACACTTAAGAGCCAAACAGCTACGTTCGCATCCTGCACTTGATACGGGAATTGCGATTGCGATTTTACAAATACGAAATAGTTCTACAAAAACATCTTGATATGGTTCCACGGAAGACGTAAATATCAAGAAGGAAGTTGGCGGTTTCTCTCCAGTATCAGGAAATTTACGTATATGTAACCGCTGTTCTCGTCTTGCTGTATACAAATTTTGGCATACATTGTTTTTTGTGTTGGGTGGACATTCATCAGGATTCAAAGCTAGGCTTTTTCTGAATCCCCCTCCGCAGACAGTGAACTCATAAATTTTCACTACTTTAAATGATCTTGCTAGAAGTTTACTATTTTGTGATGCTTAACTTAAATATTCTTTTTAACTCCTTGTGATTTGGATGAACCTCATAGCATCAACCTCATAGCGTTATATTATTGAATCTTTAATATTTTCTCTTTTAGAGGGTTGGGAAGACAGATGGGTGGAGTCAACTGCAAAAGGCAGTGAGCAAGGAAAATTCAAGTGGAGTGCTGGAAAATTTTATAATGATGCGGAAAAAGATAAAGGTGAGAAGTCTTTTTTTTTTTTGGTGTTCCTGGCATCAGTAACCTCATCCCTTTCCTTTTGACAAATTAAGTTATAAGCAACTTAAGGTTTGAGAACTGTTTTGGTTTCTTTAAGATGTTCCTTAAGTGGAATTGTAAACCAACAAGCGTTGTTCTCCAGTCTTTGGACATTTTAATCATTTCCATCAAGCTATTGTCTTCTCTCGAAGTTAATTTGATTTGTGGATATCCTTTTTTCTAGGTATACAGACCAGCCAAAACACCAGGTTTTATGGAATTTCTGCTAAGTTTGACAGCTTTAGCAATGAAGGCAAGGATCTGGTTGTTCAGTTCACGGTAAAACATGAACAGAATATTGACTGTGGTGGTGGCTATGTGAAATTGTTCCCCTCCGACCTGAATCAGGAAGAGATGCATGGAGAAAGCCCGTATAATATTATGTTTGGTAAGAAGATTCTTTTTAGATTGAAGATTTAGAAGATGTTTTGTTTTGTATCATGAATAGTTTTTATTTATTGTGATTTAATGTTCCGGTGTAGAAAAGAAATGTCCATCTAAGTAGCTTTTGGAACTCCAACAAAGTTGTTTACATAAGTGGCTAGGTTACGCATCGCTGTATTCAGCCGAGTGATTTTGACACGTGGTAAACCAAGGATTGCGTCACTCAAAAGTTTGGTTGATTCTCTCCACAATACAGGAAGTTCCTCCCAAAGACAACTGACAGCAAAACGAGCTTGAAATGCAAAATGCCCCTGCTTGGCAAACTACCCCAAAAAAGTTCTGTAGGACAGTCACTGTCCACCTAAATTGATGCATTCTGCATCTTATGAAGGCAATTTAAATTGTTTGGAATTTTAGACTGCAATAAAAGAAACTTAGCCTACAGTACCACCAACTAGAATCAGGGTATTGGACTGTTTGACTTTGATGAATAATTAGTAAACTCATTCTTCCTCCCTCTTTGCACAAATCCCTCCTGGAATTGTTTTAGAGATGGAAACTTAGTGCAAAGACCATTGAGGTCATTTAGATTGTCAAGAATTAGACCACCTCTTTGCATCCTTTAAAATCAGCAGACTTTGTCATGAAAATTGGTAAGGTTCTTTGAGGCAACCCCTGTAGGACAGGCATCCACTATAGTATGATTGTATCTGAACCAATGTTCAAGCATAGCAAGAAATAGTTCCTAATTTTTTTAGCTGGTGTTACGATTGCATTACATGAAGGCTATGCACAGTATGAAAGAGTTGGGAAAAGTTGCAGATGTGATGATTTTAAGCCTTATAAACCATCTTTCGGGACAGACGTCATCCATGGTGAGCGCTTGATTCTGATCTGCAAATTTCCCAGACTTTTCATTTCTCAAGTTTCTTCACATTCCAAGCTAAATGTCCACCTCAAAGTCAGTAGCTCTTTCTGTTTTTTTTTATTGATTTTTGTTATTTTCACAATAAAATATAATAAAGGGTGAGGTCTATTGTCATTTTCAACAGACATTCATTATGGCTGCCAGGCATATTGATTCCTGTCTCCCTGTGCTGCTATATTTGTTATTCACTCCATTGATTCTACAGTAAAAAACTTCCATTTGTGTACAATTTTAAGCAGAAAAGAAAGAGAAAGAAAAGGAAAATTGAAATGAAATGTTTCTAATCTGTCTTTTTAACAGGACCTGACATCTGTGGGCCAGGTACCAAGAAAGTTCATGTCATTTTCACCTACAAAGAAAAGAACCTGCTCACTAAGAAGGACATTCGATGCAAGGTACATTTCATGGCTCTTACGGGCAAAGAAGTTGCAACATTTTCTTTATCATTATTTTTTTTATTCTAATAGCAAGAGATGTTTTCATCGTGCTGCCACATAGGACTAAATCTTGTAACTGTGGTAAACCATTAGGTAATAGGTTTGTTAGTTTATTTGAAGTATAAGTGATAGTGTGTTATTTTGTTTGTAACATGTTATCAGTCACTTGGAGTTAATTTTGCTGGCCCACCTTGTGATGTTGCAGAAATAGTGTTGAAGCACTGACATCCATCTCTCTCAGGATAGATCTGATCTATGGTAACCATGGTAATATTACTGTCATGTTTCATTGTCGTCAAGCAATTTCTTCAATCTTCGTCGCTCATTTCACTGCTCAATGTTGGCTTCTCTTTTTTTTTCCCCCTCTAGGATGATGAACTGACACATCTGTACACACTGATAGTACGTCCCGACAACACCTACGAGGTCCGCATCGACAACTCAAAAGTGGAGTCTGGTAACCTGGAGGACGACTGGGATTTCCTCCCAGCCAAGAAAATCAAGGATCCCGAAGCCAAAAAGCCAGAAGACTGGGATGACAGGGAAAAGATTGATGACCCAGAGGATGAAAAACCAGAGGTAAGACACCTCCATTGCCCACCCCCTCACCTTCCCTGTTGGTCATTTATTCCAAATAGTGTGATTTTACAGCAACAATGTTTTTTCTCTCTTTCCAAATGAAAGAAGTGCTGTGTCCAGTGGATTGATAAAAAAAGAGTGAGGGAGGGGGGGGGGGGGAGGAGAGAAAGGAAGAAAGAAAGAAAACAAAAAATTGAGGAACTTGTTCACGTGGAGAATGTGGGTACACACACCAACTACATCAATGATGTTGATCTCTAAGTGATGTAAATAATTGCATTGATTACTAATGTAATGATGAAGGATGCCTGGTGATTGCATAATCTTCTACACAGCAGAGCTGTTGTATAGGAAAGTATGCCATTTAGTAAAAAGAGAGTAGGAATGTTATAACAAGCTTTTAGTTAAAGCACCGAAGTGACACTTTTGTTCAGCGTCACTTGATATATGTCAGGTTGTTAAAATGATGCTCTACCCTGTGACGTATTGTTCTATTGACCTGTTATCATTCTCCTAGGACTGGGACAAACCAGAGTTCATTGCTGACCCTGATGCCGAGAAACCAGAAGATTGGGATGATGACATGGATGGAGAGTGGGAACCACCGATGATAAACAACCCAGAATACCAGGTATGGGGTACTGGCCATCCTCCATAAGCTACAGTACACCTGTCAGTCATGCCAATGGTCCGAAAGCGAACATTCGTATTTTTCTTGGTAATAGCTACCCGACATGAATATTCATGTTTCTGTGGTGTTATGGAAGAAACCACTGTTTACTGTTCTTTGTTTCCTTGTGTTTGACAGCCGTGTTGGGGACTGTCAATCCACTTTGAATATTCATATTCCTTATATTCCTGAGACACTAGTCTACAGTATTTCTGTCAGTTGCCTATTGGAGATTCTCTTAGAAGCAGCTCCTATGAACAATTGAAGGGGTTCTTAAATGAAAGAATAATGTTACCTCTGCAGCCATTCAAACCCCATGCCAAAATGTATTGTTCCTATCTCAAGATATTGCTGTTTGAAGAAAGACTTCTCTGGTCAAGAAAGATTTCCAGTTGCCTCGAGGTTACCAAAACTGCCATGATGTAACAATGGCAAATTAATATTGCAGGAAGTCTTTGCTTTTTCTTCAAAATTGAAGCAATGAAGCCTTCATTGAACCTTGAAATTTCGCACTCTTGAAAATGTAGATTGAATGTACTGCAGATTTACCTTTAAAATGTTGTGGAAATTAAGGTCACATTTCTTTCACTATTGTAATGATTCTAGAAGATACTCAATATATTAAAGAAACAGAAAGTATATTCGTGTAGTTGTGCTTGGGAACATCACAAACTTCTCATTACACAATGTACTATCCTGACATGAATGTTACTTTAAAAAGTCAAAGTTTCCAAACCAAACATGGTATTAAGATGTATGGTTTTTATCAGTAAAGAGAGAAAAATATTCCTTATTTTTCATAAAATTCCTAATTTTTTATGAAGTGTCAATTTCCTTCAGTGGACCAATCCCTTTAATGAAGGCCAAGTGTTCCTCTTAGTGTGTTATGATAATATTAATGAAGGGGCACATTGAGTTGGTATGTGATCAATTAATGAGGCTTTACAAGCATACAGCTACATGGCAATGTTTTTGATTGGTGCACTAGTTTTCTAAGTTTTACATCCACTTATTACGAAGGCACTCAAACATGCAGAAAAAGTGACCCTGGTATGCACAGGCCGTCTGCATATGCAAAAGCACTAACGTGAGTTGTCTAGATTTTCAAAACCAATTGTAGTTATGTACTCACCGTTATTCATTGGTGTGTGATTTTTCAGTTTTACCATTTGTCATTAGTATGTCGATCAAACTCCACAGATTTGGAAAAATCATGGAATTTCACAAAAACTCGATGTGCTCATTACGAATGTGAGCTACAGCGTGAGATAAAAAATAAATTTAACCATCACAGCCCCTGTAGCATACACATCAACTTTTGTAAACGATGTATGCATTGCCGTGTCTTTTTGGTATCCTTCCATTTTAAATTGTTTACGTTACCGTTTCCTTTTTTTGTTCCTCTCAACAGGGAGAGTGGAAACCCAAACAGATCGACAATCCAGATTACAAGGGTAAATGGGTTCATCCTATGATCGACAACCCAGAATATGAAGCAGACGATACTCTTTACAAGTTTGATGACTTTGGTGCCATTGGATTTGATCTCTGGCAGGTGAGGGTGTTTTTTTTTTTTTTTTTTTGGTGGCCACCATTTCTTTCTTTGGTCAATTTAAGCCAGAGTTTCCAGCTGAGTAACAATTTCAAATCATGCAACAATGTGAGGAAGTTGACACTCGAAGACAGTGATTATATATTGAGAGGGTAAGGTGCAAGGAAGTGAGGGCATCTTAAAGGAAGTTTTCACTTCTGAACAATGGTCTTCTGCGAGGTATTTTAAGCAGCTAGGTTACAAAATGATATTTTCGCTACATTTCCCTTCATGTTTAGGCTTAGTTGTCCAGAGCAGGGTTGTAGCTGCGGTGGACGATGCCAGGCGCCCCCGCCTGGGACTAGTAATCCCCGCCCAGCATTTGTGATCAGTTTGTGCCTCACCGCCCACCACTGACTTTACTTATGTAGTAAATATGACGGGAGAAGCGGTTTTTTGGAGCCACCATTCAAAGATCCTGCAACTTCTTCCCCATAACACAGTGCCAGCAAGACAGGAGCGATTACAGGGGTAGATCCTGGCAATTCCCTGGACTTCACCTGGACTCTACCTGGTGTGAATCTCTGGACCCACCTGAAGTGACTACCCACCACTAAAATTTGTGTATCTACAGTCCTGGTCCAGACCCCGCCTTCAAATGCCTGTTATAACCTTTTAATCTGTTTGTCATTTTTCAGGTCAAGTCTGGAACCATCTTTGATAACATCCTTATTTCTGACAACGTAGAAGATGCAGAGCAGCAAGCAACAGACTTGTTTGAAGTTACAAAGGTGAGAAACATCCTCTTTGAGGTACATATACGTGAAGGTGGTGCCCCCAGTAGAAATTGCCACCCCAAAGTAATCACGTAAAAATCCAAAAAATCCCACTCTCTACAAGAGCTCCATTAGTCCCCGATAAGGAATTACAATAGGCTACTGTTGTTTCAAATGTAGGCTTAACAAAATGGTTCAATAAAAATGTCTCCAATGCTACTGCCGCTGAAAAGGAGACAACTCAAATAGACAACTTCAAACATAGTGAAGTTCTACAGACATTGTGATTCCCATCAACTGAATGTTTTTTACCAATTTTTTCTTTTCTGGTGTAGTAAGGAAATTTGGGAAAGAGGAAGTTTGATTTGTGACAGTAATAGCATGTACTAAGTGCATGAATGTCCCCTGCTATTCATAATCTGTGGAGAAAACTGCAAAGAGAAAGTCCTTTACATTTGTGTTATGTGAGCTTTTTGGTTCCTTGTGGTAGCAAAGGAACCTATGCAGTCATTGTGGCATATTTGTGTGTGTGTATGTGGCGGATAAGAATGCAATAACTCAATAACTGTGTCTTGAATTTTTTTCAAAGTTGGTGTGCATATAAATGATATTGAGTAGATGTGCCCTATTGTTTTTGGTGGAAGTCAAAGGTCATTTGGGATCAACAGAGGCAAAAAAAGTGAATTTCTTTGAGTTGCTGTAACTTAATGTCCATTGTTCAAATGGTGACATACTTTTTTATTTAGGCTAGGCTGGTAGGAGGAGAAAATATAGTATCATTAATCTCATTATTATGAAAGGGTCAAAAGGTCGGAAAATCATGTTTTGTTGATATCTCAACAAAACATTTGAAGGGGATGGTATCATTGGAAATTTTGTTCATCTGTGTGAAGTGCATATGATGACCTCATTTGACCTTTGTGTGATGCATGGGTACGTCTTGTTGGGACAAACCAAAAATCCAATTATACTACCCTTCTATGATGCTCCTAAGTCAAATTATTGACATTTTAGTGAAAACTTGACGTACATGAGAGTAAGTGCAGCAGCACAGGTTGTGCTGAATGCAGACTCAGTGTATATATGCAGAGGTATGCCAGTCGTTGTGACTATTGCTTCTGCATAGAAGGTACACCACAGAACTACTGTGCTGTAGTTTTAGTAAATGGGAATGGAGAAATTCTTCCATCATCATCAGGACCTGCTTGTTCTCAACTGATCCTTTCCCCACCCCCCATAAAAATCCTCTATGGTATCAGCAAACTTTGATGAGGCTGCTAAATGATCTTGACTTTGACCGTTGCCCCCTTGTAATTTCAGACCTTATCTGAGGCTGGGTTTAAATCTAAAGCATCTTCTCTCAAGGAACTAAAGTTTTTTTTAAAAGACATGACAGCATGCCTGCAAAAGCGTGTCAAAATCCATTAAATACATTGTAAAATCAAGTCTTCCATAGGATGTTATCATTTTGTCAGACCTCTTGCCGTCACTGCAGCAAATGAACCTTGTGACTTTATTTTGGCAATTGACAGGCAGGAGAAAAGAAAATGAAAGATGCCCAAGATGAAGAAGACAAGAAAAAGAGGGAAGAAGAGGAGGCCAAGAGGAAAGAGGAGGAAGATGAAGAAGATGAGGATGAAGAGGACTTTGAGGACTACGATGATGAGCTCTTCGGAGAGGATGAACTCGATGAAGAAGATGATGGTGAAGATGATGATGCTGGTCACGATGAGTTGTGAGCGCAGCAGTGAGGAAATAGATGACATAGGGTGCAATGAGGGAGATTGGTATATCTATATGAGGGGGAGGGCAGAATGGGGGGGGGGGAGACACCATGCGGTAGGGATTAGGGTGGGCACAGGGAGGTAGCGGAGAAGTTGTATAAGAATGTTAGAAAATGTAGTGCAGGGAAGAGTAGGTGTGGGGAATTCATGGTTGATGATGGACTTAGTCAAGCCTAAGCCTCTATGGCTTAGGAGATGTGTGATAGGTATGATTGGGGATGGGCAGACTTGGACGTGTAAACACTCAAATAAGAAAACCTCATCATAAACTGTCTTAGAGATAGGCATGGCAGGTAGGACGACTCTTGACTGTGATGGGGTACCTTCGAGCCTTCACCCTGTGCAGATGTGTCAATGGCATTTTTGGCATCTTATCATCTCTAAGCGATTGCATAACTTTCTGCCCCAAAAGTTCGTCATTGAGTTACGAGGGTGCATGCGAAAGGAACCAATTGGTCACAAGAACAGAAACTCTCATGAAATGATGGCATTTTTCTCCCAGTGATGAAAAGCAAATGCCACCTTTGTATTTGTGATAAATGAGTACTGTGAGTAGTAGGTATTCATCTTGTGTATACTGACCATGCACTGCCTTGGTTGAACTCAGTATCTGTGGCACCTTTCCACTGATATTTGTTTTATTCAAAATGTACCTTTTTTTTAAGTTATGCTATGTTTTATCAATAGTGAAAATTATTTTACAGATGGTCATAAGGGTAAGGGGCCACATTACCAACAGTATAAAGTTCTTACAAGGGTTAGGATGAAAACTTGTGAATACAAAGAAATAAAAATGTGTGGATGTTGATGAGACATTATTTACTATTCTGTTCTGTATTTGTGTATGGTTGCAAAATACATTTTGGTCCTGTTTTTACCAGATTATATGTCGTTTTGTTCTTTCTCCTTTTGTTGACTTCTCTCCTAAGTGTAAAAGGATCCTCTCTTAACTAGAGGGATAACCTGTTGAAGTTTGCAGTGAAGCTTTTTAAGTAGAAAAGTGGAAGTAGACTATCAGATTTTTGGCATCATTTTACATCCATTTCATTAACATGAGAACTTTTCTGCTTTTACTGGGAGATTATTCCTTCAGTCTCCAGGACAGTGATTCTCAGTTTTTGTCTCAGTTTTTTTTTAAGTTTACTGTGCCTACAGCTGTATTGAACTGTTCTGATGTCTCCCCTCCTCAGTGCTCATCCTACCTTTCCTAGATGGATGGCCAACAGTATCTTTAGGTTACAAGAAATCTCTGCTACAATGTAATCAGAATGTGGAAGTAATTGGACCAGGGTGAAAGGGTTAGTAACTTTCTGCAAAGGAGAACACCTAGTGTAAACAGGCACCCTTGATGCTTCATGTGCCATAAAGCACTGCAGTGACAAGGGACCCCCTCCTTTATACCCTATGCACTGCCATACCCACTGGATACTTCCCAATCTCCCCTGGGGTGGTAGGGACCACTGTTCTAGAGCATTGCTTGGTCGCATAGTACTTCATATCATGGGTAACCCTAAAGATGTATCTAATGCAACAGAATTTCATACGTTACTTTGGAGGCTTCACCCCACCTCCTTGCATGAAACCTAGGAAACAATGAAACTCTTAATACTGCCCGTTGTACAGCCTTCCACGAAGTCTGGATTATTACAAGTATAGGTTTTCAAATAAGAAGACATCATTGGGTAGTAAAATAACTTCACCTGCAAGTCGCAACGTTGTTGCAAAATTGTGTGATCGTGACATACATGCACCTGCAAATATCCACTTAGTATTGCCTGTGCATGTGATATGTCATACATTTCCAAAATGGCGATACGCTGTACAACAATGGCAGAAAGTATGATGTTATATTTAGAGAGAATTGCAAAAATAACACCATAACTGTCGTTATTGTTTGTAAATATATGTACCGGTACATTAAGTGTAGGTTGAGATTGCAATGCCCACTATGGTTCCCCTTTAATCCCTTTCAAGGGTGGGTAAACCTGTAACCTAAGCCATGATCCCAAACAGGAAAAAGAAAATAGCCCTTTACTTTTCAGTACATTTATTGAATATCTGTTGTCTGAATATCCCAGCAATGGCTATGCCAGGTTCCTGACACATAGTGACCAGTGATGACTGCATTTTGTGAATTATATACTTAGAACATTAAAGACAAACAAGTAAATGTCAGCAGAGTTGGGAAGACGAGTAACATTGATGTAATTCATTGAAGCTCTTTTGTAGTCCAATATGTGCAGCAAAATCACACTATGACATCAGTCAGCGTATACTACTGCCTTGACTGGATTCATGCCTTCAACTTAACTTAAAGATTGGCCACTATTAGGCTTTCATTCCCAGCCTGATTAACAATTAAATGACAGACAAGATGACTTCAACATTCAAACAGCAGCAGACCTAGTAGCAGGAAGGCCTTTCTACACATTGGATAACATCATGTTGACCCTTTGGCAATCGTGGATATTTTACCAAGTAAATTTGTGTCCTTTTTGTGATTTGAAAATTGAGGTAATTTTGATGATGTTACTGCCTTTAGGCTGACAGGAGGAAAGTGGTTTTTGGCATTTTCACTCCCTTTGGAAAATGTCAACAAAAGTTTAACAATAATTATAAAACCTGAGGTATAACATCTGCTTTCTGACAAGTGGTAGCTCATCTGTGGCCAAAAAACTATGGAACTTCAGAAACCATATTAGAGTGTCTTGTCATTAAAGTTTTTAAAACAGGCAACCTTTTTGTTTTTCAAATTTTGCTTAAACTTTCGAAACAAAAGACATTTTGTTTTAAAGTTTTTCATCTTGAAAGACTAAAGTTATTAATTTTTTTACTGCATGGCCACATTAGTCTTCAACAAGTAAGATTGGTATACTACCACAACATTTTCCTGTTTTGTGGAATGCCAATATGAGGACATACACTGCATGTGTTCATGTAAAATTCCTGTAGGCATGCAATCAAATCCACACAGTTCTTTGCAACATGTCTTTCATATGAGCAACAACATTTCCCCAGATGTTTGAATTTATTCATGACTCACTCATAAAGCCAAAAGTTGCTAAGATGTGATTGTGGACATCTATGAGTATAGAAAATTATTCTCCTAAGAGAAGCCTCACAAATCTAACCTAAGATCTTCCTAGGTTCACAGAGACTTTACACTGCTGCTATAACCAATCCACACATGATATCGTCCATGTTTATGGGAACATACCCTAACCATTATGGTATATCTGGATATAACATCATGGAGTAGGTGTGGTTGCTCATTATGCAACCTGCTTATTCCACCTACTTTGGTGCACACAGTTTGTGTATGGGCTTTGAGAGGCCAGGAGATACAGGTATGTGCACTGGAGCATTACTCGTTGCTCTCTGGCTGCTATCCTCATTACAATGGTTAGCAATGACTTGCTCTGAGACGATCTTGGGTTAGATTTGTGAGGCTTCCCTAAGCGATAACTATGCATGCACACACATCCCGACCGGACGATGGAATGTAACCGATGAAAGCTTGTGGCTGCTGATTGGATGGCAACAGACAGCATTGTGACAGTCACATGATGCAAATACAAAGGTTTTGCTGAACACCATTTCTTTAAAAACCATGAGATGCAAGTAAAGTTTGGTGATTGCGGTTTCCCTTTTCTCAAAAGAAGAACATAGGGTGATTTTGCTCCCTGTAATGATGGGGCAGAATTTTTGTGTGGAGAACCTGACCTAGGTATGGGAATTTTCGGGTTGTGGATTCTTTCACGACTTAAACAGAGATTGACTGCCTCAGGTAGAAATTGCATGCTTGGGCTGGCCCAATAACTTTGGTCAATTACCTCTGCAATCTTAGCTGGGATATTGGTTACTCCATCAACACACAAGTAGGTCTGTTTCTAGGATGTTTATAAACTACATCCTATTTTGGGTTCTGCATGCTTTTCAATTAATCATGGGTAAACTTTCTTAAACTTTCCTTACTTTCTGTGTAGAAATAAGACAACAAACTGATAAGAGCAGCAGAACAAGGAATTTAAGTTAAAACAAAGAAAAGAATACATGGCCCAGCTTAAGTGAGTGTTGACTAGGCACACAATTACAGTTAGCTTAGGGCTTAGAAGATAACGTTTCACACCATTTTACCCCTGTAGGGAGAAGGCTACCATTGATGGTTATTGCCTAATTGCCCATGAACTGGAAAGATGTTATCACGGTGAAGGTAGGTTGGAGTGAAAAAAATCTTGCCCCATGACTACTGGGGACAAAATCACGCTATGAAGACAAATGAAGGACGTTTTTTTCTTAAAATACATTATGAAGATTGACCACTGGTTTGCTGTTCTGAGACCACAACGCAAGACATGGAAATATTGGGAAGAGTTTCATCATTAAGAATTTCATTACTTGCTGTACTATGTCTTTCATGAATTGGAAACATTGTTATGTATATTGTGGAAGGTTTGCACTACAAAGTTTGTCCCAAAAAGAGATGAAATGATTTGGTATTAAACATAATTCTGGTCCTCAATTTCAAAGATTTCAGTGACTTAAGAAAGACAAAGGTTAAAAGCTAATCTTCAGCAAGTTATCTTCAGCCTGGATCTGTTGCCCTCTCAGATGCAGTGATCATTATTATAACAGACCCTTCACCTGCCAGTCATTTCGTTTTAATCCATTTGTTGCAAGATTCTGAAATCGCTACCGTGATTCAAAGTTTCACCAGCGTACATTGTACGTGTGTGTAAATTCAGCACGCGTGCAACTACGAGAACACTTCATTATCATGCAACTAGTACATAAATACACCTGTCATATTGAGGTGCAAACCAAACTGTCCTTGTTTAGACAACACAACAAACTCGTAACCTAAGCAAGATGGCACTTTCAGGTACCCAATCAGCTACTAACAGCAGGCACACTGGTACAAATTTTGGACACAGAGCAAACACTAATTCTCTTTAAAACCTCAGCCAATGAAAAGCTTTACAAATTTTCTGAATCCCCGCAAACAAACATTCTGGTCACAATAGTTAAACAACAATCGCTTAAAATCACCTCAGCGAGTAAAAACAATGCATGAATACTCTTCGAGATTTACTGCAGAGGAGTAATTCCTTGTGGTAGCATAGTCTAATGTGCTGGTGAGTGCTCACAAAAAAACCCCTCCTAGCATGAAATGTTCTGAGACGATGACAAACTTGGCTGCGATTAAATATAAACCAGAAAAGCTATAAACATACAACAGACTGCTAGCTATCAATAGGACACCTCCTGCCATTGAGTTCTGTCCTTTGAGATGCGGAGCATAGATTTCTACACTGTACATAAAAAGAGCAGTTTGCTGCAGTTATAAATAGATACCTTCAATGTAAAGAATATCAATAATACGTGATTGTAAATTTGTACCCATGTCAATGGCCCACAAAGATCTGCAGAGATTGCAACGTCACCAATTCTGATGTTTGTGCAGAATAATCTTTTCAGGTTGCAAAGTCGCTGGTGGATATTGTTGAGTGCCTTTGTTTCTTAGTTGTTACTTCCTGGCAAATGGTATCAAGTAAACATTGAGTTGTGTAGGGATTCTCTTTCAAACTGACGTTGGTTCTCTCTCGACTGCAATGAGTAAAAAAAAATGCAAGACCTTCATTATTACAATCCTAAAGTACATAGGTCGTGCAATGGTCTCAACAAGTGAAAAAGGGGAAATGACTTAGGGCAAAAATGAGTTGCAAATGGGTTGGCCCTAATGCAGGGTGGGGAGGATGGGCATGTGGTGGAACATCGGACAATTATGCATCTTTGCTTTGAAGGTAATATATTCTTTTGGTCACGGTTTGCATATAAATTTATAAAATCAAGCTATAAGTGCGTTATGAAGGTAATATATGCATGTGCAATGCAGCGTGTCAAGTCTTGGCTTTGAAAGGCAGTTATTTTACAATGCTACGGGACCCCAAAAGTGTGGAGGAAGCCTGAGGCTTATACTGTGTATTACAACTTCACATCGGCTGACTACCAACTTAACAATTTTGGATCAAATTTTTTACAAGGTCAGTTCAGATGACAAAATTTTAAATTAGTCTTGGAAAAAAAACCCATCCTGCCATGACCCGGCCAGGTATCAAACCCAGACAGAACCTCCCCGTTGGTAAGCTTCATTGCTTCCAATGGCCCCACCTTTATCCACTCGGCCACAGCACCAGTGCCAGTCAATGTTACAAATATCTGTGCTTGCTTTGTCTGTGTCTACCGTACTCAAAGGACTCTTTTCTACTCAGCAAATGTTAATGGGGTTTCCATGGAGATTGACACTACTGCAATTTTACTTTTCTGCACTGTGTGTAATTTAATCCAATAGGTTGAAAGAAAAGTAGATTTTACCTTTTCTTTCCTATATTCTTCGTAGTTCGGGTCATCGGTGGGATATTCTTTGCGACACATCGGACAACTATTCGTCTGTCAAAGAAAGATTGTGAAGATACCATGCACATCAAGGTTAATATTGTAAAGGAGAAAAGCAGTGTAAGAGAGCCTTCTAGTTTTCAAGCTATTTAATATTGGAATCAAGTAGATTATTGCACACATTTTCATGGTATGCCAATTACTCTAGAACACATGGATGGAAGACTACATCAAGTAATGTTTATAAATGTTGGCATCTTTAGAACAGAAGAAAAACAAGAGCCCAAGGTCAACGTTCCTTGTGTGAAGATGCTTCAGCTTTAAACCAAGCCTGAGGTAAGGTCAGAAATTACAGAGGGCAGTGGTAGAAGTCAAGGTCATCTAGCAGCCTCCCTATCAAATATCAAAGTTTGCTGATACCATAGAGGATTTTTTATAGGGGAGGGGGGCAATGATCAGTTGAGAACAACCAGGTCCTGATGATGTGGATGGAAGAATTACTCCATTCCTATT
Organism: Stichopus chloronotus; assembly: GCA_021234535.1. NCBI lineage: Eukaryota > Metazoa > Echinodermata > Holothuroidea > Aspidochirotida > Stichopodidae > Stichopus > Stichopus chloronotus. Next base: position 12,271,036 of record CM037839.1, read on the forward strand.
TAATAAAAGTACAGTACAGTAGTTTTGTGGTGTACCTTCTATCAAGTAACACCAACCACTATACAAAGCATCAGCACAATGCGTTCTTCAGGACAAAATTTTCACGGCAATACTGACTTAGGAGATCATAGGGGGGGGTTTGGGAGCGAGGTCACATATGAGTAGATTGTCTTTTTTTGTTTACAAAAACCACACTTTTATCCAATAGCCATGTTCGTTTGAGAAATATAATATTTCACAAACAACATTTGCACAATTGTAACAGGTTATTTGATCTCTTTGATTTTTCCTGACCACTTTGACTGGTTTTAAAGGAACCGAAACTTACAATGGTTTAAGCGATAGTGCCTTTTTCACATTTTAAGTCCAATCTACAAAGCAGTCAATATACTGTAATTTTCCACTGGTGTCATATTTCAAGGTTAATAACAATATACACAACAAAGACTTTTGCTACCTCTGTTCAAACTTGCAATGGCCGAAGATGATATGTTGCAAACAAACTTTTCACACATACTTTTACTTTACAGTATGCAGCCACTCACATTATTACAGTAATATATAAGCGCTGTTCCACACTGCAGCGATTTCACATCGGATTACTATTTCATTTTTTTAGTTTTAGTTAAAACCTTCTCCATCTCTGGTCAAAGGGACCAATATCTTGTCACTCTGTGTAAGTATATGATTTTTTTCACATGATGATCAAAAAGAAAAATATACTAATTATTTTGTGATGTCACATCGACAGATGCATAGTCCGATATTAGCTGTATGTCCATTTGACGTCACCAAATTACAAACTAATTAGGTTACGTTTCATAAATATAGTCCTCTGATACAGATCATAATTTACACACACTGACAAAGCTTGGGTTCCCTCCAACAAGAAATGGAGAAAGTTTTCAATAAAAGTAAAAAAAAATCATACATTAATCCGATCTGAAATCGCTAGTTGAGTGAGCGGCTCTTTACACTTATTGCCTGATGAAACGACTGCATACTTGAAAGCATATCCACACATGAAATAGTACGCAGCATAACAAATTACACTGAACCCCAGTTTCCAGTTGTCGCAGCTGGACTGAAAGCAACGAAAGAATTTTACGTGAAGTAGGAAAGTTTTGAAGTATCCATACTATTCACCTGTTGTAACCATGGCAGTATGCAAGAACTATGAAAATGATGCTCGCAAGGTAATTCTTTCACGCTGACACCCGCTTCATACTCTTGGAGGCAGATAGGACATTTTGTGTTCCCTGTTTGACAAAGATATAAGAAAAGGACATCACAGTAGAGAGATTGTTTTACAATGTTTTCACAGTTTGACATCTGTTTACCTTAAATGACCTTTGATCCTCCATCAAAAACAATAGGGATCATCTTCTTTGCATGGCCAACCAACGCTAAACATGTAAGATCAGGCAAGTTTACCTTACAGGAGATATTGTTTTTACGATGTTTTCACAATTTGACCTCTGATGACCTTTGACCAGAAACAGTGAGGAACGTTCACTAAGTATGACGAACCTACCCATCAAGTATGAGGTCAGTCAAGCTCACCCTTCCTGAGATATCGTGTTTACAAGATTTTCACAGTTTGATTTCTAATGACATACAATGACCTTGAACTTCCACAGAAAACCATGACTATCATTTATTTAGTATGACCTACACACAAAGTATGAGGTCCATCAAGGTTATCATTCTTGAGATATCGTCATATCGATTCCTTCCCTCTCTAGTCTGGGCAGCACAGCGAATGACATAACTTTCTGTTTTCTCCTTGCGTTTGTAAACCCTTACTTCCATTCTAAGGACTTGTATAAATTGTTGTTTGAGAGATTATCTCCTTCTCTTTCCAATGACGCCCCACATAAGACCTGAACTGGTGGTTTTCGAGCAGACTTTGCAGGCTAAAGAGATATACTTCAATCTTTGAAACTTTCCTTGTTATGGGAATTTACACAATTTTCACTCGAGGCTTACCTGTTCAGAGACCTGTCATTGTAAGTCTCGTTGTTCTCCTTTAATCTATTCTCTGACAGTGTATAAAGTGGTTGTATTAAGTTGGTTTGTATAAAGTAGTTTTTGAAAGTTTGTACACTGATATTCCTTTTTATGTTACCTGAATTGCCATTGGTTCCTTTTATTGGACAGACTTGTGGTAATCCAATAAGATCCTTCATATCATCCATATAAATTTGTCCTTCCCTATTCATGGCAATGGCATCAATTGCACAACACACAATGTATTCACCAATATCCTTAGTGGCCTCAATGAAATTAGGATGTATTGGAATGTTTGTTGTAGAGTTTTATACAGCATTTTACCTCTAAAAATTATTTTGGTATCTTGTATTTACTTCTCATGTATCACTATATGACCTGACTGGAAAACACAATTCAATGCTGTTACGTAAATATTTTGTGAAAAGGTTAAAACCTCTACAAATATGTCCACGAGTCCAAAAAGGTCCCACACTGAGCCACAGGATTCACGTTCTGGGAGGATGAGTCGTAGACTTTCAAGATAAGAAGGGAATTTCTTGCACTATGCTATGCAGTGTCACATTGAAGGTTGAAGGAATTACTGTATATATCGTATACAAGGTTTTCACAGTTTGAGCTCTGGTGACCTCAAATGACCTTTGACCTCCACCAAAAGCAGTGAGGATCACCTAATCAGTATGACTAACCTATACACCAAGTGCGAGGTCAGTCATGGTTACATACATCGAAACCACATTGGAAGTGCCTTTTCAGCAGAGATGCTGGAGCTTGGGAAGGGTCTTACTGAGACAAAATTGTCGTCCCTAAGACAACCAACTTTGAACTTTTGACTGTCCATACACAATTTTAGTTGTCCTTGATGATCCAAAAGCATGAAAATTGAGCCTTGGTTGATACAATGAAGAGCTAACTGCAGTTGTGGGCACTTGCAAAGTTTACATGTAGGCAAGTGCTTGTATGGCCTCAGTGTAGTGAACCTTACCAGCACTTGCCACTGTTGTCTTTCTAGGCAACAACTGCTGCTGAACACAATTAGAGATATCATGAACATGTCAAGTAAAGAACTAAAAAACACTTGCAATAGTAGTAGATGAGATTCACAGGTGAACCGTTTGCATACTCCCCCCCCCCCCCCCCCTTAAGATTTGCAATATCTTGGAAGGTTTCAACTTTCTATTTGAACTTTGTGTTTCACTTCTAAATATGAACAGGAGCTACATACAATATGCAAGAACATTTTAGTGTCGGGACTGTTGACACTTACTTGGTACTCCTTCTTTTTCTGGAAGATTTTGAACAAAATCTTTTGAAGCAGGTGGTGCTTTCTGTAATTCTTCAGGGAGGCCAAACCTATGATCAAAAAGAGGATGCAGTGTGACAAACTCATTAGGAACAAAGGTTAACTCACATGAGACTAATACTAAGACGAGGAAAGAAAGTTACGAACTGTGCAATTTAGCCTCAATGATAATGACTAGGACAGAGGATGCTACCCTCATTGCCCTCCTCTTCCATGTGCCTCAGTAATTATGGGTAAAATATTCCAGGGTTCCAGGGTACCTTATCAGAGAACAATTTACACAAATGCTATTGAGCCTGACAGGAGTCAGATTTTGCACAGATAATACGAGGTCAAACTTGAATATACTTACTCCTTTGAATAGTCTTAGAATGAGGCATAGATTCCATAGTGGATGGAGTACAGTTATGATAAGATACCTTGAGAGTCAGTGGGTCCCCCTGTCCCAAAAGAAATGCACAAAGTCTACATTAAAATTACATAACATGTGTGTCTGGACTTCTCTTTGTCTAGTGTGGCATGGTGAATAACAATATATACCTGAGACCTGATTATCTGTCAGAGCACCTAAACATCATAATATTGATAGACTCATGACAAATTTTATCTGCACTAGGTATCATAATACACACATGTATGCAGACACATAAATTTACATTCCATTTCTCCATCCCCAGACTATTGGATGAGAATACCGACTGGGCCAGTGATGGTGTTTCAGCAATTTATTCTTGTCCTCTGAAGTACAGCCACTGTCCAAAACTCTGAGACAGCCATGTTTACACACACATCAACACAAAAACACTCAAACCACAATCAAAAACTTACCCTCCATTCTGTAAATAGAACTGTCTGACATCATTCAACAGGAGCCTTTGATAAAAGCAAAGTTAAAAATAAGTATAAGATCATTTTATTGAACTTTTCACATTAAGATCTTCGACCACCACATAACAATATTCTGCAATTCTGTTAGAGTCACACTTAATCAAATTTCCACACATCATTCCCTTTTCAGTTGTAACATTTACCTTGCATAGTATGGTATAGATCAATATCTAAAAGACAAAAAACAAACTTTGCTTTTGTGTGGATTACCTGAACCACAGAAGGCTACACTGTATACAACAGGGTCCCTGAATGGCTCAAGATTACTTCATGTTGAACAGAAAGATAACATTCTCTACATGTTTAGGCAAGTTAATCAGTCAATCTTTACTCTTAATCATTCAAAATACTGTGTACTTGCTAAAATTGATTAATGAATATAAAAATCCTTGAAAATTGAATATTTCAGTCATGCGGTTCTAGCACAACTACATATGGATCAATGTTACCTTGCCCAGTGCAATAGCGTATGTACATCTGGTCCACTATCTGCTGTCGGTTCACAATCATGTTCATCAAAGTAATTGGATGCCATTTTGAATGGTTTGTTGTCTCTGAAACAAGTTTTGGCAACTGTAACAAAGCAGAGGGTGAAAAAAAGAATTACTGCAAGATGCAAAACATTCAAAGGGATTAAAAGGCCTAGCTTTAGTTTACCATCAGACTATACCATTGCAAAATGTTACAGGTGTAAATTATGGCAAGAGAGCTATATGTAGTGATAAATAATTTAATGCTATCATTAAGGCGAAAAAAAAATCTAGTTATTGTGACTATAATTTAACTACTGAAGTGTTACAGTACACAAGTACAGTATTTTGTCTACATACACAAGTTAAAAAAAAAAAAAAAAAAAAAAACTAGAGCACCAATGGTGCAGAAGCTCATACCTCAACAACCTGAAGGTACCACTTACCTACCATTACGTTAAATCATAGCAACCACCGACAGAGTATCATTATACCAAATCATAGCATCAATAAGCATCACTATTCATATCCAATAATTATGGAAACAGTCAATTTTTACTAATTTTGCTCCATGGTTTGTACTGGCTGTGGCCATATGAAGCACTTATTGGAGAAGTGAATTGTCACAAGTTTTCCAAAACCAACTACTTGCTCTTTTGTGGAAATTTGTATGTGACACATGGGGACCCTCTCAGTTTGACCATCGAACTGTCACTAGTTAAGCCCTATGTGAAGGAAACTTTGCATAAAGTCGACAGGTTTGGGAAGACTCACTGAATGTCATGATCAACTCAAAATGCCCCTTTAATGTCTCTCTACACAAACATACCTGAAGGCAAAAGAGAGTTTCAGTTAGCACACAAACTGACATTGTCCCTGTGTCCCATTATTCAATTGCCATTCATGCATGATACAGATATTTGAGATGTTGTATAACATTTTTAAAGATGCACTTTAAAGGATGTATTGCATCACCCCAAGCTATATTTTTACCTCCCTGAAAGGAAAATTCTCAACTGGTTCTAAGTTACAGTACCCTTAGATTGACAGCAAATTCGAAAGATGCAGAGCAGCTCTTATTATACAGCGTACACAGGGATCCATTGTTTTGATTACAAATGTGGAGGAATGTAAGACAGGCTGAGGGAGGGACTAGAGGTAGGTGGTTGGGAGAATTGGAACTGTCTGGGGTGATGCATTACAGCCTTTAAAAGGAGAATGAGAAACATTTTGCAGAATTTCATCAAATGGGCCATACGGCCCACATGGAGCCACTGACCACAAATTCATGAATACCCTAACTTACCTGCTAGCAGAATATTATTATGGCAAACCTTCAACATTGTACAAGAGAATCTGTAGGAGAAAAAGCACTTGCAGAACTCCCTAAAATGGACCAGAAAGTCCACATGGGACGGATACGAGTACGCCCAGGCCTACCATTACAAATGTTGAAATTATACCATCAGGACTGCAAGAAAACTTCCACTGTAGGCCAAAGTTGCATGGTAACTAATAGCCACTCTCATTAATTATCAGCTGAGAATCACCATTTTTACCACTCTACTGTACATACTATTGATGGCACTGACTGATACTCTATGTTGAAGAGATCATTATGCTTGTGTATTGCTAGAATACATCTAACACTAACAATAGTAATAGTTTGAGACTGAGTACCAATACCTTTTCGCAAACCTTCGTATGACATTTCAACATGTGATGTTGTATTGCCACTCGCGCATCGCGCCCCTGCGAAGTCGTATATTGAGCGACGATCTCAACCAGAGAGTAGAAGCGTTATGTAAGATTTAACACTGAGCAGTTCGTATGTAACTATACAAAATATCTGAAAATGTGGAAGGCTCAGAAAATGAAAAAAGTCAACATTTTACGGATTACTTCCAGCCACAAACTACTGAGGCCACAGGGCAAGAGGCCAAGACCAAAGACTGAGTTCACTTTGAGGACGGCCTTGAGGTTCGGACCAGTCTCGATTCCCCCAACATGACCAGTACCATGTAGCTCTAATGTGAAAAACCTTCCATCTTATAACATTAATTCTACAAGAAAACAAGCATCTCAAATGATAATGGCCCACATGGCCTATTGGGGACCTTGGAACCAACTAAAATGAATACACCAAAGGTACTGTACCACCACCATAGTAACAGTGTGACATAACCTCCATTTAATACTTTAGGCACTTGGTACTGTACCATACAATCTATTGATGAAGAGGCATTTTGCTCAATTTCATGACCCATTTGTGACCTTTGGACAAAACATTCCTGTACATCCCGACAGTACCAGTATCATAGTCATGAACGTGACACAATTAAAACTTAGTACCATACAATCTGTAGGAAAAAAACATACTGTAAGTATGGTATAAACTTGCAAAAATAGGCCCTTTAGGTCATCCATCATGGCTATTAAACATGTGACCTTTGACAAATTTTGTGTACTCACAGATGGACTGTAATCCATTGATCATTGTGCCCATGCATGTTCCAAGAAAATGCATCAAACTTACTTTGAAAGAGAGTAATTTCTAGCAATTGTGAACAGATAGATTACAGTTACTCAGTTTTACGTAGCTCACACCAGTTACTGTACCTGGTGTGAACTACAAACAAATTTTGTTGCCCTGAAATGTGTAGCGAATAAGATGTTAGAATTGCAAGAATGAAGTAATATCATCCATGCAGACATGTCAATGACAAGGCAAATGCCAATTAATGTGAAACTTAAGGACTATCAGCATACATGCAATGAGTGTAATTAGATTTGGAAACAAAATATAAATTGTTACGAGCTTCCATCTTAACTACCTAGCACTGCACCTTTCATTCGTATATTTGTCTAAATTCTCTCTAATTTTCATTTATGTAGAATAAGGGGTTTGTGGGTAGCATGATGCCTCCTTGCAGGTCACACTTGGTCCTCAGGCTGTAGGTTGCCATTGGTCACCCCTAGTTTACACCAAGTTAGAGATGGTATGAATTCTACATTAGGATATTATCTTTCATGCTTAGTAATATTATAAAAGTAGGTCTTTCATGATGTGAGTATAAAAGTAATTATTACAGGTCTAGCCTAGTATTGGAATGTTCTCTGATGGGTGTTGACACTTGAATAAGAACAAGATAATGAAAGTCACTGATTGTAGCCTTCCACATGCTCGCATGTTGAAAGAGTGGCTGCTTTGGAATATTTAATTACTTCCCAGTCATAATTGCAGAATACAATTACAATGCCCCACTTAAACTCACCCTGAGAACCACAGAGTCACAGTCTCAGTGGCTGACTGAGCATGCATCCTGTGTCTATTTTTCTGACTTCCACTGATCATGCCTCCAACATAGCAGAGACATAAACAGTTACCATGCAATTAGCATATCAACACATGCAACCTAAAAAACACTTAAAGAATACCTTCATAGCTTAAATACCTTACAAATCACTCTTACTGTACAGTACGACTTCTAAGTTCTAGCACAGTAACTAATTGTGCCGTAACTCCTAATTTTCTAGTTCAGCTCTGTAGTTTGAGATTTGAGACAATTGCCCCGGATGCCGACTCTATTGTGGAACTTCTCGTTATTGGCCCAGATGCAACTTCTATGTTTGGATGGCTGCATAGTAGTGAGACTTGAGAGAATTGACTCAAAATTCGCAGCCGTCTCTAAATGTAGGCTACACCACTAATATCTTTATTAATATCCATAGCTATCGGTGCTTTAAATTTGGCATTTCTACCTCGCGCCAATGTCCCCAGTTACACAATGTAGTATGTATTTGCGCAACTTTAGAATCCGTACCATATGAACGTGCTCGCTAGCTTCGATTCGATTGTTCGATTCGGTCCACTGCCATCCTTGAATAGTGAATGATGAATGGATTGCCTAACTAGCGTCGGTAAACAGGGCTAGGGGATGGAGTTAGGGGATCGGGTTAGGCGTCATGATTCAGGGTTAGGGAATAGGGTTAGGGAATAGGGTTAGGGGATTGCTACTAATTTATGGTATATGGATATATATACTGTTATATGTCTACGTTGGATTACGCGTTTGTGAATTGTATGCATTTTCGAACACACAACCCCTCTCGCAGCGTAGTGGGTTATGCGTAAGACTTATGATGCATCAGTTGTCATGATATTCTAGGTTCGAATCCTCCTCTAACCTATACTTCTCTTTCAGCAATAATCTATCACTTCTTCCACAGGTGTCACTACATGTTGATCATTGCACAAAAAATCGGTGATTTCGGAAATCTAAAAAAGATAAAAAAAACTAGCATAAGAAAAAGAAGGTAAATAAAACATGGACGCTATGCAAACTCTTTTAGTTATCTGATACCTTGTCCGATTGGTACGGATTCTAAATTAGTACCTATGTATTATATCATTAGACTTAGAGTCTGGATGAACTGTTTGATACTACGTTATTCAACCGGCGACAATAGACAAAAAATAAATGCAAATTGCAATGCACTTAAAAATGTCGTGGAACTAGTTATGATAATAATGACATTGCGATCACACTATTCACAGATCGTAAGTTGGCTAAGTGCAAATTCTACAAATCGTATACTTACACTTACTGTGCTAAAAGCTCGCAAAATAGTCCTGACACACTTTCTCTTATACTTTGGCTTTAAGATGGAGGAAGAACTTTATCAGTTTTCACCAGTCTTTAGAGTTCAGATGGGAATATCTGCGATTGTAAATTTTGTGAAATCATTCAATCCGTACATGAGGTGGTATCCGTATCAATTGGATACCAGTAGCACTAAGCCACAATTCAGTCGCTCAGTTTCCTAGCCCTAGAGAAAATATTCAGGTTCAGTACTTTTTCCTATATGGCCATGACCTTCTTCGGAGCGCCATGTGTTTCAAAATGTTAGAAAAAATTTCAGTATGCTAGGATAAATATCAACATGTTACAGTTTAACATCAATATGCCAATAAAAATATCAATACGTTACAAACATTCAACAATATGTCAGAGAATAACATGCTAATATTGCAATGTAACATGTTGAACATTGCAATATTAGCATGCCACGAAGAACTTTTACATGTTTCGTATAGAGAGAAATCCTGGACAATTTTATTATTATTGTGAACATACCGGCTTTGACTGAGAGTGCGTCGTTCGTTTCACAAATTTAAGAATACATTAACATGTTACAGTTTAATATCAATATGCCCCCAGGGGGAGAGGAAACTACCCTTCGGACCTAACTTGAGTGGAGACGGATGACCAATCAGGGTGATTCCCAAATTCGGAGTTGAATAATCTAGTTATTCAAATTTGTGAAAATGGAGCACATGCTCTACATTCTACACATTCAAAATGAGTCACAGATTGCACCATTTTACATCTCAGTATTCTATAGTTATTCCGAAAAAACAAGGGGTGGGATGAGGGGGTGAACCGAAGACCCTTTCACCACGTAAGTTGGGATATTGGAGAACAATTTTACACATATAAAACTGGTTAGACGTAAAATTCAGTGATAATCCAAGCAGGACAGTCGCAATCTCATCGTAAGTGTGCATTCATTTATTTCAATTGTTACTTAGTGGCATGTACCCATAAAAAGTGTAAAAAAAAATCAGGCCATAGGAGCACGGGTAGGTCAAAATGTTGTGGGAACCACTGGCCTACATACTGTGATATATACAATCTGCATGTATTTCATATTTGGCGCTAAACTATGGGATACTCTTTCGGTCATGAAAAAATAAATGACGACAGAAATGCACTCAACATAAGAAAACAGTAGAAAACAAAAAGCAAAAAATTGCTTTCTGCTTTAAAAAAATTACAGTAATTTAAAAAAAAAGATTTCAGTACAAAGATTTTTAAAATTAAAAAGAAAAATTTGTTTTCCGTTTTTAAATGTTTTACAAAAGATTCAAAAAGGAAAACAAAAATATGTTTATTTTTTTATTTTAAATGTCTTTCAAATGGATACACGTCTTCAGTCCGACACGTTTTGAGTCCGAAAATAACAGACACGTTTTTAATTCGAAAACGCCGGTTTTCAGTCTGGCAAGTTTTGGGCCCGAATAAGAAAACACGTTTCTACTCCAAAAAAACGAGTTTTCAGTCCGAAAATGAGATACACTCGTTTTATTATATGTATAGAAAAGAGATTTTGATTTTTACTTTTTATACATAAATATTTTTTTGTTTTTCTTGTTTATAAATTTTCAAGACATAGATCTTTGTTTTTTGTAACATACTTAAATTTTTGTTCTTGCATAGTTTGTATTTTCCTTAAGGCAAGATACAATTTTTTGTTTGTTTTCTTTATCTGAAGTGCATTTCTATAGTGTTTATTTTTATATTTTTTCCTTCATGGCCGCATTAGTCTTACGTACTAAGCATTTCATTGCCGTATTTCTGGTATTTCTTTGAGTTTGAACATACGAGGGACTAGACATATCATAAAAACCATATAGCGCCATCTTACCCTGCAACCGTTCTCTTTTTGCATTACCTTTCGCCAGAAAAGGACAACATGGACAAGCCTGTGAAATTAGCCAAGGTATTTTCCATCGATCCATTACCTTTTGAAGATTACTGATCGCGGTTATTGTCACTTGACATTATAGAACATTTATTTTCTCATAAGTCGATGAAACTGATGAAAAACGAAGATGATTTTCAAGAATCTTGTAGGAGCGTGCTAGCTGTGGAGTGTGGGCATCCATGTGTTGGTCGTTGCTGTAGTGTAGGATATTCACAAATGGCATAGGCCTACATAGCCTAACGTTAGGCCTACGCTAGCCATGTATCAATATCATGTAGTGTGTAATGAAGGCATAAGGCTAATAAAAGAACCCGAATGCGAGGCATTCACACTCGCGAATATGGACCTATTTGCAGATCTAAACGAGACTGGGGCATCAATCAAGTAATGCACAGCAGTTTACTGCTTATGGTAAGCATTGTACTACTAGGGTCGTAAAACTCAGGAGCATTAATAACCACTAACTTATGAAAAATACGATTAAAAAGCGTGCAAGGCTATGCACACAATTCAGTCTACAACTAGGAACACCACATGTTTGTACGCTAACTTTTTGCTTTGTACGCTTTTTTGCTTTGTACGTTTGTATGCTAACTTTTTGCTACTCGATTCGAGTAGGCCTTGCCTAGCAGTTACAACTTTTGCTACACTTGGCTTAGTTCCAAACTTCCAGCAAACTTCTACTCTATCATGACATGATACATACAAACGTTTGAAAAGACTAACCGTATTAGTACATCATTTATGTCCAGGCCTAGTGTCAATGAAAATTTTGAAAAAAGACAACAGGATCAGGATAACACACATTTGCCAATTGTTGCGACCCTGCTTGGTGGAACTGACAGTGGACACATACAGTATAGTAGTCGACGCACATGTGTGCAACACTGCAGTAGTAAGGCACACACGAGCACATTATGAAGATAAATATGCAAAGTTTGACGGAACAGCTGGACGTGTTACTACCTGTTATCTTTCTTTTTATTGGGATATAAAACAAACAAGTTTGTAATCATGCAGTATTAACCTCCTGAGTTGAAATGTAGCAAGTGCAAAAATGGGCACCCCACAATTTTTTGGATTTTTTGTTGGATATTGCCACCTTAATCCACTAAAGTTAGATAGATCTTGCAGCAAACTCACCTTGCAATCCCCATTGAAAATGGGGGAGACCGTCTGGTGGGTTGTGGCTTGTGCACAAGTATACACACGGCCCAGCACACATGTTATACCAACATCAACCTGTTACAAGTATCTTTTCTCATCGTCCTCACCTTTTGTTTGTCTACCAGGTATGTTTAATTTTCATTTCTCTTTTCATACTTCTAATTGACAGTATATGTTAAGAGTTCTTAAATGTGGTATTTTGACTAAGCTATCTTGAAATTTTAGAGTAAAAACCACCTGCTGAAGAGTAGAGGGTCAACTCTCTCCAGAACAGATAGGCCTAAGTCCACAGAAACAATGGTACCTTGCCACATTAATGATGAATGGCGAACCAAGTCACCAGTGGCCTCAACATACCCCCTTTCTCCGGTTGCCATGGCAGCATGCAAGGTCCGGCTAGGGCTACTACATTTTAAAGCCTAGGGGTGTTACATATTTCAATAAGTTACAAAGAGTTGTGGTATCCAGTTTCATATATTAAGTATGGGAGTCCAAGAGGGCCATAACGAGAGAGTTCTTTCACAAAGAAGCTATATGTCAGACAGAGTAACCAAGTATACCAATCATGGTCTATTAAGGCTATCTTAGTCTGGTAGAGTCATTGCCTATAAAATGTTTGTAAGAAATACTTTGAGATTGCTCTCTGTAAGAAGGTTACAGAAAGTTCAATGAAAGGAGGCTGTTTCACAGACACCAGGGCAGTTAGCCGGGGTTGAGGATGGTGTTTATATAGCGCAGTAATTTTACTTTTGTTTGATTGACCCTCGTTAAGTGATCGCTGTCATAATGATTTTGTACTTTTACGAATTTCTTAACAAGAGATGACCAGTTTTAAGAGATGTGTATTACTGTACCATGATTGTGTGAACTATCGTCAAAGCTGATGGTTAAAACCATTTATTAGACACTTAAAGAGGCGTTGCAGGAAGGCTTTCTGTGTTAGTATCACCATGTAAAGTTTACTTTTTATGTTTTCTTTTTGGTTTTCGTGCTGTATTATTGCTTGCTTATATCCGAACAGTATTATTAAAAATGGCAGACATGTGAACATTGTTGACGAATAACAAAAGACTCAGTGTGATACCCGTTAATCGAGAGGCAGAGCTTAAGTAAGTCAGCTCCTGCGAACTACCAGGGTTTGTAGAAATTGAAAGAGGTATGCTGATACCATACATTGTGCTGATTAGACTATAGGTGCTTATATATTCCTCGTTGAGTATTATATTTAGTATTTTGTGCCATTCTATGAAGGATGCATGAGTCAGGCAGTTCGGTGGAACTGAAATGTATGAATAAAACACACATGTTATACCAACATCAACCTGTTACAAGTATCTTTTCTCATCGTCCTCACCTTTTGTTTGTCTACCAGATTGACTACAAACGGGGAGGGCAACATTTGGCGACCCTGCCAGGACCTGTGGTCGGCAGAAGACAAGCGCCGAGATGTCCACAGGTGACGATCGAGCCATGTAGTGATCACGAGGAGCAGATCAATTGTCCTATAGGCCTTAAGGTTACCCACACAGACAACAAGGAAAATCACCTTCCGGATACTGACCGTCAAACCCGACAGATACACCCAAGATGGCGACGACGGACCTTGACAAGCTTGAGGGAGAACTGATGGGGTCCCTGTACCAGTTCTCGCTTGAACAACTAAAAACAGTCCACGAGACGCTCACCCTGGGGCAGATAAGTGATGCCAAGAGTTCCTGGGGCGTGATAAAGCATATCAGCAAATTTCTTGACGGAGTAGAGGCAGCACAACGGAAGGCCACGTTGGACGCACTGGAGAAGTCCCTTAGAGGGCTCACACTCAACGAGGGGATACCACCAGGTTCAGAAAAAACCAAAACAGACCAGACCATACCCCCCAGCTCGACAGGACCCAACATACAGTTGAAGGACCTGGCCGAAGCACTGAAAAAGAAGGACTTCAAAATCCAAGGTCAAATTGGTGAACCCGGCCACAAAGATAAACTGACTTTTTCCAGTTTGGCTGCCCAGATCGAGCAGGGGCTAAAACAGGGGCATGAAGAGAACGAAATAGTGGCAGGCGTTGTAAAGGCCATTTCGTACGGGCTTCCTTTGAGAGCGTACTTAGAAGGAAGGCACAAAATTGCACTCCCTCAGCTGCGAAAAGTCCTGAGAGCCCACTACAAGGAAAGAGGGGCAATAGAACTGTACCAGGAGTTAGTTGCGGCGGCCCAACTACCCCAAGAGACTAGTTATGACTTCGTAATAAGGGCAATGGATCTCCGTCAAAAAGTTCTGTTCGCCTCACAGGAAGACAAATCAACCCTCCAGTATGACGAATGCCTGGTCCGGGACACATTTTTCCAGACATTGATGACAGGACTGGAGGAATCTGTTCGGATCCACCTCCAGCCAGACTTGGAGGACCCTAATACGTCCGACGAAGTGCTCCTGGAAAAGCTCACGGTGGCAGTCACTAGAAACCAGGTGAGACAGAAGAAGCGACCAGGGAAATCAGCAAACGTAAAACCCTTAGTGACCTTGACGTCAGAGCCCAGTTCTGACAAACCCAAAGAGAAGAAGGACAAGACAAACAGCCTGAGGACAGAGCTGGACAGTCTGAAGGAGCAGATGCAGGAGATTAAGCAACTATTGAAAGATGGTAGGCGATCTCAGCAGGGGAGGCCTAGAAGGCCAGACAGTGAGTGGGGTTGTGCCTCATGCCAACACCACGGGTTAGGGAGGCAGTGCCGTCATTGCTTCAAGTGTGGAGGTGAGGGTCACCGGGCAAGGGAATGTACCAGCAATGGCAACCAGGGAAACGAGGAGGGGTTACCCCACCGGGGGCCGGAGTAACCAGAATAAGTCAGAAAAGAACCCCCACCAGGACTGGGGAGGGACCGTTATCAGGGAGTCAGGGTAAGGCACAAAGTGGGTTGGTATGTCACCTGACACCACGAAATCGTCAGAAATTGGTCAAATTAGTAGGCTCAAGGTGCACAGTTAGTTGTCGGCTAAGTGGAGTCCCCGTAGAGGCATTGTGGGATACCGGTGCAGAAGTCTCTCTGGTGTCTCAGGGTTGGTGGAAGGGTCACCTGCCCACGACACCTCTTCGAAGCCTAAGTGAGCTGTTAGAGACCGATCTCAAACTGAAGATGGCAAATGGGAGCCCCCTACCCTATCTTGGATGGGTGGAGATCCAAGTGACCCTTTCTTCAGAGCAAAGTTTAAGTGTACCCTTTTTAGTGACCCCTGACAACCTAAGTGAACCCATTATAGGGTACAATGTCATTGAGGAGTTCCTTCACCATGCTCGGAGTAGTGATGTAGCTAATGTAAATGATACTATGACAGCTATGTTTAGTAAGTTACAGCCACACAAGGTAACCAAACTGGTTTCAATCATAGAAAGTAATGAACCAGATAACTTGTGCTCGGTTAAAGTCGGAAGATGGCATGTTATTGTACCCCCAGGTCAAACCGTAGGAATTAGGTGTCGCATCTACATGGGTCCCATACCGGAACAGATGACCACCCTTTTTGAACCAGACCTAGAGCAAACCTGGCCCAGCGCATTGACTATTCATGAAGCAGTTGTGAAGGTAGCTAAGGGTTCTTCAGGTAGGGCAACAATTCATGTTACAAACAATTCAAATAAAGATGTTGTTTTACCCAGGCGTACAACACTTGGCCACCTGCAGTTAGTGCGATCAATTTTCTCATCCGAGCACCTGGAAGCAGGAAGTCTAGGAGAGGTGTCCCCGGGGAGGGAGATAGGCACTCAACCTGGAGTAGGTGAAGTATCAACTATTTATA
Source organism: Stichopus chloronotus (assembly GCA_021234535.1). Classification (NCBI taxonomy): domain Eukaryota; kingdom Metazoa; phylum Echinodermata; class Holothuroidea; order Aspidochirotida; family Stichopodidae; genus Stichopus; species Stichopus chloronotus. The sequence continues at coordinate 12,287,218 of CM037839.1, forward strand.
CTCCAACGGACACCACTGATCAGGAACAGGAAGGGTGGGACCCACCAGTGGACGTGAGTATGCTCTCTCCCAAACAACAACAGCGAGCTAAGGACCTACTAAGAAGAGAATGTAATGCTTTCTCCAAGGGTGATGATGATATCGGTTGTATTAAAGGGTTGAAAATGAACATCAGGCTTGAAGACCAAACACCTGTCCAGAAATCATACCAGTCAATACCCAGACCCTTGTATGCCGAAGTGAAACACTACCTACGAGATCTACTCCAGCGGGGGTGGATTACAAAATCAGAATCACCATACTCTTCACCGGTAGTGTGTGTTAGAAAGAGAGACGGGAGTCTGCGGTTATGTTGTGATTTTCGAGAACTCAACAAAAAGACCATACCCGATCGTCAACCTCTCCCAAAGATCCAAGATGTCCTAGATGGTTTGAAAGGAAGTAGCTGGTTTTCGACTCTGGACCAAGGTAAGGCATATCACCAAGGTTTTATGGCTGAAAGCAGTCGTCCCTTGACAGCTTTTGTTACTCCTTGGGGCTTGCACGAGTGGGTCCGCATCCCGTTTGGGTTAACCAACGCACCCGCTGTCTACCAGCGTCACATGGAAAAGATTCTAGAAGGGTTATATCACAAAATATGTGAAGCCTACCTTGACGACATCCTCGTCTTTAGCCAGACCTTTGAAGACCACCTGTCTCACTTACAGAAGGTACTCCAGCGGCTGGCAAGCCACGGTGTCAAACTTAAACCCTCCAAGTGTCTGTTATTCAGGAGAGAAGTCAGGTTCCTTGGGAGACTAGTTTCAAAGGATGGATACCGTGCCGACCCCAAAGACACTGAGGCCCTTCAGGTGTTAAAGAAGAAGATCCCAAGAACAGTGGGTGACCTCAGGAGGTTGTTGGGTATGACAGGTTATTACCGAAGATATCTGAAGGATTATTCAAAGCGGGCTGCCCCACTTTTCTCCCTCCTGTCAAACACAACCAAGTCCCAGACCAGCAACCACAAAGTCAAACCCAGAATGGGAAAAGCTAAGTCGACAAACCAGGTAAGCTCAAAGATGCCCATCACCTGGACGAACAAACACCAAGCTATTCTGAACTCACTCATAGATGACCTGACATCATCACCTGTCATGGCGTGCCCAGATTTTTCTCTGCCGTTTATCCTCCACACAGATGCCTCCCAAGACGGTCTCGGAGCAGTTTTGTACCAAAAGCAGGATGGGAAGATGCGTGTTATTGGGTACGGCTCGAGAACCTTAAATCAGGCGGAGAGGAACTATCATCTTCATTCGGGCAAACTGGAGTTCCTTGCTCTTAAATGGGCCATCACAGAACAGTTTCGTGATTATTTGTACTATGCCCCTGAATTCATTGTTTACACTGATAACAATCCCCTAACCTACGTCATGACTTCAGCTAAGTTAAATGCAACTGGCCATAGATGGGTAGCTGAACTGGCTGACTATAACTTCAGGATCAAATACAGGCCCGGAAAGGAGAACATAGACGCAGATACTCTGTCCCGATTATCCTTTGACATAGAGACTGCAGAAGATACATGTACTGAAGAAATTTCCCCCAACGCCATGTCAGCCCTTATTGAAGCAGTGACCCACCATGGCCATGAGGAGGATACATGGGTACTGGAAGTAGCCGAGGAGGCCGCCAAAGTGGAGGCTGCATTACAACCCACCCAGACGGAAGTGGCAGCTACCGTCAACTGGGCAGCGGAACAGAAGCGGGACGACTCCTTGAAGCAGATCATGAATGCTAAACGGGAAAGACTACCCAAGAAGGAAGAAAGAGCCCATTGGCCAAAGGAGACAGTGGCCTGGATGCGGGAATGGAAACATCTTCATCTGGCTGAAGGTAATGTCCTCCGCCGGAAAACAAAGACACGAAACCAGCTGGCTCTACCAAAGCATCTGCGGCAAAGAGTTTTCCAAGAGTTACACAACAACATGGGACACCTGGGAGCAGCGCGAGTAGTCCAACTGGCTCGTGAACGATTTTACTGGCCACACATGGAAGCTGATATAGAGCATTACGTTACACAGGTCTGCCAGTGTGTCAAGCAGAAGCGTCCTAACAAACCAGCAAGAGCACCGTTGGTCCCGATCACCACCAGTGAACCCTTTGAGCTAGTCTGCATAGACTTCCTGCACTTGGAGCGCAGCAAAGGTGGATTTGAATACATCTTGGTCATTTCTGACCACTTCACAAGATTTGTTCAAGCCTACCCTACCAAAAATAAATCTGCAGCAACAGCAGCCGAGAAGTTGTTTGGAGATTATGTGCTCCGGTTTGGCTTTCCGAAACGAATACTCCACGACCAGGGGAGAGAGTTTGAGAATAAGCTGTTTAACCAAATACAAACCTACTGTAACATCGAACAGGCTCACACCACCCCCTACCACCCACAGGGAAATGGGCAAGTAGAGCGCTTTAATAGGACCCTTCTTGGGATGCTGCGGACTCTACCAGAGGATCAGAAGCGGGACTGGAAGAACCACCTAAACAAAGTAATACATGCATACAACTGTACCCAGCACGAGTCCACTGGATACTCTCCCTTCTTTCTGATGTTTGGGAGACCCCCTAGACTTCCAATAGACCTGGCCTTTGACTTACATCCACATTCCGACGGTACCACACAGGACCCAACCGAATATGCCACCAAATGGAAAGAAAGGATGAAGGAGGCATACCGCTTAGCTAATTACAGTATCCAGAAGGCTGCAGGGAAAAGTCAGGGGCATTACAACAAAAGGGCACATCACCACTCCTTGGAGGTAGGCGACCGCGTGTTGGTCAAAAACTGTGTTAAACCAGAAGGGCCAGGAAAGCTTCAGTCTTACTTTGAGGACAAGATCTATGTTGTTTCCTCCCGCCCAAATAACGAGCTGCCTGTTTATCAGGTGCAGCCTGAGAGTGGAAATGGACGGATCAGAACCCTTCACAGGAACCTTCTGATGCCCTGTGACCACCTGTCGAGGGAAAGCGAACAGGTAGTGGTCAAACAGCGTGCGAAACCAACAGAAGTGCCAGCCCCACGACGTGATCCACTAGCCGACAATGGTAAATCAAGGTCTGAAGGAGAAGGATCAGATGATGAGGATTCTGATAATGAAGATATATTGCGGAAATATGCCAGGTTTCTGGTACAGACGGAAAGCTTGGGCAACGACTGTCATGATCACCCGGTCATAAGTCAACAACCAGCATCCACCGAAGCTCCCCCCGCACCACCGGTCCAGTCATCATACCAGCCGGTAGGGGAGATAGGGTTACCCCAGGAAACACCACCACCAGAGGAAAGGGAAGTAAGTCCCGACACACCCCCCAGGGCACAGAGTGCCAGGCATCGGAGGGAACCAGTAAGGTTTGGCTACCAGGGGCCAGGTGATCCTCAGGCACATTGTATGCCAGTTTCAGGGAGAGAGCTACCACTCCACGACATGACCTTGACGGGAAACATGACGCTGTGGCAAGGGAGAAGTCTACCTCCTGTCCTACCCAGTAGTCTAGCTCAACCCCTCGTAGTACACACCCTCCCTAGACCACTATCCGGGGAACCACTATACATCCCAAACTCACAACCCCCATGGCTGCCCTTCAATATGAGCAATCCTGCCCCATACCAAAACGAGATCCCCCAGAATCACCTTGGTCTAGAAGGCGCGGTATACTATACGTAAATGATTAGTCAGTGATCTACTGTCTGTCATCAAGCACTAGGGACTTCTGACGTTTGTGATGCATGGAAAGAACGGTAGTGTACATGCTTCATGTCCCCATTTTCAGCAGGTGCAAGAGTTAGGAGATTTTCAGTAACTGCAGTGCTGAAACAAGATAGTGTCATGGATGATCCTGCTGGGTATTGTAGATGTGCCAAAAGCTATTATATGGAGCACACCAAGTTGTGGGGACTAATGTTCTGTACAGTACAGTATAAGATGACCTTGTCACATTGGTAGCAAAGAGTCCGGCACTCAAAGAGTGTCAAACCCTTTGGGTATGGCCATCCCATGGTGAAATCTAACAGTGTTATATCTGTTGTTCTTGTCAGCCTACCAGGCCACTACGTACTGTATGTGTATTCCATGTTCATTTCTATGTTGTTCGCCAGCTAGATAGCAAAAGTTGAGGACAACTTTCCTTTGGCAGGGGAGGGTGTAGCAAGTGCAAAAATGGGCACCCCACAATTTTTTGGATTTTTTGTTGGATATTGCCACCTTAATCCACTAAAGTTAGATAGATCTTGCAGCAAACTCACCTTGCAATCCCCATTGAAAATGGGGGAGACCGTCTGGTGGGTTGTGGCTTGTGCACAAGTATACACACGGCCCAGCACACATGTTATACCAACATCAACCTGTTACAAGTATCTTTTCTCATCGTCCTCACCTTTTGTTTGTCTACCAGGTATGTTTAATTTTCATTTCTCTTTTCATACTTCTAATTGACAGTATATGTTAAGAGTTCTTAAATGTGGTATTTTGACTAAGCTATCGTGAAATTTTAGAGTAAAAACCACCTGCTGAAGAGTAGAGGGTCAACTCTCTCCAGAACAGATAGGCCTAAGTCCACAGAAACAATGGTACCTTGCCACATTAATGATGAATGGCGAACCAAGTCACCAGTGGCCTCAACATACCCCCTTTCTCCGGTTGCCATGGCAGCATGCAAGGTCCGGCTAGGGCTACTACATTTTAAAGCCTAGGGGTGTTACATATTTCAATAAGTTACAAAGAGTTGTGGTATCCAGTTTCATATATTAAGTATGGGAGTCCAAGAGGGCCATAACGAGAGAGTTCTTTCACAAAGAAGCTATATGTCAGACAGAGTAACCAAGTATACCAATCATGGTCTATTAAGGCTATCTTAGTCTGGTAGAGTCATTGCCTATAAAATGTTTGTAAGAAATACTTTGAGATTGCTCTCTGTAAGAAGGTTACAGAAAGTTCAATGAAAGGAGGCTGTTTCACAGACACCAGGGCAGTTAGCCGGGGTTGAGGATGGTGTTTATATAGCGCAGTAATTTTACTTTTGTTTGATTGACCCTCGTTAAGTGATCGCTGTCATAATGATTTTGTACTTTTACGAATTTCTTAACAAGAGATGACCAGTTTTAAGAGATGTGTATTACTGTACCATGATTGTGTGAACTATCGTCAAAGCTGATGGTTAAAACCATTTATTAGACACTTAAAGAGGCGTTGCAGGAAGGCTTTCTGTGTTAGTATCACCATGTAAAGTTTACTTTTTATGTTTTCTTTTTGGTTTTCGTGCTGTATTATTGCTTGCTTATATCCGAACAGTATTATTAAAAATGGCAGACATGTGAACATTGTTGACGAATAACAAAAGACTCAGTGTGAGACCCGTTAATCGAGAGGCAGAGCTTAAGTAAGTCAGCTCCTGCGAACTACCAGGGTTTGTAGAAATTGAAAGAGGTATGCTGATACCATACATTGTGCTGATTAGACTATAGGTGCTTATATATTCCTCGTTGAGTATTATATTTAGTATTTTGTGCCATTCTATGAAGGATGCATGAGTCAGGCAGTTCGGTGGAACTGAAATGTATGAATAAAACACACATGTTATACCAACATCAACCTGTTACAAGTATCTTTTCTCATCGTCCTCACCTTTTGTTTGTCTACCAGATTGACTACAAACGGGGAGGGCAACAGAAATATTAACCAAATTTCAATACTTCATTCCTCTAACAGAAAAAATAGAAGCCAAAGTCCACTACAATGTATTTCAAACATTTAAGAATACCGACAGTGAAGGGTTAAGATTATCATGCAGAAAAGCCATTCACAAAACTGTGGAAAGGGTGTTATTCATCTTTTACAGTCGTTTTGTATGGCAAACCCTCAAAAATGTTTGTGTTTACAATGTAATAGTCCATAAACTGTTCTAAAAAGCATATAGTACTTCGAATACATATTTAAAAGTTTCTTTTTAAGTAATTTTTTTAGGTAAATTGGAAGGATTGTCAGTCATACAAAGGAAAGTCTGTCAAGAGACTGAAACACAACTGCTATATATAATTCACTATTCGGCTGGTAATGAAGGATACCAGGGGCCTATCCCTTTGAACTACTACTAAGTATATGTTAGGCAACATTTGGTGAACATATCAAGTTATCTTGCCCCAGATCTTTGGTTTGCATGTACTGAACTATTCCATTATAATATGCCTGTCTACTGTCCAGTATAGGCCACAGTGTTACTCAACTTACTGTATTATAAGGTAGCCCTGTACTGCACGGCCTGTTGAATGCCCCTCTCCTCTAGCCTAACCATCACAAATCACAACTCTTGAAGGCTTAGGTTAGGCAACTTGAAATATTGAAATAGTGAAGCACGCCACCATTTTTTGTCAACAGCAGGCGCACTCGAGTAGGCACCTTGGGGAAGGTTAGCTTTGTTTGGATTGTCGTAAAGAAGGGTGGGATAAGTTCACCTTTGGTGACACACATCTTCGTTGCAATGAATACGTATTCATTATATGTTCCGATTCCGAAAATGTTCCAATTTTTGTAGATGGAACTGTCACAAACTTGGAATGATAAATTTCCTTAATAGCGTGTTCGACGGTCACCCCTTTATACAAATTGACAAGTCTGGGAAAAGATTGAAACACTGTTCTTCATAGGCCTACAGCCATTGCTAATGTGGTGATATTTTTGTGGAGCGTGGGTGACAAGAGCATGTGTTTGTTTCGCAAAAAGCGTTTGTGTGAAGGTAGGTACTGGGCAGCTCCAAGCAAAACAGGATATGTTGCCAGAAATTCCAAATTCAGCTATTCGTTAGCAAATTTTGTGTCAAATTGGATACAACTGCAGAATACAATGTCTCTATACAGCATTTCTATTTAAATATTGCACTGAGACTCTGGAGTCATAGTCAAGTGCCTCCAGACCTGCGACTTTGACTGTGCCTTCACTCCAGATTAGAGGCTCAGTGGACGTCAGAAAAAATAGACACATGATGCATGCTCAGTCATTCCCAAAATGCTTGCACCTCCAATGGCCTCACTGCGACTACGACTGCACCTCCACTCCAGATTGGAGCCTCAGTGGACGTCAGAAAAAATAGACACAGGATGCATGCTCAGTCATTCTCAAAATGCTTGCCCCACCATGGCCCCACTGCAACTACAACTGTGCCTCCACTCCAGATTAGGGGCCCAGTGAACTTCAGAAAAAATGGACACAGGATGCATGCTCAGACGTTCTTAAGATGGTGCACCTCCATGGTTGGCCACTGCTCCTAGAACTGTGCCTCTACTCAAGAGTGGAGGTTCGATGGCAGATCAATGGAAATGTGAATTTGTGACTAATTTTAACATTTTCGATGATCAATGCACCCAATACTCCAAAATGTCATTTTCATGTCACCTTTAAGAAGCTCATGCCAAGTAGGCTAACCTCTTAGGTTATCTTAAAATGTGAAATTTGGAATGCTTTCTAAACCAATTTATATGTAAATGGTTTTCTGTAGCTGATACTTAAGTGTGTCTTAGCAATATTAAAGAAAAAAAATATGTACTCTCAGTTGCAGAATCATAAATAGTTGAGTAGATTCTTACCCATCAATTACTCAATTACTTTTCTTTTGTTTGCTTTGACCTCTCTAGTAAATTTTTGTATGTTTGTTGTATGTATCGTTGTATCTCTGATATTATTTACTGATCGTAGAAATGAATCAAAGTGATGGAGTCGTTGCATCTGAGATGCTTCAAATCTCTACAGGAGTGGGCGAACAAATGTGTGTTAGTGATTGAATCATAAATTTACTGAAACGAAATCATAAACCAAAATCATAAATTATCTGAAACAATGTTATGAGATTTGGTGATGAAATGCAAACAGGACAATGCAAGTATGTTCCTGGTACAGGAAATTAGAAATAAATGATGACATGATTTGGCAGGACAACTGAATTTTGAAAAGGACAACCAAACTTTTGCCTTGTAACTGTGAGATAAAATTAATTTCTAAAATTTCAACACTGGGAAACATTTAGCTTCTTTTTCGTGGTGAAATTTCCTTGCTTGGTGAGTCTTGTTGCCTAATTGGAATATTGGAATAGAATATCACTCATGCCCAAGGAAGTGCAGAGTAGGTGGAAAAATTTGAAATGCTCCTGCGTGCTTTAGCTTGTGGTGTATGCTGAAAATTGGGAGTTTTAGGGCAGACTTTTCCAGTGATATAAGTTGGCATTTGCACTTCAGGGATATTAATAAGTACATCTGCATGTATTTATATGGTTCCCCAAGAAACAGTTGGACAACAGTTTCATTTCAAAGTTAATTTAGGACCCAAATTCATATTGTCTTGAAAGAATGGAAATATCAAGATGTTCATTAGGTAGAAGAAGATGAGTGTACAATACTCCATATTCTACAGGATATAATCCATTCACTGAACCCAAACTGATAAGGACATCATCCTGTCGAATGCGTCGCACAGTGTACATCCCCTACGTGCATGTAGACTTGTGTAAGTGTGACTCGTATCAGTGCTGCATTATGGAAAGTTAATCAGTTCCTTATTTATAATGAAGAGAAACTAAAACAAAGAACATTCTGCAACAGAACTTTGTAGCATTCATGACAACAATTGAAATCTAGTAGTGTTTTAGACTTTAGGCACTGTAAACTTTAAAGTTTCTGAGAACTATCGTTTATTTTTTCTTTTTTCTAATGTCTTTGTGCAGGTTACAAAGGTTCTCGGCCGAACTGGCTCACAAGGTCAGTGTACCCAAGTACGAGTCGAATTCCTGGACGACACAAACAGATCCATCATCAGAAACGTGAAGGGTCCAGTCAGAGACGGGGACATTTTGACACTACTGGAATCCGAGAGAGAAGCCAGGAGATTAAGATGAGTGAAGCAGTCAACTTGTCACAAAATGTGAGCTATTAAGTGTTGTTTGTTTGATTTGAAGCAAGTTGATTAAATCATGATAAAAAAATCATGACTTCAATTGAAGAAGATCATGATATAAATTGATTGATTTAATCACTTTGTTCGAGTCAAATCATTGATTTAGATCATGATTTTTTTTTCTAAAAAAGAAAATAATCAACAGCCATGCATCAATTTTGTGCCACTTCTACCACCCCATTCACCGATTGGTTCATCCCGGCAGTCTGTTGTGGTTAGAATTCTTTCCACATATTGTAGGAATCCAAAAGTATGATCATTGGTAATTTCTTCCTTTTTAACGGTGTTTCGATTTAATGAAAAGGTTGCTTAGGCCTGCTGCCTTCTCAGTGTTTAACTAAAGATTGACTATTCATACCTAGCTCTTTGTTGAACAACCTACAGTACCAGCTGGGAATGTTTGAACCAATACTTTGGTATGACGCCATATTCATGGAATAATTGATGCAGTAGAATGCCCAAAATATGATCAGTTTATATATTAGTGAAGTTGGAAAATATGATGAATTTCCTGTTAGCATTTCTGGCCCATCACATTCCCCAGAATGATTGCAAATTCAAGAAATTTACAAACATTTTGGTAGCATCGAAAAAGTTCAAGTTATGCACGTCTGTAAACGTCAACACATGGGAGGAATTACTATTTATGTACACGATTTAACCAAGGGTCTAATACATTTACATAATATAATGCATAACATACTGAAGGTGGAACATTTGGTGACTAGTGACATGAAGGTATATACAGTACAAGTAACAGCAGGTTTGCCCACAAAGCTGAACCAACTGTTAGTGCAGTGGTTACCAAAGTTACACTGCAAAGAATTTTCTCCATTTCTTTCATTGTTAAGGCAACCATGAGGAAAAGTTGACACCATGGATGTAGCAGTCTAAATTTGTGAAAAAACCCTTTAAACATGGGTTTTGTGTGATGCACAACTTAATATTTCATTTCAATGTTTTTTTTTTCTATTTTTCCTACTGCAGATTTCTGGAGTTTGGTTGGGTTGAAGTTGGACTGTGAAAATGGTGACTGTAACTGTGAAAATAGATGGCAGTATGATCTACTATTATTGACTTATGTTAATTAGAATGGAATGAGAGTCTCAATAAAACTTTGCCTCTAACTTCAAATTCACTTTTTTTTCTTCAGTTTGCCTTTTCTCAGGTGTGTTGTGTTTGAAAATACCAAGTGTCAGAGTAATATACACAACATAGGCAGAAAAACTTTGCTAAGTAAAATTATGATACAAGGACTGAAAATGTTTTCTTTCTGACAATTTGTCTCTGCTGGTACAACAAAGCTGACAGCTGTTTTCTTTTTGGTGAAACTGGAATCTTATTGTATGTGAAGCAATTATTTGATTTCAATGAAACCCTTTGCCAAAACGTAACACCCCAATATGGTTGTGCAGAGATTTTGTGGTTTGACATCCGAAGTTTGATATTTTTAATGGAACACATGGAACTGTGTTACTTGTTTAAGTACACATAGCGCAATCTGTCAGGAAGGTCAAATTGTGAGCAATGGCACTATTTGACCTCATTACTCTCATGGTGAGCTTAGTACTCTGTGCATCCAGCCTATCACTGGTAGGTTGCAATTCATGCGTTCTTGTCCGTTTCAAAGAGAGAACACAAATGACTGGATTGTAAGTGTTTGCACAATTTATTCGATAAGAAAAGTATAAATTTAAGGAGACATTTTGCACAAATATCCATTTTAGAGTCTGCTTACATATGGCTCCCAACACTCAGCAGCCTTGTAACTATTGAATGACCTGAAATATAACTTTCATGTACATTTTCTGTCGCAAGCTGATGGTCAATTCATAGTTACCTTTATTATGCTTTTAATGGTCAGCTTGATGAGGTCGCATCACCAGTGGAAGTATCTGGGAAAGTACTTTCCACATAACAGCCATGTTGAATTGTTCAAAACCGTACCAACCACGCAGTTCTTTAATGCCTGCAACATGTCATATGAGGTCACCTGTGTGGAAGCATTCACCATTGTAACAGGCTTTCACAAATGTGGTAGTCTCTAATCTGCTATCCACTGTACAGAACAGGTTATTTGAAACAGTAGAAAACAGATGATGTACATTTACAATGATGTAAATTTACAGTGATTCACTCTATCACTTGATTACAGATTCAGTTAATGCAGCTAGAGTTGCTGGGGGGGGGGGGGGGGCTTAAAAAGATAAGAGCTTTGGCAGTTGATGAGTACCTTCTGTCCAGATTTTCATGTGCAAAGAAAGCTACTGCTAGGCTTACACTAGTTTATGTCCACTGAAAGTTATATCAAACTCTTTGACACTGTCACAACTGCACAACCTTTTTTTTCTGCAAATCTAACATTCTCAGTCTGATAATAGGGAAATGACTCAATACTGGAAATTTTTCCTGCATTCATCTATTATTTCATTTCAGAGTACTGATACAACTGTTGACTAGTCTGGATATAAACATAAAAAAGACAAGGCATAGTGTGCAATTATTTGCAGAAAATACTGAATTTTGTTACAATGTCCATGTCTCACATGAGTTACATAGAAGAAAACAGAAATCAAAAGACAAACTGTGTTTGACTGGTCAAGAAGAAAAATATTGCTTTTTGCCTACCACCATTACCCTATGTTCACATAAAAATGACTGATTTCTTTTCAACACCAACTTGTTTCCTTTCTTATTAATAATGTGGAAGGGTGTCCTGCACTTACTTGGATCATGTAATTTGCTTTCAATGAGCAAACCAAAAAGGTTCTGACGTTGAAATAATCTCACTGCTACTACAGGCCGGGAGGAATATGAATTTGTTGAGTTGTCTCTACCAGAGATTATGTTTAGCACTCTGAGATAAGGATTATCAAATCTGCTCTGCTCTCAGAAAGTAAAATGGTTTGTACACACAGCGGATTATCCCCGAACTGCAACATACGAGACTGCAAGAAAAGCATTTTTATCCTTGGTGAGTTCTGCAATAATAGATGTAATATACTAGTAACAGATGACCTATGGTACAAAACATATGTGTTATTCTCAGGTATAAACGCTCAGGTCAAATAATTGCAAACTTGACCAAAATAGTCGAACCCTTCTTAGCATACAAAGCTGTTAAGGGAATGAAGAAATAGTGACATCAAACTGACTTTGTTTCAACGTATCTGCATTCTCGATTTGAAGTTAGATGTGTGGACCTCTTTAAGGTTGGGACGTGCTTTGTTGGACCATCTTTTGGACTGCTGCCTTGCTCCATGTGGTTCTAGGAGGTGATAGCTTAACCCAGTGATTAAAACATGCCATAGTGTCCTCCTTGTGTACTCCTATGGAGTATGCATGCCTACACTTGTGCAGCAAGCTGTGGGACATACAGAACTCAAAAGAACAACAATAAACCCACTCATGAGTTAGCCACGTTCAAACTGTCATCCTCGGAACTTTCAAAAGACGGATTTTAGCATAGCAAAACATACAAACTTATATTTCCCTAAAAAAACGTTAAAACGTATTAGTTTGGCAGCTCTGCATGCAGCTTTGTCAAAGGGGGTCTATCTGATGCCCCCTGGGTTTATTGTTCACAGTGTTTGATGTTCCCCATTTTTGTATCATTTCAATAGTTGCTGATGAGTGCCAGGTTCGTTATTCCCAGGGTTCAATGCTCCCATTGATGCTCCCTTTGATGTTCCTGAACCCTGGGAACAATGAACCCCAGGAACATCAGACCCCGGAACATTGGACCCTGGAAACATTGAACCTTGGACACATTGACATAGCCTATGTCAAAGCAGGATTCAGTATATACTAACAATGCTTTTGTCAGCAAAATGCCTTACGACAATGAAATGTGTAATATGGTAATTTAAATAAAAGTTATATAAGATCTCCTATAAAGATGAAACAACAAAAGAAATATGTCTGCTGCATCATACAACATATCAGTTCTGCAAAAAGTTCATCGAACATCTTCGATGTGACACGGTTAATCATGGTTTACATTCTTCGTACAAACGATGACTTTTGGTTTAAAATATTTCCGGAGATGTTTATTCAACAGGCGTTAAGTTTTAAGATTTTCCGGGTGTGCTGAAAGTCACTCTCCTCAGAAAATTCAGGAGTGTGGAAGGTGTCCAGTTGTATTGAACTTCATACTACACTTACTGGAGTTCCTTTCTCTTTCCTAAGAGCGTAAAAAAAATCACACTTCTCGGAGTGTTTGAAGTTGAATGACGGTGTGCAGTCACACTCCTCTGGAAATTGTCGAATGATGACCTGCGATCACACTGACGTCCCTCAAAATTCAAGGAGTTATGGAGCGTTCACAAACACTGCTTCTAAAATATCAAAATCATCCCACATGATTGTTGAAGTTAAATTATGACCTCTTCATATGCTCATCCATACATCCTCTGGCATCATTTAGAGAACAATGAGTTCTATTTCAATCCCCTTTTACACCTGGTACAATTGTGTGTACAAGCCTCTTCCATTATTTCATACGAGAAAATTGCATCCTAAATGTCGGATTGGTTGAATTACTAAATGCAAGAGCAGAGAAGTTGAGCAACTATTGTACACCCCCATATTTATCTTCAACTTAAAAAAAACACAAGGATCATCTTCTATCAAGAAATCGGATACAATTCATGAAAAGTACAAACCCCAAAATTCTTTGTAACCCCATGGATGCTGAAAAATACACCCTGACTTTCCAAGTATAATAAAATCCCTCTATTCCAAAACAAAAAAAAAGAAATTGCTAGAGAGGTCTGCTGAGTGGAATTACAGCATGCTTTCCAAGCAACTGTCTTAGTAAGTCATAGTAAGATGGACTTGGCTTCATTGTAACATTCAGACCATCAGACAAAGAAAGTTATCAAATCACTTCAATGCGGAGACAAGTTTTCAACATTAGTTACAGCAAAGTTAAAGGTACGTTTTGCCAGGAGATAACCATTTTGGTGTGATTGACATGCCGACTTGGAGATGTCGCTTCATGACGGCATACAAGTAACAGTGCACTACTACACTATCTTTTTCATTAACATGTTGAAATTTTTTTTTTTTTTTTCTGGAAACTGAGAGCTGTGGACATTGATATCCTCAAGATTACAAAATAAAGCATAAGTGACTAACCTTTCAATGTGTCTGACAAAACTGAAAGTGAAACCAAAAATGTTTGAACTTAAGATTAAATCATTTAGTCTCATATTTCATATATTTCTTTATTACTGTGAAAGTATACTTTCCTCAATAGTTTGGAAAATTGTCTAATATGGCCTTGGCCAACACACAGGGAAAGTTTAGGGTGTAAGATAAATCTGAAAAGTTCCCTGTAACATGTTATTACAGGATAATAATTAGGGACAACACAGGTGACACTACCAGCAGCAGAGAACTGCAACTCCATAAACCTCAGCATAACTGCTGTCTTTCATAAACATTGAGGTTTATCAACAACAACAAAAAAATGAGAAGGCTGAGAAGATTCTTCAGTGACAACACAATACTTGTGAATAATTTTGATATGCTTTGACCTACTTAGGATGAATTATTGAGGAAATAAAACACTCTTTTGTACCAAAGGAAGTACAATCTACGGAATGAGATTTGATCAAAGCTGTAAAATTCTTAAATCATGATTTCTAAATATAAAGCTATCAACAGGAGGTAGGAAACAGCTCAGTCATCTATTTCATGAATATTCACTGTCCTTTGTGATGGTGTTTGCACCAGGCCACAATTCAGAGCCAGGTATTCCCAGTCCACAGTCAGTCAGCCATGCAGACTTTAAGCCTACGAATTTGTTGTGAAGTCACGATGTGACATTTCTACTTTGTATGTTAACATGACGCCATGTACCTAAAGCGTATGACAATAAAGTGTATTAGTAAGAAAACGGGACCATCACATGAAACTTTCCTGTCACCGGCACGATCTACATCATTTAAAATTTGGAATCTGGGCAACAATTTTAGAACTGAGCCCTAAAATAATCTGTTGGGTACCCACTAAATGTGACAATAGCAAAAGGCAAGAACCTTTGACCCTGATGAAAAGAGACTTTCAGTGAGAAGGCTGAATAACATCTGGATAAAATGAACAGGTTGGTATGGATGAAAGATGAGAGGAATTTCCATTAAGCCACAGGTCCGCTTGTCGAATCGATGCCCAAATGGGATCCGCTATGACAAACCCTCTTTCTTGAATAATTCCTTCACCTTTTCAAACACCTGTCGAAAGGAACCAAATAGCAGAAATAACTCGGAAAGTGAACTATGAAGGACATACATCGTGTATCTTGTGTGACAGAATTTTGCAGTACAATTACTGGAATATAAGGATATTTGATGCTTGAAAATAATATTTCCAGACACATTCAGCAGAAAAAACGATGCAAATAAACAGGCTATGTTCTAATTTTGTACAATCATTGGTAAAGAACCTGACCCCGATGGGCTCTGTGGTCCATTTGGCCCATTTTGTTTGAACTTGGACCCACACATGTTGAACACTGCAAAGGGTTCCACTATCACAATGCTAATTTGACAGACCTTTCACAATGTAAAACAAAATATGCAGAAAAAAGCCCCATTTTGCATGATTTCATGAATGGTCCATATGGCCCATGTAGGACCATAATCCTGAACAACCAGCAGGAACCACTACCATAGTAATAGTACAAAATTTCAGCTTAATACCATACAATCTGTAGGAGAAGAATTATTTTGTATGTCTTCATAGAATGGCCCACATGGACCACAAAATCTTGATCTCCTACCAAAATGCTAATTTGACAAACATTTCACATCGTACAGCAAAATATGCAGAAAAGTGTGATTTCATAAAATGGTCCATGTGGCCCCCATATGGGACCAATAATCCTGGACAACCTGACTGAGCCACTGCCATAGTAGTAACATGACACAATGTCAACTGAACATCATACAATCTGGCATTTTACTTAATTTAGTAATAGGACCCATTTGGTCTGTGGACCCTCAAATCCTGAACCCCCTGAGTTCCACTATGAGACAATGCTAATTTGACAAACCTTTCACATTGTACAGCAAAATATGCAGAAAAGAAACATCTTGCATGATTTCATAAAATGGTCCATGTCGTCCATATGGGACCAATAATCCTGAACAACCTGAAAAAGCCTCTACTATAGTAGTAATGTGACACAATTTCAATTTAATACCATACGATCTGTAGGAGAAGCATTTTGCATGATTTGATAAAAAGGTCCATATTGCTCATTTGGACATTGGACCCCAAAATCTGGAACACGCCGAAGACACCACTACCATAATGCATCCATATACCAACTTTAAACTTTGTCCAAGATGACCTTTGACCTCACCAAAAACAATAGAGCGCACCTTCTCAATATGTTGGACCTACACACCAAGTTTGACTTTCATTCGATTTTCCCCTGTTGAGATAGAGCGTACCCAAGCAAGTGTCACAGACACACACATGCCAACCTGACTGCATAGATCTCTTTGCTGACACAAGGAACCAAACAGTGTAAAGCAAGAGAGGTATGGAGGGCAGGTACCCACAATGCCAACATAATGAACATTCAGAAGCAGCCCAGACATCCACATGCATGAATCTTACTCATCTTGTATCACGTTCAATACTGGAAAACTCTCAACAAAACTTGCAGTCAAAACAGGTCATTGTGGAGTTACATTACAGACAAGGAGCTTTTCCTCTGAGATTCATGCCAAAATACCGTCAAAGGTCTCCGAAGCATCGTAATGGAACAAATCACAGAAGGTTAAAGAAAAGTTCATCGTTTACTTACCTGATCTGGAGAGTCCTCTCCAGGGATACTCCTGACTAAGTTCTGTTTTCTGTAGTGGTCGATGATCGGAGTGGTTGAGTTTGTGTAAGTCTGAAACCTGAGGGGGGAAGTTAAACTGACATCTCATCTTTTTTTTTCAGTTCTGCAAATTGGTCGAAGGGATGGGTATTACAAAGGGCAGGATACTGCTACATACAGTAAGGGACACAAGTACCACTACAAGATTACAAGACACATGATGGAGACGTAATCACTAAAAGGCAGTGTGCACCTTGAAAATAATACCTCTTTTACACAATTTTTTGCTTCACACTTGCTCTTACTGTACAGGACCATAAGCCATTGTGATCCCAGTAAGAAACAGAATGATAGACAAGGATTATTTTTGCCTCCTTTGTTATTTTACAATACTTACGCTATTAATAATTTTAATAAAAGCAAGCTTTTCATATCAGCTTCAGCATTTTCGTCCAAGGGACAACTAACATGTCAAATGGGGTTGACATTAAATTTAGTTGTCATGCCAAGAATCATGTCATGACCTGCAGGATATATCTTCAGGTTGGTGTACCAATTACACACTTCCATTGTGCTGTTAACGGTTCATCACCACATTTGGTCTCATGGCTATCAGATATTGAAAGTAAAATCTGATCTGACCACTCCTCCAAATCTGTTGTCCAAAGGACGTCCTTGCACCAAAATTTGGTCACGCTACAGAGAAGTTGGCAATTTCCGATGCCAGGGTTACCACTAAACTTCATCACTGCCTACATTCCATAGTTTTTCAGCTTAATGTGTTACTGGGGCACTCAGAAAAGAGCAATGATTCAGTTCAAGGACTTCTCTTTTAGTTTCTCCTTGGAAAAGAAACATCCACTTTGTCCTACGAAATTACCAACGGGTGGTCTATCATCGAATTAAGAGATTTACTCCTTTAGTTTTGGCTTCATATTCCCACCCCCCCACCTCCCACTCTAACCTTCCCATCATGCTCCGACCGATTTGGCAACGCTTTCAACATGCTGCCATCTCCAAAATGTTGTACCTTTTTTCCAGACTCTCCTTATTGTCATCTGTCCTCCCACTATTCTTGCCTCTCTCAAGGATCCTTTCGACGCAGACCTAGAAGCAGAAGGTACAGGGAGAGACAAAGAATCATGATAGAGTTGGTAAAAAGTCCAAAGCAACTTTAGAGGTCTCATTCAAATGTACATGAAGACCATACTAAGTAAGTATCAGTACTTGCATTCAACAAATTTAATGCATAATGTTATTGTAAGGTGGCACCTAAAATTCAGTTCTACTTGGAAGGGAACTGGAATATGAAAAACAACTTCTGATTAATGTTAAATATGTTCAGTAACAAGAAAGCTAAATGTAATACAGGAGGTTTTTTACTGTTCTACCACTTAAGCATATAACAATTTGCCCTTAGAAGCTCAGTAAGTTGTGGTTTCCATTGCGAAAGTTGCAGTTGCGTTTGAGCCTGAGAATTTGTCAGTTATTGCGATTGGCTGTATCCTACATAGGACAGACACATGTCTGCACCTATAGAATGTAATCACTCACTGTACAATAATGAGTCACATGTTAGATCAGAGATCACATAACATTAAATTCGCATCGACTGGGCCTACTTATTGCTGCTTTCAAGGTCCAAGTCAGATGGTCCATTAGTATTTGAAAGCCAAGGTTTCCAGCAATTTTCAGTAATCCAAGCCACTCCTAATTTATTCTGTGAAATTCCATAAGAACAACCTGGATGGTATATGAATGCTAGCATAGACCAATGAGGTATGCTAAGCTATGCACAGATTAGGTAAGAGATGGAGGACCCCACTGTCACTAACTGTCACTATGATGCTTTAGTGCAAGGCTTATGGTTGCTCAAACTGTTCGCTATACAATTATTATAGAAAAAAAAAATGCAAAGGAAATCATGTTTTTTTTTAGACTAGAAAAACACTTCTGGAAACTCGATTAAGAATGGAAATAAGAGAAAAGATGTAGTCTTATCAGCTGTCTGCTTTCAATAAAATGACATTTGTGATAGACAAGAGTAAGCCATATGACACATTCATAGAAAAAGGTCAAAGCTTTAATTGGAGCAAGAGAGAAACAGCACAACCTTCTCATCACAATCTGTAATTCTTGAACTGGTTCGATAGTTAAGTTTATAGGCACGACTATCAGCTGCTACCAGCAACTATTCTGACTAAGGGAAGTTGAGAAGAGCATTGGAAGTGCTCCTTAAAACTCTCAACTCGCGAAAATAGATAGACTGATGATTGTTGCTATAAAGGGACGATACCAAATCACGAAGCAGTTGATAGCAAGTCGTATCAAGTGGTATCTAGTTAATCTGTTGACAACAATGGTGACTGCCAATTTTGTAATAGGAAGCTGTATGAAGGCAAAGCCAGTCATTAACTGACAATCAACAGACAACATGTACAATTTGGGGTCTAAACAATAACTATTACGATCGAATGTTTCTGAAAGTTTCTCTGCAGTCACTTTATACTTCCAGAGATCAATTTCAACTATTTCTGCATTAACTGCCCGATATCACCTACTTCTCCTTAGAACTGTAACCCATCACAGTGATTGCACCATTGACCTTCAAGTATTACAAGTATGTGAGATACTTATTTATTGTGCTTTTGACCCAAAAACTCTGAAAGCAACACCTTCCAGTAAATGTGTGACCATCAAGTCAATGCAAAGTTATCTTAATGTTACAGTCCCTTTCTGATTACTACAAACTGTGCTGCACAAACTGTTGAACAACTAAATGACAAGTACTCTGAATTGCTGATGAACTCTTATCTGCTACATGCTCTGTGGTAAGATGACAAGAAGTCCCATATTTTTGGTTGCAGTCCACAAGTTTGATACCTCTGTCCATCCTGAATTTGATAAATTTATCCCTCAAATCTGTCATGTCTGTCCTTAATTAGGCAGAATCACTTTAAATAATGCAGTGTAGTGACAAATCACATGAGTTAATGTCAGTGTGCAAAGGTATCCAACCCTACTCCCCATATCCCACACTGCTGTTCACACAAAAATAAGTTTTTGTATTTTCTGAGATTTTTCAGACAACATAATGGTTACCAGTTTATTGGTCTTAACAGAGAGATAATAGTGTCTAGCTGATTTGAACATCTCCTGGTACCTTCCTTGCCATCGTTGGGTTTTGTTGGTGATAATTTTACCTAAACCAAAGCAAATTTGCATCTAATATATTATGGAGTATACCTTTTGTAAGTTTCACTGATCAAAAGGGAAATTTTGAAGAATACAATCTAGAACGCAGAGTACATTCAAACCTATGTGGGAGTTAAAAAGGGACACCAAACGATTGGCTGTATTGTTAATGTAAGAAGTTAAATTGTATGAAGTACATACCACACGTGTACATGTGCAATGTGATATCCATTGGCCCATCATTAATTCCAAACACAAACAGCTAATAGAATCTGTTATGTTGCTGGAATTAATAAGCAGAATATGACAACCTCAATCTCTATATTTACATCTTGGGGTTTGCCTTCCCTCTTTGTAAATATCGATGACAACAGCTGGGTCAACATTAGAAGATGATTCCTTTGATTTTACTCTGCTGGAAACTCTGCCATGCAATTTACACAGTCAGAACTAATATGAAATATCACCACACATGACAAAGAGATTAATTAACAAAACTACAAATTTAGGCAGATGTTACACAGATCCTCTGCAAGTGACACAGACATATGCACTGACACAAACGCTACCCGTTATCAGCAGTGATTAAATTCATGCAATTTGATCTGGTTGTCTAAAGGACAACTAATATGCAAAGTATGGTTGTCCTCTTTAAAATTAATCATCCCACCACAGATTTTGTCACTTTGAGTCACAATTGATGAACTTGTTATGTCGGTTGCTGTACATTTAATGCATTTCTATTATGCTGGTTTCAGTGTTGGAAAACTCCGACTCGGGTCTGAATTTGAGTCTGATTTTTTGAGGACTCAGACTTGGCGGCACTTCGGGGTCTTCGAACTCCAGGCCTTTTTGGACTCAGAATCAGACCATCTTAGACTCGGGCTTGGCTCGGATTTGAATTTTTGGGCTTGAGTCCTATCTTGCTGATTTTGCAATGCACATTCATCACCAAATTTGATTGCATTGTTTTAGGTACTCGACTTGTTAGTGGCAAAATTCTGTACCAATGTACTGTCTAAAGAACACCCTTGTACACAAACTTGGTCGTACTTTTGAGATTTTCGGCGATTACGAAGTCTGGAATACAGCAGTAAAACCTGTTTAGTGTTTATGGACATTGTACACAGAAATTGTGAAAGGTGGTGTTGCAGTAGACTCAGTCCAATATGTCAATGCGAAATTTGAAAATTGGTTTTGCAAGAAGGAAATGTGGACAGAAGAAGTACGATTCACTTACAAACAAGAACAAACAAACAAACAAGAATAAAATAATACAACAAAAACTGGACATTTCATCAAAAAAAAAAAAATTATACTACAGACTGGTTGGTATTTACATTCAAAAGTTATACCTTGATTTCAGAACTTGCAAAGTGTTTACTCGAGAATGTGCATTTTACCACAAAGACAAGAAAAACTCCACTCATCATAAGATAGAAGTTAAAGACAGGTTAACATTTGCATAAATCCACATACCTCCTGCGGACAGTCAAAGAAAAGGACAAATTTAATGTCAACTTTCCCTTCCATGTGCTTGTTCCAGCCGGTCAAATTGTCCTCATTCCTCGGAAAGCCATCTATAAGAAACTGTTTTATTTCACTCTTAAGCATGGCCTGGTGGAATGAAAGATGATTAAAACATTCTTTAAAATCAAGACCACAGTCTTGAGGCAAAAATGATAATGGCATTTGTTTTGAACAGGGTTGTGGCAACTTTCTCCTACCATCATCAGTTGATAGAGTGTAGCATTAGGTCTTTTTGAATTAAACAGTCAAAATATTTCTTTTGTACAGATTGACGGTCATAACATGTGGTCAGTTTTACCACTGAACAGTATGGGATGTTCAGCAATTTTTCTGTCAAACTATCATGACATGCTATTGCTGTTTAGTTAACTACTAACTTATTTATTCCTTTGCCATCTCAATAAAAGAAATTTTAAAATGTCTTAAGTAATTGAGATTGAGCTATGGACCTATGATAATACTTGAAACCTAATCTCTCTAACCTTTTCCAGCAGTGCGAGAGTTATTTCAACAGGTACTATTTTCCCTTCTTTGATGAAGTTGTCGATTAGGTCACCATCCTTAGATCCGCTCCTACGCTCCTCTCGTAAAAGATCACCAGCTGAGAGATGTTTAAAGCCAAAATGCTGTGAAGTTAAACAAAGAAATCAAAAGACCAGTTTTCTTGAATAGAATATTTGTGGTATAAGTTTTTGACAGCATTTGATGAGGCTATAAACTTCTGTAACTTCCATTCCAGAGGTAGGGCCTACATCATATTGGTTTCAACTTTAAACCAAGTTGAAACTGCCAGATATTTCTTCCACTACCTTTCCCGAGGTCTCCCTGACCCAAGTTGTTTCTTTTCACACGTTCGAGGAAGAACACACTGGAGGATCAGAGAGCTTAATTTTCAGGTCTCAAAGATCTGAGGAAAGTGAGCATATTTAGACATACCTGGGGAGCAGAGATTCAAGAGATTCACAAAGTCAACGACCAGCTCTAATCCACGACGACCAGCCTGATTGTCCTACATAATTAGTAATTAAATGGATTATTCCCTGTCTCTGAGACGGTTTACTTTGTACTTAATATAGATTACATTTCCCTTGTCTTCAAGGTATTGTTCGCACCGCCCTAAGCTGTGTTATGTGGACTTTTGATGAGAAATTCCTCTTCTTAGGTGTTTTATCTGGATATTATCGATCACTAATTTCATCTTGTGATAGTCACATTGAATAAGCTGTGTTGTCTGATTACTAATCATGTAGGTCAATCATGTTAGTAACTGCTGGTCGTTGACTACATCACAAGCCACAGAGACCATAGTCAGTCACATCATAATGGCCGTCCCCTTTACATACATGCATAGTGTTTGAAACTCTATTGGGTGTGAAGTTTGAACATATCATGTTGCCCATGAAAAGTTCATTTCAAAACATCAAGAATATAAATGAAAATGGTTTTAAGTGGCTTAAGTAAGTCAGAAAACATGTTCCTTGACTGGAATTCCCCTTTAATTTGTTTGCAAATGTCTTGGTGTGCATACTGCAGTTCAAAAGTTACAGGGTAACTGCTCAAGGAGATGTTATTTAGTTAACGCTTTAAAGATGCCACGGTGGTCTGTCTTTTGCATCGTTTCACCCATTTCTGTAAGAACGATACAGAAATGGGGGTAAAAACAATACATGGTATTTGACACAGTTTCTGCTACAGTTATAGTAGGAGTTGAAAGTCGTCTGTACTGCCATAGCATTTCCAGTCATTGAAAATTAAATAATTTTCCATCTTTGGACGTTTGGTGCTGCATATAATAATATATAGTAACACTTAGGTTGTGGGTAGAATGAAAAAGATTCTTGTCAGACTATTCAGGCAACTTTTGGAAACTCCTGTCCTCATCTAGATGGTCAAACTATTAGAGTTCTGTCTCTGCAGGTCATTTGCATATTATGCCTTTTCAGGACTAAATGCATTTATTAATCAATAATTCATAAATCAATTACACAGTTGCTATGAATGCTTGTGGTAATACACCTAAGATCAAAGCATTGTTCTGAATGAGCTACTTGATTATTGGATTAGTGACCTACAGTATACGAAAATATTCAGTGAATGACAAAGAACTGTACTGTAACTGCCAAATAAAGCAGAGAAATACCTTTGAGCCATCTACTGTACCCAGCTTACCTTCACGCAGTTTGGTGGGTCTTAAAGGTAGTGTGACATGCATCTTGGAATGAGTTCGCTTTATTCAAAAGTTGTAGAGTGAAACCCTGAATTAAAAATCCTTTCAGATAATGTTTCCATCTGCTACTGTACCGTTTTTGAGAAGTAAGACTTTTCAAAGTCTTACTCTTTTTTGATGAAAATGCAAACAGGATGACATGGAATGTTGCACAGAGTCAGGATTTCTTTTATTAGGCATATTTCTCTTAATTACTGCATTTTACATAAATTTGCAAGTGATACCAATACTTTATAAGAAGAAAATACATGCTTCCAAAACAAAGTCCTTGGGGCATATAAAATTCTCAATTGTCCATGAAACAAAGGTTAAGTAAACAAAGGATAATGTTTTATGCTAGTCCATCTCTTGACCTTTCAAATTTGCATACTTAGTTTATGTTTATTCATGCTGTTGGTGTAAGACGGAATCTGCCTGTAAAAATCGTCAATATTTGATGGATTGTGATGGAATTTGTGGCTATTTTCAACATTTTTTTTTTTTTGAATGAAAAATACAGACAATATTCCAAAATGTCTTTTATATGTCACACAATCGTTAATGTATTAGTATTACTTGTGTCTTCATCGTAGTGACACCTCCCTGAGTAACTTAAGATCATGATCATACCGTATAGCAGGGATTTAGCTAGCCAAATTTGAGTGCTCGGTAAAAGTCTGATCTGGGGAAAGCACCTCGACCCACCCCTTGGAACTACCCCATTTTTCAGCCATTAAATGTTCATTTTTCCCTCATTTTACTTACAGAGCAAATTTGGGGTTAGTTCTGGGTCTCGATTGGCAGATTTGTGGTGGGCGGGGAGACGAGTGTTTGCCTGGAGTGCTGGGAAGAAAAATCTAGTGCTGGGTGTGACAGCCCAGCACCGCCCACCGTAGCTACATCCCTGCTGTATAGTATGTTTCTAGTTACTACTGCTGTTAATATTATTACTTTAAAACATTTGAACTGGACTAACACTACAGATAAAAGATAAATCCCTTTCTGAGTCCTGATTATTATTCTTCAATCCACCAAGAGAGAGAGATAATATTATTAACTTTACCCTACCTAATCATAAAACCAACCCACCATGAATTATTCATACCACCCACAAACTATATTGCCCTACTTTGTATCCCATTCTGTTTGTTAGACTTTTTGCAGAACTATTTAATTTATAAAATATTTTGACTTTATGAGTTACGACACAGCAGCGACAATTTTCTTTGAGTGAGATTTCATCATACATATTGGAGAATAAGAGTACAGTCTGGCATGACATTAAAACTCTATTCAAAATACACAGTCACACCACCCTGGCCTGTATATTGTGTTGAAGTATGAAGCTTTCAAAAACATCAAATGAAATGCATAATTTTCAAGTTTAACCACATATCAGCTACAAGTACATCAGGAAAGTAATTCGCCATTGCTACTAATCAACTTTAAAACTGTGTTCACATCTACAGTATATCACCAAGGGTCAGGACAGTATCAAGAATACAGGTCTTGGAAATTTAAAACTGAGCAATGGAGGATGAGAAAGTAATGAGATATACAGTATTGCTAGTGAATGGGCACCTTTTGTTAACCACAACCAAAACTCACATTGCTTACTACTGCCTGGCTTGGAATAATAATTTTTGTATCATTTACTTTTTCTTACCTGTACAATCTTTTCACACTGAGTTCCTTTTCCTGCCCCCGGACCTCCAAGAACAAAAACAACCGATGGTTTTCCTGACATGTTTGGCCGCTTGACTTGCTGGGTAAGACACTTTGAAAGGAATACCTGTAAGAATCAACATGTCAGTCACAACCATAAAATTTTTAAAGCAGTTAACTATGAAGTCTCTTTACATGAATTACATTTTCAAGTAGCACTTCATAGCAAAGCAGTGTTCGTGCACCATTTTGTAAACACATAAAAGTAGGTTTAATACTTCATAGTTTGTATTTACAGCATATCATGATTAATACTGGGTCAACTTTTGGCAACATTTGTTGTCTTCATTGACAGTACTGTAGCATAATGATTATGGACCTTAAAGGAATATTTCACTGACAAACAAGGAGTGTCTTAAATCAAAGAGACTTTTTTCTGCAAGTATTTTAAACCACAAGCTACCACAGTATCTTGTTCTTAACTCAAGATAATGCTGTTTGAAGAAAGACTTCTAAAGTCAAGAAAAATTTCTTGTTGCCTTAAGGTTACAAAAATACAATGTAACAGCAGCAAAATTATTGCAAGAGGTCTTTGTTTGTCTTTGAAAATGAAGCTCTTGTTTGATACGAGTAAAAACAAACATTTACGCTCAAATGTTGTGAGAAGTACTGTAAGATCACACTTTTCAAACTATCACAATGTTTCTCTAAACTTTCTTGTAATGTAGTTCAAATTACAAAGAAATACAAAGGATATTCAAATGGCTGTGCCTAGGTGACATCAAATATTTTCCATAATGCATGCACCACTTTGAAATAGATATTCATAGATATAGACAATTCTTTGCAATACATAGATAAGTTTTTGAAACAGATAATTTATAGAATATGCCATTCAGATGTGGTTGTCAATGATAAAGAGAGAAAAATATTCCTATTTTTTTATGAAATATCAATTTTCTTCAGCAACCAATATGGTCGCTGATATGGTTACTTTGATATGGTATTGGTTACTGTATAAATATGTTCAGCAGCAGCATGGTATGGCTGAATGAAACAGACACTCAACATATCAATGCAAACTGCCTGCAGCTGGCTGAGATAGTTCTTTCCATACAGCATGACAATATTTCCAAGAGATGCTAAGTGACACCCCTCTGGTGAGACACACCCCTTGGGAACACAACTTACACTCTAACCCAATCACATTCCTCAGCTATACAGACGAAAAAATTGGAGGGTCAGATTTTTCATGAAACTCCCAATGTGAAATCCATGTGACTAATGTGTGTCACCAACTTCACAGCATGCAATGCATGCTTACACTGAGTTGTACTACTGCAATTGCAGTATGTACACTATTACCAGTATACCAAATACTGTAGACCACTGTTGGATCCAGATCTTAGCTCGGGAGATTGGGTAAAAAATATCACCAGTACAGTGATAGAAAACTTTTCTCTAATTGAATGTGACAGGTAAACAACCTAAACACAGAGCACGTTCCAAGTAAGTCCTCAGACAGTGGGGGCAAAGTTCAGGAATCTATCTTGTGGAAAGGGGGATGATGCTCAAGTGATGCCTATCATCACTGACATGTTAACTTGAACTGTGGGAAGTCCACACAGAGCATCATCATCAGTTAGTGTGAGGTATGCAAAAAAAAATTTAGATTTTCCAGAAATTCCCTTCCCAGCAGCTCTGCAGGTGTCCTTTGCGGTCTTGGGATGGTCCCCACAAAACATTCACCTTCAGCAGTGTTTCCACATCGAAGGAAATTTCCCGAATTTCAGGAAATCTGGCCCACTTCCAGGTAATTTCTGGGAAATGGAAAAATTCCAGGAAATCAAGAAATTGTTGTGTAAAAACAAATAATAGTAAAATCTAAGGTAATTATACCAGAACAATTCCTTTTTTTCTTATTTCTAATGACCGGTCCCTCTACCTAGCCCTGCCAGACCACCCAACATGTGCCAAAACAGCTGTGCATGCCGCAATCAAGGTCCCTGAGTCGACCCAATCTGTGAAAGTGTAGGGCATGTTTCAGCAAAATTAGCTCGTGAACTACCAATTTGAAAATTCCAGGAAATGCTACTAAATTCCAGGAAATGTTGTATTCAATTCCAGGAAATCTAAAATTGAGCTGTGGAAACACTGCCTTCACGGCTGTCCAGTCAGATGCAATTTGGTACGACAAAGGTGCACAACTGCAAAGTCAATCTTCCTTCTACAAAATGCAGTTTAATCCTTGCAATATTTTTGGCCCATCCTTGATTAGTGCTACCTGCAACTTAGTGTAAATTAACAGTGATCCATACAATGAAGTTGAAGAAGGGTCCTTCATTATGCAGTGAGTCTTTCAAGTTACATTAATGTAGTCTAGAGCTTTAAGCTCCCAGTCACTCTGGGCCTAAGTTAGACCTGGGCCATAAGTAAATTTGCCTTCTGCCTGTTCTTCACATGGTTGATATTAGGCCCTAGCAAACACAGTAGTTAGGCCACCTACAGTGCTACCACTGCTACTTCACTTCAGTAATACTAGCCTACAGTATGTCACTTGTCAGTGTAACCCGTGCAACGTCGGTTAAGTCAGCCTGCGCTACTGACACTGTACGTTCAAGTTAGGCCTACCGCCCACAACTTCCAGTGTTAGCCTACAGTAATGTAAACCTGTTTGTTACATATTACGCATCAATAAATGCTAACATACAGTTCTGGAAAAGATCTGAACTTTTCTTCTCGATGCCAATCTATGAAACAGGCCAGCGCTGTTTAACATGACACGTAGGCTAGGCTGCAGTCAACCTCACAACGAGTTACTTGTACGTACTGTCACGGTACTGTGTTATCGATCAGGGAGCTGCCTGGTAGTCTGCCTACGTTACGTACGTATCAGACGAAAAGTAGTAAACAGAGGTTGTAACGTGGGACATACGGGAGCTCTAGCTCAGGCTATGCAATCACCCAGTATGTGTGTGTTACGTACACGGTAACGTTGGATTCTGATCAATGCTGTATTTTGGAATGTTCGTTGTACGCCTCCGTATAATTGAACGGTAACTTTCACCTGTTCTATAGCTTGCAATATAACATGCATTACCAGTATAGGTGTGGTGATTACTCAATCCTTGGCCTGAGAGAATCTACTCAGTAGTGAGAGGTTGTTCAAGAATTACCATGGAAGTATTAGAAAACGTGCACAAGAGGTCACTTATCCAAACTCCGAAGTACCATAAAATTTGAGTTTATTTGGAAATCGTCATTTCGTTGTTGCATGGGAAAATCGTGTTTTTCAAAAAGGAAGGGAAAAATTGCCGTTGGCTTGGCTACCACAGACGCTTACTACTTACTAGTTTACTACATTCCCTTGTGGATAGCCTAGTTATTGGTCTGGAGTCTAGTCAACCGTTCGAGCTAGCTGTGTGCTGTCAATGTGTCAGTTACCATTTTGTCAATTCACGAAGTGGTGAACTACAGTACGTAGAAATTAACATTAAAATAAATGGATTAAATGTTTGATCAATGTACTTGAATTCGAAAGTGCAGGCCGGGAATTGAAGGATTAATTGATTGCAAGGCCCCAAGGCACTGCAATAGTCAGATTTCAACGAGACGATATTGTGAAACCACTCCTAACTAGTAACTTGCTACCGCACTGAAACGGTGTGACTGGTAACTGTTCAGTTATTGTTCAGAAACTTCAGTTTGTTGATGTTGTTTCTTGTTTAATAGCCCTACAAAAGGAATCAATTACACGCAAAAATATTCATAAATACTATGCCACAGACCAGTCTTTTTTTTCGTCCCAGTGCACGCTGCTAGGTAGTTATCATGTTTTGAACACTTGTCAATTTGACATTGTTCCTATTTTCAAGTTTGTAGTATACCCACTGCATGGTTCATGTGAATTTGTAAGGTAATGCTTAGCAATGGAATCTTTCACTGAATGACGCACCTAAGGATTTGATTGATGATTACAGACTTTCCAACTTTTGGTGAAATTTATGAATCTTGTGTTCTTCTTGAGCAAGCACAGGAATGCGTGTGATCAGTACTGCTCTGCGCGTGAGCGTGTGAAGGAGCTAAATGCGTGTATCACACGCCAGGTGCATGTGAGTTGGAAAGTCTGTGATTACAGTATGTAACAGAACACTCATTTTGATGGTGTTCTGTTACATACAGTACCTCACAAAGGTAATGATATGAATAGCTGACTTTCTGTGCTGTCCCTTCTCATTTTACAATGGAGCACAATGTGAACCAAACATTTCTACTGTTTTAGGTTTATTTATGCACCTAAAATTTTGTGGAAAATTTGTGGAAGAATTGGAAGATTAGCAAACACACTCTTGTACCTGCGACACATGCCAATTAAGAACTGAGTTTATTTAAAATGATATTCATATCTTCTTTTTTATCCTTTTAGACCAACTGCTGGTATAGAGAGCATTCCCACCTATATATTGTTTTGTGTCCTGCAGCATGCAAACCACCTTTTTCACCTTAAAAATTGTGCTATACTCTGTCTAAAAGTATGTGTGTACATGTATTTTTACCCAAATGTATGTACAGTATGACAAGCACAGTTTTTCACACATGCATCCCACTATTCCTTGCATGAATCGAGATTGTGAAAAGACTTAGTGTTCTGTATGGATAAATAAAAATCATACATGTAGACACATCTAACTAGGCATACAGTATGGCAATGCTAGCAAGTGTGAAAAATTTCGACTAAATGGCAATTTGGCATGAGTGTAAAATATGAGGACATCAGAAGTTATCACAAACCTCGTGTATGAATTTATCTTTATTCCTCTCCTTGCTGGCTTCAGGTTGGACACCCCAGCTGTAGCCTCATTGTATGCAGTTTGCAGTGAGTACTTCTTGGCAGTCTTGTGTGAAATTAACTTTGGCAATTACTTTTTGTTGTGGCTTCCTGCACAGATGACACATGATTTTAAGTTAGTGTCCAAGTCTTGATGCCAGTGTCTCAATCTGAGTGAAGAACCAACAAAGGATACAAACCAGCACAATGGACTTTTGGATTATGTACTCATGGATCAACACCATTTGGCTTTTACAAAGTTTATCCTTAACCTCAGTGTCAGGTAAGCTACGTAAGACTTGATTATTCTGTAAGTTAATTAATTAACCTTTAACCAGTCATTTTTTCTTGACTTGCATCTTTATCCCCTCTGCCACTTGTTAGTTTTTCATGGTTGTGGCAATGAGGACTTTCTGGAATTGTAATATAGAAAGTTATACAGTAGACTAATTGTTTTTGACTGCTGTCCAACTGCATCCATCAAGGGAGTTGCTTCTGTTTTATGTGACAGTTTCTAGAATTTCTGTTGTCTGTGCAGGTCACCAATAGGTTACATGTACAGTATGGGTGCCTGCCAAAAAAAGAAATGTTCAGTTTTTTTTTCATGCAATGTTATCATTTTTTTTTTATTTATTGTATACTATTGTGTTTAATCCATACTGATTGTAATTTAGTGAATGTAGTTCATATGTTGTATGTTATTGGGATACCTTCTGAGGCAATAACCCCATCAATTGGTGAGAATTATGGTTTTGTATTGTACCCATGCAGGCATTTCTAGTAAGAGTACTGATGGAAAAGCTTATAAGGCAAAAATGTGGTCATTGTGTGTATAGGTACAGTACTGTACACTCACTGTACTGTCACTGTTTTGGCCTTTAAGAAAAAGCAATGAAGTTATTAACATGCTTTAATTAACAATTTGTCCATACTACTGTACAGTCTTAATAATTCAGAATACCCTGTCTTTAAATGCATTACATCTGACAACTTTCATTCACACAGCATTCATGTTCGCTGAAGCAGTTAGCGTCCACCCCAAGTGAATCTCAAAGCCCTCGATTTTTACCACTTAAGTCATGCAGAGAATTTCAGAAATCCAACTTTTTAAAGAGGCTCATTGAGTTGTTTCATGAAATATCCCTAATTTTTTCTAAACCTGTCAAGTGTCCTTCTCATACTAATGCCAAATGGTCAAAATTAGAAGGATCCTAATGTTTCACGCACGAAGGAACTTTAGTACAGTTAGTGAGTAATTAATGATTTAGATTGGTTTTTTGAAAATTTGTGACCAGACATTTTCATATTAGCAGCACAGTATATTCACATGCCCACAATCGGTACAGTGAAAGTAATGGTCAAAAATTCAAAAAGTTTGACAGTTTTCATAACTATTGGATATGAAACTTGACTAATTATGCTAAGTGTAAGTATTCTAAATCCCCACAATCTCAGTGATATCAACTCAGTGAGTCCCTTTAAAGAGAAAGCAAAGTCCCGGTATATTTAAGTGCTGCATAATATTAGTTAACTTCAACATTAGGCCATCTCAAAAGACCGATAATCATGCAGTCTTTAACATGTTTGAGCATGCCCTTATAGGCCTTCGTCTCATGTCACATACTGTAAGTCACAAGTGATCGTCATGTAAGTCACAATAAGTGCATGGGTTGTTCACTTTCTGTGGAGATTGTTGTTGTAGTCTGCAGAAAATGGCAGTAATTCACAATATTTGGACATTTCACAGCATCTAAAGATAATTTGGGTGGATGAGAAATGATCGAAATGGAGTTACAGAGTAGTTTTTGGAGAAGCGCCCTTAAGTTTCGTGCTTACAGTAGTATGCTGCAATAAAAGCAACTTTTTCTCTTAAAAAAAAATGAAAAATTAAGTAGGAAGAATGATATTTTTCAAGCTACTTGTCATTTTCTGTGATCCCCAACTGACGTAAGAACGTATGATGTATAATAATGTATACAAAGCCCATATAGTGGCAACAAAGCAAAAGTCACATATACCATCTCTGCAAACAAATGACAAATTTCACATTGCTGCCCACTAATGATCCTCAAAGGATTAAAACTGAAATAATTAGGCTTTTCATCTTTCTGAGCATGATGATTGATGCTTTCATTATTTCAGAGAGAAATAAAGAAAGAAATGTTAATTTTGGATGGTCACATAAGTCACACTACTCCGACTTATGTGACATGATGTAAGTCACACTATTCAAGTTATTAGAATTACAGTATGGAGTTATTTGTTAACATATTTTGAAATGTGTATAGGTTGTTACAGTATAACTGCCACTCGTACTGTAACTTTGTATTTGCTTACCATTTTTCTCTGTAGTCCAGCATTCCACTGATAAAAAGCCTTTTTGATATTTTTGTCACATAGGTCACATTTTGAATAATGTAGCCTACCCAAAATGTTTGATTCAGACAGTTAAAAGGAATGAGAAAATTCCCATGGGAATACATTACCAGATAGCCTCCACAGCTGTATGGCCAGAAACTATGCATTTATCCCATTCCTACATCATTTCTAATCTTTCACTTTGTTTGGCTGTGATACTGTACATCATTTTGTTTGCTTCATAATCAATGCAAATTCATGCATTCTTATTACAGCGAAAAAATGTCCGACCACAAAAGAGTAACAGAAGATGAAAATTAGATGTATAAAAGCTAACTTCTGGATACAAAATTGTAAGCCTTCAACTGAGTTCAAATTTTACCATGACAGGACCACTTGTCATGGAATGGCCCAGAAAAAGATAAAATATATAATAATAAATACTTGATATAATACCGATTAAGGCCTAAAATATAAGAAGAATAAAATTAAAATCGCAGGATTAATGATTAAATCAAACATTAAAGAGGTCAATATCCCAGGGAAAAGGATTTCTGTTTGTTTGTACATTAGCTCCATAGGGGATCTACCAGTCCAAGCCTCTCTGTATAAATATCTTCCTGTTTTATTATCTGGCATGAAGCATTAATAATGCAATTGAATTGGTCTGTAAAAGGAGCCTCTATTCCTTCTAAGCTCAGCATGCAGTGGTAATTGAAGGCAATCCATTGTGTTGTTTATCAAGTCTGTAATTGTTGGACATTGCACCATCTAACTGTACAGTAATACAGTAGTACAGTGCTGTACATGTGTGTAGTATGGACAGTGGAGCATATTTGGTCTAGTTCATTTTGTCATTACGAAAACAAAAGAAAACAATTTAGAAATAGGGGAAATTGCTCTAAATTTTGTTTTTATTTTGCTTAATTTGGGATGCATTTCTGAAGCTGTTGAAAGTTCAACATAGTATAATTTTGTGATCTTGTAAGCTGAAAATATGTACAGTATATGGTTCAGGGCCCAGTCATATACTGGCAATATCAGGCAATATAAAGAACAGTAGGTCAAATTTAAAATCATTTTTTCTGAAGTAAACAATTGGCAAAAGTTAATGTTAGTGTTGGCGTCTAATAATGTATAGTGCAGTACACGGAAAATTTCAACAAGGCAAGCAAGTAATGGTACAACATTGTTCTTCTGACAGCTCAATCATTTAGTTTAATTTCAGATGCTTGTCCTTCCCACAACCAAATCAGTGATTGTTTGAACCAGTGTCAGATGTTGTTTGTGAAACATCGTTAAATGTTCTGTACAACAAATCTCTGCTATGAGTTTGCATTGTGCAGTGTGTAAGTGTTTCACA
Source organism: Stichopus chloronotus (assembly GCA_021234535.1). NCBI lineage: Eukaryota > Metazoa > Echinodermata > Holothuroidea > Aspidochirotida > Stichopodidae > Stichopus > Stichopus chloronotus. The sequence continues at coordinate 12,321,175 of CM037839.1, forward strand.
AACTAGAAAACTTGAGTTCAATGAAGAGCTATCCCTAATAGGAACACACACACTGTTCATGGACACCTTAAAGTGTCTCACAGGGGAGAAAGTACAGTAAACTTAAAGGGAAATAGCATGTTTGTTTTAGAGTAAACATCCATATTTTTAAAACCAATGTTTGTGGTTGTAGGATGGTAGATTATTCAAAATAAGGAAGGACAGTACCGTAGCCTTCTTTTCAAGAAATAAGCTTCTCACAGATAGAGATTCATTTACTTGTTGCTCAACACTAATTTTTTCACCCAAACTTTTCAAAATTCAAATGATGCATCTTCCGTTACTCATTACATGCATAGTGTTTTAAGGAGATGAAGCTTTTGTAGATGTTTATTGATGAGATGGAATGGTTTAACAATGATTAAAGCTATTTTCTTTTGTATGTCATGTTAGTGTATTCAAAATGCCCTATTTCCCTTTAAATAAAAAAAATCTAAGACTATTTTTCTCTAAACAGAATAAGCTTGTAGAATTTGCTTATAGAGTAAGTGATGCTGTGAGTGGTGGTTAGTGGTAACTATGTCTCTGATAAGAAAACTAACTTGTGTATTCTATATTGATAACTTAGCTCTGACTGAGAAAAGCCATTGAATCTTTTGTGAATGTTAACTTTTAGTTTCAGTCATCTTGACTGTAATGATTGGAAATAAGGAATACTCTATGCTTCTTGTATCTATATGCAGTGTCTTTTAAGCCATATGCCAATTACCTTGCAAACTTATCTAAACTGAGAATTAACATGCAGTAGGAATGATAGCCTTTGTCACTGGTTTCTTCTTGAATGTCGTCACACTTTTAATTTAAATGCAACAAAGATGTCATAATCTTACCTTCTTTACACAAAATTAGTGTCCTACATGACTTAAAAATCCACTCTAGACAGAATTACATTGGGCAGTAATATTTCATTTGAAACTGAACTGATTTTGAGTGCAGTGAATTTGGTCATAATGTATCAATGACATGGTTGAATAGGTGCAATGCTGACATAGTTTTGTAACCTTAATATTCTTAACCTCTCTGAAAGTGAGATACAGCTTTTCATTGGGTGTGGTCTGATTTAACGGTGGCACTCACTATTTGGTAGTTACAGTTGCAGTCACTGTTTCAATTGTTGTCATTCATTCAGTATAGTCACCTTGTTCCAAGTTCCTTGAATTGACTGCTCAGGAAAATCAATAATTTCTGTGCTAAAGACTTATCAACCAATGTAAGGCATTGTTTGCATAAGAGTTTGCACTTGTGCTTTGATGGAAATTGTCTGAATAAATATTGAATGTTTAGATGTTAGGTTTTCTTGTTTCTCGTGTACTTGGTATGCTGTACTACCTTAAGTTGTGTGTATCCACATACAGTACAGTATCTACATACAGTACAATTCTGCAAAGCACAGAAAGTTTATGTAAAAGAGTACAGTTAGTATCTTTGTAGCAAAAACATACAGTGTACAATAAGATATTTACAGTACATTTTGCAGATAAAAAGTGAAAAAAAAAAACAAGAACTTTATGATTTATTTCTTCAAACAACATTTTGTAGAAGGTAAAAATTCAAGCGTATACCCCTGTGACTTTTTCTGCATTAGCAACCTCAATACAGTACCCCTGTACACAGTAAAATTGCTTAAATATATTTAAGCAATTTTACTGTATATTTTTCAAGGAGCAACTACTGTAGCTTTGAGAGCTTGGTTGTGGTCCTTTCCAAAGTGAAGTCATACTCTACCATACAGTAAATGGAAAATAATGTAAAACATAAGTTTTCAGTTCTGATTATCTGCACAGTACCATGCACAGACTTGAGTTATGCTGTTTGAATTGAAAATTTACTGCCTGCAGAGATATTTCTGGATGTAGTTTCAGAAAATCCAAATTAAATTGCATTTGAGTGGAGTAAATGTCAGAGTCTGGTTTGGGGCAAATTTTCCTTTGGCTTTGTTTGCTATTGGTCCTTGTAAGGATGTCATCTGAAAATACAAACAGACAAAAAGAAAAAAAAAACAAACAAACAAACAAACAATTGAATACAGGCCACTTGTTCTCTTTGGTTGTTAAAACTTGAATTAAAAAAAAAATACTGTATTTGGAACCTCAAGATTATCGGCTTCTGATAATTACTGTACTGTACTAGAGCAGGTCCAGTAGAAACATCTTTTGATGACTTGCTGCAGACAAAAACCTTTAGTATTTCTAGCTTACATCATACCATGTTCATGAAGAATGTATGCAGTGCAAATGTGTTCATTTTGGTTTCTAAAAATTGATTTAACTTCATACAGTATTTACAGTATATTTGCTGTAGTTCTGATGATCAAGCTTATGTTAAGTATTTTCGATGGAATTCAAAGGAGATTCTGAAAGTTTCTGCAACCTCAAGTGTAAACATGAAACTGTATCTCATGATACTGTATCTCATGATACTGTATCTGATGATACTGTATCTCATGATATTGTATCTTGATCACTACTCATTTAACTTCAGTCATCATCCATGGTATGTGGGGCAACTTGGAGCACTTTACCTAGACTAGAGACAAAAAAAAACTTTTGCATGTATGGTCGGTGTCGTCTGAGGGCTGTACAGGTATGTACTGTATATCAAATGCTGAAAATCATATTAATATGCTATTCCAAAACATTTGCAAATGGCTGAACAAAAAACATTGTAGGAAGTTAGCCATATCATTCTGAATCTGCCAGAAATCAATTACCAGATAATTTGAATGGTGTTGAATGTATGTGACAACTAACTGCTAGCAGTAAATGGTCAATAGAAAGTAAAGTGACGGGGGTTGTACAATTCTTTAGTACAGGAAAGATAATGGAACTTTTAAATGGCTAATATATAGCTGCACAGCTCTACAGTAGTACTGTAAATACACTTCACATTGTTCTGTATATATATATATATATTTCTTTTTTTTTTGGGGGGGGAAGAATAATTCAGGGATGAGTATAGAAGCATATGTATGTGCAGTGGCAAGTCAGTTCAGATAATCATTCCAATGAGAATCTAAGCTGCTTCATTTGTATCATTTCAGGGCAAATATGTAGCAATACTCTCATCAACTTGATAGCCTGTGGAAGCGGCGAATGCATCTATGAAGGGTTTGTATGTGATGGGTCACCAGACTGCTCAGATGGATCAGATGAATCTGATGCCTCGTGTACAAACGGAGGTAAGTAGTTACCATGGCAACTGCAACAACATTATACTTTGGGTCCTTAGTAGGTTGCAAAGGTTTGTGTTGCCTTTTCAATCAGAAAAGTACATATGCATGTTTCTTTCTCCTCAACTGAATTTCATTGAACTACCAGCAACATTTTGTGGTAATTTTTGTCAAATTCCAAGAAGTCAAATGCCAAGGAAATTAAAGTCAAAATTTTTAAAGATATATATGATAGTAGTGTCAAAAACACTCCCTCATGTAAGAATCCCCCTCCACCCCACCCCTGCTGAAAGTCATGGACAGGTGCCTGAAATGTTTTATCATAGATTTATGCACGGTTTGTTCAGTGCTGATAGTCACATTATGATTACACCAGTCAGCTACTGTATGAAATAGTTTAAGTTACAGTAAGTGCAAAGTTAAATAAAATCCATCAATTCAAACTGATGGGAACTTTGTTATATATTCTGTGTTCAAGCTGCAGTACAGCAGTTGAGGAAAACACTTGAAAATATGACCTGCACAGAACTGAAGAGTGAGTGATTACTCTCAGTGCATGTCAGGCTTAAACTGTATTAATTTACTGTCTTTGTAATGATAATTGTCAAAGTTTCTTTCTCCATTTCAATCAAGGACATGTATCCATCTTCAAAATTGAGGTGGACTTTCTGCCATTTTACAAATTGCTATTTATCCTGAGGGGAAAAAAAAAAGAAAATGGAAGGTGTCTACATAGCAAATGGTGCAAAATTTGGCCAAATTTAGTTTTTAAAATGAAGTGTCAATTTTTGCAGTCCATGTTGTATTGTTTTAAGTTTCATCATTTTTGAAAAAGTGGGGGACTAAGTTTAATACTGGAGATGCCCCATTTCTTCCAAAAAAGTCAGGGGATGCATCCCACAATCCTTTCATGACCCATACCAATGATTTTAATGTTGTGACTACCATTGCTACAAGGGACTATCCTCTCTCCCATCAGTGTCTGCATGTGACAGCCAACCATGTCTCAATGGCGGCCTGTGTTCTGCGACTCCCCGGACTGCAAATCGCCTTGCTTTCTTCAACTGCACTTGCGTCGATCCTTACGCTGGACCTCGCTGTGAGGTGAACACCGCAACGACAACCGTTCCCACGGACGGGATGACGACGGTATCTGCGACGATCGCAGTGACACGCACAGCGCCAGTTTCGACCACCCAGAGAGAAACCACTATCCCGTCGACCGTTTCGCCTTGTGATTTCATGGGATGCGCCAACGGTGCCACATGTGACATGACCCCGTCAGGACCTCGTTGCAATTGCCCAACAGGATTTGCAGGTGCGTAACGACAGCAAAGGGTGCTGGCTGCAAATTTGAAAGACGTGCTATTAAAGATTTGATTGCAAGTTTAGGAAATACTGACTTCAGCAATTCATGCAGTAATTTAAAAGTTTTGGAGAATCTGTTGTACTGTACTACTGGTATCATACATTGTGATATTTCAACCAAACTATCCTTTACAGGATTTAGGTTAAAGTTCGTGAGAAAAATGTAAAAATATTTGAATAATTGACCTTTACATTTTTCTCATGGAATAAACGAAGCCTTTAGTTTCAGTTACACATGGTAAAAAAATCACATTGAACACATTGATCTACCTTGCAGTTTGGAGCTCTTTAGCACAACAATGCAGCATAATCATGCATTAAGAAAAGCCATACTTTACATGTTGTTAACGTACAATACAACAGATTCGTTAAATGGTCTCTTTTTTTTTTAAGTTTTGTCTTGACATTAACTTGTAGGTTAAATTTGTTCACTTTAAATGTGAAGAGGGTTGGCTATGTTGCATTTGCTATTGACAAGAAAGGTACAAATGTCACACTTTCATCAAAGTGAAAAACTTACCTCAAAGAAGCTGCCATATGACTCATACATTTTTACAAGCTGTTTAGCAATTGTGTGGAAGGACCTTTATTTTAGCAGATTTTCCATCTAATTTCAGTCAAGTGGGCTCAGTTCATTTCATGTTGTAATAGCCATATGTGCCGCTGGCTCATCAAGTTATTACAGAATTAGTTAGAATTAAGCACCTGAAACCTATTTAGTTCCCCAAATTGTCTAAATGGTGCAATTAAAAGCCTTACCAAACTTTTGGACATAAAATTTTAATGTTTTTGCTTTTTGCCTATGCAAGCAATCACTTCAATACCTCATTTCTCTCATGTCATGTTTCTCTCTTGACAGGTACTCTTTGTGAAAATAACATCGATGATTGCTCCAACAGCAACTGCCTGAACTCTGCCATATGTGTCGATGGCATAAATTCATTTACTTGCGTCTGCTTGCCAGGATTCTTTGGCCCGACTTGTGCACACGAGGTCAATGAATGCGCTTCAAATCCATGCCAGTCAAATTCGACCTGTGAGGATATGATAGCAAGGTTTGAATGCATCTGTCCGCCAGGACTGACTGGTATCACCTGTGAGGATGAAGTGAACGATTGCGCTAGCGAACCCTGCCAAAATGGAGGTGAAATATTTTCTCATTCAAGAATGTAAACTAACTAGTGTAAGCTGAGAGAGTGCTAGTGCTGATTATTTACTTTGACTAATATTATGATTGATGGGGACTTAGTGTTGTCTTGAACACATCGCATCATGCCATTTCAGGAATAGAACTAGATTTAAAGTGACTGCATGCGTAGGCAAAAAGTAAAAACATTGAAATTTCATCTCCAAAAGTTTGGTAAGGCTGTTAATTACACCATTCAGGCAGTCTGGGAAAATAAATAAGTTTCAGTTGGTTAATTTTGAAATATGATTTCAAATTCGTCAAATAACATAACGACAAAAAGTGTAGAATACAATAATGTAGTGGTTAACAGTTTTCATTCAAATCAACGGTGTGCTTCTTTGAGCAAGCCAATGAGAAGTATACTAGTATTGAATACTCAGTTAACAACTCAGGATCACTGACACCGAGGGCAAGGTTGTGTTCAGTTTGTAGGTTATTTGTAAATACAGTGTTTCCTTTCAACAAATACTACAATTCCTGATACCTACCAAGGAGTGACGACTTGAGTAGTATGTTTTTGATACACTAGTGAGACCTGTACTGGTGCATATTCATTATGTAGGCAGTTATAGTAAGAACCATGAATTTTCAAATATGATTTCTGTTTTTTACTTGTTTTTATGCCTATCCCGCTGCTTTTCGAAGTAGTTACTGTCATTTTCCTTCATTGAAAGACATAGTCCATTCAAGTACAACCTCACGTGTACATTTAAAAATAAAGAAAAAGTTAAGATCAAACATAATCTTATCTTTTTGGTTTTTCAGTACACATGCAATCACTTTAAGTGTTCCTGTGTGACAGATCTCCTGACAAGTAGAGGAGTTGTCTGAGATGTTAAAACTGTCTGCAAATGTACAAGAATGTTTACATGGGCAAAATGAGCTCCCTTAATTTGTTTTTTATTCCTTGCCGAAGGCAGGCAAGGAATCTATGCGATGGTGATTTTGGTTGGGTGTGTGTGTATATATTTGTGTGTGTGTAACAACAATCTCGTTAGCACTCTAGTTTTTGAAGGGAATGTACAAGATAGGTGAAAGTTGGTGTGTGGGTAGAACGTATAAAGATCTGAAATGATGCCAGAGTGATATGAAAGATTTGGTCTTATAATTTGAATTATGTGACTTCTATCTAATGCATCTGACGTGATTCTCCTTTTAGGTGAAACTGAGCAAAAGCTAACAAGATATATACTGACAACAAATTATCTCCTCTGTCAACACAATCTCAGCTTTATCTCACCTGTATGCACTCAAGCAAATAGTAAAAATAGTAAGGATTACTTACTGCTGGGCAGGTAGAAGCAGGGTGCAGTTTACAAGGGGGAAACTAAGGAATGTTAGAGTCGCTGACCATCACTAATTGCACTTCCCTGACTTGTGCCTGCCAAGTTGGGAAAGAGGGCTTATGGGCATTTGCATAGCATGCAGTGTGCATGCAGTACATACCTTTTTATCATCCTTTTGTTATAAATCTGTCACTATTTACTTTGCTATTTCAGTAGTTACAAGAACAAATTCCCAAAGAATTTATTTTGTTTTATTAAGATAGAAATCCCTTGCATACAGAGCAATTTTTTTCTAGCCTGATAAGTGACCATTGACCTCTGAGATCACTGAGACAGGTATTGTCAATCTCAGAGGGATCTTTATCCAACAATTGGGGTGTGGATGTCAGCATATCTATAGAGAAGTGATTTGCCATGTCAATTTGGATTTAGAGATGTTTTAACTTGCAATATACGATCAGATAGCAGTTACATTTTGTGTATTTTCAGCCAGGGAAAGAGTCAGTGGCAGGCTGTAATGGACTGACTTCTAAGATAAAAGTTTAACTGTAATATCACCATTTGCTGGCTGCAGAATTCTTGGAAGTCAATGACTAACCTGGAAGGGTATTTGAGGAAAACTTCTGTGAACAATGTGAAGTTTCAATTTCAAACTTTCACAGTAGAACTAGAAAAATGTCCAATATTGCTAAAACTGTCTTACTGCTTCCCCCCTTTCAAGTACTGTAGTTGTTATGATTCAGTTTTGCCACATCACATGGTATAAAATACACACAGAAAAGACCAGTACTTGAATTGAGATGGCGTCTCATACTGAATTTTTCTGTGGCACAGTATCTTAGGAGGGCATTTGGACATTCTAGTGTAATAACAGCATGGAATCACTAAGCCTCTTGGCTTTCTGGTTCTTTCTCAGGTTAGTATTCAAAGTCCCCTATTTAATTTTGTTGCTGCAATAAATTATCAATCATGTTAGTATGGATTTTAGCAAACTCAGGTTCCCAGACACTGATATGGCATTTTGAAAAGAATGTTAAAATCGTGTTGAAATATGTTTTTCTGAGTTTAACAAAGATATTCACATTCCTTTTTAATGTACCTCTTGGTAATGTCATGTACAACGACAACATGTTTCCCACGCTCATTTGTATTGTATAATAATGATCATAAAGTTTGGTCTTTGTGTTTGACTTTGTGCCTTTCTCTTATTGCTCTCTATATCACTGGATGGGGAAAGTACAGTACACCGTATGCATTTGTAGTGCACTGTTGGTGATTTGCATTGGCTCAATTTCTTTCCCACTGAAAGTTCATGTCTACTTTATTAGATTTAGTTCATTTGTCCTTGATGTAATAGAATAACCTTGGTATAAGACAAAAACACTGAACAAATAAGAACAATCCTAAGCTTGGCCCTCTGGGATATTTACCAGTGGGGAGATATACAGTAAAAGTCATTATTCTGCTGTGTGTCAATACACATTGTACTCCAGCACAACTGACTCTATGGCACTTAAAATGATCGGTTCTTGTGCACAAGCTCCTGAAATAAATGTTGGGTGGAAGAAGGGGTGGGGGATTGTCTTGGATTTTAAAACAGGTACGTGGGTCAGGTGAAAAGTGAAAGGTAGAAGAGGGTTAGGGGAACTGGATAACTGATGGAGCAGAGCGGAGTAGATTGGAAAAGAGGTGGGCGAAGGTCAAGGAGATTGAGGAAGAGGTGGATAAAGGTCAGGAAAATTTTTGAAGAGGTGGAAGAGGATCAGCAGTTTGGGGAGGTGGCAAAGTAGGGGGGGGGGCAGAGAGTGTGAAGGACATCAGGCAACTGGGGAAGAGAAAATTACGTGCATTTGGAGAGGTGGTGTTGAAGGCTTACTTTTTCTGATAATTCCTTGTAACTTGGACTTATCCCTCCCCTTCTTTTAATTCCTTCTAATTTTTTTGTTCCATCACCACAGGTGAGTGCATTGACTTACGCAACGGCTATCGTTGCAATTGCATCAGCGGTTTCACAGGCGTAAACTGCATGGACGATGGCAACCAGTGTGACAGTGACCCTTGCATGAATGGTGCGACCTGCCTGGACCTGGTCAAAGCATTCCAGTGCATATGTCCAGACAATGTCATCGGCAGGCTGTGCGAAACCGATGTCATCGATGAATGCATCAGTCAACCGTGTTTAAATGGAGGTAATTACATTTGGTGCATATTGAGGCTGCTGCTTTTCAGTCTGGAATTATGCAATTGTTAAAAAAGCCTTGGTCGAACAAACTGGATGTAAATCTTAACTGCTTTTGGTAACAAGGTGCCATTAAGGCTGAAACCCCTCTAAGTCTAATTCATAAAAGCTAATATCTGATATTTTGTATTTCACATAATATGTCTCTTACAAGTGCGTTTACAATCCCATTCTAAAATACATTATCACAGTGCACAAGTTTGTTGATATTCCTTGTTAATTATCCTTCTAAGGGTATTGGAAACACACCTTTAAGCAAACACTAAATGCCAAATGTCCTAAACTGTGAAACCCTCAAAAAAAATGTGATAGTTTATTATCGATGGATGATAGTATTTTTCACAAAGTGTCTTCCATGCAAAGGTTCCATTTTACAGTATTTGGATGAACCGAAACTGTAATACCTCATTTATCAATTTTGTGTGAACTTGTTAAGACATTTATTTTAATGTACTTGATTAGTTTCTTAACATCATATAAGGTCATCCACATACTACTGCCACAAGCAGTCTCATTAAAAAAAAAAACAATATTTTAAATAAATTTGCATAAACAATGGTGTTTTACCTTCACATATGTTTGCCATCATCAGCCACAGTAGGCCGCGTGTCAAGACATCTTCTGTGTACAATATCTGTAGTGTCCTTTATGTATCCTTTCCTAAATATCTTTAAACCTTTCTCAGTGGCTAACTGTTGTTTTGTGCTATGGGATGTTTTCACCTGCATATCATTTCCAGGTACCTGTGAGAACCGTGTCAATGCATATTCATGTATCTGCCCACCGATGTGGTTTGGCCCCAACTGTGGCTCTGATGGGGACCAATGTGTCAACCAACCCTGCCAGAATAATGCCACCTGTACAGATGGCTTCAGGGAATTTACTTGTGATTGTCAATCTGGTTTTAGAGGTTAGTAAAAAAAATTTGACTCAGAAGATGGCAATAACTTTTGAATCGATGTGTTTTGATCTAGTGAACATAATGTAAGCAAAGATTTCTTACCTAAGGACATACAGTATTTCTTCATGCTTTGGAGTAAATCTCTTTGAAATTAAATTATAAATAGCTTTAATTCTCCTTTTCCATGGTGCAAAGTCTCTTTGGGGTATGTGGAATAGATGTTAAGTTTTGATGCAGTAAAGTTCTATCAAAGTTAATAGTGTGGCATGGATGTTTCAGCTTACTAAACATGTAGCACAAAACAAAAGAAAAAAATGGACAAAAGATATTTTGCCTAACATCTATACCCATCAATTTATCAGGCAAACTGCCTCAACTTAGCAGTTAATAGTGCACCTAAATTGATTTGTTCAGTCAGTCCTGTCAGATTGTCTTGGAAGAAACTCGTTCTAGGATACTGTTTGCTATACTTTACGTTGACTTTGATACACTTTTCTACATGGACAATTTTAAATAATGGATTGTGCGTAACAACTATTTCTTAAAAGGATGGTAGGCTTCCCTTGTGAACAGTACATTGACAGGGTTTCCATGGCGTGAAAAAACCTTGAAGTTTACCTACTTTCAATTTCAAGGCCTGGAGAAGTTATAATTGTTTGTTAAAATGACAAGAGACATGGAAAAATCATTACATGTGGAACAGACTGCTGATTTTTTTTACAAATTAAAAGAACTTTTTTGCTATCATGATCATGTGAATCCATTACTTATGGATCAAATTTGGTCATAGAATGGTCATGGAAAAGTCACAAAATTTCATTTTCCTGAAGGTGTGGGAACTGTGGCTTGAATAACAGACTAGAATATGTTGTCCTGTTGATAAGCAACCCATATTTGAACTTCTGCTAACTAAGTAATGAAGAGTTTTTGCATAATTTGTATTTTTCATTGTCTACAACACTACTCCTATTTAGCAGCTCGTGCACCAAGTTTGAAACCTTTATTCTGGCCTACATGGATACATCCATTGAACCTTTCAATGTCATATTTTTTTTTTTATTAAATGTCAGTGTAGTATCAAATTCACTCTTGCACTGACTTGCCAATTCTCTTTGGTTAGGTGCATCTACTCTATAATCAATCTGGCCCACTAACCAGATTGTGATTATGGCTTTTTTGTTTGTGTCCAAAATAATTTGACTTCAATTTCATAACTAAACCACAGAATAAACTTGAAAGCAAGTATTTTTTTTTTTAATGCAGAAGTTCAATAGATCATTGTATTTACTTACTGCTTCTTGTCCATGAGCAATCAATTTAAAATTCATTTCCATAGTTACACTAAGAGAAAAATGGGCTAAAAAGAAAAAAAATCCCAAATTGGAAGCTTGCCATCTACAGTTTTACAGTTGTTTCACCTTATTTCAACTTCTTTTTTGTTTAAGTCCTAACTTGCATGCCCATCACTTACTGTATATAACTTCACTGCAATGCCTGAGACTTGGTTGGATTCCTAGCTCGCAATGTGTTACCGATACACTCCCGCTGGTTGTGTTGATGTCCGTATTTTAATTCTGTTCTTCAAATTGCATGAAAAAGCTTTTTTACTTTTTCTTTCTGTTTTTTTTTTTAAATTTTAGGTGTTCTGTGTGAAGAGAATATCGATGAATGCAGAAGCTCCCCCTGCCACCAAGCATCGACGTGCGTGGACCGAGTCGATGGTTACGTCTGTTCTTGCCCCGTCGGGTACACGGGGTTGGACTGCTCCGAGGAGATTGACGAGTGCAGTAGTGACCCATGCATGAATGGTGGTAGCTGTATAGATGACATAGGACAGTTCCTCTGCCTCTGCATCCCAGGGTTTACAGGTGACATCTGTGAGGTGGATGTGGATGAATGTTCGAGTAACCCCTGTAGCAACCAGTCGACTTGTGAGAACCAGATAAATGGCTTCCTCTGCCTCTGCTCACCGGGTTACACGGGCCCATTCTGTTCAGATGAGATTGATGAATGTGCCAGCGATCCTTGTTTCAACAATGCCACCTGTGATGATGTCGTCAATGGCTACCGATGCGAATGCCTCTTGGGATTTCAAGGGATCCGTTGTGAAACAAACATCGACGACTGCATGAGTTCTCCATGCATCAATGGCAGATGTGTGGATGGTGTGAACGGTTACTCGTGTAACTGTTTCGCTGGATTTGACGGCAGTAATTGTGAAAGGGAAATAGACGAATGTTCCAGTACTCCTTGCGGTAATGGGGCGACCTGCCGTGATCAAATAGATGGGTTTGTCTGCTCGTGTGTGCCAGGGTTTGAAGGAAGAATTTGTGAAGTCAACATAGATGAATGCAGCAGCAGCCCTTGTCGCAACTCTGCTACCTGTCAAGATAATGTCAATGGTTACACTTGTACATGCAGTCTTGGCTACGGAGGGCGTAATTGTGAAACTGAAATTGATGAATGCGCTAGCTCGCCTTGTGCGAATGGTGCCCCCTGCAGTGATCTGATTGGTCAATTCTCATGTTCTTGTCCACTTGGGTTTGCTGGTACAACGTGTGAGGTTGATATCAATGAATGTGCCAGCTCACCCTGCCAAAACTGGAGGCATCTGCGAAGACTCTGTCAACAGCTTCACCTGTGATTGTGCACCGGGATTTGATGGAATTACTTGCGAACAAGAAATCGATGAGTGTGCCAGCAATCCATGCAAGAATGGTGCGACTTGCTCCGATCTGATCAATCGATATCTGTGTCAATGTAGAGCTGGATTTTCTGGGCCAGAATGTGGAACTGATGTTAATGAGTGTGAAAGCAACCCCTGTCAAAATGGTGCCACCTGCGTCGATCGAATAAATGTCTTCCAGTGTAGGTGCCCGCCTGGTTATGAAGGGACCGTTTGTTCTGATGACATCGATGAATGTGCCAGTGATCCGTGTCTTAATTCGGCCAGCTGTGTGGATGATGTCGACCGGTACATTTGCGTATGTGTCAATGGCTTTGCCGGAACTCTGTGTGGCAGTAACATTGATGAGTGCAGCAGCCAGCCGTGCGATGAGAATGGAAGCTGCATCGATGAGGTGAACGGCTTCAGATGCGAATGTGATGAAGGCTTTGTTGGGGTCACTTGCTCTGAAGAAGTCAACGAATGTGACAGCAGTCCTTGCTTGAATAGTGCCACTTGTGTAGACCTCATTGCTGGATATTCCTGCAATTGTACTCCAGGATATGAAGGTACTATTTGTGGAGAAGAGATCCTAGAATGTGGCAGTTCTCCTTGCCAAAATGGAGCCACGTGTGTGGAGCTTATTGATGGCTACAGGTGTGACTGCCAGCCTGGATTCGAGGGCATCACTTGCGAGCAAAACACGGATGAATGTGCCTCTGGACCCTGCAGCAATAATGCATCATGCAGGGATCTGGTCGATGGATACTCTTGTCTCTGCCAGCCTGGCTTCCAAGGTGAAAACTGTGTGACAGAAATTGATGAATGCAGCAACCAGCCCTGTCAGAATGGTGCAACTTGCCTAGACAGGGTGAATGGATACCTCTGCGTTTGCCTTCCTGGCTATGAAGGCAACGACTGTGAATCTGATATAAATGAATGTGCAAGTGACCCCTGTGAAAATAATGCCCAATGTTTCGATGAAATCGGTGGCTTCTCGTGCAACTGTTTCCCTGGATTCAATGGCACACGTTGTGAAGTTAATGTGGATGAATGCGCCAGCAGTCCTTGCAGCAATGGGGGAACGTGCCTCGATGGGCTGAACAGCTACCAGTGTCTCTGTCGGGCAGGGTTCGATGGGGAAAATTGTGAAATGGACATCAACGAATGTGCCAGCGATCCTTGTGAGGCCGCTGCCAATTCTTGCATTGACTTGATCAATGGCTTCTTTTGTAATTGTAGCGAAGGTTTTGTAGGGACCATGTGTGGGAAAGAAGTCAATGAATGTTACAGCGATCCTTGTCAGAATGGTGCAACCTGCAACGACCTTGTGGCATCTTTTGAGTGTCTTTGTCCTGCTGGCTTCACAGGGACTATCTGTGACACTGAGATTGATGAATGTGCCAGCTCTCCTTGTCAGAATAGTGCCTCTTGCAATGATCTCATTAATGAGTTCTTTTGCACATGTGCACCAGGTTACTTTGGACAGACGTGTGCCAATGAAATTGACGAGTGTGTGAGCTCCCCTTGCAGGTCTGGTGCAACCTGCAACGATGTTCTGAACGGCTTTGAGTGCACATGCGCCCAAGGCTTTGAAGGGGTCACCTGCGATGTAAACATCGATGATTGTCTGAGCAATCGATGTCAAAATGGCGCAGAATGTATCGACTTTGTGAATGCCTTCCAGTGTTCCTGTGCAGCAGGTTTCCAGGGCCAGTTTTGTGACGTGGATATAGACGAGTGTATGAGTTTTCCGTGTGCAAATAATGGCACTTGCAATAACCTGGTGAATGGCTTCTCCTGTGATTGTGTTTCGGGCTTTGAGGGAGTATTGTGCGAGATAGACAAGGATGAATGTGCCACCACTCCATGCGTGAGTGGTGGAACTTGCATCGATGTCATTGATGGGTATATGTGCCAATGCACCAATGGTTTTGCAGGGCCCACTTGTGCCATAGATATCAATGAGTGTTTCAGCAGCCCGTGTGTAAACGAAGCTGAGTGCCGTGATCAGGTGAATGGTTTTGTGTGCTTCTGTACTGAAGGCTATACTGGCACACTGTGCGAAACTGAGATACTGGAATGTGCCAGCGACCCGTGCCGTAACTCTGCCACTTGTCAGGAGGGTATCGCTGGGTATGCCTGTATCTGTGATGTGGGCTTCATAGGAACAAACTGTGAGACCGAAGTTAACGAGTGCCTGACTATGCCCTGTCTTAACAACGGCACCTGTCAGGACCTACTGGGCAGCTACGGGTGCCAGTGTCAGCCTGGCTTCCAGGGAATCAATTGTGAAGATGAGGTCGATGAATGCAGCAGTTCCCCCTGCCAGAATGGCGCCACCTGTGTGGACGAGATCAATTCATACTTTTGTCAGTGTGTCGAGGGCTACACCTCGACCAATTGCGACATTAACATCAACGAATGCTCCAGCGACCCGTGTTTCAATGGCGGTCAGTGTCTAGACCTGGTCAGCGAGTTCATCTGTACATGTGTCCCTGGTTTTACAGGCGTACTATGTGAGGAGGACTTTGATGAATGCATCAGCAGCCCTTGTCTCAACGGAGCTACGTGCGTAGATAACTTCAATGGATACACCTGTCAGTGCCCCGCTGGCATCCGTGGGATTAATTGCGAGTCAGACATACTGGAGTGTGCTAGCAACCCTTGCAGTAATAACGCTGAATGTTTAGAAGGACTGAATTCCTACCAATGTCAGTGTGTCCTTGGTTATGCAGGTGAGTGAAATTTACACAAACAACTTTAAACATAGTAAATGTCCTAAGAATTTATATGCATGGGACTCATATTTGCAGCATATTAACTTTGTCATGTGGAACCCTGATGACAATTTTGCTTTTTTTTTTCCATGTAATATCGTCCAACGTAACTTTCCATCCTCACCTTTTTTCTTTCTTTCTTTATCCTCAACTCACAAGGTGAAAATTGTGAGACAGAGATAGAAGAGTGTTTGAGTAACCCATGTCAGAACAATGCAACCTGCGTCGATCAGATCGGCCAATACCAGTGCGAGTGCCAGCCGGGCTTCTTCGGAAGCCAGTGCGAGAGTGAAGCCATTGAATGTGCAAGCAGTCCCTGCGGAAATGGAGGCAGTTGTCTTGATCGTATTAATGGTTACATGTGTCAGTGCTTGTCTGGTTTTGAAGGTGAGTCTTAAACACTTGAAATAGCTCTATTTATTTTCAATGAGAGATTTGCCCTCTTTGTGAAAACATTACATTGTGTGACGTTTTGACTCTAACTACATCAAGTGCAATCAATAAAATTTGTCATATGTTTCCCTAAACTCAACAGCACTATCTCTGTTCTTTATAGCTTCTCATGATTTCTTAAAATTCACTGTCATGACTAGAAATGAAACCACTGCCCCCTAGTACCTGGGCAATTACTTAAAAATGCAAGCTGTCCAACACTGAATAATCAGTCGAGTGTGAGAAAAGCATTATGGTCAAAGCAGCTACTGAGAAAATTGAGACAAACTTAAGGAATTCTTATGTTGCAAAGTCCATGGCTCTGCTTTTAATAGCTTCAGGGAAGTAGCAAAACAAACTTTGCCATATTCCTCTGTGAAGTATTCTTTCAAAAGACTTCTAAACAATTCCAGTTTAATAGTAAAGCTAGATATGCATGGAGAGAGTTCATCAAATGTACAGTCGTGTCCAATCATTTCACTCTACTCCAGGCTGTTCATATTAGTCATATTGATTGACCAAAGTCCTTAACTTGTAATCACTTCAAATGACAAGATCTTTGAAAACAAAACAGTGTCTCTTTTCACCGAAAGTTTGACGTTTTAAGGTTAGACTTTGCACACAACTGAACCTCACTATTGCCACCCTCTTTCTCCTGAAGGAGTTTTGTTTAAGTGTTATCGTTTAACGTTTCTCCATTCAGGTGTGCACTGCGAGACAAACGTGGATGACTGTGTGGCCAATGGGTGTGAAAACAACAGCAGCTGTGTGGATGGGATCAATGGATACTTGTGTGAGTGCGTGCCAGGATTTGTCGGCGGCTTGTGTGAAAGGGAGATCGACGAGTGCGACAGCGATCCCTGCTTAAACGGCGGTACTTGCCAGGATCTCTTGAATGAATATTCATGTGCTTGTCAGCCAGGGTTCCGAGGTCAGAGGTGTGAAGTCAACATTGATGAATGTGAAAGTGATCCCTGCCAGAATGGAGGTGAGGTGCAATTAAATACTTAAGAACCAGTTTTTTCTTCATAGCATAGCATAGCATTTGTTTTCATTTGAGGGGATGAGACATGAGCAGTGTTAATGAGGTAGTTAAAGGGGAACATTTGAAGAGTGTTTGTGGCCATGAGTCTATTTTTGTTTCCCACCCATCACTGGTGTTTAGAATAATTCAGTAACGGTATATGATGTTCTAGATTTGTGACCTGAAAGTTCAGAGAGAAACATATACAACACATTCAAATTATAACAAATTTTTTTCTCTTTCAGTGCAAGTCATTGCTGTGGACCTTTATCCCCACAAATCTTGACTTCTGGCAGCTTTGATCAATTTTTGTTTGTTGATTTTTAGGAGGCTGCATCGACTTGATAAATGCCTTTCGATGTGAGTGCCTAGCCGGATTCTTTGGGCGGTTTTGTCAGGAAGATGGTGACCAATGTGCCAGCAATCCATGTCTCTACAATGGCACCTGCGTGGATCTGGTGAAGGCCTATAGATGCGAATGCCAGCCGGGGCTCTCTGGAGACAGCTGTCAGATAGACATCATCGATGAATGCTCCAGCGCTCCTTGTAGAAATGGAGGTAGGTGAACTTAAACAGCCGCAACTGCTTTGTGCCTGTTGTGAATATCTAACATAATTTTTTTTTATCACTGTTTAGTCTCTTAAAACTGCACTTTAAAAAACAGAGAAGAAAAAAATGAGACAAGCTTTTTCTTGAAATTTGTTTGCTGATGTTTTCCTAAGCTTGGTTGACAAAGCTGATGCCTTGATTATGGCCCACAGTCACAAGATTGAGGATACAGTGTTTCAGTAAGTTTTTGTGGGCTCCAAAATATTCCAGATGCATACTACCAATAAGTTAAAGAGTGCTGATTATTCAGCAACCAGTTTGTAAGACAGTCAGAGTTTCAGGTTTTAGTCTAATGACATGCTAAGTCTTGGTTTAGTCACAAAGATGCTGATTGGCTACTCCTCTTACTTTGTGGTCCTTTGCTGCATAAAAGAGAAATGAGAGATTATTGTAGTCATTTCTGTCAGATGAAGACTTCATGAAAATGCATAAATTTCTACAAAATTTTAGCACATTCATGAAAATTAACAAAATGGTCCACAGATACTCTTTTTGAAAAATTAAAAACGGGGGAACGTAATGTGCCATGTTGTTGAGCTGCAGCAGATATCACGTATCAATAACTCTTGTGAAAGAGGTTGATCCGCAACAAAATCCTGCAGTAGCTCAATTATTCTCTAATTTTTGGGAATGTAGGAGAAAATAATGGGATAAGGAAACAGAGAGATTTAGTCATAAATAACATTTGAAGATCTCTTTAGTTTTGGGAAGGGACGTAATCGTCAGTACCCTTCATTGGTTTGATTGATAGTGATTTTGTTGTTGCATTGCTCATCAGTAGTGATTGCAGTAATGCTGATGTCTTCAGTATTACTGATGTTGGCATCATGGAGTTAATTATAATCATTACTGGTATTGATGCTATAGTCATCACTATATTATTTATACTGATGTTGTTGAGTTTATCATTGTTGTTGATATTGGTCTTGCATTCATAACTATAAGAATTGATGTTAGTGATGTATTCATCATTAAAAGTGATATTGGTATTGTTGTATTCATTATTGTTATTATTATTTATGTTGATGTTGTATTCCTGATTATTGGTGATAGTAATATCATTTTCATCATTATTATTGATATTGTATTCATCTTTATTAGTGATGTTGGTATTACTGTTGTCATCAGTATTATTGATATTGGTGTAGTTGTGTGCATCATTATTACTGATATTGGCATAGCACTCTTCATTATTAGTAACTTCGGTAATGTTTTCTTCGTAAATATTACTGATATTTGTGTTATCATGTTCATCATTATCATCTTTGGTATGGTTGTTGCATTCATCATTCCTTTTATTTGCATTGCGTTGTCATGTTTATTGTTATTCTTATTACTGATACTGGTGCTGTTTTATTCAGTCTTTATTGTTATCATTAATATGGTCTTGTTTGCCTTCATTTTCTACTCTTGTCATTGACGTAGGTGGTGTTTACTTGTTCCATTTATAATTGTGATCATTATATAGAACACTTTCAGATTGATATATCTCTTTGACTTGCAGGTCAGTGCATAAACCTCGTAGGAGGGTATGAGTGTTCATGTGTCGACGGATGGTTTGGAACACACTGCGACGAAGACGGAGACCAGTGCCTGTCTTCGCCCTGTCGCAACCAGGCCATGTGTTTGGACCTCGTTCAAGATTTCAGTTGCTTGTGTTTGAATGGATTTGAAGGTGAGCTGAATAAAGCACCTACAGACAGCGTGGAATAAAATGATGGTGTTGATGATGGTGCTGATGATAAGGTCACATATATCTGGTAATTACTCCTTAAGAACTGAGTCACAGCATCTTATTGTGACTACACCGTGAATGATGACAACTGTGACTTATTCACAGCCTTGTTTCATTGTGATCAGGTGTGACTCAACCGTTGCATGAGATTTCTCCTTTTCAAAGAATTATTTTAATGCAGACAGTCCATTAATCTACATTGCCTGTTGTTCATGTTTACGTTGATCTCAGAATAACTCTCTCTGATCAAATCAGAACTCTCTGATTTTTAATCATTAATCAAAGTGATCATTTTGTGTCAACTTAAGCTTCAGTGGCTCTAATCAGTTCAATTTCTGACGTATATATTGTTTTTTTTTGTTGCATTGTTTATGGTTATTTTAAACTTCTCTCTTGTAGGTGACCAATGTGAGACTGACATTAATGAGTGCCTGAGTTTTCCTTGTGGTAATAATGCCACCTGCACAGAACATGTTGGAGGTTACACTTGCAGTTGCATGCCAGGTTATACCGGCCTGCTCTGTGAATTTGAACTTTTTGAATGTTCAAGTGCTCCCTGCCTCAATGGAGCTACATGCAGTGACCTTCTCAATGGCTACCAGTGCCTTTGTTCAGCCGGTTTTGCCGGTTCAAACTGTGAGATCAACATCGACGACTGTGGAGGTCACGGCTGTCAGAATGGCGCCACTTGTGTGGACCTTGTTAATGAATATCAGTGCCAGTGCCCACCTGGTTTTCAAGGACAATTCTGCGAGGTGGACATCGACGAATGTGACAGCCAACCTTGTTTTAATGGAGCCGTGTGTATGGACGACATAGCCGGATTTGACTGTGACTGCCAGCCCGGTTACGAAGGATCACTGTGTGAGAGGGACATGGATGAATGCCAGTCTCACCCCTGCCAAAATGGTGCCACCTGCCAGGACGAGCCCAATGGTTATCGATGCCTCTGTGTCGATGGTTACGAGGGCGTCCACTGTGCCAGACAAATAGATGAGTGTAGTAGTTCTCCCTGTCTTGAAGATGGAACCTGCCTGGATTTTGTGGATGCTTATCAATGTCTGTGCCCGGCTGGTTTCCGTGGTGACAGGTGCGAAGAAGAGATACTGGAGTGTGCCAGCCAACCTTGTCAGAATCAGGCCACTTGCAGGGACTTAATTGGTCAATACCAATGTGACTGTACCATTGGCTACAGGGGTGACAACTGTGAGCAAGAGATTGATGAGTGTTTCAGCAATCCCTGTAGTAATGAAGGTTTGTTGCTCTTCATTACATCAATTGGTACGATGGGAAAATTTGAATTGATCTCTCTTAATTATTGTAGCTTGAATCATTGCCTCCATTTTTCTTTTTAAACTTCTTACCATAGCACCAGATTGTTCTGACTGATGTGATGGAGCTTTTTGAATTTTTCCTTTGCTTTAAATTCCACAAGTTTTAAAGACCTAACCATGAGGCATCCTGTTACTTTGTCCTAAGTACTGTATAATAGGAATGAATCTCTGTAATCAAAATGTGTGTTGCCTTCAAGTCACCACATATGTCAAAGGATTGTCCATCCCTTATCTTGGGTATTCAAGTCCTTTAGTTTTGTAACCATATCACAATTTAATCAAGTGTTTTTGTCCAAAGATTTGACTGCAGTCACTTATTTACTGTTAGTTCCTTGTCATTTGATATTTCACTTCAACTTTGTCACAAAGTCCTTTTTATCTCAGTCTCTTAATTTTTTTTTTTTTATTTTTTGTAGGAGAATGTGAAGATTTATTGAGTGGTTACAGATGCAACTGTCTGTCAGGTTTTACCGGGATTAACTGTGATACCATGGATGCCTGTCTGTCTGCTCCCTGCAAGAATGGTGGTACTTGCCGCGAGACCGGCACCGGTGGTTTCGTTTGTGACTGTGAACCTGGGTACGGCAGCCTTCTCTGTGAGATCGAGAGGAATGAATGCCAGAGCGACCCTTGCCAGCATAATGGACAGTGTCTCGACGGAATCAATTCTTATCGATGTATCTGTCTAGCTGGATACACAGGTTTGCTTTTTTCTATTCTTCTTGTGATAGCTTGCCGTGACAAGTTTTTTCAAAGATACTTTATATACCAGAGAAATAGTTTGGTAATTCCTGTTCATTTTAAAGCTCTTATAACAATCTATTGTGCCATCCTGACATTAGTCACATAGTGTTCTAGCTTGTTATTTTGATTTGGTAGCCTTCTGTGATCATAGCTATGCAGTCTTAGCTTATTATATAAAGCTGAAATTGAATTCTTGTTCTGAGGGCAAGTAACATAAGATGGTGTATCCTTGGGAAGCCACTGGGAGGGGGGATTTCCAGTAGTACCCTTTCCACTTTGTGGAAGTTTTTATAGTCTTTGGTATTTTGTTTTTTCCCCATGATATCGTCAAGAAACGTCCAGTCTTTACATATATAGTTAAAAGTTCTCCCTAAAATTTCAAAAAGGGATGGGAAGGGTGGGGGGGGGGGAATTGAAGTGCGGGGAGGAAGAGTGGAATTTCTTGCAGGTCACATCTTGACAATGGATATATCATGGACGATATTAAGACACAAATGAACAGCTTTTTAGTTACAGTAACACATGTTTAATAATGAAATGAGCCTCATTTAGAGATGATTGCATTGACCCAAATGCCTACATCTTCATTTCACTACTATATGGACCCAAAAAGTGCCATCACTTGTAAAAAGTTATTTAGGGTCATGTTTTATCTTCACATATGGCATAAACACTTTTTGTCTATCAGACACATTTCAGTTCATCAACCAAACTTCCCAAACATTGACTCTAATTTGTCTGTTTTGTTTTGTTTTTGTTTTTTGTCCACTTTGAATTTTGGCTCCCTCATTATAATATTGTTATTGGTAATGATGAAATTTGGGAAATTTCTTCCCAGGTCCTTTCTGCGAGTTAGAGATAGATGATTGTGCCTCTGATCCTTGTCAATTTGGTGGTTCTTGTTTGGACGGCCTGAACAGTTACGTGTGCATCTGCCCGGCGGACAGAGTGGGCCGCCACTGTGAGCAGCTCTCGGCCTGCACCGACAACCCGTGCAGGAATGGCGCCATCTGTCGAAATACTGGCAATGCCATCGGTGAACGGGTGTGTCTCTGTCTGGACGGGTACGAAGGAATGCTGTGTCAGACCGATGTGAACGAATGTCAGAGTGGCCCTTGCAGTGGAGGAGGTAAGGCCAGAACGGTGGAAGAAGAGAGAACCTTAGAAACAAACATTAATTTATACAAATTCCCGTGAAATATACGTGAGGAAGGATTAACTGTTCCATTTTCAATGAAAATGGTGAGTTATTGCTTGTACGGCACATAAACGTAAAATTAATCTGGACTTTGCCACAGTTTCAGAAGCCAAGCAACTTTAGACCTTCTAGAACTTGGGATCAGACATTAGACTCGGGCCGGTGTTTACCATCACCGGTGACACAATCGGATTGTCAAAATTTTGCAAATTCCATTTGACAGTGTTTACCTATATTCAGCAACCTGCAAAAACATTTGCACCTGGTCACGTATTAATCTGTGAACCAGTGTAGGAATTAGGAAATGCTCCATGTGAGATACTTTCCATCTGAAAAGGTAAAACATGTTCATGGGGAGGTAGCTCTGTATCGTTCGCTAGGGCTCTTTTTGTAATACCTGTAAAATTTATGATGATTTTAGAATTGCAGTAGAAACGCTCCAGACACTACATTGTAGAGGAAATAAACATTTTTCAGATGAGAATACAACTGATAGTGGAAGACATCTGATCAGATATTGGCAGATGTTGTCGTAGAAACATTCGCCATCGGATTGGCAGAGAAAAACCACATCGGTTAACCCCTACTTAAAAAAAAAATTACTGTGGTATGATTGTGAGCTGGATGTACGATTTTTGTCACCATGTTGAAACATCATTTTTTTTAATCTGGCTGTACTTTCTGACCATGTGGAGCTACCACTTCTTTTTTTTTTATAACACCAACTTTCTTTGCTGACATTGTTGTAGCTGTTATCCATTTCTGACAATGCTGAAACCCATAGATTCACCATATCGAGGCCCCAGTTGTCTGTTTATTGGACCATATTAGGGGAATAATGTCATTGTCCAGACCTTGTTAAATCATGTAATTCATTAATGGTCTGTTTTCTGCTAATGATGAGGTGTCAACCCACATGGATGAATTGTTTAATCTGCGACTTCTGCTTGGTAACCATTTTGATTTACTGCCTGAATTTTTTTGTCACCATGTTGAGGTACTGTCTGTGCATGTGGTCACCCTACTGAGACACTGTATGTACCTTGTCCACATGTTAAAGTACCATCTATGCATGTGGTCTACCCTATTGAAAAACTGTATGTATCTTAGCACCTCTTTGAGGTACTGTCTATCTTTCTGGTTTTGTCTTATATCGGTACTCTCCGGTAATATGTGAGGTACCACCTCTTCATGACTGACCCTTATAAAAAAAAATTTTGTCCTGTTTTTGAATCATCAATCACCTGTTTTCTGATACCATGTTGTCTCTCTCAGGTACCTGCATTGACGGCATCAATGGTTTTATCTGCCTCTGTCCTCCCGGTCTCACCGGTCCCACTTGCTCTCAGGTGAATATTCATATGAATATTCATAAGTTACAAATTCAGTGTCATTGATTTTTTTTTTTGTAGTTTTACCCTCATGAGCATGTTGCTTCTGTGTCTTGAATTCCTTTTTTTTTTTATTTCTTGTCTTCTTGATCAATTAGGGCTAAAATTTCCTCCTTAAGGCTTAGTGGAGTAGAGAGTATGATTAATGAAACTGGTTTAAACAAGTTCTTTTCATAATTATCTCATATGCTTTGTCTTAATTTGAGTGAACAAGTACATCTAGTGTAGCTAAAAAACAACTGATATTCTCAAATATGGTAATATTTTGTACACTCAGTTACACTGTTGACTTAAAGGTTTCCTTCAACTGACAGAGTCATATTTTTATCCTGACTCTTGCAAAAAATTTTTTCTAGTGATGTTCTGTTTTTGCCTAAGCATTTCTTTAAAATGTATTGTAATATAATTTTACATAAGATGAAGTGGGAAATTTCTGTGTCACTGTCAGCATAAAAAATCAACTGCCTTGTTAGTAATATTTTAAGGACTAGGAAACAAGTCTCAGATTTGCTTAATTATGAATTTCCATGTCTGCCTTCCAATTTTCTGTATTGTCCTCCAGTATGTAGACGTGTGTGGCACTGACTTAAATCCTTGCAAGAATGACGGCTTGTGTTGCCAAAGGGGGATCAACGGTTGTCCCCCCTCGATACCGCTAGGCCAGTTTCAGTGCTACTGTCAGAACGGGTACAGCGGAGACCTCTGCCACATCGAGATAGACGAATGCATCGCATCCCAGGAACCGCCTTGCCAGAACGGAGGACGGTGCATCGACACAGCTACGGGTTATCAGTGTGACTGTCTGGATGGATACTCTGGAACCAGGTGTCAGATAGACCTCCCCTGCACCCCTGACCCATGTCAGTTTGGTTCCTGTCAGACGGTAGGTGATGGTTTCCAATGCATTTGTCAACAAGGTTACAGAGGTACAAACTGCGAAGTGGAGATACTACCGTGTGATAGCTCCCCATGCCTTCATGATGGGATTTGCCTTGACCAAGACGATGGATACCAGTGTCTGTGTGGTTTCCCTTACTCTGGGAGTAACTGTGAGACACAGTTAACTCCTTGCGACAATGAACCATGTATCCATGGCCTGTGCTCTGTTGTCAACGTCACCATATTTAGCTGTCAATGCTTTGATGGGTACGATGGAACGCTGTGTGAATCGGAAGTAAGACCCTGTGACAGTATACCCTGTGTTCGTGGTGTCTGTAGCAACCAGCTAAACAATTTCACCTGCGTCTGCCCTGAAGGATTCACAGGGGTTGCCTGTGAAAGTGATATACTACCATGTGACAGCAATCCTTGTGTGACCGGAGACTGTGTAAATCTGAATGATTCCTACGTGTGTCACTGTAGTGATGACTACACAGGATTGAACTGTGAAACTAGGATACTGCCATGTGACAATGACCCATGTTTTACAGGACGTTGTGTTAACCAGGGAGATGGATATATATGTGTGTGCCCAGAGACATTCACAGGACAGAATTGTGAAACCCAAATCCCTCCACTTCCTTGTGAAGCTTCCAATCCATGTCTGAATTCGGCAGTCTGTATCAACATTGACGAATTCACCTACCGATGTCAATGCAGTGGGAGATTTGTGGGCCCTAGATGTGAAACTGAAATCCCCTTGCCCTGCCTGAGTGAGCCGTGCCTCAACAATGGGAGCTGCTCGGAGAATAGTCCAGGAGTGTACTCATGCTTTTGCCTCCCATCATTTTCAGGCGACAGATGCCAGATCCAACTGGTAGAACCCTGTTCGAGTGACCCCTGCAGGAACAATGCCTCATGTGTCAATGTGGGATTTGAATCCTTCCATTGTTCTTGTGTTTTCCCGTTTTATGGAAGTCAGTGTGAACTTGAATATGTGTCTCCTTGTTTCACCGGGCCCTGTCTCAACGACGGCCTCTGTCTCGTGAGTGACCTGGAATCGTACACTTGCAGGTGTGAACCTCCTTTCTATGGGGACCATTGCGAATTTGAAACTCCTGATCCATGCCTCAGTGCTCCCTGTGCGAATGGTGGTCATTGCATCAATGTTGACTACGAATCTTTCTCCTGTGAATGTGTGTGGCCGAACGTGGGGCAGACTTGCACCGATATCGCTCCAGACCCTTGTCAGAGCCGGCCGTGTTCGAATAATTCCACTTGCATCAATAACCATTATGAGTCATTCACCTGTGCTTGCGCTTTGCCCTTCACAGGTGACACCTGCGAGACAGAACTACCAGACCCTTGTGTGGGCTCCCCATGTGAAAATAATGGAGAGTGTCGCAATGTCGAGTACCGTTCGTTTGTCTGTGAGTGCCTCGTGCCATACACAGGCCCCCTCTGTCAGGATATGCTCCCTGATCCATGCTTGAGTGACCCCTGTCAAAATTCAGCCACATGTACAAACAATGACTACGAATCGTACCTTTGTATCTGTTCTCCACCTTACCTTGGGGACAACTGCGAATTTCTGCCCTCAAATCCGTGCATTAGCCTACCTTGTCTTAACGGGGGTGTCTGCATGGCCAGTGTGGACTTTTCTATGTATTCCTGCAATTGCAGTTTACCCTTCTTCGGACGTATTTGTGAGAATCAGTTGCCCGATCCGTGTCGTAGTGACCCCTGCATGAATGGTGGAATATGCTCTAGTGAAGATTATCAGTCCTACCAGTGTAATTGCACTCTCCCGTACCTAGGCGAGAGGTGTGAGAGTCAGCTCCCCGACCCCTGCGACAGTGGACCCTGCATCAATGGAGGAAGTTGTGTCAGTGCCCTGTTCCAGTCCTACAGCTGCATGTGCCCCTCCGGATTTCAAGGCAGTCAGTGTGAAGTGGAACCTCCAAACCCGTGTAATGGTCAGCCATGTAGGAACAGTGGCACTTGCTCCTTACTTGAATTAGGTGGATTTTCCTGTATGTGCGCCCCGCAGTATTTCGGAGACTTTTGCGAAAGTGTGATGCCAGACCCTTGTGGCAGTGACCCTTGCCGAAATGGAGGAACCTGCCTGAATGATAATTTTGCTGCATTCCAATGTCTGTGTGTCAGTCCTTACTCAGGATCACTCTGTGAGGTCGGCGATGCTTGTTCGAGTCAGCCGTGTCTCTATGGAGGTACCTGCCTTCTCGACGACAATGACATGTACAGTTGTACCTGTCCCCGTGGTTACCAGGGGGAAAGATGTCAACTGGAACCATCGACGAACCCTTGTGCCAACTCTCCATGTCAGAACAATGGACTCTGTGTGGAGACGACTGATGACTTTACCTGTGAATGTCTCCCAGGTTTCTTGGGTGAATTATGTTCTGACATAGCTACATCGTGCAATCCAGATCCTTGTCGAAATGGAGGCCTGTGCTTTGAAGATTCCTTAGGTAAGATAGTGTTTCCTTTCACACCAGGTCATGATGGTCCGTAGAACAAAGGGTTGATTAAGCTGTATTAATTGAATGATAAATGTCAGCTTCAAAGTAAATATTCTGTATTTGTTTGGTAACAGGTATTATCGTTACATGTGACAGTATTTTGTTCAAATATCTCACTAATCACAAATTAATCTTCAGATGGTCCTTTTATTTTAGTATTAAGGAAGCAGTTAATATTAACATCAGCAACTGCATGGATTGGAATGCTCTTGTTCTGGTACTCTCTCAAAATTACTTCATATCCTGTAGAAGACTCATGGTCATTTGATTATAGAAAGTCTATGTACTTTGCATTGAACAAAAAGATGTTGTGAGTCCCGTCGGTAGAAATTTACCTCAACAAAGAACTAACTTAGGATCATATAACCAAGGATCAAACAACATATGTACTAGTAAAGGAGACCTTAGTTTTGTCAAATGCAGAGAAGACTTGTGCTAAGAAATTACCGTTGCATATGATGACACTTGCATAAAAAAAAAACAAGTGGCCATGCCAACAGTGTTGTACCAGAACATGATAATTCCTTCAAAACATCTCTTCTTTTTTTTTTTTTACCGCCCTATCTGTCTAGGTCCATTTTGCTTTTGTGATAATGGTTATGAAGGTATCTGGTGTGAGTTTCTACAAGGAGTATGCTACCCGGTGGATCCCTGCCAAAATGGAGGTGTCTGTTGGGACATCGGTGGTGAGGTAATAGGGACTTTTCTCATTGTTTAATTACTATTTGTCTTATTTGTAGTATGTCTTTTAGTGTTTAAACAGTATTTTATATTTTCCCTTGTCTGTTCATATTATTTTGCCACCAACAAACTGACAGTGTCTTTCACCAAAGGTTATATGTCACTGACTTAGCATTTGCTTCTTCATTGTTTTATACTCCTGATAACTTTCCAAGTAAATATGTTTTTTTTTTCTTATCTCAACCTACTCATCCCCTTTAATCATCAGCTTCTTTGCGATTGCCGGACTGGCTTCACCGGTGCCTTCTGCGAAGATGTCATTTCTGGCTGTGAAGCGAACCCTTGTGTCAGGGGATACTGCTTGGAAGACAGGAATGGGGACTTTGTTTGCAGGTGGATAATCATTCAGCTTAATGGTGATGGTTATGACAGGAATGACACTATGTCAGACTGGCCTGGCATTGTATCTTGGCATATGTCAGTATTTTTAGTGGGTGGGTATAGTCAGGTGAAGCAGTCGGTCAGTGGAGGGGAACATATATCTCCCTTTTAATGAGATAGCTCATTTTACGCTACGGATGTGTGGATTTTTGATCCATGCCTGAGCTTCCTAGTGTGTGTGCTATTGATTTTGTGGCTTTGCAAGCCACACCATGATCAGTAGCTGATATAATATTGTTATCTGTTTCAAAATGGTAAGGGAACATTTCTATGCAATACTACCATGTGTGCCAGCAGTAACAGAACACAGTCACAATGTTGGTATGTTAATGTGATAAATAGTAGAATATTCAAGTTTTGATACCTTTCTTATTTTTGGTTCTTTCTGCAGATGTCCTCCGGGTTACACGGGGGACAGATGTGAGTCAGAGGACCCCTGTAGCTCCGGCCCCTGTCAGAACAGCGCCGTCTGCCAGTCTTCCCCCGATAGTTTTACCTGCTTGTGTCAGCCTGGTTATTTTGGTCCATTCTGCAGTAACGTTGGTTTGGCTTGCCAGAACAACCCTTGTGCCAATGATGGTCTTTGTATCGTGTTGTCTTCTGATAATTTTACCTGCCAGTGTCTGCCAGGTGAGGAACTTTTTTCCCCACTTAGTATATTTTGCTTGTCTTGGTCATTACTGCCAATTTAAGCATGACTAACAGCAAAGAGAGATGGAACCGATGTGCGTTGGTCTAATGAGCTTTTGTGTATCAGTGAGACATAAAGAAAGAAGGAGAGCCTGCTTGTAATATAAATTACAGAGAGAAAATTTACCTGGGTTTTGTGTCAATTATATCAGTTGTGTGTGATATCTCTGCTGTTGTATGATTATTTATTATTCATTTATTGATTTATTTAACAGTGCATATGCCCTTGTTTTCAGTAATAAGGCTTTTTCTGATCGGATTTCTCTTAGAGTTGATCCACTTTAAACTTCATTCTCTCCGTCAACCTTCAACAGTTAACGGTATGATTTTTCTGATGGAATTGCTCATAATTCCCGTGTGAGGTCGTATACCCATTGAGTCTGAATCTTTTGCAGGTTTCTCGGGAGCCTCCTGTGAGGTAAATGTCGATGACTGCACTGGGAGCAGTTGCAGCAATGGCGGAATCTGCATCGACGAGGTCAACGGTTTCAGGTAGTTATTTTAATTAAAGGAGATTGTCGACAGGGCAATGTTGAGTTGACTGCTTCCATCCTCACTTTGATTAGTAAAAAAAATGCCCAAAGGATCTGGCTGTCAAATGTGGAGGCAGAATGGATTAAAGTTACCCACATCTGAGATATTTTTAAGAGATTGAAGACATGAAGTATGGACCCTCGTACCTCACAATCAGGCAGAAGGAGCTTCTGAAAGTCGACGTCGGGAATAGAAGTGTAACGTAGAGTTCATATTAGAGGGTCATAGAAATGGTAGACGGAGAGTGCATGATTAAATAACTGACATAACACTTCTGTCTGGGATTATGTAAGAACACTTAAAAAGATACAGATTACAGCAAGTATCAGTGAGAGTCAGTAACAGACTCAAATTAGTGAAATATTTGGGTATTTCAAAAAATGCCACTCAAAAATGATCCTGCATAGTTTTTAGCTCATACCAGCTAGCTGGTGTAATAGTGCAGCATCACTCTATCAGTCCATCCGTCCATCTGTCTGTCTGTCTGTCTGTCTGTCTATATGTTCACATTTGTTCAAAATGCTTCTCCTCTATCATGCTTTCATGCATTTGCATGAAACTTGGAACACGATGTTCCATAGGCGGTAGACCATTTTTGGGGTGTTAAGAAATTTTTTGTCTGATGTCCCATGTGGGCCTTTTGGCCCATTTTATGATTTTCTGCAAAGTGCTTCTCCTTCTACAGATTCTCTTGTGCAATGATTGGTTGTTGATGGGTTGTTATAATGATACTCTGTTTGCAGTCAGTCTAAGGGAGAACATGAATTTGTAGTCCAGGATTCCATATGAGCCCTATAGGCCATTTCTTGAAATTCTGCAAAAGTTTTGTCCTCCTACTTTAAAGGTGACCCTTAATAAATGTCTCAGACATCCCTATCTAGCATGAATGATAGTTGAGTACTCGGGCGATGGGTCAGATTGTGTCCTAACTGAAACCCAACCTAGTCTGAGGAGGTACATGCAGGTCTAGACATTAAAGGGGCACTTTGAATTATTCAGTTAGTCTTCTCAAACCTGTCAACTGTGTCAAGGTTCCTATAAGGGCTCTTTTACAAACAGATCAATGGTCAAGCTAATATAGTCACCATGTGACACATGCAAATGAACACTAATGAGCTAGTAGTTAATGGTTTAAATTGGTTTTGGAGAATTTGCAACCATTTTTCCACATTAGTACTAATTCATATGCCCACAGCTAGTACAAACCAGGTAAATAAAACTGACAGTCTCATAATTACTTCATGTCAAACTTGAAGAGTGATGCAATAATATGCATTGTTATTTGGTGGTGCCCATTAAATGTATCACAAATTTACTGACAAAGATCCTACTTCTGCACAGTTTGTGCTGTAGTTTATGATATTCTGCAAATTATGCAGTCCTACAGATTTTCTTGTACATTCAATGTTTGCGATTCATTATAATGATACTGCTGGTGGGTCCTATGATTGTGATAGGATACACTGATTGTAAATGTTACCTTCAGGGTGTTCAGGTATGAGCCTCTGCACCATTGGCACACTAGTTTTTGTTTTGGTACAGCAACTTTGCCTGACAATGGAACTCTTCAGATTTCAACTCTTAGTGTAGGCTAAGGCTCCTGAAACGTGTGGTGTCTGTTGATATGTAAATAAGGATGGATTCTTAGCTCGTGATTTGGGGGTTTTTCTTCAAGGTAAGCCACTGAAAAATTGTTCCATTTCAGACAGAACCATGTTGAGTACTTGTTGCTACTGTATCCCCTCAAATTTTTTTCTTCATTAGTTGGCAAACACAGTGCTGTGCATTGCAGCTGTTGCTATGCATTTTGAGAAGTGCATCGTAAATGTGATAAACTGTGTGGCATTTTGGGGTACGACACTGGCTATTTTGATCGCTGGCCAGTAAAGTAAATGAGTCTAGGAACAACACTTTCTTTGTGTGTGATGTGTACAAATCAAAGAATGCAAAGAAAGTTTTCTTCATGTTTCTCACCAATTCCCTACCCCCCCAGCTCCAATTGCATGTGGCATTATATAATACATGTTGCCCTGTGGTTGATTTTAATACACATCCATTAGTGGGGGTAGATTGCTGATGTATGTATAAGAAAGCTTGTCATCACCACATACTGGAACCTTTTTATTGATTCCTTGCCGTAGGCAGGGGAATCTATGCAGTCCTGATGTCGTGTGTGTGTCTGTATGTGTGTGTGTGTGTGACGGTTGCTCGTAAACACTCTATCTCAAGAAGGGTAACTCTGAGTAATTTCATTTTTGGCATGTTGGTTGCCCATATTGAGTAGATGATCCCTATTGTTTTTGGTGTCCAAATCTTGCATATTAATGAGGTTATGGGGTAAAACATAAAAAATTTTAAAACTGCCATAGTTCCTTATCCATGGGTCAGATTTGTTTTAAACTTGATAAGGTTGTCTGTTATTAACAGGTTCACGACCCTGTGAAATTTAATGCTTATCAATAGAGAGGAAGGGATAATTTTTCACTATGAAACAATAATAATAGCCTAAACACCATTATTGTGGTTATTATAATCTACCGTACAAATATATATTGATCTACATTGTGCAATAGCAGGTGTTTAATCTCTCGCACACAGTTAACTCAATGGGATTGCTCCCTACAGTACTGCATTTGTAACTTAGTGAGTAGCTTCTAGTGTGAAGGGCCTGGATAAGTTGTCCAGAGAGATAGTCTTGGTATGGGGGGGGGTCATGGAGTCAGATAGATGGAATGTTAATGGGTTTATAAAAAAATAAGGAAAATAAAAAACCATCTGTTCTGTCATTTATTTGGATAATATCAATATCCAGAGGAACAGCTGGTAGCAGAACAAGGTTTCTTAACAATCAAATTGGAGTGCTTTCAATCATATTTCACAATGTCGGAAAAGATGGAGGAAGCAAAAATATTGCGGAGGAATCATAACTTAGGGTCAACTTACCAGGACTTTGAGTGTGTTAAAAGCTACTTGTAACAAGGAAGAAATTATCCTGGTGGTTTACGAAGAATTTTGAGGTAAATATGGCAGACAAGCTGAGTTCAGATGAGGTAAGGTTGAGTTATTTGATTCAACTAACAACAGGCAAGACTAGAAGCAGCATTGATTACTTGTGTGTTTCTTGGAGCTCAGAGATACTGTAATGTTGACTGACGTCATACCATACTCATACTGTACTTGATGTGTGGGTTGCATGGCCTGGGTAGGTGATCCCTATTGCTTTTGGTGGACATCAAATTTCGCAGTCATTTTAGGTCACCAAAATAAAGGTCATTTTGGGGTAAAGGCTTGTGGTGTATCAAGAAAAATAATTGCAGTTGATCTTATACTTGTCATTTGAATAATTCATGTTTGTTGTAATATAACCATCTAGCAAGGAATCACAAAGCCTTTTGGCTTTCTGGTTTGAAGATTCCTTGCTTTACATGCCCAAAGTCCTTCTAGAGCTAGCATAGTTTGGGCATTTTTTGACCATCTTTCTGCAAAAGTTATTTGTTTCTGTGTCAATGCTCATTGTACCCTGTGAATCCTCTTTTTTTTTTTCTGCTCTGTAGTTGTCAGTGTCCTGTAGGTTACATTGGCAACCGTTGTGAAGTCCAGGATGCTTGCACTCCCAATCCATGTCTCAACTCGGCAGTTTGTCGAGCTGAATTCAGCGTAGGATTTGGGACAGAGTTCACTTGCGACTGTCAGAGTGGTTACGAAGGCTCCAGGTGCGAGATTGAGGACCTCTGCATTCAGTCACCTTGCCCCGACGAAGTAACATGCATAAATGCTCTGGGAACTTTCATCTGTGACTACTGCCACAGTAAGTCAAGTATTGAAGGTAGAATGTACTCTGGATCAAAATTGAACACAAATGCAGTGAGTATGGAAAAGTTATAGTGCCAAAATCAATCAGCTTAAAAGTGAAGGGTTGAAGTGTAAGGATATTTGCATTGCAAGCATCTTTTACCCCTTCATTCCCTACATGAACAATTTACGACATCTTACTCTTTGATTAAACTACTTTGAGGTAGCCTTTGCGACACTCTTCGGTGTTATAATCTCTGACCTTTTTTCTGCAGACAAAGTGTATTCATTGAGATTGTAGCCAATGGAATGGTTGCAATCTCAACGAATCTCAGTTAACAAATCTCAATCAACCTAAAGTGTGATTAATGAATATTTATCATGCTTTCTTTTCTTTTAAATTGAAACACGTTCATGTGTTTATTAATAACAAATATGTAACTTTGCTGGGGTACCTTTAATAGTTGTAATCTTTTCCTGCTATCAGGTCTACCTTGTCAAAATGGTGCCACTTGCACCAACGATGTGGAGGTCGACTTCATCTGCCAGTGTCCAGATGGCTTTGCTGGTCAAGATTGCAGTATAGACATCGATGAGTGCAGCGGCGCCCCCTGTCAGAATGGTGGTACTTGTGTTAATCTGGTATGTAAAATGAAACTGTTCATGGTTGATTTTGTCTTTAGGAATGAATGGCTTCAGGCAAACGGTATTTTTCTTTATATGGGAAAACAAGGTCTTGCTTAAAGGGAAATAGGGCGTTTGTTTTAGGGAAAACATCCATATTTTTGAAACCAATGTTTGAGGACACAGAATGATAGATCATTCAAATAAGGATGGACAGTAGCCTTCTCTTTAGGAAATAAGCTCCTCACAGAAAGAAATTCAGTTATTTCTTAATCAACACAAATTTGTTTACCCAAACTTTTCAAAATTCAAATGATGCATCTTCCGTTACTCATCACATGCATAATGCTTTAAGGAGATGAAGCTTTGGTAGATGTTTACTGATGACACTGAATGGCTTAATGTGATTACCACTATTTTTTTCGTATGTCATGTTGGTGTATTCTAAACGCCCTATTTCCCTTTAACTTCAAGTTGAAATCTTTTTTGTTTTGTTTTATTTAGGTCAACATGTTCGCCTGTCTCTGTCCATCGCCATATTCCGGTGACAGGTGCGAGCTGTCACCGTGTGATGACGTGAACTGCAACCAAGGGATGTGTGTTGTGAATTCAACTGGTGGAGCCCTCTGTCTCTGTCCGCTCGGCAGAGGCGGCGACGACTGCTCCGAGGGTAACGTTTGGTTCTCATTCAGCTGCACCCTTTACATTGGCAGAGATTTTATCAAACATAGATACAGATGGAAATGATTCAGTGGTGTGTTAGAAATATAGAAGAGCAGTGCATTGCATTAAAATTGATTGCGGAAATACTAAATAAAACAAGCAGAGACTATACCACTTTTGGAAAATCAAGAAAATCTAAAAGTATTTGTTGGAAAAGAAGAATTTAATAGCTGTGAGGTGCAGTGTATAGATCATAGTAGTTTTTTTTAACTGGGCTCTGCAAAATTCTGTATGAGTTTATATAACAATGAATATGAACCAAATTACTTCACAAAAGTCTGTCATTCATTTATAAAGTCTGTAATGTTTCACTTTTTTTAATTCCATTTCAGATGTCAATGTTCGAGTACCTTCCTTCTCTGTGGGCAGCTTTCTGTCCTTTAACCACACATTCAGCCCTCCTTTGAGACTCACCATTTCAGTTCACCTGAACACTAACTTATCAGGACTTATCTTATATGCAGCTAGTACTGATTCCAGTGGTGAGTGTTCCAAGTTTGTCAAACAGACATCAGAAAATAAAGTGTGTGCATGATATTGCTTCACTTTTTTGTTTCAATCATTTAGGGTCAGAGGTTGTTTGTTTCTTTACTCTCGAAACTATGTTGTCCTTTGTGTTGGATACTTGTAGATTGTTTTCAAACTGCTCGCAACAATTTGTTTATGCATTTTTTTTTTCTATAGCTTGGGGCTTTCCATAAAAATAAAAATCAGACCAGTGTTCAATGTAAAATCTCAAACTGCTTCTATTTCTTTTTCTCTAAAAATAAATTTTTCCTGTAGGATTTCTGGCTTTGTACCACATCAGAGATACCCTGACATTTGTGACATCAGCATTGTCATCGTTGACCAATCAACTGAACTTACAGTCTGTTGCCCTCAACGACGGCGTCGCCCAGACTGTTGCCGTGGATCAAACAAGTGACGCAGTGCAGCTGTCCATCGATGGGTCCGCGGTGATCTCTCGCAGCTTTCAAGGCATCCTCTTGACAGGACGTACGACGGTTTATTTGGGAGGAATTCCCTCGGTTGGTTACCACCCAGATACACATTTTATGTATTACTGAGACCTCGCCCCTGTCTCCTGTAGATGGTTGTCTACTCCAAACAAAATAGGAGATGGTATTGCAGAAACTGACAGCCTTTTTTTGTGATTGACGTTGTTTATAATTGTGGAAGTTTTCATTTAATTTGTTTCGGATTAGTAGTTATTGCCCAAATTTACAACATTTGCCAAAGCTAAAAGTCTTGTTGATGTTTGGTGTCATTGGCTTTTAGTTCATGTACTTGACTTACACAGTAAACAGTTTTAGCACTTGCTTTTAGAATGATTTAAGAGAGAGTTAAGCACCACTTTCTTTTGTTATGTGTAATTAGATACACGTCATTTGTGAGATTGTGTAGTGATTCGTTGCTGCTCACTGTTGCTAATGCTTCTTTGATCCTAACTTTGCAGGTCGTGACACCGGAGGTTGAGGGTATCCCGACAAGCTTTGTAGGATGCGTGCACGATTTGCTCCTTGGTTCTCGTTCTGTTGATTTATTGAATGATTTCGAACAAGCAGCAAATATCGGTGATTGTTTCATCTCAGTTTGCGATGAGGTTGACTGCAGCGGGAGAGGAAACTGCACTCATACGGTAGTATTCCAGCAGATTAGAACTTTACTCCATTTATATTGATGTGAAGTAATGTTGACAATAGTTGGAGTTTAAATTTAAGGGTATTATTTTTGTGACAAAGTTACCAATTCATGTGACCAATAAACAAATTTTACTTCACTAAACCAAATATTTCCATGGGATGTCAACAAGTAATCAAACAACTGAAAATTACAAATTAAAACAGTGATCAAATCAATGAACACTGGTGTTTTTATTATATGAGAAGAGAGTGAGATGTTAAGAATCTTGTAAGAATGTTTGACTGTGTGGATAGGATGCTTATTTGCAAGTGTGATATCTGCTTGTATGTGCTAGAGTACTTGTAATTAGCTTGGTATGAATTATTCAGATCAACCAGATTTTGCAGAAATGAAGTATATCTTTGTCAAAATGTGATTTGCCTGTTTTTAAATTTTACAGGGAGGGAGAAACTACTCTTGCATCTGCGAAGCAGGATTTAAAGGAAAAGACTGTGAAAGGACCCAATGTAGCGATGAAGATCAGGCTGTGTGTCTCAATAAAGGCCAGTGCCTCGAAGAGTATGGGAACCTAACCTGCAGATGCATGCTGGGGTATACTGGACCTACTTGTGAAAGGGGTAAATATCAAACAGCGGTAGTTAGAGTCATTGTAAGAAGATAAACTGCAGCTGTGTAGTGACTATTCCAAAGGATGAGATCTAATGCCTGTCAGAATACTTGATTTGTGTTTGTTCGTGTTAACATTCTCATTGACTCAAAAGAACTTTTTCTTTTTTTTTTTTTGGTCAGATGTGCCTTTCCCTACTCCTTATTTCTCTTCTGATGGATACCTGAGGTATGCTCTATCTGCCTCTGATGTCTTGAGGAATGTTTTGACTTTGGATGTCACATTCAGACCTGAATTACCTGAGGGTTTAATACTCTACAGCCAGGGCTCTGATAATTTGGATTACTTTGCTCTTTTCCTGGAAGGTGGCAGACTTGTATTTGAATTTAACTTAGGTAAGGATGATTTTTCTTTCCTTTCCTTTCATTTACTGTTCATCCTTCTAGAGGGACTCATCTTGTTGTCTTAGGAAACTTCACTCAGTAGTACAAAGTCTGTTTCAGTTTTAAGGATGAAGCATTCCCAAGGACAAATGTATAATAAAATAGTTTGTAGTTTGTAAGTTAACAGTGTCAGTCAGAGAATATAATTGCCTGGTTACTTTTCGTCGTGCAGGTGACGGAACCACGACCATCAGCAGTGACGATCTCATTCTTGAAAGGTGGATAACTGTAAACATCAATAGAGATGGCAGGAGGGCTGTAATGAATGTTACTGGATATGGGTAAGATGCCAGCCTTAGACTCATATCAATTTTCTTATTAACAGCATGATTACATTAAAGGCCCAAAACTTTAGTTTATCAGCCAGTGCAAATGGGAAAGAGAGGTGTTTTCCTATGTTTTTCAAAATAAAATATAACCGGAAGAATGATTTATGGACAAAAGAACCATAAACGTAGTTGAAATCCCACAAACCGTGATAGTGAACAGCTGTACACATGAGGATGGCATTTGCAGTTTCATTTGGCAAGTGGAATTCGATATTTGTATTTGGTCAGAAATTTCTCTAGTGAGGAGCGAATAAGGCCAAATGGGAAGGGATGGTATCTTGGTCTTTGTCATTGCATCTCCCCTCACCCCAAACCTCCCTGTCTCTTAGTTTATTTATCCGATCATACCTTCTTCCACATGGTGTCCCTGACATGTATGGTGGAGAAGCACATTATCAACTTGCCTGCTGGACCTCTGTTCAGGAAAGGTTGTTTGGAACTGGAAGAGTGCACTGGTGGATGTGTACACATAAAAAGGGATTCATTCACATTTAGAGAGCTTATAGAGCTTCACAAAGTGATTCATATGAACATGACAATTGACAATGTTAGATACCAGTGGGGTAGTTATACTCCTTGATTTTAATTAGTGGGGATAGGTACATGAGAAAGATGGACTGTGGTGAAAAGACAAAATCATGTTGAGTCACCCTTTGTTACAAACCTTGTCACCATTTCTCTGTTTTCTTGGTAGATCTTATTCAGGGGAGTCTTCTGGTAATTTTGAAAGTTTGGATGTGGATTCTTTTATCTTTGTTGGGGGTGTGGTAGATTCAGACCAATCACTGGGAAGAACCAGCAACATGCAAGTTGGATTCACCGGCTGTGTCAGGAGAGTACAGCTTCAGGGATCTCCGATTCTGTGAGTGTTTCAAAATTCCACAATTTCATTTGTGAAATTATCAAATCTCATAAATAAATCTCAGTCCCTTTGTCAACATGGCTGAGCAGGTTATCTAAACATTCAGAGAGAATTATCAAAATCAGAATCAACTTCAGAATGATTTAGCGGTATAGCAATGGTGCCATATGCTGGAAAGATTTTGGTTTAATGTAGATGAATGTAATTCCAAGGTAGACATCCTCAGTGAGTAAACACGCATTGTGGTTGGAGTCATTCTTTGTTACTGAGGTTGAACACATACCCTATCAAGGGTGTGTTGGTTATCCCTCTGAGACCCTCATGAGGAGCTACTCAGGTTGGCCGGTAGTGGTTTAGTTTGAGACACAACAAGCAGACCTACCAGGAAACAAGATTTTATGACGCTCCTTTGAAGATTCAGCTTTTATTAAGAGACTATTTTTATTTTCTATTTTTTACAAGTGATATATAAACAGTTGTAACTGTATGATAACGGTGATATACTCTGTGTGGACAAAGGTTAGCTTGTGATCAGTAAGTGCATATGAAAATGGTATTGAAAAATATTTAAAAGTTCATACGATAATATTCTGACCAAAGAAATTATGGTTACGCTTTGTTTTATTTGTTTATTGCATTTTGCAATGCAAGGGGAGTATTGTAATGTTTCTCGAAACAAAATTAAAAAAAAAACAATTTGTTTTGCTCCCTTCAGTTTCAAGCAGTACAATAGAAGCAGTAATGTGTTAAACTGCCCCTCAGAACTGATCGGTAATTGTTCCGATGTCAACCTCTGTGAGGGGGATTCTCTGTGCATTGATTCAGATGCTGATGGCTATGACTGTCTCTGCTCCCTGGGAAAAGGTGGACCCAACTGTGGTGATTCATACAGTAAGGAAGTTCTTACTTTATTTTCATGTTGTTTGGAACATTCCCTTTTCTAACGAGTTCCTAATTTTGTTATATCATATTAGGGACTCTGAAGACATGATACTGTGATAGTGAGATGATGTTTAAATTCAAGTTTAGAAAGTCATTCTCCTATTTAAAAGAAATAATTTAAATTGTGAACGAGGCAAACATACTCTTACAAGGGATAGTACATTTTTTGACAAAGCCTTTAGCAAAGTAGAGATGTAACTTGGTATCTGTTTCACCAGAAGTATTACTAGTATGTCAGAAATGGTGACATTTTGTCAAATTCTGATATCCTTATACTGCTTCCTTATTTGATACTGATTTATGCATCAAATCAAGGAATTAACCTTCAGTAATTCCAGAAGGATAATATTTGGTGATTTCACCTCTTTATCCCCCCCCCCCCCCCCTTCACTGCTATCATTTCTGTGTCTCTTTTAGACACTTCTGTATGGTAGGCTCCTACCATTTTGGAACCTAGCCATGTCAAAGTGAACTGATACTGTGAACTTAATTGCTTGGCTTGTGATAGTCTGCTTACCTGCAAAGCTCTTTCTCTTCCTCCAGATGTAAGTGGTCTCATCCCATCATTTAGTGGTCGGTCCTATCTAGCCTATCCTCTAGACACCAGTGTCAATGATCAGACGGTGATGTCTTTTCTGATGAGACCATCTACCCCCACCGGTTTGGTGTTGTACCTCGGAGATACCATGGGTGACTCGGGTGACTTCTTGGCTCTCGTTCTGCAGGATGGAAGAGTTGAGCTGAAGTTTAATCTAGGTAAATAAATAAGGCAGTAAATAAATAAGAAACTCTTGTGGATTTTGACTCTGGTAATATAGCAGTGGTAGTAGTGGTGATAGTGATGCTACCAAGACCAAACTTTAGAATCTTTTTTGAAGAATCTGAAACTATTTTTGTAGCTGGATACATGAACTATTCTCAAATCCAAAATGCCGCAGAAAACTTATGAAAGCATATTTTTTTGGATGATGTGTACTGAAGGACTTTTTTCAACCCAAGAGTTGATGATGGTTAGTGAAGGGTAGTTGTAAGATTTCATTTGTCTGCTACACGAGTTGATGTTTGGAGGACAGCCGTGATTATTTGAGGAATTGGTGAATGGATGTATTTGGCTAGTGAGGTGAATACAGTCTGAAGCTTCATGGCAAGCCAAGTATGTTGATAAAGGCCAACAAGGTTGTTGCAGTTAGCATGGTAGTGACTGACATTAGAGTGAAATAAGGTCACGCAGTGGCTCTCAAGTAATTCATCTCAGCATCACTTTATATAGGTCTGTACACAGGATTTCCAGGTCAGTCAGGACTGTAGGATGCCATGAAGATGAAATCATGTATAGGTTGAAGTACCTAACAGCAATGCTTGTTGCTAAGGACTCTTAATTTTGCATGGTATGTGAGTAGTTGTCTGTTTAACTTAACACCAGAGCTCTCTTCAGGTAGGAATTAGTATTTGGTGTTTTCTGTTGCTGTTATGTCCCAGTTCTGATATCCTTTGAACTGTTTTATGTTGTTGATGATGTGTGTATTGCTTTGTCAATCTTTCCTTTTTTGTCATGTATTGCCTTTTTCTGCCTATTTACTGCTATTATTTTCTATCTGATGTCGTATCATTGTTTCATATTGCTGCAGGTTCTGGGTTGTCCACTGTGTCCAGCAGCAGCACCATCAGTTTGAACACCTGGCATACTGTCCATGCACAACGCTCTGGAAACTCTGTGGATCTGGCAGTGGATGGCGTCACGACCCATTATGATGGCTCTGGCATGGTAGGACTGACTGCCAGTGATACAGCCTACGTAGGAGGACTACCTCTCACGGTACAACCATCGGAAGACATCGGCACTATGCTGGGGTTTTCAGGGTGTATCTACAACTTTCAGGTGAGTTGTTAAACAGAAGGATCTTACAAAAAATAATTTTGCTTGAATTTGAAAATAATTGGAATTAGATCATCCGAGTTACACAATTGAAGTTAGCCTGAATTTCGTTGTTGTTGAGAGCAATCTTCTCAATAATATTCCTCAAAAGAAGTTCTCTTTTTGCTTGTCTGTAACCTGCAAAGTACTAGTTATAGCAAACTTTGTGACTGAAATTTAGTGCCTATGTTTGGTTTGAGTCAAAAAATACCGTCAAAGTGCTGAGAGATGTTTATTTCTCTTCTGAAAAACAACCCACTGCATACCTGTGCACCTTGGTATGTAGTCATAAGGAACTCACTTTTGAAGAAATGTAAAAAAAAACCCTTTTTTTTGTTATTTTATGTAGATGTTCATTAGGCTTGTTTTATTTTTGTTTTGTTTTTCTGGCTAAAATGTTGGAGAAAAAACAAAAAAATGAATACACATCAACATGTAGTCATAGTAATTGGCTTCCTATCAGCAGCAAGGATTCGATTCAGTTTTGTGCTCTTTTTACTGTTTAAGGATTGATATTACAAATGCGTTCTCTCAATTTAGCAACATTTTTTATTATCTCTGAAGGCAGGGAAGGAATCTATGAGATGGAGATGGCATGTGTGTGTGAGTGTGTGTGAGATCTTTTGGCTTGTAAACGTGATATTTCAAGAAGGGAAAGTTGCTTGAACGTCAATGTTGGTGTGTCGGTGGTCCATAGAGAGGAGATGATCCCTATTCTTTTTCATGTAGGTCAATGGTCATTTGAGGCCACTAGATCCGAAATTATGAAAACCTATCAAGGGAGATATCTCAGCAACCGAATGTTACTGGAACTTGAAACTGTTGTTAGTGGCATCAGTTAATAAGAGGATGATGTGTGACATTTTTTATTGAGGTCAAAGGTCATGTAAGGTCAATAGAGGACAGTTTGAAAACCTTGTAAACATGGTATCTCAAGAAGGGAAGGGTGCATGAACTTAAAAGTTGTTGTATTGGTAGTCCATTGTGTGTAGATGATCCCTATTGCCCTATTGTTTTTCATGGAGGTCAACAGTCATTTGAGGTCACCAGATCACCAATTATGAAAACGTATTAAGGGGAGATATCTCAGCAACTGAATGTTGCTGGAATCACAACATCATTTGACTTTCTTATTTTCTTCCCTTTTTTTGATATTGTAGCTTGGTGGCAGCAGTCCAGTATTGCT
This sequence comes from Stichopus chloronotus, assembly GCA_021234535.1. NCBI lineage: Eukaryota > Metazoa > Echinodermata > Holothuroidea > Aspidochirotida > Stichopodidae > Stichopus > Stichopus chloronotus. The sequence continues at coordinate 12,364,113 of CM037839.1, forward strand.
GTCAGCATCCAAAGCTACAGATGGCCTTGACATTGGATCCTGTAATCACACAGAATGTTCCTCCTTACCTTGTTTCAATGCTGGAGTGTGTCAGATCATCAGCGATACAGTTTTCACCTGCCAATGCAGACCTGGATGGGCAGGTGCACTTTGTGATGAAGGTACGTCCTGCGGATTATAGATTGGTTTTGCAAATGTTGTCTTTCTTGAAATTAAAATGATGGTCTGAATGGTGAGATACGTGGAAAGAATCATTGTATGTGACAAGCAAAACATTTCATCCATATTAGGTTTAGAAGCAGGTGTATCAGCCGGTGCAATCAATAGATAAATTTTTTAGCCTGTTAAAGATATCTTGGAGAAAATGATGGAGATGGATTGAGTGAAGGATTGGAGATGAGGGAGGGGAGAGGTGGGGGACAGGAGAGGTGGCAGAGGGAAGAGAGGAGAGGTGGGGAGAGGTGAGAGAGAGAGAGGGGATAGGTGGAGGAGGTGATGGAAAATTAAGCAGGGGATGTTGCCAAACTTTTCTGACAGAGAAATATCTTATCACTCAAGCCCTTATTCTGTTGTTACAGAAACTAATGCTTAAACTTTTAGACTGTTAGCTGTAACCTGAAATCATTATAAACTTGTTAGTTGAATAAAATTATGAGTTGAGTTCTCTGCAGAATAAACTGAAATTTTTCGTCCAAGCATCTTGGATTGAGGAATGCTAATGTAGGATGTGATGTTGTTCCTGCCTTTTCAAAAGTGATGGGCTAGCTGTCTTACAGCCACAAAAAGCTATAAAAGCAACTGCACCGTAGTCTGAGTATCAAAAATTATATCATTGCCATATTTCCAAAAGATTTCAAATTTTAGTCGAGCCAGGTCGTGTACTAACTTCCTAGCAAGTAATGACAGGGTAAGAGTTAAGCTTAAACAACTACACCAGTCATCTTCCCACAGAAATTATCATTGTAATTAGTGACATTTATGATGAAGTTAATGTGAAAGAGATGTTGTTTTCCAGGTTGGTATCAAATAGAAGAGAAAGATGGATGACTAATGATGAAGGCGTTTTTCATCAAACATTACATCCTACTTTAAAAAATAAAATAAAAACCAAAAGTTTTAGCAAATATACAGTCCAAAACAACAGAAAATGCCTTTTTCCGTCACTGTGGATCCCACTTTTCATGAACAATTCAGATTAGAAACATTTTTTTGTCAAATAAAAAAGCTTTTTGGTTTACCACACCAGTTGCTACTCATTATCTTTCAGGAATATTGCTTGTAGCTCAATTTAGAGGAAAATTTGCATCGAAAGATGATAAATTAAAATCTTTCATCTAAGCACATTTGCTTGCATTTAGTGAAGGTTTAACAGAAGAATCAACGACAAAGTAAAAACAATGTGTAAAAAGACTAGGCACAAACTTTTGCTTTGATTGGTTCTCTTGTCTTAAAAATTGTTCGTAATCGAAAATTTCTTCAAACAGTTTTATCTCCTTTTATCTCCTGCAGCCTCTTCCATTCAGGTTCCATTGTTTGCTCCCAGCTCATACCAGGTATTTGAAGATGTCCTATCCTCCTCTGCCAGTTCCGTCATCGACATTGAATTCAAAGCTTCGGAAGGAGATGGAGTCCTTTTCTGGAATTCAGACGGGGGAGACTTCATTGGCATTGGTCTGATGAGTGCCAGGGTGGTCTTCACCTTTGACCTCGGATCAGGTCGGTACGAAATATGAGTTGGCGGTGCGAATACGAGCATCAGAAAATTTGAAAATTATCTCGCAGCAATGTCTCTGTACTTACGATGATGAATATGAAGTTTAATTGCGCATTTATTGGAAAAGGAGCTTCTAAAAGACAGTTTGCTTCATTTCTTATCGGTAGCTTGTACAATCACCTTGTCCACATTGGCATTATTCTTTTCTGCCGTCTGCTGCAGCTTGATAGAATTTAAACTTAGGATCAAACCAAACAGAGTATGCATAAGAGTTAACATGATCATGTAGCCATTTTTAGTTTCCATGAAAGAGAAACTAATGCGATCGTGATGGTTTGTGTATGCGTGTATGTATGTGTGTGTGTGTTTGTGACACTAAGTTTGTGGTGTGCACGATATCTCCAGATAGGAATGTTGGATGATGTTGATACTTGGTATGTAGGTTTGCCATATTAAGAGGAAGAACCCTATTGTTTTTCGTAGAGGTCAAAGGTCATCTGGGGTCGTTAGAGGTCAAATAGTGAAAATCTTGTGTGCGCATTATCTCCATTTAGGAATGATGGATGATGTTGATACTTAATATGTAGGTTTGTCATATTGAGAGGAAGAACCATATTGTTTTTTATGGAGGTCAAAGGTCATCTGGGGTCACCAGAGGTCAAATAGTGAAAATCTTGTGTGCGCAATACCTCCAGTTAGGAATAATGGATGCTGTTGATACTTTGTACATAGGTTTATCATATTGAGAGGAAGAACCCTATTGTTTTTGGTAGAGGTCAAAGGTCATCTGGGGTCACCAGAGGTCAAATAGTGAAAATCGTGTGTGCACAATATCTCCAGGTAGGAATGTTGGATGCTCTTGATAGTTGGTTTGTAGCTTTGCCATATTGAGAGGAAGAACCATATTGTTTTTGGTAGAGGTTAAAGGTCATCTGGGGTCACCAGAGGTCAAATAGTGAAAACCTTGTGTGCACAATATCTCCATTTAGGAATGATGGATAATGTTGATACGTGGTATGTGGGTTTGTCATATTGAGAGGAAGAACCCTATTGTTTTTGGTGGAGGTCAAAGGTCATCAGGGATCACCAGAGGTCAAATAGTGAAAATCGTGTGTGCACAATACCTCCAGATAGGAATGTTGGATGCTGTTGATAGTTGGTTTGTTGGTTTGCCATATTGAGAGGAAGAACCCTATGGTTTTTGGTAGAGGTCAAAGGTCATCTGGGGTCACCAGAGGTCAATTAGTGAAAACCTTATGTGCGCAATATCTCCAGTTAGGAATGATGGATGCTGTTGATAGTTAGTATGTAGGTGTGTCATATTGAGAGAAAGAATCCTATCGTTTTTGGTGGAGGTCAAAGGTCATCTGGAGTCAATAGGGGTCAAATAGTGAAAATCTTGTGTGCACAATACCTCCAGTTAGGAATGTTGGACGCTGTTGATAGTTGGTTGTAGGTTTGCCATAATGAGAGGAAGAACCCTGTTGCTTTTGGTGGAGGTCAAAGGTCATCTGGGGTCACCAGAGGTCAAATAGTGAAAATCTTGTGTCCTTAATATCTCCAGATAGGAATGTTGGACGCTGTTGATAGTTAGTATGTAGGTTTGCCATATTGAGAGGAAGAACCCTATTGTTTTTGGTGGAGGTCAAAGGTCATCTGGGGTCACTAGAGGTCAAATAGTGAAAATGTCGTGCATGCAATACCTCCAGGTAGGATTCATCATTGGTGTGTAGGTTTCGCATATTGAGAGGAAAAACCCTGTTGTTTTTTTGCAGAGGTCAAAGGTCATCCAGGGTCACCAGAGGTCAAATAGTTAAAACCTTGTGCACATGATATCTCCAGATGGGAGTGATGGATACTCTTGTGCTAAATGCAATGCATGGTATGAAACCTCCTCCTCTTGAAATATGACAGGCACAAGGTTTCCAGTGTTTTCCCAGTGTTTCACCTCAGGTGATGACCTCAAATCTTTGCACCAAAAATAAATCCTTGATTCTTAGCATTAGAGTTATATTTGAGAAACAAGCTTAATAAAGAAACTGTAATGAGTACATTGAAATTACAATGCATTTTTGCATTCTGGTTAATACTTTTTTCCCTGTGTGCCCTTTTACATCCACATTTATCAATGCACTGTTGGTTTTGTAAACAAAACAATATTCCTTTTTGTCTTGATGCTGTTTCTTCAATTTTTGCTTATATTTAGCATATGAACAAAAATTTGTGGGATAGATGTTCATAATAAAGTTGTGTGCAAAGTTGTTTTATTGTATTTTTTTTCCATTCAGGACCATCATACATTTTCAGTAATTCCAGGATTACCCTCGGCGATTGGCACACGGTGTCTGCGTCGAGGACGGGCCAGTCTGGTTTACTGTTGGTTGATGATGAGCTGGTACCTGCCAGTGGTCAATCTATGGGTGCCAGCACAGCTCTGAGTGTAGGCAGGCGATCCTTCATAGGTGGATTACCTCCTGATGTGATTATCCCGACCAGGGCAGGACTGATTGGAGGTGAGATTAGTCCCACAGATGTACAAACTGTATATTGTCCAAATAATATACTCACTTAAATATTTATTGGCATTTTCACATAAGGAAATGACTGTATGTTGAGAATGATACAGTAGGTATGCATGGGAGGTTGAGGGACAGTTAGTCCTACCATGTTTTCTAGTTGCAAAGAATGCAGTTTGTATTGTTAGTAGTATGTAGGTGTTGTTTAACATGCCTTGTGGACCAAGTCACATTGTTGAAGTCACATACACTTGGTCACAGAGATTTTGACAGTTATTTCTATGTATTTCAGGTCCCAACAGGTACATGCATAATTAAATCGATTTGCTCCAAAAACAAATGCCAAAATGTTGGTAGTCACTTGGATTGAGATTTGGATGTAACAAGGTTGGACAGAATTTATGGAAAATGGGGGGTTGAGAGGGGGACTGGGTGCAGTTTGTTTTACAATGACATAAACACATACATATTACTCACCAAAACAGGTGGAAATTGGTCTGTTTCCATGGTGACATGAACCTGTTTAGACTTACTGTAGATGTATTTCTGCTGATTCATCTACTGAAAATTACAACCAACTTTCTCATCTTTCCAGGATTCTTTGGCTGCATAAGAAGATTGACCGTCAGTAGTGTCGAGTTGGACTTGGGTCAACCTTCTCAGGGGTCAGAGGTCATGGAGTGTTCAGATCAAGTCTGCAACCTCAATCCAGACTGCAGGAATGGAGCAACATGCCTGGATGACCCCAGCAGTGAACTCATGTATCAGTGTGTCTGTCCTGTAGGATTTACGGGTAATAGGAAAAGCATAATGCATCTATGTCGACAGATGGCTTCTTTTTAAATCGTGCGTTAATATTTAGACTTCCAATACGTAGGATGTGCTTTGAGACGCCATTTAGTTTGAGGTCATGTGACATGAAAATGACATTTTGGAGTATTGAGTGCATTAGACATTAAAAGTGTTAAAAATATCCATAAATATCATCAAAATCCATCAAAGATTGACAATTTTGCAGGCAAATTAGTGTCTTTACAGCTGCATCATGAATAATCATTGGCTAAGAATGCAAATTTGTGATGTCAAGGGATGGACTCTTGTGATAGGTCTTACGTTAATCCTTTGTTTACTTAACCTTTGTTGCAAGGACTTTTGAGAATTTTTTATGCCCAGAGGGTTTTATTGTGGAAGCATTTATTTTCTTCTTCACAAATACCAATATTACTAAGTAATGTGAAACTCAGTAATTAAGTAATTGAGAAGCAATATATATAGGCCTAACAAAAGAAATACTGACTCTATACAACACTCCACATCATCTGTTTTGCTTTTGTATCAAACTTTGAAAAGTCACATCTCAAAAAACGATAATCAATATAAACAAAATTCCAACAGATTTTCACTCTGGTTTACTTTGCAACCGCTGAATGATGTCAGCTCCTTTCTAGGAGGCATGTCACACAATCTTTAAGTTTATTTTTGTTAAATTTTGTATTATTTAATTTGGCATCAGTATAAGAGAAAAGGTAATCTGTAGTATTGAAATTGTGCTTCTGGATTATGCTTATCTCTTATGCAGGTTTTATTCGATTGCTTTTTCACAAAAATGTTGTGAAGTGATAAACTACTGCATAGAGTATGTAACCTATCACCATAGATGAAATCAGCCGTGCAGAATCTTGTATCATGCCTGCTGTGAATTACTTACACTGTTGTGTTATTTTTAAGTTCCAGATGAGCAATAGCTAAGCATGTTCATCTCTTGAGGGTGGATGGTAATCCTCATTGTGATATGATTCAAGTAAAGGATCATACTGCATATGTAAAATGGTTAATCCACAGATACCTTTAAAGTATCTGTTTTTTATTTTCAATCATAATTTTCTGTCCTGCTGTTGCTGGTTATTGTGACATTTTAGTTAAATTTGGACGTAAGTTGAAGGGTTGGACCCACTTGCTGATGTGAAATAATGTTGATAGTTGAGGAGTGAAAACTTTCAAAGCTCCCTATCTCCCCTAGCCATCTTCCCTTTCTGTGAGTATGGACCTCGACATGAGGTGATCAAAGTGACTGCAACATTGTCGATAGCCGCTCTTTTCCTTTCTTTTTTTTCAACCAGGTTCACTGTGTGAGATCTCTGCCTGTGATACTCTAGTAGATGAAGACAGGTGTCAAAATGGAGGCACTTGTTTCTTGTCTGGCCTCGGACAACCGGAATGTCTCTGTTCTCTTGGGTTCGGAGGGGACCGTTGTTCCAGTGGTAAGTGTAGAAATAATCTTTTTGTTACTTCGGACTCATTTCTCTATGTGTGGATGTTGTCAAATGGCTACGAGATATGAAGGAAACATCAAGAAGTGGCAGTGAGATGGCTTTATGTACAAAAAACTTGAGATGGATAATTGAGAGCTATTAAGAAATAAAAACTGAAAGAGCTATATACTTCATATAGTGAAAGATTGAAATAGTACATTTAATGGATGCCTTGTCATTTAAGTGGTTGGTTGCACACAGGTCATCAAATCGTTAAATTGGTTAATTTATTTATAACTCTGTATATTGCAATTACTGGTAAGACCATGTTAAACTAAATACCTCATCAGTGCATTTACAGAAATGCATCAATGTCAAAATGCATTGGTAAACCTTGAAAATCATTTAATGTTTTAACTGAAGCAGTTACCCTCTGGAACTGAATTCTTTTACAGTGCTTAGATATGTTTTTTGTTCTGGGGAATCTCTTGTAAAGTATTGTTTATGTAAGTACTGGAAATAAACTGTTGTCATTGTCATTGTCACTTTGATCATGTTATACAGCATGTTGGTATCACATGACTGTTGCTAGGCATGTCAGGTGACAGCTGTTGGAGGTGCCTTGTGACCATTGTACCAAAGAAATATCTCTTTGTTAGTACAGCACAGTGACAGTTCTTGCCACATTCATCGTTAAGATATTCTTTTCTTTTTCAGTGGTTGATTACAACTTACCTCAGTTTTCCAGTAGAAGTTACCTAGAATTCAGCCGGGTCATCCTTGCCAGGTATGGGTTGTGTAATTTTTTTGGTTACTTTTTTTTTTTTTGCTGTAATTCCATTGGAATTAGGACTAAATATAATCTCTCTGAAACGTAACATTGATTGCCATCAGTCGTGAAGTAATTCCTCCCAGTCGTGTAACATCAATATGCGTATGTCGTGTATTTTTACTGTCGTATTAAGTCATGCTTTACGTGTTAATAGTATGTTTTTGTATGGATTTAATGTAATTTTACTTCTTTTATTTGCAAATGTGGATGTTCATTGTTTTAAAAGAAATATGAGACAAAGATGTGGAATTCTGCCTGTGGTTACTCCTTTTTAAGGATTGCAATATCTTTGTAATATTTGAATAGTTTGCCACATAATTTGTCAGCTGTCATGTCATCAGCATCACATGTCAAGGCTCTCATGAGATTTCTGCCACAGTCATCCTTTTTGTCTTGTGCCTCGTTGTTATTGGTTTGTAATTTTCCTCTTTATTTCAGTGAATTTGCCTTCAATAAGGTGAACATAGTCTTCCGTACATCCAACCTCGAGATGAGCTCTCTGCTCCTTTGGAATGGAGCTGACATTCACAGCGACTTCTTTGCGATCGGTGTCAAGAGCAGACATGTTGAGCTTCATCTCAACCTTGGCGATGGAGTGGTGTCTGTAGTTGCTGACAACATTACTGTTAACTTCAACCAGCTGTACAGCATTTCAGTTGAAAGGTAGGTAAACAACATGTGGTTTGAAGACTGCAGAAGTGCTCAGCATATTTCATCTGCATCACTTAATCTGAAAACCATTCCCACCACTGCCACCAGTTTGTGCTGTCTCTAGAAAGTTCCAGAAAAGTGTTTATATAGAAATAAAAAGAGTTTGCAATCTGTGTAGTAGTAATTCATTTCCACTGCTGTCACCATGTTATTGTCTACACTTACTCATTAATTTCTCTCTCCAGTAGATGTGCATATCATGAAAGGTGTGTTGTGACAACTCTCTTCAGTAATACTGACACCAGTGAGTAAATTAATTCCTCTTTATCTTAGAATCGGAACTGCTGTCACCATGATTCTGCAGGACACATTCAGTAACATGCAAACCGTTCAAGGTTCCACTTCAGGAAGCCAGACAGGATTGAACACATTCGGTTCACCTCTATTCATCGGTAAGATTTTTCATCAGTTGAATATACAAGCTTCTTTTATGTTGTCTTTTATTATTCATTGTAAAATAACTAAGCCAAATTGAACAAATTTGGAGGGGGTGGATGGAAAAGAGTCTTGAAGCTATCTGTCCTTTTGATGTCAGAAATAAAACCTGTATGCTGTGTGCTCCTGTGAAAAGCCAAGCATCTGTCAACTTGAAGAACATCAGATTTTGCTCATAGCCAACAGTTGGCAACTCTCTGCTTACGAGTTTGGGTCGGTAAGAGTATAATCACTGAAAGTTTACCTAACCTTAGGTGCAGTTCCACAATATGATGGATAATGAATATGCAACATACTTTTTGCTTTGTATATTCATGGTCTATCATGTACTTCCAATACAGGTGGTCATCCTGAGGATGTCAGGCAGCTGACTGGAGGCATATTTCATCAAGGTCTAGATGGCTGCATAATTCAGGTAGCCACAGCCAGAAACCCGACTGGGAATCTGGTCACCGTTAATTTGCAACAGGAGCCTCTTTCTGGTGCAGGCATCAGTAACTGTTCTTGATTCACGGCTAAGCAACCAATTCAAAATGGTTCGTTATTTGGAAAACTTTCTTCATAGCTAGACGACGTATACCATGATTTTGTGACCGGTGTTTGAAGAAAGTGATGAACATTTGCCTGATGTGGCATTCATTCTGCCACGTTATCAAATGTTATCAACTCATCAAGCATTAAACCAGTTTTTTTACCACCAAAGAAGAATGCTGTACATAAAATGTCTGTGTGTGGCATGTCCAATTAGTGCACTTGGGTCCATTGTGGGATAAACTATTGTCTTAATGAAATCCCCTCAAGTTGGACCCCAAAATTGCCAAGTGAGTACCTATCATCAGCCTGACGGTCAATTACGGATGGCCATTAATCCTGACTGCAGTGCTGACTACAGCTGTGGATGCTCATTTATGCAACCAATACCAAATGATTAACTTTGTGCATTGTTTGATTGTGGCAGTTGTTTGGTGCATGACAAGGGTCAGCTTGTTGCAACATTTTGCTGCAAATTTTGATTTGATATTGAACTTTTTTGTTGGTGGGAAATACTTTAAACTTGTCTGAATGTTGCAGAAAACAGAAAGGCATGAAGTCTGGAAAGACTCACAGAATCTTTCGGCGGTGACAGCATCGTCTTTTATCAGTCACTATCATGGTAACCGCATGTGAAGGTCTTCCCAATCAGTTTAATCGATAAGATGATGTGAAAAATGACTACACTTTGTTATTACATGATTGGTTAACATAGGGGTAATTACTCCTTAAATTTTGGTGCTTTCAATGTATAATTGTTACAGTTTTGTGGATAGACCTCTTGAAGTAATAACTAGGAAAATAAAGTGCAAGGGGTTGGAGAGAGGTTGGGGTAGGACATTGTCAAGAGGAGATTGCTGCAGGAAGTCAATCTGGCCCCCCCCCCCTCCCTTGAAGGGAACAAGGGAAATAAAACCAGTATTTTTATACCTTTGTTGAAAAATGCTCAGAATTGGTTTTAATTGTAACATGTCACCTTGATCAACTTTTATCATTTATTAGTAAATGTAATTTTTTATAGTTTTTTATTGGACCACTTACTATGAGGCTTTCCAGTTGCTCACCTTGATTATTTTGTAACTTTTATGTTTTTTTTTTGACCGAAACCTTGATGTCATTCATTTTATTGTCATTTCAGAATATCAGTTATCTCATGTGATGTAAACCCTACACTTTCAAAACCTTTGAGTAATTTCTTGCCAAGTTTTACTATTGCAAACATGGACACTTTCTCTTCAGAGTTATCTTATCAATATTTTTATATATTTGAGAAATGGACCTTTACTCATTTTGTTGTATGAAATTGTTCCATTGTCAGTAAACTGTGTCATAAAAGTATTTCTCTAATAATGAATCACTGACTTTCTTTGCTTGCTTGCACTGAAATATTTTCACTGCTAGTTAAAGAGACAAAAGCTACTTGACGGCAGGAAGACACTCAAACAATGAGCAAGTAGTGTTGGCTAATTTGTGGACTAGCCTGAAAATTTGAGACTACATTATTGAAAAAGAAAAAATCCTTAGATGTGGTATGCCATAACATGGTGTCACTACAGTAAAAACTGTACTACACAGCATTGATAACCTGAATTACGAAAGGGAAACAACGGCCTAAAGAATCGCTTAACAGCGTGAAAATCGGTTGAATGTTTCTACATTTAGCCGATTGCAAGAGTACACATCAAGCAGTGCAGTTAAAGCTTAACCCTTTCGCAGCCACTTACATAATATTACAAGTCTTGAAAACTTTCTGTTCACAACCACGTATGTACCATTACGTCAAATTTCAATGTTTCACTTGATGTAGTGGACTGAAAAGGGTGTTGTCCAAGAAAAGGACATTGGTTGTGAAAGGATGAATATTGCACATAGTCACAGTTTCTGTGCAGTACTTTACAGTTCTCACTTTTTCTTTGTAAGTGACCACTTTTGGTATTTTTAGCTATTTCATGATGTTGCTAGATGAAATTAATTACGGGAAATGGAGGAAGAACATCAAGCATACTGTTCTGGCTGCACTGGAACAATATGGCTATGTTTGTTCTGGTCATTTGGAATTACATTTTATTGAAATTTCTCAGTAAATATGTTGTCAACTTTTTTAACTTCTTAGGTGAGGAAATATATTATTGACATGGGGAACCAAAACCCTGAATGCATGCCACAAAGTGATCTTTTAAAATAATTACTGAAAAGTTCATAGATTTTGCCCTGGTTTATTTTTGCTTCATGTTGATTTCTTTCTTTCTATAATGCTCTTTTGATGTAAAGTTAGTTCTTTCGAATGAACATAGTTGCGTACATCATCCATATTTATTGCCTCATTCATATTTACTGCTAGGCTTTACTGTTGCAAATGGCTACATGAAAGGTTTTAGTGGTCACTGGTGATATTAAAATCAATTGCTCTGAGAAACTTTTCCATTACTAATTGTTAGAGTCGATTTTAGTATTTGAAAAGGTGACGACACTCGAGCTCTGTGTATGGGATAGCGCTTTTTCATGAGCCTTTCTCGTTTCATGCAGAAACTTAAGTATCATTGCATTTCCTTTTTATTTTTGCACTTAATACTCCAAGCATTACATACCTAGTTCTAGAACCAAAGGGCCCAGTGGTTTGTGTGACTTCCCTATGAAGCATTTTGATACAAATGTTACTAACCTACTTGTTATGTTGTAGTATGCTGTAGTGAAGGAGCGACAACTCTTCCAGCATCACAGTAAAATCATACCTGTCAGAACAGACTCATCCTGTTTCATAGCTCTAGTAAGGAGCTAAGATCACAAGCAGCCCATGAATCCTGATCACACATTGATGATCCTCTGATCAATATGAAGCTCTTGACATTCCAGGGCTTTATATAAACACTCCAGTTAATACTTTTGCAAGCAATTGACCTCTTCACAGATGAAATTTGCTGCAGATGAAGGAGAGAGGCAAGTTGAGGGTATTCATTTATTTCAACGGTCATAATACTGAAATGAAAAGCGTTTTCTTTTTTATTATTCAGTAAGATGTTTGTAGGAATGTTGCATACGTAGTAAGGACCCTGTGTATCAACACACACACATGGCGAGTAGATTCTTTCATCAGTCCTACTTCCAATTTTTTTTCAACTTAATATGCTACTACAGTCACAACTCCTGTGTATTGTTAAAGTAAAACTGGCAGATGAAGGAATGTCGATCATGTTAGTCAACAAATTTGTCTGAATCTTTTCAGGGTTTCATTTGTCATCAATCATGTATAAGTTTGAGACTAAATCAAAACATGTCAATGTGTCACTACCTTACTAGCTGAAATAATCTTACGACCATTGATCTATTTAGTCCTGCAAAATTGTGCTGCAAACAGAAAACTTTGTCACATAAAGAGACATGTGGATACTTTGTGCATTCTTAGTTTAATTTGAATCTGATCAGGCATTTGAAACTATCTCCTTTATTCATGTCTACAAAATGTAGGAACTAAGCCAGTCAATGTATAGAATGTTATATGCATCAGTGTGACCATGTCATTTCCAGATTTGACTATTCCTTTCAAGTAAATGATGAGGAATGATTGAAACATTGTTGTAAAATGTTTCACTGGGACCTGTCATCTCTGGTGCAGCTAGTAGACTTCTATAAATGTTACTTACTTTATGTATTCATGGTATTGCTGTGTGCTATTACTGTTTATCTACCTTCATTAAATCGCTACTATCTTTCTTCTCTTTACCACCTGTGGGATGACACATTCTCAGATTGTCTTTCAATCATATTGAGGCGGACTCTGTTGCTAACATCAAAGCTTTTGTATATATTTTTTCCTTTGTATGGACCTTTGTTTGCCATGACTTCAATAAAACGAGCAAAAGTGCAACGTTCTCGTTCTGTGTAATTTCGTGACTGCAATTATGAAAAAAATGTCAGCATTTGGTGTACAACGTTACATTTTTTTGGTCAGCTTTAATATATTGCGATGTTATCCAATGGTTCTGTCTTCAACAACTTTTAAGCTCTCCTGCTTTGACCGCCTTTGTCGGTATGCACTCATTCGTTTTTGATTCCTTGCCGAAGGCAGGCAAGGAATCTATGCGATGGTGATGTCGTATGTGTGTGTGCGTATGTGCGTGTGTATGTGACGCCTTTGCTTGTAAACAGGATATCTCAAGTAGGGTAACTCTGAGGGATTTCATACTTGGCATGTGGAATGCCCATATGATATAGAAGGTCCCTATTGTTTTTGATTCCTTGCCGTAGGCAATCTATGCAGTCCTGATGTCGTGTGTGTGTCTGTGTGTGTGTGTGTGACGGTTGCTCGTAAACACTTTTTCTCAAGAAGGGTAACTCTGAGTAATTTCATTTTTGGCATGTTGGTTGCCCATATTGAGTAGATGATCCCTATTGTTTTTGGTGTCCAAATCTTGCATATTAATGAGGTTATGGGGTAAAACATAAAAAATGTTAAAACTGCCATAGTTCCTTATCCATGGGTCAGATTTGTTTTAAACTTGATAAGGTTGTCTGTTATTAACAGGTTCACGACCCTGTGAAATTTAATGCTTATCAATAGAGAGGAAGGGATAATTTTTCACTATAAAACAATAATAATAGCCTAAACACCATTATTGTGGTTATTATAAACTACCGTACAAATATATATTGATCTACATTGCGCAATAGCAAGTGTTTATTCTCTCGCACACAGTTAACTCAATGGGATTGCTCCCTACAGTACTGCATTTGTAACTTAGTGAGTAACTTCTAGTGTGGGGGGCTAATAAGTTGTCCACAGAGAGAGTCTTGGTATGGGAGGTCATGGGGTCAGATAGAAAAGCATGCAATGGAATGTTAATGGGTTTATGAAAAAAATGAAGAAAAAAAAACCATCTGTTCTGTCATCTATTTGGATAATATCAATATCCAGAGGAACAGCTGGTAGCAGAACAAGGTTTCTTAACAATCAAATTGGAGTGCTTTCAATCATATTTCACAATGTCGGAAAAGATGGAGGAAGCAAAAATATTGCGGAGGAATCATAACTTAGGGTCAACTTACCAGGACTTTGAGTGTGTTAAAAGCTACTTGTAACAAGGAAGAAATTATCCTGGTGGTTTACGAAGAATTTTGAGGTAAATATGGCAGACAAGCTGAGTTCAGATGAGGTAAGGTTGAGTTATTTGATTCAACTAACAACAGGCAAGACTAGAAGCAGCATTGATTACTTGTGTGTTTCTTGGAGCTCAGAGATAATGTTGACTGATTTCATACCGTACTCATACTGTACTTGATGTGTGGGTTGTATGGCCTGGGTAGGTGATCCCTATTGCTTTTGGTGGACATCAAATGTCGCAGTCATTTTAGGTCACCAAAATAAAGGTCATTTTGGGTTAAAGGCTTGTGGTGTATCAAGAAAAATAACTGCAGTTGATCTTATACTTGTCATTTGAATAATTCATGTTTGTTGTAATATAACCATGTACAGCAGCAAGGAATCACAAAGCCTTTTGGCTTTCTGGTTGGTCAAGGTCAAAGGTCAGTTGAGGTCACTAGAGGTCAGAATGTGAAAACCTTGTAAACACAATATCTCCAGAAGGGTCAGTGACTGATGTCATACTTGGTGTGTGGGTTGGTAATAATGAGCAGACGATTCCTATTGTTTTTGGTCAAGGTCAAAGGTCATTTGAGGTCACCAGAAGTCAACCTGTAAAAACCTTGTAAACACAATATCTCCAGAAGGGTAACTGTGACTGATGTCATATTTGGTGTGTGGATTATATATAAAAAAGTAGAATACTCCTTTTGATTTTGGTGGAGTTCAAATGTCATTTGAGGTCACCAGTGGTCAAACTGTAAAAGCCTTTTGAACACAATATCCCCAGAAGGGTAACTGTGACTGATGTCATACTTGGTGTGTGGATTGGTTACATTGAGTAGGTTATCCCTATTGCTTTAAGTGGAGGTCAAATGTCATTTTAGGTATAAAAAAAGGTCATTTTGGGTTAAAGGCTTATTAATGTGGTGTTTCAAGAAACGTAACTGTAGTTGATCTCATACTTGTCATGTGGATAATTCATGTTTGTTATAATATAACCATGTAGCGAGGAATCACAAAGCCTTTTGGCTTTCTGGTTATGATTATGGGGCAAACTCTTCGTCCGATTGATGGTGCATGTATCTTACTTCCATGATGACACAGTCAATAATCTTTGAATGTCAGAATTTTTTTTATTCTTTTTCCCTAATTATGGAAGCATTACAGCTATGAGCATGACAACAAATTTGTTTGAGGTCTAAGAGAGAGAGCTCAAGTTGGTTTGGCTTCCATCTGGACATGTACCTGTGATTATCTGGGTATTTTACATTTGTTGGATAGTTGACAAAAGTAAACAAATTTAAAGGTCAGTTTTTGGTCCTGAGTTGTGTTTGAAAGTGTAATCAGGGAGTTGCTGTGAGACCAGCTCAAACCATATGTGAGGGGGGGGGGGAAGAAGGATTAAGGTTGCTGACCAAAATTACCAATATCATGACATTTTCCTGTACATTCAACAGAAAAAAAAGACTGAGATAAATAGGTCCACTATAAGGCCACTGTAGGAAAAAAAAAAAAAACGAAGACAATTATGAACCAAAGGAACTATATTACTTTTTTGTATGAAAGAATTTATTGCCACACAACTGTACAATTGCTATTTCATCTGAAGTAAAAGAAGGCAATATATTTAATAAACTTTGACTATTTTGATCATTGTAGAAAAATACACATACAAGGGTTAAGAAAGTCAAGGTGTCTGTAGCTAAATATTGATATTGGACGAAATTGGATGAAAAATTCTCTGCAAACCTTCACATGGTGTGACAGAAGAATGGATGCATGTATGACAATTACATAAGCCTCAAAGTAAATAACACAACATTCACAGTTAGCAACTACGTTAGGAGGAGGACACAAAAAAAAAGCACCCACAAAAAAAGTAGCCACAGATTTGAAGCAAAGCTGCCCAATCCTCTCTGCCATTGTCCCATTGAATACAATCTGAATGCACCATCAAATGAAATCGCTTTAAAAAAAAAAGCTTAAGATACCCACAACGGGGAAAACTAAGGAGGTTATAAACAATATTCATCAAACGCTACCTGTTCTCATTAGCAGTTCTGTGATATCATTACTGCACATGAAGTAATGGATAGTGAAACCAACCACTACTCCACTGCCAAAACCCATGACTGAAGGATATTTGTAAGACTCACTCAGAAATAGCTATGATATACAGTATGTAACTTGTTGCTCACATGTCAACTACAAATAAAAAAGTAATGTTTATAAAGTAGCTTCTACCTTTTAAAAACCAGGGTACAAAAGACTTGTAGAACACTATTGCATCAAGCATTTATTAAGCACACATGCATGTGGTCTTTGTCAAATTTGATATGTTGAGCTTGATGCTTCAATAGAACATGTTCCCCAAAAACATGCAAAAGGCAAAAACATCTTACAAAGGGTATTAAAAAATGATGCTTCTTTTCTCAAAACAAAACTTCTACTGCCTTTCTAAAGTTTCATGGTTAAAAAAGCAATTTATACAACTGAATACCTCATGCACCCAGGGTCAAATACTTAAGCTTGAGGTAATTGTTTTTTTGTAATTGTGGTATAAAGAACAAAACAGAGAAGTTTCATATATATGGAGACACATTACTGATATTCTGAAACAACTGGACGCTCATGGACAATTTGTATAGTTTGTGAATAAGATCATTGTACACGACAACCTGAAATAAGTATTCAACCTGAGGAAGAATGGTGTAAATTTTGTATGCTAAGGCTCACTTACTTAGTGGTGACCTCTAGTGACCTCCTCTTTTACAACCTATGTCCTTTTAGACACAGACACACAAAAAAAACTCATGCAAGGAGTTATACATACTGCACAAAAGTATTTCATCCAACTAAAAGTTATTGCTAAATCTTACAGACAATTGTTTTGGCTGCCCTGAAATGATTGTACTGAAATGAAGCATTTGCACTTCTAGGTCTGCTTCCATCTATGGTATTTCTGTGAATTTACAATGGAAACGTTTATTTTGAACAATATACCCCCCAAAAAAAAACAAAGACAAAAAAAAGGAAAAAGGCAACTCAGGGAAAATGCTTTGAAATTTCAACCCATAAGATTTCTTTAAAGATTAAAATCTTATTCACGAAAGAATTGGTACCTGAAAGGATAACCTTCAAGATACTAAAATCAACTTGAAGCACCACATTTTGCAATGAGGTTTCTCAAAATTAGTTGGAGATTGATGCATTACACATGCTTCTCGAACACTCTGCAGTGTCATTTGATTTGATTTGAACATTGATTGTGTTCACCTGTTGCTCCATCTGGAGTATCTCTACTTTGGTTTTTCCAGTCTGAGGGCTGCTAGCACAGGTTCGATAGGCACTCGTCTACCACCCTGGGAATACGACGAGACGATGTTCTGAATCCGGGAGGTCGAGACACCGAGCTGGTATATCAGGTTGTAATTTTTTATGAGTCGAAACATCTCCTCCAACTCAAGAAACCCTGTTGAGCAGGGAAAGGAATAGACAATTTCAGTCTGCATACTTGTTTGAAAACACAGACTCCAAAGCAGGACCTTGCAAACTAAACAGAACCTTACAAAAATACTGCAGTAATTGATTAAAATGGATGAATACATTTATCTGAAGGGGTTTTGCTCATGACTTTCTTCAGCGATGCCAACACTCTACCCTTCTTTGATGGTAAGTAACCTAAAGGGTTCTCACAGGTTATATTGCAGAGTTTTATTTGACTATGTTCACAACACCAAGAATGTCACATCATGCTTAACAGCATGGCAGATTGATCTGAATTTGTTTGCTCCAATTCAATTTGAAAGAAAAGAATGGTTCTGGTGAACAAGAAAACCATATTCCCTAACAAAAAAAAATGAAATAAATTAAGGGAAAGTTGCAAGAATTATCATCCTTCCCTTAAGAACAAAACAAAATAAAAACATGTTAAACAACAAAACTACTAGTCAGAAGCTTACGAAAGCAGGCAGAGTCATATACATTTATCCAATATAAAGGAGGAAAGATATCTCATGCCAAACAAAAAAAAATCCTTTTTATGCCTCTGACTTTTTCCTTTTTCTTGTCCAACCCATTCATCCATCCAATAAAGACTGACGATCCCAATGCCTAGGGTTTCTCTTCACACAGCAATTGCTTAGATTGTTTCACCACAGAACAGTCTTTACCTGTGTTAGTACTGTCACTATTATACACTCCTCTGGCAAGATGCATGAACCTGTCAAACCAAGGGTCGTCGTCAGGGCGTTGAACATTCTGTTGGTTACTATGGGCTGCTGCCCTCTGTTGCAATTCTCTCTTTTGTCGATGTTCTCTGGCCAATGCCCTCAACTGGGCCACTTCACTGTGGTTTTCACTGCCTGGTGTCGTGGGTGGTACGGTAGGACTGACACGATCCTCGGAAGGGGTGTCGTTCCTGGTGATTTCATGCTCTACCTCTGAAATGATTTTCTTAGGTGCTCTCGTTTCAAGTCGCTGCGACAACAAAAGTGAACAAAACCCAAAATACACAAATTAATCCAAGAATAATCAGCTGTACATAAAAGTCTACCAAAGGAATCAACACTTAAATAATATATCTTAACTTTGTTCAAAGAAATTCAATATAAGGAGGGATATTCAAAGGTAAATCTTACCCCTAGTGGCTTCCTCTGTTCCCATACGGGCTGTTCTTGGTGGTGAGCCAAGTATTTACCTCTGGTTAGTTCTTCCTTTGATCTATCAGATGACTTAGAAGTAGGCCACGTGGTAGGTCTCTCTGAGGATTCTGCAGTCTTGGCTTCTATCTTTACCTTGGACTGAGCCCTCGGCTTTGGTTGTGCCTGCTCCAAGTAATTCACAAAGTCCACCCAGCTGTGTAGATAAAAGAACATTGTAACCGTACAGTGATCATGTCTCATTTAAGATGGTACTGCATGTCACCACTAGTGTCAAAAGATATTGATGAGCACTTTTCTTGAATTGGCACGGTGGAACATAAACATTTGTTAACCTCAGTTGTAGAAACTAAGGAAGAGCTGCTACACTGAGGTTGTGTCTTTAAATACAGGAGCAATGTCATAGAAAAAGGCAACCAGACCTACATGGTGCATCACAATAGCTCCCTTTGAGAATAACTTTTAAACAAATCCCATTGTGCAAAATTACATGAGAGGATTGCTATGAAAAGAATGTTTCTTAAAAGTGTTCTTATATAACATAAAATGGAAGAATTACGTTTACACTTTTAATAGAGTTCATGTCAACGTTTTGCATATTACTGTATGCAAAAAAAAAAAGTTAATGACTAAAAATAAGGAAACACGACAGAGGTTTTTCACCAACGTCACTGGGCTGCGTGTACCTCCATTTTAACAGCCAGTTGTCAGAGTTGTGACAAGTCATGACTCGAGTCACTGACTTTCAAAAGGGAAACAACTCGAGGAACTGGATATAGTTTTCCCCATAGAAACAGCACAGTGACTCGAGTCAATGACTTGACTCAAGTCACATTATAAGTACTAAATGACTTGACTACAAAATTGGGAGACTCCTAACAACTTACAACTCCGCCAGTAGTACGACAATTGTAACTAAGGCTGTGTTGTGCAAGTGTATCCATAACACATCTTCTGTGCATATTCAGTGACGGCCAATATGCCGAACTGAAGTGACGTCGTAAGATGAACTTCTGCACCAATAGTTACATAAGAGTAACTCTCTCTCTCTGCGTATGACAACATCTATTTGTCATTGCAAATAGTCAGAATAAGTGAAAGTACAAGACATGACAAGTAAGCAAAGACATTCACCTGAATTTGCCACTGTCAGTCTCACACCTCTGCAAGAGTTTATCCATCAGTGAACCTTGGACGGGGACTCGGAAAAACAGGCAAACCTGATCAATCTAGGACAAGAAAGGATATATAGATCTCTTGAAATATGCACTCATCGAAAAATGAGAAATCTAAACTATTACATTATGCATTACATGGAATTCTATAGCATTATGGATACTGATAAGTAAGGGACTAGAAAAATTTCAATCGCTAACAGATCATAGTTGGTGAGACAGATGACACAGTATAACTGAAAAATTGGAATGACACCAACAAATAGAGGTCATAACATGTGCATCTCTCAACATCGATGGATGACAAATGGTACACACATGTAGTTTACTGCTCTTTACCTTCACACGGTAATTTATCACTGAAACAACAACTCAAATTTTCCCTTACCTGCTGCCTTGTCACAATTCCTGTTCCGCTTTTGTCGTGCTCTGCAAATTTCTCTCTCACTGCATCGAAGTCGTGGGCGTCATTTTCGTCGAGAGTGTACTGCTGTTTCAGGAGACTCATAAATTTGGCATTCTCCTGATCTGGGAACTTTCTGAAAGGTTTTCTGACATCGGGAAAATTTGCATAGATAATCTCTAAATTTGTGAAATTTATAGCAGCACAGACAATGACTCAAGCAATGTCAGTTTAAACTATTCCTATTCTCCATCCTTTCAGACCTTGTTTATTTAGTGTAACTATTTGTTTCAATTTCTAATGTTGTATTCTCATTGTTCATGGCTAAATCGACTGTTGAATGTGATATTCTACTATTTCTTTAAAGGAAGTATTTTTTCACTATGTGTGATATTACCGAATGGAACTCAAGAAAAGAAATTTACGGACGAGAAAAAAGAAAAAAAAAAAAGAGTACAACCAAACTTTGAAGAGAATTACGATGTGGGGCAAGGAGCCTATTCTACACACAAATCATTATATAATACACTATTAAGCACAAATGACATCATGACTGACCAAAGGAAATATTATGTAAGCAGTCTGATAAGAGGAGTTTTGCTGCAAACACTACGACGTTATGCCTTATTAAGTGATACAGTGCAGCTGGAAACCACCAATGGTGAGATGTGTAGTTAACGAGGTGAACTGACCGATACCATCATGTTGGACCTACCGAGAGGAGAAACGTCACAAAATTACTCACTTTGAAGCCACATAGATGATCTTCTCTTTGACAATTTCCCTGGGAAGTGACAAAAACAATGCATAATTATAAATGTAAAATGGTGACACTTATTTCCCTACCCTCACAGAACTTTTGTTCCTTTCTTTGTTTGTTCTTCACTAAACTGGGATAACAGTTGATAGGAGAAAACAAGAACGACAACAGTGAAACTAGAATTATGAGAAATTTTGAAGATAATTTGATGAAAAGTATGATGACGGAGACAAAGACTAATTTTCTCACTTTGTTTCTTTAGTTTTGTCTGTTCTATTTGATGATGCATCGTTCGTGTGCAGTGACCTGTCTTCAACATCATTTATGTGGTATTGGAGTTGTGCCGTATCTTCACCCTGTTCAAATCTGGCTATTTGGTAATCCAAAGCATCCTTAGAATGTGCCTCCACAGGAACATCAACAAACCTGTGAGATATGACAATGTTTATGAGATAGAAAACTGATACAAACTTCCGCTGGTCATGCTTACCCACGGGGTGAGCGAAAGAGTACATAGACATGAGCAGAAGAAAATATATTTGTCATAAAACAACTCATAATAAACAGGAAAGCAACGTAGGCAGAAAGGGTAAAGTTAACTGATACCAACAATGAGATGAACGAGACAGAATGGAGGAGAGGATGGGGTGGATGCCTTCATCAATCTGTCTAGCTAGTGTTTCTCGATTTTTCAGCGACAAACATTGCATATGGCAATAGCGGAATTACATATGCAGGGATGAAGAAAGGGCACTTCCACCAAATGTGTCAACTTCTCTCTACATTACTAGAAGTTTTTGTTTTTTTTACAAAAAACTACGTTTTTTACAAAATTTGGTACAAAAACTTACTTATTGACTGATTCTTGAAGTAATGTTTCTGCATCAGCTGTGCCGAGCTGAACCCTCGCCAAATACTGGATCAGCTTCTCATAGTTGACAAGGTTTGGGTCTGAGTCGTGTCCAAAGCTCGACAGTAGCAATTTGATCAGAGGCGTGGGGACCGGTAACTTGTGCTTCAGAGAGACCACGTTGAACTGACCGTGGGTTGCAAAACCTGTCAATTTGCGATCAAACTCGGCGAGGTCAGCGTACATCTCCTTGAAACAGAAAGAGTCATAATCCTTGAGGTGAGGTCGTAGTTGGTCGTAGAGGGTGATTTCTGGTCGAGCAGGAGAGATCCTCAGAGGGGAGAGGAGAGGTGATTGGCTGTCGTGTCTAGAGTTGTCATTTTCGTCTTGCGGTATCTTGGGAGATGATATTGGAGGCAGAACTCTGAATGGGATCAAACAAAAGAAAACCTCAATTTACAACACTCACAAAATATGTGCTTTGAGAAAAACGACTTTTATTTGTTATACAATTGCAAACTTAAAGAAAATGACACATGAAAAACATGTAAGATAATGGTGATGAATAATATTTGTTTATACATTGTAATTGTGCTTGAATAAAATGAATTTCACATATAATAACAAATGAATGGAATACATTGAAATTCATGAAGTGGTGGATGAATGCATGGATGAACTGAAGGATGGAAGATGGATGAATAGATGAACAATTATTAGTATATTATACTATTGTTTGTGATCATTTGGCACTGACCTGTTGGGGTTAGGAAATTTACCCCGTCTCCCACCGTGGTCATGAATGTGGGAGTTGCTGGAATCAGACGGCGAAGTGGTAGGGTGAAGCTCAGTCAAATGACGTTCTTGCGACTAGCAAAAAAGTACAAAATACATATATAAGCTTCACATGTGAGAAAGTCTAAACACGCAAATTCACATCACACATAAGTAATAATGTTTTGGGATTTTAAAACATTGAGAAAACTGTTAAATTTAGTTGCATGTAAGGCAACGACTATTATATGAAATTTAAATGCCCTAAGACACAAATTTGCTGTTTAATATTATACAATGCAATAAACACTAATAAATTTAGATAGTAAGTTACATGAGGGGTTGTTCAACATTTAACTATTCACCTCAAGAAGGTTAATCAATATGAAATTGAGGCCTGCCAAGTGATCAGATAAATCTTATATAGTGCAATTAACTAAAAAGATGACTTCAGTTCCAAAGTGACTTTGAGAATTATGAACATACAATGGACTTGAAGGTCATGTGACATGAAAAGACTTTTTGTGACATGTGACATGAAAAGATTTTTTAATGCTGGGTGTATTAATCATTGGAAATGTTAAAATCAGCCACAAATTACATCAAAATCCACTAATATTGACAACTTTATTGGCAAATTCCTAGTTCAAACCTGCATCATGAAATTTGTGACATCAAAAGATGGACCTCCCATGACATGTCTTGTATTATCCTTTTTCTTCACCTTTATTTCAAGGACAAATGAGAATTTTGTATGCCAAGAGGGTTTTATCTTGGAAGCATATATTAACATCACTTACCCAGTAACTAAGAGGCAATATATATAGCCTATCAAAAGAAACACTGCCACTATGCAACACTACATGTCATCTGTTTTGAATTTTCATCAAATTTTTGAAGAGTCATACATCAAAAAACGTAATGGATGTAAACACAATTCCAACAGATTTTCATTCAGGGTTTCACTCTGCAACTTCTGAATGATGCCAGATCTATTCTAGATGCATGTCACACGACCTTTGATGGTGTCTTCTCACCTCAGCATGGGCACTGCTCTCTCTGGAGTCTTTGTTAATGTAATCTGTATTTAAGGGTTGTGTCTCAAGAGGAGGAGTACCATGAGGACCAGCTCTCAGGTTTTTCTGACTATGTTTACTGCCAGCACTTCAAAGTGGTCACAAACAGAGGAAGAAAAAAACGAACTGTCAAAACAGAAGTATTGCTAAACCAAGAGAAATCTCTGGAACCTCAGATAGTAAAACAGGTGCCAAATGGGTCACAGGAGGCAAGTTGGCAAGATGCATATAACACTGGCTGCTGGCAATGGGAGAAATGTAAGTAGCAACATTGTAGCTCAAAGCAATTGTAACCTACAGAGCAACTTTCTTCAATTTTTTTTGGTGAAGTGCATTTTTGCATAAAACAAAACTAAACTGAGAATATATCGATAAAAGGAGGACGGCTAATTTTTTAGAAAAAAGGAAATACAGAATAGATTTCTAGTTCTACACAGTTTTCCTCTTAATTCATCATACAATTGAATATGAAAATAAATTTTCTGGTAAGGATTTTGTCTAGAAAGAGATTGATGAAAACAAAAAAAAGTTTACCCTAGTAACTTTATAAAGCAGTGGGGGAGCTACGGTAGAGAGGGTAACTACAACTTACGATGAGATACCAGTTCATTGTGAAGTTTTAATATGACATTTGGCTTTGCACATTTATACACCCCTAGTATCTTACATACTGGTGTAATGGTGGAGATGAAATGCATTAAAGTGCATTATTACGTCACAATGTTGATGATATCCACGCTAGTTGGTAAACGCTCGCAGGTTTCAAAACTTGTTGGCAAATGCGAGCGTGTTTTTATTGAGAAAAACAGTGTACTGTGGAGAACAATTCTAGACCTCGAAAGAGTTAACACGATTTTGGGTGTATCTCTCATGATTTGCATCTGATTACCATTTGTCTGGTCTCGGCTAGCTGATAAACGCTTCAATATATTGCACAACTGAAACGAAGGATTCAGAATTATTCAATACAGCAACAAGCTTTTGGTAAAGAGAATACGTTTGGAGTTTGACTGTTTTTTTTTTTAACGTGGTCCATTCTGAGGTTTCACCGCGATCTGTCCATTGACTTGTACTGGCAAGGGAATCTTTATTCTTCAAACACTCTTTTATTACAACTGGCAAAAACAATAAAGGGTTAATTCTGAGGTATACCAGCTGAATATTATTCTGGTTGCAAAGATACAGAATTGGGTGGTGGCTCGGTCAGGTATCCTGGTACCTGTTACAAAGGCCATAATCATGACGTAATTTAGTGGGTTGCAAGACTTACAGTAAGGAACTTATTTGCCAAAGTTTGTGGTTACAAGTTTGATTTTACCAGGTGGAGCATTTATGATTTATGTTTCCATAACCATATTAGTTATAGGAGACAATGCAAAAATGCATGCAGTATGAAGCGACAACATACATCAAGATGAAAAAGACATAGTCCTTTGAAAGGAAAAGTGAGTGTCCCTGATGTTACAACAAATCATTCTGCTTTTCTTGCACACTAATAGCCTATATCTATAACATTTTGTATCATGTTCCTTTTTTCTTCTCCTTTTTTGTTTTTTGTTTTTGCATGGCCAGTTCGGCCTAAAATTTTATCCACTGTAATACCTGCTCCACAAATTGCACAGCTCCAATCAGCAACATGGTCTACATTGGAGGACAAATCTTCCTAGAATTTGGTGTGCTAAAAGCAGGCCTGTGCATAGCTTATTAGCTAGTTAGTTAAGTTTGTTCTGTACAGTATTTATTCTCTCAATGACACAGTGTAAACCCTCACATTAGGGTTTGCACTGTAGTCTGCATATGTAGACATGTTTCCTGCTAAATTCATGACTTAGATATACTTGTACTTCCCCCTCCCCTTAGAACTCCCCCCCCCCACCCCCATATCAGTCTGCCTTTTGCAGGGGAAAGAAACATGATAACCCTAGCAGAATGAGCAGCATTAAAAGAGAAGGAAACCCTGAGAATATGAAAATAAAGCAGAGGTGTTTGATAAACATCTTTCCAAAGTTCCATCAGAAATGTTGCTTCCTGTCCAAGTTACACACTTTTGAAATTCAGAGGAGGGTGCTGTCAAATTTGCCAAAGTTGAATGTAAACCCACTTGAGTAAGTCAAATTATGATGTCATAAGCACTGACATAAGCAGGAATTTTAATGTATTTCCTTGTTTTTGTTTTGTCTACCTGTAATTTCCATAAATCTGCACACACTTGTGCACAGTTTGTGTTGAATTACTGAGGTGTATCATGCAATAAGCAAATCATTAATACTCTGATTTGAATCTATGCATAGCCATTAAAAATATATTGAAATGAGAAATTAAATTTGAAGAATATGCTATTTAAAGACAAAACAGAAGCTTTCCAATCACATGTGGTCAGATTATGTCATCAAAATCTCAGAATGACAGCTTCCAGATTAATTTTTTGTATGAACATTAAAACTGAAATATCTTGGAAAGTAAACAACATACTTAAATGAAATTTGGTGACAGTGTCCACTGTATGTAAGTCTATCATTTAACACTGTCAAAAGTTCAGATTTTTGTCCTTGTTTAACTTTTTCATTCTGTCCTGATGGGCCATGGTATGTCAAGGTTAGAAACATTTGCCCAGCACCATCCTATCAATAAGATTAGTTGTAATGATCCTCACAATTAACATTTCTTCTTAAGTGAAGAAAAATCTTGTGTAATTATCATGGTTCAAAAAATGATGAGACAGCCAAAAATACATTTGCACAAACCTGGATGGTGGCGAATCAACAGGAATCTCCACAGCAACCCCTCCAATGATCTTCACATTAAGCTTTGGTTGAATGTCAGTCCCAAATGGAGCGCTCCTGGCTGCAGAAGCATGATGGGTACTTTGTCTGCTCATGGTTCAACAAAACAACTCATTCTGGCCATACTGCAATTTCTTGAAGATTCTGCGACAGAAATGAGACTTACAGGCTAATACAGTTGGGACTGAATATTCAATATTCACAACTGACAAAAGAAATCAAGACAAACAAAAAACAACAACAACTTAGTGCTACTGTGGTTTTCAAGAATGCCATTTGTGGTCCATCTTCTAAAGCCATTGTTGTCACCATTACTGATTAGTTTTTACTTTCTCAGTAAATCACTGAGTTCTAAAACCCATCACAGCATGTAGACATGATGCGATTTCAATGTAAACATAACCTACAACGTATATTCCTCAAACATTATGCTACAGTATGGACTAAAAATTTGCATTAACATTACCAAAGTTTGTGACCAAAATGTTTTTGATGGGGCTTGTATAGTTCAATTTTAGAAAGAAAAGACAACATTGTTTTTGTTCATAATCATCATCATTCTTCACTGTGTTAATTATTTGTCTCTGATCCTTTTTGGTAGAGATTGTTGACTCATGACTACTTCAACAAAGGACAATGCCTTGTGTACTGCAACCTTCATTTCAAAATTTATTTTATACCTATTGGGATTATTCGATCTAGACATCACCAAAATATGGCACAAAAAAGCGAGACACATAACCAATTTTCACTGCGCAGTTATATCGATTTTATTATATGTTTAAATATTTGTATGGTCCCGAGGTTCGCTAAGTGATCGACTCATGGTACCAGCATTGTCCCAGTATATGGAAAGTAAGTAGGCTACAGTAGTTGTACTTTAGTAACATTTTCAGGGTCGGAGCCCTAGTCGAGAAAAGGAATATTTCCTATGCTACAAAGGCTGGGACTAGCCTACACTGGGCCTAAGGCTATAGGGACGCGTGGTACTGGTAGTCCTCAAACAGGGCTGTGTTCCCTCACAATGGCTTAGGTCTGAGTTTATTTAAAGGCTGTATTGCATCACCCTAAGCTATATTTTTACCTCCCTGAAAGGAAAATTCTCAACTGGCTCTAAGTTACAGTACTCTTAGACTGCCAGCAAATTCGAAAGATGCAGAGCAGCTCTTATTACAGAGCGCACACAGGGATCCATTGTTTTGATTACCCATGTGGAGGAATGTAAGACAGGCTGAGGGAGGGACTAGAGGCAGGTGGTTGGGACTCACTGGAGAATTGAAACTGTCTGGGGTGATGCATTACAGCCTTTCTTAAGCCATGTAATGGAATGCATGACATAGCCTTGTTGAAGTTGTTGAGGGCTAAACTAGGCCTAGCCTAAGTCTAAGTTAGGTAGGCATATTAGTATTACTTTTAGACCTAGGCTAGGAGTATTAGAATTTAATATTACCAATACCATACAATGATACATTGGTACCGCTAACTGTCCTAACTTTATACTATACTAATACTAGTATGGGCCCACAGTATGTACTTTTCTTAGACCGGGCCAAGTTAGGTTACGTTATTCTGAAAACGTTGTGAATAACAAGACAAACGTCATAAAGCAATCGAAAGCATGGAAAGTGAAATTTTATCAGTATAGGTAGAAAGAAATTGAAGTTATGCCACAGTATTTACAAGTATGCATTCAGACGATGTTTCAAGTCGGATCGTCAGTGTCTAGCAACAATAAACAATCCTCTCAAGTGTGGTTGCCAGATATCGACTAGCCGCGCCTATTTTTAAAATTTCATTAAGCTCTGATAATACTTCTTGTGGGCTATTTTTAAGAGGAAGAAGTAAACTACAATAAAAATTAATGATAAATCATACATTTATTCGGCAATTATTTTACCAAACAGTCATTTATAAGTTTTCTGGGAAATAATAAGTAAACTGAACGCGAATATGAATCTACGGAGACGTATAAGTGCCAAAACGTTACAACGAAATAACTCCACAATTTGCTATTTTGTAAAAATGTTTCTCTTCAAAATGTAAAAAATGTTACTTTTATTAACATAACATAACAAGTTTAAGGGCAAAGGAGGGCAAAAGCCCCTTAAGATGCCCTGTTAATTGCTTAGCTATCCCATTGCATTGCATTTTTGTTAACATAATCATGAACCCGACGGAAGGTGAGATTGCATCAAACTTTGTCTCAATGTTCAATAAATCATTTCATGAAAGTCGAGATCCCAACAATTTGCAAAATGTTAAATTGATAACTTTTCTGAACTTTGCAAGAACAATATTTTGCTAAATGCTTAATTGATGAATTTCAGTTAATTGTGATCTCAACAATTAGTTACACAATGTTGAATTGCTGACTTTTCTGAACTTTGCAAAGATGCAAAGTTTTGCAAAATTTCCCGGTAGATGAGTTATGATTTTTGTGATCTCAACAATTATTTACAAAATGTTAAATTGCTATGACTTTCCTGAATTTCGCAAAGATGCGAACTTTTGCCAAATGTTCAATTGATGAATTACAATTTATTGTGACCTCCACAATTACTTGCAACCTGATGGTTGCTGATTTTCTTAAACTCTGCAAAGATGCTAAATTTTGCAATATGTTCAACGTTGGGGAATGGAGTTTGGATGACACTGCTGTTTGTAAAATGTTGTGACGTCCAAAACAACTGAAAAATGGTCGTTGCAAAGAAAATTCTCATATACTCATTGATGGAAACTTTTGTACAACTTTTTACCATAAATATGTCAAATATGGTATGTTAGTTTAAACCTTCAAAAAATGTTTTAGGCCTACTGCTTAAAACAATTTTGATTAAGATTACATCCGTCAGCAATGAGACCGAACCGTAGGCCAAGTTCTTTTTAGTGCATGGAAAACTGTGCACAGTCCAAATTCATCAATTCCAAAAATAGTGTCCCTAACGATTTTAATAGTTGTATCTTGACAACTTAAATAAAAGTTAAAACACTATCGATTTAAACAACGATCAGATTGAGGGGAAGATTCCTACAAATATGTCTAAAAAATAGTACAGGTTTTTAAAACATATTGGGAAACATCACAGCACTATTCCCTGCATAGTTTCAGCAATGTATTTTAAAACACTTCATAAACGTTTTAAAAAAACATTTCGCAAAAGTTTGCATACATGCAGAGTTCAGAAAAGCCAGCAATTTATCATTTTGCAAGTAATTGTTGGGATCACAATAAGCTGTAATTCATCAACTGAACATTTAGCAAACTTTTGCATCTTTGCAAAGTTTAGAAAAGTCAGCACTTTTGAACATTTAGCAAATAATTGTTGAGATCTCAACTTGTATAAAATGGTTAATTAAATATTAAGCAAAATTTTGATGCAACTCCACCGTCTGGTTTTTGATGATGTTGACAAAAACATGCAATGCCATGAAATAGCTGAGCCAGAAAATAAATGTTTCTTGCATTTTGAAGAGAAACATGTCTGCAAAGTAGCAAATCGTTGCAAATTGTGAAGTTATTTCTTCGTGATGTTGTAGCACTTATACGTTTCCGTATGAATCCCAGGTAAGGGTCAGCATGTACTAGTACTAGTACAAGGTTAACAATCAGTATAAGCTGTACCACCTCTGCATGTTATGCCAGTCGAGGTCCAGTTTCAAGCTTCACTGTACATGTGATAAACAGTAGTTAGTACTCCTCCCAGTGCCCAGGCTAGGTATGAGAATTGCAACTCTTTCAAGTGTCTTCCGTCATTTTCATCATAAAACCAGTATGCCTCTAAAATTTGCTGCAAACGTGTCTATGATATTTACCGAGCAGAACGATTTACTGCAGCGGTACAGATCAGCGAAAGAAGCTGGGTTTAAAGGTGTTGAGTGTGTCTTTCCGTACGATGTAGCGGCCGACCAGCTTTCCAAGGTTAGAGAGCAATTAGGTATTGAGCAAACACTTATCAACACATACATGGGTAAGCATTTTCTGCCAATTATTCATTTTCACCATTAAATTGGTCAGACAAGGATGATGCTACATTATAAGTTGTAATAAGTCTGTGTTCTCAATCATGGTTACACGTGTACGTGGACTCAAGCTGTTTCGCACGTCTGGGTGACAAATAGACTAAATTGGGTCTCCAACACGTCAGGGAATGATTTAGTGTTCCAAATTTGCATATAGAAGTCAGTCTTCAGGTTTCTTTGGTATTGCACCCAAATCAGAGAAACCCTTATGTTGTATATGTACCAAAACAGCTACTCATAAGGTATGTGGACGGACTCCCCATGCCCTCGTCTCAGCTCAAATCTTCTTGAGGGAAAAGGGCACTATATAGGAGGTCATTGACCCTTGAAGATCCTGCATTCTGTAACTGTTGTTGTAAGTTAATGGCTGGTTCACCATCGTAGTATATACTATATAGCTTATTGCACTTTCCTCCTCCAAATCGAAGGAACTCTTGAACAGATTTTTGGTACTTGAAAAATAAAAAAAATCTGCCAGTTAATGACGTATTCTCACATGAAGTGCCCCAGTAAAGAGAATAAAACTATAGCTTTGAACAAAGAATGTGATCGAAGATCAGGCCAACATTGATTGATGACCTTTCCCCCCAAAAAAGCTGGCCCCCTCCAAAAAAAATTGCTGGCAAGTGAGGCATCGAACTACAGAGCTCATCGCACTAGCCTATGCTCAGAACTCCAAAGAAGTCCTGGTGTAAACAAAGCAGATCAACACCAAATATACCATCAGTTATAGGGCCTACCTTACCTTGTAAGCAATGTACACTTATTCCTTCGTGTATTTGTAATTTACAAGTTCGGCTTCTAAATGTAATTTGTAATGTTGATTCATGCAGTCCGGAGTATAGTCTTTTTGACACAAGAAATGGTATACGTAACGCCATCCCTCTTCATACTGACAGCTAGTATAATGGACCTTACAGTAAACTAGCTGTAACAATTATGTCGTCTGATTACACGACATCTCCGGATTGTCTCAACCATGTCTGTTAACTCAGGACAAATTCCGCATGACTTGAACCCTGCAAATGCTTAATTTTCTTGTACTCTATGTTGTTGGTTATTTAACAACTTAGATATTTCATCCCGTGGAAATTTTTTTAGGTGATCAATCAATTGCCAAATAGCAGGCATATGAAATAACATTGCTTTAATGTGCCAAACATTAAATAAACTACTGTATTGCTGAGATTTCATCATACATCAAACAATGTGTTTTGCATGTTAACTTAACTCTATTAAATTAAAAAAATGTTTGACTTGTGTTGCAAAACAGATCCAATCAGTTATAATTAAGGTGAGATGAAAGTTCCAGCATAATATTTAGAACTATATCTATTTATAACCAATGCTTTCTTAAGTTCTCTTGAAGTGCATACTGTATTAAGATATGCTATGTGAAGTATAAAGTGTGCAAATTGATGTTAGTTGAATTTTAATAATTTATTGTCTACCTTTTGATTAGTGCAGACACGCAGTTGAAATCATTTTGACTTTCAGGAAATCGACAGAAAGGGGAGATGGGTTTTGCTGCCATTCCTGGGAAAGAGAAGGAGTTTAATGATAGCTTGGAGCTGTCAATAAAGTATTGTAAGGCACTGAGTTGCAAGAGGTGAGGTATGCAGAGGTCAGCAGTGGTTGTGGAAAAAATAGTACAGATCTGTGTACACTTTTAATGAAACTGTTGTTTTTCATACAGATGTATGCAGTGCACCTGTAAGCAAATACTGTACAACAATGTGGTTGAAAAATCACAAGCAATGGTTCCCTTATTTATTCATGTTATATAATATATATATTATATATATTATTTACAGGTAATACATAATATAATATATATTATATAAATATATTATATAATATTCACATTGTTATTATAATGATAGAGTGTATGACTTTTTATCTTCATGAATGCTTGAACAAGTATCATTGTGACATTACTGGACTTCATCTAACCTCTCAGCTATTAGATTTTTATTACATTATGTACTCTATCATATTGGCAGTCTGCATATCATGTCTGGAAAGATCCCAGCCCATGAAGAACATCAAAAAACAGAACTATTAAACCAGATGGAAGAAACTTATGTAAAAAATCTGAAAGCAGCTGTCCCCAGGTTAGAGAAGGTAATCTTTTTGAAACTGGATACACAATTTATTGCATGTTCATGTGGTTTACTTTGATGAGTGTTAAACTTGAGGTGTAATGGTTAAATAAAAATACAGTACTTATTATACCTTCTTGTTCAATAGCTCAGCCTAGTCTTACAACCTATCCGTTCTTGTCCCGGTACTGACAAAGTGGCAGTCTTTTGATAAGGCAATGGTAGTGTTTTCCTCTATCAGCAACTAATTGATATATCCCATACAGTTCTAAAAACTCACAGATACAGCATGCCCTCGTTACAATAAACAAGTCACTAATTCACCAGCGTCTTGTCATATTCCTCAGAGTGTGTTTATGATTCTCTTTCGAAAGTAGGCCATTTTCCTTCCAATAATGGAAGGAACCAATCATCATCACCACAAACCAGAACCGATGTGGCAAATTTTACTTCACATGTCATGCCAAACAACGTATAGTAGCTAGCTCAGATGATTGTACCTTGTGTTTGCATGTTGACAGTATGTGATTGACACAGTGTGGATGTGAACAGTGAGTGTACAGGGGCTGTACCTCTTGTCAATGTTATGTACATGCCCATGAACGTAGGAGTTATCCAAGACTTAGTGGACAAAAGCAATCAGAGGATATAACAGGTCAAAACAGACCACCAGTACAGAGAGAACTGCTCTGTCTGTATATGGAGCAGAGCTACCAACAGAAAGCTTGGACATTTTAGGAATGTGGAAAGGAAGGGGAAAGATTCAGTAAGTCTTGACCAAGACTAAAAGTGATAGAATCCTAAGTTGTGTGTCGGATTCATCACATATGCACACTGCACTCTGATTGTCTACTTCAGTGTTTGTACAGTATGATGTCAAATGCAATCATAGACAGAATTTTTTCAAAGATGCATTCATCTGGATTTCTCCATCAATTCAAAATAGGAAGGATGAACTAAGTGTAAATATAGAGCAATTTATTCCACTTGTATGTACTGTAGGCTCTGAAAATCTTTGTGGAAATATGTACGTTACAAAATGCCATGAGAGGCATGTACTTGCTCTCTAATATTATGTTGGTAACTCTACACTATTTTAAGATGCCTTCTTTATGTGGCTATAGATATGTCATGTATGTATGTGCCTGTTATGTGTCCGTCGGGCTACGGCATGTCGAGGAGGGTGAAGGGCTCTCACCATTACGGTGATTTAGAAATATGAGGTCGCATTCACGACCACAAGTTCAGTTAGCTCACTGAAAATGAAAAACCTACAGCAGATTTTACATCATAAAGTTTGATTAATTTGATAGATGTGTGGGGCATACACTCCACAGTAATGCAAGTACAGTAGTTGTGCCTGCCTAGGGAGGACACTACTTGTAGGTTTCCTTAATTCGGTGTTGAAGTCATTCAGCTGCTATGATTGATTTGTGGATTCAGTTTGTTTCTTGGTGGAGTGTGGTTGAAGTTTTATGAACATGGCTTTAAACATATCTGTGAGCTGTTTTTTTTTTTTTAAAAAGGAAGTTTTCATTACATATCCCTTCTCTTCTTTTTTCAGGAAGGCATCCTGGCCTTAATTGAGCCAATGAACACAAGAATATCTTTCCCAAACTATTTTATGAATACAGTCGATCTGGGTAAGTTGTAGTCCTTTTTAATCACAATGCATGGGGGAGGGGGGGATATTACAAAATAAGTTCATTCTGGTGTGTTTGTAATGCTCACTACACTTATAGGCTCACATCTTTATCCCAACATGCATCTACTGTATCAGTATACTTGACTGCAGACACAATAAAATTGAAGTCACCTCTCCTTTAAATTGGTATTATTATGAAGATTGATGTAAAAATTTGAATAGTTATCAAAACCACGTTTTACGATGTTCACCGGTGAAGATATTCTTCACCAGCGAACATACTCTTCTCTGCATGTATCACCTCTTATTAGCTTGGCAGGCAGGTGATGTTGATTGCTGAAACAGGTGTAAATTATGTGCAACAGTGATAAGGTTTTTACAGTGGCTGTAAAGAATGTTCCCTTGATCTCTTCAACAGCACTTCGCGTCATTGAGAGAGTTGGACATCAGAATCTGAAATTGCAGTTTGTGAGTATATGGTAATAGCTTAACCTATGTGTGCTGAAGTCGTTCCATTTACATGCTCCGAGTAGATCTAAAATGAAAGAGGATGCGTCTTTGACCGCAGCCAATTCCCAAACACAATGCCAATGCCTAGCGAGTTCTTGATTCAAGAAATTGCTGTTAGAAGAAGGACTTACATCATTACATGGCCACAAGAGATTTCCGGTTGCCTCCAGTTTTGAAAGTGTTAATAGTTTACATTGGCAAACTACTGCAAACAGCATTTGTTGTTCTTTAAAATAAAAGTGCCTATTTATTTTATCATTGACATTTGACACCTGGACAAAACTTACAGCTTGGGTTTATTGTAGATTAAGCTTAAAATTTGTGAGAAAAAAGGTCACAATTTTTACACTATCCTAATACTACTTTGTTAAGTAGATACAAAGGATGTTCAATTAATTTGTGTCCCATGACCCTACGACATATTTCCCAAAATTCCCATGATGCTATGCCACCACTGCAGCAATTTGTAAAAGCTGTAGCTTCCAAACAGAACATGCCTAAATTGAACTGCTGTTTTCACCAATGAAGAGAAGAAAACCTCCTTAAGATTATGGAATTTTAATATTTTTCACTGGTAAGATCTTTTCATCTACCTTCATGCATACAGTATGTACCTCTTGTAGTCTTGCAATTGCTGCTGAGTAATATCTGTTTTTCATCATTTTGATAAAGGAACTGTCATAGTAGCAGTGATGAATGATTTGATTCAAGTTGATAACTTAGCATGTTGTACATCTTTATGTTTTTCTCCTTTCATTTTAGGATTTCTTCCACGTTCAAATTATGCATGGAAACCTAACGAAAACCTTCAAGGACAATTTTGAACAAGTTGGTAAGTGAATTTGGTTTCTGTGCTTGCAGTACATTCACCAAACGAAAAGTAAAAACTGAATACTGTACATGGTCATTGTTTGATCTTTAGAACTCTCCCCACAACCAAGCAATGAGAAATGACCAGTGAGTTGAGACTGGTTGCTTCATTTTTTATCAGCTAGTCAGAATGAAACCATCAATAATTAAGACAGTGCTAGCAGGGAAAATGTTTGCATTAGCATCAAGTTGTTTGCTAACACGTTCTCCACCCTCATCTAGATCTCGAGGTAAAAATTATGTGTGATATTCCATACATCAGTTATGCTGATTAAAAGGAATTATCCAAAGTTTTTTACTGAGAAGATACTGAGAAAGTATGCTTTTTTTTAAACATAACTTGTTCTGGATGTTTTTCAATGAAGAGACCGTTTTTTTCCCCCACGATGATGAGGATATTTTTTAACTTTTTTTCCCTCAATCTCAAGGTTACATTCAGATTTCCCAACCACCTCACAGGGGAGAACCAGATAGTGCCGGTGAAATTGATTACAACTACATCTTCTCATTCCTGGAGAAAATGGGCTACAGTGGATGGATTGGTGCGGAGTATATACCGACAGGTTTGTATTGAAACTGTTCATTTGTGAGAAGTACTCTGTGCAGTTTTTTGGCATTTAGGCCATACAGCTAAGCAGCTGGTTTGGTAACAAGGTTAAGGTTATTTCCTCCCAAGGTGGTGTGTGAGGTGTGGGTTCAGTATTTCATCAAAACTTGGCATGTATAATGAGGTGATATGGCAGACTTTTACTATGGACACTCGCCACTGGTTTGATTGTTCGTAGCAGTTCATTGTCTGTAACCTTGCATAAAGATTTGTGACTCTAGAAACTGAACGTAGTGCTAGTACCCCCCACCCTGGAGCCTTTATGGTATTTCAGGGGGGTAATTATGGATCGCCAATGCTGTATCACTATCTTGTTTTCCTTTTTATTATGTAAGGTTACTGTCTGATGATATGTCACTGTAGTGACTGTACTGTTCTATGAGTAGTCAATATCAAAACTTTTAATTAGGATGCCATATAAATGTGGGGTGGCTTGACCAACCTGTGGAAAATTTTATCATCTGGTAATGAAATGCTGCCCTATTTACAAGAAAACTACTGCTATTGTGTTTAAAGCATTTAATATTGCTGTTTTTTTACTCAGGAAAATCAGAAGAAACTTTGAAATGGTTCCAGAAATTCAAATAAGCGGAGGCTAAAAGCGCCTTTCATGGTCAGATCACTGCCAGGCAGCCACACAATAACCTCAGCATGCCCAAGTGACTCAAACAGTATTAAACCTTTGAAAGGTGACGTAACACAAACAAGGACACATGACAAAATCCTGGAAAGTATGTTGCATCCATTTTAATTCATTTCCTGCAGAGACATTTGCAGATTAAGAAGAGGCACACTCCATTAATTAAAATCAAGGATCACACAGCAATCACTTCCACAAGTATCTTCACATAATTTTTCTAATCCTCTGTGCTTTATACATTGAAAGATGAATAGATAATCACTCTCTAGATTTCAAATCATACAATAAAATCTTGGGCAAAGAAGAAAAAAAGAAGAAACATAGATCAGACCAAAAATGAGGAAATATTGATAGTAACAATTAAAAAGAGAGAAAAAAAAAAAAGGACAAAGAAGCAGAGTTTACGTTTGATAATCAACTATGGCAGATACTGAAATGAAAAGAAATATTCTGTAACAGAATTGACAAACATATTTGATATCATTAATATCCATTCTGAATGTAACTACAAAGCGATGTGACATACAGCTCAGACCCAGGAGGGGGATATCTGCAGTTATCATTACAGTCCCAGGTACAACAGTATCAACAAAATGTCTTATGTGTGAATATTACGAACATCAAAACCATTGAAAATTTTACACAATTTTTGTGTCGCTGAGATGTAATAAATATAAACAATGAAGGAATCTTTCAGCTCAGCCTTGCAGCAAAAGAAAACAAAACAACAGAAAAAAAGAAACAATGAAAGGAGGGAAGGGCAAATAGATTTGTAAAAAATATTTCTTTAAAGAATAACCCCGTTACCTGGAAGGTTACTGCTTAAAAGTGGCAGAGGAAGTGACCCTTGCAAAATTTCATTCATACTTTAATAAGATGATTATATCAAATGTACTTCATGCAACAAAAAACAAGAAAAAAGAGATTAAAAAAAAAGAACTTGCCACTTTCAAAATATGGTAATAACCAATATCAGATAAGCGACAAAAATTTGTTGAAAGCAAACCAACCTTGAGTTAACAGATTCATTGCAATATGAAAGTTGAAAATTTTTACATTGGTAAAAAATAAGTAGAAAAAATTGAGACTGCCATATCAAATAACCTTCTGCAATCTCTTGTAGACATTGCTGTGGTACAACCACTCTAACTATTAATCACTATTTCATATTAAAATGACTAAATCACCAAAAGAAAATTTTCTAATCTTGTTTTGTTTTACAGTTTAATAACAAATAATAAATACAAACATGAAAAATTTAAAGCATTTATGCATGGATTTGTTCGTTGTCTAAGGAGTGACTGCCTGGACCCCATGGTTTACAAGATGTCTGAGTGACTCTTTAAAGTCTGCAGCCAACTTGTGAATACCAAATATTACCACTGGCATGGTACCTCTAGCTTTCATGGAATATGGGACACTAGTTTCAGGGCAGCAAAGACTTCATGGAAAGATTTGCCTCTGGAGATTAGAGAGACCATTCAAGAAGTAATGCTGACATTTTGTCTCGCTGCGCCGAGATGTGAGGCAGTCTTGTAGGACTGCATCTACTCGAAGTTGCTTCCTTATATATGCTGTTTTACTATTCTGTTGTAATGCTACAGTACGGTAAAGTAACATTGCGCAGCACCTGACACAAACAATGTATAAATGTGAAAAGAATCATTACAGCTATGAGGTCCTCAAAGGCATACACAGCAGTGTCTGGATTAGCTTCACAACCATTTTAGTCACACTTAATGAAGACTTCTTGGGAGACACTAAGGAGGGAAAAATCAACTACATTTTTACAATTTGATGTTTGGCAAGGCAAACAAAAGTACTGCTTAAATTCCATCCTTTTTAATCATTAGACATATGAGACAAAACCACACCGCAAAAACACTAGTAAAGGCAGAATCAAGATAAAATTGAAAATGAAATTGGAAACTCTGCTATCATGCAGATGATCTGGCCAATTGGGATACATTTGGCCAATCTGTAGCGAATCATATAAATCCTACACAGGTGATAATCCTTATATCTATAATGGTTAGAGAAGCAGTGCTGTTACATTGACCCACAATTTTTAGAGCATGAAGGGAGCAGCAGCTTCAAAAGCTTTCTGTGACCCAAATTATCACAAAATGATACTGAATATGAACAGATGTCGGTTGATTACATGCAAAAACTATTCCTTGCAGGAAACTAACAGTGATATTTGGACATCAAACTTCATAAAGATTTTGAGAAGATCTTGTGATTCAACATTTGACAAAGTGGGAGGTCAGAGACCCAAGACTGTTGATGTTAACAGTGCAACCTCTCTAGGTGTATTGCATCTATTCAAAGTAATTCTATAGAATGGAGTTGCAAATGAGTAATACCACTCTAACATTACAAAGGGGGTTGAACTATGGCTCACACACATTACTGTTAAATTTGATGTTTCAAAGTAGCTACACCCTGTGCATACAAATGTTGATATTCTGAGCTTCTCTCTGTTGGTATGCTTGCTGTAGGTATGGGAATGCACATCAGATTGCACAAAGACTGCAATATATGCAATTCAAAGGCTTCACGAGTGGTGACAGGAAATAACGCTACATGTTTACCAGGAAAGACACATCTTGCACTCAAAAGTCACTGTTTCCCTAGGAGGTGTCTACGGTACCGTTTGACTGTGTTGTCATAGCAGTAGGTTCACTCTCATCCAGTGTTTTGATGTTCTGCAAGTCCTTTGTCAGCTTAGGAAGAGTTCTGACTGAGTCATCATCAAGGGCATTCTCCAACCCCACTATCCTCTCACCTTTGGCGTCAACTTTGTCTGCAGATGACCAAGAAGATGTACAACACGTGACATCATCAGAGGGGAGAATTGTTTCTCAAGTAATCCAAAAAGATATATATACATATATCCTTAACATCAGCAACTGGATGTCAAATTGAGGAAATCTGGCAAAGAGCTTGAAATAGTCTCATTCAAAAATTTCAACACGTGCCTTCTTTTCCACCACATTACCTTCCATCACAATACCTTCCAGACTGTTATGAAATGGATAACTGACCTATGATTGAATCCAATGAATGGACAGGAAGAGTCTAACCAATAAATTTAAGCAAACCTAATCACACAAACCAACCAGCTGCATCTGACAAAAGGGTGATCTAAGCATTTGTTGCTTCCAAAACAAAAACGGAATCCATCTAATTATGAAATGGGGAAACAAGAATTTGCGACCAGGGCAGTTTCTTTGCATCATCATGGTCCTTTTACAATCAAGTTCGTACATGATCACCTCAAACTTTGAAAACAACAAAACAGTCTACAACCAGAAACATGAAAGCAAAGTTAAATACATTCTGGCAGCTACATTCTGGCAGCTGTATCAACTGTAGTACATGGTAACATAAAGGACAGCCTTATGCAAACACATTGTAGTAAAGATATTGCCATACACAGCACCTCCGAGAATTTTGCCTTGGACAAAGTGCACCTTTGAGACTTGGACTTACACAGAACGTAACATATGTGCAAATATGTAGACTGTAAAAGCAGCATGCGTCAGTGAAACTACACGTACACACACTTCTTTGCATAACCTACCCTGTATGGCTTTTCTCTAAATTATTTTTCAAACTGTGTATCAGTTTGAGTTAAAGCAAAAGACATACCCATGACTGCTATAGGTGTCTCCCCGGCTGCTGTGGCTACTCTGTGTTCGATCAGGTAAAACATATACTCGTCGTAAAGGAGCCGTATGAGATGGAATGACCCAAAGCTTGCAGCACTCCTTAATGTGAGATCCCTTATCACCATTGAGCTGAGAGTAAAGGAAATACAAAGCAGAGGTTTAAAACTATTCAGCAATGGTGCAAGGTTAAACTTGCAATTTGCTAGAAGCATCAAATTACCACGAGGTTCCCAACCTAAACGATTTTTCTAGACATTGACCGAGGCCAAACCAGACAATCACACAGCTCAATGAGAAAAGACCCTCTGGTAGCAGTGAGGAAGTATAAAAGTACTGCCAAAGGTGACCATCCCTGGATTTCAATGCAAAAATCCTTTAAAATAATACATGTTGGATTACTACCACAATAGTTACATAACACTTGCACAGACAGGTATGAGTCCACTTCAAGCTAACACATAGTATGGATTCACAATTTTGTTAAACCTGCTGTTCTGAAAATGGCACTTCTATTGCCAAAATACATGTTTCTTGTAAATAAAATGGGGATAACGAGACTGGACACTGGGGTTTGATATAAACTGCAGTCTTGGCATGTGAGAGAACAATGCTGATTAACTTGCTTTCATTGCTCTTCGCAGTCAACACTCCATGCTAATCATTGGATCGATCAGGAAAGGATGACTGAGGTTTGACAAGCTCATTAATTGTAACTGTACAAAATTATGCACTATCTCCCCCCCCCCCCAAAAAAAAAATGATTTACATGTCATGGGAGCAAAACAGGTGCATTTCTTGGGTAGACATCTTCAGTACAATATTTTCAGTCCCAATATGAAAGACGTTTTTTCAGTCCTAAAATGAGTTTTCAGTCCTAAAATGAGTTTTCAGTCCTAAAATGAGTTTTCAGTCCTAAAATGAGTTTTCAGCCCGAAAATGAGAGACATGTTTTCAGTCTAAATATGGAATGTACATTCAGTCCGAAATGAAATATGAGTTTTCAGTCCGAAAAATAAAATACACGTTTTCAGTCCCAAAATAAAATAGACAAGTCAGTCCAAAGATGACAGGTTAGAAAGCGCCCTTTATTCCCACTGCCATTTTGATTTTCAAGGCTCCAGGTGCTTGACAATGTTACAGTAGCAATTGGAGGGAATTCAATACCATCCATCACATGCCTTTTATCTGCTACATGGGGGAAAAAACAA
Source organism: Stichopus chloronotus (assembly GCA_021234535.1). Classification (NCBI taxonomy): domain Eukaryota; kingdom Metazoa; phylum Echinodermata; class Holothuroidea; order Aspidochirotida; family Stichopodidae; genus Stichopus; species Stichopus chloronotus. The sequence goes on from CM037839.1 coordinate 12,405,942, forward strand.
CCATTTTGTCAAAGATCTCGCTATTCAAAATAACTTGTTTTGATGAATTTGTGGTAATAAGAGAGGGATGTTGAGTTGTCTCTTGAATTTACTAAATTTTACTTAGTCTGTCAACTTTTCTTCAGATGGTGATGACAAATGTTCAAAATAAGAAGATCCCCATGTGTCACATACAAGTGAACATAATGAATATTCAATGATTCAAGTTGGTTTCTGAAAATTCGTAACCAGACACTTTTCGTATTAGCACTTATTCATATGCACACATCAGCCAGTACAAGGGTAAAAATTTAACCATTTTGACAGTTTGCATGAACATTCAGGGTGCGAATTTAGCGGTCGTCCGATCGTCCGAGGCAACTGACATTTGTGTCGGACCACTGAAATGCACCAAAACACGTTTGCTTAGTCGTCCTGCTGGCGACCAAATTATTAGGGTCTAACACAGTGAACCCAACGTTATTAGCTTATGTCATCAATGCAATCTCTGTAAATGGTGAAGGTAGGCGGAGTTTTATTTACAGTCCTGACCATAGCACGCCTTTCATCGAATTGTGAAAGGAAGGTTTGCCTGCCACTAGCATACATTAAAAACTTTTCAACAATTGCAGGAAAAGGTAAACCAATCATATGGCCTCCCAGACACTCCACGCCTGTCAGTCATTCTACATCGGTATCATGGGGGCGGGGCATAGACAGCTCGTTCACTTATAACCCGGCGAACAACAGCTGAAAATTCCCCATTAAAACAGCACAGGGATTTGCTCATCTCGAGCGACTGAAGTACCGTATGATGCAATACGGCAGTTGTTTTGAATGGTCCCCGGTCCCCATACAGGGCCCCCGATTTTCCTCGTTTCATAATAGGAATTTCCGTGTTTTTCCGTTTTCAACTTTCTTATTTCTGTGAATTTCCGTTTCAAACATAATGACAATTGCAAGTTACTCGATCGTGTGAGAATTGCTCCTCATGTGTACAAAATCGCACGGAATCCATATACACAGTGTACCGTTAAAATGAAAACTGAAAAAAAAAAACATCAGCGTAACGTGGGTTCAATCAAAAAAATCATTCCACATTACTTCAAATTTTGAATAATTCACAAAATGTTGCATACTTCATGTAACCCAAACTATATTACATGCATCTTTCAAGTTGAAATGTACAGAAAGGTCTCATTTGAAAAAATACAAAGGATTGCCCAATGCCTTCTGAAAACTTACAGTAATTATATCCTAACGTAGTTAAATGTATAAGGAATAGCCTAACCACCTCAGAGATTACGTGCACGTTTCATCGCCCGTGAAAGAACAGCCGACTATTTGTAAATTAAAGAAGTCATATTGTTCAATAAACAATCAAATGTATTCTACTGTTTTTCAGTCCCAGAGGCTGAAAATATTGAGCTTCAAGATTGGATTTGTGGAAAGACGGCTTTGTTGAGGCAACGGTAGCATTAATGTTAGTAACTTACCCTCCTCGAGTTATCGAGGGCGAGGCATACCGTAGTCAGTGCTAGAGCGCATGGGGAATGTTTGGTTGATTCAATTGGGTGTTTTAGCCAGCTGCAGCTTGGGTCGCCTTTCGTTTTATGCTTGCGAAGTGTTGCGATAGTTTCTTTGATATATCGATTGTAAAGTTTATGCGAGAAACTTAAAACTGTAAACTATGTACACTGATATTTCATTAATTTTAGATTTTTTTCTGCCAAAATTGGTCAAATCTGTGAATTTCCGTCGTTCAGTTCAATTTCCGTTTTTTTTTTACCGGGGAAAATTGATGGCCCTACCTATAGCCCTCGTAGTGTGCATGTTACGTTGTTTGCGTATACAATCAGTGAGTGGCGGTGGATTTGCTTTTATTTCTGCAACTTGTAAAAGGTAGTGGACTAATTTTTTCAAGGAGCAGTGGTCTACTAGTGGTTCTGTTGGTGATAATTAAATTTGCTGTGCCTTCCATGTTGCCATGACCATGACGTCACGATCATGACCAATGGCTAGATAAAAGAAATACAGTTCATGTAAGATTTATACAAACACTTGTTTTTTATACGGATTTTTGAAGGACGACCATAATTGATGAAGGACTACCAAGTTGTATGAAAAGTTGACAAGCAGGTTGTCCTTTGGACAGTAAAAAGTCCTTAAATTCGCACCCTGACATTGAATGTGAAACTTGACTAAGTATGCTAATTATAAGTATTGTCATGTACTTATACCCTTCAAAATCAACACAATCATCATAATCATTTAGAGTGAAGTCAAATGTCATTTTCCTTTAAAAAAATTCATTTTCAGCCTGAAAATGTGTATTTTATTTTCTGACTGATAACTTGTCAGACTGAAAACTTGTCTGACTGAGAGGTGTGTTCTGATTTCTTCGAGCGAGTATGGCAGTAATAAACTTACTTGTAGAAAGACCACTTGAGTAGAAATTGTCTGGCAGCTTTTGCAAAATTTGGCGAGTTTTCATGTGGCTTAAGGACCTGTGTCACCACACTTTCCAACCAGGCTGCCCACTGCTCCAGAGAATTCTGCTGTTGAAGTGTTTGCTTGAAGTCCTGTTCAAAGTGCTGAACAAGTTCATCTTCACATTGACACACCCAAGAGGCTTGCTCCTAAAACAAACACGACAAAATAATGATCTTTAGAGGATGGTGCCACTAGAAGTCACGGTATTGATTTGTCTAACATGGCAAGTCTCTTGGGCCAAATCGACATAACTTTTACACATTAATTTCTTATGTTTACCAGCTGCTGCAAGAAAAGATAAAAAAAAAATTGCCCACAACCTGCATCTGTCAGCAGATAATGAAACACCACTCAATACAATGGGCAACTAGTGTGGTACCAACAATTTTGCATGCACTTAATCATTCATACTTGAAATTCATTGCAACTCTTTGTCACACCCAGTCTAACACTGAATTTTCATAAGATGTTGGTCAATTACTACAGCAGCAAATACACAGTTGATGACACCCCCACTTGAACCAATCCTCACATGATATCATACATGCTTATCCCTTCTTGAGAGGCACCTACCCTGACCATTATGATATATCTGGTTATCACATCATGTTTTATCATGTAGAAAAGGCGTTCTCAAGACATGACTTTAGCACACTATGGAAATATGTGATAAGTAGGTGCTTTATTGATCACAGACAAAACAGTCAGTGTTGGATGCAATCTAAACATGTCAAAAAAAATGCTCCAGTTTAATTGTCATGGACATACATTTGCAGGTCCTACTGACCATGCAATGTTATAGTTTGATGTGCTTTTTTTTAAGAATTTTTAAGTTAAGAAAAAACTTTTTTTTTTGCCCTGCCCACACACTTCTTCCCGATCTGCTTGGTTTTTTTTTTTGCTATCACAAGTAGAATTCTTAACCAAAACAGGTTTTGTTCTGACGACGGAAATGATCTTTCCAAGTTTCTAGGGATGTCTTTGCAACAATAGCATTCTGCAACAATAGCGCTCATTGATACAGTCATAAACCATAAAAACAATTTGTGGTGCTGCCAACAGGCCTTTTGTGTTCCTACTTCTATTTAGGCCAGCACGCCCAATTTATTTTTAAAGTTTCGGATGAGAAATTAGTTTTTTTCTCAACTTGGTGTAATATCAATGGACAAACATTACAATTAGATATAAGGCACTCCCTCCAAAACAAAGGCAAAGGATGACAAACAGAGGTGGTAGCATTTAGGAGGTGTGATGGTGATGTGGTTATGACTGAAGATTGCATGTGCAAATCATGTGAACAAATCTGCGCTTGCATCCTTAAGTAAGAAATGTTCTTAAGTGAGACACTGTTTCCTTCAATTTGGTATATAGTGGAGGTTAAAGTTCATTTGGGGTCAACATGGGTCAAATTGTGAAAACCTTGTAATCACATTATCTCAAGGAGGAGCTTGGACAGATCTCATATTCAGTATACAGATGTATTTCATAAGTATACAAGAATTCTGTTATCTTTGGTGAGGGTTAAAGGTCACTTAAGGTCAACAAAGTCACATTATGAAATTCTTGTAAACAATTTTCATGGAAGGAAGCTTTGACAGATGTCATATTTAATATATGGGTGTATCTCATTGAGTACAACAACATTTTAGTTTTAAGTGAAGGTTAAAGGTCATAAATTGAGGTCAACATGGGTCAAATTATGAAAACCTTATAGACATGATCTCAAAGAAGGAAGCTTGTAAAAATCTCACAATTCATATAAAGCATAGGTAGCTTGGGACACATCCTAATGCTATAATGTCAGGATCAGAAAAAAAAATGTTCATAATTGGATCATTGACACTACAGTGTATTTGTGCATTCTGGGTTTATATTATACTTCCTCACACTTTCTGACCACATCAGCAAATTTAGCAATCTTGGGCACACTGTTACATTTTTTGACGATTATGCTGAAAAGTGTCCTCAGTCTACAAACCACTGCACACAATGTTAAACACCAAAAACAGTAAACACCAAGCTCTCACAAAAATGATCAATACTTTGTTCCACAAGAGGGTTGTGGGGCGAGGCTTTACCTGAACATTAGCGAAATCAACTCTGTTGAGATCGCTCAACATCTGATTAATTTGTGAAGTGTTCTGTAAGACAGCCCTTGCCGCTTGGGCCAAGTGGTTCAACGACGTGTAGCGTCTCAGGGTTTGGGCAAAGGCAGTCACAGCACCAATCTGTAAAAGTACAAAAGCAAGAAGTTCTGGACAAACAAATCACTCTCTCAACTTCCACTAAAACTGCTGACCATACACCTAGTGAGGACTCCTTCAATGGACTCCAGTGTTTGCATATTTCAAGCATTTTTCAAAGAACTCTTTCTCCTTTTTATTTTTTTCAAATTAGTGGTAATAACGTACAAGGATACATATGCATGGAAAAAATGTCCCTCCCTTTCACATGACAAGCCTAATGCAAGGAAGTCCTTCACTTTTAATGTGCTATATGTCATGACACTTTATAGCATAAGAAAAGCAATTTGGTAAATGTTTTTAGATGTCCTGTTGCTTTCCAAACTTATTTACCCTTACAACAGAGTCCTTGAAAGGAAAGAAATATAAACTGCACACACAACAACAACATGTACTCTTCATAAACAAGTAAATAACATAATATTAACAAATTTCACAACACTGAATGAGTTCACTTGCGGTAAATTCAACAGTTTACCTCCGAAGTCTATGAACACTTGTTGACTATTGAAACTTTGCAATTGAATTATCACAATTTCAACCAAAACCTCATTCAGATAACATGACAGAGACAGATTAAGTTTACAAAATTAACAAAGAAGCCTTTGTAATCCTACCTTCAAATTAACCATTTCTTGCGGAATGTCGACCATGCTGTTTTTCAGCCATCCTTCCAGACTTTTGGCAAAATTTCTGATGGCCTGTGTTAACGTACCTAGCAAGGAGACAAAAAGCATTAAGACATTAGTGTGCCAAATGTAACATCTACGATGGCCACCAGCCTGAGACATGCAGCTGTTGAAGTAAGTGTTCCAGTGGTTACTAACCAAGACAATGTTGTTTCAAAGGGGAGACACTTCCCTTTCAATGGCTCTCTACTTCAAGGTGTTTTTAAGGGGCTCAATGAGTTGATATTGTTTGTTTTGTAAGGAGTGAAAGAAACCCATTGCATGCCAATGTATCCAATGAGCCCTGTAAGTCAGGTACTGAATAAGTGAGAATTCGTAAAGGTGTTGCCTATGGTTAATAACTTACTGGTAAAAAAGTGTCTGGTCACAAATTTACAATAGGTGATTTTGATTGTAATAATTGCCCCATCATTGTTGCTTCAGTTGTGTGTCAGATGTTCAGAATCTCTTAATAAACGATTTTATGATCCACAAAGTTTCAAAACTTAACAGGAGTGACAAAATTCCCTAAGATGAAATTTGTGAACGAACTCGAAAAATGCCTTTAATAAAAGTGATTGTGAGGGATCTAGTGTCAAACTGTGTCAGCATTTGCAAATGCCTGATGCTTCTGAAGGTATTCCAGTTCTCTCCACTGCCTGACAAATCCAGATATGCTTCAAATATAAAAAGTATTGTTAAAGAGCACCAAGCACCTTTTGTTTGCTGGTTTGCCATATTGTGTGCTGATGCAATATCACTTGTAGGTTTTTCTAATGTGCTATAGCCTGTAATATAGATGGTAGTATTATCCTTGTGTAAGTGCTAGAGCCAGAGTTATTGACTCTTGGAAGTCAAGGACTTGTGATTCAAGTCACCATTTTGATACATGTGACTTGACTTGAAAGGAAATGACTTATGACCTGACTTGCCGGTTTTGAAATATAGATGACCTGTTACTTGACTTGCTGGAAAAAGACTTGTTTATATTAATAATTTCAAATGTTTGAGCAAATGATTTTAATTTGAATAATTTTTGGAGTTCATTCTTTCTGTTCCTTCCCCTGAAATGGACAATCCACGTCATACTCAATCACACACGAATGTATATCATACTGCAGTTGTTCCACCCGCCTGGTGGTGTTGCTGGGTAATGATGGTAAAAAACAATTCAGTGGCATCAACAGGAAGCTGTTATCTAAATAACAGCTTGCAATATGAAGCAAAGTGGGAGCATTTTCTCAAAACATTTCAAACATGTCAATGTGTATTGCATCACACCAAAGTAGATGCAGATGAAATCTGGAAAGTACCTGGGACAAAAATACAAATTCAGCCAGAGAATGTCTCTCTTCTTCTTTAGACATAACAAGAAAACTGACGAATGGCAGCAGGACATATTATTCCATCAAATACTTTTCAGTGATGCTTCTTGTAAACACAATAACTCAATAACCCATAGTCGGATATTTCTCTTATTGTGGCGGTAGAGAAGTAGAGAAGTTCTTTCTTTGTCAAGTTCCATAGCAAATGCAGCCTTCATTTCTAGTGTGCATATAATTCACTACTTTTTTTTTTTTAGTGTGTAAACGTCATGCCAATCCTCAACATGGAACTATGAAATCACAATGTGCCAGGAAGTAAAATCTTAAAAAAAGAGAGAAAGTAAAAATTAATTTAAAGTGATTGCGTGTGTACTGAAAAACCAAAAAGATAAGGATATGCTTGATCTTAACTTTTTCTTTATTTTTAAATGTACACATGAGGTTGTACATGAACTGGACTATGTCTTTCAATGGAGGAAAATGACAGTAACTACTTCGAAAAGCAACGGGATTGGCATAAAAACAGTAAAAAGCAGAAATCATATTTGAAAATTAACGATTCTTACTATAATCGCCTACATAATGAATATGCAACAGTACAGGTCTCACTAGTGTACCAAAAACGCTACTCAAGTCGTCGCTCCTTGGTAGGTATCGGTAATTGTAGTATTTGGTGAAAGGGAATACTGTGTTTACAAATAACCTACGAACTGAACACAACCTTGCCCGCGGCGGCAGTGATCTTGAGTTGTTAACTGAATATTCAATACTAGTATACTTCCCATTGGCCTGCTCAAGGAAGCACACCGTTGATTTGAATGAAAACTGTCAACCACTACATTACCGTATTCTACACTTTTTGTCGTTATGTTAGAGGAATTTGAAATCATATGGCAAAATTAACCCACTGAAACGTATTTATTTTCCCAGATTGTCTGAATGGTGTAATTAAAAGCCAAGTGCCAAACTTTTGGAGAAGAAATTTCGATGTTTTTACTTTTTGCCTACGCACACAATCACTTTAAATATTACCACGACAGAACTTCTTCTTGACTTTGGTATGTGTACTGCCACATGTCTTGCTCTAATGAAAACCCCAAGTATCACTCTCACATCATTCCCATGTAGGACTGAAAACTGAACCGAGACTGGTGAGGTACAAACAGTATTTGACAAGAGCTATATAACTTGTGACTTGACTCTGTACATTGGAAAATGACTTGCAATGAAACGAAGTGACCGGTGATTTACAAAGGGAAATAGGGCGTTTAGAATACATCAAGATGGCATACAAAAAAAGTAGCTTTAATCCTTGTTAAACCATTCAGTCTCATCAATAAACATCTGGACAAGCTTTAGCTTCTCAAAAAATACGCATGTGAACAATGACACAACATGCATCATTTGAAGTTTGGGTGAAAAAATTTTTTTGGAGCAACAAATAACTGAATTTCTATCTGTGAGATATTTATTCCTTGCATAGAAGGCCACAGTTCTTTCTTTCCTTGGATTATCTATTATTCTATGTCCACAAACATTGGTTTTTAAAAAAAAAATGATTGTTTTCTGTTAAATAAATGCCTTATTTCCCTTCAAATTGACTTGGTTGACTTGTGACTTGACATGATGAAGGACTTGACAAAAAGGACTTGACAACAACTGTGATTACCGCCTACCATATAGATGACAATATTATCCTTGGTTAGTAGATTCAATACTAACTCAGAGAGCAACAGCGATTACCTTTAATAGGAGCAGGTGAACTGATGAGACAATTTCTCACTTACTTGGAATTGGTCTCAGCACAGCTGGTATAAGCAGTTCAACAAGGCCTTGGTACAAAATGTGGTCGTAATGTTTGATGTATTTCTGCACGGGTTTTGACTTGGATAAGGCAATCAGCTTGGTTTTTGACAATCGTTTTTCCATTTCTTCTCTAAAGGGATGATAGTATTTAAAAAACATTGCATTCACAAAAAGTAATGTCTTCTAGAATTGAAAACCACTCACTAGAATTCCTTGAAACCTCTGCTCTGGCTACAACTAAAATTGTGGGCACAACTACAGTAAGTAAAAATAAATCTTATTCAAATCATAGGGTAATTTATCTAGATATGAAGTGAGGCTTTTAAGAACTAAAAAGACAAAAACAATTTAAATTGATGCAGATAAGGTGACAATTTTCAGAGCTGGAATTACTGCAACTCAACCTTTTAAGAATTACACTATTACAAGAAGAACCCAGTCTTAAAAGAAAACACTACTTACAGATTACCTGCAGGATCTAGACAGCAAAAAAAAAACAAAAAAAAAAACAAAAAAACGAGCAGGCAATCCACAGAGTTGCATCTCATCCCTATTGTTGTTCAAACACCCAACGCTTCACATTATACACAGAACATAAGTACACATAGCTAGGCACAGCTCACTTGGATGTAAGGAACACCCAAGTGTTGTGTAGATGTAGAAGTCACGTGCGCTTCAGGGTACATATTCCCACTGCAGATTTCATGTGCATCAAAGTAATCCTTTCAATTCCTATATTTCTCAAATCAGCGTGCCTGACTGACTATGGACAGCGAGTCCAGGGTCAGAATTTTGAGTCTAACGTCAAAACTGGTGATCACATGAAAATAGCTTTAAAAACTAATGACCGACAGGCAGATGGATGGTTAATGATAAATTCATATGAGGATTTCTAGAAAAAAATACCTACTTGCATTAATGAGTATAGTAAGTACTGTGTGAGTTGATCAGTATCATGAGTCGATAACTGCCTTGTAATGCCAGCACAGTGTGTAGACACGATGCGATTTTAATGTACACATGACCTACAATGTATACCTCAAAAAATATAAAAACATCTTTATACTGGCCTTATCATTTTTTAGGTTCAAAGCACATATGTTACTTATGTGATAGTTTCTGTTTTGGTATGAACTGAAAATTTAGAAAATTTGCAAACATGGCCAAAACTTGTGACCAAAATGTAGATGATGGGGCTTGTATGGTACAATTTTAGAAAGAAAAGACAACAGTCGTTTTGTTTATAAATATCATTATTTTTAACTGAGGTAATTAATTGTTTTTCTTTGCTTTTTTGTTTCTGGTAGAGATGAACTCAAGATATCTTCATAGACACTGCACTGTATATTGCAACCTTCAGGTCAAAATTCATTTTACATGGAGTTTGCCATCTAGACACCACTAAAATATAGAACAAAGAGAGAGACACCTGACCCCAATTATTACTGCAAAGTTTTATTGGTTTTAGTAAATGTTTGAATGTTTTATGGTTCCAAAGTTTCTTAAGTGATCGACTCATGATACTCCCAGTATACCTGTATGATGAGTAATGCAAAACATTTGAACTGATAATACTGAAAATGTAGAAACTGAAGCACATAGTCCGTTGTAAGAGTAGAGAGACATTATGATACAATCCTTGAATGAGAAAAGCAGAGATAAACAGCCAAAATTAACTTCACTTACTCCTTTTTCAGCAGACACATTTCAGGACAACATTGCATTTAGTTACTAGCTATTGCTGTGAAAATATCAAAATCAGTATACTTACAGTTCTGGATTGTGAGCCTCAACGGCCGGAGACCTCCAAAATTCTTGCCAAACATTTTCAATCACATTGAATTGAAGGTTCATAACAATATTCAAAATATTCTGAAAAGGGAGAAAATAGAAAACATTGCGTTAGTTAAAAGTTTCAGTAAAGTGGAACCAGTGTTTACAACACAGACACATACAATATGATCCTTGTGAGGGACCTTTGTCTAACAATAAGGCAACTTTCAGCTTCTATCTTAAATCCTAACTAGTGATGTTTTGGTTGAAATTTCAAGAAGCCCAAATAGCACACGACACACCTCACAAAATAACAAAACTTTTCTTTTGTCCCATTACCTCACAGTGCTCTCTGTAGATATCTTGCAGTTCTTTCACATCTTCAATAGTACAACATTCTGGAATGAGGGAGTCTCCAAATTCAAGTTCTTCAAATTGGGGCAAACACTGTGTGGCATCACCCAAGTACTGTTGATGATGTACCGTCTGGGCCAGTGCTTGATCTGTAGCAGCACCGCCAGCAGACCCATCCCCCTCTACTTTACCTCCATGGCCAGATTTGAACCTAAAGGTACAAAAGGAGAATGCTACGTCAAATGTCATTCAACAAAAATGTGTATGTCGTAATGGCTGTGAATGAGAACTGAAACTACATGTTACTGTACTTCATGCAGACTATAAACATCTCCAAAGTATACATCACTGACCAACACCGTGTCAAGCAACAAGAATGCAGGAATGCATTGTGGTTTTCATGATATATACCTAAGCAATTATTTGACACATTGTATGAAATGGGTTCATAAATGTCATTAATATGCAAAGTAGAAACAGTGATATCTCAAACAATGCACTTGCAGAGAAAATTGTTGACCTAAAATGACAACTGACATGCTTTCTTCCTTTGATCGAAATCAGTACACAACTGCTAATCTCAGTTGATCACAACAATATTTGCAGTGCCTCCAAAAAAAAAAAAAGACTTTTACTATGCTACACCTACATATTAAATATATGCAAACTTCATTATTTATCTCCAAATAATTTTGACCCCCAACGGGATTCAGACAGTATGAAAACCATCAAAGCTTGCTTTCTTCAGATATCATATTTTACAAGGCTATATGACACATGGTAGCAAAGAAGACTTCATTTCCACAAACACCAGGAACTTTCCTTGTACAGAAGGTGTTGCATCTAATACCTACGCATAAAAAATGAGATCTATCCGAAGTTTTGTTTAAGAGGTGCTGTTTATGAGGTTATGTTTACAAGGTTTTCAAAAGTTGACCTTTGTCGGTCTGCAATGACTTCTGACCTTCAGCAAAAGCAGCATGATCAACCTGCTCAATGTGGTTTGCCTATGGATTAAGTATGAGATATGCCCAAGCTTCAATTCTTGAGATATTATGTATTCAATACAGGCATAACAAACACATGCGCGTATACCATCATAGCTGCAAAAGTTACGAGTGTTATTGAAGCCAACAAATCTAAAGACTTCTAACTGCAGAAACTATGTTACTTCAAACATTCACATTTACATCTATCTCAAAACAAATGCACAGAGAGAGTTTCAGATGACTGTCAATCTCCAGTGAATGTCTTCAGTGAGGTTGGTAAATACCCGAACACTGTTGCTGAGCCACTCTTTATGCTCTTTACACTACTACACACACAGCACAATGGCACACAACACACAGTATGCAGCAAACTTAGCTACCCCATTTTCTTAAAGATACATGAGGACATTTGCACAATATTCACATATGGTACACTACGCTAGATCATAGTAAGATTAGGATCAGTATCAAATGAGCAGAGTGTCCCATGACTACCATGATCCAAAAGACAATCAGATAATCTCTTTGTACAAGACATTCAAATCACACAGTTTGATAATGTATCTAGCAATTTCATGTGCTTTACAAGTAACCTTGCAAAAATAAGTGCAGGTATACAAAACCCTGACCTTTTGTTTGCTGAGTTTATTGGTTGCTGTCTCATAGCTGTATGTCCACAGTCATCTTGGTATTGGTTCAACGGCGATGTACTTTTTATACGTATCCCATAATAATGGTACTTTGAGTTACCCCTTGTTCCAAGCCGTCTTGTCCTGAGACCAAGGAACACAGATCGAATCAGTTTACCAAATGATGCGGCATTGACTGGGTCCAGCTTGTTTTCCTGGCAGTGCCTCAGGTAATGGTTATAGAGTGTACTCCGAGGAAGACTCACGCCCTCTGCGGTCTCATAATTGTCGTACAGCCATTGCACCTGGAAATGGAAATGCGTCATATTATGACTCACCCATTCTTGTGGCCAACAAGGATAGCCCGATTAAATTAGTTCATCTTATCCTTATGAATACAGTGTTCTCCACAGAGGTCTAAGAGATGGGGAAGGGCAGCGACCCTCATGTGTGCCAGACCTGCACAAAGCAGTCACTGCAGAAGCAGTTTGAGGGAGAGGTACAACATTATGAGACACTCTATGTTGCAAAATGGTGCTACTTAGATAAGAGCACTCTAATGTAAGGTGTAGTATTTTGTTGTCAATGTTTTGACCAAAGGAAAGCAAGCTTTTGCAGGTGGATGTTTCTCTTTAGCATGCTTTTGTCTTCAGGAGGGTGGTCGTAATTTTAGGGGGGCCCCAAGAACCGGCTATGGAGAACACTGGTATGGGAGAATGGCATTTAAAATTCACAAGATTCAATGAAAATCCACCTTAGCAACTGAAAAAGTCTTGCCCTGCAGCTATGAAATCAGAGAGCTGCAGCATTGGCATGCCACTTACAAAACAGGACGGGCAATTTACATATCTCAGTATAATCACAGTGACTTACTGTGGCAGGAGAGGCACGTGTTGTGTGTGTCAATGGATGAGTGTCACCATCAGGGTGGCCTTGGACTACAAACGCTCTACCGGGCTGAGCCGTCACCAGCTGGGATCCGCTTAACATGGTGCTCCCGATCAATTGGGTGGTTCCACCAATAACGGTGCTCCCAACCACTGTACCAGCCATACACGTTGGTGTGCCGATGGTCTGAATGTTGGTTCCTCCTTGGGTCTGAGTTGTGAAGTAGGTACCTGCAGCCACTGGGATTGCTGTCCCCTGGGTGTACATTGCAGTTCCATCACTGTAAGAGTAGTTGTTGGGCCTGAGTCAGATATGTTTTTTTTTGTTTTGTTTAAGGTACAGTAGTAGTAGTAGCAGTAGTAGCAGTAGTAGTGGTAGATATGGATGGGTAAAGGTAAGGTCCATAGGTGAGTTGAGGTTAGGAGGCAGGCCACAGCAATGTCAGGTTAGAGGTGGTGACAGGAAGGATGGTGGGAGAGAGAGAGTAGAGAATGAAGCCACAATATTATAATCAATGAGTGTTAGCATGTGAAAGGAGATTGACACCACATGGAATGCCACTAATAAATGTTACTGACATAAAATGCTATGCTTAACACCAACCAATGCATATCATACCAGTCTTTGGGATTTTTGATGAGAAAATGACCTGTGATATCAGTTATCAAGTATGGAATGATTCAATGCATTTGGGTCTGATAGACATTGGTTGTTGGGTTACTACTGGAGAATAAGGAATACATGATAAGTACATAAACTGTTTTAGCTAGCATCAACATTGCTGAGTGGAAACAACATCCATAACTGTTGTTCCTCTCAAACAATATTACAACAAAATGTGCACAGTGACAATATAAAAACTGTAGGTGTATCAAGACAATTGGCCCTTGCTAAGTGCATCATAAACATAAAATAAATCTTTACAACAAAGTGAATGCAAACTTATGAATTCTACAGATATTTTACATTGACTTCACATCAAAGATTGAAATAAAATGCAGCACTGAAAGCTTGAGGTATTACAAAGAAGCTTCTGTAATAAGCAGCAAAATGTTATAAAAAAGAAATACCTCATCGGAAATACTGTCTTTCTAAGAAAGCAAGTTAATTTGCCAAACAAGTGCAGGTTCTGAGTTTCTTTCATCACAAAAATGTTGTTAGAATTGCTACCTCAAAAGTACAATTTATATTTACCCCTTCCCCCCTATTCTTCATATCTGAACATTGGGATTTGTTGTGAAGGCAATATTGAATGGTGACTAGTTTTTCACAGGTTCATAATGACATTTACTACAATTGCCAATTACACATATGGTAATGCTGCAACTAAAACAATGTTCACACTGCTTTGTTGCTCTTATCTATTGAAAAAATATCTGCCAGCAACTACACAAAAGTTATAATAAACTACCTGTAAAATTCACATCAAAACAAGAACTTTGTTAAAAAAGATGTAGAAGAAAAGGCAATGAAAGCTCATACACCATCAGTGAAAATTTGGAAACATGTAACTTCATGAAAAATTTGATATAAGAAGATGTTGCCTCCAGAACCACCATTTTTCAAGTTTTGTAGAAACCTTTTGCCAATTTGATAAAAGTTTCAATCCATGCAGGTATAGCAGGTAGCTCAGATCAAACAGATAGACCTTGCATGCACGTCTAACTGTGTATTCACCATCAATCATTATTGACACAGTAGATTAAACTAATTTCAGAAGGAATAATTTCAGAGAGGGAAAGGTACATTATGTGATCGATCAAGACAAAGGATAGGAGAGGTAAGGTGTATTGTTTCAATGAAACAAGTAACAGTGAAACTATAACGTCTTACACACACACACATATACATGGAAAAAACCCTTTCACGCAAAGGGAGGATGTCAACTTGTAAAGAGCACAATCTTTTTATCATAGTCTCTTCCGAAACACTGATATCTTGTTGACTATGTTTAGGATCTTTGACTCAGAAAGTAGTTACAGCCGATTAGAGTCCTACTACCTTTCAAATTTGTCAATTATCTCATCACCAGATAAAACAACATCTCTGATTAATCTAAGTGATGTCATATTTAAGTATGTTACAATGCCCTTCAATCAAAAACCCTCAGACATTCATACTGTATGCACTCTGTAACAACACTTGAGACCAAATCAAATTACAGATGGCAACTTGGAAAGTCTCCCTAGTACTCTGACACAATACCAGCATACAAGGGTGCAATGTCATCCTCTGTTTCACTGTGACAACATAAATTATACAATAATCAATATGTGCAAAACTGTGACAAGGGTGGACAGCTCTACTTCAAATTTCTTTCACCGCAGATTATGTTTAACTGCTTTCACAATCCATCTGAAAATGGCTACTTGACAAGGTCATGATATTTGGAATAAAATATTGGATAATATTCTTTGAAGTGTCAAGAATGTCCCAAGTTGTTCCTAAACATTGAGTATCTAGAATGTTATTACTGAGCTGTTTTTCCAGTGCAGTGGTTTACAGTGATACTCAGCAGTAGCAAACACATTTCTGATTACAGTGGGTGCAATGCTTGCTTCTTTTGGTCCAGAGGGACTTACTACTTCCTGCCTGTTTAAGTAGCTATATGATAGCCATGTGACACCAGTACAGCTCCAGGCTTGGGCTGTAGCAGGTATCTATGTACAGTGAAATGGTTGCCAAAAATGAGACACTTCCTGTCTGTAGATAGATCTGTTTATGTAACACACATGAAGGCATTTTGAACTGGACGTACTACGACAAAATGTTGAACACCCCGAAGGCACTGCAGCAGTAATGTGACACAAGAAAAAGTTGGTACTACACAATCTGTAGGAGATGAAGCATTTGACATGCTTGTAAATATGGGCCTTTAGGTCTCCAAGTAATCTTTGGCACTCAAAGTTTGTACACGCATTGATGGCTCATAAATCATAACCCAATGATCATTCCCCATAAGTTTCAAGAAACGGCATAAACCATTGCTTGAGAGAAAGCAATGACATCAATCATAAACAAATAGTGATAGAAAGCCTCATCACAACAACCTACGCAAGTTACATGGTGTCAGCTAAGAATAGTTATCCTATAGCAAAAATAATTCAAAAACAATCAGTAATACCATGGAGCTATTACACTGAACCTGCAACAGGACAAATTCAATGAACATCTTGAGAGACAATCCAAGCATCTGCAGCACAAAAATTGGGCAAAACAGCCACAACTACTACCAAAAAACCAAACTCCCTTGGTAGCACCAAGATTGCCATAATATCACTCTTGAGGGCTAAAACAGGTCCCTTCCCTTTGTCTCTCGCTTGACCTCCATCAACACAAATCAAATTCATCTTCGCACGATAATGCATCATGCTACCAACTATCAATTTTGTTCAAGCTTCCTACCTTGAGATATCATGCCCATAAAGTTTTCAGATTTTTGTCCCCAGTTGAACTTTGACCTACACCGAAAATAATAGGGCACATGTTCTTAATGTGGCTGATCTACATACCAAGTTTGACTTTCTTCTGACTTTCCCCTTTTGAGTTACAGCGTAGCCAAGAAAGTGTCACAGAAACACACACTTCAACCTGACTGCACAGGTTCTTTTGCTGATGCAAAGGAACCAAAAACATCTGCAATATGCTATCTTGCTGAGTTGGCAAACACACAGTCCAACATCTAAATTGGCAAACTAAGACTTAAGATTGAGAATGAATATGCTGTAGTTGAGGAAAAAAAGGCATACATAAATCACGAAGCCAACTTTTGATGGAAACGTATCCACAGTGCTGTTACAACTTGAGGGCTTTTTCTGCTGGTCAATTTGAAATTTCATGAGTGTAAGTCAGGATAGCCTATAAAACCCAACATATTTACCTATACGACTACCTTGAAAAACACAAACAAACAAACAAACAAAAAACTAAAAAACAAATCTAGAACACCTACAGATATTAATATGATCGTAGCAAACATGCCATCAAATCACTAAGAACATGTTAATCACAAAGTCAGTTCACAGATACAGTGGCATACAGATACAGTGAGCCATGTATAAATCCCAGATATTTGAGGAGTGGCATTGAAATATGGCACCACATAAATTCCACTTCAAGGAGGCTGTTTACACACATTCTTCAGCAAACAGCATTGTGGATTCAATATAGGGAGAACTGCAATGCAGAACTTATGAGAGGCTTCCCAAAGTTTTGTCACTGTTGTGCCATTCTGGAGGCTTTACACTGACCCAACATTGATATTGAGTCCTTACAACTCTGCTCATAAAAGACCAACGATATAATTACAAACTGTCCTAGAACTCACCAGATGTGGACCAACATAAAAAAAACATGCACTTTGACAACTGTCTCCCATCTGGGCTTTCAAGCCGGTGATAACTTACATGATCTAAAACAATGGAAAGTGCCTTTTTTCTTTGACACAAATGAAGAGAAACAAATGACACAAACTTCAGAAAGGTGAAAGGAGTTATCAGAGGATATGATGGGAGTTATCATCCAGACACATCTTACAGCAAACTACTACATTACAGGATGAGGGAAGGACAGTTAACTTCTGTTAACACAGAGATAATCTTTTGAGGAGGACATTGTGGTAAAGATTAACTGAACCTACAGGAAAACCATTTGAGACTTATAAATTGCAGGGTTAGTATCTCATCAGGATTGATAAGCAAGAATAAACTTTACCTGCTTTGCTACCAATCTGGCACATGCAAATCAATGAATATCCTGTCTTCTTTTCTTTTTTGTTTTGATCAAATGAAGGGGCCTTTCACAAAAAGGTAATCAAAAAGTTTGAATGGTTTTCACAATTCAATTTTGTGATGGTGGATGGAAGAGCATTATGGTATGAAAATGAAAGCCTTTTCACAACAAACACAGAAGTGGAACAGTGAAAACTGTACAACACTTCCAACACATCAACTACATTCTGGGGTATGAGCTCACATAGCGCCGTTAGCATAGATGGTACTGTGACGATGGTGATGATCGGGTCCTGGTACGTACTGCACATGACTTTGATAAAGAGCCTGCTGGGTCTGCACGTTGGACTGCTGTGAACCCTGGCCACCAGCCTGACTCGTTGTTTGCACAGTTATGGTTGGACCAGAGCTTGCTCCTGGGGCCATAGTCAAGTCTGTAACTTGTCTCGCTGTTAGTGGAGAAATGACACGGACAATGACATGCAAAGAGTAATTTGTTTGTGACTGTGAAAATTTGTAGCAAACTTTTGAAGAACTTTGCTTTCACTCTAATGCACATCAACTACAGTAGATCCAACTAAATCAACGTGCTATGCAATACACAAATACGTATCAGCTCAAGCCTAACAGGCCTAAAAATTCTTTCACACATGCATTTCACTGTATTATAAACATATGTACAATGAACACACAGGTTCTAATCACAGTAAGTTATACTATAATCACTGGTTATCATTCCTGCATCTCTTTATATCTAGAGTACCGAAAAATCTACAAACTGCTGCATGTAACTCTGTATACATGATTGGTGTACTTTGTAAGCATAGAACTGAGGTCTACGCTGAATCTGGGTTCTAGCCAGCTCATTTTAACCGGGCAGTCTGCCCGGTTTGAATTTAATATCGCTTCTCAGTGCCCAGTTTGAAAGTTTTCCGCCCAGTTTGAAAAGTTTCCTAAAGCATTACCACAACATGCGGATTTCATTAAAACCAACACAAACATAATTACAAAATCTTGAGATTAATTTCGCCCACACCAGCCCGATTTCAATCGAATCAGAATTACTTTTCTTTCGGCCTGACTCTATGTATGACGTCTAGCATTTCGTGTAAACAGCGCCTAGCCTGCATAGCCTACACCTATGTACGGCTATACTTTACTCAGGGAAGTTCGGATACTAGTCACAACGATGCAATGTAACACACGCACAGGGCCGATGGTACTGGTTCTCTTTGCTGGCAGTGGGCATGGCTATGAAAACAACTTTGATTGGTTGGTTTTGTACAGGAGCTTTTGTAAGCCTCACCACATATGATATGTTAGACATGTTCAATGTATAGAAGCCTTTGGCAGAGCAATTGTGATGTTTAATGCACAATGGTACATGTACAGCACAGTGGGTTTGAGAAGACCGTTCTTACGTGTAACACAATACCTGTGCATTGAAAAGGTTGTGCAATGGTTTCATTTATCAGCGATAAAAAAGTTCAGTACAAATGTCCTCGCTGCAACAGGTGGCTGAATTTGAGTATTAGGAATGCGATAAATGTCACAAGTGTTTTGTGTGAGGTTAGACTGGGGTTTATGTCCAGACACTAAACTACAAGCCGTTAAATAAATGAGAAAAATTGTCAAAACTGAAAGGGTAAAAGCATAGAAATGGATGTTTCGCAAAGTAAAGCGACCTGACCAAAAAGAGACTTAAGGGGAAGGGAATATCGGAGTGGCAATATTCGTGAATGCAAAGAAATTGCCGCCTATAAATTAATATTTGAATAAACTGTGAAATGAGCTATTTTACGTAAGAATACAGATATTACCATTTTGGGACAGGTGTTGACATTTTTGCAATTAAATAAAAAAAAGCCTTTTCTTGGAAACATGCCAGGAATTTCCTGAGTCAAACGCGCAGAGCTGTTCGTAAGTACAGCTTGTAGTTGGCAGTGTATAGTGGTCTATGATTCTGTGCAACGCAAAGAGCCTAACGTTAAGCTTTCATGATTGATCTTTCAAATATTGTACAAGTTTTCAGTTATATTTTTTTGTGCTCAGCTACACAATTTTACCCCTTCAATGTTAGGTAAGTGACAATTTCTTCCCAAATTTCAGCGAAACAGTCTTATTTACAGTGTACACTAATATACTGAAGATTCGGTGCCAAATCATGACACAACTTTTAGAGTCTTCCCACCATAATATCATACTGTTACAGTAGGGAGCGACATGCGTCGTAGCAGTAGTTGTGTACTAAGAGTCAGTCACGTACAGTCATACAAAGGAATCTGTTTACGTGTCCAAATTATTCCCAAAAGAGCATGAACTTGAAGCAGTTTACAGCTTCCAAAAAACGTAAAATCGCGCAGCTTCCGGGGGCTTTGCCCCGTTGACCCCCACCACGGGCTTTGCCCCTGGACCCCACAAGGGGCCCACAAGGGGGTCGAATGGGCGATTGCTTCGTGATCGTGAAGATGCCATCAGCATTGATTGGGATAGTTTCATCGATGTGTGCACGGTTTGGCAAAAAACCTGGCTAGAACCCTGTGAATCCAAATTTCGTTAACAGAGATATCAAACAAAGCTTGTGATCCTGAGTTCAGGAAAAACTCTAGGGAATATGGTGAATAACATACTTGCAACTTGTACAAACTGAGCAGCAGTGGCTGCATGTGCAGCTTGTTGGGAGACTGGTGTCTGGGCTGATATGATGGTGGGTCCAGATGGAACTTGAATTGTCTGAGTTTGAGGAGTATTACTACCTGGCTGGCTATGAGGTTGCATCTCTGACACAAGTCCTTGACTGGCCATAATACATCAACGTTACCTGAAACACACAAATTAGAAAATGCTGTATAATTTAAATGACCAGAAGTTGCTGATCACAATAATTGACGCATACGTAAAAGAAAGTATGCTATACATACTGTGCAGTACATGACATGGAAAGGACATGACACAACACACACAAAATATTCCACTCAATGTGGTCCACCATTTCACTGTGCATGAAATCAATGCAGGCTTACCTTCTTGATAAGTTTTGTTTCTAATGTTTTCATGGTTTGACCTCTGATGACCTCAATTGACTTTTGACCTCCACTAAAAACAATTGGGATCTTGAAGTGTATAAGACTGACACATGCTGAAAGCAAGATCAGTCCCTTGAGTTTGTGTTTACACAGTCTCAGGGAGGCGAAAATAACTTACGTTACTGATATGATGCATGGAGTCAATGATTCTGAAAGTTGTGCACATTTCACATTTGCAGCTTATAATTCCAAATTCCACAGGGTAAACAGTCTCAAGTTTTTCTCAGTCAACAAAATTTTGTGAAGAATGTCAACATACATAAATTAAAGTGCTGTGCAGATTTACATGTAGGATACATGCTATGTACTGTACACATTCCTGCTACTGTCACTCCTGCAGCATATGCACAAGGCTCACGGCGGTCTGTCCAACTATATCTATTTACAGCATGCATAAAAATGACTGAGCACACCAGAGATGTCAACTAGTGCACTGAACCACACCAGAGCGCTAATGCATGTATAACCACTGGCTGTTATGAGCAGTAGCATGCATTATCACCTGCGTGGATGTCCATACTGTCAAAATGAGTACCATCCTATATTTACCACAGGATACATACAAAATCAGGATTTTGGGGCTATATTTTGTAATGTGGATACCAACTATGAACCCTGTGCAAACTTCCTGTTTGTTTACATGGTTTTTCACTATTTGACATCCACTGACCTCAAATGACCTTTAACCTTCACCAAAAACAATAGACTTTGTGTACTCAATGCTGTATACCTACCTAGTACATATCAGATCTGTCCAAGCTTCGCCTCTTGAGATAAAATGTCTACAAGATTTTCACAACTTGCCCCTTGTTGACCCCAGGTGAGCTTTGACCCCACCAAAAACAATAGGGTTCTTGTACTCAGTGCAGTACATCTACATGATATACTGTACGTCCAAACTTCCCTTCTTGTGAGATTTTACAATTGCAAGTGTTAACCTTAAATTATGTCCTACACTGCAACATACCCTGCATTGCACGAATGAGGCATTCTGCTGACAAAATTACACTGATACTGTAGTAAATACAGTGATTCCCACTTAGAACTACTGCTTCCAAAGGTAAAACGAGTGTTTAACTTACGAAGCTTTAAGTTTAACATTCAATAAATGCAAATATTTGCAAAAACATTTCAAACTGTAACTGATCAATCAATCTTTAACAACTCCAAATGTCCTTCCTAGTCAAAACATAATTGAGTTCCTCATAGCAACAAACATGAACAATTGTTGCTAAGTTACCGCATAAAAACTTCCAATCAGTTTACAGCTAATTACATTAACAGTGCATCTGTTGTACAGTACTTTTTAGGAGTGTATGTGGACTTTTCTGGTATTGATTGTGTGAATCAAGTGAATCACAATAATCATTGTTTAAAGCTGCACTATACCTTTGTACTGCAAATGTTGTTAAAAACAGAATGCACAAATGCATTGAGATTTCAATGATATAATTATAGGAATTTATTTTCAGGATCTAACACACCACATAAAATAAAGATGTGCTACACCCAAAACATACTACAATAATTCATAGTGTCACCAATTGAGATGTACTGTAGCAACTGAGTATGTGACGACAGCTGTAGACCTAAGTTGAAGACACTAAAAGTACTAGGCATGCCACACCTATATACTAAGCAAGAGATACAGTATGTCCAGGCTTCCTGCCCAAAATTAAAACATGTGTACATGGTTTTGAACCTTGTTGACCAAAGTGGGCTCCATTAAATGTAACAGGCTATTCAACTTAGAACTCAAATATGCAATCAGTGCTAGCTTTTGCCCTCCTTGGCTTATCAAGACTTGTTGATACAAGGATTCTCAATTTGGGTGTTTGTTCTCGATGTGATATACGATACAAATGTAACATGTTTCCACACTTCTCACATAACTACTGTTGAAATGTACATGGCTTTTGACATTCACCACTAACAAGACTATAAACTCTCATTAAAAAGTGCCTACAAACTATGTGT
The DNA here is from genome assembly GCA_021234535.1 of Stichopus chloronotus. Taxonomy (NCBI): domain Eukaryota; kingdom Metazoa; phylum Echinodermata; class Holothuroidea; order Aspidochirotida; family Stichopodidae; genus Stichopus; species Stichopus chloronotus. The sequence continues at coordinate 12,428,882 of CM037839.1, forward strand.
GACATTAATCCAAGCTTTCCAGTTCCCACCTTGATATATCATGTTAAAGTTTTCTGAGTTTGAACTCCAGTGGCCCCCAGATGACCATTGACCTCCACTAAAAACAATTGGGTTATTCATCTCATTAAAATCTACATTTAGATCCCAAGTATAACATTTATCCAAGCTTCCAACAGTACCGTAAGGTATTGCAGTCACAAGGTTTTCAGAGTTTGACCTTTAGTGACCCTGAAAACCTTTTAACCAAGTAAATCACAACTAGAGCACCATTGGTGCAGAAGTTCATACCTCACTACCTTGAAGGTACCTTGTATGTATCATTATGTCAAAACATAGGAACCACTGAGTACCATTATACCAAATCATCAACATCGTACTGTACTTGAGACAATGTGTAGGACTGCACAATTTCAGAACCAAGCACCAAGCCACCAACAGCGCAGAAGTTTGATCTTTGTCAATAAATTTAACTTCGTGAAAATTTTGATGGGTACTTTAACTACCAAATAACAGTGCTTAAAATTAACATCACTATTCACATCCAATAATTATAAAAAGTGTCAATTGTTATTATTTTTCTCAATGGTGTGTACTGGCTGTGGGTATATGAATTAGTACTGATGTGAAAAAGTGAATGGTCACAAGTTGAAAATATGGAAATGCACTATGCAGCCTAAGTCTAACCTTAACTCTGATGTGACACTTTATTTTCATATAAATCAAACTAGTTCACTAAAATTACGCAAACTTGAGGTCTGATTTATTGTTCCATGCTGCTAACTCTTATTTAGAGTGTGATCCAAATCATATTGTAAGAAACGTTCTTTTACTCACAAGTACAGATGATATAATTTGGGTCATTTCACAAACAACATCAGGAGCAATATAACAATATCATTTGCCAATATGTCAATATTGCAACGACACTGATGCTCTGTGAAGTACATGTATGCACCACACCACACAATTTCACCTCAAAACTAGAAAAGCGCCACACTGTGGGAGGTGGACCTCTCCCTTTCTCACAGACACACAGTCCAAAAAAAAGATAAACATTTCAGTCCGAAACACAAGTTTTCAGCCTGAAATGAAAATGAAACACACGTTCTCAGTTTGAAAATGGAATACACATTTTTATTTTGAAAATTAAATACATGTCTTCAGTCCGAAAGTAAAATACCTGTAGTGGAAAGGGTGGGGGTAAAGCATTATCAGACTTCCAGTCCAGGACTTACTGCATAAGCAGTCAATAGTGTAAGATGTTCACTTCAATGTTCACCCCAAATGATGTAAAAACAAATAAAGGTATGTTCGATTCACACGAAAATCAAGCTCAGCTAGAGCAATGCTTGGGCAAGAGAATTGACACTACCCAAAACCTGCATCGTTTTGATCAAAAGGTGATGTATGAGGCACCATTTTTGGGAAGTACCATATACCATCATTAGATAATCTGCATCTGCACGACTAGTTCTCCCTCAGAGAAAAGTGTCCAAAGTGAGCCGTGGTGTGTCTGTCGTGAGATTTTTTAGCACATATGTAGAACCATTAGTCGGGTACAACAGATGCTAGGGTTTTCCCATCATTGATTTATGCTGTGATGACCTCATTAAAGTTGAGACTGTTTCTCATGAAGGCAATGAGCTCTTATTAAATGAGCTTTAGAGTTCTAATTTTGTATGGTTTACTGCGACCCACTTTGCCTATCTAACCTTTCCAAATTTTGTCATTGTTAAGTGACAACTGACATTTCAGGTGTGCCAATAAAGGTTTAGAATCGGTAAAAAGGTATTGACAGCACAGTCAAAAGTTCGCGACCTTCCAAAAATTCATTTTCACTTTTCAGACTGAAAACGTGTAGGCCTAGTGCAGTAAACCATACAAAAAAAAAGGGTATTTTATTTTCAGACTGAAAATAAAAATGTGTACTTCATTTTTGGACTAAAAACGTATCAGACTAAAAAGGTGCATTTTATTTTCAGACTGAAAAGGTGTATTTTATTTTTGGACTGAAAACGTGTATTTTGTTTTTGGATTATCATTTTCGGAGTGACAACCTGTACTTCAGTTTGGACTGAAAACCTGTTTGACTGAAAACTTGTTGGACAGTGAGGTGGATCCCTAAGACTTCAGACATGATTCGGTCATCAACCTATGACGTACGTCCAATTTTGACAGTACTACTTGAGCCTGCCTGTCAAAATAGCAGTAATTAATATTAAGCCAGGCGGCTGTACCTCAGTCAGTGTTGTCTTGGACTGTTTGCCTCGGCCTAAACATGTTTTGCTCTTCACTGTAATCACTGATCGTTGCTGGACTAAGTTTGCTAAACTGGGTTACTCATTTCAAAGCAAAGTGGATTAGCGGCCTATGTTTTACACTAACTTAAGTTACTCAAGTTGTGTCGAATGTGAAAAAGCTCTTTAGACTGGATAGAGCGGGGGTCATTATGTTGCAAACTCAACATATTCTAGTTCCTACGTGTGCGGATGTCAATAGTATATGCAACGTTACTTGTGTTGTGACTGACACTGTACTGACACAAGCCGAGCACTTGATAATGGCAGCCAGGTAAACGATCGGCTACCCGCATTTAACACACGGAAATACTCCACATATGCAATAACGCCATTTTGAAAAGATGCATTTATGTTACAATTAATAGAAAACCAAACGATTCAGAGCATCAATATATTCCCATTTACACTAATTTTTCAAGCCCGAACGGGGGCCTCAGTACGGGCAACGTACTACACTGTATTCAGAAAGAATAAAGTAAGAAAATTACCTTGTCGTTGGTGGGATACAGTCGCCAGGACTACGGTGACTATGGCGTTTATTCTCAAGGCAACTGTTGCTAAACCACTTCACATCACTGTGGTCTTTGTATCAATCCGCTAATTTTAAAATTTTTGGGTACGTTTCGAACATTTAATTTCTATGTTATGTATTTCAATTAATAAAATCACTGCTCCTAAGAATTTGGTGTAGTTTACTTGTCTTATTGAACCAGACGGGGGAGAAAAATAGGTACTCATTTACTTCGGTTGCTAGGAAGAAAGCGGCGGAAGTGATGCGGCTTACAGCCAAAGCGTCTTTTGATGCACAGTGCGACTGTCGGCCATTGATTATTTGCATAATATGAATATTTAGTAAAAGGTTTTCCGTTAGCCATTTACCACATTTTTATTTATGGCAAGCCATATAGGAATTAGCATTCTCTAATTTTGGTCTTTAAATGCAAATATGTAGATATTTGCTATGATTCAGAGACATATTTAGACAATCAAGACTTCTATGATGCCATTATTTACGTAAATGCTACACAGCAAGGGGGGGGGGGGGGGGGCGTACGTAGCTAGACTTTTTTTTCCGCTGGTACGGTAGAGGAAGCACCTTAGGTTCCGGCGACTTTCTTGATTACTGTAGGACTATTATGTATTATTATTACAAACATATATGGCTTACAGGTAACCAGCGGCCTAGGCCAGTAGACTATTTTCCAGGGTGTAGGGGGCAAACTTTAAAATTTTCCCAAACTTCTCAAGGTCACATAGGTATCCTCTTGGTTTTGAAAGTGGGTCTGACATCAGTAGATGTTCGTAAGATGGTCTTCGTCGTGACCAGGGCCGATGCGACCGGGGGTGTGTGTGGGTGTCTCACCCCCCCCCCCCCAAAAAAAAATTGTCAAAGCGACTGTGATTGTAAAATTTGAAATAGGCCTACCCACTTTGGAATTTTCATATTGCAGTCTAGCACATTTTGTGACATAAAAGGATGCCAATTAAATCGGGCCTATTGCATCGCAGCGTGCCTTAAGGTTAATTGGAAAATTTTTCAATAAATCTGACATAGCATTCGAATTTCTTGTATTTCAGTCTAGAAGCGAGGATAGTCGGAAAATCTGAAATACCAGTAGGAATTTTTCATACCTCAGCGTAAGTAGGTTTTATGACATAAAAAATGTCAATATTACACCAGTCGATCGTGTCTATATGGTAGTGACGGTGGCGCTTCAGAGGGCGCAAAAGGGATAAGTCCTCAGACAACACCCCTTGTGAAAACTTTGGATGGGCTCCCAGCCATTTGTTATCAATGACTTATAGGCAATGTCTGCCCCTCCCCATTATTATGGCACCTGTGCGCGGTGCCCTGGTAATTTTTGTTTACATCCTTATCACGTTAACCTTGTTCACCTTTCGCCTAACAGACGAAAGTGTTTTTTTTTTTTCGAAATTTTGGTGAGGAGTTTGAACCACTCTTCGTGGGACGTTTCGATGAAAATTCCCTTGTATTACCATTTTTCATTGATTGTTTCTTTCAAATTTCTAGAAGTGATATCCCTAATTGTAAGGCTGGGTACCAATGCAGCTGGAGTATCGGCAAGCCCCGTTTCCTGGCTGCCATCGAGGGAGGGGCTCAAAGCTAGCATTTCCTGATACGCTCCGTGCCAAATAATGTGGCCCTCCGGTAGATAGTATAATCCCGCTAAAATTCGCGGGCCAAAAATCTGCTAATTTTTGGGCGGCCGTACACTTTTGTATTCAGTCCCCAAATATTTGCCAAGTCTTCAAAGGAAGAAAAATGAAAGATTATGCATTATTTATTATGATTCTTGTATCACCTCACACTGACCACCTGATATGTAATGCCATTTTCTTTTTTCCCTTTTTGCATGAAAAGAGGAATTGCAGACATGATATCCCTTTTTAAGGCCGGACACATGCAGCACGAGAACACATAGGAATTAAGTGACCTTTCCTGCAATCTTGGGGGTTTAAAGGCCAAAATTTATTATACGCTCAGGCGGCTCAGCGCCAACCAATGGTAGCGCTCAGCTTAGGCAGTCCTGCAGTCCTTTTTACCTTCACACCTCCTGAGATATGACACTAGCTACGGCCCTGGTGCATGTGATGGACTTGACGACTATCGAATATCCACAAACTAATGGTGGCGCTCCGATACTAGTATCTTATAAATCACTCGAAGGTCAGGTGTATATTGGTAATGCCTACAAGTTTTTCTTCTTCCTTCCAGATTTGTATTCTGGGATCATGGCCTCTGGTCCTCTACACTCTGGTCTCTTCTATTGCTACGCCAATGATCACCTAAGCAAAAAGGAACAACCTTTAAGACAAAAACTCATCACCCCAGAGTTTCAATTCTCCCAACCACCTACCTCTAGTCTCTCCCTCAGCCTGTCTGAAATTCCTCCACATGTGTAATCAAAACAATGGATCCCTGTGTACGCTGTGTAATATGAGCTGCTCTGCATCTTTCAAATTTGCTGTCATTTATACAGTACTGTTACTTAGAACTAATTGAGAATTTTGCTTTCCGGGAGGTAAAAATATAGCTTAGGGTGATGCAATATAGCCTTTAAATCTTTACTATTGGATAATATGAATTCTTTTAGGACGGAATTGTCGAAAACGGTTTGTCATTTGTAAAAAAGCCAGGGAGACTAAAAAAATGGCATACGTTTAGAAGATGTGCAACAAAAATATCAAGTAGGCCTATACGTATATCGACAATGCTTTCATATATACGACCACCAACGGGATTTGGACCTCACTACTCCCTTTTCGTGCGTACCCCACCTATCGTTTGCAAAGCGATTTAATAATTTTCATTTTAATAGAAAAGTCAATTACTCCAGATGGTAACAAATGTTACACCATATTGCATTTAAGGGTATTGAGGATGATACTTTAATATTCAAAATTTTAATAGATTCAAAAATTATGCCACTTCCCCAGGCCGACTATCGGGTTCTGCAGTTAGCTCCCCCCACCCCCTAAAAAATCCTGCCTCCGCCAGTGTAGGTGATTGAACCACTGGATAACGAATAAAGGCCCAAAACGGAGATTCGGCCGCCTTTGCCTCACCCTTCAAAAGACATCTTTTAACGGGTTTAGCCAACTACCAGGGAATCTTAATTTACATTTACGCTATTTTGTTACGAAATTGAAATTTTCTCTGGGTAGAAGCTGTATGCAATGGTTATCTTAGAAAATAATTTCATATTCAAATTTCAGGGAACCGTACACTGCACATAGTTGTCACCGTTCACACCTATATGCATGAAAAGGAAAACTGCAGAAAAACTGCGGCTATTGACATTCCCAGCAGTATGACTAATACAAGAAGACCAGATTCAACCCCAAAGTTTTGAAAATAAGACCTCAAAATCAGTCAATCGGCCCCACATGATGTCATGCCTATGATAAGGTTTCATCGCCGAAGGAAAAAACCCTAACCAGTATGGTATGTCTCGGTATCACCTCATGTTCTATCAAGCAGAAAAGGGTGTTCTCGAGACATGATTTTAGCACATTACAGGAATTCTGTGAGGACTATGTATCAAAATTGTCAAAATATGAGCTCAAAAATTTTCAGTGCGTTTTTCGCGTTGTCTAAGCCTCCCTGTTCCCTTCTTTCACCCTTAGGATTTTAATACACATACCAAGCAAGAGGAAGGAGGGAGTCCATCGCGGAGTTATTGCACACAACTGTCACTGTTCATGACCGACAGTCATGAATTAATAGGAAAAGTGCAACGACGGCCGGTATTCGCTATAGCGCTTACATACACGAAGGTTAGATTTCGAAAACGAAATTGTGAAAATGAGACCTCAACATTTTAGAAATTCTCAAAATATGAGCTTATCATTTTCAGAGGGCATCTAAATCTCCTTCCGCTCTTCTTTAATACTTACGTTTCAACAGATATACAAAACAATAAAAAGGGGAATTCGCGCCCCCCCCCCCCTTATCAGTTTCCAAACAATTTGGTCCCCAATTAGAGCTTTAGAAGTGCACCGCGACACAGAAGTAATTAGGGCGACGCAGAAGTCAGGCCCGTATCCGGGGGGGGGGGGTTCAGAAGAACCCCCCACACGATCTGGAGTTCCGCTCAGCCTATGATAGTAGGCCTACGTTAGTAACATATATGAGTTTTAATTTTGTTAATCCCTCCTTAGAGCTTTGTCTGGTAAATATTTTCCACTTGTGGTAAAATCGAACCCCCCTACTGAAAAAGCTGCATATCCGGGCCTGGAAGTTGTCAGGATGTCGCTTCAAGCACAACGCAAAAGAATAATAATAAACCACATTGTGAATTTTAGATACAACTGGTTTGTTATATCCTCTTGAATTATCCTATTGCGTAGTACGGAGGGGTTACCTGATTTCGCTGAACGTGACGATCGCATCTAAAGCTTCCTATAGAATTGCGATACTATCCTCTGCCTCCTTTTGTGGTTACATGTCACTGCGATTAAGACTGCAGTCACTTCGACAGGACTTGAAAGTGTAGGAGTCATCAGTTCCACGTTGAAGACCTTACAGTCAGTCTACTATGAAATAAGCTATCATGTATGGTCCATTCTTGTATCCCCCTCCGTCTCCCCCCCCCCCCCACTCACTTCACGAAAAGTCATGAAAGATACTTTTCATCCTGGTAAGTAAAGATAAGAATGGACTTATTTAATGGATCACTGTCATAGGATATCTTTTCTGCTTTTGTAATACACAAAACTTAAAACCTGCGCAGCACGTGACATATTTTTCTGCTCGCTTTGCGTGCGCTCACCCAGGGTTAGCTGTCTACATTGTTACTTTTTCTTGACCAAGTTGCTTCGAACTTTTGTTCATAGGCTCCACCATAGCTCTCCTGTACCCTCAAAGTGCCTTGATCATAGGTGCGACATGGGCACTTTGGAATGTGCGATAACTCCAATTATATTTTGACCCAAAATGTAAATTTACTTGAAAACGACTTTAAGCTATATGTGTAGGGGTGAGGAGAATCGTGAGGAAAAAAGAAAATAAAACGAAAAATGGGAGTTGGAAATGACATATCCGGTAATCCTGGAGGTGTTTTCAGCTTTCTTTTTTGTTCTTCACGATGCGCTCCACGCCAACTGATTGTGTCACTCCGCTTAGATAGTAGATGCAGATTCTTTTGCTCCGTCGCGTCAATCATGTTTTTAATGGTTAGCGGGCTCCCGCGATTCAATAAGTAGCAACCTTCTAGATAAAAGCAATCAGAATGATTACCATTTTACATAGATGAATATTTTCCTACAGTTAATTGAGTTATAAAAAAAAGAAAAATAAAACGCCCCCCCCCAAAAAAAAAGGGGCAGAAAAAAAAAACTGGGCTGATTTACGTAACACGGATTTAAGAATGTGATACAGGATTTTGTTAAAATATAGAGAAGTGTGGGGAGAGGTAACTTCCCATAACCATGTGGCTACACCTCTAATGTCAACCCCTCAACATTAGTCCCATTATAAAAAAAAGTCACGCTCTGCCATGCGTCCTGTCGGATTGCAATGCAAGGTCACAGAACCATGCAGGTCGTGGATGGTGCGCATACAGTAAGTACACGCAAGCAATAAAGAACAATGAAAATTTGGGGTAGACAGTTAAAAACTTTACAATGTAAATTTAAAGGACCTGCTAAGTTTTGTTGCTCACGGTGGTTATCTGCATGGGCAGTTTCCAAAGTCCATATGAAGGAACTCTAACAGTGTCATAGGTATTATCATTTTAAATAACCACAGAAGTGTTGCTGATCAACTCCATTCTACTGAAATTTACTATGTATATACCACTGTGAAACTGTCAGCCTGCCCCCATGTACAAACATTGCATGAACAATAACAAAACTCTGTAACCATCATATCACTCACCCCCCCCCCTCTATCTGTATAGTGATTTGATTAGTCAATCCTTCACATTTGCCTCCCCATTCTTGTCTAGCAGTGCTGGGGATGCAACTGTTGCTGTACCATTTGTACAGCACTCAACTTCACAAGGTAAAATCAGCACATGAAAGGGAAAGGAAATATACATAAACATATACCACAATACATAGAGAATAAACTGCATAGTTTCATTAGCAGTGAGTCTTTCAATCACCTCTGTAACCAAAGCTTAATTGCAATAAACAAAGAGATGTGTGAGTGTTCAAACTTTCCTAGATTTTGTCTTTTATCTCTTTACAATGTGTTCTACTGAACATCATTTCTCATAAACTGTTGAATAAAGTTTCACATCATTACATCTGCATAGCATTTTGCATTATCAAATGAATCCTTCACAGGAAAGTCCAAACAAAATTTTAAAAGATGTGTTACCCCTTCAATGATTCCACATAGCTAGAGCCAATTCTGGTTAAGGTTTTGCATTTGGTTGCAAAGACTGGAAACTAGTTGTCATAGAGACCCTCAGAAGAGTCTTCCTCCATATTATCGATAACAATGGTGGTATGGCCTCTTTTATTGCCAGGGTTGTAGTCCAGGCCGAACTAGGCCTCGAAAACTCAGAACGGTCGGTCAGTACCCGACTACAACACTGCTGGTTGCTATGAGGTGCAATCTGCAAGGTCCTCATGCTTAAGCAGAATGTCAACTTTTTCCTCCATCTCAAGATTGTGCCACGTTGCAAAGAAACACTCCTTTGATCCTTTTCGTTTAAGAGGCAGAGAGGCTAATCTCTTACAAGCAGCCTTTAAGTTAAAAATTAAGCAAATGCTACTTTAAAGATTTAAACATTGAGTGCCAATGTCTTTTTAAGCAACAGACGACCTCATGTTTTTTGTAATATATATATTCTAATTAGTAAGGAATGATTGCATCAACTCTTGCTCATAATTTCCTCTTTAACAACATTAACCACAAAAGGCACCTTAATGGTGCAAGACAGAAGCAAAATAGATATACAATTGCAGTATGCAAAACCCTATTCAAACTGAATTAAAGCAGTTTTGTGAAGAAACAATACCTTGATAAAATTGGTATCTGAAGAGATTATAGACTTGCCTTGAGGTTTGTTTGCATACACAAACCAAAAGCCACATCTTGTACCAAGTGAGGAGAGGATTAAGACCCTCGTTACTCTAGCTTGTCTTGTAAATCATTTCCTCCATGTGACATGGTCTTTAGATTATCAGTTACTGTCTTTGGTAAATGGGTAATGGGTTCAGTCCTCACTTCTAATGAGTACAAATTCTCTTTGAAGAGCAGCAAAATGTGTTCACTAGTCAGTCCAAAACTTCAGTGGGTAGTGTGTGATCAGCATTATACACCTATCATGATGACATGTATACATATTAGTTGTCAAAAAGCAACAAGTTGAAACAATATGAAAATATAAATACAAACATACATACATACACATATACATACAGCCATACATACATACCTCCATACATACATGCATACACCCACCCACACATACAACACACACAAATACACGATATCTTACATGTACCATCATAACCTCAAACATTCCTACAGGTACACCTTTTACACAGGTCATGCACTCATTTCACTACACATGCCTATCTGTAGGTTACTAGATGGTGAATTATACTTATGTGGTACACCATTATTGCTTTAAATTCACATTTCTATCAAAAACTTGATTTCTCCTTGATCAGACTGGTGTTCTGTGTCCTTGATGATATCTACAAGAATTCTAACCAAACAGAAGATAACAATATTTGTCCAAAAGTGCCAAACACAGAGGCTACTTGAAACATGATACTCACAAACTCTACAAATCAGTGCTTGATTTGATTCACCATGAGACAAATAACATGTGATCGAAAGATCAGACCATGACATAGTAGAACAGGCCATACCATACTCCATAGAACAGACCATACTGTAGTAGAACAGGCCACACCGTAGTAGAACAGATAATACTGTACAAAGCAGACCATACCGTAGTAGAGCAGACCATACCATAGTAGAACAGACCATACTGCAGTAGAACAGACCATACTGTAGTAGAACAGACCATACCATAGTAAAGCAGACCACACAATAGTAGAACAGACCATACCGCAGTCGAACAGACCATACCGTAGTAGAGCAGACCATATCATAGAACAGCCCATACCATAGTAAAACTGATCATACTGTAGTAGAACAGACCACACCATAGTATTTAGAAAAAAAATAGTGCCATTATTGCAGTTGAGCTAAAGAAAGAACCAAAAGTCAAAAAAGACAGACCATAACACAGTGTGTGAGGATATTTTACTTTCATCCTGAAAGCATTCAATGTTGCTGAAGTTGTGATAGAAAAGAGATTGTACCATAATTGCATATCAATCATTTTCAATACAAAATAGAAGGCACTAGTGGAGAAAAAAACTTGATACATCCACATATTTTTAACAGAAAATAATATAAACCAGGGTGTAATTTAAAATGATAACAGTGTACCAGACTCTTAAAGAGTGCCAAGTTCAAAAAGAATTTTTCAGGTAAGTTGGCCTCAGAGTGCAAAACTGACATATCCTAACTGAAAATTTAGTTCCTGGCTTAAGCCTGGAATAAAAAGTTTCACTCAGTTTTCCTTCTCAACTACCTCAGGCATGGTGGATGGTGAAAGAGTTTGTAACTGTTAAGAGGAACAAATGCCACCAGTTTGGGAAAAATGAGGATATGACCAAAGCTTGTAATTTCTTGTTAATGTGACAAGATAATAGCCACTTTGATCAATTTGGTGACCTCAAAAGTGAAGACAATTTCCTTTGCAGGACAACAACCAAAAATTATCAGCTTTAAAATGATGTGAAAATGCATTGGATTTTATTCCTTGTTCTCCATCGGGTGTGGAAGAAGTTTACCGCAGTCAAGTTGGATATCATTCCTTGTATTCTATCAAATGTGACAGCTGTTTACTGTGGTCACATTGGATATCACTCCTTGCACTCCCTCACATGTGAGAGCTGTTTACTGTAGCCACATTGGATGTCACTCCTTACACTCCATCAGGTGTGACACCTGTATACTGCAGTCACATTGGATATCACTCCTTGGACTCCATCAGATGATACAGTTGCTTAATGTAGTCAATTGGATCACCATTTGTATTCAGATGTGACAGATGCTTGCTGCAGTCACACTGGACATCACTCCTTGTACTCCATCAGGTGTGACAGCTGTTTATTGTAGTCCGAGGGTAGCTTGATGTTGCTGTGTTAAAAATAATAAACAAAAGACAACTTTTTTTACAGTGGACATCAGAAAGTGTTGTAACACAGACGATGCCAAGAGGTTCAGCCCTCTGTAAGACCTCTCTTAAGGAACCACGTTTCATTTACGTTCTGACTTTTCAAGTCTCAGGGAACCATGGCAATAATCGCTGAATTGTTAATTCATTCAGCAGTGACAGTGTCACTCCAGACATCCTCAAATTTCCTCTTGTAATATTTTTTGTATTGGAGTAAAGCTCTGTAAATTAGGTGAAAATTCTCAGAATATGTCACAAGAGGGTGGTGCAGGTTTGAAAGTATTTTCTGTGCGAAGTAAAAGTCACTGTAACTTAAGTGACTCTTAGAAAAGTCACCATTTAACTGATTCTTAACCCCTTCTCATTATGACTTATTCACCTCATTTTTATGAAGTTTCTTGAATGTAGCAAAAAGAAAAGGGAAAAAAAAATACATGGTGCAGCCTTGCATTTTAGAAGTCTACCTTGTTGAACGTACAAAATTTGAAATGAGAAAGCATTTGTATTTCTTCTTCTTCTGATAACTTTTAGATCGTTCAACTAAACTGATTCGATGTTTTGAGGGCAGACATTGCTGCAAAACCATAATCAACTGCCCCTGTATCCAATATATTAGCCAAATAAACACCATCATCTTATAAAAGCATGTCCCCTTTGAGTAACAGTCTTGTTTTCTGAACAAATACACCCATAGGTTAGTATTTTCTTCATCTTCTCACAGACAGATCTCAAGACCTTAAATGTCTTGTGACAAACCATCACCACTGATACCCTGGGTATAAGTCTACGTCAAAGCTAAACTATTCTCTACCTACTTTCTTGCAAACTTGTCTCTGCAAGACAGATAACGTTATTGTAGGAATAATTCCTGCTTTTACCTAAGGTGATGACCAAATGTTGCTATGATACCATGGAGGGCAGTCTTGAGGCTCCCTTGAAGGTCACCGCGTAATCTAGCGACTGATGCCGATGACTTCAGGGCCAGCAGGTCACTCCTCTGACGAATGTCTTTGCTATTTGACAGAAACTTCATGTGTTTCTCGATTGCCTGTGAGAGAAAGGCATTGAGATGTATCTCACAGGAGGAAGAGATGCTTCACCATGAAAAGTATAAACGTAATATCTGACACTGTCAGCAGTGCATGAACGCTTGACTTATGGACACCAGCTCCAAAACAGTAGTTTTTGTATCGATGTCTTCTATTACAAGTCTCCCTGTCAGTCTTCTGTGCCAAATTACTGAACTAAATGCAACACACAACCAAACCTGAGCATGAAGGAATTTACCTTACATACTCAAACTAGATTGATCTGATTCAATTTTTGAGTTTGCGATGTGACTTCCTTTCCCAACCCTCCCCCCCCACAATAAGCCGTGTATTGACTGATTTTAATAATTTTACTTGGATCAATATCCAAATTGCTGCAAATGCAGTTCACCCCTATCTGCTGCGGTTCAAGACGATTGTGAGCATTACCCACAAGCAGAATGATAATTGTAACGAAACTCAAGAGCCAAAAAAACTATAAAGATAAAAGATAGAAATTGGGTTCCAGATGCAGGCAGTTTACCAAAGTTTAAAGGTAAGATCCTGAATATGGTCCCACCTAGGACGTTAATCACTCTTTGCCACAATCCGCTGAGCTACTTACATTACTAAGGCTCATCAGTGACACCAGTACATTTGGTAGAGTCTGCTGGACGACACCATAGGTGTCTTCATGTAGGGAAGATACCACCAACGATGATAAAGCTGAGGGAAAACAAAGATATAAAAGTAAACAAATAACACTGCCTGGAAGTAAATGACCAGCAGTATTCACCCTGGATATTTAACAGAGTTTTGGTTTGAAATTTGGTTTTAATGTCAAACATTCTCCAGTAATAATGTTAAGGATTTAAAATTACCAAACCTATAGTCCGTAAACCTATTAGACACACAAAGCTTCCTTTTTAGTTGGATGTACATTTGGCTTTTCTAGTTTGAGTAGGTCTTTTGATGTAAACAAATTCCAAATAAACAAAAGTGGACCAAAACTGTCTGCCATTGCACGGGATTTTAAATGAGCTTTGAAACTTGGGCCAAAACATGTGCGTTTACAAGAAAAGGTACTGGTATCTTTTGAAAAGCACAGCCCCTAAAAGTCACATTCAAACCAGTGACATGTTTTGTAAACACAGCAAACGGTTCTCTACGCTGACAAAATGCGATGTCTAACTTTGCTCATACCCTTTGAACAAGCCAAATAATACGTGTGAAATATTTTCCACCTTTGCAAAGGAGTGATTTGTAGACAATCCGTCAGCAGTGAGGATGATTTACTTTTGAGACATTTCACATGGATACTTCAAAGGAATATTAGCTAACCTTCAACGGCCCAGATATGAAGCTGGCAGTCCTGGAAGAGATCCCTGCTGGACGAGTCGGGTAATGGCTCCAGCAGGTACTTGACCACTCTCAAATGCTTTAATCGAGCGAGCCTGCCGGGTCGGACGATCACGGTTGGAGCTTCTCCTGCAGGTCGAGTGACCACAGCTGATGTTTCAGCTGCAGGATTGAGGATTCAGAGCGTTGAAAAAAATGACATATTTTCAGTAATTCATGTGGATCATGTCTGATAAAGATAATTGTATTTTGACATTTGGACAGTGGGATGGTAACTATTTAGAGCTTAGATACTAGAATGGAGTCAGAGTGGTATATGTGTTGTCTCCTGAAGTGATGGATTCAGAGTGGTATATGTGTTGTTTCATAAAATGATGGATTTAAAGTGGTATATGTGCTGTTTCCTAAAGTGATGGAGTCAGAGTGGTATACATGTTGTTTTCTAAAGTGCTAAATGTAATATATTCATTTTTGAAATAAGGCTGAGATGATCAATGGCTGAGTTGTTTTTGGACCGAGTTTTCTAACGGCAAATTTGTTTGTTTCTAGGTGCCAAGAATGTTTCAAAAACGCTACATTACCTGCTCAGATAAGAAAATGGTCACTTAGGATCTGACCAAACTGAGGGTTGAATGTTTGCCTTGAATAGAGACTTCTGTAATTAGCAGTTTCAGTCTGTTTGAGGAAACTTCCCTCCAGATTTTGTTTAAAATCAATACTCAAATGCTGTTTGCGTTTTGATTTGAAAAGGAAACACTCTCTGCAACTGCTATTAAAAGAAACTCTCCCTTTCCGGTGATCAAATATCTCTATGATGTGTTGCATTTATTTACTTCCATGATGTAAGTACACTTCCCACAAAGGGAGAACAAATCTGGTGGTCTTTGACAATTTCCAGTGCAACCATTTTGTTGCCCATGATGGCAAGAAATCCAAATCATTGAGCTGACAGGAGAACCTGTAAACAATTGCTGGCAACAATGTTCTTTTTTCCCCAAAAATATCGGCTAATTCCAATACGTCTCTGTTTCCATGCAATGTTGAATTATTCGGATGATCCAGGGACGTAACAAGGAACAAACTACGAGTGCTGAGAGTTGAGGTTACACGGCAGAAGTCACCATTATCACATATAGCATATCAAAGTAACCACATTCCACGTTTGCTTGTATATATGCATAAATGTACAAGGAAAAAGTTAAAAAGAAGTGGAAGTGAAGTTAAAATTTTGAGTGGTCTTTGAGGAATGAATGAATGTGTGAGTGACCAGAAATGTCACAATTAAGCTTATGCTTCAGTTCAAGTTCGATCATCACTCTCTGAAGAAAAAGTTGATAAATGATAGGACAGTTTGCATAGATGGGACCGCAAAGACCACCACGACAGAAAACCAACCTGAGTGAATGGGGCGACGCCTTAGCTGGTCCCGGAAGGCGGGATACTGGGTGTTCGTGTAAGCAGACAAAAAGACAGTATCGCTTTCATAATTATAAACTCCTGTCTCTTCTACTTTCATGGGTAGATCGGATGGGCTGTACAGGACAGGGCTTCTTGGCGTATGTAGAACCGTCTGCTGGAAAGATTCTGTCCATGTTCCACTATTGGTAGATCCTAATTTTGAAATGAAAAAAAAATTCCACTTTTGGTAGATCTTAATGATGACATGAAAAAAAAAAAAGGTCTACATCTCACTAATCTGTGCCTTTGTTCAACTAAAAATTGGCAAACTAAAGCCCAACCTCAAATCATATGACATTGACTAATGGGAATTCACTTTGTCAAAACAAACAGTTACCGTTTGATGAATGGGTAGTTCGTTGGTCCCCAGTGGAGTACTTTTCTTGCAGTTTTCCGTTGGTCAGTTCATTATGATGGGCAAGCAGGCGATTGGTCAGCGAGTCAATGAGCTCGAGACACTCTGTGCAAACTCTGTTCCACCTGTGAGGATGGCCACCTGAAAATAAAGAGAGCAATGAAATCTCTTACAGGAGAACATTGGCCAAACTCTCCTCTTTCTCATGTTAAAACAGTGCAACAAAACAGCATACTGCATACCAAAGTCTGCAACTGGTCACGATGCACCATATTACAGATATAGAAAGGTTTTGAGCAGGCAAGCATTCCTTTTTGTTTCTGACATAGTTGCATAATTTGGTACTTTTTGTTCAATCCGAAAGGTTGGTCTAAATTCCGACGACCCTGAAACTATGACATTCTTGAAACTGTGTAAAACTTGCTTATCAATTCTTGATTGGCAAGCTATCATCATGTTAATTGGATTACAGTGTTTTTGTTTTCTGATGAATCCACTAATATCACATGAATCAAATGTATGCTTACAATTCACTCAAGAAAACAATATGCTGCATATGTTTATATTTTGCATCCAGTAAATTGTTTGGGATAATCATTCAATAAACATGTAATTGGATGAACTGTTAATGCATTTTTTGAAGGATTGACACTTCAAAAAATCAAGATGCCAGAAGGCCATTTTTACTGAAAAATTGGCACTGAATGTGCTTTCACATATGCAAGTCTAAAACTTCATGGGTAAGTTGTGAACTTTCAATAATCATTCACCGGGCTGACTGAGCGAATAAATCCAGCCTCTTCTTCTCTTAGAGTGCTCACTGAGGTCCTGCAGATCGTGGAACGCCTGGTACTTGACGAAGGGTGATGAAGCTGACAAAATTTTATCCAGGCAGCCATCTTCTTGTTCTATTAGTGCTGCTTCCATTGGAAATTCATACACCTGGTTATGTGTCCAAAAAGAGGATTAAAAAAAACAAAATATTGAAACATAAATCCATTCATGTCATAAGTTAGAAAGTTACGATGGTCACATATTGTTTAACAGACAACTTTTCTCTAATCAAGTGAAGATCAAACCTACCCATATTAAAAAAAAAGAAATTCAAAGGACTTGCCAATATCCATGAGGAATACCTTATCATTCTACAGAGAGCATGCCTGCACTAAGCTCTTTTGACCAATGTGTGTACTAAGAAGTTTTATCTCTTCTCAAAATTTGACATCTGGTGACCTCTAGTGAAATTTGACCTCCACCAAAATAAATGTCAATCATCTACTCACGATGACCAACCCTCGCACTAAGGATGAAATTAGTCAAGATTAAGCCTCTTGAGATACTGTGTTTACAAGGTTGTCACAGTTTGGCCTCTGCCTTCCTCAAATGACCAATGACCTTCACCAAACACAACAGGGATCATCTACTCACTATGACCAACCCACACACATTAAGTGTGACATTAGTCAAGATTACCGTGACCTAAAACTACCTTTGCCCTCGACCAAAAAAAAAGGATCATCTACTTAATATTACCAACCCACATTTGAAGTACAACACTAGTCAAGGCTATGCTCCTTGAGACACTGTTTATATAGTGTTTACAAAGGAGTTACTAAGTTGAAAACTTAACTAACCCAGTGGTATGTCATAAGCGAAGTTGTGGCTTCAACATCAAACATTTTGAAACAAAATTAAACTTTTCAGGTAAGACCAGGGAAAATAATGGGTTGAAACTATAGGTTTACATGAAATTAAACCACAAATGGACTTTCATTGCTCACAAATTGTGATGCAGCAAAACCATTTATTTCTTTCTTTGATGGGCATACTAAAACATCTGTAAAATACATTTTGCTTTTCTGGTAAATGTTGGCAAGTTTCCATACAACCCTTGTATGCAAACTGGAAGGAAAAAATGTAAAGGTAAGGTGGTGAAGACTTTTATTCACTGGAGGAGCCTATTTGACTTTCAATGATCAGACCAAATAAATGAAATTATTAAATGAGTACAGAAATGACACAAAACAAAAAAGTACTTTATTATATTGACGTTTTTTAATTAACAATCGCATCAAACAATTAAGATTTTATTTTATAAAAGTCCACTTTTTACTTATGCAAAAATTCATGACAATTTTTCACTACCAGCCACATCGGTATAAACATATACCAACGAACACTAGGCACTTAAAAGACGTCACACAGAAGAAGTCTGTGCAGTGTTATCTTCTGATCCAAAAATTTGTACAAATAACTGTTGAGCATCCTTGATGGAGGATGGAGCATCCTTGAGAGAAAATATCCTCAAGTGAATGATGGTCCGCATCAGCAGGGTAGTCAAGAAGATGGACACTTACCTCTGTTGTGTACATCTTCATTAGGAAGAGAGCAAAGTGCCAGAGATGATGCAAACACGAAGCACTCATCCACATGTACCAAAAGAAACTCAGATCAAATAGACTGTAAACCGACTCCCACTGAGAGATGGAATATTCCAACTGAAGATTGGTCTCAAGCCAGTCTCTAGGTAGACATCCTGATATTGATTAAGAAAGAGGATAAAAAGTCACATCCGTTGCAAATGTCAACCACTTAGATGACTGATGAATTTCTATGGGAATATTTGTCAACATCACTGTAACTTTATTTATTCAGGGTTGATGCACTTTCTACACGATGAATTTTTATGACTCTTCCATGACTTTCCCAGGACCAAATAAAGAATTTCCATGACCCTCCTGATAAAAGTTTTTAAGTTATAGAAACAAATTTAAAGCAATACGAGGAGAAAAGAATACTAAATTCAATAGTGAGCATACATATTGATATAACAAAAGAGAACCATGTCACTTGGTGAAAATTTTCAGGACTTTTCCATGACTTCACACAATTTCTGCATACTCAAAAACATTTACAGGCCTTGAATTAAGTTTTCAAATTTTCATGACTGCAGGAACCCTTCCTATTGCGATTTCAAACGGTGTATGATTTTACCTACGTTAAATTTGCCAAATTTTTTAATGATTCTGTAGACATCGTGGGCTGGCACCCAATGAAATCTACTCCATTAAAGCTGGAATAGAGCCGCAGCGTTTGACACTGTCGACCATGAGTTATTACTTTACAAGTTGGACACAGAGTTTAATGTGCGTGAAACAGTGCTTGATTGGTTTAAATCATACTTAGAACAATGGTCACAGACCATTCACATATCTCAGACTAGCTCCCGTACCCATGTGCTCCATCACGGGGTACCCCAAGGGTCAACCCTGGGCCCTGTCCTTTTTCCTTTATACACCTCAGCTCTTGCTAAATTGATAAGTTCCCATGATATTAACTGTATGTTATATGCCGACGATACACAATTGTACATTACTTTCCATCCTACCGGCCTTAACTATGCCGTTACTAAGATTGAGGCGTGTATTCGTGATGTCAGGCTGCGGATGTGAAGACATTTTCTTAAGCTAAACGATGACAAAACTGAAGTAATTATTTTTAGAAGCCCTTCAGTAGTCAACCCTTACTTTGAATCAGTGTCACTGCATGTTGGTGATAATTATGTTATCACAAAGTCTGTTGCACGTAACTGTAGTGTGTATTTGGATTGTTACCTATCCATGGATAATCATGTAAATTACCTTCATAAAACTACAATGCACCACATTAGACAGGTCGGCCTTCTTCGTAAGTATCTTGATAAGTTAGCCACCGAGAAACTCACGCAGTCATTTCCAGTCGCCTTGATTATGCTAACTCTCTACTGCTTGGTGTAAGCTCTCATAATTTATCTCGGTTTCAAACTATCCAGAATACGGCCGCTAGAATTGTTCTCAGGGCACCTCGTCACTCTCACATTACCCCGCTTTTGAATGATCTACACTGGTTACCTGTTAAACAGCACGTGAACTACAAATTACTCCTGCCTATGGAATTCGCTCCCGCTGAAGCTCAGGTCTTTAGACTCCCTCGACCAGTTTAAACGGTACCTCAAAACTTTCATTTTCTCTCAATATTCCTAATTTTTCTGCTCTTCTTTCGGCACCTGTAAAGCGCTTTGAGCAGCGCTATTCTCTGGATTCCGCACTATACAAGACATTATTATTATTATATGAGTTAAAAATTTGTCAGTGGAAATCAAATGCCATGAAATATGTCATAGCCACTCCAAAAAACAAAGTTTAAGCCCGAATGTTGCATAGGTGAATATTCATATCCAGTCCCATGGGTTTGTTTGATTTCAAGTACTGGTAATCGACTGCAATGCTTTCTTAGAGAGTTTGAATTTTGTAGGGGCAACAAAAATGTCGATAAAATTTTCCTTTTCAAATGTCTGGAAGATGAATGCATCTACTTCTCTGTCAGATTTTGTGACAGGTGATCTTTTCCCCCCCTTATTTTCCCTGAAACACTGATGAAGAACAAAGATAGATGACCAGGCGATTCCAGCTTCAATATCTATCCATTTTGTTTACTTGGACAGTGAAGGGCAATAAAAATCAGCTTCACCAGATGAACAGCCAATTTATAAACATACTGCACATTATGTTGAAATGGGTCTCATCACAGCAATTCCACAGAAAGGTATTTGTTAAACTTGCAAGCAGGTGCAGGTATGTGTGATTTTCTAATGTACATACCCCATCACCTGCGATTACAGATTTATGTCACCTGAGTCTTAGGCTGCAAAAACATGACATTTATAGCTGACGGAAAAAGGGGTACTGCATGTAACTGAGTGCCACTGATTACTTTGGTATACATGAATTTAAGAAGCGGACAATCTGAATGCAAATTGAGTTGGGACACGAGCGATAGTTCGTAGATGTTGGTACTACAAATGCAGACGGAGCTAGTGCAAAAGTAATACGTGTCTGTTGTGCATGCGAGATTGTATGCCACATGGGCAATTACGGATACAAGTTCTTTTTCTCGAATGTTGCAGCATCTCTTCTGCAAAACTATCTTTTCAAAGAAAATTTAGAAAGAGAACTTTTCTTCTTCATCATAAGTTTGCCTTCCAATATTCAAAAGAAAACAGGAAATAAAACTTTTGCACAAACATACCCTCACAAACATGCGGTATCAACTGAGAAGTTGACAAGTGTATGACCACAGATATGGAAAATAAGGAAGAATGAACGTTTCCTACATTGCCATATGATTATCCGATAAAGCCAAGAAAGATGTGATTGCACAAACAAATGCAGAAACAATATATATATCTCCTTATGGATTGTATGGAACAAGGTTTGCAACTGCTGTTTATTTGCAAGGTAATTTGCTCTGAGTACGAATGTCTTAAAATTCAAGTGACACTATGACCTAACTGATACAATCTTGACAATTTCATCAAAAAATTTCTGCATTTCAAATTTACCATTTTGAGAGACTTAGGTCGATGCAGTGCATGTGTTACAAGTTGTCACTCTTCCACTATACCAAAATGTGGTTATCTTCAATACAGGTAACATGATGTCAGCTTCACTATACTTCCGTTCCTCTATGACACATAACCACAAGACAGACCTCTCCAATGACTGTGATGACGCTAGACAAGAGACACCTTTATCGACTACTTATCTCAGCCATACTTATGGGATGTCACACGAAATTATGGACCCATCAGTAAACTGAAACATGCTGTTAAATTTATTCTGATTATCTTGGCCAAAGTAGCCCCACCACATGGTCATGCCTACAGCAGATTATTTCAATAAAATGACACAGTGTGTTTTTGTCACTGCCCCCTAACCCATAATTGACTGATAGGACCAGTTTAGAGGAGAGAGAGGGCAAGTCATTCCATCAAAAGAGAGGATCCAAACAGGTTCTCCAACTCACCGAAAAGGATGTAAATGGCATAAAAGTGGAGAAGCTGCCTTATGGATGACCGAAATGCTTCACAGAAGGAAGGCAAGATGTTTGACTTAACCAAGAGAAACTTCAATTGCTGAGAGGAAAAAAATATTTAACAAGGACTGAGAGGAGATTAAAAGTGAAAATAGATTTAAGAAATTATCTGAGATTTTACATCTCCACTAAAATACATGAAGGAATGATATTATTCAAGAGGTGATAGTTCCTGATAAATCTTTCCCTGGCGAACAGTTGATAAAAGAAAATAAGCTACCAGCATTGTTCACAATGCGAAAACAGGCTTCAAAGTGGTCTATCCATCCATTCATCGTTCCACCCATCCATCCATTTATTCATCCATTCATCCATCCATCCATGATTCCATCCATCCATGATTCCATCCATCCATGATTCCATCCATCCATGATTCCATCCATCCATGATTCCATCCATCCATGATTCCATCCATCCATGATTCCATCCATCCATCCATCCATCCATCCATCCGTCCATCCATCCATCCATCCATCCATCCATCCATCCATCCATCCACGGAAAGGCAGCCTTATATGAACAGCTTTGCTACATGCATTACTTTCAATGTGAATTACAGCCTGAACACAGACATTATGAAACTGACTGTTACTTTCAGCATACTTAACAACACCTCACTTTTCTATGAGGTTATCTATTGAGTCCTAATTTACAAAATTTTGTTTGACATGATTGATCATTAAACAGAAAGGTGGCAAACTTATACACAGAAGCAATTGTATTCTTAGATATCACTATGTGACAGAGACATGGCTGGTAATATACACTTTTTCACATACATGTACATCCTGAAAGATTGCTGACAATGTAAGAAGATCATGCACAAAACAAAAAAAATAAAACATTAAAACTGTCACAAATTAGACAAACAATAAGAAAGGAGTCTGAGAGGATAAAGGAAATTAGAGGAACCCAAAAGACCACATTTATATCAGCAAAAAGTTGGCATCTTAAAAGGAATGGTTGAATCATTTAGATAAAGCATCAGGTAAAAATGCTGCCAAAGAAGTTTTAACAAGGATGGGAAAGTCTGCTTCAAGTTTAGCAAAGTTTCCAGCTGACAAATAACTTAACTATTACAATATATTTAAATTTGATAGTGTAAGTGCATATAATACTCACAGGTTTCAAATTTAAATTCAAATCGCTGAGGGTTCCCAAAGGTCGAGAAGGTGCAAAATAAACTATTTGATCATCCCTGCAGCTCAATATACGTGAGTGACAAAACTTTCAAAATAGTAAAACAGACGGTACATCACAAGAAATTTCCCAAAATTTCCCAACAATAAACATGACTTTCAGGTCTGTCAGACGTGCGGCTTTGACGTACCTTGATCACCGGGAAGTGGAGGACGTTGTTGCCATACAGGAAGTAAGAGATGCTTCTAACTGTGCCCTGTCCAGAGTAAACAACCAGACCAAGTTATGCACTCAAACATTAAAGATTATTCAAACAGGTGATTGTATGCTCTTCAAATACTGGATTCTTGAAATGACAATTACGAAGTTCCAGTCTGAGTCACTTTTATCCAGAGAACTACAAACTGTGGCACATTCTGTGAGCAACGATTAAATTGATAAGGAAAATGTTGGCTCGTGACGAGTCATTATCCTGGAACTGGAAACAGTGAATGGTGGTTAAAGAAAATGGGAAAAGTTGGCTCATTTTAACAAGAATGACACTAGGTGCTTTAAATGGAGGATTGGTAGTCCTGAGAAACACTCTCTAATTACTTTTTTGTGCAATTCTCCTGAAAACTGGCAACGAATGCAAAGATTACAATAAAAACTGTACAGTCCAATGCTTGAAAATTCTGGTCCTATCCAAACCTCCTAAAATCCACAGAAAACAGTTTTGAGTCTTCCCTGAAGCTGGGACCCACAAATGAGGGAAATTTTAGTTTTCAAAAATTTCAAAAATACATCGCTTGTCAACTCCTGAGAAAGTTTAAACCAAAGATTTATCTCTTGGATTAACTTCAAATCTGTAAGATACATGTTTGTGATTCATTTGACAGAAGAGTGGGCAGGTAATATCATACAGACAAAAAAAGCTGCAATCATTGCTAAACTATTCAGTGTCACCAACAAAAATTTGCAAAAGCTTCAATTCCTCAGAACATAATGCATAAGGGGACTTACGGAAGATGCATCACTTAAAATTTCTGAAACTTTGGGTGGACAAATCATTCTCGAGGGACATATAACTAAGTATTGATCTGTGAGAAACTTGCTTATTGAAAAGAAGGCTATAGTCCTTCCTTATTTTGAGTAATCTATCAGCCTGTGTTGATAAATATTGGTTATAAAAATATGACTTTCTCCCTGTAAGACAAGGAACTTATTTTTCTCAAAATCTTCCCACAGCAACTATTCATAGTCCTGTAGAATAATAGCTGAACAAGTTACTGAATACATTATTGTCATAACTGTGGAATACTTCTGCAGTAAAAGACAAGGTAGATGATAACAGGATGATGTAGCACTGAAACCCTCAAGTTAGAAAAATCTGTGAACAGGGATGCGCCGGATTTTAATTTCAAGATCCGGCTGGACTGGATTTTAGTTGAAATCTGGCCGGATAAGATCCGACTGGACTGTAATTTTACAATGCTTTTAAATTAAAATTGTACATGGTTTCTATTTTTCCAAATACAACATCTTTATGATGCACAGGACAAACACACTAAGTACATGAAAAGTCATTCTCCAATATACAACTAATTATTTCACCATTAATTTTAAAAAGTTCAACTAGTCAGTCCTGTTGTGGGGTAGAAAGTTGTGGAAGAGTTGCTGTACATTTTGCAGCCATTCTATAAATGACAGGTCAGTTTGGAATTATCATTGCTTGTTGAAGTGATTTCTCATGTAGGTGCCATTTACTGAAATGTTTCAAAAGCTAGAAATCAAAGTGGTGTACTGCATCAAACATCTTTTAGTTGAGTCCCTTGATCCAAGCTCAGGGCATAGCTACTGTACTCTATGCGGTCTAGCAACTGACCACACCTGTCTCTTAAATCACTGCCCACTGTGTATACCAAAAATGAGATTTCTGAGCTCACTGTACTCTCCTCATCAAAAGTTGTAATCCTTATCCCTGTTGAAAGCTTCAATCCCCAAACTCCCCCCCCCCCCATCCCCGGTCACTCCTCCTATGAAAAAAATCCCTAGTTATGGTCTAAATCCAGGCCAAGTGGAAATCCCTTCAAACAGTGGACTTAGTTTATTACTTCAGCCAAGTCCAGACTACAAGTCATGCATGTTAGCTCTGAATATACATTGACTACCCAACAAGAGAAATGTTTGCCATGAAATATAAAAGATTTGTTAGGTAGCTTTACAGTAAATTACTTATGGGATAGATCACAAGTATTTAAGTAGTCTATGCATTATGTGGGATAATAAGATTGCTTCTCATCTTGCAGGATTGACTTGCTATACTTGATTTAAAAATGATGTTGCATTAAAGCCTCATACGGATACATACACACATGAAAGGAAAAAAAAGCTCTTAGTTGTATGATGTATTGTAAAATCAATTCATTTCATTACTATAATAAGTCACTTAAATGGTGAATTTTGAATTGTGTTCTAAACTGTTGTTGTTTCTTCAAGTTTAAGTTCTGTCTTTTAATGCTTTGAGAGATCTGCTCTGACATTTCATACCAACGTCTAAAATTGCAACACCAGGTAGAAAAATATCCAGCCAGACTTCGACAAAAATCCTGCCAGAACCAGAACTGATTTCACTTTCCGGACGGATAGTCCGGTCCAGACTGGATAACAGGTGCACCCCCTGATTAAAAGCAGAATGACCAACCATGTAAACACCAAACAGGACCAGCATGAGGTGATGTTCATTGAGACATGTCTTCTGCTGTGGACATTGTACTACCAATGAATTATACTGGCCACCCATGGAAGAGGAGAGGCACCACATGGTGAAGCCACCTGCTGCTGCTGAGGCTATGGTATGGAGCAACCTGCCAGGTCTGGTGACATCCAGAATAATGGACCACCTGGTCTTGTGAACCGTTGGGTGAACTGTATACAAACAATAAAGTGAAGCACACTGTCAAACACTCTTGTGAACTGTAAATTCAACAACAACATAAGGATGCATCCTGAAAAGTTAAACCTGTTAAACCTTTCTTCTGCAACATGGAAGGGAGAGGCAGATTCATAAAATAACAACCTTACTTTACAAATCAGGAATGATGCTTTTGAAAAGATGATATGGTATATTATCAGTTATATTTCAGAGCTAGGCATTAAAAGACACAGAACATGAAAACAGATTTGAAGCTTTTACAGTTTCTGAAAGCTCTTGAGTTCAATTTCAGACACTCACCTGTGAACCAGTAAGCATTGTACAGACTCATCCAAACGTTGCAACATGCGACAAGGAAGAGCAAGATGACTGCAGTCATAGAAAACAGCATGGACAACCATCCTGTGATGAAAGTACAAACAAAAGTGAAAGCTGACATGAATTTCAAAAGCTCTTGCATTCTTAGAATTCCAAGAAGATGGAATATGGGTCAAGTCGAAAATGCGGAAAAAGCTGAAAACTTTCTGACTGAGAAAGGGGTAAATGCATCCAGATATGAAAATTTCTAAGTTAGAAAGTTTTCCACGTTTTCCTTATTTTTGACGTGGCTACATAGGAAGTTTGAAAACAAGGGAAACGCGGAGTTATTTGGAAGGGGTAAATGCATCCAGATACGAAAAATTCTCAGTCAGAAAGTGACCTGGCCTGAAATATGACAACACGCAGTCCGGGACGTATCCATTGGTCTTTAAAGTGATTGCATGTACTGTACATACATGTATAGGCAAAAAGTAAAAGCATTAACAATCAATGTTCAAAAGTTTAGTGTGTCTTTTGATTTCACCATTCCGACAATTTGGTAAAATAAATAGCTTTCAGGTGATAGATTCTGCTATACAGGTATGAGTGTAAAACACAGTATGCAGTTTTTATGACAGTTTTCATGCAACTGAACCATGTGCTTCTTTGAACAAGCCAAGGGGAAGTATGCTTGATAAGACTACTGTATATTCAGTTAGTCCAAACAGCTGATCACTGATGCTGTAATGAGATGATTATTGTAATTTGTAGGTTATTTGCAAATACAATGCTTGATTTCACTAAGTATTATTAATCAAGGAGCAAAGACTTGATTATTGTGTCTTCGATATGCCAGTGAGATCTGCATAGCAGACACTTATTTAAGAACTGCTAGTTTTCAAATCAATGGTTTCTACTTTTTCACGGTTTTATGCCATTAATGCTGATCCCATGATTAATGCACTTACCTGAAAACCACTGCAATGGGTTGTACAAAGTCAAATTGATGGTGAACAAGAACAGCGTGACAGTTGCAGGCTGAAGAAGCAAATACCAGGCTAGACTTGCTACAAGTCTCCAGTAAGCAACCTGTGGATAACATTCAAAGAAAGAACTTATTGATGTATTAGTTTTTATTACTACCTATTACATGCATACAGTAGTACAGTGGTAGTAATGTTGTGATATTGCAAGATCGACAAATGATACTTTATGGGGATTGCTGTAGTTGAAAGGTTTTAGCCAAACTGAAAAAGCCATTTTTTTTTTTAACACTGCACATTCTCTAATCATACTTCAAAACATGCAATTCCTGTGCATCAAGAGAATGTACTGTGCATGTTGCTTGTAAAAACTAAGAAAACCGAGACCATTCCATGCTTTGCAAATTGAACAAGTGATGACTACAGTACCATATCACTACCACAGAAAACAACACACAACACTGTATCTATGATGAATACACAATATGTTGATATAATGGGTCGCCATTGCGATTCTACATTCTACACCTGTATGCATGGTGGATTGTTCATGCCAAAGGGGTGGGGAGGCAACAAAGAAAGATAATTTCAGTTCTCAAAAGTTTGCAACAGGTTGTCTTGGTCAAAATCACTCGTTTTCTGAGATTAATTGGAAGAAATTGTCCTGCATTGTAAGCTTGCCCTCCAAATTCTCAGTTACCAGTTACAGGTGAGGGAGGTACGACATACAGACCACTACTGTACAATTCAAAAATGTTCAACAAAAAGCATTTTTGGAAGTTTGTTAGAATGACACAAGTTACAGGCCTTACAACATCTCTCTTTTGGGTTTCATTCACATTTTTGCAACAAATTGCACAATTACATTTTATCCTGGTTCAAAATTTCAAAACATGAATTTATGTGACTGAAACAAACAAGTCAGAAACTACTGTACATCTGTAAATATTATTCATCATGCCAAGAAATGCACCATACAAATTTCTACTAGTGTTTGCACCGAAATTCAATTTAAAGTGGACACTGATCTACCGAGAAAAATACTGTAACTTCCGTTCGGCCACAAGTTTATTGTATACCGTACCACAACACTTTGCTTTGCACATTAATATAACAAATTACTGTATCGTACGTAAGTGGAAGACGATGAAGGGTCCTTAGCTAGGAAAAAGTAACATTCTAAGCATTTTGGTCACATGTACAGTACCATGTATGTTGGTGAAAATTTCGATCTGGGTGGCAGTATCAGAATCAGGATAAGACTCCTGACACTGCCAGCCAGGTACCCAGTGGAAACACTAGTGGTGGAGCAGTGTTGGCAGTTTTGGTCAGAGGGGGCTAAAAATAGCTTTTAGGAGGGGGCTGTATAAACAGATACCTGGTATTGGTATTCTGATACTAAGCCAATGTTCTTCAACCTATGCATGAGTAGGCAGTATGAAAAAGATATTGGAAGGAACTATCCAAGCAAAGGACCACCACTGGTTGGCTTCCGAGAAAAGCTTTTGGCTTTTCAAACTTCCCAGATGGCAGGTAATAGCACTTTCCAGGTGTTCTAAGCTACAAATGCTCAGCCTTGAAATATCCCATGTCTGCAATTTCTCAGTTAATGAGAAAAAACATAAATCAATGAAAAAGAAGTTGAATGACTTTGAGATTCCTTGCTACTACCCATGAAAAAAACAAAGAACAATGTGTATCAATTTTGAAGTTTAAACACTGTACTCTTTGTGAGTTGCCATGTCTTCAAGGTGAGAAAATATGAACTCTACTGACCATACATGACCTTTGACCCCATAATGAATTACAGTGATCATCTGTTCATCAATAGGTATCAGTGTTAACACTTTAAAGATTCAGCAACATTCAGAACCTCTAGCAACCTCAAATGACCTTTCAGCTCCATGAAAAATGATAGCTGACAAGTTTACAATGGAATACCCACACACTACAGTAAGTTTGAAGTTCAAGCAACATGTAGTGTTGAGATATTGAAATTAGTACTAGGTTTTCATACTTTCTTCTATGGTGACCTCAAATGACCATTGATCTCCATAAAGAACAATAGGTATGATTAATTTAGGTATTCATACTCTAAATGATGACCTCAAGTGATACTTGACCTCCATGAAAAACAGTATGGATCATCTACTAACAATGGACAACCAAACATCAAGTTTAAAGTTCCAGCTACTTTCCCTTATCGACTGAGTTTGCAAGGTTCTTAAGCTATGACCTTTGGTGACCTCATATGTCCTTTGACCTAAATAACAAGAGCCCAAGGGCACTCTGGTTCCTTGCACAAATGGAGAGCACATAATGTAAATTATGAAGTAAAAGGAAGCATATTGCATTACTTTGTATGATAGCCCATATGGTCCATTTCTGACCATGCACTCTCACTTTTGTAACATTAAATTTGTAGACAGAAAAACATATTTCATGCTTTTATAAAATGGCCCATTTCAGACATTGGACCCCAAACATGACAAACATGCACCCACATGGAACCACTTCCATAGCACTAATGTGACCATCAACAGTGTAATACATCCAATCTGTAAGAGAAGAAGTATTTTGCATGATTTCACAACAGACTATGGGCACTATGGTTCCTTGTACTTGAAATACACATACTGTAAAATGATATGCCTGAATTCATAAATATCAAAAAGCCATTTCAATTAATGCAATGAACTGAAGATGTTGATTTAGAACTGCAATATACAGCAATACCCCATTCATTCTACAAAACACCAACAGTTGTATATCTCTGCAAATTGCAATAAGGCTTATCACATCTATGCCCCTTTAAAGTCTATCAATCTGACAACATGCCCTGGAGGGAACTCCTGGGGTCTACCTGTAGTTTAAACTGGTAAGAACACCAACTGATTTATTTTCTTTAACTGTGTTCTGCCTTCTTCACTAATTGAAAAGACACTTACATGAATGAACACATTAGCACTCACGCACGAGGAGGTAAACTGATCCAGCCAAAACTTGTCTGGTGTGACCACCTACAGTACTGCATAACAGCACATTGCTGCCTCCTCATTTGATCAAGAAACTGCTAACTCAAGCAGTACTTCCATGATGCACTGGAGGGGGACTGATGGAACATATGAGTATCCATAGCATAACAAGGTTTTCAGACTTATGCCCCCAGTTCCCCCAGATGACCTTTGACCTCTACCAAAAACAATAGGGCACACCTTCTCAATGTGGCAAACCTACATACCAAGTTTGACTTTCACCTGACTTTCCCCTATTGAGTTACAGTGTACCCAAGCAAAACAGACTTTTGCCCCCAGTTCCCCCAGATGACCTTTGACCTCCACCAGAAACGATAGGGCGCACCTTCCCAATATGGCGAACCTACATACCAAGTTTGACTTTCATCTGACTTTCCCTTATTGAGTTATAGCGTACCCAAGCAAAACAGACTTTTGCCCCCAGTTCCCCCAGATAACCTTTGACCTCCACCAAAAACGATAGGGCACCTCTTCTCAATATGGCAAACCTACATACCAAGTTTGACTTTTATCTGACTTTCTGAGTTAGAGCGGTCCTAAACAAGTGTCACAGATGCACACATACACACGCACACACACACACGCCAACCTGACTGCATAGGTTCCTTTGCTGACACAAGGAACCAAAAATGAGAAAAATCATATCCTTATCAACACTTATCTGTGTGTACTCTACAGTGTGAAGTTCCAGCACATTTGGTTGCTGAGATATCTTCCTTAATCAGTTAACTGGGGAATTAAAATTCATAACTTACATCCCACTGCAGGATTAATTTTTGCAAAACTGTCTTCTTTGTAAATTATTTCAACTTAACACAAGAAAAATACTACACTGAAAATATTTAACACAAAAATATAACATCACATTACTGTACTTTTCTCCTCTTTTGAAGCAAATTCACGCCAAACAAAGTGTTTCTATCTTGTTTGTAGGGGTTTAAAAATCCTGTCTTTCCTCATTGTCTGAGTCACTGTTGGACTTGGAAATTATAGTGAAATAAACCCTGCAAAGCTTCTTAGTTTGAAAAATCCTGCTTTTCTTAAGTAGAGACAGCCATTGCAATATTAAAATCTGAAAGAAAATACACCACGTGGTCCTTTGCAGAGAAAACTTAAACCAACTTAGCAAGCTCAAGAACACTTCTAGGTTCTTCTTAAATGATCAACATGCAATTTGAAGATGTACAGTATATACCCTTCCTGTGGCAAAAAGCGAACAGATAACAGGGCTAGAACATTTGCTGTGCATGCTCAAACGGTTGTTCGAAGCTATATTGTTGATTAGCTAAGGTTATGTGACATGTTTTGTGCATATATTACTGGACGTATATAATATCAGTCTTATGCAGTAGTGTGTAGTTAACACAGGACGAATACAGTCTTACTCCGGTAACTGGTTAATAGGTTTCATACTTAAAGTTCTGGTGACCTCAAATGACCATTGACCTACATGAAAAACACTAGGGATCATCTACTCACTAAGTATTAAAAATCTCCAACTTTGAAGTTCACGTACCTATCCCTTCTTGAGATGTTGCACTTAGTTACAGCATCACACACACATGCATGCAATCACAAGTGCAAAGATTCCTTGCCTGCCTTCGGCAAGGAATTAACCAGAAAGTCAAATGACTTAGTGATTCCTTGCCAATATCTCATTTTTTCACACTCACACAATCACTTACCAACAAAAGCAACTCAGTGGAGAGGGAAGGGACCATGTCAAAATGAAAAACACCAGAAAGCCAAAAGGCTTTGTGAATCCTTCGACATGGTTATATTATAACAAACATGAATTATCCACATGACAAGTTTGAGATCAACTGCAGTTATTCTTCTTGAAACACCACATTAATAAGGCTTTAACCCAAAATGACCTTTATTTTGGTGACCTCAAATGACTTTTGACGTCCACCAAAAGCAATAGGGATCACCTACCCAGTATGGCCAACCCACACATAAAGTACTACACAGGCAACATTACCCTTCTGGAGATAATGTGTTAGCAAGGTTTGACCTCAGATGACCTCAAATGACCTTTGCCCTCCAACAAAAAGAAAAGCAGTCTTCTACTTAGTATATACAATCCACTCATCAAGTATGACATCAGTCAAGGTTAGACTCCTGGAGATATTGCGTTTACAAGGTTTTACCAGTTTGACCTCTCGTGACCTCAAATGACATTTGATCTCCACCCAAAAACAATAAGGAACATCTACTCAATATGACCAACCCACACACCTAGTATGACATCAGTCACAGTTACCCTTCTGGAGATACAGTATTGTGTTTAAAAGGTTTTCACCATTTGACCTTTGGTGACCTCAAATGACCTTTGACCTACACCACAAACAAAAGGGAACATCTACTCAATATGACCAACCATCACACTACGTATGACATCAGTCACAGTTGCCATTCTTGAGATATTGTGCTTAAAATGTTTTCACATTTTGACCTCTGGTGACCTCAAATGACCTTTGACCTCCACCAGAAACAATAGGGATCATCTACTCAATATAACCAACCAACACACCATGTATGAGATCATTCATGGTTACCCTTCTTGAGATATCGTGTTTACAAGCAGGGCGTCACACACATATACGCACACACACACGACATCCCCATCGCATAGATTCTTTCTGCCTTCGGCAAGGAATCAAAAATGGTAATGCATACCAGATGGGTTGAGACGATACAAGAATCAAATGAATTATGCATCCCCTTCCATTTATTCTAGGAGCAATTGACAAATATTATGGGGGAAGCTGAACATACCTTAAGGCTCCAACACCCCTGCATATAATTATTGTGGCAGTGGAGTCATAGAGATTGTTTGCAAGGTCAACAGACTCTACTTATGTCCCAAGGACGTAGCTAGAATTTTTTCAACCCTGGCTCTGGGCTGGGATATGAATTAGATATATGAATTAGATGAATGAGAATGATTCTGATACAGTGTGGTATGGAAATATAGTATGCTTTATTGTGGTGTTGCACCCAGAATTTTTGACTTGGGGTGGGCTTAGAATTGTGGAAAGATTAAATGAAGTGTTAAAATAGGTTAGCACAAAGCATACCAAGAAATTTACATAAAAAATTAAAAATACCCCAAAAATTGCCATTCCAAGATTCAGCAAGTAATCAAGTTCCAGGAAATGGTACTGTCAGTATTTTCTATTTGGGAAACCCTTCATAATTAGAAGTTTCCCACTTTAAAAGTCGGATACTCTTTGTACAAGTCACAATGAAGACTGTAATGCTTGCTTGAATTTTGAGGGATGAATATGGGCAAAACCATCATCCTTTCTTGGATGCAGAGAGCACTAAAAGTTACAGTAGTATATACTCAGACTTGCATTTTCTTTATTTTTTCTTTCCTCCTATTTTTTCTGGTCTGCACCATTTTGCACCGCTGGTCCCCTCACTGTCCCTTTTCAAACGCAACTTTATTGGTTGTCTGAGCACCACAAGCTACTGGGTCCACTAACATGCATCAACCAGCACTGTGTCAGGACAGCGCTCACTGAGGAAATTCTAAAAATTAAGCATGCAGTTGTAATTTGGTGAAAGCTGAAAAGGCACTGGTAATAAAAAAAAAAAAGGATACAGATCCCCCAAACATTTTGCACGAATTCCAATCTGATATTTGGTAACTCTGCCACTGGCAAACACTTGTTTTTACAGAATTATCATCATGTATGCTATTTTTCAAGTCCTCTGACTAATTGTTTTCATTTCCTGCATGCATGGATGATGGAATTTAAAACCCTATCAGAGATGAGACCCATATATATGCTGTATTTATGATTAGAAGTATGCATTTCTGTAACTTGTAAGGCCCTATCATTTCACGGCATGTGAATTTTGCACAGGCACACTCCATGCTAACATTGTAAAGACTTATAAAATATCAGTTACAATA
Organism: Stichopus chloronotus; assembly: GCA_021234535.1. NCBI lineage: Eukaryota > Metazoa > Echinodermata > Holothuroidea > Aspidochirotida > Stichopodidae > Stichopus > Stichopus chloronotus. Next base: position 12,463,332 of record CM037839.1, read on the forward strand.
ATTACCTCACGCACAAACCAGTGTCTCTTGTCAAACGTGTCCGGCATTATGACTGAGGCAGTGAGACTGAGTGAGAGTCTGAGAGGTTCTGGTGCTGAATGAGATTTAGAGCTCCTGAGTTGACAAGGTAGTTAGTACAGTAGGCCAGAGGTGACTTCTTTAAGTTTGCTGGCTGCAAGTTTCAGCAGTTGACAAGTTCACCACAAAGCTTTCTTAAATTCTTTATGTTAGGCTAGGTCAGTATGTACAACAGAAATTAAGCTTTAGGGGTATGACTATATATTCTATCAGTGTCACTGGACAGTTGAGTCTGAAGTTGCATTCAGTTCAGCAGATCCTGCCGTTCTGTTACCAAACCTTAGTCTAAGCAAAGTGTCATGAAAGTACGGCAGAGGAAAGGTCCAACACTAACAAGTAACAACTGTATTACTTTACAATAATTAGTGTATTCCTTGTCTCACTCTCACTCTGTCTCAGAAAGGCAACAGCAGAACATGTAGGCCTACTATACAAGTACTTTGTTGGCCTAGCCTGAAAATCTGAAGTTCAAGAGCGTCGATAGCTACCGCAATGACGGTTCACGTTATTGTCGCAAATTTCAGTAAACTCTAAAAAGTCAAAAATCAGCTAATATAATCGATTAGCATTCTGATCTCGTCGTCTATCCGCAGGATGCCAGAAGGCATGGCACTGATATGGTCCGAACACCTTTGACCTATCCAATGTTACCGCCACATTACGTTACAACGAAAGTTCAAGCTGGTAGGCCAGGAGGATCTTTGATGTTATACTACTAGTAGTACACTACCAATGTACAAAGAGGCATCGTACGTATGTCTGTGATGAATTAGCCCCTGTAAGGAGTTCAAAGTAGCTACCTAGCACTCTGTTAAAGAAAGCTAAACTTTTGGCTGTATAAATCACGGTGTCGGCTTTTGTTATCGAGGCCATAGACGCCTCCATGTTGGAGTGAAGTATTGTCTAGGCGCAGTAAGAAAAAAAGTTTTCTTCTTTAAACACTATTTCGCAACAAACAAAATGGCGCAGCCCTGTGAAGTCGTGATTACAAGTGATTCAACTGGTCAGATGTGGAACTGCTCTATTTGGAATCCATTAACAGATACAACCGCATTGCATTACAAAGGAGGGGGGTGTAAAAGACATTCTCTATGCCTTCTTTCAGGGCAGTACATTTTGTCAGCAGACAGCAATAAGCCACTGTTGAACATGTGGGAAGTTCAGCGAAAGGTAAAGTCAACATGGACTAGTTTAGCGAAATACTGTACTGATTGAGACTGTACAACTGCACATGTGAATTAAAGTGTGTACAGTAGTTTAAACCACAAGTTGTCCTAGCGTTAAGTATACACTATTACATACCCCTATAAGGGAAGGTTTGTCAGATCGTCGATCGCAGCAAGAAAGTTTACTATTATTAACTCACGATTTCTTGCCTTTTCCTGAATTTTACCTCTTTTTATTTTTTGGGTCTATATTCACCGGAACACGGGGGAATAAGGAAGCTTATTGGCAGGTGCATGGATGAATCATTATTCGCACAAATGTGTTTGTATCAATAGACAGTGTAGCTTGGCTTATATGCCCGAACTTTTCCGTGTGACTATAGACAGTATATGAATGTCAATTCACCAGTGTTCGTGCAAGTAATGAGTCTTATTTGCATGAACTTGGTTGAGCAGATAGACAGCACCTATTTGCCCGTGTACATGGAAATAGACATTTATTACATGAGTGGTTATTTGCTCGTACCATGCACCTGCTAATAAATCATTTGCATGAACTTCATGTAGCATTTATGCAAATTGTTGAAATTTTCTGCATATTTTGCATATAGTGTTAAAGATTTGTCAAATTAGCATTGTGGTCATGGAACCCTTTGCAGTATTCAACATTTGTTGTTAGATTATATCATTGTGCAAAGCAATAATTTTTTCTACAAACAATATGTTACAATATTGAGGGTTTTTTCATATTAGCACTGTGGTAGTGTTAGATGTGTGCTCCCAATCAGCTGTTTTGTTGTCATGTGATTAATCAGTCTCCGTCTAATAAATGTACAGAGTTGAAACCAACGAGCACTGACTCCTCCTTTATCTCTCTGAATCCTCACGAATCCCCCCGGAATATGGCTACTTTTACAGCAGTCGAGTGCCTTTTACTGATCAGCATGCTCAGGACCAAAAGGTTGTCAAACTTCTTTTGGGATTTGATAAATGGTGAATTCACCTTGGTTGAGACTTTTGTAAGTGACTGCAGGTAAAATAATCTTCACGCAAGGAACCACAGTGTCCTTCTAGGGCTTGTTGTTGCCACCACAGGTGATTGCTAAAGATTTACATACAGGATTTGTTTGCAGGGAACCTCGGTCAAATGACATGTAACTTTTCTTTCATGTAACTTTACAGCAAGAGGTGTGTGAAATTTGGCAAGTTTACATCTTATCATTTCCTCAAGCAGGTATTGGTTAACAGATTTCAAGATACAATTCCTAACATATTGGGTCATATTCTATTAAAAATTAAACAAGATTATTAGATTCTTAGGAAATTTGCTACTTTCCAGCAGCTAGAAAGTCCAAGTTTTTTACATGGAATGCATGAAGGTTGATCCATTAAAAATCCCTTGCTGCATTACAGCATGTTATCGCTAGTGCCCCATCATCACTGGTTTTGATGAAGAGAGACAATCGTGATTGTATGGGAGTATATGTATGTGTGTGTTTATATTCGTGATGTTTAGCTCGTTATCTTGGTATCTTGAGTCACTTAATCCCAAGAGTTCTTGTAGTAGGTGCAGTAGGTAGATGCCTTTTGTCAACTAGAAGAATCCCATTGTTTTTGGTGGAAATCTAAGGGTCATCTGAGGTCACCAGAAGTCAAACACCAAAAACTTTGTTCACAAGGAAACTTTTGATACTTATCATGACTATGCATTATATTACGTAGAAGAACACCTGTTATTTTTAGGTGGAGGTCAAGATCAGCAGAGGTCTTCAGATGACAAATAATGAAAACTAATTTGTGAAGATGATATCTCAAGATAGGAATCATGTTAGCTTTTGATACTACTGTAAGTATGTGAGTGTATTCTTTCAAGTAGAAGCCGCCCAATAATTTTGGAGGATGACAAGGTCATCTGAGGTCACCTGAGGTATAAAACTGGAAAATTGTGAACAGGATTTCTCGAGATAGGAATCACTTATCATGGACACTTTCAATACTCAGTATACTGTACAAATGCGTTACATCAAGTACAAGAAGCCCAGTGATTTTGGCGGAGGTTCAATTTCATCTGAGGTCACCAGAGGTAAAAAACTGGAAACTGCATTAACACAAATCTCAAGATAGGAAATATTGAAACTTTTGGTATTTTGAGTAGCATTATATTGTATTAAGTCAAGAAGGACCCTATTGTTTTTGGTGGAAGTTAAGTTAAAGGTTATCTGAGGTCACCAGATGAAAACTTCGGAAATTTCGTAGGAATCATGGATACTTTTGATACTTATCATGAGAATTGCATTACATCATTCCTATTGTTTTTGGTAAAGATCAAAGGTTAACTGAGGTCATAAGAGGTCAGTACTGTAGTTAAACTTAAAGTTTGTTAACAATACAGGATGATTCCTAGCTGCACATATGCAGCTTATAACTATCATGTATCATTTGAAAGTTTTATGTTATGCAATCACATAATTGCAACCCATTTTTAGCATCGTACAGTACCTGCATGCTTATTGCTTACAACAGATCAAAGCTGGTATCGTCTTTTTTATGTTTATTTTTGCCTAGCAGGTTGTGTACCGCAATGTACATGCAAGTTTGACATTTGTACCAGATGTGGTCTTTCTTCATAATTACAGGTAACTTTAATTTCTTTTTTATTCCAGGAACAGCACCAGAGCCGTATGGTTTGCTCAGGTCACGTGACCGCATTGGCAGCCAGTCCTGATTCTGCATTTTGCGTAGCTGGAATAGAAGAAAAGCTAAACATATGGCAGGTAAAATTTGTGAAACTTAAAGAAAGTGTTTTAATTATTCACATGAAAAAAAAATTGAGCCAATCAATATCTTGATTAGGGTTACATTTAGATTTGGAGTAAGATTCATGTGAATAGCAGAGAATGTTCTCATGTTTGTGTGTGTACATTTTTACCTGAAATTAAATGTAATAGTATCAAGTAGTGAAATTTTCAGCCTCGTACCTCTTGCACTGTGAACTAAGAGTTGATAATCATACATCAGACTGTTGTGTCTGCATTCATATTTAAGACTGTGATCAACTTAGTAATGTATCTATAGCAATGACATGAACAAGAATTACTTTATCAGTATGTTCTCCTTTGCAACAAAAACCCATGGACCCTGATTTCTATTCTGTAGGTTGGTACAGGCCATTTGTTGACAGTTTTGTCAAGACACTTCCAGAAGATTACATGTATACGTTTCACCGATGATGGGTCATACTTTTTGTCGGGAGGAGAAGACAACCTCATCATGGTTTGGGATCTTGCAAGGTATATAGTGAAATATTGAAAGGACATTTGCTGTAGACTTGTTGTAAACAAATAGACTTGTTGTAAACAAATCTATGTGATGCTGAGCAGTATTTGCAAACTGATCAAAATATATTCTCCCTCTGACATCTCTTTCTGTCTGTTGCGGTGGTCTTAAATTCACTGGTTACCATGGCGGGAAAAAATGAGGAAAATGGTGAGCTCCTTGCCAGGAAATTGAATGACTTGTGAGGAATCCCTCGGTGTTAAAAAAAAAAATAACTAAAAAAAAAATAACAATGTGAATAATTGAAATGATTATAAAATCAACATTAAGGAAAGAAATTGATTTGCAACTTTAGAAGTTAAAAAGTAAGATATGAACATTTTAATTTATCAGCCTACCATGAGTTTTGTTAATGTATATTTCTCTTTTATTTTTAACTGGATCCCTCAGTCATGCACTTACGGTCTTTCCAATCCACGGACTCCCACCACTATGACTAGCAGTCACTCACTGTATGCACAGCTAGTGCACAGCTAATGCACAGCTCATTTCTAGCGGCAGGCACGGTCAGTAGCATGCACATTGGCTTCTGTCACATACATAGCTTAGCTAGATTGATATTCGAATGATATAGTCACTGGCACCCTGTAATGGACTGACTTCAAAGATATAACTTTAAGTGTAATATATCATTCGCTGGCTGCAGAATTCTTGGCAATCAATTACAAACCTGGAAGAGTATTTTATGAAAAGTTCTGTGAAATTTCAATTTCAAACTTTTACGCCAGAGCTAGAACAGTTAACTTCTCTGGTGCACAGTATCTTAGGAGGGCATTTGGACATTCAAGTATAATAAAGGCAAGGAATCACTAAGCCTCTTGGCTTTCTGGTTCATGTTTTGAAGTGAAAACTTTGTTTGTTTATTTGTATAGAAAAGCAAGATTTTTTTTGTCAGTATGTATTTAGAAACCTGTGTAGACTGATAGAAAAAGAAGGGAGGGGGGATATAAGATGGAATGTAACCACAACTTAAGGTAGTAACTAGGACTAATGACTCTAGAACATTGAATATTCATCCTTTTAAGTTACCCAAGACATCCCGCAAACTCAGTTTATCATCACTATGCTGCATGTGGCAACAATGACTTCTTTGTCACGCATAGTGCTCATAATATAAAGCAATCTATGCTCAGACACCAACTTACTGGATTAAGAGCAGGGCAGCAATCGTATATGCCTCAGCCCCCCACATTTTGCCCCCCCCCCCTCACATCTTCGGTATTTTAAAATTAACAAAACTGTTGTAATTGTGATCCACAACCTTTCTTAATTCTTAGCATGTAACATTTAAGCGATGCACTTTTTCTGTGCTATAGAGTCCCCACACCATTGCAAGTTTCGTAGATGGACAGCACCAGATGTGCATGCCTAAGTTAAAGTAAAAAATTATCATTACAGTATATTAACAGAAATTATCTGTCCTGTCCGTGAAATAGTGAAGAGAGCTTTTGAAACTTGTAGAATTACCACCTTTCATTCTGCTGTACTGGGAAATCATTTATTCCTTACCAACATTTTCCTTGTAAGTGCTCAATGGCTTCTTAAATTGAGCCAATAATCACTTAACTCACTGACATTGTCTTTCAGATATGTTTCACATTTTCTATATTGATGCATTGAAATATTCTTAAAGAACAGCTAATTCATGCATTACTGTCAGACCAAGGGAAAAGAACTTCCTGGGTATTCACTAGTGGATTTAGGGGAGGACAACAATGGTACATATCTCAAGCCCCCCACATTTTGGGGCCACCACATTTTGGGGGCCCCCTCATCTGGAGTATTTTAAAATTTACAAACCTGTTGTAATTGTGATCCAAAACCTTTCTTTCTAAATTCTTAGCATGTAACATTGAGTGATGCACTTTTTCTGTGCTACATAGGGCCCCCCACATAATTGCATGTTTTGGGCCCCCATACACTTCATAGTCTAGCCCTGTGGATATTGTTCTATGATGGAAATACTGTATGTGAGAGCCATAATTTGATATCTTTTCCTGAAATCATCTTAGATGTAATTTGAAAGAGCTGATCTGTACTATTATGAAAGTTGATTTATGGGTCCATTAGGTCCATATTGCTAACAACCACATGTGATGCTTCGACGGCCAATTGCCACAGAGTCATAATCTTCTCCAGAGTCGGAAGTGTTTACTTCATTCTTCCAGTTCTCTCTCCTCTTCCATTTTAGCATTCTACAGTCAGATCATTCACATCATCAAGACCCTCTTCACATTTGGTCCCAGCATGCTTTACCGATTACCGACTTACATTGTGGAAAGGGTGGCATCAGTGGTAGAGTTGCATCTGCATCTCAGGACCAGACATGCAAGGTACAGTATTGCCATTCATATGTATATGTGGAAAAGATACGTGCTGACTTTTTCCAGACCTTACCCAGAATTTTCAAAATTATCTGAATGTTGAAACCACTTTGAAACCTATGCTGAGGTTTGCAGTTGACCAAATATATGGCAATTCCTCATTTGTGGAAAAAAAGACCTTACTGATTAATGATACAGTATACTTCATTGGATGTCACACTTTCATCAACTTGATATGTCTATCTAGTAGTGTAACACCTTTTTAATTACAAGGTAAAGCCCCTGGACTACTCTATCAAAACTTTCATAATTTTACTGAATTACTGAAAATGGACTCTGGGGCTATTACAGTAATTCATTTTATGGAAGGAAAAAAGGAAAACTGGTCTGATAATCAAACGATATATTTTGATACGGAATCAAAATTCATTGTCCCTAGAGTCTGGCCAAAAGCACTGGCAGGTCATCAGGTCACACTGTCTAGTGTGCACCACATCTCATGCAAGGACAACAAAACTATTTACTCTGTGTACAATAGTTTTGTGTTCAGATCTCTTATTCAAATCCTCAGATTTAATTTGGCCACTGTCTCATTCATGTAACAGATTAATATACATGGCTGATATTGTCCATGTTGTGAATGTTTGTGGTATCATTATTGAAAGAGAATTGTGGCTTGCTCTAAATGCAATGCTGCTCTCTTTAGGAGCCCGTTGTTGCTAACTTCACAGTGAGTCATCCAAAATGTTGGCCACACATTGTGCTTGCACTGTGCATATCTGTTTTGGTGTCTTTCTTTTTTTCATGTTTTGTATACATAGGAATGTCCCTATTACATTGCATCTTCATTGTTGAAGGCTGAGTGTGATGTGTACCTTGGCAAATATGTGAATTATGCATCTGAAGGTCAATTTTGAAGGAATAGTTGTTTGTTTGTTTTTTTCTGAGCAAACAAATCCCAAAACAAGATTCTTATCCTCATGCTTGCACTGTTGATTAATCAGAGGTTTGGGTAATGGATCTTTCCTGACCCTAGACTATGCTCCACTGGTTAAAGATCACTGTATTTCTCACCTTGTGGAAAGTCCTTGTTGGCCATCACTTTGTTGGCAGTTGTAGATGGATAGCACCAGATGTGCATGCCTAAGCAAAAAGTAAAAGTTATTGTTATATTAACCGAAATTATCCATTGCACAACCTCTCGCGAGGTCCAACAGGGGTGATGCCATAATATATATACTCTTGAAACTTTTAATTGAGGAACTTTTGAAACTTGCCGAATTACCATCTTTCATTCTGCTGTAGTTCAATTGTTTATTATCGGACATTCCAGGCAAGGAACGTTTCCTCTGGCTTATTTAAGCCAGAAGTGGTTTGAAAATGGCTTAAATAAGTCAGAAGAAATGTTACTTGCCTGGAAATCCCCTTTTAGCGGCAACACTGTACTTTTAGGTGCTCAATGACTTCTTATATTGTGCAATTGCTTACTGATGCTGTCATGACATGTTTCACATTTTACATAATGATACATCAAAATATTCTAAACGAACAGCTTATTCATGAATTATTATCAAAGGTAAAAGAACTTTAAAACTGGAATTTTGCCATTCTTAGGACTCTTTCATCTGTCTTTGCCATCTTTGTCACCCTGTGATATGTCTCATTTTTGTATTGCAGCTCTGGGATATACCATCTGGTCAAATGCTTTGTTCCTTTGTCTTTGACACTCCTATCCTCACCGTTACCATGGATGCAGCTCAACTCAGGATATATGCAGGTGGTTTGGATGGGAATATCTACTCCGTCAACCTCTTTGAAAAGGTAAGCCGATGGCCATGCATTTTCAACGTCACATTTTCCAGTGAAATGATGGTAGGATGAGGGTATGACATGCTCTCAAAATCCCATCCATGTTAGAATTCTGTCAGCCATTGTACCAAAATCTTTCACCTATGGTAGGCAGTAATTAGAAAAGTTTTAGGGTGAAATTTACAAGCACAGTGGTCTTATTCCATCCCTAGCATGGATATGAGTGCATGCTTCTCTTCTAATTTTTTTCTTTTTCTGTTTCAATTGGAAAATCATGATTTGTTAGGGACTGAGAAAACGATCTTTGGTACGCAGACCTAGCACCTTTTAAACATCAGACACCCATACCAGGAGTGTGTCAAATATATGCACACATTTTAGGGTCATTTTTATACAATGACTTTGGTAATATAATGTAGGGAGATCTCATTGTAACTTCAAGTATGACACTAAGAGAGCCTTGGTCTCATATAAGAGGTTAACCTTTAAAACACCTTCTGCTGTAAATACTTCAGGGCATGCAACGTTTAATACTTACAGTGCTGTATCCCTTCCCCTGTCCCTTATTTGTTGTGTTATGTTGTGAAAGTGATTGTATCAGTTTCACTCCAGGTGTGCAGTTATACCTCCAGAAACTTGAAACAGGATGTAATGATTTTTATAGACAGTAGAGCTCTCTGAGATGATTTTCCCACCTGATATGCAGTCTTTCAACTCACCTTTGTGATCAGTTCCAACATTTGCACAAATGCTGTACTTACTGCATCATCATTAAAGGGGAATTCCGGGCAACTAACATGTCTTCTGACTTATTTAAGCAATTTTAAATCATTTTCGTTCATATTCTTGACGTTTCGAAATGATCTTCTCATAGACAACACGATATGTACAAACTTGCAGCCCAACAGAGATTCAAACACCATGCAGAAACGAAGGGTGCGGCCATTATTTTGTCATTGACCGGGATCTCTGTCATTTATGACGTAGTTGACGCCCAGCTCTGATTCAAGGTGATCAACCTGATTGCCCTAAGTAATTAGTAGAACGCATACTGTGGCTGTCACAAGATTGAATGGCTCAATTGAAGAAGTAAGAAGAGGAATTTCTTACAAAAAGACCCCCCAAAAAAGAAGTAATCCTTTCCAAAGGCAGGGCAATAAATCATCTAACTACTCATTATCTAGGACAATCAGGTTAGTTGTCGTGAATCAGATCTGGGCGTCAATTTCGTCACAAATCACACAGATCATGGTCAATTACATAGTAACGGCTGCACCCTTCGTTTCTATGCATAGCGTTAGAAACTCTGTTGGGCGGCAAGTTTGTACATATCGTGTTGTCTATGAGAAGATCATTTCAAAATGTTAAGAATATGAATGAAAATGGTTTGAAATTGTCTAAATAAGTCAGAAGACATGTCACTTGCCCAGAATTCCCCTTTAAAGTGATGGTGTGAGTTTGAAGAAACTGAAAGCATAGAAAAGTCACGTCCAACAGTATTGTTGTTTCCTTTGAGGGAACCAAATAAATAATGAGGGAAATTAAATGATGTTCAAACTGTCAATCCCTTCCAAAATATTCCAAGTTTTAGCCGAAATATCGACCCAACATGGGGAAATGTAAAATGAGTAGCAGACAAACCTTATTTTGTCTCACAACAAACCTGGCTTGAACCAACCATTGAAAATGTAGTACTAATTCATATTCACTTGGTCGAAACGGCTGATCACGGTTGTTGGTCACTGTGTACCCAAGTAGAGGGCAGTAGCATGCCTGTGTTGTTCAATAGATTGTGTGATATTAGAATTATCTGTAGTGCATTATCATTAGTAATATTGTACACAGCTTGTTTGTACGCTGGATGGAGGGTTAGATTGGTGGTTAGAGTGTCTGTTCTGCAATCACTAGGTCCCTGGATCAAATCCCTCAGAGATATTCTGGGAGACTCAAAATTACTTGTTCAGTAAAGCTGAGGGGCTTATTTGGTGATTTCAATTGCGGTTCCTGTTGTCTGATTCAGCTCTTATCTCCTTCAGGTTGCTCGGTACAGCAAATGGGCTGCTGAACTGGATAGCTCTTGCAAACCTTGCAGCCTTTGGGAAAGTGGCTAAAGACTGGGGGATACACTCTCATCCATTGGATGGGGACGTTAAATTTCAGTTCTAAAGGTGGGAGCAGGTTTGGGTTTGTATGGGTTTGTTGGTTCACCCCTGCCTTGTTACCCTCTGAAAACTGTTCATGAAGAGTAGGTGAAATTCGCCCTCAAATACTAAACTTAACCAAGTGAAATTTGATCAGTCGCAATGCTGTGTGTTTTTGTTAGTGTTTCTCAACTATGCACTCAACAACTTCTCTGCAAGAGACCTGATAAGAGAGAACTAAAGGAGTTCTCAACATATGGAACAGGAGGAACACAACAGCAGAGAGAATACAACAACACAGATCTTTTTAGCACAGAACTACACACCAGATAATTCAGTTTGTGGGACAGTATTGTAGGTGTGGTTTAATGTTCATAATCATCACCGCTATTTTAAAAACAGCCAGAGTTCAAGTTTTCACTATTTTGGCATTTGTGTTAGTTTTAGAGATTGTCAGCACCATTTTTTGTTATTACATTGTTTTAGTTGACCATGCACAATAATGGTGGGGTATCGAAGAATAGAGAGAAGTATAAAATGAGGCTAAAAGTTTAATCTCTTCAAACTCCAGTCATCACATTTATATTGTTACTCTCATGCAATGTTCTTTTCTTTTTGTTGACTATCACAGTTCACTGGCCAGCAAAGACTCATTGAGAAAAGTGATAATGTCTTTAAAGGACACAGGTAAAGATAGTTTGTTAAATTTACTTCACAAATCTGCTGAATAGGGTCACTTTTAAGAATAAGAAAATGAGGAAGGTGGTCAATCTTTTATGTGTATGTAAAAACACAAAATATCAATACAAAATACTCCTTTTCAGCAATTGCAGTAAAAGCATACTGTATATCCCTTGATGGAGAATAGTAAAAATTACCCGATGTTCTTCTCGATCACAAGCAAGTTCTTTTCGCTTCGGTCGCTCTCTTTAATCTGGCCCACTGTCTTAGAACCAACAAACTGACAAATACAAGGCAATCTTTGGGATATATTTGAAATACAATGAAGAAGGTGAAGAGAGTGCATTATGTATGGTGTTTTTAGTTTATGTTTTGTGGTCTTTGTCTTAGTATGATGAAGGCTTGATTGTGTGGTACGTGCTTCAATATCCACTGAGTATTGCTGGGTAAAATGTAATTCTCAGAATGTACTTGCACTTTAGTTGCAATTTTGCAATCTTGTACTTTACATTAAATATTCAAAACATTTTCACATAATGACGAAGCTTTGGTCTTGCTCAAGACCAACTTGTGAAATCTATTTTCTCTTTTTGTTGCATTGGTTATCCCTAGAAATGAAGTGACATTAGGCCAGACAGTGAAATTTGTTCATCACAAGAGAGTATTATTGGAGGTGACTGTTGTCCATCATTTTTCAAAGATGTTTCTAAGTCTTTTGAATGACCCTCTGTATCCAGATTAGATCAATAGCTTCTCCTGCATTTTTAGAGATGACTGGCTGTTAATTTATGATCTTTGCTGAAGAACTGCTGTACAACAAAAGCCAGTAATTTCACAACTCAATTCTCCTTATCAAGTAATGATTATTACAAAACTGTGAAAATGTGATTCTTCTCTCAGCAAAGCCGTGACCTGCCTTTCATCCTCGATGGATGGGTCCATGCTCCTCTCAGGGAGCGAAGATAGCTCTGCCAGAATCTGGCATGTCACAAGCAGGCAGTGTATCAGGACAGTGCTTCACAAAGGTATTATCAACTTTGAATGTGTGGAGGTGTTTTAACTTCACATGTTTAGTGCAGAATAACAGGTAAATAAAGCATAAAAAGCCATGAAAGGTGTGCAACAAACTACAGTACTCACACCCTCTCATCGGCAAGACCTACATTATCTACTTAAGTTGTGCTTTCATGTACGACTTTACACTCCACCTAGGCTGCAATTAGTGTGATTTTGAAATGAACTTAATATTGCTGCGAGATACGCTGATGTCTAGACGTATTGCCATGGAGTGCCCGTATTAATCTTACTTGTGTGGCGCTTGGACATGGATTTTATTAATTTTAAAGGGGAAATACAACAGTTGCTGCTGTCATCTGTTGGAATAAGACTTCAAATCTCGCTAATTGTTCAAATAAGCATTTGCACCAGAGCCAAAATTCAGGCCTAAACCTGACGTCCATGGTCAGTCTGGTACCCAGATACTCGAAGTATAATTTCTGTTAGGTTTCTCGTTTGTGGTAATGTCAAATTTGACATTTTTCTTTGCATTTCATTTTAAAACTGGGTATCTTGTAAATGGACATGGCAATGAAGTTGTTCTTAGTTGCTGAGTTTTGTCACAGTTACAGTGCACATTGGTGACACTTTGGATCAGGTTTTAAGAACTGGGGCCCGACATCAGTCATGTACCCAGGTATGTGGGTATCCAAGGCAGACTCCAGTTCAAATGTCTCTCGTTATCTATGACATCGAAATCAGAGAGCAGTCATGAGCCAAGGGTGAAGCCAAGATCTTGCCTGGCAGGTGAAGAGGTGACAGGAAATATTAAGCAAGTGTAAACAAGATCACTTTGTGAAAGGTCTCCAGTGACATGCATCTCTCCCTTTCATTGGGGTCGGGGGGGGGGTGGGGATGAGTAACTGTCAACAAGTTGTCCTCCTGACTATTCATATATGCCACTTGTGATTTGCAGGAATTCCACGTTCAAAGGAAAGTTTGTCACATACTTTCAAACACCGTAAAATATCCTCCACTAACAGTGACATTATCAGTAGATCTAGTTGAAATGTCACATCAAAAGAAGGATGGGGGGAACGGAATGAGGGGCTAAAGGAATGTTTATGGATGTTTGCCCTGAGGATATTTTTAGGAAGACAGATACGTCACCTGTCCCCTCTGTGCCTTCCTTTTCTGATCCACCCTCCTTTTCTGCCCTCCCACACTTACACTCGCAACTACACACAAAGTGAAATCCAACTTGTTGCCGTAGTTTCAGAGGAAAGATATTCCTCATATGATTGATCGGATGATCAGACCATGTCAGAACTTAATCAGCCAATCAATGTAGCTGCCTGTTAGATATAAATGTAGCAATCAGATGAATACCTTTGAGAAATGATTGTGATTATGACCATCCAACAGTTATAAACTGACAAGTTTATCACGTCATTCAAGGACTCAAACTCAACAGTATCTAGTATTTTACCTTTGTAATGCTCATTTAATATGTTTTCATGTTATCCAGTACTTGCTTTGGTCTTGGTTTTAGTTGATTGCTAAGTGCCTCTACACTAAACTATTGGGTGCAGTAAACTTTTCTCTGTACTCTGAATATATGTGATATACATTGAAAGAGATGTTGTTTTTCTCATCTAGCTATCATTGTATTTGTTTCTCTAAAGCATAGTTGCATTTTCTTCAAATTAACCTAGAGGGGCAAAACAATCTACCAGTAAAATATTAATCCCCTTGAATGAAATTTGGTGAAACCTATTGAAAAATCTAATTTTCTCCCTCAAATTCCTTCAATTCACAGGCACTGTAACCAATGCTATGTTTATCATGATGCCACTCTGCCTGCTGACAGAGACAGGAAAACCGAGCCTTCCAGTTAGGACCTTTCAGCGTCATCTCCACATTCCTGGGTCCTCAACATCATTGACAGATCCACTGGAGGAGGGGGATACCATAAACGGCATCCCTGTTAGGTGGCATCACAATCTCCAGGTGCAGTATGTTACATAGTAAATTCGTAAGTGTTTGCCAATGCCTTTCCAACTTGGTTTAAGTCACGTTTTTTCTCTTAAATTTGTGTCTTAATTGAAAAATTACTGTTAATGTTGTGTTTTTTTTTGTTGATTTAGGATGTTTATGTTCAGAATGTTATTATTTTAGTTTTCTTCTCTTCATATTTTTGTCATGATTCATGTTTTTTGGGAGCCTAATTGGAAAAAGACTGTACTGGAAGTCACGTGAAGTCCTTACCACATACTACCCATCATCCTGCCAGTTTAAAGCAGTGTTTTGTGCTTATCAATCATCGCTGCGGTATTGCGAACTGCAGTGAATGTATAAATACCATACTTGTATGCATTGTGAGCAAATCTAACAAATTCCTTTTTCGAATTGTGAAGTAAAAAGTCAAGATAATGTTCTCCCAATCTACTTTCCTTTGCAAAGTTGCAACACATTGGCATGTAACGTGAATATTTAAAGTGAGACCACTGAATATTCAGTCTAGCTTCTTAGATTGCAACTTGGCACTGGTTTTGCTTCCATTTTGCTCACATACTGTACCACACTGGCATTCTTCGTATATGTGTGTACTAATGAAGGTGTGACACGAGTGAGAACTATCTGTGTGTCAATCTGTTTTTAACATTGCACATCAAGCATTGCCTGAACCCGAAATGGCGATTGCATGATATTAATGTCCGTCAACAAAAGTTTGCACTCACATAGCAGTTTGCCAGTTTAAACATGTTCTGTGTCTCAAAGGGCAATGCAATGTCAGAGAAATGATTCCCGTGCCTAACCTCTGCAGGTACTTCTATCAATCTTGTAGGAATTGAATGAGTAGAAAAAGAATGGAACCGATATCCTACCTCAAGGCACTTTATATGTACACCAGCCACTTTGACTTGTTACATGCTTTGGTCCACATTGATCATTTCATTTTCAATGTGCTTTATTTCATTATCGAATTGCAGGATCCAGAGATTGCTTCCAACACGAAATTGGTGCGATCATTTCTTCATGAGGAGGTGAGCAAAAGAATAGTTACATTGTCGTTGCATCTCACTTTGGATAAATGCTGATGATGTGGATATTGTAGAATACTGACTACACATCGTTGGAAATGTTTGACACTGCTTACAGTATCTTCTCCATGTGCCGTTTTGTTTACCCAACTCCCATATGGACACTGAAGTGTGATATCGCTAGCAGTCAGTTCCTGTTCTCATATAACAGCCAATGACATGAGACATACAATACCTGAAGGAAATGAATCTCAGAAGATCTTGCAAGCAGAGAATGTTTGGCAGAGTCAAAAGGAGGGAACAAAACTTGGATTATGCTAAATATTAAGGAAACTATTGTCCCTAGTCCATAGGTGCAGTGATTTAAATGGAGGCTTTTTTTTTTTCAAAATGTATGGAAGTCCATCTCAGCAGATTTTTTAAGATGTTTTAGCCATGAAGACATAAATCTAGATTTTTCGTGCAGCATTTTCCCAGTATTCACTTTCAAGAGATATTACCATGCTAGCAAGTAGCAACCCTTCCTTGCATGCCCGTCGCCGAGAGTTAGCAATAACAAACAATGAAATTTCAAAACTTCAATACAAAGCAATCTCTGAATATCTAGGAGTCTCTAGCTTCATCTAAGAAGGATTTGTGTCCTTGTTTTCTTCATATCTTGAGCACCTAATTTGATTTTGTACTAACAGAAAGCATCATCCACAGTCACAGACAAAGAAACGGAGGAAGTCATTCGCTTGAAGCAGATTAATGCCCATCTTAGGAAGAGGGCAGCAGAGAAGATCTTCTTGGATCTGAAAACTTGAAATTCGATCAGAAGGGAGATTCTTCGAGCGAAGAGGACACTGCATACCAGAGCAGCTGAGCCATATTACAGCGAGTGCTTGTAGCGCTGATTATGCGTGGCAGTCCAGTCAGGGGTAGCGCTTGTGGTGGATGGAGGGAATATCAGGATCTAAGCTGAATTCTTAAATTAAGAAGTACTTACTACAAGGAGACAGTCATTAATTACCCTTCTAGGTTTCTGACTTTGTCAGTGTAATCATGCAGTACATTAAAACTATCTCTGAATAAATGTTGGCTTGGAGGTCACCTGTCATTATCAATTGTTAGGGTGGCACTGAACCACAAATATACTGTTTTCCTCAGCAAAGTTTTAGATATGATATTGTCTATGAGGGAGGGAAAAGGGAGTTCAGTCAGGCTCTAGAAGTCTCAGTCCCTCTCTCTCATCTTAGCCCACAGACCTCTTACAAAAACAGGTTCAGAGATTTTGTTGTTGACATATTTCACAATAATGTTGAGGGGAAGTTTGCTGGCTGAGCTGTGACCTACAAATGAATGGTGGTAAGATTTTCCTTCTAACTTGGACCATCAGATGACAAATAAGGGTTGTGTCACTACTTCAAATCGATGACATCTTAACAGACAGATGTACCTACATTTGATTGCAACATTGGTGGGTTCCAATGTCAGGGCAACACAACTGGTGTATTAATTGACCTTACATTCATGCCACTCAAGGAAAGACTCCCAACAAGAGTTGTTGAAGATTATGTAAGCCTAGGACCATTAACAGAGACAGCTCATAAAATGTGGCTCTGTGAAGATTTGAATCTGTAGGTAAAAGGTACTTGTACTTTTTTGAATTTTTCAAACCCTGTTGATGGATCCTTTGATTCATTCCAATCATCCAGTTTTTATCAGATATCCAAAAGGGACGTATTCAATGCAGACATCATCAGACTATGAACTGCTGTCACCATCGGTGGAGTCCTTTTGCTTTTAACTTACAGTACAGCTGGCTTGGATGTGACCGAAACCAGAAATAATAACACTCACAACTGTGCCTCTTTGCCTGTAGACTCTGGCATGAAATATGTCTGGGCATTGCACAAGCACTTTTAATGCAGTAAAAGTGCCTCTCGACTGTATTTGGAGGCATCCGGTCAATTGGAATAAAAGGCGAATTTCATAGCAAACTGCTGCATTTCTATACTCATTTTGCGGAATCCATTTAAAAGGATTTGTGCTTAAATACAGTGATGAAGTTTTTAAATCTTATACAGTTGAGGTTTCAGTCATGGAGTCATCAGTGGTGCTGAAATAAAATTCCCCCCAAAGTACTTCGAAACCAAAAGATTTAAATTGACTATGGCAATTTTAGCTTCGCAAATGTTGTTTTGCTCGATTGTCAATTTAAAGTGAAAGAAATCTATGATATTGTTACACCATCTAGCATGTTAAACGCACCCTGCTAGTGGCACTTAAAGATTGTAAGTAATGATACTGACCACAGAAGTGTTCAAGTGTCCACATAATTTTGGCAGCAAGTGAAGAGACTGACATTAACACCCTATCTAGTGTTCTTTTTCTAAGGTTTCCATGAAGATGTTTGCAAAATAATTTGTAAGAAATATGACAGGGAAGGGTCTTCTTCTCAGTTTTGGTGCCATCAAAGTGATGCTCCTGTACACAATAGCTGACAAAGAGACTGCAGCCAGGTAGCTGGATCAGTTCAGGGCCCTGTTCCACAATGAGTTAAGATCAATCTTAAGTTTGATTTCTATAGGCCCTCTCCATGATGAATCAACTTAAGATTGAGGGTACAGGTAATTCTTCGTGAACGGGACTCAGGACAGGATATAATTTCACGCATGCTTTAATTGCAGAGCTAGAAGTGAAGTACTGGGGTTACTAAAACCACAGACACAGACAGGTCACACTTTTTCTTCATGTTCCTCTGCCAATGTCCTTTGAAGACTTGAAGGAATAGATGATCAATATTATTGTGACAGCGTTAGAGCTTTCAACGTCCAAGAAATTAATCACTTTGAATGAAATATACGCAGAGACTCAATCAATTTCCGATGGTGGCCTGACTTGTGGCATTGGTTGACACATGAACCAGAGGTCTCTTACAGGACATTACTTTTGCAGCAAGCCAACACGCAAATGATAAGAAAAAAAAAGGACAATGTAATGCTAGCACTTCTTTAGACATGCCATTTATTGCACTTATAATTTTTTTTTTCTTGACTTGTACCTGTACAAATGACTAATAACCATAATTATCAAAATCCATTTCTTCAACCCAACTCGCCAGCTCTCCTGTACACACTGATGCCTTGATCATTATGATTAAAAACAGAATGCTCAGCTAACCCCAGGCAGTTTACTCTTGAAATCACATTATAATCACATTTTCTCTGCAAAACAAACCATCGCAAATGGACGACACTCAACGATACAATGCTAATAAATTAAAAGGAAACATGCATGAACACAAATATGATTTATGTGATGAAAAAAAGCTAACCAAAAATTTTTTTTATGCTCAGTACAAAGCTGCCAACTCTCTTAAATAATTTTTCCCATCATTTTACTGACACACTGCACTGGGTTAGACTGACAAATGTAATATAAATAATGGAGAGAGAATAAAAATTTGTTTCATACACATATGGAAGGAAACCTATTGCTTTAACCATGGGATTCCTTTGCAAATCAAAATATGCCAGACCAGCATTCCGATGGGTAGCTGGAGAGCTTTCTATTAGACTGATTGATTTCCAGCAATCTTCAAAGCATCCTAGTTTCGTTGCCCGCCATCCACCCTCGTCATCTGGTGGTCTCTTCTGTGACTTGTGACCCCAGAAAATTCTACATCTGTATATATACACAGTTAAGATACATGGAGTGAGATTGTACCGTCTTCATCAAACAAGACGTCGAACATTGATTACAGCAAATTAAAGAGCAGAGGTAAAAATGAAACTTTCTGCTTGCATGAAAGAAACTAAAACAGCTGGAGACAAGGACGCAGTCAGCGAATTTTAGCAGATGGCTGATTGGGATGTCTCACAATTAATTGTGAGAACAATGACTAGATTATCTACTACTGACATGAGAAACTCATTGGAGGCCAGGTAGATATTGGTAATTTACTGTACCTTCAATGATGTTCTGAATTACAGGTACACATGTACTGTCAGTAAAGAAATTTAACAGTAGCCATGACAACTGCAGGATCGACCTCAACTTTACTACAGTCAGCTACATCGTCCATATAAAGCACCCTACTTTTTAGAACTCAAGGAAAGTGACAGGGTTTAAGTTCATACAAAATGTGTGTCAATTCTTTCTTTTGTGAGCCCTTGTGCTTCAGTTCACAAAATTGAACTTACTGCAGAGCTAATTGATTATGCACCATTGATGCATTGGTAATTGGAAATCTATATATCCCATTTTAAAATTTATCCACAACATCTACATCACTATGCGGTAACTTACTAACTGGTATTAGTACACAATGGTATGTGAGCAGTTTTTGTTTTGGCTAACTAAGCATAAGATATGAAGCAATCTTTTCTGTTTACTTAAAATACTCTCTTGATTAGCAGTTACTGCGAAAGGTATTTACAAATAATGCCAACATGGAAACTAAACAAATATAAGCATGACAAATGAGTCTACAGAACCGACGGAATAACCTGTTGTGTAATGTAATTACTAACATCCAACAGTGGGCAACACAATGAATATTAAAATACTTGACAAAAAAGAAGAACAAAAGAACTCAGCAACCTGGGATGCAATAGTTCTGTCTAATGATTATTTGAATATACTCCCCCTTTAAACGCTAAGAATGGAAAGTGCAATATAATGGGGCTTTACTTGTCCACTATTGACTAAGGTAAATACAAAAGCACAAAAAACACCTATTAGGACAAAAGACACTGCAACAAAAGAGGAATATTGCCAATGGTTTCGTTTGCATTTGACCTTGTCCAATGACTATCAATGCATCACATGCTTGAAGCAGTTTGAGTCAGGTTTAGTTTAAGTCAGGTTTTGCATGTGATGTACATAAGTTTTCAAGACGTCAACTTGTCTCATTGCTTGATAGGTAGCCTGCAGTAGCACCTTCAGTTTTTGTTTTTTTTTGTTTTTTGTTTTTTTTTTAACTTTGAGCTGTTTTCAAAATCTTTGAATACTTTTCAAGCCCATGGAACATCCAATGAAAGGCTGTATTTTCTGGTTACAACAATAAGTCTGTTGACAGCTCTGAGATTCACTATTGTGTGCACACACCCCCAAAGCTGTGACTCTTAACCCCACTGAGGTTATTTTTAGCCAGAGACTGCTCTCTTCATATTTAAATCATTAGGTAATCATACCTTTTTTTGAAGAAAGTTCATTCTAAAATATAAGAAAGCCACCACTGCGGGAAGGAAGTAAAGAGTAGACGAGGTTTGGTGAAGAAACTACACAGAATTTATCAGCACTGAAAGAGATCAAGTTGGTTTTAAAACCATCTTTTGTACATCCACATGCATAACTACTGTAGATTTTAAACTTACTGTAGGTCAATTACCAAATGCTTCTGAGGAAATTGGCCGTTAGGATTCAACTGTCTCAGTTTATGACATATCCTAATGCGAGCTTGAACTCCAACTAACTGGAAACGTAAGCATGAAAGTCATACACGAGTCCATTCGATGGCGGCGTTACCTAAACTAGGAAACGTCATCTGTTTCCTAAAATTTCACACACCAGCTCAGGAGAACTTTGACTTCACAAATAATATATGCTCAATGCCACTAGGCAGCACCACTAATTTATATCATCAGTAGAGGATGAAAGGTACAGAACTGTACCCATTAAAACTGTAGATGGAAGTATAGTATGCTAATGTTGAAGAGCTTCAGTGAGTCAATTACAAATTGTTTCTATGAAAAATATGATAATAAAATCAGGAATGCTACGGTGAAGAACACAACTGAAACACTGTACTTCAGAATGTTTAAGCAGACTTAAACACAGTACTTCACCTCCCCCCCCCAAAAAAAAAAAATCTTTGTGACCTTATTACAAAGTACCAAAAAAATACTGTAACACTCTATAAGACCAAAGATACGAACTACTCATCCATTGTGAACATTCCATGTGTGCGGCAATGTATAGTAATGACTATTTTTTTTTACAAAGGGTAAACAAAAAACATTACATATGCTGTGGCAGTACCACTGTAGCACACAAATGTCTACACAGTGATGGCAAATACAGTACATCACAGCTAAGTGTCAGTATTAAGATTTGGGTCTTGTGTGTCAGTTGAGCAACACCATCACAGGTTCACCGACCTTTCCCCTCTGGAAACAAAGGGCGTGAAGCGACGAATCTTCAAGTGGTCTAGCCACATGGGGCTTTTTAAGCCTTTAACAATCAAAGCAATACGAATCTCAACCAGAGAGTCCATGAAATGTATCACTAAATATCAACGAATCTAGACAATTGTATGCTGCAGTATGTACCTGGGGTGTGCGAGTCACACGAACTTCCTTTTTTCTGTTGCCACTTAAACAATGAGTGGTCTAGGGGACCTGGTCCAGACTAGATCTTCAGAAAAGCCAGATAAAAGTTTACCTTTTCTCTCTCTCTGGTAAAGTGCTAGTGTCTTTTACTGTGGAACACATTATAAAATGGACCAAACATGGAAGAACAAAATATCTCCCTGCACTGTATAGAAACTATTGCCATTTAAAGACACTTTTTTCTTTCAAATTCAGAACAAATATTTGACCACTTCCATGCTTAAATATGCAAGGCAGTATTTTGTGATGCTTTGTACAGCCCGGGTGATTGGTGATGATACAAGGTGCGGTGTTTTACAATGTTATGTGGGTGATTTGTAGTGCTTTAAGAAATTTTGGAGCATCTTCAAAACATGCATTACAGTACTTGCACAGTGTAGAAATACAGTATGATAACCATTGAAAAATCATAACAGTATAATATTGAAAAATTACAGAATGCATGATCAAGGGACTACTGTTTAAGTCACCGGTGTTTACTAGTGTACACATTAAGAGCTTGCATTGCCTTTTACAAGCTTCTGTAATATGAGCAAATCAACATAAAGCATAAAGGATACTAGCTGCAAGTGTACTATGCTGCATACAACTAACAAACATTGGCCACATTAATTGGAGGGCACAACAATGTCAACATGGATTGTGCAGAGCAAATGTAACCACAACACATGATATTTTACAAAGTATGCGCTGGAGAGTACATTCGTGTATTAGGTGGTGCAAAATGACTGTAACTGCAACAATGATGACATGTTACATTTGTGTGGGTGGGTGGAGTGTCTATGACTAAAACGCTGGTGAAATGTTACAGATCAACTGGAGTGTACAAATTTACGTCAATGTTGGTAGTGCAGAGACAGTCGAAATACCGAAGACACTAACATGAGCAGTAAATGTCTGTGTGGGTGGGCAGAGTGACCATACTGTAACTTCAGTACATCACTAGTAACATGTCACTAAGTACGCCCTGAGGTGTATACGCTTGCCTGTGCAAGTAGCACAGTGCAGCTGTAGCTACGTTTCACTGGTTACAAAGCATCAGTTCAAATCTCCTGGAGTTTGCAGGAACATGGAATGTTACACTGATTATGACCACATCCGAACTATGTACTGTAGAGCAAAATAAACACACTTGCAAGTAACTTTCAGAGCACGATCTTAAATGTGATCGTCATTTTCAGGATGGACCTAAAAGGTGACTGGATACAGTACAGTGGCTGAGACTCACGACCATGACCATGCCGAACAACTTGAAGTTGGTCGGACCATACTGAACCTCAGTCCGAGAGTTGACAATCAAAAACTCAGAATGCTGTTTTACACACAAAGCTTTAAAATATGAATGTTAAACAAAAAGAAAAAAATAGTCTATCTGTTTCAATACTTGTCCTTCTTTTTCAGGCATTTTGTTGTACATAATGTTTTCTCTTTTACTGTGTAGGTCACTGAAATATTGATCATGGTTGAGAAAAATCAAAACTACAGGATGCAAGTTATAGTGATCCATAAATTGATCAGAGATACTGCACAAGCTAGTGACTCGGCTTTACTGTATCTCTCTCACAAGCGCTGTATGTTAACAATTAAAATGACATACTCTGAAGCTTTAATATTGAAATAGGGCAGGCTGAACTTGTGTGAAACAAAGTGAATTTTACCACATGCTGTATCTTTGATGGCCACATTGATCCAACACAAAGTTGCTTGCTTAGATTGTGCTCCAATTGTTTGTGGTTTACATCAGACAGAATCAGATGGTCTGTCAAAGCTACCTTATCTCACCTGATCAATGTTGACACTGTGTGATTATTTGCATTTTAATAAATTGCCCCTTTTTTGATAAATGAAATAAAATTGCAAGCCATGTGAAGTATTAATGTTTGCATGACAAACCACTGAAAAATTTTCTTTTACCACCTCCTCCCCATAAAAGAGACAGGTCTCCTCATTAGTCCAACAGCCATTCAGTAAAAGCTTTGTGCTGAAAACTGAACTAGTCCGATGTGTTTCCCATTATTAGACATACCTTCCTCTTAAAGTCTTTTGGCCAGTTTAGTCACAATTAAAGTTGCTTGTTAATGAGTTTTTGATAAGCCACAAATGACTTCGAATGACTCTGTGATGTTGCAGATTGCAGAACTGTATCATATCAATATCACTTGGCTGCCTCAAAAATTTAAATAAGTTATGTCTTCTTAAATAGATACACCTAGATCTCAACAAAACAAATGCCTTAATACTTGATTACAAATTCTACAAATAAACCCAAAATGAACACAAAAAACAAACTCAATTTATGTTTGCCTACAATTATCATACAATTGGTGATAAATCAGTAATTTTTTGACACAGAGTATTGCTTGTGTAAAACATATTGGTAGAGTAGGTATCCTTCAACATTATATGTACGATACATATTGTAGTAAGTCGTCAAGTGAGATTCTCACCTACAGGTGACCTCTCTGTGATATAACAAGATAAAGTATTTTCAACTATCAGAAACAGCAAACTGACAGTAGAGGCAGTTCAGCCTAAGCCTGTCTGCCTTCCTCTACCCTCATTTCGACATCTACAGTATTCTGATTTGTGCTGCACTGCTGTGAGCAGAGGAGGCATCCTTTAAGAAGACTTCTTACGAAACCCCCATAGTTTTCACTAGACAACATCACAGACACTGCCATGTGATGACCAAAACCACAGCCAAAAAGGGTTTGTTACATTTGGAAACAAATGTGGGAGAAATGGTCCAAATTCACAAACTTAAACACAAGACACCCACTCTTCTCTGTGACGAGACGAAAGATCTCTCTGAGCACTCACAGTTCATCTCCATTTGTCCTTGGTGATTTGCAGATGGAGTCCTTTAAGTTTTTGTGACCGATTACTGAAGATCACTGAGCACTACCATCATCATAACTAGAAAGTAAAGCTGCCTCAACTGGTTCCAGACAAGATGGGCAAGTGAAAGACCTCATTAGCCAGTCATCAATACATTTAGTGTGGTAGATGTGCATACAGGGCAAGAAACGGACGGGATCTCCAATCTGGAAATCTAGCATGCAAATTACGCATCTGCAGGGAAAATAACAGAAAAATGTAATGTCAGTAATAGGTACAGCATTTACTGCAAACAAATTCACACAGAAATAGAATGTGTCACCTTAATGCCCACTTTACACAGTCTAAAATGCAAATCTATAGACCACTGTATACAATAGGTTAACAGGTAGCATCATTAATGCAGTATCTAATGCACACCTCCAAAAAGGTTACAAGAAAACAACTTTCTTTACAGTGCAACATACAGTAAATCTACAGTGCAGTCTATACGAAAGCAATTACAAGTTACAAGGAGACACATCCACCAGAGTGCTCATGGCAGATGATGGCACTTTACAAAAATGCAAAATAAGCACATAATGAACATAGCAAAGAAAACATGTTTAAATGCGATACATGTATTCAGATATGCTTTCAAATTTTTCTTGAATGTGTCAAATGAATTTGAACAGTGAACACTAATTGTATAAGTAACTTTCAAAGTACCTGCATTAACTTAGAAGAACACAGATGAGAAGGTGTATCTCAACAGAGGTCATGACCGTCATGTACTGACTGAGACAATAAATCTGGGCCCTTCAAGTCTCTGATTGATCAATGGACATCAAAGGAACACAAACACTATACATGTGATCACGTACTTGGTTTACAGACTGTATATATCATTTTTCATCTTTCCAAAGGTCTCAGAAAAGTCGTGGTTGCTGTTCCCTGTTTTTGATGATGTTGACAAGAATACGAGGAATACAAATCTACAATCTTTGGTAAATTATTCTACCAGTGTGAACTTCCTTCACAGTGTGAAGGTTGATTTCTTCATGACAGGTTCATTGTCACTTTGTGTGCTGTGTGTGAATTCACTCTCTGTCATCTGGAGATGCTGTATGGATCACAGGGTTTACTGCTGTATGCATACAACACAAACATCAAGTGCAAAGCATCTGGTGTTGCTCTAGAACATTTCCTATTGGACATATCAAGATTGAGAAACTAGTTTGGAAATGGGGCCCTGATTTTTACTTCTTAGGATTATTATAAAGGACCATTGCCGGTAGAACTGCAGTGTACAACTAGAGGATAGTCAATTAATTTACAGTCACACTTCGAGACATTTATAACACACACTGTGGGGTGAAATATTTCTCACTACTCAAGTAATTTGACAGCTTAGAAAGGCACACACACCGAAGTCAGAGAGCTTCTGCAAGCCCATCTCTTATTGTAAGTGCATTCTCACTGATCTGGACACTTTAGAAATGCTGATCTGTTATAAGGGCATAAGCAATTTACAGTACCTGTTTAGTTTCATCAATGTACAGTACTCAATACCTGCTACGAATGTACCAAAATCAGTTCCCTCTTTTGTGGGCACTTACAGTAAATGCCTTTTGCACCAATCTAAATACTTACAGTAAGAAATGCTGGTCTGTTACCAGGGGCATGCAAAGAATGTGCAGTACTGTACCTGTGAAGTTTCATCAATGCACAGTACTCTATGTGCTTTAAATGTGATAAAAATAGTGCAATCTACAGTGGCTCTTCAAGAGACTCATTGAGTTGATTCATGAAACTCTCTAAATTTTCCTAAACCTTTCAAGTTTCCTTAAAATACTATGACAAATGGTCAAACTAAGAGGATCCCCATGTGTCACATAAAAGCAACATTAATGAGGGAGTAATTCATTTTGGTTTTTGAAAATTTGTGACCAGACACTTTTCACCTACAGTAAGAACTAATTCATATGCACACAGCCAATACAAGTCAGTGTAGAAAATTCAAAATTTTGACAGTTTTTCCTAATTATTGGATGTGAAACTTGACTAATACTGTAAGGCTAATTACAGTATAAGCATTGTCATGTATTGGTATCCTTCAAAATCCTCACAAACTTAAAGAGATATGAACTCGGTGAGCCCCTTTAAGTGCCCTTCACACCAATTTCAACATTATGATGATCTGTAATCAGGGGTACACTATGCAAACTTGCAAAGATTGTACTTGCAAAGTTTCATCAGTGTGCTCAATATGTGATTTAAATGTGAAAACCACACCCACTCAGGGCGCTCTTGAATGCCTTTTGCACCATTTTGTTCACTTAAGAAAATCAGACCGGCAATTAGGAGCATGAAATTAACCAGATGGCACTACTTTCATGGATGATCTCAAACATGTAATTTAAATATATTTTTGGGAATCAATCAATCCTCCCCAACCAACAGACACACCACTTTCCAATGTTCTCACACCACCCCCTTTCCATTTCATGATGCACCTTTTGTACTCCAGTCTCCAGATGTCATTAAATCTTTGCCACTGTAGCTCCCAACGATTTGTAAGCACCTTTACCCACTCATTGTGGGCAATCACTCTGAACAGTAACTTTTGGTCACCATAACTGGTCAAATTCCCCACAATTCACTTGAACGGGTATTCATGAGTGACTATACTTAGTCCATGCTTACTGTACACTAATATTCCCCACCCCCTGGCCCCCTCTGAGCAAAACACTGGGGAAACCGTTAGATTTTTTCTTGCATCCGCATGGTAACAAGGCAATAAATCATTAATATCAGTTTCTGAGGACAGTCCATGTCAAGTTGTCCCCTTTGGTACTGTTTATACCCAAATTGAGTCAAGCCTATGGTACACAGTACACAGTACAGTACTTCAATGCAGAATAGTACACTACCTGTAAAGTAACCATGTCTGAAGTTCCTGTAAATATTGTTTGCTCCTTTAAACGGATGGTCTAGTCACAAATATAGCTTTGATATGTTAAAAAGTAAGTAAATCTGACCATTTTAGTGAAACTTCCATTCAATTTCCATGTGTGGTTCCCAAGATACAGTATGAGCAGTTAAATTTGCCACATTTGTTACTGACAGTTAACTTGAAGCAAGCAGGAGTGATGTCATCTCCCCACATTCATAAAGTATTTTATGTTTTTCTATAAAATATACACCAAATTTAGTGAATCTTAGTGGAACTAGGTCCTGTGGTAAATACTATCTATACAGGACTTCCACAACAAAACTCTTTACCTAAAAGCATTTCTTTTGGAAATTTGGTGAGTGATTGTTTAGCTATTTTCCCACAAAAAGACCAAGCTAGGCACTGTACCGTACTGTAGGAGGAGCTTTCTAAAACTGTGAGACGTTGAGCCAGTTTGGTGGTGCACTTTTGAAAACAAAAGAATAATAGCTTGTCCTGCTTTAGAGGCATGTGACCACATTTTTTCGGCTTGATGGCACGTTGCTGTTTAGTACCGCATATTTATGTAACTCTGCACTCATTCATCTTCACTGCCCCTCCTCCACCCTTTTCCCATCAAGTCACCTTATTATAATGTAATTGTAGGCTATATACAGTACAGTAACTTAGGGGTAACATCTCAAATGTTGATTTGGAAATTACATCACTTTGTGATTGAGACAAAGCATATGTTTGAAACCACGGCTCTTCAGCAATCCTTTGCATGTAACACAACATCAATAAAGACAGCACTTAGGACAGAGGGTAGTACTGTGGTTTATAATCTGAATTCTTGTTTACTTACACAAGGACACAGGAAACCACAGTTTCAGAGCCTGTATTTCTGAAACACCCACAATATATGACACCTATGACACCGTACAGTGCTCCACAGTACACTACCAATTTAATGGTTCTTCTATGACACAACAGTTTCAAAGGTCCCCAACTTTAACACTTCACATTGGGCAGTCTTTGGCCTTTAAGGATAGACTACCACAGTACTTTTAGCATTTCTGGTTCCCAATTCTTTCAAGGGTGATTATTTGACTGAATACTTCACTTGCTGACTAAGGTACAGTAACTGTACAGTAATTACGACCTGCAGACTTAAGATGCTAAAAATTAAAGATTTGTACCTGGGTCTCACTAAGTGCAACAATATACTGTACTAGTGTACACCAGTGTGGCAGTTTAGTGAAAGTGGCAAGGCTAGAGCTAGACACTTTCAGCGATATAGATTTCTAGCAACAAAAAAAAAAGATTCCCTGATAAGATTGTCTCCCCATGACAAACCATTCAGTTAAGATGCTCATTGAGTTAATATAGATCAACTTTACACATGGCAATGCTTACTGAATTAGCATAATTAGTCAAGTTTCACATCCAATAGTAACAAAAAACTCAACTTTTTGAACTGTTGACCCGGATTTGTATAAGCTGTGTGCATATGAATTAGTACTAATGTGAAAAGTGTCTGGTCACAAATTTTCAAAAACCACAATGAATCTTTAATTACTCACTCATCAATGTTCCTGTGTATGTGACACAGTTGGATTCTCTTTGCTTTGACCATTTGTTGTTAAAGGAAACTTGACAGGCTTAGAAAAATTCAGTGAGTTTCATGAAAAACTCAACAAGCCTCCAACAAAATGCATTGTTTACTTTCAAATGTCAGGAACAATACTGTTTCTGGTAAGGAATATGTATTGCAAACAACACAATGCATAAATGCAAGTATAGGGTATCAAAGACACAGGGGTATCTACAGGAAAAAACCCAGCTACTGTAACTGCATTAGTTATGACAAGGAATCAGGACAACTTCTATTGAAAGAAAAATCACATTTTGCATCCATGCTACAGTAGTTGTTCCTTGAACAACTGCAAATTTAAAGAAAATTGAAAATCATTACTAAACTTAACTGGTTTCATTATTAACAATCACTTTGAAGCAAACAAGATTACCATATGCTAAGTACTGATCATTTCACAAATTTCAATTTTATTTAGCAGGCTCAACTGAAGTTTGAGACAAGAACCAAGAACCTGAAAATAATTTTGTTCCCTTATAATCATTGTACTAGCTGCATCCATTGAAATACCTCCTCTAAGTCTTTGTGTCTTTACTGAGAGTGGCACACACAAGCTGATTAGCCTGTACAACAGGCATGTAGTACTCATGCACCACCTCTGGTTGCATTCATATACCAATGTCTGTGCCCTATCGCCATGACTCTGACTCGAACTGCAAACAGATCGCACCCCTATTAAAAATTCATGTATTGCACACGCTCACATAATCACCGTAACACTCAATATTCTTCCTTAAATGCTAGAACAGAATGACTCATGTTAACCGCAAGTTAACTTTACTAGCAGATGTTCATGATGAACAAGTTTATCTCTCAAGCCATCTGAAACACTACTGTAGTTGTTTCATATCAATTCTCACATGACTTAAATAATATACCAGAAACACAGCCCTCAAAGACAGTTCTTGGGATTATAAACACAATACCACCGACCTGTCAAACTAAGGGCATTTAATGTGTACACACACAAACTATGTAAACTATCCAGACGAAAGTACCTTTACAACAAGCTCAAGATTGTTAATTCCATGGGACCAGATATACATAGCCTACAGTAGTATGTATATACATACATGTAACATAGTACCATGCTTTACAGTAACACTTTC
This sequence comes from Stichopus chloronotus, assembly GCA_021234535.1. Lineage (NCBI taxonomy): Eukaryota > Metazoa > Echinodermata > Holothuroidea > Aspidochirotida > Stichopodidae > Stichopus > Stichopus chloronotus. The sequence goes on from CM037839.1 coordinate 12,493,799, forward strand.
ATCCATAACACAGTTCTACGAGAACTTTTTCTGCATTGCTTTGTTCTTATCCCTAATACACCCCCCCCCCCCATCAAAAAATTGATCCTTTCAATAATATATGTCTGTGTAAATTTATACAGACTTTAGAAGTAGAGTACTTACTCTCTTATCTTTTTGCTTCCATCATATTGACCTGTTGGTAAGTGTTGTATAAGGCCGATTCGTTTGGCAATTTTAATCTGCTCTTCCTCACTGAGTTGGTTGACACTCCTCCTCTGGGCAGGTGTCACATGGTAAACTGGTGCATCCTCCTGAAAGTGACACATGTAAACATACTGCATTGTTTAGAATGCAATACACAACATAAATATGGGAAGTTGCAGCCCTCACAAGCTAGGAAAGTTGAGCTGAAAGTTAAAATGGCTTTACGTCAGCAAAAACTGATTTACCATGACATTTAACTCCCTACTGCATCAGAAACTTTGTCTAATTAATTGGACTAGGTCTAGACTGAGCTAGCTGTGATTTCTCAAGAAGGCGAAGAGTTCAGTACGTTGTTTGCCCTCTTATCAGGCCTTGCCCATAGAAAAGGCCAAATCCAAAGTTAACTTAGGGTAAATGGTACTAAATAGTACTATCTGTGTAGACCTAGGCCATGACCCCTTAACTAGACATTTACAGACCATACTTAGGCTAGGGTCCAACTTTAACAAATCATACTTCATAGCATAGCCTAGGCTTATAGGCTGCGCCAATCTATGTTACAACTCATGACTTATCTATGGCAACACAACATGATTTAGCCTACCCATCTATAACTTTATGAGTATAACTCTACTACTAGGTTGGGCCTACACTACAGTTACGTTACAATAGGCCTAGGCTAGGCCTAAACCTGACTGCTAGTGCTACTACTAGTTACATTATAACTAACGTAGGCCTACAGTAGCTAGTAATAGTAATACACACTCAATTATGAATACAAAGGAAATGCCTAGCAAGTTATTGCACTGTTTACATTGACCTAACCTACCCGTGGTCTATACGGTGGTGGTGGACCCCTTCTATCTACAGTGAGAGCTTCAGTTTCATCATGAAGAAGAGATATATCATCACTAGTTTGGCCTTGAAGACAGTTCCCCATGTTGGCTATCACTTGGTACGTTCGGGAACAAAGGCAGTGTGAAAACCCTCTTCACAGTCAAAACAACGGCTTTATTCGTGATTCATCGTTTTCCTGTTGTGAAAACCAGTCTGCGAAGTTGTTGTGAACAAGACCGTCTTTGTTATTTGGCAATACAGATGATTACATTACGCAGTTTCAGACTCCCCGGAAACGTGTAATAAATATTCATACAGAGTTACGTCCACAATATGTTGTTATAGTTAGAGTTTATGACCTTTTCCATTGGATTGCCAAATAGTGTTCGAGTACGTTTCCTCCTCTGACCGAGAACAAAATATCAAAATGGCGTTTGTAATTTCCTATTTTAACAAGTCCATTCAAAGCTGTCGTGTTAAGCAGCGATTTTGCCGTCGCTTAGTGTTCATTCATAGCCAAACAACACGAAAACTAAAGGAGAGATGTGTGACTATAGACAACATCGTCACATAAAATTCTTACGTCATTTGTTTATATTTTAACCAGTCTAATTTAATGACGTCACCGTGACTTAACATAACAGGAGACTACCATAATTACGAAACATTAGGCTAACTTCATTCCATAAAGCCGTATAATTTCTTGTCATGTTACAGCTCTGTTTAATCCTTCATGAATTTATGGTACGTCTTACGACCTATTATTACCATAATATGGGCCAGTGTAACAGTATAAGCCTACATTGCGTCTCTCATTTTGTTTGTCTTTTTTTTTGGGGGGGGGGGGGGGTACGTCGGTGTCGGGGTTTTTGGAGGTGGGGGTAGGTGTCGGGGTTTTAGCTATCTGCTAAAAGTAGTTGCAAAGTTTATTTTGATACCATAATCACAAATACTACGAAAAATTTCATTACAATCGCTTTTATAGAAATTTAAAGGACAAATAATGCGATTAGTCTAGAGGAACCAGACCAAAGTTCATGCCGTAAATATAGTGACAGCCAATAAACGAAAAATGTAACTCAACTGTTAACGGTAGGCTTGCTAAATTGTTTGATTTTGTTTGTTTTGTTACATGGCTGCACATTGATTGACTTCATCACTCTTCTTTTTTCAGTGTACCCCGACGGACAATTCTATCTGATAATCCCCCTACTAACTCTTTTCTTAACGGTAACTTTTTCCCTGAAGGAATTATATCATTGGAGAGTTTTCCAAGCTGGGGGGGGGGGGGGGGAATATTCCTGTTTTGGCACTGTTCAAGGGAAATTTACTTGTCTGGGGGAAATTTTCTGAGGGGAGGTCGTCTGGTCGCTGAAATAACATCCATTACTAAACTCTGATTTGTCTGATACTCAGAATTTTCTCAGGCAAAGAGAAAAATACTTAATAGCTATATAACAATAAAACAGGATGCACAAATGCATTGTGGTTTCTAAGATGCAATTATGAGCACTTTTTTCTGAATCTGACATAGCATGAAGGATGTGTTACAAGTTGGTCTGTGGACGTATTACTATCATAGTAACGTATCATGTCACCAGTTCAGATGTAACATCCACACTGACATCTCTTGAACTACTATAGTTCATGAATGACAGGCATCATGCACTCAACATGCATACTTAAAAAGAGGTATGTCCAACTTAGCTTTCTGTATTGAGATTCCATATGTCCGTGGTTTTCAGAAATTTTTACTTGTTCATCCAAATGGTCTTCATCGAATAAAAGAGACATTTGTCACTCAATATCGTTCACCGTCAGAAATTTCACATCAGAAAAAGCTTTCCTTCTTGAGATATTGTGTTAACAGGGATTTTAAAGTTTGACCCTCGTTGACCTAAAATGAGCCAGGAACACCCACAACCAACTATTGGGTTCTTTTACTCAATGTGAAACACTTAAATACCAAATATGAGATCTGTCCAAGCTTCCCTTCACCATATCGATTTTACATTTTCACTGTTTGACCCCTGTTGGCCTTAAATGACCTTTGACCTCCGCCAAAAACAATAGGTATCTCATACACAATGAGATACATCCACATACTGCATATAAGATCTGCATATAGGCTTTCCTTCATGGTATATCATGCTTACAAGGTTTTAACAATTTGACACCTATTGTCTCAAATGATCTGTGACCTCCACTGAAAACGAAAGTAGTCTTATGCTGAATGCAGTTCACCTCCATATGGAATATGAGATCTGCACCAGTTTTCCTCTTTGAGATATCGCATTTCCAATGGTATCATAAGGTGACCCCTCTTGACTTTTAACCTCCACCAACATGTATCTTACACTCAGTGTGGTTCACCAAAATGTGAAATATGAGATCTGTACAAGTTTCTTTTCAGCTTTTCACAATTTGACCCTAAATATGACATTTTCCACGCTTTCCTTCTTAAAATATCGATTTCATAATTTAATCCTTGTTGACCCTAAAGGACATTTGACCTCCAAAAAAATACGAATCTTGTACTCACAGTGGTTCACCTATGTGGTAAATATCAGATCTATTTAAGTGTCCCTCCTTGAGATATCACTTTTACAAGGTAAGCATCACAAACACACGCACGCACACACACACACACACCGCCGCATGATTACAAGGGCAACGTTTCTCATCGAAAGTAAAAATAGATACTTTTGAAAAGGTCTACATGATCAAACAAAGATTGTACGAGAAGCTGAAAAACAATTGTGAAAGCTTTCTTGTCTTTTGTCAAAAGTTTGGTGATCTCGCTATCACTTTCAAACATTGTTTACGTCATTATTTTCCTATCACTCTGCGTAGGGAGGTGCGATTTAGAAGTTGCTGAAATTAAATTGCACCCAGGTTCCTGGTCACACTAACCGAGCCGGATGGCAGGCGCAAATACTACATGCAACCGCGTATTGCAAGCCTATAATGTGCAATAAGTAAAAAACAGAGAACTCAGTTTTTGAGAAAAAGATCATCGCTAGCGAAAATCCCGGTTTATCGACAGAAAACAGTTTTTTCGTGTAACAGAGTTTATCGACCGAAAAACATGGGTTTTTCGATAAACACAGATGTTCGACAAGCTTTTTTTTTTTTTTTTTGAGTGAATAACATGGTCTTTCAAAAAACTCAGACGATTAACTAGGCCTTTTGAAAACTGTTTATCGAGTGAAACTGCATTTTTCCACACACTCAGTTCTTTTTTTTTTTTTTTTTGATAAACCGCAAGGCTATCTCAAATACCACGACCCGACCTCACTGCAACACGACAAACCTCCTTGCGACTGCTCGTCGTATTTGAGTCTTACCAAATTTTAAACAGTTGGATCGTGTTGTGTCGTCTGGTCGCATGCTAGTCGCACCATGGAACTGACCAGTTGAACCTCTTCCAAAAATGCGTCCTCATGATAGTTGTGCAACGCCAATCTCTTCGCAGTCCGGAAGGTGACAGCAGCACAGTTTACGACAGAAAAACAGAATAAACAGACTTTCTGAAGCGAAACAGAAGCCTAGAGTTTTCCTGTGAGGAGGTTTTGTTTTTTCATAAACTCAGTTTTTTCGGGGGATAAACAGAGTTGTATCGACCCAAGTTTTCGATGAAACATGATTGGCAATTAAAAATGTCTCCTTAGATTTGACTCTCTGTCTCCCTTTGTACCATGTAGCACAATTACGTGGTTTACATTGAATGCGTTTTACATAGTAAAGGGGATGTCAAATCTGTACGGACACTACAGCAAGTTGACGGAGGAAACGGGTTTATCGGAAAACTTTATCCGTTGAAAAAGTGCGTTTATCACTAGAAACGAGTTTCCCTAGATGAACCATTTTTTTTTCTCGAAAAACAGAGTTTCAAGAAAAAACTGTTCGATAAACCGAGTTTATCGGCAAGAGGGTTTTTCCTCATAACTTACGGTTTTGCGATCAATATATTTAGTTTTTCAAAAATCCGTGCTCATCGGTCGAAGAACAGAGTGTTCAAAAAGTCTTGTTTTCGTTTGAGATTTAAATTGTCTATAAACGCTATCAATTAAAACGCCGTTTTCTAGCGATAAACGCCGCTCTCTGCCACCTTGCCCGAAAGCATTTCATTATTGGACCGGTACCTGAGTCGATTTGAATCAACGACTCGTACCAGTGACGGAAAGTGACAGAGAATTCGAGACTCATCTGTACAGACATCATAAATTCTACGTTTATGCCATGTTACTAACATTTATTCTTTACTTTTAGAGTGATTAGTAACAGAACTTTGCAATTAAACTGGAACGAGTGGACAAAGTCAATTTGATATGCTGACCGTGACCAAAATTGGTGAGCACGCTATCTTCAAGTCTCACAGTTGGCAGTCTAAAGTAAACGCAAAACGGGTGTTCTCTAGCACAGGACTGAATCTTGAAGGACTGACGCCAAGGATTCTTTTAAGTTTAGACGGAACACTTTAATGAAAATGTGTTAAATATGAGCCAATTACAGAGAACACCAAATGCTTCTGCACTTTATAGCGATGTAGGCTATAGGTGCAACAAATAATGATATGGGAAGTATATTGAATGACATTTTAATCCCTGCTCGAGCATGCCGAGAAGGAGCCTAAGCAGATGAAAGGTTAAAGGCTTTTAACAGTCATATAGGTATTCTATACGTTTTTTTATTTTCTATTTCTTGTATACGTCATGTAGCCTAATTCTCTCTTTTAAAATAACTTATCAGTAAACAAAAAAGTACCTTGAGTTAAGGTTCATACTTAAAATTCCCACTTCATAAGGTATGTACCAGATCACAACATTTCACCTTGAAAAATGAAACTTCCACACCGTGCCCCTTTCAAATCCTATCCCTTTCTCTTTTCGCTGGTTCGGTCGGTTGACTCCTGGGCACGCATATATGCTTTTCGTACTAAGCTCATGCCCACTAATAGTACACGCACACGCGTGCATGGAAAAACGGTGCACTGAATACTATACGAAGCGTCACTCCAAGGCGGTTTCTCAAGTTTCTTTTTTTTTTCGTGGTGGGATTGTACCTCCTTGCATTTCACCATCTTTCTTGGAGTTAGAGGAGAATGAAAGTCAGAACGTTTTACAATAAAACATCACTGTCAAATGAAAGACTAACGTGTGGTGATCACCGTCACCAAATTCCATGTGCATATGTTGTTTACTTTTCAAGATATTGCAATTTGAGAGTTCATAAAAATCAATCAGGATGCTGCTATGCTGAGATTGTGATATTATAACCTGACCACTTGTTATTGAAAAGCTTTTGTTTTTCTTTATAATTTATTGACAAATAGTTTTAACAGTTATGCATCTATTACAATCAAAGTATGAATAATTTGATCATTGCATGATACACCTCAGTAATTCAACACAAAGTTGTGTACAGTGTATATGAATTCATAGAAATTATGAGAAATGAAAACAAATAAATACATTAAACTCCTGCCATCAGGGGTTATGTGACATCATAGTTTGACTTACTCAAGTCTGTTCACATTCAACTGAGAAAAAAATGGCAACACCCTTCTCTAGATTTCAAAAGTGCATAACTTGGGAAGTGAAGAATATTTTTTAATGAAACGTTGACAAGTGTTTTGTCAAACACTTCTGCTTCATATTTTAGAAAGATATTCCCAGGCTTTCATTCTCCTTTAACCGTCCATTATACAAGTGTTTCACAAGTGTATATTTTGGCTAAAGCAAATAACAGATACTTATCTTATTTTCTACATATTTTTCAGTTGTGTTCTTAGCTTTCATTGTACATTGTTCACAACATTTTCTTCTATATTTCTCCTCATTGCCGACTGTAGAATGTCAGCAAAGCCGTTAACGTTCAGTTCAAGAAGCCACAGAATCAGATAAACCAGAATCATGGAACAGTAAGTGAAGCCCATACTCTGGTAGGCAAAAGACGTTCTCATGAAAGCACGTAATACAAATTCAATGGAAATTTTTAGGATAACCCTCAAACAGCCGAACGTCGTAATGCACTTTTCCCGGTAATGTTATCAGGTCATCTAAAAAATAAAAGTCAAACGGTTGCATTCACTTCTGTTTGCCCCAAAGATTTAGTTAGATATATCGAACGAACAAATTTTCGGGCAATCACGGTGTGCATTGGCAGAGCTGCTTTGCCAATAACGGCCGTCTTTTGTTGTTTTCATTTGTTCAATGTGTAAGTAGTTACTCTGACGTAATTCTGGCTTATCTATTTATCCATTTCTATATGGTGCAAGCCCATCTCCACATATCTTAAACTGTCAAGGAACTGGCTTCTAGGCATGTCCTGTATACACACTTCACGTTTATCCATACACCATATACATGCATGTTAGCATCAATAGTCAGTTGCCGGTATATTACATACGCATATACAGCACTGTAGACTGCAGATCGAGTTACATGTAGAAAATCCTAACTAGTGGATTCTTCTTCACTAAAAGGAACCAAAACCGGATTTAAATCATTATCATTATCAGTCTATTTTAATCGAATCAATCTTAGAAATCTGTTCTTTCTTCAGGTTGTGTGTTCCGTCACAGACTGATGGACCACTGGATAAAATAGTCCGATAAATCAACAATTTCCTTCGGCTGTTTACGTAATCATCTTGTCGCACGTAAATAATTCAAAGTAATTAAACGTTACATTACACTCCCAGCATTGCAATGGTGACAGTCATGGATTTTTTTTTTAGTCGTGTCAAGATCAGCAAGCCAATGGCGTATAAAGACCAGCATAAACTGATCAACGCCGATGTCTTCTCACATAGATATTTATGTTACAAATATTTACTTTCCTCTTAAGTATGCAGGTACCCCATCCCCATGTAAATATTACTTTTTTTAATGATTTTTGTCAGTATATATTCTCATTTTTAGAGTTTCAATTGCAGTCCACTCAAAGCAGAACCATTGAGTGATGGAAGTGCATTTGTAAGGATCCTGAGGGTGGGGGTTGGGTTGGGGGAGAGAAAAGCCCACTAGGTCTATTTTTCCATGATCTCCCCTTCATCATTGTACGCTATATTTGTCAGTGTCATTGACCTACCTATATAAATCAAGTACGTGTTTAATTTTTGTGAGTAATGATTTTATCTCTTCTCAGTATTATAGTCTCACAGATACTTCATACGGAACACCATTATGGCTAACCCCCGACATTTTTTTTTTCTTTTCTTTTTTCTTTTCTGCCACTTCTTGGTCCCTGAAGACTCTCCTGTACAATGTTGATGACCGATAGGTCTCAGAGACAAAATTGCGGCACACGCAGAAAGCAATGGTATCCTGAACATAATAGAGCCATGGGGCCCACATGGGACCTTGGACCAACGATTTTTAAGTACCCCAAATGACCCACAACTCAATGAAGATCATGCCCAAGTTTTAAACAAATCCAGGAAAGCTTTGAGGGAGGAGACAGGCATTTTGAACAATGTGGACAGATCAGTTTGCTGGCGTGAGCTACAAAAAAAAAAAAAAGATTAAGCAACGAAAATAAAATTTGCAGGAATGTAAAAAGAGTTTTTGAGGTTTCCCTTGATCCCTTGATGTTCTTCCCTACACTTCATTGAGGTCACTTCAATCGTATAGACCCCGAGATTTATCTAGCTTTGAAACGTTTTTACGGGTCTAGTTACACTGAAGCTTAGTAAAGCTTCTGAGATATGTTGGAGATTCGGTCCACCTGCCAGCTGACTCCATGTAACGTCAGTGCAGGGCTCGATACCGGTAATCGTCATACGGTGTTATCTTTGCTGTAAACGTTTTAGGACAGGCAACTCAGTTCCCATAATTGCAAGAGGGGCATGCAATTTTTCGCCCTTATAATACTAGATGCGGATGTCTGAGAGATGATGGTGTTACGAGAAAACGGCTGTATTTCTCGTATATTCAGATTCCTCCACTTGAACAGCTTATCTTAACTAATTGTATGCTTTTACCGTGCAGGCAATGTGGTATTTCAAGGAAAAACCGTATTTTGAGATTTGTGCTCGTAAGTGTAGCCGGGTGGTGATTCAGGGCTGAATGCCAGAGTTTGCAAGCTTCCGGTTCACAAGGTCGGCTTTGTTCCCCCGAGAGGGGAGTAGCGAGGTTCGTCCAGACAGTGAGGCGGGGTTAGTTTGCTTACGTAATACGGGATAGAATACTTGACCATCTTGTGATTAGACCTTTGTGTATGTCAATCTAGCTTGATGTGCCGTAATTGGTCAAGTTGCTTGCATAGGACTTTACACAGTAATTTGTTTTGTGTGGGATTTTACACGATAACGGGGTGCTTTATAATGCCATCTACGGCGTGATTCTATTCAGTAGTTTAGGGTGTACTTGTACACTGTTACCAGGCAGAATCTATGCCGAATTTTTATCCATCTGCTAATGGGCGATTTTTAGGGACTTAGTTTATTTTTGACTTATTAGTAGAGCGGTTTGCGCTGCGTAGTATTTACGCTGCTGACTCTCAGCTGCGTTGCGTTTGTTTAGCTGCTGAGCTGCGTCGAATTTATCTTCAACGCTGCTGAGTTTCAGCTGCGCTGGGTTTAGCTGCTGAGCTTTGGCTTCTCGCTTTCAGCTGCGCTGCGTTTCAGCCGCTGAGGTTTAGTGGCAATGCCTCACACTACATTGTACTGTCTACGCCGCGTAGTTTGGTTAGCTGCGATAGCATAGTATGGGTATTAGCTTACTGCACTTGCTGTTCATTAATTTGTTGAATTATTTTATCACCTCATTTGCTTGGTATTGCGATAGTGGTGATGTCTTCAATTATATTTTCTAAACCTAACATGCTCTGTTAGTGTACTCATTTATTTTCATCGGTGTCATCCAGCCCTACCTCTCCAGGCTCTCGCCCTTCCCCCTATACCCCTTCACAGACCTGATTCCTCACCACACGACCGGCTCGGGCAAACGTTACAATATTTTCATTTGACGGTGACTCCCTGCAGAAAGTATATGGAATTTTCAGCATATATGGCGTACTGGGATCAATTATTTCGGGGTCGGGGTGATTTTTGGCCCAGCTTTGAATTTTGGATCACATTGCCCTAATTTTGGAACTCAGTTTTTATTGTGGGTCCAGTGACGTCACAAAGGTTGTTTTTATTTGGTTGTGGGGTCAAGTTACGGTATCATATGGAAATACACTATCGCTTTACTACAGTGGGGCACAACGGATTTTGGACTATAGGGGATGAGAATTGTGGAAGATTAAGTGGAGCACCTCAATGAGTTGGCAAGGATCGTACCAGAATATTTTTGAATAAAATACCTCCAAGGTCCCACAGAATTCGTTCCAATACTCTCTCTGTAAGGATAGTCAGGGACGTACTTTTTCCTCTTTGCCGTTTCATTTGTCACTGTTTTTTTCCCAAATTGGGGGGACTCGTGCGCTTATGGTTTTCAGTATATTTCCTTCCCTCGAAAATGTCACGTCCCATATGAATCCTGTAGAGGAATTTTGCTATTTCCTGTTAGAACTTTGGGGATTTTTTTTTTTACAGATGAGGACTTATTTGTCACAAGTTGGACTTCAGTCCCGGAAATGAAACTGAGAATCTATCCCTCGTTTAGATTCCCGTGTAGTGCATGTTGTATTATTATTAGGTCAAAATGGTGTTGAGCAGTCATAAGATACATACATAATGGTCTGCAAGGTCTTGTAGAGTTGTTAGAGATACGCATGGGCTCCAGGTAGCTGAAAACTGGCGCAATTTTCGCCGAGTAACGCACTTCAAGGAATAGCGTTTAAAGAGATCGTATAAAAAAAGGTGTTTATTAAAATGATTAGTGTGGCATCGAAGTTTCCCATAATACAATTCACCACTGCCCAATAACTTTCATAAAAAAAAACAAAACACGCTCTTTGAGAAATAGTTATCATCAATGCAGAGAGAAATGCTTCTGTAAGTTCATGATTTCAGTCATTTTTACCCCGGAGAATGCCTTCAAGGTCTAATTACCCCTTCAATGTATTGGCCATTCAATTTTGATATTATAACTGAGGTTTTATGTACAAAACATCAAGAGGTAGACTTTTTAATGAATGAGCAAAATAACCAGGAATCAAATTTTACCCTGACAGCCTAATCTCCAAACTTAAAATCGTATTTTGTACCCGATTATTATATTCAACAACGAGTTTTTTGGTACATATCGAGTAAGATCAATATATAAGAATTTTTCTTCAGAGGTAAACATCAACAGAGAAATACCTATTGTCTGCATAGGATATCCCCACTCTAAATTTTTACTCAGTTTTCTACCTTTTCCGTGTTTCCCGTACACACATCATCCCATTCCCCAGATTGACACTCATGTTTAAAGCCCCTACGCTTGATTTCATAATGGTGGGACGTGATATATTCATAAATGCCAATTTAGAACGACTGACAAAAAGGTTGTGAACGTGGAAAATTTCTGAACGCTTAACGAACCATTTCCGCGTGAGTTCATGGAATATGGCCCAGTGGGCCTATCCACTTAGAGAAGGTATATAAAAGGAAGAGCATAGAAAGACAACAGCAAAATGAAATTTTATTTTCTTATGGGTTCTGGATGCAGAGTAAAAAGTAGAGAGGCGACATCAGCCCGGGCTTGGTGTCTAATTGTGTGTCAAATGTTATTCCATCTAATACTGGTGCCCCAATCAATAGCCAGTTTGCTGTGACCACATTGATTATTTAGTTAAAATGCTTCGTCCTAGACTTTATTGTCGTTGTAAACTAAGTGCCTTTAATCTTCATCAGTCGTATCCTTACAACGTTTTATACAGTCTGTAATTCGCAGAGTCTTGCAATGTTGTTTATAGTTTGTTGTTGTGGATATGCTACTTACACAGGTAGCAATCGCATGAATACCGTTAGTAAACATGCATGCCGTATTTTAGGTAAACCACACCCCTACCACACTCTTTTGGGTGTTAAACTTAAATCAATCGTTCACGACTCAACAGTGCAATAATACCGCATACAGCGGATATGGGACTTCCACTTGCTGCAACTAATCCTCATATGTGTCTTCTTTCATTCCCCAGTGAATACATTTGAACGATCACTTTAAACGATAGCTTTCCACTTTTTACTTTCTTTCAGTCTTATTTTGCTCGTGATGTTTGTTGCTATCATTTGTTCTTCATTATCTTCTTCTTTTTATCCATGGTTGTTCTTCTGTTTATACATTGTTGTTCTTCTTTTTACAGATTGTTGTTTCTTACTGTTTTAGCATGGCATTTACCCTTTTATGGATTTAATGAAGTGAAACTTGAACTTAGTACTTTATTAGACCCCTGCTCCCAGTAGGGCGAAGTTTAGTCCACGTCATGTATATTGATGAGCACCAGTGTTCAGAATTTGTTGATGATTTTGAGAAAAATGAGAGCTTTTCTGTTTAGAATGACATTGGTTTAAATAATGGCCTTCAGATTTCCCACAAATGCCCACCCTGATCTGGATTCGACAGGTTATCTCCTTTTCTGAATCTGCAATCTAATAAAAAAAAGAAAAGAAAGAAAAATGGTAACAGTCGCCTTAATGATTAGCCAGAGGAATGGTGCCCGGAGCAACGATTTTTAGTCCTGTATCGGAAGTTTTGTTACTGTCAAACTGCTAAGACAAGCAGAATGTACAAATGCATTGGGGTTTCGATGATACAATTATGAGCACTTTTTTTCTGAATCTGACATTATAGCATGAGGATGTGTTACAAGTTGGTCTCTGACGTATTACTATAGTAGTAATGTATCATGTCATCAGTTAAGATGTAACAACCACACGTAGGCCTACATCTGTTGACCTACTAGTTTATGAAATGACAGGCATTATGTACTCAACATGCATACTTGCGTACTTGAAAAGAGAGGTTTCCAAGCTTTCTGTATTGAGATTCCACATGTACATAGTTTTCACAAACTGTTTTTTCTTGACCAAAATAGCCTTCATGAAATATAAGAAACTTTGTCAGTCAATATTGTATACCACTTCAACTTCATATACACAACAAATATCATTTAAGTTTTCCTTCTTGAGACATCGTGTTCACAGGGTTCTCACAATTTAACCCCTGTTGACGTAAAATGACATTTAATCTCCACTAGAAGCCATTGGAGGAGCTACAATATGGTCTAGGGGTGGTCAACTCCCCCCCCCCCCCCGACCGACTCAAATGGAACACCGGCGCCCTTTTCAGCTTTTCAAAATAACAGAAAAAATAACAAAAAAAAGATAAAAGAGAAGAATAAAAAAAATTGAAAAAGAAGGCAAAGAAATACAAGTTTGAGTACCTCGGGGCCTTCCCCATCCAGGAAGTGGTGATGGTGTTGCCAATTCTCTGCCTTCAACTTAAAGCACGTACAGTATTCATCATGACAAGTGCAAATTTGATCAATTTTTTTCCAGCGGTGGTACGCTCCAGTCCAAACGATGCTGGCTCTCATTTTAGACAGTCTTCAAATAATCCTCAGTTCACCGCTCAACAAAAATTCTGGCCGCTCCAATGCAACAGGGTCATCCTGTATTTCCGTATCAGATTGTATCACACTCTTTGATGCCCCCTCATCATGTCCCAGGCTCAGCAGGAAAACAAATCTAGCTACCCTCATGGAGGGGCAATTCCAGTCTCTTGATCCCCGGTAAACAATCACTGTGACGCCACTGCCCAAGTGAAAAAGTGGGGGACTAAAAATATGTTCATCTAGAAACACAAATATTCGCCGAGTGCTCCAAGAATATATGAAAGAAGATTTATGGTTCTTGCATTTACTCAGCCCATCCGATGGGTATTAGCATTTTCGTAGATTTACTTTTGCTCTAATTAATTTGAGAAATTGCAAATATGAGATCCCTTTTTCAAGACTATGCAGCTTATGCAGCTTATAACAATCAGGAATAAGTGCAGAACACAAACATAACAAGTATGAGATCTGTCCAAACTTCCTTTCTTCAGATATTTACAGGTTTGTCGCTATTTGATAACTGCTGGCACCAAACGACCTTTGATCTCCCCCCCCCCCCAAAAAAAAACATTGTGGTTCTTGTACTCAATGAGATCCACCTACAAAAAACATATAAAATCCGTCCATGCTTGTTGACCTTTGTTGACCAAAGTTTCCTTTGAATTCTACCAACAAAAGCATAAATAACTAAAGGTCTTTAAGTCAATGTGGTAGACCTACATATGAAATGTGAGATTTCTAAAAGCTTCCCATTTTGAGATATCATGTCTACATTGTGTTCCCAACTTGACCCCTGCTGTCCTCAAATGGCCTTTGACCTCCACTGAAAACAATGTAGCTCTTGTGCTTAACGTGGTACACCTAGATACCAAGTATGAGATATACCCAAACAATCTTCTCTCATTCAGTTATAATTTTACAAGACTTGTACTATATGACCAAGCTGTCCTTCTTGTTTCAAGCCTGTACCACTACCACAAACAATAACATTCTTGCACTCAATGAGATATACCTACATACTAAATATGAGACCTGTGAAAGCTTCCTTTCTTGAGATATAGTGTTTAAAGGTTTTACAATCTGACCCCTGTTGACCGCAAATGATCTTTCAACCAAAAACACCACAATTCTTGCACTTAATGTGGTACACCAAAATACTAAATATGAGATTTGTTCAAGCTTCCCTTGTTGAGATCTTGTGTTTAAACTGTTTTCACAATTTGACTCATGATGACCTCAAATGACTATTGACCTTCACCAAAAATCAATATGGATCTTGTACTTAGTGTGGTTGACCTGCGTACTAAATATGAGATTTGCTCAAGCTTCCTTTCTTGACATATGGTTACAAGATAAGCGTCACAAAAAAAAAAAAAACGTACACACGAAATAAAAACAAAGGCGAGTGATTACAAAGTTTACGAATATCATCCAAAAAGAGAATATTTTCTTTAGTCTTCTTAGACAAAAGTGCCAGGAAAGACCAATGTTTCAGCGTTTAATGTAATCAGTTAAATCATTATACTTCATTATGAGAGGCTGTCGCTAGCCTATGTTTGTATGGGAAGGGGTAAACTGGCGTAGAATATGGCTTAATATTGCTCTATTCCTTGAGGTAAAATGAAGCGACTCTCAGGTAGGAGAAATATTTTGTTGTTCCTTATATAGGATTATATATGTAGTAAAAAATAAAAATCTTGTGTACAACATTTTTTTTTTCAGTTAAAACGGACATTTTGTCGTTTTTCTATTACAACTCATTTTAAAATCGAAAGAGACTATAACCCGGTGTTCTCCACGGAGGTCTTTGTGGGAAAAAACTACCCCTGGAAATAGGTATCTCCCCCTCCCCTCCCCCGTTCAAAAAGACCATCCCTCCCCCTATTAATGCTCATCTCGGACGAACCAAAAAGTTTACGATGAGTTATTGAAGTTAATGTTATTTCCAAATAGAGCAAGAACTGGTCTCTCGCCCACGTGCACCATCTCAATTATCAAAAATTTCTGGAGGTGGGTTTTAACCACGCTCATGAAACCCTGGACACCCTATCCCGTCTGTAAAATCTGTGGAGAACACTGTACAGGTATATATTACTTTATGAATTGTAATATGCTTGTAAAATTTGCAACAGCTTGTTGATTTTATGTGCAATACAATGAACGGTTGGCACGACAAGAGTTACCATAGCAACTTAAAATTACCCCAGATTACAGTATAGCGTACCAAAACTGGAGCAATTAAACTGCAGGTCATGGTACGTTGCAATACAAACTATGTATACAATTGAAGTGGAAATTTCAAGGATCATGCGGCAATTTCGCGAAGAACTGAAGCGCCCTCGCTTTTCTTTAAGTCTCAGCTTATTGACATGTAGGTCTAAGTAATACATTAAGTCAGATCTGAGTCTTTAATCCATTGTCTGTGTATTTAAACGTATTTAATCCACCACATTTCTTCTTAATACATGAATATAATTCATTAATTCCATCTATTAAAGACGGGATAGTTCATGTTAAAATAAAATGTGAAAGTAAAATGATAAAAGATCATGCATGACGAAAGGTAGAAGGAAATTGGAGGACACAGAGAAAGAGGGAAAAAATTGCAAAAGTTGCAATAAAGATGAAAGTGATTTGAGGAGAAACAGTAAAATGAACACTGAAATAAATTAGCTCCGATTTACTTATTCATCAATTTGACATTTCACCTTTGAAGGTGATTCGTCGTTTCATCGGTATTTCATGTGACGTTAGCCACTTCTTAACAACTCCATGTCAGTAGGTATGCGGTTACGTTTTGTAGGTACGTACTCTTTTACAGTGAATGGTACAATTATGAAAGCAAAGTGGTATAAACACACACACTGTCATTAGTGCTTGCAAAGAGAAACCCCTTAAATTGGTTTGCAGAGAATTATCAAGAAAAGACTGACGTCTTTGAGAATATTAGTAAGAAACCAGTCATCACCAAAGAAGATGATATGCCTAGGATTATACCTGATTAAACTGTCAGTATAGTTTAACTACCTAATCTTCCTACAATAATAGGCCATGTACCGGCAAACACCCTGAAAGGAGTTTTATAAAAAAAAATACCTGTATATAGCCGAACGTGCTTGGCATACTACATTCTCAGTTGCTACAAAAACAGACTAACGACTCATCGTGCTACACGCTTAATGAAATTTGAACTTGAAAATGAAAGTTTTTCAGTGTTGATTATTGGATAGTTTGGTCATGAGCCTCTCCTGTCAGGGTATTGATAAGCTTTGGGTGGTATTTTTGGTATTGAGTTTGAAGGCCAGGACCAGCAAGGTCTACTTTGATCGCTGTGGCCGAGTGGATGGTGGCGTTAAAGCGATGAAGCTTAGCAACCTTGAGGTTCTGGGTTTCGATCCCTTTTTGGATCTCAGTAGTATGATTTTTTTCGTCCAAGATTAATGTACGGTTTCCCATTTGATAATATCTGACCTTGCTAACTATGATAGGATCCAAAATTGATTGTCCCTCGACGATTTCTTCATGTTTGGTCGATATTTCTTATACAATTTGAAGACTTTGGAAGAATTATCTATGTTTGCAGTTTATTCAAACTCACGCCATCACTGCATTGCTTTTGCGAGTCATCAGTGATGGGCCATAACCATCATGTAAATCTGATCACTTAGAACCTTTTTGAGGACGAAACTTCCATTCTTTCAGGTGGACGAAAAGTCCTGGTAGGACTGCCATGAAAACGATCAACTTACAGACAATCTGTAATGATCGTTGTCAGGAGAAACGTCTTGGTAGTCAGTTCATACCGCCAAAGCTCCTCTATGTGTAGTCATCGCAAATCGCTTAGTCCAACAACAGAAACTGTATATTTTCTTTAAGGTAGCTATAGGATCATGGCAGGTATACTGTAGCTGCCAACCAAACCACCTGTGCCAGGTTTAGTATTTTTCATTTATAACTGTTTGCCACTCAGCAAACCAGTCGCGATTCCTATAAATGGCACAACGAGGCTGACAATGAAATCCATCGTCGTGCTTAGTTCGGTCAAACTCTCGATCAAAACGGTTAAATTTGTCCAAAATCTTCTGTCGTTTTTAAAGTGGACAAAACTGACTCTCTTTTGAAAACGTCTCCAGATGTATTTTAAATCCATTCCCTTGACTACGAAACAGGGCAAGACTGCTACCAATGAAAGCCTGCTCAGTAGCAGAACATTGTATAGCCGAAAGAATGTTGTGGAATTTAATATCATTCTGGCGTCGCAGAACAAGTTTATAATAGTCTCGTTATGTCCAACAGAATAAGCGTTTCCACCTGGCACTGGTGAATCTTGCTCGGTAAATTGGGTGTAATTTAGAGTTAGGAACACTGTAAAACCTAATGTCGAGGTGAGCATGATAAAACTATACCATGGAAAGATCAACTTTTGGAGTTGGTAGTACTCCTTGAAGAAATAGAGAGTTTCCTTCTCGCATTTCGACATATCGTTAGTATTATTGGCAATGTATGCCACGGCCTGATCCCCTCGTCGTTCCATGGCAACCCGTCGCAAGTACAGGAAGAAGCAAAACATACCGAAGAAGAATGTGGTCGAGAGGGTGCAGAGAAGCCCGACGTACTCGAGCGGTTTTTGACATTCGGGGTGAGACTGGAGCTTCCAAAACATGGCAATCTTAGAAAAGGCATAAAACATAGGAAATAGTAAAAAGATGAGCGAAAACTGGAGCAGGTTAGGCAAAGGTATGATTCTGGATCGTTCGATGGACAGAAGTACCTGGAGACAACTCGATTCATCGAATAAGTTGATAAAAGAGTACTCTCTTCGCTTCTTAAGGATTAACTTGTGAAGGAGCGCTGCAAGGCATATTATCTGTGGCGAAATCAACGACGGCCAATAACACAGGACGGAAATAAAACGCATGAAGTGGTTGAATTTGCCGAAGTAATTGTAGAAATAAATGACAAACGAGGCCACAGACAAAATAACCAACAAGATGAGAAAAACCAGAGAGGAGATGCATGCCAGCCTTCGCTTAAATATTGAGCTTCCTGCAAAGGAATAAATAAATAAACAAAAAAATAAATCAGAGAAACGAAAGATTTAGAATGTAACTTTATCGGGAAGAGAGCGTTAAAGTGACTATGTGGGCAGTGAAGGCGATTCCCTCACGTGATATAATGAATAATTATGTCTTCGTCTAGAAGAACCTTACAAATCCTCATTCCGAGAACACCAAATAGTTAGATCGGCTGGCGGGAACCGAATGATCACCAAAGATATCGAAGTAATAAACGAAAACGATATCAGACGACCTCTCCTAAAACGACCAGCCATTCAGCTGTTGGTATCTATGGCAGGGAAGGACATACAGCATAATGTATACGCTATAGCTTAATCTAAATGAACCGAAATTGTAACATTTGAACGTGCTGAATACAGGGAAGGTTCTACGGGGTAAGGGTCTAGGGATCGTTTTCCTAAAATTCCACCCCAAAGAGAAAAAAAAAAAACAGGCAAATGATTTATACAAAGTATCAGTAATAAAGAACCTTTTTTCGAATTTCCTGATTCACTTTTTTTTTGGCAGGAAGAGTATACGTTTTTGAAGTACGAGATTGCAATGAAAAAAATGTCTGAATGCATTTAAAGAGGTCCGAGAAGTGACATTTCTTGCAATCTTGGAGGGTTTTTTTTTTGTTCAAAATCATTTCTTGGCACGGCAACTTATGGTGGCGTTCCGCTTATAGAATGTAAAGCGTGAATTAGACCACCCTCCAACCTCTCAAAAAGAAAAAAAAATATGTGCATAGAATCCGTAAAACAGGTGAACTGAAAGCTGGCAATACCTATCATGACCATAATTTGCCAGTTTCATGTGAAATTTTATGACTTGGTGGCTGTAGGAATCGAATTGAATGTGCACTGTCTGTGTTCAATAACCACAAAAGTAGTATTAGACTCAACTTAGCGGGATTTTCCCTTGCCCAGCATTTCAATAGGACTAATTACAATCATAACTGTCTTTAGTTTGCAATCCTCCATGGCAACATAACACAACAAAAGGATTTTGACCGAAACTGGACTAATACTCAAAGCTTCCTCACATCTTCACGGACTGAACCAAGATCCAGGGTTTCTTTCCAACTTAAACTTTCACAAAAAGTGAGTAACAGTCATTCTTACATTTCTGTTCTAGCACCTGAAGAAGGACCAGGGGCCCGAAAGCTATATATATGTATATATATATATATATATAGCCTTGTATATATAGCCATACATGTATATATAAAGCAAGCGCTACTTATTTTAGGGTCAGGTTTTTTTTTAGGGTCAGGTTTTTTTTTATGATTCTTTGTACGGTATTCCATGGGAACTCAATTGAGAAAATGGCAGATTGCTCTGTAGGGGCATATTTTTTTTTTTTCGAAATAGGTAGCTGTGCGATCGAAACAGGAAGTTTATTCAGTTCAGCTGTAGTAATCATTCTAATACTAATGTGTGAATCGGAATCTAATCGAAGCAACGTCCTTCATAGGTGAGAAAATGGAATGCTCAATAAAGCTTTACAAAGTCGATCAAAGTTTATGGTCTTCATTCACGAAAATCACAATTCGGATGTCTAATGACATGATTTAATGTAACTATAAATTTTTCACATCGTAAATTGGTTTAATTCAGGAGTGTTTGGACCATAACTTCTCTGACATTACATTTGGAGGCCGACGGACTTTTCTTTCCCAAAACTGGTACTAATCGCATATGACGAAATGCTCGAATGTTTGTTCTGTCTATTTTTTACCATCTTTCAGAGGATTATCAGTCACTTTTACTACACAAATTATGAATAATTAATTTATACATTACACATTGTATTGTGACGGAGTATTCTGCTGACAAAAGAGTTATGTATTAACATTGAACTCCCGCTTTACTGACGTCCCACTTTAAAGACCGTCGTCCAAATCGGAGGCGTTGTCAAGTTGTAATCAGCGATATTAGTTGCAACAGATAGAAAGTAAAAGTACACTAAAACCTATTAACTGTCTGAAAATTACCCATAACACGAGAAGCATGAGTGACAGTCCGAAGAGTGTAACAAACTTACCGTTTTACCTAGGGCTTTACAAGTCATATATCTTAAAGCACCTTTTTAAGTGGCATTGACAACTTTAATTTACGCTGGCGTGTCACGATTCGCGTTCACATTCTACTTTGCAACGATTCTTTTCATGCAACGATTGCCCGGGGTATAATCAACGGCTCATTGGCGCATGGCCAGATCATTTCTGACACAGCATTCTGCAGCTCAATTCGACATATTCAATTCCCGAGATGCTAAAATGAGTACTAACAACTCACCATTATTTGCGGCCGTTTTTCTTTTTTTTTATCTTTCAAATAAAGGCACCATACGTCTAAAACAGCTAGCCATGTAAATCATGTGGGAATCATACCAAATAACAATCTGTATGATTCAGTTAAATACAATCTCTTTTGAACAACTCCTGACAATACGTCTATCTTTCATTAACTTAACTTTAAACAGTCTTTGTTCTTCTTTTTGTGATTAATTTGCTGACAATTTTCAATACCTGGGAAAGGCAGAATGCAAACAATTTCACAATAATGATCTCTGTAGCTAGTCAAAAGATATAGAAAAGTGTAGGAATATAACTTCTCTCTCTTTTCTCGTTGTTTAACCTAGATCACTGACAGCAGTTGACTATATATAGTTAAGTATCGTTATTTAAAGAAGCATTCTTTATCGTAGCGAGATTCCTTCAGCTTAAAAATTATTGCACTGTTTACACCCAAATGACTGCTGTTGGCGGTTATTTGTTCTTTTTCGAAACCAACATTTACAACATATTGATCGTTCCCCTTCTTTGAGCCTTAACCAATATGGTTTTCTGGAGATTACCCGGATGCACTTCTATGATAGTGCCTCTGACAGTTACGTGCTATTCAAATTACGTTCTGTCATTGATGTCACTGATCATATGACCGAACCTCGTCAGATATATCATGATGATATGATGACCACGTCTCATCGAAACCTAACAAAACAAAACTATGAAATTGGTGTCTTCGTATCCCCTGAGACTTAAAGAACTAACGTCACTCGAACGATGTTTGTATTAACTTTTTTTTCTAGGTGAGTAAATTCTACACGCAATTGCGTCCTAGTGTATTAATTCCACGCCAGGATCATAGGCTTTATTAATACGACGTACCGTACAACGTTACCCGATTGGAATCTAAATTCCGCTCATCTCTTTGGTCCCTTTTGGGAATGTTCCATTCTGTCACACCCATAAGCCAAATCATGAAGCTCACAAATAATGGAACATCAGGGTTTTCCGATGAGGTGTTCACGAGCGATTCATCACCTGTCATTTGAAGAACGTGCAAGTCCGACGCCATTATTTTTCGTGTATGTCGTTGGTCGAAACGGCGGAAAAGAAGGACTGTTTTCATATATCGTCGTAAAGTTTTATTTCTTTCCTCTGATCACGTGTGAACACGTATAAGTATGAACCCTCGCCCAGTCTAACAGTCCATATTCTGCTAAATTGTGGAGTTTTAACAGCCAAATGTAGCACTGCTGATCTGAATTCACAACTTTGTTATAGGAGGCCTATACTTCCGCTTAAACACACGCAAAGTCTTCAAACCGTTGAGCGCTCCCAACCAAAAGAGATATAACGTGAAACTTAAAGATAAATGAATTCCAGAATCTTAGAAAAAGCATTCCTAAAACACAAGTTTAAATTTTCCACAATCAGAACATGTTTGCGTTCGATATCCATGAGAACCTTTGTCGTTAAGTCAGTATGTGCGTCACAGTTAACGTTAACAATCTTTTCAACTGTCACCTCACTGAACGATGCTACCTTTGATTCTCTCCACTTAAGGAGTTAAGGGCTTTCGTTTTAAAGTTAGTCATAGCCTTGTCGCACTTCCCACCTTAAACTGTTCAAGAGTTCGCTTTTGCTTTTCGTTTACATCTAAATCCTAAACGTGTCTCCATTTACTTTTACTATTGAAAGAGAGCTATGCATCATATCTCGGGACAACATATACACAAATAATTATAATAGACGTTTGTATGTAGAGATTTTGTTCACTAGCATGTTTGCATTTTTTTTTATTTGTTCCCTCTCCCAGCAGCTATTCTCCAATTGGAATGATTACACAGAGAATATGTTACTTTCGTTCGTATATATTACAATAAATAAGTAAATAAATATATATAAACAAATATATATACACATATATATATATACACATACATATGTATATACATATATATACATATATATAAAATTATGGAACCACCACGAATAATCGAACGCGCATAAAGAAAGACCTTTGTAACATGTTTGGTAAATATAATCTAAGTATCACCGTTGAAGCTAACCTTAAAGTTGTTAATTATCTTGACCTAACTTTGAACCTTACCAGAAATGAGTACTACCCCCACGCTAAGCCCAGTAACAGCCTCCTGTATGTGCATGCCAAATCCAACCACCGCCATCGATACTAAAGAACATCCCCGAAGCCATCAACAAACGCCTTAGTGAAATTTCATCAAGTGAAAAGTTCGCTCTTAAACGCTCGGAATTTGTTTCCACCTGTAGGCACTCAAAGAAGTTCTTGTTTAATCCATGAAAAACGCTTTTTCGTCTTTATTCCTCCATAATGAAGCTTAATTGCTAAGTCTTTTTTCTCTGTACTGAAGTATGCGTAACATATGTTTTCCGTAAGTTCCTACCTGCCTCCTCACTTTTTCATTTCAGTTGTAACGTTACCCGCCTGAAGATCGGGCTCCGCCCGTGAAACTTAAAGTAGCGGAAATAAATATTAATAACTGTTAACCGGGCTCATTGTAATGATTTATATATATATATGAATATATATATATATATCCCCATAAGTTTTGCCACCACAAGGAATATGATATCGACAACCACTATTATTTTAATGTCAGGAATTTTGTCCATAACCTTGAAAAATGAACCAATTTTACAACACCTGAAAGAAATCTGTAGTTCTGCATTAATGACACGTATATAGGCCTACGTTTTTTCATCCGTACTAAGCATGGGACTACAATAACCAGAGGCCTAAAATCGTTTATATATATATCTTTCTTATTTTTGTTCTTCTTAATTGCACGAGTTGACGTAGATGTGTTGACACCCTCTTTGTTTCTCTTATTCCTGTTTTTATTCGCACGAGTTCAAGTATATATTAACATCCTCTTTGTTACGTTGCGTAACAAACATATCGTTTACTGGATCAACATCGTTCAGTTTATCTAATATTCTACACATTGTAATCGGTGGCTCGTAATGTTCTGCCAAATAGTTGGGTTTAACGTAACCGTGTCTTTTCCATTCGAAATATTTGTTGTAGAGGTCATCGTTTTGGTCTAGCAGTTTCAAATAATCAGCCAAGTGTTCTATTGACGAAAAGTTTTTAACGTGTATGAACGAATTTGGCGGTGCCGATCTCTCGTAGTCCTCTTGTGGAGCGCCGTATACGATGGGGACGATGTCAAAAGCCAACGCATTGTTCCAAAACTTTTCGGTTATATAGTCTCGACACAGACTGTTCTCGAAAGCAAGGTAAAATTTATATTTCGACAACATCTTATGGCAGGATTTATCTCGCGGACACTGCATACTCCCACAGCTGCCGTAGACGTCTGTGGGGATATACTTTGATAATTCTTTTATCGTTTCCATTCTCGGCCATCGTGCGTTGCAGTTCGAAACCATGCCGCAAACCAGACCAGTTTTGGAACTCGCGTAGTTTTTCCTCTCCTCGGTCGTACTATTAGAGTGAGTTGATTCATTGTTGAACCGGTAAAAGACTCCATATGGAGACGGGAACGTGGAACCAGAGAAGTAAGTGAATGTCCAGTTTACGAACGACCTGACGTGGACCATAGAACTGATCTGTGTATGCCGAACACTCTCGAAAGACATAAAGATCCAGATTTGCCCAGGTGGACGAACACTGTATTCAAAGAATGCACAGGGAAAGTAGAACGTAACATCAACGGTAACATTAACAATACGCTTAGGAAGAAGATAACAGAAGAAGCACGGGCCCGGGGGGGGGGGGGGGAGGGCTGAGGGAGGAGGAAATGGAAAGAAGAGAATAAAGAAAAGATGAGAAGGAGGGTGGGGTTTGGAGAAAAGAGAAGATTAAAAGGAACACAGACGGTAAGTAATATGGGGGTGGGGGTGGGTGCAGGAGGATAATATGGGGGTGGGTGCAGGAGAGGCGTGTAATTGGAGAAGTAAAGTAGGGCAGAGGATATGTCTTTTTACCTGTTTAGTTGGTGCCAGGGAACACCTGCATTGTGTATCAAGAACAGTGCGTCACATTTTGAAAGAACGTTTACGTCGATGCTCTGAGTAACGAAAACTGTCCCTCCAGTCTTAGGACACTCGAACGTCCCATACCACTTTCCAATGTAACTAGATCCATAAACTCCGACTGTTTTGTTTGATATTACCCTTCCGTGACGTATGGTCACAGGCCTTTCTGTTGTAACGCTAGTCGCTTTCAACTTTGCCATCAAAGTACCCAACATTCTCTTATATTGCAAAGTGTCATTCTCCAATCGGATGTGGTAAGTTCCTAAATAAATACACGACATCAAAGTAAAGAGCAAAACCGATAGACTCAGTAACAAACGCTGGACAAACTTCATGATTTGACTTTCCCCAGCAACAACGGAGGCAACAAGGGGATGATATACTCATTCCATAATGATGCTTCATCAATCAAAGTTGTAGAATCTAAAGTTCGTCGTCCTGTATGTATACTTCATCCAGTTTTCCAATGTACGCGGTACAACCTTCGATGGATCTATATTTTATGGAGTTACAAAAAAAGGAAGAAATAATGAATGCATTTTGCAATGTTTTCCTCACTATCTTATCCTTTATAGTTCATTAGTGACATGGTAAAAGTATATTTTTATTGTAACATGTTCATTTGCAATACAGTAATAAAAGAATGCTCGTGAATGTTTATGAGTTTATCTGATAACAAATGTAGCGTACATGTGTGACATCATAAATCAGTCAAGATAAAAATCTTAAGAACCTTCTCTTGTACTAGTTTTTTCTTTTTGGTGGGGGGGGGGGGTTCGGTGGGAGTATTTTCATGAAGTAATGTGTAAACTATACTACCTACAAATGTTTGATAATGCTTTTGCAAAAGCTCCAATTTTATGATGCATTTAACTCAGAAAAAATTTGACGAAGGCGTGATGTTCCGCATTACAGATACAGACATACCAAAAAGATAAAGAAGACTTTTGAACTTAACTGAGTGACAAATGAAATGACGTCACGCACTGATACCCACTGCATTTTAACATAACGCACGGACACACTCTTAAATCTGGTTCACATTTCAACATCAAAAGTCTCAACCCAAAGTAACTTTTGGAGGACTATTAGCTGCGAATAGACTCCAGACATAAGGAGAGTCTTTAATCCAGATAAATCACCTCGTAACATCTTAAGAGTTTGACAAATATCATTGGAAGTTTCAACAGAGGCGGAGCTACCATATGGTGGGGGCGGTCGCATCCCCCCCCCCCCCGCACTCCTAACTGGCTCAAATGAATATACGCTTTTTACAAAAATGGGAAAAATAATCAAAAAGATAGGAAAAGATAAGAATGAGGAAAAATGTAAGAGACGGGGAAAATGCGAGTTCTTCAGCGCCCTCCACTTCCAAAATTTGATGATGCCGAGTGTTGCAAATTTTCTGTCTTCAAATTCGACAGTACTGAGTCTGGGAAGGATGATTTCCAATAATCTGGGAGTTCCGTATTTTTTTTTCTGGTACGTTCCGCTCCCAACCACGCTGGAGCTCATCTTAAATAGTCTTCAAACAATTATCAGCTCACCCCTTTAAAAAAATTCTGGCTGAACCAGTGCACTATGGTGCATACTGTATTTCCCCATCACACTGTATCACACTCATTGATGTCCCAGGCTCGGTAAGAAAATAATATAGCTACATCGAGTCTCTTGACCCCCCCCTACCCCGAAAACAATCACTGTGACGTCACTGCACACTGATAAAAGTCCGGTGTTCATCCCCACCCAAATATTTGCCAAATGCTATATAAAAAATATATGAAAGAGGATGCATAATTGCATCATCTCAATTCATCTGATATGTATTGGTATTTTCATAGATTCACTTTTGCTCTCATTAACTTGAGAAATTGCAAACATGAGATCCCTGTTTCAAGACTGTGCATATGCAGCTCATAACACCAAGGGAGGGCCGTTTCCGACCATCTGGGAAGTTTGAAAAGCCAAACATTTCTTGTCCGATCCGCGCCAACTGATGTGGCGCTCCGCTTACGTGGTCCTTAGGGTTCTCTTAGGGATTTCTCTTACACAGTGCCCCTAAAAGCCATTTTCGCCTAGTCTGACTGAAACTGCTAACTCCGTCACTGGGTTTCAAAACTGAGATATGTTTTTATAGCTTGCAGATACTGAAACAATTACACAAATTTTAAAGAACAATTGTGATGATGACGTCAAGGGGCGATACGGTGTCCACTTTAATTCATATTGATAGACTGGGTATTTTACAGTGAACATATACAGTCAGAAATTTCTGAAATGTATGTTACCAAGCTTAAAAATGAATAATGCAAATCATCCAACTTCCATCTTCACAGAACATTTCTAACCTGAGATATAAAATGTTGAACTTTATTCATTTAATTATAAATCATGGTAGATTGCACAATGATTCTTGTACTACTCAAATTACTTTTGTTGTTGTTGTTGTTTTCTCGAAAGCCAGTGCATCTTGTCACGAAAGATGATCACTGTCTCACTGTTATGGGGTGACTTGACTTTACATACCCTCTTTAAATTTGTACAACATATCGTTATGCAAGAAAACGGTAAACATTTCGAGGTTATATGACCATTGTAATTTCAAAAGGGAAACAAAATCACTTTAGTTGGCACTAGTATATCACAAGTTACTGCGCAATCCAATATTTTAAATTGAGTGAATATAACTAAACATTTTATATCTCAGCAATGGAACAAGATATGGAATTTGGATGAATTAGACTTACTTTCCTACCAGTAAAATTATATTGTCTTGTAAGTCTACGTCACAAGAACAATTGAAAGCTATGAAAAGAGTTTGAAGAAACTGTAAACATAGAAAATTCAGGTCCAACTATATTGTCATCCATTTGAGTACGTGAACCAAGTAAATAACAAGGGAAAGCTACTGAGGTTCAAAATGTCAATTCTATCTAAAGTCTCTGTATTTTAGTAGAAATATCGACCAAACGTGGGGACTGAAATCTAAAATGTGCTGCAGACAAAACTTATTCAGTCTCACAACGAACCTTGCTTGAACGGGCCAATGAAAATGAAGCACTAGGGCCTTTTGCATATTCAATACACAACAGCTGATCACAGTTGTACACCACGACGTACACAAGTAAAGGGCAGTTGCACACATGTGTTGTGCAGTATATTGTGTGCTATTATAGCTACACATAGTACTGTATCGATTATTGCGGTAACATGCATTAATGTACACTGAACGAAACTTGAAAGTCGAAACGTTACAGCTTTTCGTTCTTAGTTCACTTCTTCAACTATACATCTTCAACTATACATTCACTATGACATATATCACATGGAGAAGTGAACTTAGGCCTACGGTCATTTATGCATACATTAGCCTACTCTCTCAATTATTATACCTTCAAGTAATACTCATTAAAAAAAATGTAACAAGCATGCTTTTATTTTAGCATTCTGCTGAAAAAAAATGTACAAAATTTTAACGTTTTAATGTGTTTCTTTCCTTTTTTATTTCTTTCGCTGCTGCATGCACATAACACCATCGATGAAACGGACACACCCGCCGCAAGAAGTGTCGATGTCACGCTCTGTCAGCAGCCGTCCTGTAAATTTGGCACACTAAGAGGTTCTCCTTTACACAATACCACAGAGAAACCCATTAATGGTTACTTTCCAAGAAGAAGCGAATGAGTATGTACTGTAAACAGGGATATGTAGTACTGATTTTCGTTCAAAGTGCAATTACAGTTTGGCTTCACTACTGGCATATACATCGAAAATTATCGTTATTTTTCGATATCGATATTTTCGTTAGGAGACGATACTCGCCAAATAACGTTAACTGTAAGTGTGAGAATAATTAAAGGTTTATCAACGCTGGACCGTGTATTAGCTGTAGGATAATGCACGATCGGGGTTAATGCAAGCGATGCACGAGGGCGCAGCCCGAGTGCATCCAGCGATAGCATTAATCCCCGAAAGTGCATTATACTACAGTAAATGTACGGGTCCAAAGTTGATTAACCTTGTTCATACAAAAGGAAGGAAAAAGAAAGGAATCTGGTTCTTAAATAATGGCATTTTTATTGAAAAAGGTACCCCGAGAAAAGGTAAACAAATTTACAACATGTCAACAATATTCGTGCAAGATATAGCAGACTGAAAACACACACTGTCGATCTTCAGTTTTATTGTATTCATCCGCCGGTGATTGACCGTGGTTTAACAAGTTGGGTTACCAGCGATTAACCCACGGTCACCTGACTGAAATGGGCCAATACGAGTTCAGGATTCTTTCCAAGTATTTATGAATATAAATTAAACAGCAAAAACCCACTCCAAATACTACTAAAATTCCACCAAACTTTTAAAATGTAAGTGTGACTTAAATGGGCGGTTTCTTTTGGTATGGTGGCAGACAGGGAGAAATCAGGCATTGGGTCCAGAGACCATTTCAGCAATACCAGTGGGGTCAAGGGGCTAAGACCTGATGGGTAGGGGAGAGTCCCGCGTGGATTTTAAGAAATGTGAGGGATATTATTTGATAAAAAAGAAGCGATGTTTCCTTCACCGGTCACTTGAATTTACCGCAGTGGTACGGTACAGTGTATTTTTGTTTTTGGGAGGGATTGTAGACAAAGGGAAAGATATTTTTCTTCACAGAAAAGTAGCACGAAATACAGCATTTCTCAAGATACCAATGGTCACACCATTAAACAGTACTTTGACAGCCTATGCATCAAAACAATCAAGTATATGGTCACTGATTACGTGCCAACCTGCCACGTTCTCAAAAATAATGTGACAGTGTAGTAATGTAACTCAATTGACACCTCCAAAATATTTCAGAATTCCTGTAAAGCAGTACACACAAATACCATATTTACTGTAAATATCTATTTCAAGGTGTTGACCGTGACAACATTGCCAGCATTTGACCACTGCTGAGTCCAAATTACATCTGAACTGTGAAAAAATAATATGAAAAAGGGACAGACGGTTTTCCTACTTTACCACGTGTACATGTTTAAGAGCAACAAATCCTGTATATGTGTGGCACTACCAGCTGGTCCAGTTTTTGTTGTCACATCTGCAGTGGGGTATCCATATAAATATTTAATTATCAATAAGTGATTTTGATCTTTCAAAAAAAAAAATGAAGAAAGTATACAACTTGTGTACGGTGTTACTGGCATCCCAACCCTGCAAATATATAGCTTAACATATATATATATATATATATGAGCTCACCAAGTATTACCTCATGGATCAGTGTTTACATGGTGGAATCTTATCAGAAAACATGAGATGGAGTTCAAACATTAGCAAAGAGCCCTTGTACCCTCTCCGAATTTAGCGGAAAAAAGTCCACCGTGTAGGAGACAAATAAAAAGGCATTGCACTTGTGACGTTGACACAACAGAACCGCAAGGGGGAGGTTTCATTTGGTGAAGGATGAAGAGTGTAGTCTATGTTTAACAGTTTTGTAAAGAAAAATAGTTAGATTTACCAAAGTTGCCAATTAAAGCATGTTATTATCAGACATTGTAGACGACTAGCAGGATAGACCAGTGTCAACTACTGAATAGTTCATAGGAGAAGTAGCAAATCTTAATCTGGGTTTTGATCACTGTTATACTCTCATGCAGTTGAACGCATGAATAACAGAATATAGGCAAGGTAGTACAGATGGGATACTAAGGACTCACGTTGAACGTCAGTTACATGACGACCACTAAAAGCGTCACTTTCCATGGTCATACAGAATTTGATGTCTGATATAATAAAATACGAAGCTCTTAAAACCGTCTTGAAGAACTGTGTTCAACACTTCGCACACATCCACGATCTGTTAATTTATCATGCCTACAATGCTACGGTACTGAGGTGTACACATTTAGTCCTCTGTTGACCCCATACAACCTTTCACTTGGCCAGAAACAATAGACTATTTTGTAGTAAACATAATAGAGCGAAATACTGAATATATGATTTGCAGTAACTGTATTTCTTAGTATGTTGAGGTTATAGCCTTTCGATATTCCAAAAAGTTCTGCTTACCCCAAATGACCTTTGACCTGCAAAAAAATACCGTGAAAAGAGATACAGCAATATTTTCTCACTCCCCCATGTTAATAGGACACAACTACATTTTCCAGTGTAGGAAATAGGTGGTTTTAAGGTACTTATGTTTTGAGGTCTGCTGCCTTCACGTCACTGTTCACCTGTACCAAAATCAATTGGGACCTACAACTATAACAAGATGAAGTCACAGCCCAATTGTAAAATCTGCACTCAGTATACCCACCTCAAGATAGGTTCAAGCGAGAGCAAGGTGTCAATGATTTGACAACTGCTGACCCCAAATGACCTTGGAACTATTTCCAAATTCATTGAAAGTTGTTATGGAGTATTACACTCATCTAGCCCACACATGACAACTTTCATAATGCTTCAGTTCTGTAAATTATTGCTTTCATGGTTTTCACATTCTTACCTCCTGAAACCCCAAATGGGCTTTGACCTCCACCAAAAACAGCAGGGATCTTTTACCCAAGGTGGCAATCCTCTTGCCAAAGATGAGTCCTGGCTTTCAATACCTAGCTCACGACATTGAGGTTACCAGCAAGGGAGTCACACAAACAAACAGACAGACGTACACACACACACACACACACGCCAGACTTGACTGCATAGGTTACTTGCGTGCCTACGGCAAGTAACTAAAAATAATATTTACACCATTTTGAAAAAGATCAATCTTACATTCTGAGCATATGACGAGGGAACCCCCCCAAAAAAAAAACAATAAAAGGAAAAAATGGTAGGCCTACTTTAAAAAAAAGTCCATTATGAAATGTCAATATTTATACAGTAATACAGGTCAGTTCAAAAACGAGAAACGTCAAGTCTGTAGTTGTAAGAATGGATTTTTATGAGTTCAATGATTGACAGTTATATAGCTGAGCATGGAATCTCTGTCACAATCTCCACCCCCCCCCCCCTTCCCAATGAACTTTCCTGGCCACAAAACATACGGTAATATATTAAAACAAATGATTTCTGCGGTTAAAAATCTGCAACTCTCCGATCGACCTTCAGACTCTGCACTCACAAAACGTAACAGTAAAATAAGAACTCCATAACTTTTAGGTAAAATTTTACACACAGTTAATGTAATTTAAATACACTGTTTACATTAATTATATGTAAAATTTATGGAGTTCTTATCTTACATAATTTAGGTAAACAGTATATGTAAATTCTACATAATTTTGGTAAATTTTACTACATTTTAGTAAAATTGTTGTATACACAATGTAAGATTTACATTAACTGTGCGTAAAATTTTACCTAAAAGTTATGGAGTTTTTATTTTACCGTCACGTTTTGTGAGTGTGCGTAGAAAGAATAATCTTACAGTCGCAATAGCCACATAGTTCATTGGGTGTCACTAGGAGGTTTTACTTCCTTGCGGTTCCTCTTCCTTTCCCGTTGTGTTTTGGTTCATTCTCTTTATTTTCCCAATTCATGCAATTATTTGTATTTTAATATTATCCGTATTATTTGATATTAATTTGCTGTTATAAAGGAAGTTATATCAATGACGTGGCGCATCCGGAGAGGGTCGTCGTGCGTGCACTTGCGTCCCCACCCGCCCCCCCCCCCCCAAAAAAAAATTAAACTTGATCAAATTTCTCTTCAGTTACATTACATCGTAAGCATCGAATCGTTGCTCTCCTCGTGCCGATTTTGATATGGAAACTCGTACACCATATTGCAGAACATGTCTGTATTTTTATGTAGGCCTAAATCGCCCCAAACTGCGTGACTCTCATGCACCCCCCCCCCTTCCCAAACAAAAATCCTGGATCGTTCCCTGATTGAGAATCTCAATTGCATTGATGAAGTTTGAATGTTATTCTGGTTTTCCTGAATCACCATGCAAGTGGCATTATCGAACGCCGGAATTAGTTCATATTCATTATTGTGTTTGTTTTTCTGTGGGAGGGGGGAACCTAATGTGAAATCCTAGGTCAGACCTTTCCATACATTGTTATTTTAGAAAAAAAAAGGTTAACATAGAACACACCAGTGCTTTCTTCATAAAGCCTGCAGAACTGATTCATCGTGAGGGACCTTTTGACTCCGTTAAAGTTGGGGAATTATACTTGGTTCAGATCACTGAATAATATACATATCGGACCTACCAATGTTAAGTTGTCGTCTTTCACGCCAAGACGTTGCATACAAAACCACTTGAAAGTATTCTGCAATCAAGTAACCTTGAAGAAATATTTATCTGTCAAAATATCAGAGAAAAAATTGAGAAATGCAAAAGGAGAAAAAGAGTATAATATCTACCATATATGACCGCGATACTGGAGGCAACATATGTCTATGCTGTAACATGCCACGTGTTCTTCAAGGGTTTCGACCCAATATGGACCTTCCCTCTACGACGTTGAATAATTTTCAGTTGCGCTATTATCACGGCTTATTGAACATGAAATGAACAGTCTTGTCCTATACCAGCCACTTCAATGATGCGACTTGGGAAGCATGCTCTTTGCCAACCATGCACTTTATCTAACTCGCTCCGGGAGTATCGTTAAAACGTAGACAAGTTGTTGACATTCATTTCATAACCGTGTAATTAAGTCAAGGAAGAATAATAAAAGTACATACATATGCATGTACACTACACGTATAGATTGACGTTACATTACAAGTAATCATTTAATATACCTTGATGGAAAGCAAAGCAGTGACTTCACGCTAAACAAACAGCGATCATCTCTCATGCACTTCCTTCATTGAAAAAAAGAGTGTATTACAGAACTTCCTTGATTTGAAAAAACAAACCTCATGTATTGAACGCGAATTAAGGCTCCATTCATCGACAGTTACAGTCACCACAGCACGTATTACGTCTATTTCTATACGTATAACTGTATATGTTACACATGAAAATAACAGACGCGATGTATTTAATGTACAAAACTTGTCTATATGCAGCTGTTTTTCTTTCATTTTCGTTGAGTTGCTTAGCTATTGTGAGCAAAGCAGGAACATTACTACAACGTTACAGGTCGTTACTTCTGTAATTCGAAAGTTTACGATCTCACGAGTGAATGTATCCATGGGTGCCAAGCTGTGTATGTGTAAGTGAAGGCAAAATAATTGTTACTTCGCAATGTTTATAGCATAGAAATAGTAGAGTTTGCACACGGCAAAAGTTTGGATTTGGGTGACCCCAGTCCATAATCTGTATAGGGTACATTAACCCCGGGTATCCGAAGTATTACGACGTAGTACTTGGCTAGTAAATATAACACAACGTACATAGGTTAAGTGTTCTTAGGCATACATGCCCAACGTAGTCACACGCACCATGTCGTCGGTTGGGCGGGCACTCGGATACCAAGTGCATGGAAACAACTAGTAAATAGTCAAATCACTTGGACGGGAGACTGTTGCGTCTCGGTGGGAATCCAAAATGGCCGACTGATTCTGTTTGGACCTAGTACCCAGGACAAGCTGACCCTCTGAACCAGAATAATCAAGATTTGACAGGATGTCATTCTTATCATCAGGGAAAAGCGTTCCCGTGGTCTGAACAAGCAATGTACTTTCATCTCCTGAAGACAAATGTGAAACTTATCTCATCGAGTATGCATGACTGTTTCAAAGTACATCCCCTTCTTCCTACGTGAAACCCTGAAGAGGGCAGCAGCTTTCATATTTTGGACGATGCACTCACTAGCATATAAGCAGTTGAGCTCGTTTAAGTGCATGATTGCGTCAAGCATCGTATGAGGTCAGCATGGGTCAACGTTTGATAATCTTGTACATATGATATCACAATAAGCCTTAAACTTGAAGAAGCTGCTCACATCTTAAACATAGGAATTCAAACACTGAGTGGATAAGCAGCACTGTTTTTTTTGGGGGGGGGGGTGGGGACGTTTTTTAGATCAAAGGCAATTTGAGACCAGCAGGATACGTGTTCAAAAATCTCCCACCAGATTTGTAGTTACCGATACCTTTCTCGGTTTCGAGTCCGGTCTCGCCCCACCGTCTCGGTCTCGGATTACCCGGTCTTGGTCTCGAACAGAAATGACTCGGTCTTGGTCTCGAACCCGAGACCGCAAAAATATAATACTAATTGTAATGATCACTAATGACTGAATGGGCACATCAGCTGATAACATTCAGTTGACGGTGGCACCGGAGCATGCATGTGTTACTGGATGGTAGGCCTACTTTTGAAAGTTACATTTGGTCTCCCATAATTTGGGAGGTACAGAATAACACCATCACACACATTGTATGTAATAGCAGGCAGCTCCTTGGTTGTGTTACCAGTATTAAGTAGTATTTACATGGTTTTTTTTTTAAAGATTCAGAGAATATCGTTGCATCCAGTTATAGCTGGCTAAGTGTGACTAAATTGTTTTCGATGCACTGATCATAATCACCTCTAGTTAAAGATGATACCAGACATTTTTTTCAGGGTAAAGAGAAGATCTCACAACAAAAAAACACATTTTTTATCAGAGCTGACCGTGCCCACCCTTCACTGTAGAACATGTAATAGTGTGCATATTATGCAATGTGGGTCAGTACCACTGCCAAATTTGGTCTAGCGTCTGACTCTCGTTACACCTACGCAAAAGTGGCAGCGAAATGAGTTAATGCACTCAAAGGAGAAAATATTGAAAAGTACGAATGAGATGCAAACTGCATTTTCATCAAATGTGGCATCAGCCAAAGAAGACTGGAAGGAGACTCGGACTCGGATTCAAATAACTCGGCCTCGGTCTCTTGGACTCGAATCCATAGGACTCGGTCTTGGTCTTGGACTCGTAAAGCGATTGCAATCACTGTACCCCTTACGAGATATACTCGAGAAGAAAAGTTTTGGGATCGTCGTATGTGTCATGTATGTGAAAATGCAGTGCAATCGGTAGATGTGTCACCAGTCCTTTTCGGTCAAAGGTTATTTAAGGTCACCACAGGTCAAACCAGAAGATGACTCTCTGGGATGAACCCCATTATATTCTGCAGATAGACGCCAACCGCTTGTTCAGGTCAAAGGTCATAGACGTAAGCTTGCAGGAACGTTGGTAATACGTTATCTGAAGATGGACTAGCTCGTCGAGTTTCGTCCTTGCCATATATCTGTTCTATATTGAGTAGGTCAAGTCCTGATATCCTGTTAGTCGTAGGCTTGTAAAAGATATTATTTCCAAATGAGGCACTATGAAATAAACAATGAATTCATGTGCATCTTTCCATTGCGTTCGGTATCAGTTTATTTCTTCATTTGCGAACTAACATTTGATCCAAAAACAGAAATGATCATGTACAATCATATGAAAAAAAAAAAAAAATGGCCGGTCAGTGACAAATAATAGCGACATGTTTTAGCAGATTTGTCAAGAAAATAGTATTCAAGTTTTTCGTTGAACATACTTGAGGCACAAGACCGTTAATGTGGTCACATAAGGAGTTAAAAAAAAAATGGTGTAATTCTAGTTTGGAATTGGACTGCAGAATTCCCAGTGTAAGGATGAACGAAGCAGTCTTTGCTTCTACTGAAGTGAGAGTGAAAAAATAAGATACAAAATTCTCAGAATTCGAGGTGTCTCGACTTAGAAATAATTATTACCGGTAACATTGTAAAGAGAATAGTTTTACCTGTTCGAAACTGAATTTCCGATATCTTCATATATATGGTTTGGTTATTTCGGTTGTATCTTCCACTTACGATCCAGGTATACTGAACTGTTTACAACGGTTTGTAAACGGTTTATAGTAATCCATTGATTCAGATGTCTTAAAAGGTAAACCCCTGTTCTACAAGTGCGTATTTAAATGTGAACATTTCTTCCCACTAGTCCGTATATATTATCAACTTTTGCAGAAACCAACCTTATCCCCCTTTAATCAATGCCATCACAGTACAGCATGTAACTGCAGTAGGGATTGTATCCAAAGTGAGGTTCACAAGCACTATACGACTTTGAGACAAATTGTTTGAAGTCTTTCATCTGTGAAGTATATATAGTATGGACAAACTATATATAGAACGCTACAAAAAAGTAACACGTATACTCGTAATTGCCCTTTTGCGATGTGTGTACGCCCTGTCACCAGTGCAATCCTACCTATCTGTCCGTCTGTCTGTATTTTTCTAGCTGTGTCTCTGTCCGTAAGTTTATCTGCAAATCTGTTCGGTGTTTACCGCAGTGGTTTACAAGTGCCCCGCCCAGCGTTTTTTTTTTTTTTCTCACCCCAGCAAGGTCGATAAACACGTTTAAACATATTTAGACGGTTTTTATGTTTGTACACAAAACGTCAGTAAAAACTGTGTAGTAGTTGTACTGACACTGACATCTCTCGTAATGATTGAACCCACCTCCCCCCTCCCCCCCAAAAAAGAAAATTGTCACAAGTAGACCAGTATATTTTAATAGCATTTCTAAACTTATGGCTACAAACCTTATCACAGGCAACAAATGATTTCTGACTGCTGATTTACATATACGCAAATTATAGAATGTAAAAGTTGTAAATTTGCATATATGTAAATCAGCAGTCATAAATCATTTGTTGCCTGTGATGAGGTTTGTAGCCATATGTTGAGAAATGCTATTAAAGTATTCTACACTACAACGAGTATTACAAGGAATTCACCAATAATGCTTTATAACACAGTTGCTGGAGCGTCAACAACAGGCAGTGGAAGGTCCCGTGTTGGCACACGGGTGGAATCTTTTACTTTTTACCATATCAGAAGTGTATATATATATTTACAGATATCTATATACTTAAAGACTATATAGGTTTAATATTCGGTCATAACACTGATTCAATGATGAAGGTTTTACGTACCGATATTATCTAAGTGTCCATTAAAGGTAATGTCTCATGATTTGTAGAGATTCCACGTCAGATCCTTGATGTTTGTCGCTGTAAGTCACTTACACTGTACTTGAGCAGGTAGGGTAGTCGTGTCAATCGTTCCACGCATATCTACATGTTCCTTCCCCAACGTTGTACATGAAAATACATATATGACTACGTGGATATTCGACACCACTTTCCTGCTTCATTACAGGTTATTGCTGTCAGTGATATGCATGGATGATTTAACCGTAACCGTTCGAAATAATCGAATATACTGTACATTGCGTCGTAATGAATAGACACGGTTTTATGTAGTCTTGTCCCCCCCCCCCCCCCTTACTTGTATAGAAGTTATAGAGGTTAGGCCTATTCACTACCTTCACTGCGCTGCACGGCTCTTTATTTTGATTGGCAGGCTTTCTTTGCACACCAGTTGCAGGTCGTGTCTTGCCTACATACCCATAACACACCCTTGGCTCATGGGCAGTGACGGCCAAATTGAAACTAGAAAATGTGGTTACGAAAATCGCAGCCACCAGCTGTCCATGATTGCTCCTGCGCCTGATTGTTTATGAACGCCTTCTAGAAGTTCCCTGGCTGATTAAAAGTGCGTACTGCAAACTATGGCTCCGTAGCATGGTACTGAAGAGTTAAAGGGGGAAATCAGGGTTTATTTTCACAATTTATTTCACTACAGTTCCCCACCGGTATCGTACAATGAGTTATAACTAATAAATATGATCAAGATTATCTCAAAACATGTGGACAATTTCGAGAAACGAGTCGTATTCGCAAAAATCGGCGAAGAACTCCGAAAGTCTGTAACAACCACATTCATCGAATCAAATATGAATATTCAATACTATCACCTTTTCAAGGTATGAGGAGATGGGGCTTCCTATATCATACGAAGCCTACGTGTGCTGTATATGTATCATAAACTATCATCACTAACTTGAAACTCTTGTTTAGCATTGCGCAATGCACGAACAGCATTTGAACCGTAAACATTCGGTTGTGTTTATTCACACACATCATTTCAGTCTTATGCTGTGATTGGTCACCGTATAGAGGAGGCTGTCTTTTCTTGTACATGAACGTTTTTTTGTACTCGACAAATATTAAAAGTTCTCATTCAACAGTAATTAACGCAATAATTACCGTTTCTTCTACCTTCAAACACCTCCCCAACGCCTCTATATTTCGGTGAACAATCAGTTTAGAAAGAAAAATCAACTAAAGGTGAATTTTCTCAGTCAAACACTGAATTCCCCTTTATGCAGAGCGTCTATAGTCTGCCGAGCGTCGGCGACCGCATATAGAGGTATGCGATACACTAAGCCAGGCCCGTACCCAGGGAGCTCGGTGGGTCTGGAGTTCCGCCCAGTCTATGATAGTAGGCCTACGTTAGCAACATATATAACCAGTTATAATTTGTCGGTCATAATTGTCGTGCAAAGTGTTTACGGTAAAATCGTACCCCCTCACTGAAAGAGCTGCATCCAGGCCTGGAAGCAACGATTAACATGCTTGCATGTACAGTAATACCGTTGGGAGTTTGACTTACTCAACTTCCTTTGCTGTGACACAATAACATACATAACTGCCGAAATACCGGTCGTATCCAGACGTATTCCAACCAAAATTTACCAAGAAATCTCGTTCCCGTCTGCATGATCTCTGCCAATACATTGCTACTGCCCCACACTATATTGGAACGTTCTGGCAGTTCCCTGATTAACAGCTGTGCGACTGCAGACTATCTTGATTGCTTCTAATCATGGTATTGCCAGAGATGTCTAGTGTATATGAAGAGCGTCTACAGTCGTCTCTGAGGAGGGACCGCCGCGACCATTCTACAGAGGTATGCGATTTATACGTGATGCAACGATTATCACGCTTTTGGCTGTTGGCGTTTGACTAACACAAGCC
Source organism: Stichopus chloronotus (assembly GCA_021234535.1). Classification (NCBI taxonomy): domain Eukaryota; kingdom Metazoa; phylum Echinodermata; class Holothuroidea; order Aspidochirotida; family Stichopodidae; genus Stichopus; species Stichopus chloronotus. Next base: position 12,533,545 of record CM037839.1, read on the forward strand.
TTTTTTTGTGAAACAACAAAATGTATAACTGCGAAAATAAAAGTCTGTCGCATTATACCATATACCAACCAAAATTTACCAAGAACTCTCGTTCCCGTCTACATGATCCGCTCAACACAACGAGCTCAGTCGTGGAGCAAATAACAGTGAACGAAAGAGCTGCCTCTCGAAAATGAGAAGCGTGCCTAGGTACTGTCCATGACGTCATGGACAGCGCCAAAACGTCACTTGGCCAACCCCGATTGTTTATTACACAGGCGTTGGAAATCAGTCCCCAGAGTATAAATAATGTACCGTCACACGTAAATGAAAGTTATCTCTCTTCTTTTTCTTTTGGTGAATCATCTAAATGGTCATGTTCTTTCTGATGTTGTCGGCTCTCTTGAAACTGCATTTCTTGGCACGCAAGGGCGTCTTGCTTGTCCCGACCGCGCAGGGTCCATGAGACAAGTATTTTTCACCCAGAGATGTACTTAAATCTCAGAGTTTCCGAGAGCTTTGGCCCCTGGACCTTCAACGGACTTTGATAAGGCTAGATGAGGGGTCGAAAGTTTTCATGTTTGAAGTATACTTATCACGAGGCTGATTTTTTTTATCAAAAGATATGCTAAAACCTCATAGCTTCAGGGGGCTTTGCCCCTGCCCCCACGAGGGGTCCTAAGTCTTCATCTTGTCAACTCAGAGGAATAGCCGGAATAATTAATTGGTTAGGAAGGTTTGCGTTTAATGATGCACTTTGAACAAAATATACCTATGCTGAGATTTAATCCTAAACCTAGACATGATAAAACCGCAGACGATCGGGGAGTTTCGACCCTGGACCCCACCGAGGCTTTGCCCCTGGGCCCCACCAGGACTCCACTCGCTCAACTCGCTCTCTGCACTCTGCTATAGTGACAAATCACTTTTTGAGAAGTGAAATATTTAATCGAAAAAGAGTAATTTTCACTCTGTTAGAAGTGAAAATTCAATCTTCATTTTGGAGTGATCCCTTATTTCACTCTTTACAATTTAGAGCGTAAACCATGACTTACACAACTGGAATTATAACTTAATACTGTTGTTGCATTGAAATATGTTTCAAATTATGTCAGTTTATTATTCACCTATATAGGACATTTGTCATTATAACAGGATAATACTCTCATAACAGTTTTGCAGATGATGAAATTGTTATATGGCTTATTAAGATTTCATTGACTATATAGACACCATGCACAAAGCATATAGGCTGTCACTTTAAAAGACCGTACTTCCATGAATTTGGTGAATTTTCCAAACTGTAATTGAGAGTATGTTGTTATCATTTATCAGACATGAATGGTGCTTCTCTTTGAGAACTGGGATAGTAAATCATGTCGATACTTTTTCTTCGTTTTCCTCAGAGAACTGAGTTAATTAGTCAACTTCAGGATTAATTGTCATCTTCATCGCTAAGGATAACTAGAATCCCCATTATGTTCCTATTGTAAATTAAGTGAAGAAAATACAGATAGCTTCTTCTTTCAATGTGAAAAGTTTCTGGCCAGAAGTACAAAAAAAAATATATCCCTGATGTTATAAGCTATAGATAGCTATATATTAATCTCCCTAGATGAAAAAAATATTCCTATTTTGGTTACATTAATGATAGAAACAATCCGTTTATCTGCTCATTGTCCATTTGAAACATTTTCGTTATACATGTAGACGAAATAACGGAGCTTCCAGGTTTTCATGATAAAGGCATCTCTTGAACGCATGTGTTATGATCTACATGAAACATGCCTGAGTATGTTTATATTGAATAATGTTATTCTTCCGAAGAATAACTCTGAATGGTGCTTTCTTTTATTCATTGGTTCTCAAATACAAAATACGCGGTTCGTGGAGGTCTTCTGATGCTGTTTCCTGTATGATTAAGAAATAAAAATCAAACGCAAATAAACGTACTTCTATGTTTGACTTCTTTTGACAGGAATGTATATATGTTTATTCAGTCAAGTGTTCATGCACAAGTGTATGTTCCCATATGAGCTGCATCCTACACTAGATAGCCTCGTGAAGGAACCGTCTCACTTCTCGATGTTGTGTATTTTGAAGCACCATCATGTGAGATATGAGATGGGGTTACCTTTGGTTTGCTTCGGATAGGATAAACTAGAAAATTTGGTCACGAATACACCGCTACGAACTATACTGTTCATGATCATTCCTGCCCCCAAATTATTTTGGAACGTTCTAGCAGTTCCGTACGGAAGCGTAGAAAGAACATGCAAAAGGAAAAAGAACCATCTTGTTAAAATGACAAATTTCGTAAAATTGACATTTTGACGTCTTAATAAACTCCTTATAAAATAACAGAAAAATTGTAATTTTGAGGTAATTCTGCATCTCTTAGAAAGGACAAAGAGTAGGGGAAATTGTCATTTTGCCGAGTTAGAACAACTCATCAAAATAGCAAAATGAAGAGACGTTTGAACTCGGAAAAATGACAATTTTTGCAATTTTGCCAGTTTGGCAAGACGTTCTATAAGTCGACAAAATGACATCTTTCCGAATTTAATTGTTTAATCTCTGCAAATGACAATTTTTCGAATTGTGTGACTTTGACGAGATATTGTAACTCGGCAAAATGACAATTATCACGTTTCCACGTACAGCATACCGTTGGGAGTTCGACTTACTCAAGTCTTAAATTGCGAAACAACAAAATATAAAACTGCCAAAATAACCAGGGTGCAGGAATGCATTGTGGTTTCGATAGTCCGATTAAGAATTTTTTTCTGGATCTGATGTAATAGCATTAATGTGTCACATTAGGCTAAGTATGCTTTATATGAAATATGAGATCTGCACAAGCTTCCTTTCTTGAGATCATATCTACATGTTCACAGTTTGACCCTTGTTGACATTGAATGACATTTACCTTCATTAAAGACCAATTAGTACTTGTGTTCAATGAGATATAACTACGTATTTGATATGAAATCAGTCCAAGCTTCCCATCTTTACAAGAATTCCAGACTGTGACCCTGTTGACCGCATAAGACCTTTGATCTTCACCAAAGACAATGGAATTTTGGTTTACTGAACACTGTAAAAAATGTCTGTAAATTTACAGTAAATAAAACCAAGAAATAAATAAGAATTACAGAAATTGTCTGGAAACTGATTACCAGAACATTTCTGTATTCCTTTTGTATTCCTTTATTTTATTTTCGGTAAATGTACATTTTACAATTTACATTTTGGTGAGTGAGATACACTTACAATCTAGGAATGCACAGTGTACGAAAACGTCTGTACAGTGTCGATTTCTCCAAGATCTTTAAATGAGAATAAGTTTTGAAAAAAAAATGTCTATTAATGTCTTCTGTTTCGTGTGTGTACTCTGCCTTTGAGCAAACGTTACATTCATCCGCGATTCTACTTATTGCAATGTTCCTTACTTTCTATATCACTACTTGGTATATACCTGTAGCAGCAGTCAACTTGAAATGTCATGAAATCACTGCTTACTGCATCAATTACACATTCCATCTGGTTGTCGCACAGACACTTTCCCTGTAACACGGCATTCTTAATAATGACCGTTATTCTTACATATCACCATCATCAAATTGCAGGAAAATATCCATTTTATCACTTTAACTTTGTCATAAATTAATATCAGATACACTTTGTAACAACCCTGAAAAAGTATGCATTTGTTTTCTTTTTAACAAAATAGTGAGAAATCCAGATCCTAGTGACAATATGCAACCATTAGCTTGAACAAATGGTCAATGGTCAATGAACGAGTGGTCACTGCCAAACACATGGGGATGGAAGATATTAGGACATTTAGAACATTTAGGAGTGCCCTGGAATTCTGTTACCCATCCCCTGTGGCTGTGAGCCCATATGATTGAGCTTGGTCTCAAATGCATTGAGTTACAATTATGAATTTGTGTTGGTTTGTCGTAACACTGATACATAGGTCTATGGTGAAATAGTCTCCACCCTTTCTCTAAGTTGAATGTACAAAGTCTTAATGTAAAATATGCAATCCTTTTCCTGATGACATGATATAAGCTTGGCAACATAAGGCACATTTTCAAACAGTTTGGATCAAAATTTACTTGAAACTCTTAGTCTAGTCTGTTCTTCTTCTGTAAGTCATAAGTGTAAGGCACAACAGTTAGAAATACAAGTGTTGGCTAGGCTCTATCACAGTGTGTACCTTTATATGTTAGGCTACATAGAAAGTTCCAAGTCAGTCTGGACGAAAATATCTTGTAGGAGGAAACCTTCGACTTAAAGTTTGCGAAAATAATGCGAATTGCTAGTTTGGGGTCTTTTCCACGTGTTATGTAAATGTTTTCGGCAGTTTTTACCGATTGAGGAATTTGATACTTTCGACGTTCGATCATGCTTTCCTGAACAGGTGATAGTAACTACAGTACATGATTACAGAGGTTACGATTATCATCAAACCAAAAATCATATGGGTGATAGTGCGGAGGGGGGGGGGGGCTTGGATCCGTTGCCCAAGAAAAAAGTTCAGAGAGGTGGAGAGACAGAGAAGTCCGATGGATCGATGTTACATCAACAATGAAAGTTCAATTATTCTTTTTTACTTCTGTTTCGCAGACTGAAACCAATCATGTTTACGAGAGATGAACAGTCAAAAGATAGACAGAGGCATTTAAAAAGAAGGTAGATACAAGAAGAAGACATACAAAAACAAAGACTCGTTCTTCACGGAGATCATAACTGAGAGCGAATGGATTGGCTGAAGCTCCAGGAAAGTTGGCTTCCAGGTAGCATACCTTATACAGCAGTCGAAAATTATTCTCCGCACTTGTACCCCGGAGGTCAGAGTCCCTAATTTTGGACATTTCGGCAACTTCCTCAGCGTTTTATCTTATGGCTTGGTTTCTTTTATGGATTGAATAGCCTTACTGAAGCATATGAGGTATACATGGTGTGGAAATGCAGCCAGTCGCACCAAATATGGATATTTTAAACACAATTTAGATGGCGGAGTAACATTTTAATGCCGAGGTGTAGTTAATCACACCAGAGAAGATACGTAAAGTTTGATAAGATATATTGAAACATAAAAATAAGAACCAATGGAAGGTTGCAAACGCTGTAAATAGGCAAACACTTTCACGATCATGGTTCGGCTATGGCAGACGACATTACTAACGGAAAATGTGCCAGTGAACATCGAACGAGTGACGTGCGATATATTTGTGGCCTCGGTTTGGTTAATTATAATTGAGTAAGTGCGAAGGTATTTTGTCACAAACCTGGAAAACCGAAAGTATACACTATTTTACGCGACCATGCACTTTTCATATTAGTAATAACTTATAGGTACACGGCCAGCATAAGCCGGGATCGAAACTTTGACATTTGTCATAAATATCGGATGTGAAACGCTAAAGTGTTAATTTTAAGCATTGCCATGTAGTTGTATACAACGTCTCTTGGACTTGAGGCGGAGCCATCCATTGCGAAATGTTCCTTTTAGTGATACTGCACTTTGGAAGTCACGTGAACTCCATCCGTGATTGCAATTTTAAAAACTCCAGCCTGAAAATAAAATAACTGCTTTAAGAACAACAGAGGGAGAGAGAGAGAGGTGGAGAGTGAGAGAGAGAAAAGAGGGGTGTTAAGCGTGTTGCAGATCTTTAAGTGTAGGATAGTGTCGCGTGCAACTACAGAGTAGAAATTCAATTAGGACCACGGCACTGGAATACTTCCATAGTTGCATTATTGTACGAGAAATACATGTGTTAACCTTAAAGTTGGAATATGAGTTGAAAATGTGTCAGTTAAAGTCAAATTCCACTGAATATGTCATAGCCACTACAAAAAAAAAAAAAAAAAAAAAAAACCTTGTTTAAGCTTCTGTTTTGCTTACATGCGCATTTATATCCATTCCCATTTTTCTGTTTGATTTCAAGTAACAGTGATTGGCGGATACGCTTTTTTGGAGACTTCAAATTTTGAAGGGCCAACAAAAATGTCGAGATAATTTTCATACTCAAATATCTGGAGGATGAGTGGATAGTTCTCTGTCATATTTTGTGACAGGTGATCTTTTACCCTACTTCATCTACCCTCAGATAATGAAGAGTAATAAAGGTAGATGACTATAGGCAATTGCCAGTGTAACTCATATTTCAACTTTAAAAATGTCATTCCCGACCTTTACTGTCCCAAACTTAACAGTCACCAGAAGCGTATAAAGCGGACGTAAAGGTGCTTCTCAAACCCAGCATCGCATTCGAATAATGCTATAGCTTCATGAACGTTAATATAGCATTGACATAATCTACCTTAATGTGCTGTGACGTATACAACTTAAACAGTTAATGAAGGCAATTAGCAATTGAACTACAATTGAACTGAAAAACGTAACTTGGTCAACAAAGCAATTCTGGGTCTTCTTAAATCGGTCATATTTTTATTATTGCTTTTGATATGAAAGAATTATAGCGAAACTGATTGGGTGCTTGTGTTCCATCTGACAGAAATACTGCCTAATGGAGCGTTTGGCTGAGAGTTTTTGCGTCGAATGGACGGTCCGCAAGACTACTCAATCGAAACGATCCTCGATGAGTTTCAAATCCACAATTTTAAAAAGCCATCCATGAACTTACATTCACACACCCCCTGTGTCCTGCGCTGTGTGTTTAAGAGAAGATATTAATTTTAAATGAAACGGCCCTTCATTTTGGTTAAACAGCAAAGGATAAGAACATTTCATTTTTTTTTCACTTTTCATGCAAAGTATTTCATTTGTTCTTGTAAGCAAAACAGTTCAATACCAGATGTAATGACATTTCATTTCAAATGAAAATTCCCTACTGAAGGTGGAATTTCTGTTTAAAAAAAAAACAGAAAAACGAAACAAAAGAGCAAGAATTTAGATACTTCTTCAGTTTCCTGTAATATGTATGAATTAAAAATAGTTCCTGATTCTCTCATCTTTATTCACTTTGGATTGTTTATGGAGGGTAACACCTTTCTCGACATTTTTCTTTTCAGGCTGCAAAATTATTATACTGTATGTCAGTATTACAATGTAATCAATGTGAACCCAAACAAGTGCAATATTTACATTAAAATAGTTCTATTTTCTTCTTTTTTTTCCTGCTTTCTTTGTTCTAAATAATAAATATGAGTTTTTACAAGTGTTATTTTTTCTTAAGTTAAGTATCATTTGTATAACAATTCTTATGAGAAGTTAAAAGTTTCTATTAATGGCTTCGGGTATCTAGGGGTTTTTTTTGTGTGGTTTTAATGCATTGACAAGTTGCCTTTTTCCTTTCGTAAAAGTGAGATTGTCTTTGTTGTACTTAATTGTCTTGTAAACGGAGAAAAAGTACTTGTGAAATACATCTTACATAGCTCTTTCCACATTCTTTCTCAAAATCGTGTAGAAGGATATTGATTTAACAGACATTATGGTAAATATGATCCGCCAATGACAAATTATGTTAGAAAATGCCCCAGTTGAGAGAAAAAAAGTTATGTGTTGAATTTTTATTCTGTTGACTATGCTTTTTATGCAGTTCCCTAGCTTGAATGTGGAATGTTGTTTGGTTGAAGGTTACGATGTTTAGCCGGTCTCTGCAGGTAGTAGATATTGATGGTCTTCAACCAAAAATATTCCTGCTGCAAATATATATGTACATGGTGTTTGTTGGAAACTATGCAAGTGTCGATTTATGCTATTTCCCTGCGAAACAAACATGTTGTCATAACATTTACAATTTCACCGTTACTGACAATGGTCTGTTAAAGAACTATGGGACTACATAATTATATCATAAATAATCTGCTTCACACTTCTGTTTCCTTCAGATGTATGATTTACGACAATGGCTTCGCTATTGGCTTAATGTACATACATAAACAAACGTTGATTGGCTAATACCGATCACTCCAGTGATCATACATTTTTCAGATCTTTCAGGCAAAGAAAAGAACAGGGTTAGATGTGTAACTTTGAACCTTAGAGATTTATTGAGAGCTTAATTTTGGGGTTTCTATCATACATTGAAAAGCAATAATATAAATAATAATGAAAGTAGGTCCATATGGGAATATACATGCAGCAGGTAAGTATTACTTTTGGAGATCTTCAAAAAAGAAAAAAAAAAAGAAAAGAAAAAGACAAGTCAAGTCAAGATAAATGATACAGTCATATAAAGGTTTCAATTGAGATTATTGAGTCGTGTCCCATTGTTTTTTATCTGAAGCCAATGACCTTTTGGTCGACCGTATAGAATTTCTGCTATTTATGAAGTAATAATGGTCCCCGGCGTCGACGAGAAAGTAGACCATTAATTTAGGGATGCCCGTTGATACAGACGTCACATCTTCATTGTCTGAATATTAAACTTTTAAAGCAAGATATAGCATGTTGAATGTTGCACCCATTTTACTTGATAATTTGATCTATTTGATAATTTTTAAAATATGTGGGTCTAAAAATTCTCTGGTCCATATTCTATCATTGATGACTAAAGGAAGAATACTGTCAGAAAAAAAAGGAATGTGCAAGTTTGACCGTGAGTTCTTTCTTGCCAATTTTCCGGTCAGTCTCTCTATAAGGAATATACTATCACAGTTGGCCATCAAAAAGAATGATCCAGAGTTTATTACTCACGGATGGAAGTTCCTTCAGGGAGAGGATAATCTGTTGTTTCATTTGCTTGAAGCCAATCCAAAAAAAAAAAAAAAACCCTCCATAATCACATTTTCGTTCTCATTGAGATCGAAGTGTGAGGTTTAGGTCGGAAAACGTGATGTTTATCAACTTAGGAGGCAGGTACCCGGATACACGCAAACTTATATTGGTACATTTCGAAAACTGAAAATGTCAGTGAGAAATTGGAAATGGTGCATGGGGAGCAATGGACTCCACAGGAATTAAAATTCGGAACTTTCATTTAACACTTCTGACATTCTTTATCACACTGAGATGTAAAATCTTGGTGGCTTTGTTCAAGTAACCGATGGAGTGGTCGTCCCAATAAGCGTTTGATGCCTTTTGGAGCAATAGCAGTTTTCAATATTCTCCTACAACCCCCAAACCCCAAATGACTGAGCGATAAACCACTTTAAAGATCAAAATTACAGTCTCCATCACAAATACAATAAATCATGGCTGCCAGGGGGTAAACGATGGATATTAAACAAATTACTCAATAAACAACAGCGGTTAATCAGAAAAAAAGTCAAGGACGCGGTGTAATTATGCGTGGAAAAAACTTTGATATTCATTGACAATTTAACCCTCATTTGAAACCTTAAGCATTCATTGTATAAATGTATATAGACTTCTATAAGCAATTACTGGACGATATTTACACGTTCAGGGTTGGTAGTATATAAGACAATTCTTTTCTATCATTCATGCATGTGCGATCAAAGAACTGCAGGTGTAAAGAGAAGAAGTTTGGTGCCTGGCTTAGACTTTTACTACATCCACTTGCAGGTAAGAAGCAATTTTCGCTGAGCTTGCAATTTGTTGATTCTATGCTTCTTATATTTTTACCAATTGTAATCACTCACGGAAAATACAGGGTTTTATTGCAGAATAATATACAGCCTCTTTTGCCATCTAAATGTATGTAATTTCAGTGATAAATTGATACCCTAACGTAAGATTGAACATAAACGATGAGGACCAGTTGCATGTTTTATATACATGAGTACTTTGATTTTTATATCATCTAGGTACTGATTTTCTCTACGTCAATTTAAATATACTGCTATCAGCACCCAAACCAAATTTCAATTATGATGACAAACATTAAAGTAAAGAACATTATCTCACAAACTAGCCATATAAAAGTCGATGAAATTCAGACGTTTCTACTCGGTATCTTTCTCTTATGTGACAGTTCAACTTTTTAACCTTTTTTATTTCTTCTGTCAATTAAGAAAGTAATAGTTGGTTGAACATTCTTCTCTTAAGTTGCTTGCTAGTCTTAATGTTTTCATTATGGATGGTTTTTTTTTATTGATTTTGGATGGAGACTGCTTGCCTGAGAGATGTGTGTGTATATCACAACTACATTTCATTCTTTGAAACCAAAATGCTTGAAGTTAGTAGTATTTTGTGTCTTTGCTTTTTAATGCATAGGGGTCGAATAACACATAGGTGGGTAAATTTAGTAAACTGCATTAATGAATAATTATGGTTCTGTTTTGACCTGAGCTAAACATGGCTTTACGATGATACTTACTAGTTGTCTACTAGGCTACATTACATTTTACCCCTTTTTTCTATTTATTGAGAACGGAAGTATTTTACTTTCTTAACATTTTACCTTTCACAGCGGCTGTAATATTCAATTTGATATTTTATATGTAAATTTTATCGATTACTGATTCTTACCGTAACCACGCAGAAGCAGGCACGATTGTCACACTTGGTTGGTGACATCATGCGACCCTTTTCCATGTGACCTTGCACAACCTTATTACAACGTCTTACAATCTCAGGTTAATGTAGGTTTTAAATGATGCTTACACGTTGCCCTCAAATGTTGTATTTTACCCTTTCCTCTGTCTGATTCATCATGAAAGTATTATACTTTCTTACTTTATGAACTCTTCACAGTGGCTGCAATATTCAATTTTACAGTTCATATGTAAATCTTAAAGTTTGTCGATCACAGAGTCTACCGATACCACGTAGTAGCAGGCACAATTGTCACATTTGGCCACATGCGACCTCGTGACACCCTCTTGAGACCTCGAACAACCTCATTGCAACATCATGAATGTTCCACTGTTGTTCGTTGTTATTCTGAGACAAGACTTAAATCTAATAGATGTGTTCAAGCAATTCCACTTCAGGCTCTGGGATGATCATTTTTAAACAAAATGTAATTTGTGATCACAGTTTGACAGCCAGGTTTGACAGGAAACAATTCGGTCCAAACGAGAGGCGTGGGACGTTGGGATGTTTCAGCAGTAGTCACGGCTGGTGTACTTGTCTGCATTTCAGCATCTCCCTTTGGGACCAGTGCTCTCATTGTTTCGCAGAATAAGTTTCCACAGTCTTTCTCTCTCCAGTGAATAAGATTTAAGAGCATACCCCTGCATCTTCCAATATCTTAACTTTTTTGCACTATTTTAACACGTTGAATATTGAAAATGACATGACAGGTACTGCATAACTGCGCACACCTAACCCCAATTATAGGTATTAACTGCAGCTAATTAATTTTGGCACGTGGGCCGGTGAAGCATATAGAAAGAGGGGACGCAACAGGCTCGCGACCCTTTATTTATGCCGGACGAGAAATGTAAAAATGAGGAGAGGGAAAACGACGACAGAAGAGTGTAATAGTACGATGTGAGATGCAGTCATTGACTTTTGAAGTAGGCCTGCTTACAGTATCATTTTACACAACATTACTTCTAATGAGTTTAGTGCCCACGGTTTCTCACAGACTAAGTTATCTGTAAATGCTCGGAATTGTTGAGCTATACGTATCTGTCTTCGAACAGATTACTTCAGTTTTATTAAAGGAAAATAAGGCGTTTGTTCTAAAGAAAACAATCATATTTATAAGGCCGACGTCTGTGGACATAAAAATGATAGATCATTCAAAATAAGGAAGGACAGTAGCCTTCAGTCCAGGAAACAAGTTTCTCACAGATAGATATGAAGTTATTTGTTGCTCAAGAATATTTCGTTCACACAAACTTTCCAGAATTCAAATGATGCATCTTCCGATACTCATCACATGCATAATGTTTTGAGGAGATGGAGCTTTTGCAGATGTTTTTTGATGAGACTGAATGGTTTAATAAATGGATTAATTTTTCTTTTCTGTGCATGCCATGTTGGTATATCCTAAACGCCCTATGTCCCTTGAAGACCCCGTGTGTGATATTTTCTGAATATCGATGCGGAGTCTATGATTAATAAATCGATTTTGTTGCTTCTACTTTCAAACTTTTTGTCAGTCTAATCAAAACTAGCAGGCCAATGATTCAAACAGGAAACTCTACTGAACGCCATTCCCCACTAGCATTTTATCAAGGGTGAAGGGTGGAAATTTACATATTGACACACTGGCTGGTGAAAGAAAATCATTTTCTTCTGCCTATGTTGACGATGAATTAACTTTTTCCTCCCTTTTCACGCAAGTCTCGAAATATAGTTCCACCACTTTGCTTTACCTCACAAAAAAGTTTACTTTTGACGACATTATACTATTACAAATGAGCTGTTAAAACAGATGAAGAATTTCCACCATTTTCCCATCTGAGTCACCTTCCGAGAGAAAAATGTCCTCTTAGACCCTCTTCTCCACGAAGGCGTTTGATCGACGCTCCCATTGTCACGAAATCCTGAATACCGGCTGGTTATTAACACATTCAGTTCACTAACAGCTTTGTGATCTGTTAACGAGTAGACCTTTGCAAAAGGATACATGAATAAAGATGGCCATATTACATACCATACGGTAAAAACAGAGACCCAAGCCAATATAGCTAAAATGTTTCCCATGTACCACGTGGTCAGTTTTGCTGGGCAGGAAGACGGCGACATTCGTCATATAGACAAATTGTGAAGTAATGATGGCCTTTGGTGCATATTTTATGATGAGACTTTTGTTTGTTTGCTCGATGTTGTTGTTAATGAAATCAAGAATAAATGAAAGCAGTCTCGGTATTTACAATTGAAGCTTTGGACAGTAAATTAGGCAGTAACTATAGCAACCACAATGTACAATGCATGCCTACCTTTGCCGTACAATGTTTCACAGAAAGGCGTCCAATACACTGCATCTATACTGTCACGGCAATTTTACAATCCGAAGTGAGTCTTGTAAAACACCATACATCTGCAGACATGATGAATTTATGTTATCAGTTCCTATTTGAAACATTGAACCTTAAGTCGCAATATAATATGCTTTCTGCTTTTCACTCTTGAAATCTTCTTTCCATTGCATGTTCGCTACAAAATTAGCCGGTATTGAGAATGTTAACAAAAATGAGACCAGCTTCTGAAGTGCTAATTAAAAACTGCTCGTATTTCGCTCGCTCACAGACTAAGAGTACGGATACATATGTGCAACACGCGGGTGAATTACCTGTGACTAAACCTTAGTGTTGCTCACAAACCACCACCAGCATGTGATTGGTTGAATTCGAAATGATGTTTGCATGCTATCAATATCAAAGAAGTCAATTGACGTTTGCTAGAAAAAGTATATAACTTAAATTACTTTAATACCGTAATAATCAATGGGAATTAGCAATCATCCCTATTTTACTTTAAAATAATCATAAAAAATTTGCAATTCTCTTCAAATTTCTCTTATGCGTATTTTTTATTGCGTTGCTGAATATCAGTACTGCATAAGGAAGGCATTACGCTGAAAATTAAGCAATTCAACAACAAAAAGATATCACATAATGAAAAAGCGCCATTTATTAATTATAATAGGTGTACATTAATTCAGTGTGGGGCGACTGCATTTTCGCTTTTGATTTTTTTTTCTGAGGGATAAAGTAAGTGAATGACTCCGTTTGATATTTCGTGTCAACGTTGCATTGTAAATTGAATAGATCTGACGAAATAAGTGCACAATGTTAAATTGCAACTTCGAGACAACCCAATCCTGTATCTGAGTATAGACTAGCGCGACTCTCTTAAATGGTGGCGCAATTTCGGTTTGCGTTTATTGGGATTGTTACTGGTACCGTCGGTAATTAATTGTTGATTTAAACAGCAGCACGATAAACCGAGGGAATCTACATGTTTTAGATTCAAATCAACGTTAATAATGGAGTAATTAACGATTTAACCTGAATTTTTTTTATTACAGCTTCCTCGTTGGTAACATGTTTCGAGTTGTTGCGGTTCTGATATTGGGGCTGGTTTTCTTCGTCCTAGAAGTACAAGGCGGTAAGCACGTACGTGTATGTATTAGATGAGAATGATAGAGAAAAGCAAATAATAGTTGCTGTCTTGTGTGGCAAACTTTGATAAGAAAAATAAATGCTGATCTCAATGAATTATCTCTACTCTCTAACCGACAGTATAATCCTAATTCTGTTACTGCTTTCTGTTTCTGTCACACCCAGAATGTAATACCTATATCTCTGGTCCTACCTCTAATTTTCTGGTACTACATACTTCTACATTATTCCGCTTATAATATCTTAAATAATAACGTATTTACCTACAAGCAGTTCCGTGAGCGGCGCTAGGGACATTATTACGCATTTTCCAGTCAACTGAGGTTATTTAAATCATTTGAAACCCCTCCCCCTACACCCACAGAGCCGACCCTGTTCATATGTTACAATGTACACATGTAAAATTTACAAAGGAGGGAGCAAAAATTCTCTTTTTGTGAAAACAAAATGTAGAAAATAATATCACCGATTACCTTGCTCACTTTGTAATTAAGTGCAACCTATTTCAGTCTTGGGGGATGATCTCTTATGTAATACATGAACATGGCATATATCGCCTTTATGTGCATATGGTGGCCTCCAGTAGGGTTGATAGGCTGATATCGTTCTACACATTTCTCAGATAAGCAACATTATTAAGAGAAATCAAACACGCTGTCTTACGTAGATGAATAATACCATTGGTCGGTTTCCAGTACATACCGGGTAGCTTGTACAACATTTGATCACTAATCAATGTAGCAGAACCAAGCAGTTCTATTTTACATGAAATGAAATAATCACTTACGACATGACTGCTCGTTTGAAGATTTATGTCCATTTTAATTTCATTGTAAAAGAGACCTTTTGGTTGTTTCCTGTTACGACATTAATTTTGATTAATTCAGATCTGCCGTTGTCTTGGCCGAGGGGTACATATGGTTTACCGATGCCCGTTGCGGGATGCCCCAATCATCTGATTAAGTGGAAGGAAGGGACCCGTTACCAAGATACGGACGACGACGGTGCTCCAGGCAATAGATTCCCGGAGAAATTTACCTTAGCTGGCGACAAAGATAAGAGTTATTTCGAGCATAGGTTTTGCATCAAGACGGACTTCAGGTCTCCAGCGAATGTCGCAGCAATTGACGGTGCATTCCCGGCTGGACATTATTGCCTTTACAAGAAATTTAGATGTCCAACTGGTGAGACAAATAAAAGTTCAAACACAAATGTAACTTCGATTGTCACCTACCGGTATCTGTTTGGTGGCTCCAAATTAAAATCAACCCCAACAGTCCACTGAAGTATCGATGTTTTCAATTATTACAATATTTCTTTTACCGAAAACATAGTCGTGTCATAGTTTTGATGTCATAAATGATGAAGCACTGACCCAAATGAGGTTACAAGCAACTACAATAGCAAAACATGCAGGCATCGTTTACTGTATGTGAGGGGGAGGAGTAAGTGGTGGAATATGGGGGGTGGGTGGTTGAATATGGTTCAGGCAGACCGCAGTGATTGGTGGACGCACAAGGTTTAAAAAGGTAATCTTACTTAAACTAGCTCATGGTGGCGTGCAATATCACTTTAACATTGTTAACTACTCTTTGGAAATGTGTTGTCATGTTTGGGTGATGATCATTTCCAGCGGACGTGCGTCCAGAATCTCAAATTAATTGGCTAGCAAAATAATGAAAGTTTCTCCAAAATTTGACGCAATCTATTTATCGATAAATTCTTTGTGGTTTATGAAACCACAGCAAGCGATGGGGAATGAATTACATCGTTCAAGAGGATTGTGTACGGTTTATCTGCACAGGTAAAAAAAAAATGCTTTCGTTTTTGACCAATGGAAATGCATACATTGGTCTTCATGGAGACGTCCCATTTTCGTTTCAAGGACGATAGTCGGGCCCATCTGTAGCGGAGGGGGTAGGGCAAAATCATTTTTAGTTTCTATGAAAATCGTAACCTTTGTAATAATGGTGGCGTGTGTGTATGTGTGTGATTGTTACTCCTTGCTTGGAAACATGACATCTCAAAAGAAGAAATGGGGGGGGGGGGGGGGTTCAAGAATATTGCAGCTCCTTCCAGCCCACTAAATGATCTCATATCTTGTGCTTCAACTCCGATGAGTACAATAACCGCATTGTTTCTGGTGTATAAATCACTTTCACGTGCAAGAGCCAAAGTAAAATTTCGCAAACCTTGTGAGCAAAGTATCCCAAGAACGGATGCTTGGACGTATGTCATACTTATTCTATGCTAGAATGATTATCAGAAACTCGTGTTAAAAATCATGAATCTGTAATGCATTGGTTCATCTATATGTTTCATGGACAAAGTATTTTGCTGAGGATACAAACACCAACGCTAATTCTGGCTGTAATGTAACATTAACATTGGGTTACTTTATGAAAGAAGCATGAATAAATCTCATATTTGTTATGTGTAGTGCCAACGTACGGTTTACCATGCCCCAAACGGATCGTCTCATGAATACCCTGAGAGATATAGCGTTGCACCGCATGCACTGTGTAGTTCCACCTACGTGTACATTGCCTGTGTGTACAATTCAACTGTTATTGCCATCTGCCATCGATTCACATTGATCAGTAGTGAGTAGTGGGTAAAGTAAAAATGCGGAAGTGACATCACGAATTCTGACACGGTCACGATTCATGACACAGTCCGTTGTCGCTTTAACCACTATGATCGCCTAGGCTACTCTAGGATACATAATCGAAACAAGAATGTATATTTGCATGTACGTAGATTTCGAGACCGGCTACATCAAGTGGGACGACGAGGACAGAAATAATGGAAACAGTTTTTCGGGTGTGCTACCGGATGGTACTTACAATCAAGATACTGTCGTATTCTTCTGTTGTCGTGACGACGGACCGTCCTATAACCCCATCACCTTGCCAACGGACGATACCTTCATCCTCTTTCCGGTAGAAGATAAATGCCAAGAGGTAATGTAATCGTAAGTCCGTCCAAACAGATAGATACATACTGCGGGTTCCACATTAAACGGCCTTGAATCGGTGTCCTGAGAACTGAAAGCCAATGGCGGCAGTTTTGAGTAACCACGATCAGTCTACTGTAGATCAAGTTGCATAAAAGGTTGAATCCATTCGCACTGAAACCTATTCACGATCGTTGATTAGCTGAAGTCTTGTTCGTGCCACTAAAACGTTTTGTGACTTTGTTCGTACGAATAGACGTTCTTAAGAAAATGTATACCCATTATGTGAAGGTACTCAAGAGACAAATGTCAAGTTTACAGAAGCCAGTTTCTCTCTTCGCAAACAAATCGATGGGCAATGTTTACTCTTCTAGCTGAGTAAGATCTTTGACTCTTTTTATGCACCACTTCAATTCAGGTTGATATCAAAATATAACATTACAATAACATTTACCTGCAAGTTGGTATAGCGGGGGGGGGGGGGGGTCCTTGCATGTTAGTCTGTTGCTGCTTCCGATAAACTGGTAGAGACTTTAGATTTGAACACCAGTTTAGTGATAAGTTTCGTGCAGTAACCGCTGTTGTGGAAGCTACTTTAATGGGTAGCGGAGTACAAGGAAGTCATATCTAAATCAGTGATTTATAAAAATAAAATGCTCGATTTTAATCATAAATCAATTTAAATCGTGATATTTTAAAGTGAAATCACGATTTTAATCGACTTGATTTAAATCAAACAACCCTATCCGTAAAGTTGACGTACCTTGACTTGATCAGCAAAAAGTCTTTCGTAGTCGCAAAATGTCCTGTTGATCATTGAAAAATTTATCAGTTTGTTTTCCTTTTATGCTCGTTTTCACGCAGGTGAAAGGAATGGCAGCAGAACTTCAGTGGTACAAGTGGGATACCGAAAACTACGGCAATACCGATAAATTCGTTGGCTTGTTGCCCTACCACAAAGGGAAACCAGACATTGAACTGGCGTTCTGTGTGTACACTAAATCCGCCTAAGTCCTTTTCAAGCCAGTTGAAGCCAGTGTTCTACTGCCAGTTCCTCTGCTTCATCAACCTCTGTCCACCCCAATCACATGACATCACCATATGTCCTCAAACCTTCATCATTTCTCAAGCATCCACGTCATTCACCATACTAGTTCTCAAAAGTTCATGTCCTTGAATCAGGTCATCAACCATGGTCCCCATACAATCCGTGTTCTCCACATAGTCATAAACAGGACCATCAACTTTATCCTGAGCCATATTCTCAACCATATACTTAAACATGATGTCTTGAATCATGGCCTCAGCATGTTTTCAACCATCCGTATTTCCAACCATCCATGTATTCAACCATCCATGTCCTTAACCAGGTCCTCAAAGAAAAAAAAAAACAAAAACAAAAAAATGTTTTTTCTCATCTTTGTCGTAATTGTCCTTGTATACATACTAAAGGAGATTATTTGGGTCAGGAATTTAAAAAAAAAACCTTCTTTCTTACAACTAGGTCAAACTGAAAACATCTCCAAAGTATTAGATCGTACAGCTAGCCGATGTCATACAGCTTTGCCCTCCAATTAGGATCAGCACGACAAGAAAACGCAAAAGTGCAAAATACCCCAAATATTTTTAACTTCAGTTTCATGGACCGTTAACCGCTACCGGTGAGGTTAGTCTAATATTGAGGGAATGGACATATACGTATCCATTTAGCGTTAAGTGTTGTATTTACCACATCTTTCTTTGGCCATTATGGGCAAACATATTTTTGGACAAAATAAATTGACGAAAGTAACGAACCTACAAGTAGTTTCCATAATTTTCAACTCTTTTTCTGGTATTACAGCATCCCCACCATGCACTCATCCTGTAAAACACCAGATGACACCAATTACGATTGTTCTGTTGTCAAGCTATGTATCTTAAAGCGCACCCTTGCCCTGGTGACCACTTAGGTCTTGTGTTAAGACGATGGTAATTTTTTCTTCTTCCTGCATTTTGTTGATACATCCCATACAGTTCTAGAAACTCACACATACGTCACGCCCTTACTACGATATAGTAGTCACTGCATGTCCACCAGTGGACGAAAACATTTCACGGCTGTCACATTTCAAAGCAGAGCAGTACACAGAAGCTACCGACAGAAAGTATGGGAGTTGAGGGAATGTGGAAAGGAAGGGGAAAAATTCACCAAGTCTTGACCAAGACTATAAGTGACCATACTGACCTATTAGATGGCATTTTTAATGACAGGTGGAAGGTTTTTGAAATGATGGAAGAGAATGGTTTTTAGCACTGCAGGCCGAGGGGATTTCAAATCTCATACCAATATCTTGTTCCTAACTCAAGATATTGATGTTCCGGTTGTCTTACCTTACCAAAATGCCGTGTGACTGTGGCAAATTATTGCAAGGAGTGTTTGTTTCTCTTTGAAATTGAAACCCTCATTTCTCCTTGAATTTGACACCACCGAGAATGTAGACTCAGGGTTACATTGTAGATTTACCTCAAAATATTGTACAAATTAAGGTACATCTCATATAACATTGTAATGTTTCTTTTACAATTACAAAGAAGTACAAAGTATATTCATGTAGGCTAATTGTACCTGCATGGGTGGCATCTCAAGTTCCCCCATTACGCACCATTTTGAAAAGTCGTAACTTCCGAAGGTGATATTGAGCTATGGCTTTCATCAATAAAGAGAGACAAATATTCCGAGTGAAATATATATGTAATGAAATTTCCATTAGCCCTTCAGTGGCCAAATCCCTTTGACAAAGTCATTCACAGCTCGGAGGACTGTTGTCGAGGTGAAAGCATGTACGAGTACGAGGGACAGGTCGAGGCTGCATAAGTAGTTACGAGAAGTATACTGACAACTGGATCTATAGTTAAATAGGACCCATAGAGGAGGAGAAGGCAGAATCTCGCTTCTGTTGTGATGGAAAAGTCTTTAAAGTGACTGACATGTCGAAAGAGATATCGAATTCAAGAATGGCATGGCCTGCACTGACAGCTCCATGTATACAAGAAGTTAATACACAAGAGATTAAGATCACTTTATTGTCCCATTGTTTTAGACAGCCGTCTCTCGTGATCGGTACAGTATAGGTCACGTGTCACTGGTACTAGACGAACGCAAACTAACTGCCAATCTTAAGAAATCTGCGAAACATCTGAAAAAAAAAAAAATTTGGACATAAGCTTATCAACCAGCCAATACGCCCTGAGACGTACAGAGAAAGGGAGAGATAGAGAGATTCATCCACCAGATATCTGAATATGAAAATTGTCTTGACGTTTTTGTTCAGTCCTACGCTCCAAGAAAGCCTACATGTCAATCACTGATACTTAAAATCAAACAGACCAGTGGGAATGGATATGGATATTCATGAATGTAAAGATGGGGCATAAACAATGTTTTTGTGTGTAGTGGCTACAACATATTTGACTTTTTGCGACTTTTCAGCTTATATTCCAGCATTAAAGTCATTGACTCCATAAATTAAAAGCTGTAGAGTCTGACCCAAGCGTCCGTAGTGAACATAAGTACATTTAAATGTTGTTCGAAGGATTTGCAGCTTAGGCAAATTATTAGATAAATTACAAATCTTCAGTTACTGAGCTCCAAACTTTACATACATTTCTGTTTGGGATGGACACAGCAGCGGCGGATTTATGGAAAAGTGAGGGCCCTGTCAGTTGCTTGAGACATAGGTCCTAATCTAAGGGGGAGGGGAGAGGACTTCGGGAGAGAAATGACCCCCTTGCACTAGAGAAGTAGGGAAGCAACTGAAGGGTGCACTTTGATTTGACAATCCAACACATATGTATTGGTATTTGTATTGGCGATACGTCGGTCCGTTTAATAGCATATCTATTTAATTCAAAGTTCAAGCGCGTTTCCACATTTCAAGCAATTATTCGGCATTCTTATGGTAGTCTGTAGAGACGGCTTGATACAACCAGGGGCATCATTTTCCATTTTTATTGGAGGGGGCGGGGGCGGGAATGTCAACTGCTGATACTCCTGACTGTTAAATCTGCTCCTAGTACACAGCCGATTGGTAACATTAAATATCGCCGGAGTAAATAACCTGCAGCATACATATACAACACAATATCGTATTGATTGGAACTTATGTCCCATCAAAGTTTCTAGATTAAGTTGACAGTCAAGACATGAAAATGAGCGAATAAATTAGCAAAATAAATATGAAACAGTAAGTTTCATCCCTACATCCCCCCTTGCACACTCTCTTAGAATTACTAGTCCCCAGGCTAGAGAAACGTGGATTGTCAACAGTAGTTGTAAACGTTAGACTAAAAAGAACGCTCCAGGATTTGGAGCCGGTATATTGCAAAACGAGGGCGCTTCACGTTCACGACACCCAAATACGGCTCTGACGACACCAAACACGGGGGCAATGAGACAACTTACGAATACCAGACGATCATCAGTTGGCTGGGTCTCGCTTTATTGCGCCGTAAGCTCAACTTGTGTCTTTCTGAATTTCGGGTTTTGATCTCTTTGCTAAACAGCAAAGTAAAATATTGAGGTAAAAGTACAAACGAATATTGTAACGTCGACCGTTGTCTTCCAGTGTCTACGGATTGAAGCTTCAAAATTACTCAAAACATCAGAGGAGACGAGTTGTAAAGTTAACTGATTTTATTGAATAATCTCGGTTGGTCAAATGGTGCATGAATCACGAGTTATGGCAATGGCAGACTTTACAAAAATTGGATTGAGATTAAAAAAAAAAGCAAATGATAATATACTGGGCTGTCCCCAAGCTACTTATGTGAACACCCAATTACGCAGTGACAAGACCCTACAGCAAAACAATGGCCCATTTACAAAGTTTGATGCAGTTACGCAGTTACGCAGTTTACGCAGTTACGCACTTACGCAGTTACGCACTTACGCAGTTACGCACTTACGCAGTTTACGCAGTTACGCAGTTACGCAGTTACGCACTTACGCAGTTACGCACTTACGCAGTTACGCACTTACGCAGTTACGCACTTACGCAGTTACGCAGTCACGCAGTTATCGGCTCCTGCCGAGATCTGTTGTTATTTTCAAATTTCACGGGCTCTTTCTGACTAAACGTCTACAACATTAGCTCCGCCGATCGTCAATATCCTATGATGTATATTAATTAGAGTAAGGGGAAACAACGATTGAAATAAACGGTGGATTCAGGATAAAATTTGTACCCGCAACCCTCGACTCAGAACTTGCATTCCCTCTTAGCGTAACGATAAGAAATATTAACCCGCCCTCGTCAATTATAGAATTTCAAGGCTCTTTAGTTAACTAGCGACCGGTGATAAAACTTGCCTAGACCAACATGTCACAGATGTATTACTTAGCCTATAAAATTTTTGATTTGCATAAATATTACTTGCTAATAAAGTTTTCTCGGTCTCAGAGTACGGACAGGCTAGCGACAGGTCACATAACGTTAGATTCTACCGCCGATAACTGCACCTTGCTTTTCCTTAAACTTAACTATCGGAAATATTAACTTCGGAGAAACTTGACTTACTTTTCAACTTACAAATTAAATTAAAATAGCCGTACCATGCACATAATCGTTCAACACACAATACCGTTAGAATCGGAACAACTTACATGTTATCAAGTAAGAGTGAAGCACCCCTTAGATGTTTTCCTGCCACAGTCGAAACTCCGTCTCCTCGTGGCGAGATAAAACAACTCTACAAACCACGCTATTACTGGAATTTTCCATCAGTACACTGTCGACCGTCTATTGGTCAGAACTCACTGACAAAAGAAACCCCTCTTTTACTCCTTTGTTCAACGGATGCGTGTTACGGTGACGTCACACATCCGCTCTCTTCTAGAAAAAATCTATTTTTGGATTATAAGGAGGAAAGGTCTGGACTCGACCTTGCTTTGGACCTAACAAAAAACATGATGGGTTAAAGAAAACAATTTACGTTAAAGAGACCTCCAGTCTCCGTTACAATATTATCAATTTGTAACGTGTAAAGTTCACTAGTTTCTCGATCAATCAATCTTACTTGAATCTTAACACCACCGGGGAATATTATCAGCTATAACAGGGACCAACAACTAATGAAAGAATCGGGCTACATAGTTGCGACACAGCTCCTACCATTGCAAAGTTCAGTACAACAGAAACGACAAAAGCTCTTCAAGTGAACTTATCCATCTTTACCATTTATAACCATAAACTATAAACAGATTGCAAGCGCTCAGTGCGTGAATATGACCGCTCAAGGCCTCACAAACTTCTCGTCATTTTTTTTTAGACAGCAAGTCTGTCTAGAATCTGCAAATCTTTATCTTTCCTTTGTCCTCAATGAATCTGGAAGTTCTAAGAATTAGTAGGCCTATGTATTGTCTAACAAATTCATCTTTCCCTTGTCATCGCTTCGTGATTCCCTATCAGTACTCATAACAAAAGTAGGTAGCCTATATACTGGGCGAGGCCTTAGTTACTAACGCACGAACACTGCAGTGACAGATGTGTGTACAGATCCATCTTAGTTCTGGTAGACTAAAACCTCACATATCTTACTCGCGTCTTATTTCTGGGAATTCTTAATATTTTGTAACAATTTGTTAGTGCTACAGCTAATGCACACCAAAGTACCATTTGACATCTGTTTGAAATGAATTTTCGTCCGATATCACGGACGGAATGCTAGTCACCTTAGTCGCATGTAACTCTCACAACGTTATACGGTACCAGTTGCACCGAGAAGTAGCTATTTAGTAGTTGGAGGCAAAATGGCTCCCTGTGTCACGTAACTGAAATTTTTTTGAGCATGGCATGTCGCAACCCTCTCTGTAAAGGAACCCTATCTGCGATCACTCACAGTTAAGAGGGCCGTAGGAAAATTTATGGGGAAGTGCGTTTCTTACTTCCAGCAAACTGCACATGCATATGGTATTATTAAGGGTAAAATAAAGTCAGATAACTCTATGTCATCTCTAATAACTGTAATGATAGCTCATTAAAACATCAAGTTCTAACCCCATAACGGTCTAATCTTGGATGCAACACAGTGTACTGTAACCAGGTTGAAGGTAGCAAACTCGTTCACCTACCTGCAAGGAAAGCTGAACCATTTAAAAAGGATTACTTAACCTAGCGTGCTTCTACAGCGACAAAATCCAGGAGAAGTAGAACAAAAATGGTCATCATTTTTAATGACAACGAGCGTAAGCTTACACCGCGCCAGTTCATGAAACGAAATTAGATTGGTTGTGTTGAAGTGAATGGGTATTCTGGTGAATCAAAGTTCGTGGGACTTTCTTGTTGTCTAAGCAGCTGTTGCTAGAGATGGCTGGGTGGTGTAGAATATCTATACTGTTATATGAAATGATTGGCAACTAGAGGATGTCTATGGTTGGGTTGGTCATCTTAGTGAAGAAAGTCTTGATACTGCACTAGAGAGATAAAACCAAACTATTATCATTGTGGGTCAGTGAGAGAAAAACACAAGTCAAGTACTTCTGGATTATGAATTATCTAATTTTGTATATGATACCTTCATTTTTTTTAACAAAGTCTAGCACGCCATCAGATCCAGACCAGAGACGTGACTGGACCAGTCACCAGACCAGAGAAGTAACTGGCCACTACATGAATTCACTTTAAGCCAAGATGCAACTACCTCTCATTACAGCAAAGTGTAACACGTCTGGTTCGACCAAACAATTATGTACGAATGTCATAATTGCTCTAAAAGTCAGTCGGTAAGAGCCACAGGTGAAATGAATCCCTCAAAAAGATGGGCAACATGTAGTTTCAAAAACTTGATATGATTACATCACCAATCAACTTTAGACTGACGAGTTACTTCGTTTGCTTTAAACGGTGATGGATCACGCATTTCGAGTACGCACCAACCACGTAATTGCATGTATTTTGCACAGACAGTATATAGAGACTATGCATGGTACAGCCGGTGTAAGCAATACACATTGGATATTGAACATGTAAATATATATTTAGTAAACTGAGAACTCCAATGCAAACCATAAAGCCTACCTTACGTGTGGGAGAAACCAGCATGTCCAATTTGGCATATACAAATATGTATACGACGACGCGAGCAAAAAGATAAGATAGGGGAACAAGTGTGAATTCTTCACCCACGGCTTATCTAGTATCTTATGCACGATATATATATATATATATATATATATATATATATATATATATATATATATATATATATATATATATATATATATATATATATATATATATATATATATATATATATATATATATATATATATGTAATATTAAGTCCTTCCTTTCTGATCGCAAGCAACGTGTTTGTGTCGAGGGCCATTTTTCTGGCTGGGGGGATATCACTAGTGGTATACCGCAAGGCAGTGTTTTGGGCCCCACTCTGTTTTTGGGTCTATATCAATGACTTACCGGATGTTATTCCTCAGTATAGTATAAAAATATTTGCCGATGACGCTAAACTCTACAAAGAAATTGGTGGTGTGAATGACTGTGACCTGTTACAGTCTGCTATTGACAAGGCTTTTGACTTGTCTGTGACTTGGCAACTTAGCTCCCATCCTGATAAATGTCAGTTCTGAGGTTGGGCGGTTCCGCCCTTAATTACGTTTACTCTATGAAGGACGTTACAGGTGTTAGTCATAGTCTTGAAGTAATTTCTTGTCAAAGAGATCTTCGTATATTAGTCGATGATGAGCTTGCTTTTCGTGGTCATATTGGTGGTGTTGCAAGGCCAATGGTGTTTTGGGTATCATCAGAAGAACTTTTCGTTTTTTGGACAGGAAGTCGTTACTTTTGTTATACAAATCCATGGTGCGTCCCATTATTGAGTATGGCATTCCTGCGTGGTCACCTTTTCTTTTGAAGGATATTTACAACATTGAATCTGTACAGAGACGGGCGACCAGACTGATTCCTGGTTTTAGACACCTTAGCTATTCTGAAAGGTTACGCAGGCTGAACTTGCCTTGTCTTACTTATAGGAGACTAAGAGGAGACATGATCTAAATCTATAATTATTTTAATGGTGGCTTGGTTACCAATAATCAGCTTTCCAGAGAGCGGTTGATTCCAATACAAGAGGACACCAGTTTAAAATTCGGAAGCCTCGTTGTAGTAAGAATGTTAGGCAGAGATTCTTTACACAGCGTGATATCGGCGTTTGGAACTCCTTACCAGCGTATGTCGTAAATCCACCATCTTTGATTTAAGTCAAACTTTGACAAAGTCTGGCGGGGTAGGGATCTCTATTTTGATTACAGAGCCGACTTTTAGCTTCAAATTTTCTTTTCGACGAAATGGCCTATGGCCACCAACGTCTTGGAATGATGATGATACGATAGTAAGTCAGATTCATCTAAATGAGATGAAATGCTTTACGCCATGTTCAGATAGACACTTTAAAAGAATAACATAGTTCTTTGAAATGTTGTTGAACAATTTAAACATTCAATGCATTTTAATGAACCCCCCACTTACTGATAAATGCAATGCATGCACATATATTCCTAAAAAAATCGTTGACCGGTTTACTGACTATGGCCCACCCATGTGTCACGTATTACACTGATCCTCTTTATCGTCCTCAAAAATGTTTTTTTTTACAAAGTTCCGGAAGAAATAAAATATTCCTGACACTGCTGGCATATGTGGAACATATGCAAACCATACCAACATTATCATCATTATAGTGTGATTGGGTGTGATTTCCCTTGATAAATAATTTGTTGAGCTTAATTATTTTTTTTTTTTTGAATAATCCCCCTCAGTCGAGGTTCAGTGACAACAAGACAGATATAAGTACAGTCAGTAAAAGTGCAAGCAAGATAATTGGTAAAATATATTGTCTACAAATGTAAAGCTAGAGGTCAGTGTATTATTGTGTACGAATAAAACAAGGGGGAAAAAAAGAAGAAGAAGAATCAGTTAGTCGAAAGATATCAGAGTTATAGTCGTGAGATATGTTGGGGTGTTTGGTGAGATTTGAGATTAAATCTGCCAGGGTGAATCTGCTAGGACTTTGTCGCTACGATGGTGACGTACATGTGTAGCAGTCAGAAAGAAAAAAGTTCACACACAGGACAATCAGATTCAGAGGGCGACTTCTGAGGTATCGACTTGTATTTTACGATTACTGTTTCATGTATTGGATGATTCGACTCGAATAACACAAATCAATAAGAATTAAACGATGATATATGGTTGAGCACAGGCGATAGAGATTACACGTTGACGAGACGTATACAGCAACAGAGGAAAGATATCACAAATAACGAAGGAAGTATTATGCAAACGTGCCGACTTCCGGCCTCTTGGTTTGACAAAGAATAGATCACAGGTGAAGTTCTCTCGTAGGTTTACACCAGTTATCGACGTCCAGACAATGGAGCTAGAAGCGGGGAAACTATGGTAAGTCAGGTGACGTGACGTAAGTGACTTCACCTCCAATCAACGGGACTCAGAGAAATCGGTGTTACGGCATTCTTTCACGGGGGTGTCTGGCTACAGAAACTAATCTTCCAATGTTGTCTATTTTAGATGAAAAATAAAATGTTAGGAAAGTTAATTAATTAAACTTTTGAAAATTGAAATTGAGGGGGATTTCAGTGTTGCCTTTGACCTACAGAAGCATATAATGGACATACTATACATAACAGTGCAATTCATTCTGAGGTGGTAGAATTAGAGGATTCATTTCATCACAATGGCCGGTTATTGAAGTTTATACAGAATAAAACACTGACGTAAACCCAATTTTCCTTGACACAAATTGGAGTGTATAACTCACTCAAGATAGGCTAGACATTTAACTTCAACAAGAGTGTACTTAGTTTTCGGTCAGCCAGGGGAACGAAAAAAAAAGTATTGGGGAGCGGACGCTTAGTGCCGACAGGACTTTCTAAGCATACCGACACCATCGGTTGCAGCGGAATGCTTAAGAAACCTTTGGATTTTGCGAGCTACCCCCTCCCCCCACACACACACACCGCACTTACAATGTCTGCAATTCTCAGTTAATGAGAAATATTTAATCTATGAAAATACATATCAGACGGGTTGAGATGAGACAGAAGGATCAGTATATCATTGTGAGTGAGATATCAAAGAATCAGTGGTGCTAAATAGTTAAAACAACTGAACTTAAAAAAAAGTCAGACATATTTTGTTTTAGCTTGAATCACTTCATTGCAGAGAGTAAATAAATGCTAAAAGGTCTGTTAAAATTCCTTTGGTGGTGAAAGTAATATGCAACTTAATTTCCCTTTTATAAACCTGCTCACATTTTTTTCATTGATTTCTGTTGCCAAACATAACCAACTAGGTGAAGATTTGTGGCTACCTCACTATTTATCTGTGCTTCACTATCTGTAAGATTACAGTTGTCATGCTGATATTAAGGCAAAGAATTGAAATATATAGTCCAATCAAGCTACGGTTTGATCTGAAAAAAAAAAATCAACAGAGATAATTTGAATTGCATTGGCTTCAGGAAACTGTTCTTTATAACATATCCAAAATCCGCAAAAATCCTGATAGGAAAAAGTTGTCAAAATTGCACAATGATTCTAATGAGCGTCGGTCATGAGCCACATCCCCAGCCGATAACATGATACAACTCTTGAGGAGAATCATGTTCGTCTTTCTTCATGCCTCTGACTGTAACCTAACCTTGTGACATGATATCAGGTATATGATATCGTATCTCGAGAAACGAATGGGAAACCTTACAAAAAGAAGGATTTGGATTAACTTTGCATCAAATTGTGCAGTATGGTATTGAAAGTGTAGTCAAGGCCCATGTTTCGAAGGTCAGTGAATCCAATGATCACCTTTTCTGGGTTCTACATGACATAGACTACGCTGATTAGCGGTCACCTGTAAGGCATAAGTTGAAAATTATGAAAACAACTTTGTACCAAATTGGACAATTTTCCCAACTGATCTTACCAAGAAGTGTCCAATAGGGACACTATGCCCTAGCGGTTTTCCACAAAAATGGTGGTCAACTTAGTTTGACCACAATTGCCAGTAAACAGCATCCGGGTTTTCACACATTACTCTTTTTTTCAAAATGACCCCATAAATGACCAGCCAGTAGGGATACCACCAAAGTTCTATCTACCGGGGACACCAAAAACCACTTTATAAGCGGATCACAAGGTGGCGTACACTTGTTTGAACCATTTTAGACTTTTTTTTTCAAAATGAACTCTTTAACTGATCAAGTGCCAAATTCCATGTGATGGAGACATTTAAAACCCTAGCGATGCCCACCCCCACCCATTCCAATAAAAAAAAAAAGCCAGGTGGCTTTTACGATTTTCGGCCAAAGTCAAGACTATTGTAAGAGCGCAACTAAATGTTAATTGTTTTGTTGATTGCTTAAATAGTTGTTAAATAGTTGCTTGGAGTCAGCTGAATAAGCATAAGAATATGTTTGCATATAGGTTATTATGTCTGTTATTTTTTTTTTATGTAAATTAACCAAGGTTTCGTAAAATGGCATTCTGTTCACGGGGAGCACTTAACTAATACACACCCAGATGCAGGCAACCCATCGCGTGTCCACTTCATCTCTCTGTTATCTCCAAGTTTTTTTGTTTTTTTTTCCCTGAGTCTTATTTCTCCGGATCGACTATTCAGTGCACTGAATCACAATCATTCGGCCCCATACAGTCAAAAGTCATCGAATACCCACGTTACACTATGATGTATTTTTCTTATTGAAAGCGGCTTATTCTCTTTTGATATGCAAATTTATCCGATAAGCTAGCATGAAGAACGTGACGTCACTGCAAAAATCTTTGTATACTTATGTAGAAAACACGACAAAAACGAAAGAAGAGATTGAGCACCCTACAACAACTTGCAAAACATTTTACCTCTCCCCTTCTCAGACGACAAATTACGCCGATGGATCCCATACACCGGGTTCCTATACCTGTGTGGTGTGTGCTGTAGTGTGTTATGAAAAAAAATTGATTATCCAACAATTCTAACAAAGTAATAAACAAAATCAGAAAATAAGAGAAAAATTTATTTACACCCCTCTCCAATGTTGTGATCGTGATCCATCTGGTTCAGTGCCCCCCCCCCCCCTCTCCTCCCTTTCCGGACAAACTTTGTTTTTCACGCCTAAGTACTAGAGAACGAGAGTTGGCTAACGTCAGCCACGGCAAGGCAGCGGTAGTTTCCTCTCCGAAGGTATACCGGTATAGTGGGATGAATTTCAAGCGAACATAAGGTTACATGTCGTGGTATTCATGGGGATCCCGGGCAGGCCGACCGACAACTTAACATTTCACGTTGCCAACATTTCTGTTGAAAGCTGTCAGGGAATCGGACACGGAAGCACGAGTTATTCTGGTTGGTATGTTGGAGGAACACACTCTGCGAGTAAGAGCCACTTCAAACGTAATCATGGACTATTGTTTGGGCAGCAATTGACGATATTTGGACACCGCTGACACCATCAACAGTGAGATGATCGTGAAGTGTTAACGAATTAACGAACGTTCTTTCATTTTTGTAAAATGGTCCTGCTTGTTTAAAGTTTCCCTTTCGTAGCTCTTAATATTGGCCTTCCATTCCTCGTAACTAAGTGATTATATATTTTGACTATTTAACACTGCGACGGTGCCCTCAGAGTGTTAGTACCAATCAACAGTCACACCGGTCACGGCGGACGTATTGTCATTGGTGTCAGCAGCTAGCAGGGAGCCACAAAATTTTGAAAAATTTGGGCTTCAGTATTGTGCGCGGCCACCTCGACAGTCTACCCTAGGATCGTCGCCTAAATAAATGGCTTTGGATGTTCAAACGCTTGAAGTCCTTCGACGACGTAGCCCCACTACCAATGGGAATTCATCTATGTGGGGTTGTTTCATGAAAATTAGGGAGAACCTTTTACAAATGAACAAATCAATATCTACATGATACATAATACACAGGCCTGTGCTCAGGGGGCAGGGGATTCGAGTGGTTTGTTTTTGGTTCCATGAGCTCTTTCGGATCCCCCTTACAAATCGAATCCCGGTGGAATCCCCCACCCCCAGTCGAGCCTTATCGAGCCTTATATCAAACCCTAAGTCTTTCGGTGTTACACTATCCTACGGAAGCCGAGAGATGCGGTGGACTGGAGTAATCGACATTCTTGTTAAACAGGAGTCGGCAACCTTTCAGGGGCACGGGCCAACTTGCTATTTGGTGAATAAGTGGAGGGGTAGTTGAAATAGCATTGTTACGAAGTCAATAAAGCTTTAGGGAAAATTTAAGCTATAGGTTCTCTAGAGGAGAGACGTGTACGACAATCTGATTGGTGGATAAGTATTACAGACATGCGTGGCTAGGCGTTCTCGCCAGTATTGCATATTGTGTTTTTTATGCGTAATTTTACTTCTCTCCGCTGGCAGAATTCTTGACACCGGAGGGTCGGACTTAGCCCTGTTGTAAACCATCGTTTTTCCTGTCCTGTTCCCCGAAAACATGTGAACGGATAGATCCAAAGAAAGTAAGGGGGTACTTCAAGAACTAACGCTCTCATCGTTAACATTTTGTGAAATCCTCGTGGAAATGGTCGTGACCAAAACATTGAAACATTAGCCAAGCAGTGGCAAAATATAACAGATGTTATGCTGTGGTTTTCTCACCCAACAAATTCTCATTGTTATGGGGAAAGGAGGGCGTAAAGATGAGATCTTTAATATCTTTCTTAAGATCTTTCTTGCATTACCCCCTTACTATTTTTGAAACGTCCCTTTCACATGTTTCCGACTAACAGAAGAATCTATGGTTTACAAGCGATTCGGTTAGTCCCTCCCACCGCACCTCCCGGCTCCCGCACAATCCACACTCATTTAGCCTCGTCTAACCAACTTAATTGTGTTTTAGTTCATTCGAGGCATATTCAATAAATCCGTTTCTTTGACGCCCGTCGCCATTCGATGGGCTCATCAGTGGTAAGATTCAACAATCCGTTTTCCCACCATTCTAGTTTCTATAAACATGAAAATGTCAAAAATTGTTTAAAAAAAATGTAAAAAAAGTGTAAAAATTTCTGTACCATAGGACCTGGAACACAGAGAACAAGGGAAGAGAACAGAGTTCATTCCCTGATTCCTCCTTAAGGTTTTGGTAGTTTATGCCTACATTTTCCGAATATGACACCTCAAATACAGAATGAATAATACTAGATCAGACAAGCAAGTTATGTACACAATTGTTAAACATGCTGACGTGGTCACCCCAGATCCTGAAATCGTTGTTGGGAGTAAGAATTGTGCCTCTTCCTTCCATCCATATGTTACCGAGTATCGAAATTAGAAGAATTCTAATATTACAGATTTTTAAGCCTTTTTACTTTGCACAGCTCACTCTCCATGTCTCTTAAATTAGTCATCTAGCTTTTTTTTCCTTTTTCAAGAATTACATGCCGTATCTATTTTGTATCCAGGAATCTATCAGAACCTCGTGTTGATGTCACACCACCAGGTTTCAATAAAAGTGTTCATGTAGCAAACCTTTTCTGCAATTAAAAAATATTACAAAAAACGAAAAAAAAAATCAGTAAAAACAAATCCATTGTACAAGCCGAGTGCCACACACAAAAATGATTTCTTCTATGAATTACAATTCAAAATGTACCCTTGTTCCCTGGACAAAATCTTATTTGGTGAGCATAACCAAGTTTATCATATTTAAAATAAATGGTTTGTTCCTTGCACCCAGAAAATGACTACAGCAATATGATCTATATAAAATTTTGTAGCTGTTCAAGGAAGTAAGACATATATGCCATTATGCTTGATTCCTCTTTTGTTTAATGTTTTATTGGTGGTTTTTTACTCAATCTGTTCAAAAAAATGTGGAAAGTAATCAAGATAATCACTTCAGAATAGCGCCACCATTTACGACCTATAACCATGGCACTGACTGAGCAAAACGACATTCTCCACTAGACGAGAATAGCCCAACACACTGGCATACATAGTCCCCGGCCTGTAATCAGTAACATTCGAAAATCTGTCCTTTCCCCCAGTCATCAGTAACACGAATATTTATGAAACAATACCCAAATATGTACATGTATCACCCCTCTTACACAAAAAAAAGGAAAATACACATCAAACATGAACATCCTAGGCAGGCAATCAGCATTGAAACACAACTGTAAATCTACTGTAAATGTAATATTAACGTACATAATCTATGGCCTACACCCCGATTGAAGACTTAGGTGCACAAATACATGAATCGATAGAGAATCTCGACAAATTCTGATTAAAACAGGTCAGCTGTTTTTATTGCCGTTTCCAATTAATCAACTGGTAGTGCATTTCTTGAAATGTACACCAAAACAGTATTTAATATCATATTGTTTGCTGATAGTTTGACTCTATAGTCATTGTGACAAAAACTTGAGTCAAGAAGAGTCATCTGCATAGTAATTCTAGTCGAGTCCCTTCTACATACTGACTCGAGTCGAGTCCAGTCTTTTGCACTTTCTCAAACTTCTGACTCGAGTCGTCTTTTGAAGCAAGTGACTCGAGTCAAGTCGACTCTTCAAAAATTGTGACTCGTGTCCAACTTGAGTCAGGGACTCAAGTCATTACAACAGTGCCTGATAGATTAAAAATTTCTCATTGGCAATGGGTACTTTTTTGAAGTGTCAACTTTTGAACTGTTCATTGGTTGACGAATGCATCCCGTGTATCTATTTTAATAATCACCTTGGGAAAGTATTTGTTTCATTGCCAAACAGTGATACTGAAAAGTGAAATATATTAAGAGATATCGTATTAAATTTTGACACAAGATCTCTCAAAATAAGGATGTTTGTAATGTAACCTCTCACATGGGAAATGTGTTTACGTTCAAGTTGACAAGTTTTCATCCAACCCCTCTCCCCCTGGCAAAGCCCTGTTGGTCAAGAATAATTTGTTCAACCAAAGTAAAAAAATCAAATGGTGCGTGTTCAATGACTGATTTTGTGCATGCTGTTTTGAGGCCAACAATCTTTTGCATGGTTTAGCAATCATTAAAGCTGTTTTCTTTGAAGGTTGGTACATTGTTAACTTCCTATTCCCCACTCTTGTATACATGCAGTAAACACATGCCAACATTGAGCCATCATTTCCTGCCCTAGCAATTACTCAAGTTCTTACAAATTCTTCCATTCGCTGGGGGAGGAGGGGGGGGGGGGTAAAGGTTTGCTTTAATTGTATCATCGTAAGCTAAACTATCGGTTTCTGGGGTGCTGGACAATTTCCCACGCCCAAACCGGTTCCCTACGTCTATCGCTAAGTGAGGAGTCCCCTCTACCCCTTCCATATTACCCCATTTACTAATGGTTGGCTTAGATGTGTGCAGAGACGATGAACATACCGTAATAATGATAAAAATACATTAATAACACAGCAGTACCACTATGAGACACATCACATGACCTTCCATACCTTGTAGTACACGCTCAGTTTGATATCCAACGTGTCAGATGGGAGACCTTCTTCAGTGGCGAATCCCGGGGGAAGGGAGAGGACTCCGAGAGTGCATGTTCACATCCCCAAATTACCGAAATTAGTCAATTGCGACTTAGTGATAATATCGCAAACAGACCTCTGTCATGTTGCTCTTCTCTTCACGGTTTTGACACAGAAACTTTCACTCACCCTATATTGATGACGTAAATTCTTCAGATGCAAGAGACTCCCCCACAATGGATTAATCCAGTACACCCACCCCACCCCCCACCCCTCGCCAGAAAAAAAAATCCTGGATCCGTCCCTTCTCTGTAGATGTACAGCTGGCTTGCGTTACAGTTTAAATTAACAAGGGAGCATCAAATCTTTTTATTAGCTGTTTATCATATCGTTGGTGGTAGCTCCCTGTTCAGATAGGTCAAAAACATGTCTACATATACCGCATCCTAGCCCACAGTGTGGGAGCTGTACTGTAATGTATACCTACCAGCAAATTATGTTACGCTCAAATGGGGCGCTGATTTGTGTATCGTCTACAATAATCAGGAAACTGTTGATAACGGTTTACAAGTTTATCTTTTCATATCTCTGATGGTGACGTGTAACACACACTCAGACGAATCATGTGTAAAGGACACACTGAAAATCAGGAATTTCGTTTTACGTTTTTCGATTTCTCTTCGGTCTCCGTGATTCGATCCCTGGTAAGTGAACCTATACATGGTCTACTGAAGTCTACCAAGGAGATATGACAGATATCTCAAGGGCCTACAACATTCCTAACTAAGGTTGTCTGGCTATTACTGCAAAATTATAGATCTTACTGAATATTGAGATCAAGGACGTGCCTGTAAACTGCCTGAGGAGCATATCAGGTAGTATAGTGACGACACATATCTGTTGTATAATTTAATTGGCCATGCAAAGCACTGTATGATGGTGCGCCAACGTAACAGTGAACTGCTGAGATAAACCACTTTACTTTAGTACAAGCAATTGATTCAATATGCCGTCCTGTTCTCTTATCCGATCAACAAACCGTCTCTAAATAGCGTCAACCAACAGCGTGAACCAATTTCATTTGTTCTTTCAGATTTTCACTTAATTAAGAAAATCTGAAAGATAGATGTATCCATTATCCATTCTATGTAATTATAGATCGTGAGAAAGCAAAGAATAAAATCAGATAGAAAATCAATGCAAAACGTATTATGTTTGTGATACAAAAGATGTAAATTAAAATACGTAGGTGACGCATAAGCTTCTAAACACGATATCTCAAGAACAGATTTCCACCTGGAGAAGTGAGCCGTGCTCGTACTTCAAAGGTGGTGTGTTGGTAGCCAATTGTGAGTAGATGATCTCTGCTGTTTTCAGTGTAGGTCAAAGGTCATGTGAGACCACCAGAGCTTAACGTATGAGGACATATTAAGGGAGATATCTCACTAATCGAATGTTGATGGAACCTCAAACTGTTACCATTGGTAGCACTTGATAGGTATAGATGAAGTCTGTCATTTTTTAAATGGAGGTCAAAGGACACGTGAGGTCAATAGATAACATGGTTTGAAGACTTTGTAAACACGGTATCTCAAGAAGAAAAAGGTGCTCGAATTTCAAAGTTGATGTGTTAGTAGTCCATTTCATTTTAAGGAAATAGATATTTGCTATTGTTTTTCATGTCGGTCAACGGTCATTTGAGGTCACTAGAGTTAACAAAAACATTTTAAGAGCGGTATCTCAGCAACTGAATGCTGCTGGAAATTCAAAATGTTATTATTGATAACACTTGGTTAATAGATGTTGTCTGCCATTTGTTATGGAGGTCGAAGGTCATATGAGGTCAATAGCGAACATAGTTTGAAAACCTTGTAATCACGGTATATCAAGAAGGAAAAGGCACTTGAACTTCAAAGGTGATGTGTTGGTAGTCCATTGTGATCAGATGATTCCTATTGTTTTTCTAGGAGGATAAAGATCATTTGGGGGCAATAGAGGACATAGTTTGAAACCATTGTAGATGCTGTATCTCAAGAATTGAAAGGTGCTTGAAGTTAAAAGTTGGTGTGTTGGTAGTCCATTGTGAGTAGATGATTTCTATTATTTGTCAGTGAGGATAAAGATCATTTGAGGTCACCAGAGGTTGAAGTATGAAAACACTATTAAGGAGGGTATTGCTTGAATTTATACTGTTAATGTTGTAAGCACTTGATGAGCAGATGATCTCTGTCATTTTTAGGGCAGTCAATCTTCACGTGAGATCAGTAGATGTCATAGTTTGAAACCCTTGAGACACAGTATCTCAAGAACTTCAAAATTGGTAGGTACTGTCCTCTTATTTTGCCAAGGAATGACAAAGTCATTTGACTTTCTGGCTGTTACATATTTGAAGAGTATCAGTCCAGAACTCCGACAAGGAGAAAGAGGTCTACTGACTCTTGCTTTCACCATGATGTAATGCTGATGATGTAATGTTGATATCTGAAAGTCTCAGTGACGAGAAAATCATGAAGTCCCTGTAGACAGGCAATTATCTGGCAGGCTACGATTGATCAGGATAGCCAAACATCGTTCGGATTTCAGAGTTTCTATCCAAAGAAGATGAATTTTCAGCAAATGGTTGAGGAAGGGGAAGGAGTAGTAATAATTACGTCAAACATTACATCCGGCTACTGAAGGTAACGCTTGTAATTATTTTTCGTTTTTCATTATTAATATTCCGTTTTTTTTCATTATTATTTTTTTTTTTATAGTAGACCATGTGTGGCATATGGGCAACATTTGGCGGCAAGGCGAGTCTGCAGTCGCAGGTTACGGAAGCTTTGAAAGTCCGTCATCGGGGACCGGATGCCTTCCGGTTCGAGGGACTTCATGGGTTTAAGACCTTGGGGATGGGGTTCTCTCATTTAGCCATCGTGGGTAGCCATCTGGGCATGCAACCGATGAGAGTTTCCCAACTTCCTCATCTAGTTCTCATGTTTAACGGGGAGATTTACAATTACCAAAAGGTTAGTGTATGCCTCATACCGAGGAGAAAGACTATATCTCTGATAATTTCAGATTTGTATGGACGTTTAAAGGGAAGGTAGGGCACAAATGTAATTTGTAATCATTTCGGAATATGTTTAGCTTTCATTCACACCGCAGTGAAATGGGGATGGGGAGGATGAGGGGTGCATGATGACTTCACTCTAAGAAGAAGAAAAAAGGTTCTTGACGAACACGAGGTTCTTTTTGCTAGACAAAAGGTTCCCAACAAAACCTTTATTCCTTTGATTTATTCTTAAAGAACCCCATGGTCCTTTTCACAGGACAAACTAAGAACTCTTTTCTCTCCGTGTAAAGTGTTGAGTGTTGTTTGAGGTGTTAATAAAATGTATTAAATAGAGAAACAAATCGAAATTTCATTAAAAATCAGGATGATTTTTCTCTCTTTACTTTATGAAAACCACATCTCAGTTGTACGTCCTGCTTGAAAGTTATACATATTTCTTTTTTCTGTTTCATAACAGTTGTATAAATTGTATCTTTATGTGAACTATGTTGATGGTACAGTATCACTCACTGAATATCCTTCTTGTTTCTTTATTAGTTCAACTGGATTAAAAGAAACATTAAAGATACATTAAGAGTTGTCAGCATCTACAATAAACCCAATTCGGTGGTAACTTAGTTTGAAAGAATGACGGAGACTTCGTTCAGTAATTTTACCTAACATTTTGTGGCACTGCAGACGATTAAAAATCTTTCTTGGTCGGAGTAGTTTTTCTTCAACATCAGTACCTAAGTTGAGTTATGAACAAGATATTGGTATGGGTGTGTGCAGGGCAGGGAAGTGGGGGGGGGGGGTAGGAGGTAAATCCCTGCAATTAAAAAATATGCTTTTTCTTTCTACATTGTTGCAGTATTCTTTTAAACTAATTGTTAACAAAAAGTACTTAAATATCGATCTGATGGACTCCAATGTCCGCCCCTCCCAGTTGCATGCGTCATGTAAAATAAAGTAAGTAACAGCATGAGTCATAATTTAAATTACAGATTCACTAATTCCAATTATTTTGGATATCTTACAATGCTAGGATAGTTGAAATGATAAGAAACCATAAGCAATTTGATAGGTGATGTCATGTACTTGATGTCGAGTTTAAGTTTGTTTACAGTCTAAGCCCTTCCGACAT
Organism: Stichopus chloronotus; assembly: GCA_021234535.1. Taxonomy (NCBI): domain Eukaryota; kingdom Metazoa; phylum Echinodermata; class Holothuroidea; order Aspidochirotida; family Stichopodidae; genus Stichopus; species Stichopus chloronotus. Next base: position 12,572,144 of record CM037839.1, read on the forward strand.
CTGTGAACTCATATGAAACATTCCTGTTTTTTATATACATTCTCTGGCTTCCTTTTTAGATTTATAAAACATACAACATTCATCCAGAGAGCGATTCAGACGGGGAATGTATTTTACATCTTTACAAGGAGGGCGGCATTGAATTTGCAGCTTCGATGCTCGATGGTGTGTTCTCGTTTTGCCTCTTCGATTGTGAAAAGAGAAAGGTAATTAAAACAGCCAAGAATACAATAAAAGACGATGTAGCGCTACGTCTGAAGCACCAACACCAACAGTCCTCCCCCCCCCCCCCCCCCTCACATTCCCTTCGCGAACTCACATAGTGACCGTTAGTCACTGTTAGACGGATAGTCACTGTATAGACAGACAAGGAAGTTGGAAAAGTGTAAAGGCGAAAAAAAAAAAGCCTTCCAGCCTTGACAATGTCAAAGTTGCACAAAAGTTGTAAGTAGTAATTTTAATTCAGTTATTGAACTCTGTAGATATAGACGACACATCGGAATTTTGACGTAATACTTCCCTTCAAAAACTTGCAGCAAAGTGTCATTCTTCCGTTTCTACGGTAATCGTCTTCAGGAAAAAAAGCTGGATGGGTGAGTCAGTGTAGCTCAAGTACATATCGGTTTGGGTTTAATGCGTAAGTATGCAGCAATTGTTGAGTGATATATGTGCCTAGTTAGGGCTGTGTACTTCCTATCAATTATCATTTGGTTCGACAAATTCAGTGATGAGTTAAAGCTGAAACTAAACTTTTAAGCTACATGGTCATCTCATGAATGTTGGAAATTACAACTGCGAAAACTACGACAAAATTTGGCCTTGTTAACGTAAATCTGACTGAAGTGATGTTCCAACATTGTCTGCTGAAAAGGGGTAACCTATCATCGTTTGTTTCAAAAGCGCCACTCTTCTACGTCCAATGAAGATAGCTTATTTGTTTTTTCTGTGTTCTTTATTTGATATATAGATATTCATAGGAAGGGACACTTTTGGTGTTAAACCGCTCTACCGGTATTTCAAAGACAGGCAACTCAGTGTCTGTTCAGAATACAAAGGTTGGCATTCTCTTAACTTTCCCTAATATTGTTTGTTTTAATCTACAATCTACAATATCAACAAAAGAAAGAGAAAACGTCACATTATCTTACAAATCTAGTGGCTGAAGTGTCTTCGTGTGACAATGATGCCTTATGAAGTATAGATGTCAGGTAAGAACAATCCATTCTAACTACAAAACAGAACAGGGGGCAAATACAGGGAGTTGCGCATCCCATCAAAACAATTTTACTACGTGTTACTGCTGTACACTAGCAATGTGAAAACTGCCATTACCAATACCCTCAGTGTACTATTATTTGCATTGTTCTGGGGTTTTTGCACCCTCATTCCAGGCATGTTTCATGCATGTTCTCACCATGTTCAAAGCTCCCCGAGTTGTACTGTATATCATGTGCTTCAGGTAATGTGGACAGAAGTACTGAATATTCAAATCAAGGAGTGAGCTAATACATTTGACCTCGAACTTTGACCTCAAAACACACATTAACACTATTTTAGATACAATTTTGTATGCTAATGATATATTTGCAGGTTTTGTGAGAATATCTATATAGGATTAAGAACTTCGCTGAAATACCATTTCCACTAATTTGTTATCTGACATTTGCTCTCTGAGATACTACATTTTGACTGGACGCACGACTTCAGACCACGGGCACATATCTACCAACTACGACACTCGTCGACTGTGTGGTGCAGGAGGACTTTCGTTTCAGTGTCAAATTTGACCTTTGACCTCTGACCTTGTCCGTTGACTACGGTACTTAAGATGGTCCGGAACACCTCCTCATGGCTAAATACCAAAAACTTGTTTGAAGATGTATGCATGTGTGCGTTTGTGAGCATGAAAAATTCAGTACAGAAAATTCAGTACACCACATGTATAAGGATGAGAAAAATAACACAAAAAGAAAGAGACCTTTAATTGGCGGTTCGTATGTAGCGTCGTACAGGTTACATCACATATGGACTACACTTTTCGGAATATCCACACCAGAAGCATAGGACAAATACCACACATAGATATTTCCCAGTGTGTGATCCATATTCTCTACTGCAAGTAAGAAAGAGACCTGGGTAGTGTTTATTTCCTTTCATTTTATTTTTCAATCATGCGGAGATAAGTAGACTGTGTTTAATCTGAAACGTTTTTTTTTCTTTATCATTTTGCTTGATTGTTTTGGAAGAAATGAAATTTTGAAACATTTTAGTTACTGATTTTAGGGTGCACAATCCCTTAGTGTTGTGGTTGATCTCTTCAAAGGACTGGTTAACTTACATGATGTAACTGGTGAAGCCCTGCAGTACGTACAACCGGGGACAGTTGAGACCTTTAAAATGAATATTCATGAAGCTGTTGAATTTGACTCCTGCGTGAAATTTCATAACTTCTCAAGCAAACCGAAGTGGAATGACTTGAAAGGGAATCCCCAATTAGGTAAGTGGTAAATTCAAGGTGAACATGGATGGATGTTTTGAAACATTGAGCAATGAAACGACTATAACTTGGGAGACATTGAACCAGGAGAGATCGGCCAAATGAATTCAGAGGGCTGTCTTGAGAGTCATGTGTCATAGCTCCCTCGCGCTTATGCGTGACAAAATGTATGCAAAGAATAAGTGGAACTGCGGTATACCATGACCACAAAGACAGGGCTCTCATTAGTTCTGTTGAAAAACTTTCGGCATAGCGTACGAACCATGCTACTGTTAAAATGTGCGTTGTACTAATTGCAACATATCCAGGGTAGATGAATCACATTTGTTCGCTTAAATGGTCCTTTTGATGTAATCAGTGTGTGCAATGAGGGTGATTTTGCTGTGGGTCGACATGTCATTTATTGTTACCTTTTTCGTCGGTCCACATGCATCCTTGCACATGTATGCTACATAAGAACTGTGAACAAGGGTGCTTACAGTTGAAGCCATTGAGTCGGGCATGAATCTTCACATCTTCGTTTATACATAAGATCACTTTGACGATGGAGGATTTTAGATGCGAAAATAGGTCAATCATTTTGTCGGAAAGAGTCATTGCAATTTTCAAAGTACAAATGTTAAATATGTAAATAAAAAAAAAAAGAAGGAAAAGGAAACTACTACACAGAAACTAGTTGAGACATTCCTGAAAAAAAAAAAAATTCTGAGATATCCTGTTACGTTAGTTTTGGTCTGCTAGAAAAATGAGTCGTCGTTTTGTGTGTAAAGTACTGTACTTAAAAGTATAGCGTTGGCCCGATAATCAGTATCCAATAGCGGTATCCGCACAGATATTCATCAAATTTTTCGTACATTGCAAAATTTTCCTCAAAAGCCAGTATTACCCACCCGATATTTCACTGTCAAGCAAAGGTGACGCTCACTTTACGTAGTTTAACCAAACAATATACCTATGGAGATTTGGGGCTAAACGGATGTACAAAGTACACGACAGTGTGTAACAGAATGTGGTTTAACAACTTTTGTGTACAAATAGGCTTGTTTTGAAAATTTCTGAAACATTTCATGAACAGGAATATCGACTATTTGGTAGCATCGTCTACTCAAAGGAAATTAAGCAAGAAGCAACTTCACAAATGAGGTTAAGAATTAGACACTGTAAATGTCAGATTTAAAGGAAAATAGGGGATGTGTTTCACAAAAAATAACCATACTTTTAAAACCAATGTTTGTGGACATAGAATGATAGATTATTCAAAATAAGGTATGAAAGTAGCCTTCTTTTCAAGAAATACGTTTTTCACAGGTAGAAATTCAGTTATTTGTTGCTTAACAATGAACTGCTCCTCCAAACTTTTAAAAATTTAAATCGTGCATCTTAATCTCCCTTTATTCATCGCATGCATAATGCTTTGAGGAGACTTAGCTTTTACATATGTTTGTTGATGAGACTGAATGGTTTAACAATGATTAAAGCTATTTTCTTTGTATGTCATGTTGGTATATTCTAAACGCTCTTTTTCCCTTTAAGGCAGGTGTACTTGTTGTCAGGTGTTGTAAACTTTTTACACCAACGACTCCATTATCTCTTATATGATATCACAGTGTACAACTGGATGATGCGTACACACCAACCTAGAAATATTGTAACTTAAACATAATCAATTAAATGTCTTCAGGGCCCCTGGCTATCAGTTCGTTTTGTATTATTTCTACAGCGTGTATCATTCTGTTGTTTACAATGAGTGGTAAGTATACAACGATAGGTCGAAGCTCAAGTAATGTTGAGACATGCACTAATGCATAGGCCCTCTCTGATTTCTGATGTTTCCGTGACATTACGCATGCCATAAGTTCGTATGTATCATTTCTATAACATGAATCAGTCTGTTGTTTACAATACGCGATAATGGTAGGTCGAAGCTCACGTTGTTTTGTGACATGAACTAACGCACTTTACTATCTGGCTGCTTGGCTTACTAACACTGCCACAGGTCTCATAACATCGCTGCAGTTATCATTTCTGTCATGGCGTGTACAAGTTATTTACAGAAGCCGAGAAGTGCTGTAGGTTGGAGAAAGCGATATGGTTCTTTCTCCGTAAAAGGAGAGAACCGAAATAAGTGAGAGGGTACTCCAATAAAGGAAGATTACAACAACAAAAAAATCATGCTGACGGTTACACTGTGAAAGTTTTGGCTCTAGCCACTGTTTAGGGAATCACTCAGAATAAGAAATGTTGACACCACCCACTGGCATTATCAAAAAACCAATTTTCTAATGAGAGGGGCTGACACCCTACACCATAAAACCATAGGACTCTCGGCCGGGAAGGCTATCCATCTGAGCCCCAACATTTCATGCATTATACTAACAATACAATATAAATGTTTTCGTCAATTCACATAGGTACAGATATTTTTGAAAACATCCGGACTTTGTTGACAGAGGCAGTGCGAAAAAGGATCATGACCTATCGAAGGGTGGGATGCTTCTTGTCAGGTAAAATGCAAGTCTTTTGTTTTAAAAAGGCTTCGTCTCTTTATTACAAACATTTTTATGAATCATCATCATATGTTTATGTTATCTGTTCGGTATACTCATGCATCTCTGCATCTCGATCCAATCAAACCCACTGTGACTTCAAGATGTTCGCTGAAATATAGTTCTCGGTCCCTCTATGTAACTGTGCCGTTATAACCCTTAAGTGTCATAACAACCTTAAATGTAGGCTAATGCCCACCACAAGTATAATAATATTTAACTTGTGTGTAATCTCGCCATAAATGTAATAATTTTTACATGGTCGTGACCAAACATTGAAACAGCAGTCTAGCAGGGGCAAAATATAACAGATGGTGATGTTTTATTGTGGTTCTGACACCCTAAAACATCCCATCGGTACAGAGAAAAACAGTTATAAAGTAAAGGAGGGCGTACCAGCTAGCTAATTTGGAGGGTTCTCTGTATAGGAACCCTGCAGGTAGCGTTTCCACAGTTACTACTAGGTAGATTTTAGAGACAACTTAAGTCCTATTACCGTCAGCAGTAGAAGAAGGCCTCCAAGGGAAAAAATAAGGCTTAATTTACATAGTAGTTTGTTAGAGTAGCGACATTTTTTAGGCGGATGGCATAAAATGTTAAAGATAAGATCGCTATTTCTTGAAGTACCCCCTCACTCCTTTTGGAACGTCCCTTTCACACGGACTAACGGGACAAAAGAATCGACGGTTCACGAGCATTTCGGTTACTCCCTCCCACCGCACCTCTCTGCTTCCATATTTTAAGCTGGAGTATGCGTTGTGCTGGTAATCACCTGGTAATCTACCTTTGTTCTTCGTGAAAAGAGAAACTATGGGAAAAGATCACCTGTCAGAAAATCTGAAAGAGAACCGTGCACTCGTCTTCCAGATAGTTCAATATTAAAAATGTTTCGACGTTTTTGTTGGCCCTACAAAATTCAAACTCTCTAAGCAGTAACAGTCAATCACCGTTACTTGAAATCAAACAGACCAATCACCGACGGGAATGGGAATGGATATGAATATTCATGTGTACAAAAATTGGAGCTTAAACAATGTTTTCTCTTGTATTGGTTGTGGAATATTCCGCTCAATTTGATTTTCACTGACAAATTTCCAACTCATACTCCAGCTTTGACCCTCTTCCTGAAGGAATTCGTTAGTGCGAATTGTTCGAGGGCGAATTCTCCTGGGAGGTTGTCCAAGGGAAAATTGTGCAAGGGAAAAATTTCGCGGTGGGAATTTTAGGTGGGGGGCTTGTCCAGTCACGGGTCTGGGTGATAAATATTATCAAATGAGTCTAAAAAGGTGACCAAGGGTTTTCAACATGACCAAGAAATGGACAGGGGAAGAGAAAGAATGAATATCACTGAATTTTAAAAAGGGCAACCATCGTCTCCTTATACACCGAACGATTAGGTATCACACATGAACTGAAATGCAAGAGATTAGTACCCGAGAGGAGTATTGAACCCACACTATTGAAGCCATTGACCTTAATAGATAAATATATGATATCTTACAGGTAACATCAGAAACATTTGCTCCAATTCAGTATGAAATATTAAAAGTAACATCACAAATCAAGACAGCGTTTTTTTTTAAAATAAAAACCAAAGTAGCTTATATTTGTCTGTGTATTCTACGATGAACAGTTCTTCGTGATATAAAACCAATGTGCATGAAGGAAAGCCTGTTACAATGGTTGGTACCTGTGTATACAAAGGTGTAAAAAATACATAATTTCTCTGGCATTTAGTTTTTTTTTCACAATTTTCTCCTTCAAATCTTCATTTGCTCCAGGTGGTCTTGACTCTAGTCTTGTAACAGCGTTGTTGGTGAAGATTGCAAAAACCGAGGGAATAAAGTATCCCATCCAGACATTTTCTGTGGGACTTCCTGGCAGTTTCGACTTAGCTGCGGCAAGGAAGGTATTTCTAGCAAATGATCTGGTCTAAAGATCTTCATTTTATCTCTTTTTGAGAGAGGCAGCCGGTAGCCAAGGGAGGGGCGAAAGGGGCAACCTCCCCCTTCTTAGCATAGTTTGATACTTCTTTTAATGATATCGCTAGTGATTTGTTCCACTTTTAATGCGACGAAAATGTTAACATGCATGAAAAACGAATAAATATCATGCCTTATTTACTAATTATTTTTGAAGTAATAATAATAACAAGAGGAGCAATCCACGGAGTTGTTATTCTCATCTGTATATCGTTTTTTTTTTTCATGGTCATTTGACACCCGCCATTTCATTTACTCCCAAAGTGCTCCGATCTGAACATTTTATCAGTGATTCAGATTGCTCATTGTGATAGAAGTGATGACTCTCTCAACTGATTATCGAGTTCGATAGTGCCATAGACAGTTTATTTGCACTTAAAATACTTTCAAGCGTTTCCCCAAACCAAATGGAACCACCCCCCCCCCCCACATCTGGCAAACATCTGCGCACTGACCTGGCATATATATATATATATATATATATATATATATATATATATATATATATATATATATATATATATATATATATATATATATATATATATATGTATATGTGTGTGTGTGTTTGTGTGTTTTTCACGTCGTGTAGGTTGCAGACCACCTTGGCACCGAGCATCATGAGATCCTCTTGAGACCTCTGACAGAAGACTTCGATAAACTTATCGAGAATGTGATCTACCACCTCGAGAGCTACGACAGTTGCACAATAGCGAGCTCTATCGGTGAGTACACCCTATAATGATATGAGATAAACACTCATATCAGAGGCAACCCAACCCCTACCTCCCATTTGCCTAGTCTCCAACCTAACGGATTCATGAAATGGTCCTCAAGTTTTACTGGCGGATCAGTGAGTTTATTTTCGGTAGCACTAACTATACTGAAGGTGAACCCATCATATACTTAGACGAGTACAAAACGATATAATTTTGGATATCTCGCTAGCTGTTTTGTGGGGAAATAGGGCTGGTAGGTATGGAATGCCAAAAGGAGCAAAGTGCAATTTCAAAATTACGTAGTCCTTGACCATCACTTAGGAGACGGTAAAATCTTCTTATGCAAGCTTCTATCATTATGTGAAACTATTTTTCTACCTACATGACGGACATCTTAGAACTACATAATTTTGCATCCAATTTTGTCCGTTTTGGTTTTTCTATATGTAGGAGACGTGGAATAAAATAGTAGAAGAATGAAGTAAACACTTACTGGAATACTGAGACAAGTGTCCCTCGACATGATACATTTGATATAAATCTCCAATCCCACCGAAAAAGGGAATTGCATTTCTTGCAAACGAATGTAAAAAATATTTTCAAATTAGTGTTCTAGTTCAACAGCTAAACTTGGCTGTATTGAAAAAAAACTTTTTCTGTTGATTTTGATTTTTTTTCTATGTTACCCACCTCGTCTTAAATAATTCCTTCAGCACAATACGTTCTCTGTGAATACGTACGCACCAAAACCGACACTGTCGTTCTGATGTCTGGTGAGGGCGCTGACGAAGTCGCCCAGGGTTATCAGTATTTCTTTAACGCACCAAGCCCCGAAGACGCAGACGCAGAAAGCCGCCACATTTTGGATACGATTCATTTCTACTCTGTCCAACGAGTGGACAGAATGACGGCTGCCCATGGGTAAGATGAAAAGGGATTGGACACCTATAATAAGAAATTGATAATTCATAAAGAAAAAAAAATGAATATTTTCGTCTCTTTGTATTTAAACACTATATCTCAATAGCGTGTTCAGACCCTAAGTTAAAATATTTATTTCAAAATGATACATTGGGTAATCGGGAACTAATGACGTCACCAAGGCACAACTCTAATGGCAACAAGTTGCAATTTCCACAACATTTTAAGGTAAACCTATAATGAAGCGAATCTACACTTTCACTAGTGTCAACTTTCAAGGTTAAATGTGGATTTCAATTTCAAAGAAAAATAAAAAATTCTGGCAATAATTTACCACTTTAAAACGACATTTTTTGTAACTTTGAGGCAACTGAAAATTTTTGTTTATCAGAGAAGTCTTTCTTCAAACAAAAATATCTTGCGGTATAGGAACATGACAGATCCTCGGTGTTTGAAATGCCTGCACTGAAAAATATTCTCTTTTGATTTAAGAATCCCTTAATAATTGCCATAAGATTGCCAGTAAAATATGCCTTTTTAAAGTTCTATCAATGAATAATGACTGTAGGTGTTAGCTGCTTTCATGACATTGTAGAAAGGCTCACAGCTTAGATGTGCAGTCGAAGGCTATGGAAAGATCTGTTTGTGATTGACGGGGAGTAGAGTGGAAGAATAGGATATACATTCACCAGACTTAGGTTGTATTCTAGTGTTATATTGAGCGGGACAATAGGTAGCTTCAAACAGGGTTCTTTTAAAATCATCGGGCCGCTTGGGTATACGTTAATGAAGGGACGTTATGCAGACAAAGTTCAAAGAGAGGGGACTCTCGGCCAAGAGATATATAAATTAATCAGAGTCCCAATTATTTTTGATTAGATAAGCAGATTGAAAATCGATAACTTGTTTTACGAGATATGAATCAGGCAAAAAATAGAAAGAAAATAGAAAAAATACTTCACAAACTTGGGGTAAACAGAAAAAGATATGAACAAGAAGAGAGGTCCTTCTTTATTGAGATCAGATCTGAAAGTGTCAGGATTTTCTCAAGCTCGAGCAAAGTTTGTTTCGGAGTTTTCAGCTTTAGGTAGTAACGTCACTGGGGTGCCATGAGGGGGGGGGGGGGCACGATTGCTAACTAAATAATCGACCAACCACATTACTGAGAGATGGTTTATCTAAAGTTTTTGTAAACATAGTTACCTACAATTAAAAAAAATGTTCTTCCCTCTATTGTTCAAAATTGACTAAAACTTGTGAAAACATGATATGGAACAGAGGCGGCCAAATTGACAGGCTGACCAAATGCAACCCGCGAGGACGCTTCGTGCTACCAATAAACCCTCTGTTGAACAGAAAGGAAAACTACAGAGAATAAGAAGTTAATTATTATTTTTAGTTATTATTTAATAATATATTCACCAAAAGGAGGAAAAGTAACTAAGTTAAGTAATTAAAGTATCAAACTAATTGAAAACCAAATGATATATCATAGGTATACACCTCAGGAAGTATTTACTAATCAAATTAAACCAGCAAGTGTAATCCAAGTTCGTTACTCCTCTACACACGATAATCATAGGTCTTGCTAGAAATGCCAACAAGGAACCAGTTCAATAAAGAACTTGCTCTAGTAGCTCGAACCTCCAGTTATTTTTATCCCACCCAAACTCCTTCTCACCTCCATACACGGTTTAATCAACGTTGGCAAATGTTTTCATCTAGTCATATCTCTAGCGAGCCGGCGTCACGCGAAAGATGATAGAGGGCGGACTTGCAACCAATGATGTGGACATCCACGATGTTCGAAGGTGGCCCTTGATCTAGCAGTCTAGCAACATCATGTGTCTTACGAAAATTACTGATTCTTGTAATACACATAATTCCATACAATATTGCTGTAGGACGCGTGTGTCTGTTGCTGAGGTTTCTGAGACCCTGCAATGTATTTTAAGATTTGTTTTTTTCTTTCGTTCCTTTTCATTAGCCTGGAAGTTCGAGTGCCTTTTCTTGACCATAACTTTGTTCACTATTATCTGACGATACCTGCTCACCTGCGTTGCCCTACCGATGCCACAGAAAAGTACTTAATACGGAAAGCATTTGAAGACTTCGACTTACTTCCGGCAGATATACTCTGGAGAAAAAAGGCTGAGTTTGGACAGGGAGTATCCTGCGAAAAGCAGTCTTGGTTGAGAGCCGTTAGAAATTACTCTGAACAAATGGTACCGACTTTATTTACCAATAGGGTTCACTTCTTCGTACAGTATGTTACTTGTAAATGAAATAAACAACGTAGGCAATATATGCATATCTATAAACGTCACAAAGCCTTTGAGTTTCCCTCTTCATACACTTTTGTAGTTATGTAGGATATATATTTTTTTTTACCTGTATTAAATAATTTCTTTCCTCCAGGTATCCGACAAAGATTGGCAGCAAAATTCGAAACGGCTTCTTCAATTCAAGGACTGCCAGGCTAGAACGAAATCAGAATATTTCCACCAGTTGACCTACCAGAAATATTTCTCCCACTGTGCTTATCTTGTGCCAAAACCCTGGACGACCAAGTGGAATGGGATAAATCCAGGGCTGGAATTGTGATTATGACGTAATACTTGGGTATTTACCGTAGAAATATAAATTGCGACAATGATGCCACTTCTGACTACTCACACACTGGACGGTAATTTACGAAGACAAACACAATTTGATGATCCGGTGAAGGCGCTGTTGGACAAAAGAGTGAATTTTCCGAAATTTGCACATAATTTACGTGTGATCCGAGAATTTTTTCGAGAGGTATCTTACTACAGATTTGGAACAAATAAGAAGAAAAAAAATGTAACCGTTTGATTGCTTCGAGCTAATCCGGTGATTTGTGAAAAAAATAACACTAAAACGTTGCACTGTTTTGAGATTTAAAGTATCCTATAAGAGGGGTTGAAGCCTTAATGTTTTTGTAGTTAGTACTAGATCTGCAGATGAAGCTTATACCAGAGTGTGGAGTAATTCTTTAAAGTTTAACGTTTACCAATTGAGAAGGGTAAATGTACCGAAGGCTTAAGATTATTCAATCGTATTTAGACATCTTGGCATATATAGTGCGCAGTTCCAAATGGAGGAAAAAACATAATGTTCCCTTTTGTATCCCAGAATTTTTCAGCTTTAGTCTGCCATGGGGTGCCATCAGTCATATTTGCCGATTAACAATGTAGCCAATAACGCTGGGCCCTGCACCTTTGTTTAGACTCAAACTCTGCTGACACTAGCCTTAATCAGTCTCTACGAAGTTGCCTGTGAGATATTTGGGCTGTTATTCCAATGTTGTACAAATAGAACAGGTAGGGGCTGGGCATGAACTAACCGTTTTTGAACTTCCGATCTTTTGCTCAAACGAAGCATAACGTCATCGAAAATTGCTCGGATTCGGCGTTATTGAAATTCCCCGATGTCTATCTATGAATCATACTGCTGCCTGGAATAAAGGTCTGTCTTTGTTGTGCCGATGATGCCGATCGTTAAATTTAGATTCTTCGTACTCTCCGCCAAATATTTCAGCCAGAGGAAATGATTGCACTACATCCTGCTCGTCAGTGTCGATACCAACGAGCAGAAAAATATCAATTAATCGACCCATCATCCACCGATCATCCCTAATCTCATATAATCACGGAACATCATGAAAATAAAGATGATATAATTAACCGGTCGCATTTGATAAAAAAAATGTTGATGAATTACTTCGCTTACTTCACTTTATGTAAAACGATTGGGAGCGACTGACGGTTATACTAAGGGCAGTATGCATCCAAATGCATGTCCAAAACTCCATGCCCGAGCTACACCACATGAATCGAATGCCTGTGCTATGTACGTCGGTTGAAAATCTCAAATGCAACGACAAAGCTATGAACATGATTTTTTGAAACAGAGAACCCAAGCAGACAGCTGAAATACATGGAGACTTACGCAATAAGGCATACAAGGAACCTTTCTATGGAAAGACGCGGTATGCGAACACTATTAGTACTGGAGAGTTTCTTCTCCGGAGTCAATTTGGTCAAATAATTATACTAATCAAATGAGAACATTGGTGGATATCGATGATACTCAAATGATGGTGTGGCACTTCTGTTCTTATATATACCCACATATGTCACTGTAAGCAGTAATCTGACTCTGTGTGAATTGCCGTGTGTGACACGTGAAGGCTAGAAAATGGGAGGACTCGTACCTCACAAGGCAAACATTCCGATAATCATGATGCTTGCTTTCTTATCTACATTGCGCACTTCACATAGTTTGAAACTCTATTTTAAATTGATACACATAGTTTTGTTTTTCCTATTGTAAATCCTTCATCTTGTATGTGAAACTATCGTAGTACAATTTTTTTCACACAAGTCAGACGCAAAGAGTTTCAATAGATCTATTTGGTTAGTGACGAAGTTGATGTATTACGCACGCTCATTCTCTTCCCTTACCATGAGTTGACTCTGCATTTTACCTTTATGCCGATACATCTTCTTGTAGGTCACTCGGCTGGGGCCAGAGTTGTTAAGATTTATTTCAATTGATACAATTAGTTTCAAGAATAGCTCTGAGGTTGTTTACAGTCACAAAAAAGTAGGGGGGGAACAAATGTTTCATTGTCCCCTCCACCCAACCCGCGGGCCCGTCTCGGCCTCGAATAGACGCCCATGCGCTTGTGTCGCCTCTTGTATGACCTATGAGACAACTGAAGAAGAGAGATGCCAACAATTCAGTTAACACCATAAGACGGCATCGGACATTGTCTCAGTCCTTTCACTTTCCTACTTAACGCTCTTTTGAGTTTTAGCTAAATGCAGAGTTAGTCAAAATCATACTTGTGTCAGGGACCTTAATGTAAATGTTCTTAACTTTTAGATCATCGGTAGTGAGGCTACTTCGAAAAGAACCTATCTGACCGATGCGTTTCATCTTATGGTGATATCACCAAATTACGTACAACCACGAGATCTGTCATACCTCCGGGAAGAGTGCCTAAATTGAGCCACGGGTATCAGTTTTTTTTTTTATCATGTCTTCAGTTATTATCACTATTTGCTTTTACTAGGATGTTGAAGAGCACCAATTAAGGTACAGAAGATGTGAAAATTAGGACGATTGAAGGAGGTTAAGATTGCTTAGGAATTCAAAGGTGTCGTAATGATATTTCGTTTCTGTGAGCCTTGTCGAGGGCGCGATAGCGCCTCTCAAAACATTCACCCCTTCTAGCTCAAAATCTGAAAGCCGACATACTTACAATGATAGGCCGGTCCAGTACCAATCACATGATAGGTAGGAAATTCTCTGATTTGACATACCGTGCATGAAAGAGGGACCCTCGGGAGGTCGGTAATTTAGTTTGTACGGCAATCGCAGATATTAATTTGGCGGTATGCCACCTAAAGATTAATGACAACCAACTTGACACAATCAAATCATTCATCCCAGTATTCACTATCACATAATCCACTCCTACACACACACACACCCAACTTTGTTTCCCATTCATTCCGAAGACCTCACTGTGCTTTCTTTTGTTTTTTCTCCTTCAACCCTAACCATAACAATAGACTGTCTATTGTTAATCTTGAGAGGACTGGAGAAATCTATTGAATTTCCTACAGAGGAAATAAAATCTATTGTTTCGGTCCTCGATCCCACCCGAAAACAAGGACACGAACACACACACACCAACACACACATCGCAGGTCTCGCACCAAAGAATTCTATATCTCATGTCTTATCCCAGGATTCAGACTGAGGGTTCATTTGCAACCAAATCAAGTTACCACTTGTGGCTAGTTTTGAATGTGAGGATAGTCTGTATATGACTGTATGATTCAATGCTTTGTATGGATCTAGATGTAAATCTCGTGATGAATTCTGCGAAAGTAGTCCTGGAAGAAATCCTGTGATAGCGAATCCTGGGAATAAATCCATATGAATCCATGTTGACTAAGATAGTGAACCCTGGCAAGAATCCTGTGGTGACTCTGGGGAGAATCCTGTGATGAATCCCGTGATAGCTTTAGTTTGGTGACTTTATGTGGATTCATTCACGGTAGACGCCTCCAAGATATGGAGACAATAGACAGGAAATTCCCTTACTAATTTTTCTTAAGCCACAAAGAACATAGGGACAAAACGAAGAATCGTTTCCTGCAAATTTTATCAATGCTTTTGTTTTGCGTGCACTTGCATATACACTCTGCGTCGTTCATGACTGGTGGCTCACCACCATTAATCCTTGAAACTGAAAATACTAGTGGCGACCTTAATGATGAAATGCCCATTGTGGATACAATTTACGTCATATCAGGCGTTCCCTACACTCTTCGTGTGATATCTAATGGCCTGGCCTATCACGGCATTTTCATATCCATTGCACATATCCAGTTTTGAGCAAGAGGGGTAAAACTTTCAGCGATAATCCCACACCCTTGACAAGGCTCTCGGACAGAAAATATCGCTGCGCGAAGCCTTACATTTTCTAAAAAAACAAAAATAATAAATAAATAAAAAAAAAACCAAAGCTCGTCAATCGTCCTTATTTTCACACCATCTGTAATGTGATTTTATCCCCCTTAAAACGCAGGTAGTAAAAATTAGTGGTGATTACTGAAAACATGACGTTGCCCGGGATTGCCTAGAAAAAAAAACAGGGTGAAGCTATTTGAGTGCCATTGAGTGTACACCCTTGGCTGTGTGAGTTATCATGACAATATGCTCCATTTTCTGGCTCCGTACCCCTCGGATCAAAACACCGGGGAGTGGGAGGGGAGAAGGGGACCAGAAAGAAAATATAGGGAACAAACATATTTTCCCCTTAGGGTAAAAAAAAATCAGGTAGGGTAAAAACTATAATATTGTGGTATAGCCTACAGATGATTTAAGGGAAACGTGTTTACACTGCACCAACATGGTATACAAAGGAAAGAGTTGTAATCATTGTTACAGCATGAGGACTCATCAGGTAACTTGTACTAAAGCTTCTCCTCAAACCATTATGCAAAAGATGCATTATTTAAATTTTTTTAAAGTATGGGGTGAGCAAATAATTCTTGAACAACGAATAACTGTGAGAAACTTATATTTCTAAATGAAGACTGTCCACCGTCCTTCCGCGATTTTAAATATCCTGTGTCCACAAATATTTTTTTCTTAATGTAGATATGATTTTTTTTTCTGAAAAACAAACGTCTTATTGCCCAGTTTAAGCCAATCGAAATATTGATGTGAATCTTCCATCCAACCCTTTCAACGTAACGCATAACCCTGTATCCCCTATATCCCCTATATCCTCCCTATCTCTTATATCCTGCAGATTCCCATATCCCCTAAGCTTTGTTTTCAACACTTCATAGAACTATTAACCCGTAAAAATATTTGCTAATGAAGAAAGGGATTAATAAATATAATCATAGGTCAAATTATGATTCTTCACACCCTGAACCTCCCGGTTCCGGATTCACCAACCCCCCCCCCCTTCCCGCCCCTAAAGTATCTAAAGTACCATTACCTTATAGGATATCATTCGTTCTCATATCCCCTATCACAAATCAAATGTACTGTGTGTCCGATAGCAGGATCGAATTTACGGGGTGGGGGTGGGGGGCTTCCAGGTCTCAGTCTTTCCTCCTCCCACCCACCGCCGCTTTTCTTTGTGCACCACACCAACAATATCATTTTATGCTAAAATTAGCATAATGTTAGCCTAAGAAAATATTCAGGGTTTTTTTTTTCCTGACTCACATATTCTTTCGTCATAACACAAATACCAAAATACCATGTATGAGATTCTGTTTGGGAGAATAAGAATGTATAGGGACTTTCCCGCAGCCCACAAGCCAGTTCAGGGCCAGTTAATTAATGATATTATTAACGCATTACAACGATATGATGTCAAACAAGAGGAGACACGAGCTCACCCAGCGAACTTTACACATATAACCAACATACATAGAACAATATTCTAATCAAAGACTACAGTGAATTGGTCCAGTTTTCAACATGTTCTGAAGGTTTGAATGAAAACGGTAGACAACTTTCAATAACATTAAAGAGAAAATATTGACAGCACAATGAGTTCCATGAGTTTATTTACGGACCCTGGGATCTAGGGGTTATATCGAAAATTGTCTGACAGTTGTACGCTCCCCATCAACCTATGGTGGAGCGCCGCTTAGATGGTCTTGCTATAACTTCCCCTCATCCTAGAGAATTCATCTACGTTTAGCGCCCCAAGTTTTTAAAACTGGAATATGAGTTGTACGGGTAATCGCCTGGTTATCTGCCTTTGTTCTTTTTCAGTGTTTCAGAGAAGAGAAAATAGGGGAAAACATCACTTGTCACAAAATCTGAAAGATAACTGTGCACTCACCTTCAAGATATTTGAATATGAAAGTTGTCTCTTTGTTGGTCCTACAAAATTCAGACTCTCGAAGAAAGCACAGCAGTCAATCACCGTTACTTGAAATCAAACAGACCAATGAGAATCGATACGAATATTCATTTATGCAAAAAATGGGGCTTAATGTCTTTTTTGGAATGGCTATGACATATTTCATGGATTTTGACTTTCACTGACAATTTTTTAACTATCATTCCAGCTTCTGGATCCGTGCTTTGATAGTATCGTTGAACAGGTGTTCCCATGCATGCGTTTTGGTAATTATCGCTCGCTGCCTAAGTTAAATGCAGTCCAGAGTAACCAAGCCTGTGTGGTATAATTCATGCTCCGTGTCACTGGTCAAATAATTTCATGACGTTTAAAACTTTATGTATCTTTCCCTTAATTCTTTGGAAGGTTCTGTTTGATTGGAAAGAGAAAACCTTCGTCATTTTTACTTCGAATTCGAAGTAAAGCTGACAAAATCTGTCGGTCCGATTACACACGGTTACCGCAACCGCTCCAGCTCAAAGACCGGTTCCGAGAAAAAATATAAAAGAATCAGAAGAAAATATTCCCATATGCCGGTTTCAGACACTTTCTGGAGCACGGTGAAATAGCTTTCCTGGCGGATGCATGCAAATCATTTAATGGTGGTGTGCCGCCATCAATGGAACATATTCAAATGTCTTATTATCACAATTTGCCTTTCTACGATTCAGAGACAATGGGCAGGAAATTCCTTTCTTCGTTTAACCACACCACAATATAAAAGATAAATTGGACAAAATGACAAAATGATAAAATAACAATAAAATATGTCTCCTAACAATTTATCAGGGAGGTGACTTCTGAAGTGTAAGTGGATGAGTTCAACGGGAGCGGTTCTTCGGACGTAACTTGGGTGGGTGGGGTCCAGGGACCGGCCTTAGGGCCCCTGGTGGGGTTACAGGGGCAAAGCCCTTGTGGGGGTCCAGGGGGCGAAGCCCCCTGAAGCTCTGAGGTTTAAGCATATCTCTGGGTGGAAAATTAAGCCCCAACAGAGGTATATTATTTATTTTTATATTATTTATTTTTTCGGTTGACCGTACTCCAAGGTTCCCAACTTTTTTCTTTGGGAGTACCATTTCACATTTACGCTGTACCACCGAGTACACACACATACACACACACACATAGGCTACATACACTTCCATTCCATACCTACATTTAGGAAAACAACGACATTTCTATTTTTAGGAAAACAACCACCTACCCGACCTTCCCTTATGCTGAACTATAAACATTCCAGAGAAAATTTGTCTGACCAGGCTGGCCTACTGTTGAAGTGGCTACGGGCATGATATTAAAACTGGCAGCCTGTGTAACATAAATTAGGCATTAATCAATCATGGTTCCCCGGAAGCTGTTCTTATTCAGTCCAATGTCAATACATAGTTTTGTGATTAATTTTGGATGAGTACAAGATCTGATTGGGAAGGGTGAGAGCAACTGGGGGGGGGGGGCAAGGAAACAATCTGGAGGGGCAAATGTCCCCTCATGCCTCCCCCCCCCCCCCCCCGTAGCGCCGCCACTGTTTTAGGGTAAGTTCGGTAAGACCGGTCGGGGTTTTGCTATGAGTTGGCGGTGAAATTCAATTCCCATCTGTTTTCCCGTAAGACATGTTTAACACTTTTAATGAGGCCTACTTCTGTTAACAGTAACGATCTTACTTTCAGGGAATTTTCCAATGAAATTTTTATTCCTTCTGAAATGAAAGAGAATCATTAAAAGATATAAATTTAGAGGATTAAAGTCTTGTAACGGAAACTTTTCTGACGAAAAGGAAAAAAAGGCAATTAGTCAGGTTTAAAGATCGGGTTTCCCCCCCCCCCCCCCGAGTACAATCGGGGAATCCCCATGAGCAGAATGAAACATATCAGACGTGAGTAGGTCCAAGAAGGGCCCATTCTGCGAGGGTACTGGTATGTAGGACTAAGAAAAAATCATCATGTCGCCTTTAAAAGCAAATTTGTTTGGAATTATTCCAAAAATAACATTCACATGATTTGTTCTAACATGTTCGTGATTGATACTCTGACGTAAGTTTATGCATATCTCAAATATTTAGCAGTTCACTATAAAGGGAACGAAACCTTGGGAAAGAACTAAACCTTGGTTGGCGACGAAATCTTAAGTAATTAGGGGAACCTGCCTCTAACTTAGCTGAAAAAAACGTAAGGTCATGATGCTCTTTTTTTTTTTTTTTAAATTTAAAGAGTTGTCATTATATATATAGACCGTATTTACGAAGGGCAGATGTTTGGAGTGTTCACTTACTGCTTCAAAAATCCTTTAGGCTCTCGTAGGTAAACCCCGAACGGTGACCTTGAGAACTATACTGACGTCATTCCTTTGTAGTTCATTCAACTGTTGAATAAAGAAAGACCCAACTTTAATATTCCTAAGAGGAACTTAACACGAGGCGGCAGTTGAACATTAGTTCTTCCTGGGATTAACAATGGTTGGGCTGTTTAAATGCTTGCAGAAGAATTTATTCGATTATATCTGCTTATCTTAATTTTATGACTTAAATATCAACATTGCGTGGCATTGAAGTTATCGTGCTATTTTAACGTACGGGTGGTCTGGAAGAAAATTAAACAGAAAAATTCCCCGACTTGATGACGTAACTCGTAATGACAAGGAACATACTCATAGTATCACAGAATCACGCGCAGTCTTTAACAAATGTGGTAGGCACAGAACCCTGGCCGTCTAACGACCACGCGTTCCACTTTCCTTAACCTTGGGCTTGAAAGTCCCACAATCAATGTATTGCTAGAAACAGTACAGTACTTTTACTCCTTACGAGCTGTAAGGCGGAAAACTTCTTTGCTTTGGCCAAGACCACACTCCCAACTTGTACTTATCCCATACGCAATCAATGTAGGATGGAAGTCATACACAATCAGTATAACGACTGTTGTTACATTATTGCTATAATTCACTTGTTTTCCAGCAACTTTTTTTCGCGGTGGACGCCTCAAGAGTGAAAGGACGCCGGCTGAGTATGAAGCGATTTATGGCTATCTGGGAGTATTATTTACCCAAATGTTTCAGCACACCAGGCAATATTCCCTCAATTGTAGCTATCAGGCAAGTGATGATGGGCGCCACTCGAGCCCCTCCACCTCCATCCCGACCGAGGGACCTATACGGCACCACTGGCAGGGAGTCAAAAAGAGATACATCAAATTGGATGTAACTTAGACGACCAATTACCTTTGAAGGCTTCGATAAGAGTTTCGGAGGGGGGGGGGGGTTCTATGAATCATGGATGTTGGGAGAAGAAATGAGGAGGGTGGGGGGAACTTTAAATTGATCAAACTTAGTTTGGGGAATTTTTTTACTCCTAGAAAAAGAGCTTTAATACAGTGGCGTAACCGGGCTGTTTCATTCAAGTTGATGGGGAGGTAGAAGGCAAAGCTTTGGAGGTGTGAACAGTAATGACACCAAGAGGAGCGTCACTATCTCGTAGCGTACAGAAAAAAATTCGGAGGAAAAATAAAAAAATGGCACTTCCTGATCTGTCTGGCCTTGTGAGTTTTACCTCTTTAGAACTCAGGTTCAAATAACTTTAAAGTTAAACTGCAAATGATGTTGAGTGGATGATAAAAGAACTTCATCGGTGAATAATTCTTGCTATTATCGCTGGCTTGTTTTACACAAACAGTGAACTATTCAGGGCTGTTTTCTGTTCAGCTCCTGTTTCCAGAGGAAAATTTCACACAGAGTCTAGATGACTACTTATTTTTTTTTTCTTTTACATTTTTTCTTTTCCAAGTTGGTGAGTTTTCAAAGAGGGAGGGACAAGTCACCCCTTACCGCCCGGGCACTCACGTCCATTCTCTGAATCGCTCTTCGTTCACGAAAATTACATTTTTATAATCGTTTGTCTTCTGAGGCACGATTAAAAGTCTTCATACATCGTGGGTGCCCCATATATAACCTGCAGAAAGACATCTTGCAGCCCTCAACTCCCCCCCCCCCCCTTTGAAGAGAAATAAAATCGAAGAGTAGAAGAAAAACATTCAAACGAGAGGGAGAAAAAAATCGTTATCCACATAAAACCTTGTGATAGCATATATGATAGCAAACGCCATGTTTCCGTCCATACTACCTGTACCAGTATAGACTACAGCCTAAAAGGAAGCTACAGTAGTATAAAGAGAAGGTAATTAAGGGCAGCATTGCAACCTCTATGGCCCTTTAAGAAGTTCAATGGAGGTAATATGGGCCCTTGATTCAAAAAGGTTGGCCATCTCTCAGGCCATAAATAATTCACCCATAATTCGTCATGAGTTAATAGTAATTTACACCATAGCTACGGTTTGTTTTGCTATTGGGTCGATGATCTGATAGGCTGCCGTATATGACCTAGAAGCTCATTTGTTCAATGGTTTAGAAGACTGTCGTTAACGAAGTTTTTTCGTTGTGTAAGAAGTAGATAACTTCTACACAATAAATATGCAAACATGCTTCTCAACCCGCAGCCCCTTGATCGGTAGTGGGAATTTCAGCACTATAGTAATACGTAGCTACAAACTGCACTCATTCTGCAAGAGTATATGATGCATTTCACAAAGTTGATACACACGAATCACCAATCAATCGATCAATCAATCAATCGATCAAACAATCAATCAATCAATCAATCACAGCGTCAGCAATCAGGGCATCTTCCAATTTGTTTTGTAAGATTTCACATTCCCCCCTCGAGACATACATATCATACCTCATATCATATCACAAGGTTAGGTCACGGTCCGAACAGGGAAGTTTTATACGTCATAGACTTGTGTGGAAGTTGTTAGGAAATTAATTCTTGTCTTGAAACCTTTTTTTTCAGTAACTTATGTCATTAATCATAAATCTGTAATGCACAACCACATTATTTTTGCCCTGTGAAGAGGTATAGTCCAGTGACTGAGACGTTTAGAAATAAACATTAATTCCCACTTTAAAATAGTTAAAAGTAGAGTTAAAAAAAATTTAGTTATTTGTTTTGTCACCAGTCTCCTAATTTTGATAGAGCAATCATTCTGTTCTATTAATTCCCCGTATTGGATTTTCCTTAAAAATTAATTTATTTATTATTTTTTTTATTTCAGCGGATTCACGTCAACCGTGTATAGTTCTTTGAAGTCAAAGTGCAAATTGGACTTAGCTTGTTCAATATTTATTTATATATGATTTAGTGTTTGTTGTCTGCAGTTATATAACCGGTCTGGAATTGCTGTATTGAGTAGCGGATAGAAAAAAAAAATAGAAAGCGGGACTAGGCCTATCGATCGTCGCATGACAGAACTACAAGAAATAAAAAGAGGAAAATTGAAAAAAAGGGGGGACTTAGTATTTAAATATAATTGCACAATCCAAAACAAGTGAAGTGACAAAGGCCAAACGCTGGTGTTCACGGTATTCAGCACGTGAATTAAGTATTTATGAGGCACTTATACATTACAACATGGCACCCGTGGCTGTTCTCAAAGAAGCTTATGATCTTTGTAGATGCGTCTGTTTATTAGACCTCATGTCCTTAAATAAATCGACGCCTTCAGTTCATATGCAAGAAGGTAAACCCAGGCGACGTTCATCTATACGGTGTTGCACGTTGTAATGATACTTTGCATGGACGAATAATCTGCAGTGAAAACGACTTGAGAAAGTTGACAGAGTCGATAATGAGGCTGTAAAAAAAAAAAAAAACAACTCATGATTGGTGCATGGTTTTGATTTTATTTTGTCCCAGAACAGATAAACAGCTGTAAAAAGCATTCGTCGGGCTAATAATGATAAACTTTTATATCATAGAAATATTCCGCGAGCACATTCACCAGAAAGCAGTCACTGAATTTATTTATTATCATGCTCGATATTAGGAATTCCAAGTGGACAATATAGGTTTAACTGTGGTGGCCACTTGTCCCATACTCTGCATTACCAGGCTCCTGAAACCCATAGGATACACCAGTGGTCATATTTCTTTGTAGATGCCGATGAAGAGATTCACAATCGCCATTTTGGATTATGAATGAGAGACTCTCTACTAGCCCCCCTCCCCCTCTCTCTCCCTCTCTCTCTCTCCCTCTCTCTCTCTCTCTTCTGAACTGCTTTCCACCTGTTCACAAGTCAAGAAGTGGTTTTAACGGCGCTATGAAAACATCACAAACTTGGAATTTATGAATCGCTATAAAAGTGATCAGAGGAAATCAAATCGGTTTCGAACAGAAAAGATGTACAATTTAAAACAAAGGGGGTTCTCAAGGTATTAACTGTTTATAAAATACTATATTATTCGTTAATTTGGCTTTCTGCAAGTCATGATTAACAACCCACTTGTGAAGTAACCATACAAAAAAGTAAAGAAACACTTATTACTCTCCTCTTTGTTAGAAAATGAAGACAATTGATTGTTTTTCCATTTTACTAATATACTCTTCGACATGCTTCGTTCGGGGATATTTTTTTTTTTTGCTCTTTAGACTATATGAAAAGAATTGTTCCTTTTAATACCAAACTCAAAAATAATGGTGACAAATAATACCATCCCTCTTTAGGATCAAATAACAACCGTCCTTTATGTTTATTCTTTCAACTTTGACGAAGACCACACGATAAGAAAGGGTGAACGTGTGGCCATTGTTTGTTCTTTGTTCAATCTGTTTTTGTCATGCCTGCTATTTCAGCGTTATTACTGATATCGGACGGTGTCAGAAGTCACCTGAGAGCGAGATTATACCTACCAGAGGTGTCACTTGTGGACACGGTAACCGTCAGACTTCAAGGTATGGAATCCTCCCACGTGAATAAATCAGATGAGCGAATAAAGGTCACGTGACACTTAACTGTTTCCGGGGTTTTCCCGAAGCAGTTTCTTCAATGACATGACAAATACCACTTCGGCTTCAGTCTACTATTATGGTAATTGAACTAAAAATGAAAGAAAGGGAATCGTAAACAACAAAATTGTTCCACTAAATATTGGTAGGTTTGACAACGATATGTTTCGTAGGGTTTTTTTTTTTTTGGTTCCTTCGCCGTAAAGATTTATACTTTTACGAAGACAATTTAACCCGGAAAGGCAGTCATGGAGTGTCGTAATATCCTGGATGCATCTTGTGTTTAAAAATATAGTTTCAGAGGAAATACAATAAATTCACATCGATGAACCAAACATATATAATGCAATCCCAGGTCCACGGAGATATCATTCAGCTAACGCTGTTCAGACCTGGCTCAATCGGTCATCAGAAAATCGCCGAAGTAACTTGGGGATACCAGAGCAAGACTCCGTGTACGACGCAGACACAAGTCTAAGAAAAAGGAGAAAAATCGAAGAAATACACCATGGTAAGTTTAGAAAATTAGTTGATTTCACCAACAGACCCCCCCCCCCTCCCCCGCGGCAGCGGACCGACTTTTCGTCATTCTTATGTTAATATACACATTCAATCGAAAATTTGAAGTTCAGAAGAGTGTTTGAGGGAGAAAATTTTGCAATTGAAATGCAACACCATTGAACTGTTCTCAATGTTGTTCATAGGTTAAAGTAAGATGCAGCTACAAAGCATTCACCGATTACGTAATCTCCCTTTAATGCTTCTCAACGGCCCATAAAATGCGTCAAGTCAGCCTGTACAGTGGCTTGACATTAGTAGTGTGCCACAGTCTTTCCTTTGTGTACTGAGATGACTGTGTAAGGAGGTAAAACAAAAAGCAACAGCAATATAAATGTTTCTCATTTGATGGATGGGGGGGGGGGGTACAAATCAGTTTGTTGGTGTCAGGGAGCGCCAAACTGTCCAAATGAGTTATGCTGAATTCTGAGGAATTTCCAAGGCCCCTAACAATCCATGGTCTCAACCAATCTGGCGGGAAACCGCCTTTTGCATAATCGATTTTTACCTTAACATGAAGAAGGTGTTTAAAATCTCTGAAAGTTTGCAGAAGGAATTCAGTGCGTTTTGGTTAATGCGTTGCTCAAAATTTGATGCACAGATTATAAGAAACTCATGAGGGAGTGCACTTGGCAATGCTTCATAACGAATCGGAAAAAAGTAACTCCCCTTCTTAAATTTCCATCTCATATTAATTCATGGCTTTACCCATTTTCGTAACTCATGACAATTCCATGAAGAGCGTTGTTATTTGTCGATATTTCATTTATTTATTTACTCCCTTCTAATTTTTTTTTTCTCAACTCGTGTATGGTTGTTAATCACGTACTTTGGTGAATACTCTTTAAGGAATACTCATGTGCTGTTGTTTTACAATGTACGTGTTGCAAAACTTTTACTGACATGGGAAGTGACAATTCGCACACACAAATATTTATCCTTCTTCATGCAGGACATTCATAATGTAATGTTCGGCTGAAGGGTGCATACATTAGTGTTTACTATATGTGAATGTTGTAGACATCTGGGTGAGACGTGAAGAACACTCCATAAACTCTCGCATGTCAACTTCCTCTGACTATGGAGCTGTTCTTGGCAAAAGTTTCGAAATTTGATCTTTGATGACAGGGTAGCGTTAAATTCACAACGAATCTTCATTCCATTTGAAAAGACTGATACAAAATTTAAAGCTTTTTCATGATTTTGATTACGGGACCGTCATTTCCTTTATATATCTTTTGTTGTTTTGTTCTGTCTAGGAATCATTTTTGCTATGTTCACCTTCACTGAGAATTGCCGCTATCACAAACTCAAGTGTCCTTCAATTTTTTCCAATATCACACTGCAATACCCTTTCGTTTCAATCACTTTGTCAGGTTTTTCTTATTAAAGGCTATCAAATCTTCACGGGCAAACATTCCAATGTAATTGCTTTTCCTCTTCTTGATGAGCCTATTTTGTAACATTCAAACTGAATGATGTTAATATATGATATTGAACGATATGTCTCGTGGCGTTTACCGTAGTTTCATCCCAGTAAAGACTGATTTTAACTAAGCCTACATTTTGGCCTAACTGGGAGAAATTTTCTGTCATATTCGTACACCTCTTTCACATGCGACATATGATATTCGATATTCTGAGCAGGCTTTATAATGAATCTCCTGTTCCTGTGGGTATACTCCTCCATGCCCCATACCCACCGTAGAGTTTACAGTGCCGCTGTTTGCAGTTGACGTCTATTTAGTTCTAAAAGATAAGGGACTAAAAATGAAATATTCTAAATGTTACCTTGTAATGTTTCAGTTTTACACCTACACCTGATTTGCGCTTAATTAAGTGAAGGCAGAGCCGTCAGTGGAACTTTTATTGAACTTCGTGTCGGTGTGGAATCTGGCGATTTGCCATTCATGTTGGTAGTCAAACATCAGTGCCGACCAGAGACGTTGAGGTTAAACCCATGAATGTAGTCATTATTTAAAACGAAAACAAAAAACCGTTTTATCTTTAACTGTCGAATTTGCGTCGATGCAGTTAAAGATTATTTCCAATATTCCTTCTTTTTTCAGCATTCGAAAGCATTTTCAACTATCTTTGCTGTTGCCATGACGACGTTGGTGATTGGCAGTGAGGGGAATGCCATCCCTTCATCTTTTCCTATGATAGGAGAATGCTCCTTCCCCGACATCCAATCATACGACCGTTACCTCGAGACGCAAACGAGTTACTATCCGTTCGAGTCCGTCTACGGGATCCAGCTCTTCAACGAGACTCAAGACCAACGTCGAGACATCAATCACGAGATCAACCCTTACAGCGGGATCCTCGGCAATCAGATCAACAAGTGCCCCACGGACCAAAAACCGTCTCTTCAGGTCCCCTCGAACGCCGCCTCGGACGGTGCATGCCCGTGGGAATACGAGATCAGTCATGACCCCGACAGGATCCCGACAACAATCGGCATTGCCAGGTGCCTATGCGACGGATGCCTGGACCCAACCACAAGCAAATCTCGACCAGACCTGAGTTGTCGCACAGTCACCTACAACATGAAGGTACTCCGACGTCAAGGTTGCAGCAATGGGCTGTACCATTACAGAGCGGAAACGATGGAGGTGCCAGTGGCGTGTGCTTGTATGCGACTTGGCGCGTGAGTTATCTTAAGTGCGTTAATTAAAAAATTCTCGATTGAAGGAATGGCCGAACAGCAATATGATATTTGTGCAATTGGTAAAATCCTTTCTACATTAAGTTTTTTTTTCTGTGCTTCAATTTATTTACTCAGAATATTCAAGTAGGATGTGAGGGGTAGTGGTGGGGACGAGGCAGGGGTTCGACGCCTCGGCCAAGGAATCCTGGTTTCCATTTACAAAAGCGGCGAGGAGATGAGAGTGGCATGCGTATTTTTCAAAATTGGTTTCTTTTAAGACAGTTAAATACTGAATAGTATTAATGGCAGTGTTCATATCAGTATTATTTAAACCATCTCCACCTCAGACGATCTGAGTTAAAAGGAATATGGACAGTTTTATCGTGCCTTAACGATTTGATTGTGAAAGAGATCTGCCTCTCTTGATATACAGTCTTAGGACAAAGGACACCAGACAGAAATGCGTGTACAAAATAGGTTTTATTTAGCCTAAGTGAACGGAAATTCAACGGCATTAGTAGGCTGTGAAGGAAGGGTACAAAACAAAATAAGACGAATCTCACCAGTTTTTGAACACTATCTGAGGCAGACAATGCAGTTTGAATATGCACAGTCCGGTAACTAATGTGGTGAAATCTTTAACATCACCGCATCTGATTCGTGGATGTGACAAAAATGGTTCCCCCCTTCACTTACAATCGACGGATTCAACGATTGTTGCGTCAGAGTTACATGCATTCATTATATATCTTCATCACGAAGCAATAGGATACGGAATCCAGTGGAAGCTACTTTCGTAACACCTTATCAGGATCAACATTTCTTCCAAGTGTGCCAAAAGACGAAAATACTTAAATGACTTGATTTGGACGTTGGTTTCGGTATTTTTATCTCACTTATCACTACAATTAGATAGTAAATGATAATTAGGATGATTTCCGATATGTGTTCACCTACCAAAGTTAATAGAAGTGAACTCAGATATCTGCAATAGCTCCCAGTATGTCGAAAATCGGAGACCCTCCTTGTTGATATTGGTTTAGATGTGTCTTCGTCTCTTTTCCCCCTTTTTTTTTCTTTCTCGTTTGACACAAATCACACCTTTTCTATTCAATTTGTAGACATTGTATTTTGTATAATTATTACTAATATTTATTTATTTATTTTACTTATCTCTGTGATTCTTCGCCCCCCCCCCCCTACCATTTTAAGAATGGTCTGAACTTTCTGCCGATCTGCTGTCTGCATCTAAATGTCTAGGCAAATCCAAATTCCGTCTCTGAAATAAATGATGTATAAGTATGCACTGTTTTCTATGAACTCTGCCGACCATCATACA
Source organism: Stichopus chloronotus (assembly GCA_021234535.1). NCBI lineage: Eukaryota > Metazoa > Echinodermata > Holothuroidea > Aspidochirotida > Stichopodidae > Stichopus > Stichopus chloronotus. The sequence goes on from CM037839.1 coordinate 12,600,662, forward strand.
ATCTGAAACTGTTCATTGTAGAAAAGAACACTCCGGTGTTCTGATTGATCATGCGCAGTTTCTGTGACATGTAGACCGAAAAAAAAGGATGTAGGCCTATACTGTTTTGCATATTTTACTTTACTTTCATAAATTATTTTGAATACGGATTTAAACATTTTCTCTTATTTAACGTTATAATTTGCTTGTTTATTTATACTTTGAGACTTTCGAGAAAATTTATGATGTTCCAAAGGGAACTTTACATGTGCTATGCACGAATACATGTCCCTCAGTAAGAGATTGCAATATATTCACTTAGGCGAACAATAATAACTAATATTTGACTATTTCTTATAAAATATGATATTCTAAAATAAACTTAAGTTAAGACTGCAAAATGCTTCGAACTCATAAGTACATAATCTACCATCATATCAGTGTACTATTTCTTTAAAGTTTTCTTTTATTAAAATTTATGACTTGTGGTTCATATTTCAGTAGGTAGAGGAAATTCATTTGTTTTTGCGTTATTTCAATTAGTAACAAAATACTAATAATATTTAAATTTTATCTAAATGTATTTAAGTAAAGACGAATATGGAGTATAAATTGTTAAATTATACACACTGGTAATAGAAACATACAAAATATTAATTTAATCATAATCGAACATTCAATATTATTCGATTCTTCTTTGCGATTTAAAATATTTTTTGAACTTTTGTCTACGAAAGAACCTTTAAGCTGTAACGTTTTCACAATTTTAAAATAACACAATTAAGTGTTGAATCAATGAAAATTAAGTTTGTCAGTTAATTTTGTACAATCATGAATATTCAAACTGTTTTCTCAGCTAAACAAGAAAAAGATGCATGCTGTGGCTCGAAAGTGATAATTTCGTGCGGAATTAAATGTATCGTTGATAAGTAGCAACAAGCATTACCATAGGCAACATATGAAAATGAAATTACTAGTTTTTAAGAATACTATGAACTGATTTTTTAGGGGAAAATTAGGTGTCAGCTGGAAATATGAATGCAATTGTCATACATTGTGCGTCCTAAATTGCTTTTTATTAGAAATGTAACGAAAGATTAAAAAAAGAAAGGATTTTTTGGCTAACTAATTGGTAAAGTCTTTTAAGCATTTTGTTTCTATTCTGCTAAGTTCTTCATAATTTTTAAACAAATTGCACGCCCGAAAACAGCATAAAGAAATTGTTTTCTTTTTTTTCGTTTCCTTTGTGTGTGTGTGTGTTCGTGTGCCCTTGATTTCGGGTGGGATCTAGGATCGAAACAATAGATTTTAGGTCCTCTGTAGAAAATTCAATAGATTTCTCCTGTCCTCTCAAGATTAACAAGAGAGTCTATTGTTAAGGTTAGGGTTGAGGAAGAAAAAAACGAAAGAAAGGACAATGAGGTTCTCGGAATGAATGGAAAACAAAGCTGTATGTGTGTATGTGTGTGTGTGTGTGCACGAGTCAATTCGAAAATGTAACATGGAAATAATCATATCTTTAGATACAAGGTATTACTTTTAGGGGAGTAGACAGAATTGTGTTTGAAGAGGAGATGGCACATGAATGAGGGGGCCGCCCGCATATGGAAACCGCTACAGCAGTTATTAGCCTCCGGGACCAAAGTTAAGTCATGCCTCAGTAAACCATTCCCTTGAGTTCCTTTTAGATTTCAGAGATCTGTGTATCGATTTTGGACTAGACCATTTAGATACAGGGTAGATAAATATTATAGTTCTTGAAAATCAGACCGTTTTGATAGAAAATTCTAAACCCTGCCTTGGCTATTCATAATCTGCTGTAATAACTCCTCATAACAATGATCAGCGCAACATACATATCATTTAGTAATTTGATCATTAAGTCTCCTGAACTCTTGCCTAGACTAACCCTCCTGTGAGAAGAGTAGCACATTCCACGTGCAATGAGACGGAAATTTCTGCAAAGAGTTCACTATAAAATAAATCTCAATTTCCCTTTAAATTAAACATCAGACAAGAAGTTATGTAATGTATCTTTGTAGTGTTAAAAATGGTTTAATGTGAAAAGGAAACGACTTGGTTCATTTTTAAGGCAGGAAATATGCAATCTTACAGACCCTTTTCAACAGTAGCCCAGTTTTGTCTCAGTCACCGGGGTTTCTTCTTTCAACTAACCGAAAAGATTTTTTACGTCATTGAAAGGTAATTTCCCAAGTATTTGTATTCCGTTGGGACAAATGTTAACTCCTATAGTCTAACAGAATAAGAAGTTACCGCGGCAAAAAGTACACATTTTAAATATCATTTTTCCTTACCTTCATGGGCCAGGGGGTATGAAATTTCTTTTGGCCCCTCTGGGCCATCGGTTGTTACCCCACTGACTGATTTATATAGACAACTTCTTGAGGAAAGACTGGTACACTTTCAGTTATTTGTGTTTGGACATAGCAATGGTCATACAACTCGCTGTTACTCAATTGAAACTGTATACGGATATGAAAATCTGAGGTTTTTCACACTTTCGACTGCAAAAGTTAGTAATTCGACTGCTAAATTTAAGTTATTATGACATCCCACCTGAGGTTTACTGATATCTACATCATGCCTCGAAGATAAATATGTTCTGACATGTTTCGAAAAGCGAATATGCATTTACATAAGTTGCATACAGGGATAAATCTGCCACGAAGGCCTCTCCAATCACACTCTTATTTCACATATGATTAAACAAGGGATCAGGTTTTATTACCTTAGTGTCAACGGAATATCCAATCACAAGGCAATGAACAGTGTGGCAACTATCGTAACTGAAGGTATAAAAAAAATGAAACTCACAGCAAAAGTTTATGATAATCTAAACTGTTGCATTGTCCAACCAAAATGGACACAGCATGATTTGGAAGCACGATTCAAGGTAGCGCATAAATATTGTGCATCGGCAGCTGGCCTACTGCTAAAATTTTAGGCCGAACAATAATTTTAGCAGAACCTGGTCATGTGGTAAATGTTGAGGAAGGAACTTCGCGCGCGCAATTACCCACCGTTTTCGTCTTTGCACAAGCTAAGCCAATTATGTAAAAATAATAGTTATTTTACAGTGACCTCACAGAAGAAACAAAGAAACAGAAGAATATATATATATATCTTTGCGAAAACGAAACCCATTTGGAGTAACTAATCCTTCCATTCTTCCAACATACAGAAGCAAAATGTTTACGAAACCACTTATTTGACTGTGAAGCAAATGAAACTTACATTTCATTTTACAACCTACAGAACAATTTCACTTGCCATCCTTCATCATACATGTTGTTTACATCCCCTCCAGTTTTAAAGGATGGTACATACCTAGAGCACATATTGTGCAAGTTCCTATTTCAGTGTCCCCACCCCTCCTCTGCGAGTGTTATCTTTTAGAAGGCATGTCCGTGTGCAATTTGACTGAAACTACGCGATTATTGCGAAACTGGGACCCACCCAACCCACCGACATACACGGAAACATATCACGACGGTATGGTACATTTAAAATAACGAAGAACATTTTGTTCTTGATTGGCGGTTGCCTAGTCTCATCCTAACTCAGAGATGGTCAACTTGCGGCCCTTGGAGAGGCATCTCGCGGTACCTTAAAGGGGAAATCATGGTTTATTTTCACAATTTGTTTCACCACAATTCCCCTCCGGCAGTGGCGGCGCTACGGGGGGGGGGGGGAGGAGGGGGAATTTGCCCCTCCAGATTGTTTCCTTGCCCCCCAGTTGCCCCCCCCCCAGTTGCTCTCACCCTTCCCAATCAGATCTTGTACTCATCCAAAATTAATTTAATCACAAAACTATGTGTTGGCATTAGACTGAATAAGAACAGCTTCCGGGGAACCATGATTGATAAATGCTTAATTTATGTTATACAGGCTGCCAGTTTTCATATCATGCCCGTGGCCACTTCAACAGTAGGCCAGCCTGGTCAGACCAATTTTCTCTGGAATGTTTACCGTCCAGCATAAGGGAAGCCCGGGTTTGTTTTCCTAAATATAGGAATGTCGTTGGCTGCATCATAATAAATATGTTAATAGTAGGCCTCACTTTTTATTACTATTGGTAAGTACTGCACATTTTTATAGAATAAAGTGACTGGAATGGAAGTGTATGTAGCCTATGTGTGTGTTTGCGTGTGTTTGTGTGTGTACTCGGTGGCACCGCGTAAATGTGAAATGGTACTCCCAAAGAAAAAAGTTGGGAACCTTGGTCAGTACGGTCAACCGAAAAAATAAATAATATAAAAAATAAATAATATACCTCTCTTGGGACTTAATTTTCCACCCACAGATATGCTAAAACCTCAGAGCTTCCGGAGGCTTCGCCCCTGGACCCCCACCAGGACTTTGCCCCTGGAACCCACCAGGTGCCCTAAGGCCGGCCCCTGGACCCCACCCGCACGGCCTGCGCGTGAAAATCTTTGCTCCCCAACATTTTCCTTTGCCCTCAGTTTGCCCCACCCCCAAGTCTGACATTCTGGCCCCGCCACTGCCCACCAGTATCGTGCAATGACTTATAACTAGCAAATATGATCAAGATTATCTCAAAACATGTGGACAATTTCGAGAAACGAGTCAAATTCGGTATAATCGTATAGAGGTGGCTGTCCTGTCTTTTACATGAACGTTTATTTTTTGTACACGACAAATATTACGAGTTCTCATTCAACAGTAATTAACGCAATAATTACCGTTTCTTCTACCTTCAAACACCTCCCCAACGTCTCTATATTTCGGTGAACAATCAGTTTAGAAAGAAAACTCAACCAAAGGAGAATTTTTTCAGTCAAACCCTGATTTCCCCTTTAACACTCTTTTGGACAGACACGAAAAGTAAAGCGGATAAGACAAAAAGAAAAGAAAAAGAAAACAGAACGAAAGAAAGAAAGGAAGGAGGACAGTAATGAAGGTATTATACATATAAAATAAAATGATTGGAAACAAATGATGTACATATTTCAGCAACTATTTGTTGTTCAAATATATCCAGATAAGTAAATGTCATACATTTGACTTCTCCATCTAAAACTGTCGTTTAAGTCCGAGTACCAAAAATTTATTATTAAAGGCTGTATTGCATCACCCTAAGCTATATTTTTACTTCCCTGAAAGGAAAAATTCTCAACTGGTTCTAAGTAACAGTACTCTTAGATTGCCAGCAAGTTCGAAAGATGCAGAGCAGCTCGTATTACACAGCATACACAGGGATCCATTGTTTTGATTACATATGTGGAGGAATGTAAGACAGGCTGAGGGAGGGACTAGAGGTAGGTGGTTGGGAGAATTGAAACTGTCTGGGGTGATGTATTACAGCCTTTAAGTCGCAGAACCTACACCGTCTACTGAAACCTTAAGTCTGCTAGTTATCTCACTTTCCTGCCCATCCTCCACAATCTCTGGATTTTTTTTTTTTTTTGGGGGGGGGGGGGGGAGAACACCATTGGCAAACGTTTATTTTTGTCCATACCACCAGAGGGTTATGGTACAAAGAGAAGGCTAGAAGAGGTATAGCCTCACAATCTGTGAGGCCATCCACGAAATTAAAATGCTTCAGTGCAGTCCCTTGGTTCACTAAGTTTGGCCACCGCTGTTATAAAGAGATAGAGATCTTTGGTTGGATCACCGAATGCAATTCTTAAGCACTCCCCCGAATACAACTATACCCTCTTCTCGCTTATCAACTCCACAATTGTAACCAATTCCAGTGTTTCTGTTTGTTTTTTTATACAAATTCAGTCCAAAATTTACGTAATTTATGTTATTTCTCGAAGTGGCAATTTTACCCTGTCTACAAAGTAACAGTGATACGAAAGTACGAAGATACGAAGGCTGACAAAAGTGGGGGCTCATTCTGATTGAAAAAATCGGAATGATATGAAGTTAAGAATGTTCTGAAGTTCGTCTCCGACGATTTTGTTTTCATTTCTTTTCTTTTTTGTTAATTAGTAGTAAGTTAATAAAAACTTGTTTCTACTTTGACGTCAAGCTTTCAAGTCAGAAAACGTGGAAATGGATTGCATAATCGATATTTGCATGAATGTGTTATTTTATTATATTCTTGTTATTATTTATGAAGTGTTCAATTTGTTGATTAAACATTCTTGAAAGATTTAAAAATACCAACCCCCCAAATTAAAAAACACAAAAAAGAAAAAATTAAATAATGAAGCAGACAAAACCGCAGGCAAAATACAACTACATACAAAATTGTGATAACAGATGAAGCAATAACAGAATTAGTCATTACTAAATCGTTTGTTGAAATTATCCAGATTTTGTTTGAAAACAACGGGAAAAAACAATTGTTAGCCCCCCAAAATTAACAAATAGTTTATGTATAGAATATCTTTCACGCTTTTGGAACACAAGATCTCAAAATAAAGACTTTCTGGATGCTTTAAACGAAGCCGAGCAGTGCCAATAATAATAGTGAATAATAATAATGAGTAATAATGGTAATAATAATCATAATAATAACAACAACAACAAAAACAATGACAACTGACAGTAAGTGCCGAATGTGCACAGACACAGATGAGACCGTGAGCCACCTCCTGGCTGGATGCCAGAAACTTGCAGCCACTGAATATCTGGAGCGGCATAATAAAGTAGCAGCTGCCCTACACCTTGAAATATGTCGAAATTACGGTATTCCCACTGCTGAGCAAAAACCATGGCTGCATAGCCCAGAAACAGTCAATGAAACAGATCGATTGAAAATACTGTGGGACTTCGAAGTCAGAACTGACAGGGTCATAACAGCAAGGAGACCTGACATAATTGTGGTAGACAAGCAGGAAAAGAACGCCAAAATAATAGATGTTGCGATCCCCCTTGATAAGAACATACGACTTGAAGTTAGAACTACAGAAAGTATGGGATGTGAAGGCAGAGGTGATACTAATAGTAATCGGGGCACTGGGTGCAGTCAGTATCATCCTGGAAGGCCATCTCCAAAGGGCACCCGGAGAACATGACATGAGGAAACTCATGACGGAAGCAATCCTCGGCAGCGCCCACATCCTCCGAAAGGTGCTTGACCTCCCAGGATCCGGGTAAGATCCCGATGTCAGCACATGTGAATCCAGCTAATAGAGCTGTGGAAGAGAAGGAAGTAATAATAATAATGATGATGACGATGATAATGTCCCTAGAATAGCGACTGCTGTGCTGATATACAGAGAAAAATAGTTACCAAAGCCGAGGAGCATGCATGGACAGGAAAGACACGACTACCAAAGTTTGAACATTGAAAACTGAAGTTAACAGGCTTAATCTTCCTGGGATCATAGGTTGTAACAAACATTGGTCGGATCATTATTTCTTCTTTAAATGTATACTTATAGAAGCCACTTTATTCAGAATTTTCTTAACTTAACTTAAAATTAATGCAAACGTCCACGTAAACAGACATATGCCAGCGACCAAGAAAGGCTAATTTATGTAAATGAGGTAATTCTTATTAGCATACCATACACATCATGGTCCTCAAAAATACAGTTTTTCGTATGAAGAGATGGATTTGTCCAACGCTGTAGACGGCCTATGTGCATTTCTCTCAAACTTTGCCCGATGTCCCAGTGAGAAGCATACTGATTAACATACATCTTAGAGCAACCTCTCGTTGGGAAACATCAGTGGAAATTGTTTTTCCTTCCATGAAATATTCAACTTAAAGCCGGACGGTTATTTTTTCTTTTGAGTACCGCAGAGGGAACTTTTCTATTGTTTTTTTTTTCCACTCAGTGGGGCAATCGCCGATATTTTCTCATGGTTCGCACTCAGTTCTTTTATAAGATTAAAGTTTTGTAAAAAACTGTTAAGGGAAACGGTTTTAGCTTAACGCCATTCTTTTCATTCATTATATGGTATTCGACATGTTGTGGCTATGATCATCTATTTTCGTACGTTTGAAAATACAGTTGTTTTCCAACTACAGAAATGGGTAAATAATTACAAAAGACAAAGATTTTCGACACACGATGTAACTTTATAAAAACAACCAACCGAAGTGGCTGGCTGTCCTAAGTTCCGTCACCCCTATGTTCCGACACACTTATATTCCGACAGCAGCGTGCTAGTAAGATCCTCTGGGACCCATGGACAAGAAGCAGTGTTTGCCCCCCTCCCCCCCCCCAAAAAAAAAGAAAGAAAAAGGTGTTTCACTATCCGAATTGAAATGAGCTCTTTCCAGACATCACTGGACACATTTACAGTTTGCAATTACGTAGTGTACCGGTACTACATGCGACAATATTTCATCAGGGAGGTGCAATTTAGAGGGAGTTACGACTGGAAGTTACATTTATGCTAAACCTGTTCGATTTTCTCGGGTATAGTAAAGGTTCCAGTTCATAAGGGATGAGTACGGCTTAAACCACCCTGTAACTTTTGTGTCATCCGAATTCTAGTGGGTAACCAAGTAATTTTTCTTCACACCTGCTCATACCCTATAGGATTAGGACAACTTAGAACAATGCTTGTGATGCCAAGGTTGTTGCCGAGATTCAAGACAAGTCTCAGGGCTCACAAATAAAAACAACTGGTTATCTCTTCCAAATCAAGATAGACCGGCGTAAAAAATGAGGTAGAGGACTTTGCCATATGCAAATGATTAAAATGGACATAAGACTACAATTTACTGTAGAATTTTTTTTTTATCAATTTCCGCAAACTGTCGTATTTTGTATTTGGGGTAGCCATGTCCATCAAGTTCAACGACACTGGCCAACAAACGCCAAAAAAAAAAAAAGTGAAAAGTAATTTTGAAGAATAGCGACCGTCCTTATGGACTAAACTTTTCTGATGTAATTGAGGAAGTAGCAGACGACGCGAACCCTCTCACAGTAAGTTCCAAATATAATTTAAGTCAATTGAATCTGTAAGTGGTAAACAAAGAAGGTGTCTTCGGCAGCAACTAGGTAGGTTCAAAGGAAGGAATTAGATGTATCTCATATTTCAACACTGAAGTCTTATAAACTGCGTTGAAAGTATTAAGTAAGCCCTGCATAATATGATCAATGAATCATAACTAGGCCGAAAATCATGCCGGGCCCCTAAATGATGTCTGACGTAATGTATGTGTAGCAACATATAGGAATGTCGGGACATAAGACTTTGTAAATCCTGGGGAGATAAGCCAATAATTACATACAATGGGGTATTTAACTTGATATTTGAGTTCCCTTCCATTATCTACTATCACCTTTACACTCAATTCTCACAGCCATTCTCTCGATGTCAGTATGTGTCAGTATGTGTCATTCTTTATCAGAAAAATGACTGTTTACTGTACAAGGTGAATCGGGTTTTACGATTCCATAATAGCTGTTGTTCCAGTGACTTGTGTGAATGCGCCGCCGGAAGAATACAGTAAAGAAAAGGAGTAGCAGAAGACCAAGGGTTACAAATAGGTTTGTAACTCCCATTTTCCATGAGACATCGACGAGACAAAAATAGGAATAAAAAACAACAATAAAGATCTCCTGTCAGTATTCTGCTCAGGTGGTCCATCAGATTGTTTTCAGCCTGACCATCGCTTTGTTTTTTGTGATATCAGTCAGTGAGAATATACAGGTTATACACCGACTCAGGGAATTCCTGAGTCGGTGTATAACCATGACGTCATTTCCTGCGTGTTGTCTGTCAAATGTGGGGAACTTGACACCACAGTTGTATGAATATGTCCTCATTTCCTTCCGAGACCAAAAGATAGCTAAATTTATTCGTATTCCGCGAAAAAAAAAAAAAAATCGAAGCCAGACTTGTGACGTGACTTTTCGTTAATTTAGGTCGGGTGGTATAGTAAGGTGTTGCCGTCAAATAAAGTAAATGTTTTTGTCCGTGTCATCACAGGATACATAGATAAAGAGAAATTGACAAAAAGAATGTAACCATTACAGAGAAAGAATCCGGTTGTAATTGCTACTGTTTTTCAAAAGAGTAAATATAACTCACTGTAGGCGTCTCACTGTGTGCAAAAATAAATAATACTCTAGTCAGAATTAATCCCTCCTATTGTCCAGTTCGATGAACCATTGAGGTTATAAGTTCACGTAAGTGTGATCAATGATTCCGCATTCTTTTCGCTCCTTTTCAGAACCTTTGCATATCATGCACTGTGCAAGGTTTGGGTGCTTGCGTGCATGATAGGTATGCGTGTGTGTACATTCACATACACTTGTAGTTTTATTTAGTCCAAACCATTGTTTCCACAAGGAAATTGTCAACAATGTCAATATCTATAGAAAATTAAACATTTGACTCTCTGTTTTAAGCGCATGCGTATAGCGTGAATTGCGTTATAGTTCTGAGAGACCTCGAAATCTAAGGGATATTTTGTGCTTTTAAATTTCATCAGATTTCTTTCACTTCCGTTTTCAAACATACCGCCTTGGAAATTTGGGTGGTTTTATACTTTAGTGGATGGTGCATTCTCCTGTGGCACTCACATAAGGTCAACCACTCAACCCGACACCCATTTTCCTTCCTCCTACTCTGACCATTGTGCTTTCAGCTCCGCTTGCAGTGTAATTGCATGATTCGTTTGAATTACCAGTTCAAGTTTTTTTTTAAGACTTGCAGCTTTCTGTAGAATTGCAACTTGGGGGATGACATTTCTAATAACCACGTTAAATACAATGGTACATGTAGCCAGAGGAGCAGACACGGCCCTAGGAGAGACGTCGTGTGGTCCCCTCACCACCTTCGAATAGAAATAAACTTAAATAAATTAAGGAAAATAAAAAAAATAGGAAAAGTAAGAAAGATATTACCCGTATAAGAAGCTGGTCAGATGTAATATTTTGTAGTCAAATCTGACACTCACTACGTTACCACAAATGCGGTTAGTCCCTTTGAAGTTGTCAACAAATTTTGGCATTCATTCGGTAGTCATGTCTAAATGCATTATTACTGTGCTTCATTCACACAACTCTATTGTCAGTCCTCGTTTCACGTTTCGGGGTGGCGATTATTTTTTTTTTTTTACAAAACCTTTCATATAAAGCCAATCAGACAACTCTCCCACCAACTTGCAAACGAATTCCAAATCAAGCCGTACAGGAAAAAAAATCTTTCAGTACTCTTCAAAGGAAAGCACACACAGAGCTGCGCGTAAGATATGCCAGAATGGATTAAGTTCTGAAGAAAATGGAGTTGCGTTACAAGTGCTGGAATCAGCTGTATCATACTGCACATGGTATTCAATGTGGATAAACATCAGAATCGAAAAGCTCTCTCTCTCTCTCTGTTTCTGGCATTCTGTATTAAGTGTGGCCCAGGGGCGTAGCCAGGAGTTTTTTTATGAGAGGAGCAAAATCTATTCATCGTCCATATTTTTGATCACTTTCCGGGAGGGGGGGGGGGGATGGGAGGGTATAAAGAGAGGGGTGTTGCTCTGCCAAGGCTTAAACAACGATTTCAAATCAATCGATCCACAGAGATATCTTGGGGCATGAGGAGAGGTCTAAGGGCATACGAAACCCATCCCCTTTGCCTAAAAATGATCATGTTTGCCCTTCTTAGTTGACCAATTATGGTCCCAAATTGATTTTGTATGACACCTGCAGCCATGAACCTAACAAATGTTAAAAAGTACTGGAGGGGGCTGAGTGCCGTAAGGACTATCTAAGCGAAAACGCGGGCCCAATGGGACAAATCAATGCAGGAAAAATGGTAATACATATCAGATGGGTTGAGATGATACAAGAATCATAAAGAATTATTCATCCTGCTTCATTTATTCTTGGAACAGTCAGCAAATAGTTAGAGGGATTGTGTGCTGAACATACCGTTAGACCCCACTATTTCATTGGGTGGTAATGACCCATTTTAAACATGAAAATAAAAATGAAAATTGGGTTAGGCTGTTTAACATTATCTAATGCAACGAAGCGACGTAGACCCCCCCCCCCGATTGATTTTTTTTTGGGGGGAGGGACGCCAGGGTCATACATTATCTTGTTGCATGCACCTGTAGTGAGACATTTCCAACTTGAAAAAAAAATGAAAAAGACGCAATTTTAAGTGGTAGAATTGTAGTAGAATTGACTTACTTTTAAGAGGTAATAGCACAAATTATTGGTTCGTATAGGAAACAGCTTTAGTTGGTTGGCATGGGCAACCACTGCTTATGAAAAACGCTATGGTCTTTGCACTCAATGTCACTGCGATGGTGGCCCAGAATTTATGGATCAATCAATCCATCGTTTATAAAAAGGAGATTAGGGGTTGGCCAATCACAAGGATGCTTCAGTAAAAGACATCTTTGTGCTGATCTGACAGCATAAGTATCCCTATACGTACCGTATACCGCAACAATAGTCTATACTAACATTCGGTGTCACTGTCACAGTCTGGTTTATCAACTTATGTATGAGATCAGTCGAAGTTGGCGTCCTATACAGTAAGTGAATACCAGTAACACATAGAATGTATCAACGAGATGGTTAAAAACTGTCTGCTGCACTCAAGTGTCAAAATGACCAATATTTAGCAAATAGCATGAATGCAGTTTCACACGACATTCTAAAAATTGACAGACGTATGACTTTTGAAGGATTTCAATAAAATGATGTAACTGAGAAACAATCAAGTTTTTGCCCTCCAGTTTAGCCGAGTTTACTCAGTTATTCGACCAAATACCTGTTAAATATTTAGAGGGGGTGTGGCTTGCATCTTTCATGGGGGGGGGGGGAGGCTCAAATGGCGCCAGTCATAACCTACATGCTAACTGTAGAGCTGCATGATAACCCTAGCGACTTCATCGGTTGGCGCCAGTCGCACCAGAAAATATTGTTTGAAAATATCCCTTGAAAACAACTTCCAAGGTTCCACGGGCGCCCTTCCACTCTTGCGGCCCTCCCTCAACGAAAAGCTGCTGCCCCTGGGCCCTTCGAGTCACCCGCCACTAAAACTATCTAAAGTTACGACAGCTTGTGTAAGCCTGAACAGTCATGACAGGACATTTGGGTGATGTTTAGTATAATATCTGCCTGCATTCTCGTGACGAGATCTTGGGACAATAGCGAAGAAATAACAGAGAATATCGTTCACACATGATGACGTCACAAAAGCACTTGAGTAGTTTAACAACACAATAACGGACAATGAAAAAAAAATCGCTGGTTAATCCCCTTTGAATCAACGCATAACAACATAAGCCACCCACTAATTGGTTTATAGATATTAACCAAACAATTTTGGAGTAATTCCTCCCCCTTGAAGTTTCGATGAGCCCACTTGACCGTCTATTGCGAGCAGGGTTTGGTTTCAAGTCGGTTATTTCCCGTGGCTGTGTGTCTGCCTTATAGAGTTCTAGTCATAATTCGCTATACTTATAAACAGGATTACATAAACGTTGGGAATACATCGTTTAAGCATTAGGCCTATAGACTAGTGTGGAATGTGCAGACCTAGCCTACGTGAAAAGCTCCCCACTTTGGATAAGATACCGTGGCGTTCAACCAACAAACTAACAGGTATACAGGGCGCAAAGAGAAAACTGAATTTCAACTGTGGTGGTATTAGAAAAATGCGAGAACCAAAAATGCAATTAGTGACTCTTAGTGTTGTTACAATGTGCTGTTATTCCCCATGTTTATTAACAGACCGTATTTAATAACAAAACTGACGATTCACTTTCCTACAGTTAAGCAGCGTATTCGTCCTCAATCGATCTTTAAAAAAAAAAAAAAAAAAAAAAGAGAACCCCAATTTTCCTTCTTTTTTTTTTTTCTTGTGGTTGTTACAATCCGTGATTGTGTATCTTCATCCATAATGTGTAACCGACGTGAACTGAGTATTTGATTCTTTCACACTCAAGGTTCCACCATCCACGTCTTGACGTAGGACTGCATGTCATACAGAACCCAAAATAGTCCAGTCATGTCACCCAGTTATTTAGATAAAAAGGGCTAATCTACAATGCACTTCAATTAAATGGTTCTAAGATTCTTAAGTAGTGAATTTTATTTTGCAAGGAGAGAACTTCCGAAACGGAGCATGCGTTTCTAAATCACTTAGTGACAATTTAATGGTGTAATGGAATTCAATGGCGTAATGCAAACCATAAACACTGTGCTGCAGTTCAAGTCAGAACACCCTACAAGAGATTTCCTAAATTGAATTTGCCGAAGCGGCACATGGCGCAATGTTTTTGAGATGATGCGCTACTCAGCGCCAGTTCTATGGCAGGGGTTTAAGTGGAGGGTCCACCTTCTCTTCTGAAGTATTATTTTTGTGTGTTTTAGAAGGGGTTCAGACGAAAAATTGTGCAAACGTTTTTAGTGTGTATAGGAAGTAACATATTTACCATTTTTGAGGCAAAATAACTTTTGTCAGCATGGTTAGAAATGTTCAACTTTTTCAGTACTCCCCAGCACTTTTTGCCCTCCACTCAAAACCACGTTGCACGCCACAAGTGGCGCTCGCTCCGCCATTTGAGGATGTCTCCAATCTACACAGTGTATAGATCCTTTTTTTCTCTAAGGGATGGGTGGACATCGTGAGGGCGGCGGAGAATCAGTGTAGGGAATATGTGGGTCTTGATATACGATACGCTTTCACTTTTTGAAAAATAAATGTCAAGATAGTCTGTTACGATTGTTGCGTGCCACTTGTGCATAGTGCGATGTTAAGCTATGTATAATCCTCAGATTGGTTCTTGTTATTCACCTACGAATTTTAATACGACTGGGGTTTGAATGTGGAGGTATCGAAATTTGTCTAGACTGTACACATTTCAATTGATAAAATTTGTAAACTGTGCTCATAAACGGGTGATGCTTTCTTCATGGATAGTCTTCCTTCTCTTTTTTTGTTTTTAAATGATGTTGTAAATTTCGTTTTCTTTATTATCTGCCAAAAGAACATTTCCATGCTCGCTTGCAGTGTATAACCAATTGGCGCTTTACCTCAAAGTGGTCATTTTGGAGTAATTTTTGAAAGATTGGCTGGGCCACATTGAGTTTGCCATTCTCTAGATCTTGGGGGCTACATTCGGTTTTTCCATAGATTTGAATGGATGGTGTGGTGGACAAATATAACAGAGATGTAGAAGGTGACCATGGGTACATTGCTAGTATGTATATTTGCCACACAAAGTACCCGGGCTTTGACGCAGACTTGTGCTTGTGTCGGCGCTTGTACATAGTTGCCCAAAGAGGACATAATTGGCGAATTAATGTCCATAAGGCCAATGCAAACATTAATAAAACATAGTCCAACCACTGGACTTCACCCTAAGTGTGCAAAAACCGTAAGGATTCGAATTAATGTGGACATTAAACTCGAATTAATTCATACATTTATTTAGTCAGTGGGTTTGATGTATGTAGGTAACGGTTTTGATCAATCAACGTGCTGCAGACAGTAATGTCTGCAGTGTAGAGCACTTCTGTGATAATTTCCTCCCAGCAGTACAGTGTCAGTTGATGACGATTAATTTGTCCAGTGCGCTCTGATCAGCAGTAGCCGACTATACCTGACTGATGGGCTAGTCAGTCAATGGCAGTTCCATGGGCTCGCTGACTACGAGGAACCGATGGCACATAGTATCAATAATGCCACGGTGACATATAAGTGACTAGCGCAGATCTACTAGGGATAATAAACCGGTTTTGATTTTAGCCTAAGATAATGAAAGGCTGACATTACAAACGTCCGACACTCTTCCAGTGCTTCCGGTTCGTTCAAAACTTTACACAGTGATTAAACTAACACTGTTTGCATTATGTCATCGAATTACTGATGCTGTTTGTTGGATAGACATTAAAGAGACCAACAGCTAACGGGATGGGTAATTTATAGAATAAAATAAAATAGGTGGGTTTTAAAACTGACGACGAGGTTTGTGGAAGGGTAATAAGTTTAGCAATCCCATATGATTCACTGATAGACTATATCGTCAGTTTTTCGTCTATTATTGCCAGCAGGCTGTGAATCACTATCTGAAGTAAGAAGTTACAACTATAGTCAGATGTGCAAATGATATTAAAAAATGTTCAATCAAATTACATCACCAAAGTCAGATAGACACGCATATTTATTCATATTTACCGCATGCATTTGTAAACATCCTTAGTAAATCTTCCATATGTTGTCATACACCGTGACGCATTCTTTCTCTACAACCACAGCAGCCTAGAACTTATGTAATATCATGCATGTCCCGTCCGGGTGAGCACGTGTGGCACACAATGCTATACATGTGGGCTATTGTTAACTTCCAAGGCTTTTTTTTTTTTCAGTAGGATGCATGCCGTTAGGTCGACACAAACATGTGGTGGTTTTCTGGGCAATTACGCCTCTTCTTTATTATTTCAGATCAATATTATTTACCGAGAAACATCATTTATGTCGACTAATGTTTAAACAATTCGCCAGCTCTCTCAGAACAATGCTGTGATCCTAGATGTGTTGCCTTCAACGCTTTCAGAGAAAATGCAGCAAAAAAAAAAAAAAAAAAAACTGGTGACAGCACTGTTTTAATCAAAATAAATGAATGTATTCTACCCCTTTCTCAACAATGAATCCCATGCAAGAGAAATGAAGAGGCAAAAGTCCAATATTTTGACAACTTAGATGAGAAATTACAAAAGTTTTCTGAAAAAGCAAGATGTAGGTTCTTTCGAATGCTTCAGTTCAACCTACAACCTTACCGTAACATTGTTATACGCGACTCAGAGCGACGAAAAGTGGATTATTTCTAAGACGACTGGCGACTGAAATGTTGCAGTAGTCTTTGTTTCTCTAAATGCTAAAGAGGCGATATTAGGGTGACTCTAAAATTAAGAGTGAACGTTCATTCTAAAGGAGTGAGAATTGTCACTCTCTTCTTTCACTTTCACGATAACTTAGAGTGAATATTCACTCTTAATTTTGGAGCCATCCTTAATCTCACTCTTTGCCGGGGATTCAGAGGGTAACTTTCCCGGTTTCGTACTGTAAGTGCATGCCAAATACCACACTGTGCTTGCTCTCTAATCCTGTGTAAGCCATCTAGAAATGCCAAGAGCGATGCAAAAGACAGATTGTTATGTGACCTTTGCCGGCTTCGAACCTTTTATTTCAAATCTATCTAATATCAGCGACGCGGCGAAAATGAAAATGCACACACAGACCAGCACACGCCCCACGCGCTTCTCTCCTTTTGAATTGATGAACAAACTTCAAACTCACTGAACACATCTACGAGTCCGCCTTTTTCGCACCCTACCGAAGGACCTCGTCCTGTCCCCCCCCCCCCCACCACCAAGTGCAAACAACAACGATGTCGCACTACGGATATGACGTTAGATTTTCTTTCATTGTGTCGAGCAGTGTCAAATATACTGTCCTGTGTCTACGAAATCCTCATTTTACTTCATTCAGAATTAAAATGAGGATTTGAAATGCTGCGATAGTATGCCTACCCTAGTATTTCTGTAGTAGTTAGCATTGCATTTTCAGCGTCGATTCGTTACAAAACGAAAGCCACAGACCGAGAGTGTATTAACAAGTTTTGTTAGTAAACATATATCAGCTTACCTTTGTAAACTGAAACGGCCAATGACATAACCATGACGACTGATACACATCTGTTAACTTAATCTATCTTATATGTGAAACTTCACTTTCTCCCTTAAAGGTGTTTTCCAAACAAAAGCCAAAGGTTCTTTTGACATCATTAGTCTCGATAAGTAAGTACGACTGTCCGAATCGTTGCAAACATATTAATACTTGGTTAGGAAGCTCAATAATGACGTTTGGTCACAAACATTACGCCGAAATGATATACGCCTAACTCATTATTCACATGAAGTTTTGCAACCAAAATAGACCGAAACGCAGAATTAGTCTGTTAATAAATCACTTAATTCTGTTCGACCCAATTGCAAATGTTTGTTTGTGTGATTCATTTCAAAGAGGGGGAAAATCGCACAGAGTGATAAATATCACAATTTATTCGGTTTTAAATTCATGTAGTAACCCACATTTCTATAAATTTCTGGTTTCAAAGTAAATGTAAAGTTTGATGTAAGTAAATGTAACGTTTCTTTATTTTGTTTGCGCTGTTGTGTTTTTTTTTCTTTTGACACTTTACACTTAGTACAGTAGATATCTCATTGTTTAATCCGAGAGCGCAAATAGAGGGAAGTTACTTAATTACTAATGTTTGATCGTTTGATTGTAAAAATGTAAAAGCAACAAAAAAAATCACGTTGCTTGCTTCCATGGAGATGCATGGTCAGTCACGGTTCATCACACTTTCCATCAACCATAATTGAACACCAGCTCGACTTCAGTATCACTTCCATCTCGTTTTGCACCACCGTTGAATATTTTCTTTTACGCAATATGTACACTGGAAGTAAATCTTACCCAGACGAAATCTTACCGTGGGCTAATAATTAGAGAGCGTGAGAGTATCAATTCACTGAGGAATGTAGAATATTATTACATGTTTTCGTGTTTGCTTAAATTAAATAAAATAAAATGAATGCCAATTCCTTTACTGATCGTTAGTAAACTAAACAGAGAAATGATCGTTACTAAAAAGTTAGAAAATACCGATATCATCTGACTGATCATATACCGGTATCATCTGACTGATCATTACACCGGTCTCATCTGACTGATCATTACATCGGTAGTAACCATCTGACTGATCAAATACCGGTATCATCTGACTGATCATTACACCGGTCTCATCTGACTGATCATTACACCGGTCTCATCTGACTGATCATTACATCGGTAGTAACCATCTGACTGATCAAATACCGGTATCATCTGACCAAGGAAAGCTCATTATTTAAATATCGAATCATCTCCTGAATGAAGACAAATTCTTGTAAAA
Organism: Stichopus chloronotus; assembly: GCA_021234535.1. NCBI lineage: Eukaryota > Metazoa > Echinodermata > Holothuroidea > Aspidochirotida > Stichopodidae > Stichopus > Stichopus chloronotus. The sequence continues at coordinate 12,619,515 of CM037839.1, forward strand.
ATTTCGAAGATTGTCTCAGCGAGGATTCATCATTATCAAAATTCTCCTTTGCAACGAGTGTGTGTGATTAACAGTATCACTAGTCTTGGCAATGACACATGGGCCTATATCAAACACTTCAGTGAATAATTATATACGTCACTACGTTACTGTAATATACACTAAATTATTCTTAATGACTTAGCCAATGACTCAACCAAGAAAGCTTAAATCAGGGATGTATCGATTTTATGTTAAAAAACATTCCTCGAAACATTCCTGTCAGTAAAACACAGTCACAATTCCATATGTTCTAACTTTGAATCCAAAATATTTTAAGTTGCTAAAACAAATTGGCTGTGCACGAGAATGCGAGTATTCTCGTGAAAATAATTGGACAATGTAAACGTATGAACTTGTCAAAACAGAGGTAGTGTCCCAGGTGGCACACCTACGTTACGCCAACATTGGCATTTGGTTGGCGATGCTGGATATGGTCGCGGTTGACGTTTGGCCAACATTGGGCCAACGTATGCTACCCAACAGTTGGTTGGACTGGGCTGGCCCAACAATCATGTAGCAACAACGAATAATCAAAGGTTTTTTTTTAATTGGGCCAACGTGGGAATGAAGCCAAGCACGCCTTTACCCTTTTAGGTGGTGGATAGAATTATAAAATTATTTGTTAATGACAAAGAAAATAACAGTGTTTGACGTTCAATGCAAAAGTTCAACTTGCTTTCTTCGAACTGCGATGATACAGTGCACGTAACTGTGTGTTATTCGCCTGCGTTAGAACAACCAACCGTTGGGAAGTTCCGAACTATCCGATAACATTGAGCCAACCGCGCAGGACACCCAACAGTATCTATGTCACCAACGTTGTGTCAACGTTAAATCAAAGTAACACAACTCATGATACACACCGAGTCCACACCGAATAAAGTGCTAAAATCATATCTCGAAAAAAGCCTTTTCTGCATGATAGAACATGAGGTGAGATCGAGTCATACCATCATGGATAGGTTTTGTTATATCAGTTTTATTTCTGTATTAATATACATTACTAGTACAACCATGAATAAATATGCTTGATTGCTTGCAGTTCCTCTGAGTTTGATTCTGCCAGTCTTGCACCCTAATGTTAGCTAACTTAAGCTATCAAGCTTGTGTCCTTCCGACAGTCACAAAACCATACCAACAGAATTCACTTTAAGCCTTTAAGTCATCTGTCGAAGCCCAACGTTACCCTCCTGCCAATGTTCAGCCTCTATCCAAAGTTGTAGCAACGATAAGGCAACAGTTGGGATAAGGATGAGCTAATGATGGTTCATTGTTGTATCTAGGTTAGCAGCCGACGTCGCATCAAGGAGCAGCCAACCCTAAAACCAACCCTGGGCCAACCTCAGTCCGATGTTGCTGCCAATGTTGGTTTTTTTGTTGTTGTTGTTGCTTGGTTCAATATGGCTAGCATTGTGTAAGCAAGGTAATAGTTTTTAAATGCCTGAAACAACCCTTTAAACCGAATATTTCGTGTGGCGGAAATGCTTCGCTGGTACAATCGTTGGTTGTTTTTTTTTTTTTTTAAATTAGTTGTGGGGTTTCATCTTTTTCTTTCATTACAGAAGGAACAAGTTCTGTGCCAGTGCCAGTTACTCGATCATGCCCCTCCCACTCTTCCTACCGACGTAGTTCCATCATATATGTTGGATTTACGTTTATGTTTTGTATGACCTTCCAGAGGTATAGGGGATAAACAATTATTGCGTAATAACTGTTATCGATCCCCTGACGGCAAAATCTCCTCCAGAGAGCGTTGGTTTCATCCTGGATAACGAAATACTATGAACATTTCGAGAAAGAGAGTTGTCGAAAGCGAATCACTTCTGTCAAAAATCCGGGTAGAACTTATGGAAGTTAGCTAACCCGTTATGTTTTCGATACCGCATAAGTGGTGTTACATGTATTCTAAAAACGGATTAGACCATGATCCCGACAACAGGAGAAAAATCCTATAAAAATGGATGTTGCCGACAACCCCGTTCTAATAATCTCCTACCATCGCTTCATCACAAGATCGGCGAACAGAAAAAAAGAAAGCATACCTCAGGGGTACATTGACGTACAGACCTCGAATACAAAGAAATTCATCAGCATACTACGGGAAACAAGAAACAATAAGTCATGGTGAGTTAACCACCCTGCAGATATAGCCTACATGAACCCTATATATCCAGCTATATAAGTAGCCTACAACCTTTGTTCAGCAATAATACCTCTTTGTAAAACATTAATAACTAAAATCTAGTGGACATAAACTTTAAAGGTGATCGATGGTCTTATTAAAGTTCATATGACGTCAGTTTCTTCCAGCGACAGCTCAGTGCAAGGGTACCAGCGGGTTTATGGTAACTTTTATTACTTACTCGTGTATAGTAGTGAATAATACTATTATGGTAGCAAACACTCGCTACCGATGGTTCGGTGCTACGTGGAGATAGCATAACAGTAAACTTATTGACGTTTGTAGTGAGTTATCAAGAAGAGGTTGACGTAAAAAGGGACGTTAATAAGGCGACCAATCACCTTTAATCGGTGAGACGTCTTCCTAGATAGACATGATGATGAGTCAGTCATTCCGTCAATCAAAAAAAAAGATAATTGTTTGGATTTGATCAGATTGCGAAGTCGATCTCGTGGAGCTTTTTATTGTTTCAGCGAGGTTTTTGCAGTGAAGTTTCGTTAATTATTAGAGACTTTTGATTTTATGGTTTATACTTAAATTTGCTCGTCAAAATATCGTAAATCGCATTACAGAGATACACAAGCAAATTTACAACGGCATTTGAATCAAAAAAGGCATTTGGTTTCTTTATAAAAACAGAAAATATCTAAAGGTCACATCAGAAGGGAGAAATCTTTTGCAAGTGTTGTGCCACTCAAATGCGTTATTTGCTTGAAGTGTCATGAAACAGTAACCATTCCTTAGAAGAAATCGAATAAATAATAACAAAAGAAGGCCAGAAATAAAAAGAGGATAGTTTCAATAATCTGGAAATAAATAAGTTATATACTTGTTCTCATGGATATAAAGTAAGGAATGAGTGCTGAATATAATTCAAGAAAAAATAAATAAATCTCAGAGAATTCACATCGTGAATACATGGACTTCCAATGACCTGGTTACAGCAGGCTTTATTTTCGCGGTATAGTTTCATATTCGACTCTTATCATTCAATTGCGCTACACACACATAGGTGTCCTTATTGATTTCGATCTTTCGTTACTAATTTTTTGTATTGATTTTCTTCTTTTTCTGTTTCACAGGAACGCATCATCCCCATGGTGGCCTTCTTCGGCATCATCGTCATATTGACGAACAACCTCTCCTTCGCAAACCCTGTTCCGGCATCCTCCTCCTCCTGTAATTTCAGATTCGATTCGAATACATCCGAGGATACTTGTACCTCTCAGCTCGGTGCTGCCAGCCAGGGTTCCTCCGCTAGCGTTCGATGTCCAACGGGTGTGACGCCACCACCTAACCAGTGGTTATCGCCAGATTCGTGGAGCACCTGCCCTTGGTACTACACCACAGACTACGACGAGAATCGGATTCCCGCCAGTATCGAGGTAGCCAACTGCTCGTGTGACGGCAACTGTCTCAACCCCAACAACAGCCAGAAAAACTACTTGCTGACCTGCCAACGGGTTAACTATACCATGAAGGTCCTCACCAAGGACACGAGTGCCGCGACTGTCGGTAACGATTCATCCCCGTATATCCTGCAAGATTACCAAGTACCTGTGGCCTGTGCCTGCATGAGAGTACCTAGTTGATAGCAGAGTTTTCACGGGTTCTAAAGTACCATGTAAGAACTATTCGTTAAATAAAAAAAAAAAAAAAAAAGAATCATCAGAGAATATTGAATTGGTGGGATGGATAAGAGAACTCTGCTGATAACTCTTCAGGGAAAGCAACCTCAATTAAAAATGAAAGGTTTGGAGAATAGCGGTAGAAACTTAACAGAATGTTTTTAAAAGGTATAACGTAATTGCGATAATGACTTTGGGTAAATGTTGACATGGGGAATATTCTCATTCAGTAAGAAAGTCGATTGGAATAATAAGTAAAGAGATATATTTCCAACTGAAAACCACTTTTGGCAACTTGATCGCTCAAATGTTGATTGTTTTTACGCCCTGCAGGCCTGAACAGGCATTTCAACAGTGGAGAAAAAAATATTAAAATGGAAAACTTGAGACCAACATTAAAGAGAAAACGAAGAACTGTGAAACAAAAAGAGAAAATAACGAGTCAGGCTATACGGCTGGGTGAATTCTCAGTGATTATAGGAGTATGCTTTTTTTTCTTACTTTATCTTTCCTAAATTCAAAAGTACTTTAATAAGAGCAAGAATGTTTTCATCATGTCCTTTATAATATTTATATCGACGGAAGGTATATACAAAGTGTTATTTATTTAAAAAAATCAATATTTGATGAAGAGATGAAGAAATACTATTCGTTTTAACTTATTTAACAACATAACGTATTTAATCAAATTGAATTTTCGTGTGAAAATGCTTCTTTCGCACATACAGTGAGCGACCTACATATATATATGCATGTATGTATGGCATGTAAGTGTCGACCATCATAATACAGAGCAAGAAGAACAAACAAATTGGAAGCCTTGTATTTTTCCTTCTTTTTTTCTATCACCCCCCATCAGTTTCTCTCACTTTGCTGCTGCATGTTTTACAACGAAAGCAATTACTGTTATACGAGCGAGTTTCACCATATTCCTTGCTTAAATCTCCGAGGAACATTCAGTTGATCAGTGAAATTGTAGTTACGTCGGTCTAACATAACATACCATCCATCGTTCTAAAATGGAGGGGGGGGGGGGGCTGTAACTATGGGGTGGTGTTGAAAGAAAATGTCGGAAAGGTCTCTCTGAAGCTCACACGTCTGCATATATATTAATAGAGTCATCTCTCTCTCTTAATTTGCATATGCATCATATACAGTCCAGGGAAAACGTCAAAATGTTTTTTGAGAAACCCCTGTCGGGCCCAGATGGCTAATTGATATACCACGAGTATGCCTACAACTGCAATACATCAACACGATCAGGAAAAAAAAATGCACAACGACTAGATACAGTGAACTGCATATATTAACGTCACATAACATGCAGTTTCTTCATTTTTTTTTTACAAGTACGTCATTTGCGTCTAATTGGTTTTATAATATAAATGAGGTAAATCATCAAAATGAAAGCAACCAGATGGGAATATACTTCCAAAATATGTATCTGTGGAAGACTTAATCAAATGGAAGAATCAATGAATTGGAATTAGGCAAATCAGTAAAATAAAAAACTTACAAACATTAAAGAATTATATAGATACATAAATTTCTTTCTTCAAGGTGCTACTTATGGAATGGAAAAAGTACGGAGCAGATAAATGACCTCCATTTTGAGAAGAACGACTGAGTGTAACACTGACATGAATAGAAATTTGTTTTCCATGATTGCCGCCTAGGCTACTTATAGATGACAGAATGTTACACATTTGGTACAATGCATACTGAAGCAAAAAACTGAGCCAATGGACCATCCCGGCGTTGGAGATTTACTGATAATGGTTTATTCTACGTTGCCCTTGAGAGTAAACTAAGAGCCCAAGGGCACTATGGTTCCTTCCATGAAGATTAATTTAGATCCAACTGTAGTCGTTTAGTCTTAACCGAGGTTAATCCACAATTTATTACATAAAATAAAAAATACTGGGGCCCCAGTTTGTCCATAAGAATTTGATTTAGCCAAAGGTACTCAACTACCATCTTACTAATCTAAAAAACCCTCAACAATATAACATACAATCTGTTGAAGAACTATCGCTTTGCACAATGTAGTAATTTATGGCCAATATGGCTCAACCTGCAGTTGGATCCACAAATGTTGAACACTGCAAAAGGTTCCACAACTACAATGCTAATTTGACAATCCTTCCACATTGTAATGCAAAATATATGCAGAAAAGAAACATATTGCATTATTCATAAAACGGTCCATATGGGATTAATTATTATGAACAACCAGAAGGAACAACTAGCATAGTAGTAACATGACAATTTTAAAATAAATGCCATACAATCTGTACAGTAGCAGAAGAGGTTTTTTGGATGATTTCTTAAAATGGCCCATTTGGATCTTGGACCCAAAATTCTTGAACGCCCTGAAGGCACCATTACCATAATGAATCCATATACCAAGTACAATCTTTGGCAAACTTTACATCTTGAGATAGTGTGTTAAAAGGTTTCCAGAGTTTTCCCCCCAGATGACCTTTGACCTCCACCAAAGACAACAGGGCACACCTTCTCAATATATCAAACCTACACACCAAGTTTGCCTTTCATCCAACTTTAACCCTTATGAGTTAGATTGTACCCACACAAGTGTCACAGAAACACAGAGTTTTGCCCAGAGTGTCTCTAGACGACCTTTGACCTCCACCAAAAACAATATGGCACACCTTCTGAATATAGCAAACCACTATCCCAAGTTTGACTTTCATACGACTTTCCTATTGAGTCAGAGCGTACCCAAGCATCACAGACACACGAACACACACCCACATATGAACATGTGCACACACACACACCTTTGCTGACACAAGAAACTAAAAATGATAAATTCACTCACTGCATAAAGGTTAAGGGAATATTTTAGCCCTTGAAACACAAACCAAATCTCCAAATTCCCACCTACTTATCATCATGATGATATCTAAATTGTGCAATCCCAGGGGAAGGAAAGTCCATTTGGTTTCAACATTGTTGCTCTCTCAACTCACTACAAGTTACATCCGTCAAGGGAAAGTTCAAAAACAATTCCATTTGTAAAATATACTATGGGCTTGTTTACAGTCAAACTCATCAATAGGAAACTTAGTTACAGAGTGAAACACACCGTAAAATGAAACTTGAACTTTGACAGCAATTACAATGCTGACGATGTTCGCCACTGAAGACAAAAAGACCAACTGAAAGTAAAGGAGCAAGTCTACAAGCGTATCAATACGTTGGTCATGTTACAGTAGCAGCAATGTTGACTTACTTGTTTTGTGGTCAGTTAAAGTTGGAGGTATCCATAATTTACAGGAGGAAAATATATCCACCAGGCTAACTGACATGAAATAAAAATACTTCAGAACTATTTGAAATATATTAGTTTTGACGAAAACATTTGAAAGCAAAAGTATGCAGTCTACCAGGTGGGAATTTTCTTCTAGATTGTGGTATATTGATGAGCCCATGGAAATCAAGAAAGTCATTGCCAAGTGTACGTTGCTTTAGGCCTCAGTAATGAAATGATTAAAATGTAACGCTGTCTCCAGGCTACCTCAAAATCAGATATCAGGTGAAGCAGGGGCAAGCCAGGCTAGTGGCTAAAACTAGATACAGCAGCTTTCAACAATATATGCATAATGCTTCTATGTTTGAGGCACTGAAACTCTGACAAGGGGAGAAAAAAATATATTATATACTAGCACTTTTTTTCAAACATGAAATGCCTTTTGTGGCTCTACCTAAAAATGAAAGATCAACGACAAAAATGATAAACTTTACTAATTACTTAAAGCTGCAGGAATTAATAAATAATTTGTTGCAGCGGCAATAAACTCATCACATAGTTAAAATCTGTGATGATTTTTTTCAAAACCAATAATGAGCTTTCATGATGGCCTAGAATCAGCTTTCCTCACAGCCAACAATAAACTTTCATGAAGGTCAATTATTATCTTTCATGATAACCTACAATGAGCTTTGACAATAGCCACCAATGAACTTTCACAATAGCCTGCAAGAAGGTTTGATCATAACCAACAATGAGTTATCATGATGGCCTACAATGAGCTATAATGATAGCCTACAATCAGCTTTCCTGATAGCCAATAATAAATTTCCATGAAAGCCTGCAATGAGCTGTCACAATAGTCAACTATGAACTTTCACAATAGCCTACAATGAACTTTTATCATAAACAAAGGAATTTTTATGATAGTCAACAATGAGCTTTCATTGTAACCAACAATGAGCTTTCATGATACCCAACAATGAACTTTCATTATAGCCAACAATGAACTTTTATGACAGTCAACAGTGAAATTTCAAGATAGCCAACAATAAACTTTCATGATAGCCAACAATGAACTTTCATGAAAACCAACTATGAGCACTCATTATAGCTGCCAATGAATTTAACAAACTGCTAACAAACAATTAAACTGCTGTCCCTCAGATCACTAACCCTACAAAAATACTACCACATTCCTGTACACATTTCACAAAAGTTTTAGAATTATGATCAAACCAAATAAGGCAAGTTCCTATGATTACATAACAAAGCTGTATCAGACATTCCAGATATTAATGAGCAACATTTCTCAACTATGTTTGTAATACGATATCTGGCAAAAAAACTGTTCATTCGTAAGTAACCTAAAAGATGAGAGAAAAAATGTTAAGCAGCTCCCACTACTGTAGACATTGTTATTTACTATGAAGATTTGCTTTTGCAGCCATAATTTATCATGTTCCAGTGCAGTTGACCTTAACCATTTAAAACCAAAGACATTCAGTAGTCTGTTCTTTGATGCACTCTTCATGCAGCACAAAATGCAAGTTTTTCACAATAAAAATTTGACAAAGTATTCACCGTATGGGCCTTGCGATAATAGTGCTAATAACACACAGAGTTGAAAGAATTTTAACACCTACGGTTAAGTTGTTACACAATTATTTGTATCCCAATGGCAAAAGCCACACGAGCTACTGAGCACTAACATATTGATGAAACAGAGTATTGCTCAAACTGACATTTTTAAAAAATGTCTGCTTTATAGAGTCCAGTTTTAAATACCTGCAACAGTAATTCTATTTAATTCTTTATTTACACAAAAACAGCTGGTTGATATTGACGACAATCTGAGTCTGTTGCGGTGGAATATTGATTATCTCCTCTGTGTGTTTTGTGAAACCACTCGTCACGGGACTGACGCAATCAGAGCGATATGATCGTAACATCCTGTGTAAACGAGGCAGCGCATCCAGATGACCTCAAAAGAGGGACTGAAAGCAAAACGGCATCCTCTACTGTCTCACCGATTGCCGTCATAGATCAATTGATCACTTCCTCATGACTTGATGATGTCACAGTAACCGTTTCAACTCGACTGAATACTTTTTGAATTCTCCCTCCTCTGCATTTCTCAGGGAACCGATCACCTCTTCATTCCTGGGAGGAAAGTAAAAGGATGATGATGGGGAAAACATGGAGTAACAGAAATAGGATAGTTAAAAGAGTATGTTATTTTGCTCCCCCCCATTCCATAAGGTTCATTGTCTGTTAAGATTAGTTAAGATTTGACTTTTTTGAAAAGTTTAGAACTTACTCATTTTATTAAGCATTGGCTATGTCATTAGACTGGAGCTGGTTTGAAAAAGTACCAAGAAAGCTAGCTGATGCATATTTTATGAGGGAAATGTGATGTTATAAAAAAAAAGAAAAAAAAAGAAAAAAAAAGAATTTTGCACTGGAACTGTGAAAAAGTTGTCACCCATCTTAAGCAAGTAAATCATTTGAGTAGAGACACAGCAATATTGCCTGTTCAGCAGAAGAGCTAGGGATACTGCACAGATTTATCGAAGTAAATATGCAAAGATAATATTGATGGGTGAGACCACTAAAAGGGGCACTTTGAGTTGTTGCATGAAATTCACTAAATTTTTCCGAACCTGACAAGTTTCCTTCACATATACTTACGACAAATGGTCAGGCTAAGAGGATCCTCATCATGTGTCACAAACAAATGAACACTAATGAGTGGATCATTATCTTATCAATTTGGCTTTGGAAAATTTGTGACCAGTCACTCTTCTCACTAGCACATATTTACAAATGCACAGTCACTACAATTCAGGGTAAAAAAAATTCACAACTTTTGACAGTTTCCATGACTGTTAGATGTGAAACATGACTAATTATTCTAACTGTAGGTATTGTGATGTGGTTGCATCCTTCAAAATCTTCACAAACTTAGCAATATCAACGCTATCAATATGCTGCTTTAATTTCCAAGTCAGGCACAAAGAAGTTAATGTATCACTTAACCAATTGAATAAAAAAACAAGTCCCTGCTGCACTTACTTTCATGTGGTTTCTCTAAAATGTCAATAACTTGACGCAGGAGCATTATAGGAGGGTAGTGTAATCGGATTTTGGTTTGCCTCAAAAAGACCTATCCATGCATCACAGAGGTCACAAAGGTCAAATGAGGTCAAGTGGGTCGAATGAGGTCATCATATGCACTTCACACAAACAAAATTTTCCATTACACCATCCCCTTAAAATGTTTTGTTAGAGAGACATCAATAAAACATAACTTTCTGACTTTTCAACTTTTTCATATTAACAAGATTAATCTTACTGATTTTCTCCTCCTACCAATCTATCTTATTCTAAAATTATGTCACTGTTTGAACAATGGACACCAAGTTTATACAGTAAGTAAAAAAAATTCACTTTTTTGCCTCTGGTGATCCCAAATGACCTTTGACCTCCACCAAACACAATTGGGCACATCTAGATATCACACACATGCACACCATCTTTCAAAAACATTCACCACTCGGTTATTGAGTTATCACATAACATACCTCGCATTCCTATCTGTCACATACACACATGCACATACATACATACATACACACACACACATACATACACATACAAACATACGTACCTATGTACATACATACACACATACATAAATATGATACAGTGACTACATAGCTTCCTTTGCTATCTCAAGGAACCAAAAATACTCCTCCAGATTGCAGGAAATTGCTTACCAAGCTCCACAGTTGGCTTTTTAATCTTGTGGCACCCCAAAAAACTGCTTGTGGGATTGATTCCATGGCCCCCCTAAACCCCCCAGCCAAGCTACCACTGATCACAAAGACCTACCCAAGTTCCTTGTCCTGGTAATGAATGTATATAATTGATGAAGGGATGAGCAGTCGAACTGCGATGCGTTTCTTCAGATGGTCAACAGTGTTGTCCTCATGTAAAATGAATCTGGTAAAGAAACAAGCAAAAATGCAAGAGCACTGGTGTTGGAAATAACAACAAGAGAGCCAGACTGCTTGATTATGATAATAAGTGGGGAAAAAAAAAACCACTTATGACAAAGAAGATTTTCCAATTTTTTCTTCATGTTTAATGCATTATCATACTGTGTGGTACTTCGTGTGTTTTTAGTAACTGTGCAAGTTGTCTCATGCTCAAAGAGATTAAAAATGCAACTGGGGTTGTATCTTTCCATTAAAATGAGAAGATCTCCATACAGTAATTTAAAAGAGGATAGGGAGCTGTAAAATACATCTAACTTAACTCTTTGCTCTTTCTTTCTCAAAATCGAGTAGAGGCATATCTATGGAACAGATTTGTGGTAAAAAATGATCTGCTGAAGACAAATTTTGTGAGACAGCACCACAGCAGAGAGAAAAAAAAATGGTTAATTTTTTAAATTTTCTTATGCTGTGGCTCACAAGATAATATTCATGAGTATGTGTTTTATGCCTCTCCTTATATTTGCAGGAAGAATGTTGTTGATTGAAGGCCATCAATGTCTACCTGCAGAGTCCAGATAAACATTGATAACCTTCAACCAAACAACAGTTCATGCTCAAGCTAGGGGGAGGCATAAAAGACATACTCATGAATGTTGTCTTGTGAGGACAACATAAGCAAAATTAAAATGTTATGGGTTTTTTCTCTCTACTGGTAAGCTCTCTGACAAAATTTGTCATTGGCAGATCATTTTTTACCATAAGTCCGTGAAACAGGCCTATGCTTCTGCTCCATTTGGAGAAAGAAAGTGCAAAATGTTTTGTCGAACGTATGATATTTTACAACTCCCTGTCCTCCTCTAAAGCACTAATCTAAGGAGCTAGTACCACACAATTTTTTGCATAAATCTTGCTATCAGAAAATAAAAAAGTAAAAAAGATGGAGCTCACTGTAGGATAAAGACCAGTCTACAAAACTTTTTCCTGAAAGCCTGTGATGTCTGCAGCATTGTAAAAGTAGCGATAACAAAAAGAGACTTAAGCTGGAAGGAAGTGAAACAACTGGCTCATACGCCGTAACCCCGGCATGTTTTTCTTTGGTGTTTTGACGGCAGGGAATTCCCCTGATGAGTCTTCCAAATGTTTGTTTCTTACCGAAAGCAGTTACGATGTATGTAAACTGGATTACCAACATAATTGATGTCATTAACAATAGATTCTATTTAGAGGTACAGGTACTCCTGATAAACTAAAAAGAACATAATTCCCCCCCCCCCCCATCAAAGAAACTAGAGCGTCAATGATGCAAACTTCCGACTAGAGACAGTATTTGCCAGTATACCAAAAATGCATGGAATAAGTTGTCTGACTGTCCGAAAACAATAATTCAACGATACAACAAACATGACCACAGTGCAAATGAGCAATAATAGCAGGATCTACAAATTCAAAACATTTCAGAGCCATGCAGGTATGGTGCAAAATATCCCTGCTCAACAACAGGTATCTGAATGGTCATGTTTGCTTTTAGTTTATACCAAATGGTGATAAAGGGTGTATCATATTCTTCATGGAACATCAAAATTGATTCCAATCAAACGTCATCAAAGAAATATGTAACCAAGTATAAAACTGGAAAAAAATATAGATTCAATTATGTACAATTAAACAAAAGCAACTTATAAACGAGCTAGCGTCATTGTCAGTGTAAAGCAAAATACTCCTTCCCCTACCATTATCCTTATTGGTTTCCACAGACCTTGTCAAAGTTACCTGGCAGGCATGATACATCGCATGACTACCGTCAGAAAACTAAGGCACAGGCTCATGTCTGCACCGCCATCAAAACGAGATCATGGCCATGCACCAAACAGGACTAATTCACCTTGCCACATCAAAGCATGCTATGCAAGAATTTTGAGAATGCTAGAAACTTGATTTTGGACACGATCAGGTTAAATTCAGTTGGCATTTTCTCCATGATTTTGCGATCAATTCTCACCAAATTAACAGAAAACCTTTTAAACAGGTGTAAAATCTAAATGAGGTATACTAATACTAATTTTTTTTTTTCTTTGAAGAGAGTCTGTTTTGGACACCATTCAATCCAGAAAATGCCATTTTACCACATTTTGCTTACAAAAATAAAATTCTATGCACAACGGTTCCTTCTGACATGTATAAAATTTCAAAAGGTAACTCCGGCGTCCTTTGGAGCAGGTTTTGTGGTGACAAAAAAAATGAAAAATGATTGCTAGCAAGGAGACTAATTCGTATATCCCTTCCAAATTTAGACATATGCTGATGTACATGGTTCACTTTTCCAACAAATTTCAGACCTGTAACTTCAAGAAAACACGAAGAAAACACCATCAAAAGACCCCCTAAACACAAGAATTGGTGTGGATGATGACGCAGACTGTTTTAACAATCGCATAACTTTGGCTGCACTTTGTTCAAGTCGAAGTAAAGCTACTTTTGTCAATATTTTACCAAGTTCTTACTTCGCGATTCCATCATCCAGAAAGCAAGACAAAACAACCAATAGAGAGGGTAAATTGTTCTATTATAATCAGGTGATATTACATTTAAAATTTATGACAGATATTGAAAAGCAAATGTGATCCACTTGGGTATGTTCGTGTGATATGTTGTTTGTCAGACCAACCATTTGAGATCTCTTTGCAAACATCTGTAACGTAAGACACAGAGAGCAAAGCGGACCCTGATGCGTATCTACGACTAACCTTAAAAGAGTCGAATCAACGACAGTTTTCAGGTCTTCAGCTTCATCCTCTGAATCATTCTCTTCTTCATCTGGAATTGAAAAAAAAAAAAACGATGACATTTAGAACCAAGAACGAATAGATTAGACCGAAGGACTCAAAATGGACTTCAAAAATAAAAGCAGCACCATCTGTCATCAATTTCCTGAGAATCTTTCAAATCCGATGGGTCTTGCTCAAATCAAGACAGTGCATAAAAATATGGACAAATACAAGTAACTATAATGCTTCTATTTGATATCAAACTTCCAAAGGCAAGACATTACATTTCTCTCATGGCAGTGCTCAACATGTTGAACTCTTAATGTTGCAAAGACATTCCTCTCGAAACAGAACTTTCCAGTGCCTCAATGTGAATACTGGATTTAAACATGGCAGGACACATTCCATGCAACAGTGAGCTGATTAGTGGCATCAGGGACAGGGGGGACAAATCCCCCATTGTTTCAAAGGGAGGGGACAGTAACACATTTATCCCCCCATTCTTTGTAACGTGAAATTACAAAAAAAGCAAAACAAACTACATTGTTCTCGATGGAAGTGTAAATTTCCTAATTTGTGTTCTAAACAATAGAGAAAATTTAACTGAAATTGACAAGGCAAGAGAGACTGGTAAGTGGTGTTTCCTTCAATCTGAGAAATATTTTTACCACAATTTTCTGGACATGCTACCTGTTGGTAGCGGTCCACATCGATGGAGACCATGTAGAGAAAATGTACGACCCAGATGCTTCCCCCATCTCTACCCTTTGCTCAGGGTCTGCTTATGCCAGTGGCAGTAGAATGGGAGGGAGGAGGGGGAAGGTATGGTCAGTCCACAATAATTGCCAGTACTTCACAAATAAATGAAAGCAGATGCATAATTCAATTATGATTCTTGTATCATCTCAATTCTTCTGATAGGTATTACCATTTTTTTATGGACTGGTTTTTCGCCTCACTACTGCAAAATTGCAGACATGAGATCCATATTTAAAGACTTAGGACACTCGTGAAGCGCCATTTCCAGTCATCTGAAGAGGGTTTGCAAAGTCAACAACTTTCTTGTACACGCTGCACCAACCAATGATGACGCTTTGCTTTGATTGCCTGCTGGCAATCAGTTCATCCCCTGCCCCATTTTTCGTTTTCTCCTTTCTGCCATCCATAATTAACAAAACGTTTAGAAAAAAAAAGTTTTAGGCCAGATGTTCTTCCACTTTTAATAACAAATCCACACCCATGGCACCAGGGATGTTGCCAGGTTTTAATGATTGGAGGGCACATATTGCCATATGTCACTAATAGGACATACTGTATATCAGGTGCTTATACAGGGCTTTCAGCAGGGCTAAACCTCAGGACATTGCTCTTTTTCACAGATCGGGCAGGCACGATTATCTACAAGAAGTGCCACTAACAGTTGGTGCAGAGTGTACTGTGGAAAATTTTGAGCTTGGCAAATTCCCCATAAGGCCATAAACAGCACTTTCCTGGTGCAGTAACCTGCATGTACCCAGCCTTGAAATACGGACCTCATGTTTGCAATTTCTCAATCAATGAGAAATGCATCACTCTATGGGAAAATAGTAGTACACTGAACTCCCATCCACTGAATCCCTTTGTCTCTCTTCGGGCTGTGTGTTAATCTATTCAACAATTTTAAGATCTGTGTGAGGAAAAAATATGACAGTTGAATGGATATCCTATCTAGGCAGAGCACCATCATTAGTTGGCACGGAGCATAGTGGGCATATCAGAAAATTTGGGGGTAACAACATCTCCCAAAGCACCAGAAATTGCAATTCTGAGACCATTTTTCCAGATCACCGTCCGACTCACACCCACACCTTTGGTATAATAATAAATATGTTTTCAAGCACAATTATTTTTGGGGTCAGAATATGAATGGAGGAGGGAGGGCCCCCATGATGGCGATACTGAGTGACACCACTATGTAGGCAATAACTACAGGCAAAGCAACAAAAATGAGACAATCTGTAAAGTCACAGACTGGGGATAACACCACCGACAAACTGCTGATGTAAACAGGTACGTGTGATGCAGTCAATTTTTGAAATTCATGTCTGCTTCTTCATACTTTTGATCAAGAACTCCAGAGCGTAGTAAAAGTGATTGGGATTCTTGTAAGAACTAGGCCAGACGTAGCCTCTTCCTTGCGGTTTGTATGTCTCCTTAGCCATCTGTCTCTGATCTTCTGCTGACATTCCAATGCCATAGATGTAATAGAGACTCTTGCCTCTGGCCTTGGGAGGACCTTTGTAAATATACTTGGTTTTGAATTCATCTTCAGGAAATAGAGTTGCATCTGTAAAAGGATGGGGTAAAATATAACAGTATTGTCAGCCAGGTATGTTGTTTTAATAACTCATCATGGTTTACTCTGTCCATTAACAATGTTGCATAGGAAGCAAGCGTATCACATATGGAGAAGTGTCTAAGTGATTGCATGACAATCAGGGAGCACAGACGATATCACAATGAGTAGGCATGATTATACAACAATTGGTGAGTACTGATTACATGACAGTCCATGAGCACAGATTAGTTTAAACAACCTTTGGGCTGATGTCATCATTTACTGTAAAACTGTGTAACCTGAGTCAAGCTTGTGTCAAAGATTATCAAAGCAATATTATAGCACTAACAATGGGTCTACCCTAATATCTAAAAATGCTCTGTAAGTGCTTCCCTTCACCTAGAAGGAGAAAGTCAAACCTTACATCAAGTAAAAGCAAATTCTTGCCAAATTACTGTCTAAACACAGAGGGCATGATAGTTTTAGTGCTATGTAAAAAAAACAAGCAACAATTTCAAAGTAATAATCTTATATTTTCTAATTGACCGTGAATGCAGGGAAGGATGGGGGAAGTTCTTAAAATGTTTATGTTCTGCACATCTTTTGCAATACGTAAGTAAAGATAGGTTTACTTACATGTTCAGTAACAAGTATTTCTTGATTCACTTAGTCACTTCAGAGGTAATAATCAGTTCCATAAATCAGTCTAATAAAGAATTTTGCTGATCAGGGATAATCAGCCAGATACAGACTATCTGAAGGGTGCACAGTACAGGACTACAGGTACTAATATGCATGCACTATATTAAGCATGAACTACTTTTTTCACTTCTACATATACAGCACTTGCTGATAATTAGCAAAGTCAGTCAATGAACTACGGTAGTAGATGTGATGTTTTGCTCACTCTTGTAATCCTATTTAAGATAATCATTCATGAAAGCTACATTAATTCAAGGTTCTCAAACTTTTCGTAGCTTTACCAGTTGCTTGGAGGTGAAGGGGGGTGTTTCAGTAGGACCTCAAAAGTCATATTACATATTTACAATCAAATGATATCAGTCAATGAGTAGCTCCACGAAAAATTATGCAAGTAGAATTATAAAATTGTTATGAACATTCTCAAAGTGTCTGGTCCTCAACGGTAGGGTACTTTGCCACTGATAACGGTTGACTCAGTGTTGCAGGCCTTGAATTTAGTGGCATGCAAGTGCAATGGTTACCATCACTTGCCTCAAATCACTGTGAGAAGTGAGATTTTTTCATGCCTAAATAAGGACAATGAACTCAGGAGCACCTACAAAAGGTTCATAAAACAGCAAACTTTAACCACATGCCTTAATTTTCTGAGGAGTGTGATTTTACTTATTTTTAGCATAGTAGGAAAGTCTTAAAACTCTATGTCTGGGTTGTTGTAAAAACAAAAGAATCATTTCATTATCTTCATTATCAATCTATGTGATGTGATCTATTGAGTACAAAATGATGTCATGATGTACTGCAGCCTCGGCTCGGCTGTGAAATCTGTTGTTTACATAAAGCACGTCTCCCTAAACCAAGTTACCTTCACTGTAGTCATCTAATCTTGTGTGATAGAAGTAACCAGTCTTAACATCTTCCTGTTTCTGTATCACAGGGTTGGTGACACTGTCCTCACGATAACGCACCGTACCATGTCCAAGGTCCACCAAGGCAGGTGCGTTCGATCAGCAACCGCTACAAAGAAATTCAAGGGCAGTATGTATCGTGACACAGTCATCAGTGGAAAAAGATTGCTGTTACAAACTTAGGGGTAGAATGATGATAATGCATGGGCTACAATACACAGCATAAAAAACATGTGTGTGAAAATGGTCAATGAGTTACCATAACAAACACTACTTTGCTATGACTTTCTTTCTACAGTACATATATATGTCACTACAGCAATAACTGATAATGTGATACCAAGAACCAGGTTATGCATAGTGCTACCGCACCACACATTGGCATGATGTAATGTACAGTGCATTAGTATGATAAGCTGTAAATTGATGCTTAATTTGATCAATAATATTAACATCTAAATGTGAATTAAATTCAAGCAATATTACTTACAATGGCTGTATTTTTAATGTTGGTCACATCACAGATACAATACTCAAATGTTTCTTGTTCTGCTTACAGGCAGTAAATGAATGAAACTTTGTCAGCTGTCTTTCTCTGCATACCTCGGTCATGATGTACTGATGAATTTTAACTTCTGTGTAGAGGTTACAGTGGACCCCAAAGGCACTTTAAGCTATAGTTGTTACTAAAGGTGTAATAGCTGGATAATTTTCATGAAATTCGTAATATTTACTGTGAATTGTGGTTTATGTTTGACTAGTTCATTGCACTAATATCTGAAATGAAGAAACTGATAAGAGAACCATAGTGTACAATAATTAGGCAAGTACAGTGTATACCTTTTGTATCAGTCAAACTCAAATATACTGTAAGCCAGCTACGTCTGGTTGGATAGATTTTGCACACTGCCAAACTTCTGTGCACTCGATCCTAACATTACCGTAGCCCCAAAATGTTATTTTAAAGCTTAATGAAGCTTTGACATTATTACAATTTGTAATTACTACAAGACGGTAAAGTAATGATTATTTCTTCATCTGTGCCTGGCTAGTCAACTTCACTGTAGGCCTACTGTATTCACAATAGAGAGACCTAGCAGTTGCCGGCTAATGTACGTACAGTACTGTAACTAATTTCTAAATCATGATTTTGACTATCCAATGGGGCCATTCAAGGCCATGTTTGTTGCTAACGTTTTCACATACAATTGTTATATTTTTATGCACAGGATTTGTGTGCAAGAAAAGTCACTATACAGCACATGTTATGCTTACATTAGGAGGTGAGTTGACATGAATGACATGGGTACAGTATATTGTATTGTTAATGCAAGCACATGGCAAAAATGAAACATGGCTAAAATGAAAAATTTTCAGTAAATGTCCAACTGCACTGGGTAAAATTATATTAAAAATATAAAACCTTTATCAACAAGAAGTGATTCTCAAAGTAACTGCAGTCTACCTCCACATATGGCAGGGCTCACTGCCTCGAGGAATGGACAAGGAAACTAAGAAACAGCATAACAAAACATGGTCTAAGTTCAACTGACTGAGTCAATTCTACACACGTTATGCCTGTACGAATCAGGCCTGATACAAGCCAGTTCAAATCAACATGACAAAAAAATTAACATAAGAAGAATAACACGTACAGAAATGATATTACCGCAATACAATGAAAGAAACTAGTACTTATGGAATGCAACAAACATTTACTAAGAACAAACACAAAAGAACCCTTACAACTTTGCCCGCTTGAGAAACTTCTATGTGAGTACTCTCCTTTAAGCTGTGAGAACTATGTGCACACTGCGTTCTTTCCCAACCTTATCCTGAATCTAACAATTAATTGCAGTAAATGGATTTCTTTAACAACATACAGTCCTATCCACTTTGGTGAAAACTTGACAGAAAAGGACTTGCGAAGATCAAATATTTGGAAGAGATCGCAACGTCACATTGTCTTCTATTTTAAAGTCAATTTCCTAAAGCTTTTGATTATATCTTTCTTTGTTCCTTCTTTTCTCACAGTATACACTTTCCCTTGAGCGAACAAAAATCTACCATTGTCTATTCCATTCTGCAGAGTCTATGATGATATCTACAGTAACAAGGATACTGTACAGACAATAGACTAAGTAGCTTAGGCATACCTTAACTAGCCTAAGTATGGCGTAGTCACTGCGAGGCAAGAGTTACTTCGATACAGCCTACCACAGCTAAGCATGTACAGTAGGCCCTACGTTACGCCAATTAGTCCCTAACATTTTGGTTTTCGTGCAACTAGACCTGCGATTACACATTAACAGTGTCGAATACGGTTGAAACAGTACTGTACGTTATGAAGTGTTGCGCTGTTATTCAAAGAAAATCCCTACCTCTTCTCTCTTTTTGCTACTCTTTTCTGCATACTCGGAGAGAGGGCTAATTGGCATTCCATACGCGGGACCTTTTCCGGCACCAACTCCCATTTTCATAAGATCATTGCGAATCTAGTAAATTTTCATGACATTGGCTAGAAAAGCTCCATATCAATGTTTACAGTTTCCTTGGCTATGCTGACGTCAGTGACGTCAACGGGGCGCTAGGAATTTATAATACGGCTTTCAAGTGGTTCGATATCGTGGGGCGTAGCCAGGGGCTATCGGGGCAGTTCCCCCCCCCCCCCCCCCCAAAAAAAAAAAAAATGAGAGAAAAATTAAGGCGAAAAAAATTAAAAGAGAAAGAATGGGAGAGAAGAGGAAAAGAGAGGAAGGAATCGAGGACAGGATTATGTAAGAGGGTAGCGATTTATACTTGAGCATATGTTTTTGTAGTGTGCAGTGAATGTGGTTGATGTTTCTACCAAATTTTCCCTAGTAGGTCCTAGTGGCAGTAGTGAACACTAGATTGACTAGAATCCCGTCCAAATCGTTAAAAAGACGAACACCGCAATATCATAGACCTTAACCTGCCCAATAGGCTAAAATGCCTACTTTTATTTTTCTGGAACGCTGACTACGTCACTTCCATGACCTACCCTGAAACTGAACACTCGATCTGCTCTTTTATATATATGACAAATGAAAGATGTTTTAGGACAAACGCTACTCCAGTGTGGAGGTAGGAGCTAGGATGGGTGAGGGACAGGAACATTCAAAATTGACGAAAAATTAAATTCATTACTTGAAAAATAGGGATTCCTGGAGATGTATTAAATTCAAATTCAGCTTCAACTTGTGGCACCATTTTGCATCTAGCGCACCCGGCCCGCTGTGAGCTAAAATTTTCCAAAGGGGAGGGGGGAACCACCCTTAGATCCCTCCCCATGGACTTTTCTGGAATGCTGGCTACGTCACTGCCATGAACTATCCTGAAACTGAATACTCTGCTCTTTTATATAGGCCTATAACAAATGAAAGATGTTTTAGGCAAAACGCTACTCCCGTGCGAGGGTAGAAGCTAGGATAGGTGGTGGACAGGAACATTCAAAATTGACGAAAAATTAAATTCATTACTTGAAAAATAGGGATTCCTGGAGATATATTAAATTCAAATTCAGCTTCAACTTGTGGCACCATTTTGCATCTAACGCACAATGTGTGAGCTAAAATTTTCCATAGCCAGCAGCATCTTAAGATATCGTTCTCTGTGTCGATTTTGAAGAGAAAAAAATTCTATGCTTGACCTACTTACAACAAGTAACTGCTGTACAGGTCGCATGTATGAGTATGGTAAACTTGCTCACTTGCGTTGCGGAAAATGTTAAAAAGTAGTCCCCAAAATGGCCTTTTAGCTGCCTAATGTTTTCGAAACGTTCGTGAAAATGTTTGTCGTGTTCATGGTCTTCACATTTTAACATTAAACTTGTTATTGCTTTGAGCTGCTTACCGCTTCTCAAAGAAAGTGGCTCGAAGTTACTGTGACACAGGCCTTGTGCCCACCATTTTAAATGGAAATAGGGCATTTAGAATAACCGGCCACTACATGACATACAAAAGAAAATAGCAGTAATATTATTAAACCATTCAGTCTCATCAAAAACATCTACCAAAGCTTCATCTTCTCAAAACACAGTGCATGTTATGAGTAATGGAAGAAAATTTGAATTGTGAAAACTTAGTGGGTGAACAAATTAGTGTGGAGCAACAAATAACTGAATTTCTATCTGTGAGGAGCTTATTTCTTGAAAAAGGGACTTCTGTCCTTCCTTATTTTGAATAATCTATTATCCTACGTCCACGAACATTGGTTTCAAATATATGGATGTTTTCTCTAAAATAAACCCCCTATTTTCCTCGAGTCGTGAAGCAGAAGTACAGTCGAGGTGGTTTTCAGATCCCACGTGATAAATCACGACACGTGATCACGACTTAACGAGCCCAAGACAATAGAACAGCTCACAAGTCGTGAGTACCATTTTCACGAGCCAAATGGAAAGCAGCTTTAAGTAGGCCTACTCTGTAGTGCAGGAACTTAAGCAATCTACTTGCAGAAGCTGTTCTTCTTACAATGTCAGACGTCAAAGATCAGAGGTCAAAGTTTAAATTAGAGAAATTCTTAATTTACTTTTTTTCCCCTATATTCTTAATCCTTTAATTATATATAACATTCATGTTTTCATGTATTTTGACGTCCAAGGTGAAGTTCATGGGTCAAAGATCAAATTTGACTCCGAAAAGTTTACATCCAACTACCTCCATACTGGAGAGTGCATGAAGGTCAAAGTTTGTACATATATAGGTGCCCCATGGTCTGAAGTTGGGTCTCCCATCAAAATTTACAGTCAGAGGTCAAATTAGTAAAACCATCTTTTGGCATTGAATCCAAAATCTCATTGACCCTATAAAGCTCGAATATGAGTTGAAAATTTGCCAGTGAAAATCAATTTCAGCGGAATGTCATGGCCCCCTCGAAAAACATTGTTTAAGCCCAATTTTTGCATACATACTCTATCAATTTCCACTGCAGTTTATGTTTCATGTTTGTCTCATGAAAATGATCTCGACATTTTAGTTGGCCCTTCAAAATTCAGACTCTCCAAGAAACATAGCAGTCAATCACCGGCTCCTGAAATTAAACAGACCAATTGAAAATGGATATAAATATTCATTTTTGCAAAAATAGGGCTTAAATTATGTTATTTTGTCGTGGCCGCTATGATGTATTCCATGGAATTTGACTTTCACTAACAAATTTTCAACTCACTGATTCCAGCTTTAAGGTCAACGATCAAGGTCAAATTTCACAGATGGTCGGAAACGGCTTTGTCCTTGCTTTTATAACTTGTATGCGCAGTCTTGAAATAGAGATCTCCTGTTTTCAATTTCTCAAATTAATATGGGCATGCATCCATGAAAATGGTAATCATCAGATGGGTTGAGATGATGCAAGAATCATAATAAAATATGCATCCTTCTTCGGGTATTCTTGGAGCACTTGGCAAATTATAGCTAGATTTTTTTTTGTTACTGGGCCTGGGACATGGATATACGAAAACACAGTATGCCTCGACCACTTTGCCCCCAACCAGAATTTTGAATTAGTGGTAAACAGAAAATTGTTTGAAAGCTATTTATAAAGAGGATAGCCAGCATCGGTTGGAGAGGGGAGTGCCGGAATAAAAAATATATCAAAATACCCAGTAAACTGTCGAAAAAATGGTCCTTCTCAGGCTCAGCAGCAAAGCTCCAGAGAATGGTAGTGTCAGCATATTCTTTGAAGGAGTCTTGGATTTTTCCTCTGTAAAGTCTGAAAAAAATTTCCCATTTCTGATCACATTTCATGATGAATACTGTACTTGCTTGAATTTTGAAGGGTGAAAATTGGCAAAACCATCATCATTTCCTGGGTGCGGGAGGGGAGGGGGGAAATGGTCGCAGAAGTGCTCTCACATGCTTTTTCTTTAACTTCTCCTTCATTGTTTTTCTCGTTATCTTTTTCTGTCTTTTCTGTCTAATTCTTTTCGTGGAAAGCTGCAAAGAGCCCTGGTAATCCATCTGAGTCGTTGTGGGTAGGAAGGGGGGGGGGGGGGTGGCGACCTCCAATGACTATATAGTAGCTTTTATTCAACATAGTACAGTTTGGTAGGTTTTGGTAGCGCAAGATATCTACAGAACATATTACATCTTTGCTTTTCCATACAACGTGACTTAGTCTTTCCTGTTTTGGGCTAAGTGATTACATCTGATAGCAATGTCATTTTCCATACTTTAGAAGTCAGCTGGGACTTGTAACAAATGGGCGACTGTACGGCATTGTTCGAGTCCACATTTTTGCCTCGCGTGTGACATAAGCACGTAGGGACAAGAAGGGAAGTTGTTTGTGTTGTCTGCAACAAAACTGTAATCGGCCGACTTGTTACAGCAAAGCAACCGTCCGTAGCAATACGGTCTTGGCGAAAACAAATCTAAGTTCGTGAAAGGGTCGAGTGTCTAAGTTATTTGAAGTACAAAGGTGTACGTTTTCCTCCCCATGTCCCGGACTTGTGTTTGGGTCCGCTGCACAAATCACAGTTTAAAAGAAGAGAAAGAACTTAGCTTTCACGTTTTCTTTGATCGAGAAAAGAGGTAAATATTGGGTTAGACGCTATTTAACGTAACAAAGGTACGCAAAATCCGAATGATATTTTAGGGGAAAACCCTGGTAAACATGAGTTTGTTGCATGCACCCACTTTGACACACATTCAGCTCTTTTGCTGAAACTGACGTCATACATTAAAGCAGTAGAATTAGGTTACTATAGCAATTTGCCATGATATTGGTTCTTATGATGATGAAAATAAGACGTTGGTGGTTGGACACTGTATAACGCAACGAAGGGACGCACAACTCTATTGAAATTGTTTAAGGGAAATTCCAGGGAAAACACGATCCAACGTTGAATTTACCCGAATGTGAGACAATTCCAAACTTCTAAGTTTGGGTGACGTACTTTTAACATTGACTTGTGTTTATGCAGTTTTATAACAGGGTTGAATAGGTTTTTGTTCCTTTTGATTACTCTTTGTCTATCCTGAAAAAGAAATACCAACCGCAGAAACTTCAGATTTATTGCAATTCTCTTACAGGTGTTCTGATCTGTCTGTATGTGGAAAGACTGCAAGATTTTACTTGTTCTCTCTCTCTGACCATTTGAAGCAAATAAAAAAAAAACGTTTTGATTTGTAGAAATAACCCGAGGGAAAAACAAATTTGAAATTTTGCAAACTATATGCAGTCTTGGCCCTGAACCCCTAGTCAGAGACTGCCCGGCCCCGAAACTTCTTCAGTCTGAAGACCCCTCTTCCCTTTTAATCAACCCCCTACCATATATTACATATACATTCACATATAAAAATAGGCAAGCCTAACGTCAAATGTCATCAGCCCTGTGTGTAAATTCTACATAAACATTATTTACAAAAGATTCTTTCCGATGTTCGAAAAATAAACAATACAATACAGAATTATTACCAAAACAATCCTGCGGCACATCCATATTGGGTAACACTACAGAGAGCTTATAGATCGCCTGTGTCCTAAAGTAGGTAGTCCTACCGTCTTTCACATGTCGTACTAGACAACATTTTAGACAATTCAAACTTTCAACTTGCATAGAAAAAATCAAGCTACTGCAAGCAAATCTTGCTCATAAAACATTATCACAACGCTGATGACGCAATGCATTGATATGGACTTACGAGCCGACTACCACACGCCCATGAAATACAACCATATATGTCACATTGAATGTAAATCACCATACAAGGGGTAACAAATTAATTAAAACTGCATGCAAAGGACGGTGTTGTGCAAGAATTGTATTTCGTTGTTACTCCAACAACCAGGCCCGTCGCCACCGGGGTTGGGTGTGTGTGTCGGGGGGTGTCATCCTTTTTTCCCATCAACCCCCCCCCCCCCCCAAAAAAAAACGTAAAATTGTCAGAGAGACGATGGTGGGAAACTTTGAAATACCAGTTGGGATTTCCATAACTCAGTCTAGCATATTTCATGGCATAAAAGATGCCAAATACTGCACCAGATTTTGTCTACGATTAAATGGTAATTGAAAAATTTCTCAATGAGTCTGAAATATTATTTCCCATATTTTTTGCCAAATTTATAGACAAATTAGTGTCTCACGGCTGTATCATGAATAAAAATTTTCGACGTCAAAAGATAATATGTCTTCTGTTTATCCTTTTTATATGTAACCTTTGTTTCAAGGACATGTGATAATTTCATATGCCCAGGGAGTTTATTATGGAAGCATGTATTTTCTTTTTTTCAAAATAAGGATACTACTTACCAAAGGGAAACTCAGTAATTAAGTAATAGGCAAAATATGTGGACATAACAAAAGAAATAATGACGCCGCGTAATCTGGCTTGCATTTTTCTCAAATTTTGTCATATTTCAAAAGCCGTAATAAATATAAATAAAATTCCAACGGGTTTTCACTCAGGGTTTTACTTTGAAACTTCTGCCTGGAGAGTGCTTTCTTTCAGATGCACGCATGTCACACAACCTTTGAGATTACCTGGTAATTGAAAAAAAATTCTCGAAAGGAGGATGAGGGCACCTCCTCGCTTACCATCTTCTCCAAGGCAAACCATCACTCATCTCATGCATTTCTCAATTCCGTCGAGCCTGACAATGCCCTTTTTAGTGTCCCTATTTTGAGGCTGGGCACATCCGGGAAGTGTCATGCAGTGTCGTTTCCTGCCGAGATAATCACTAAAAATGTGTTTTTCGTTTTCGTGACCTGTGACCGTTGACCTATTACCTCATTAGTCGATCGGACACTATACCTCATACGGTATCTGGGCACCTACCACCAAGTCTGAGGTTCATCCGACTTAGTACAGCCTATAGGAAGAGATTGTGACACTCTTTTGCACCCCCCCCCCCCCCCACACACACACGCAACTTAACATTACGTACAGAGTGTGAACTCTATTGAATTTTCCTTTGTTGTTCCTTCCTGAACCCTAACCTTAACAATACACTCCCTATTGTTGTTTTTTTGAGGGCTTGAGAATTCAATAGAATTTTCTCCGAGGACCTGAAATTCTCTTGTTCAGGTCCTCGGAAAGTGCGACAATAAAAGGCACACCTACGCACACACTCACACCCACGTATACACACACACATTTGGACAGTCCTTCTCACCCCCAACCTCCAAACCTAATCTCGATCCAAGTGATATGTATACCATGAGCTATTTGGTTTCGTACAGATGTCTCATTTTAGACTTTGTGATGAATACACAGAACTGACGGTCATGGGTTGTCTCACTATTGTTCAGCTGTCCGGCCCAAGTCGCGCACGTGTGCAAGTACGGTTCGCGCGCGCGCTCTATTGTTATTTACGATTCACAGAGTAAACAACTTATTTCATATCCCTCGTAGCAAATGAAATCCCCCAATTCTTAGCTGTTAATATGAATATTTGATTCGCGTTTGCCATATGGAGAAAGAGCGTGGATTTTCTCAAAACAACCAATGACTCTTTCTACAATCCCCAAAGCTCATGATTATTCACATTCCCTGTGTTTTCCTTCCCATTTTCAAACGATTTTGCGTTGTTTAAAAGTGGTCGGTATAGATCAGCGTGTAAAAAACATTGATTCTTTGACGGGCTGTTGCCTTGTGAACCGTTCGACTTGTCAACATCGACAGAAACTAAGAACAGTTGTTAGCAGAATGTATTGAAAAATAGACCGATTTCCAAAGTTATTGCAACGTATAGTTCCACTACTCTCTGTCAGAAAAACAATGCGTGCACAGAGCGCGTTGAACTTTGTGTGCTTTTGTTACACAGACAAGGTATGCTTATGTGACAAACAATTCGGAATACAACCAACAAAATCTACAGGGAAGGAAAGAAAAAAGAGAGAAAAAGAAGTACATCGAACCAGTTCGCATTGCACATCTTTTTATCGCCAAACGATTTTTTACCATCAAAAAAAGGTTTCATTGAATAAAAATGTGTTGCCCTAACC
The DNA here is from genome assembly GCA_021234535.1 of Stichopus chloronotus. Taxonomy (NCBI): domain Eukaryota; kingdom Metazoa; phylum Echinodermata; class Holothuroidea; order Aspidochirotida; family Stichopodidae; genus Stichopus; species Stichopus chloronotus. The sequence goes on from CM037839.1 coordinate 12,647,298, forward strand.
CCGATGACTCCAGTCCAAGCTCCATGAGCAATGCCTTTGCATCACAGCGCTCATGATGCAGTGATGAGGCACTGCAAAGGAGTGCTGAGCCATAAACGGGACTTTCAGGTTTCTGCGTTAAAGAAAAAAGCGGGCAAGTTTTCGAAAAGTGTTTCTTTTTTATTTACTTTTTTTTTACTTGGCCTAAACTACTCTACGCAATGAGGTCATTTTTTCTAAAGTACCAGGCAGTAGTCTCCACAGTGGTTTTACGAGGCGGCCCGTCCCCAAGAAAATATACCGTTCCTTGAAATAGTGACGGCCCCATAGATGAGTCAGCGCGGTATAAAAGCTGCACTTGGCTACTGCCATTTCAAACAGAGCAAGAAATCGTCTCTAAATGGCACAAGTTGCACTTATGTAGCATCGTCATAATAAAAAATTTCTCTGGATCAACTTGAAGTCCTATATACCTTCAAACCCCTCTATAGGTGATCTCTTTGTGACCTCATACATTGTAGTACGAGTACGCGCTTCACGAGAGGCCATCCCCTGCTTCGAAAATCTGTAGAGAACATTAATATTGATCATCCGCGGGAGTGGTGATGGCAGGGGCGTAACGAGGATTTAATGCTAGGGTGCGGTCTATGAGGGAGGGGTGTCCCCTCCCCTTTGGAAAATTTTAGCTCACAGATGGTACGCTACAGTAGATGCAAAATCGTGCCACATTTGAGGCTGAATTTGAATTTAATATATCTCCAGGAATCCCAATTTTTCCAGGAATGATTTTAATTCTGTCGTCAATTTTTGAATCTTCCTATCCCCAACCCATCCTCCTACCCCCACACGGGAGGGGGAAGACCCCCGATCGCCCCCTGGCTAATATACGCCCTTGGGGATGGTGAATAGTAACCTGTGCGAAACCTCAGGACTCCTTCCTACTTGTTATATTTTCTGTTTGAAATCGGTTGCTGACACTCCGGACAGTTACCCCCCTGCCTTATGGAAATACTCCTCGGACTATTTTGCAGGTAATTTGTCTTGGGCCGGGTGTTGCAAGTGTTTGTCCGGTGACGGTCGTGTCACAACTATTTCATGTCGGCGTTCCATACAATCCTGTGTCAAAATCAGAAAGAAAACTTTTGACAGATAGGGAATAAACCTAAAGTAACAACTAACATACTCTACACACAGAATAAATAAACTCGTAAAGTGACGTATGAAGTGTAAACAAAACTCAAAAACCTAACCTTCTTCACTTGAACTGATTTTCCTTTTCATACCCCAAAGGCCGAATCTATTGTTCGCCTGTACCAATTGCTGTAACGCACCCATCCGTGATGAACAGATTTTGGAGGAGAGAATGCGGAAGCAGAGATACATGAATTGCTTCCAGGAAGTGACTCGTATAGTAATGGGGACCGTAATGTTTGTGAGATGTAACATTATTTCCTTTTACGGCACACTGAAGTAGTGTCACACACTCACAGTCGCTTGTAAGTTGTAGTTAATCCCAGCTAGTTTTTAATGAAGAAACATATGAGACCAAGAAAGTGACTTACCTTCATAAACTATCGTCATGTTGCGCCGCGCCGGTGAAAAGAGCTTCTGCTAAACAAAGGTCAGCGTGTTGTAAATGGGTCAAACTTGAGGGAACTACGTGTCGCCGTAAAATTAATAGAAGCACATTTACAAAAGGTAAGTGTTTGCTGCACATGCACAAACAGCGTACCAATGCAAACCAGAAGTTAAAATTTCCGAGACCGCTTAATAAAACTGTGCCATAGTGCAGTAGGGGTACTGTTGGAAAACGGGGATGGTGCACGTCCTGTTTTGGCCTAGGCTTATAATATTGCAAGTGAAAGTGCTAATTGATTGCAGCTGCTTCAGTTAGAAAGTTACATTATGGCCGAGGCCTAGGCTCATTCAAGAAACAAGAACTAAAGAAGAGGGAGTTGAAGCCACTGACTGACGGAAAGTCATTCTGACTTATCATGGAGTCAAATGTTTCCTCTGGCTAGGCTGTGCAGTTAAAAGTGATTGATCAGTCGTCTTTTTAGCCAGGGTGTATTCCATGTAGGCCTAATGCTTAAGTTACTCCAAGGTGTTGTTATCATTCATGCGCCAAGGTGATAGTATTCATACGCCAACAAACACATACAGTCCGGTGCTATGTGCCTCATGATAATACAACATGATATAATGTAACCTGCTGTGCGATGATTGTACTTACAGTTTTGCATGTTCTTCATATTTGGCTGGAAAAAAATCATATTTTTTTAGTGTTGGACTTCATGTGAAGTGAGTGGAAACATATGACAGCAGAAACTTTTGTAGCTGCCGTTTTGACTTAATTAGAACTAGTTTGCGTTGCAAAATGTACAGTGATTAGGCTAGGCCTCACAAGTTGCAATTGTACACCACTTTGCTCCTATGCCAGAAAAGAGTCGGCACTCATGCCAAAGATCTTCACTTAGTGCATGCAGGAATGCAGACTGGTGCCTAATTCCATATGACGTCAGTCTTTGTTTGATAACTGTGTGCACTTTGTCACTAGTTTGAGCTCTTTGCAGCTAGTATGAAACATGGGTACTGCTTGGTGCATGTGTACCTTTCAGGAAAACTGTCTACATGCATGCATGCCTGAGAACATGCATGAGAAGATGCAAAGAGTATACTGGTACTAGCTGGGTTGTACCTGTAAAGTTAATAGCAACCTCTCAGTCTCAAGAGTTATCACGAAAAGAGCTATGACCCATGAGATTTAAAAATTATCATCATGAATCACCTTTAGGCCAAATTCAATCTATGTTCCAGACTATTCAGGAACGAATATTTGTTCAGTATAACATTTTCATTTTGATAGGTATATAAGATGGGGTCCACCTCTCAGTTCAACAAGTTTTCTGTCCGACAAGTTTTCAGTCCGATAAGTTTTCATTTCGAAAATGAAACTGTACACGTTTTCAGTTAAAATACAAGTTTTCAGTTGGAAAATAAATGTTTACAGTCCTACAAGTTTTCAGTCCCACATGTTTTCAGTCCGAGAATAACATACACCTGTACACATTTTCAGTCTGAAAGTGAAATACATGTTTTCAGTTTACAAATGAATTATTTTAATGTGGCTGACATTTGACATGGCTGTCAATGATTTTCTATCAATTTTATACAACTTTATTGACACATCCATTATGACTGATGACGTTACTAAACTACCACAAAGTTCGGAAACTTGGGTGTAGCTGATCACGGTGCACTGAACATGCAAAATTACATGCCTTCATGAGAATTTTACATAAATTTACACTTTTGATGACATCATCACGGCATAAAACAAAGCGACAGGAAAACCAGAATAATATTGCACCACTAATTGTTCTACATGTGCTCAAAACTATCAAAGCAATTGCTCAAAACTTTGGAGTGCTTGTCACACCAAAAGTAGACACTGGCCTACATGTACCTCTACACCATTCATGTGATAGCTGTTGATTAGTTCTATCAGGCTATCACCATGTTGGATTTCATATTCACTAGCTGCTTCAACTGACCACAGTGTGGGAACCCTTTCCCCTAACACTGTAAGTATAGGTTTAGCGAAATGTTTCCAGCTTCTGCCATTTTGTTTTGGGTAAAAAAAAAAGAATAGTGATAGTAACTGGCATTGTGGTGAAAGAGGTCACCATGGCTCACTTAAAGACAAAAACTCATCACCCCAGACAGATTTAATTCTCCCAACCACTTTCATAGTCCCATCCCACAGCCTGTCTAAGATTCCTCCACTTTGAGACAATGAATCCCTCTGTATGCTGTGTAATATGTTCTACTCTGCATCTTTCAAATTTTCTGTCGATCAAAGAGTAACTGTAAATTAGAACCAGCTGAGAATTTCCCTTTCCGAAAGCTAAAAATATGGCTTACTGTAGGGTGATGAGTTACCGCCTTTAAGAACACTTCCATCGTGACTTATGGGACATTTGATGGAATTTCACCAGGAATTTGCTCATGACATTCAAAAACAACCAAACAATTTAATTTTTGTTTTAATTCCAGTATGAATAGAAAACATGAACTTTATGAGCCATTGACAAACAGCAAGTATTGCTACAATTTCTTTATATGGGTTAAAAACCATCCATGTGGGTTATGGGACATTTTGGGAGCACGAATTGTGACAACTGCTTTCAATTTCTCTACACTATCTCAATTTTTTATTCCTTGCCATAGGCAGGGGAATCTATGCAGTCCTGATGTCATGTGTGGGTATGTAAGGGTGTGTGTATGTGTGTGTGTGTCGGTTGCTCGTAAACACTCTATCTCAAGAAGGGTAACTCTGAGTATTTTCATTTTTGGCATGTAGGTTGCCCATATTGAGTAGATGATCCCTATTGTTTTTGGTGTCCAAATCTTGCATATTAATGAGGTTATGGGGTAAAACATAAAAAATTTTAAAACTGCCATAGTTCCTTATCCGTAGGTCAGATTTGTTGTAAACTTGATAAGGTTGTCTAGCTGTTATTGACAGGTTCATGACCCTGTGAAATTTAATGCAGATCAATACAGAGGAAGGGATAATTTTTCACTATAAAACAATGATAATAGCCTAAACACCATTATTGTGGTTATTATAAACTACCGTACAAATCTATATTGGGCTAGATTGTACCAAATTACTATTGGCATTTGTTGATTCCTTTCACACACTTAACTCAATAGGGATTGTTGTCATTGCAAACTTTCTTAAGCTTTTTCAGCCTAAGGTATAGCCAATCAGGACCATGTCATGTTTGAAATATCATTTTCCCAGCCTATGGAAGCCACTCAGGACCATGTCATGTTTGAAATAGTATTTTCAATATACTGCATTTGGAAGTACTGTAGAGAATAACTTTTTACTTTTCAAACACTCCCTCAGAGGCCTCCATAGGTTGTCTCAGTAAGTGGGAGGTCATGGGGTCAGATAGCTGTCACCTGCGCTTCATTTATCTCTTTGATAGAACAAAGCTGGCTCCTGCCCAGTCTACCACTGACTGTCTCCTGTGTATATTAAGGCATTCCATAAATATTTACTGTGAGAATAATCTGCAGTTACTGTATATATCATCAGAAATACAAGTAGCAAGATGCATTGCTGAGACTCCAGTGTGTTTTCTCAAAATCTTGCAGTGGCGATGAAGATGGGATCCTTTTATTAAGGACTCTGAAAACCTTCAAGGAAGACCTTAATACTAGAAGAAAATTGATGAAATTCTGACAATTAAAATGTCCTATCCACATTTTCCTGAGTTCAGTCTCGGAGATAATTCGGATCATGCAAGTATTGGCATGCGGTGGGAGAAATGGCTACTTCGATTGGAAAACTTCTTCATTGCATTTGATATCAAGGATGAAGCTCGTAAAAGGGCAATGTTACTTCATTTTTGAGGGGAAAGCATAGCTGAAATATTTCAAACACTTAATGAAACTGGAGACTCTACAGATTATGACACAGCAAAAACCAAGCTGACGGAGTATTTTCAACTTATAAAAAATACTGAATACGCGATTTTCAAGTTTCGTCAAGCGAAGCAAGGGGAAGGCGAATCGTTGGATGTGTTTACCACCACGCTGAGGCAATTAGCAAATTATTGTCAGTTTATGGATATAGATAAAGAAATCAAATCACATATAATTCAAAGTTGCAGTTCGTCACGATTGCGGCGAAGAGTGTTGAAGGAACTGAATCGCAACTTAACTGAGATATTTGACTTGGGGAGAGCACTTATGAGCTCAGATCAAAATGCTACAGAAATTGAAGGACCAAAAGTGGAAACAGTACAAAGTAAACTACCGAAAAAACTGTGACAGCACCAAAAAGAAATGGTACAAACAAAGCCCAGTGTTGGAAATGTGGTAGTGACTTTCCAGAAGGGTAGTGTTGACTGATATCATACTGTCTGTACTTTATGTGTGGGTTGGCCATACTGGGTAGGTGATCCCTATTGCTTTTGGTGGATGTCAAATGTCACGGTCATGTCAGGTTACCCAAAATAAAGATCATTTTGAGTTAAAGGCTTGTGGTGTATCAAGAAAAATAACTGCAGTTGATCTTGTACTTGTCATGTGGATAATTCAACTTTGTTATAATATAACCATGTGGCAAGGAATCACAAAGCCTTTTGGCTTTCTGGTTCCAATACAGTAAGTCTTTCCAAAGTGCTTGTTATAATAGCAATTGAGTACAGTGTTATTATACACCATAGTGCAGTTCACTAGTAGACATGAACCCATGATTTTCATGATCACCGAAGGTGTCTTGTGACTTACTGTACAGTAGAGGACAAGTTACTGTGACTTATTGGACAGCATCTACCATTGGCATATTCAGGCACTGAAACACTACCTGAAAGTTGCAATATGGAGAAATTTTACAAACAGCCATTAACTATCATGACATGAATACTCTTCATGAGAATATGTGTCCAAATATTGTCTTCATCCGGTACAATCAACATTTTGGCAAAGACATGTATAAAGTACATAGTTCAGTGCAAATCAGAACAACTTAAGTCATAATCTTCATATCGATGAGCAATTATAACAACTTGTATGACCAACCTTTGAAACAAGAAGTTAAATGAAAACAGCACTTAACAAACTTAAATAATTCCATACCTCATTTAACAGTATTTACCTACAGCAATGCTGAAAATGTGACTTATGGGACAAACTTGCCTACTGTACCTTACACTATTTAGTCTCATTTGCTTCTCAGTGTTCAATCATGTAGGCCTACAGTATGTGTGACTCAAGCATTTAAAGTTAAGAATGGCTTCAGAGTTATCCCAGCTCATTTGTACAGTATAAATTCTTCCTCAAAAATACAGTACTGTCCTCTGCCTATTTTCTGTGGGCTCTGTTTTGACACTGACCTTCCTTTATATCCAAGATTACTATGAAACCATGGGAGATCACAGTAAGGCTGTTCGGAAAACCAGTTTTGATTTGAAAACCAGTTAAAACCAGTTTTGTTTGTTTGGTTTTTGGAATTTTTGAGAAACCCAAAAACCGGTTACTACGGAAAAACCGGTTAGTAACTGATCATGATTTTTGTTCCATTTCAAATTTTTCTTCGATAAGGCATTCCACACTTTTTTAATGGAAAGTTTATACTTATTGCTTTTGTGTTGAAGGATTTGTCGAAAAACTTGAGTTTTCATTTAACTTTTGACCAACAGTTGTGCGAATTCTTATTCAAAATAGTTTGCAGTCGCCGAGGCAAGTGCGTTATGCATATGGTCAGAGGAGATTTTGAAAAAAACGGTTTTGATTTAAAAACGTGTTTCACGGTCACCAAAACCGGTCTCCTATTTTTTACTAACCGTCAAAGCCTTAGATCACAGCCTCATATTCTAAGTTACCCATTGATGAGGAGCAGGATTTTCACCCTGCACTTCAGAATTGGATTCAATATCATGTCTTGTTTTCTAACAAATTCATGTTAGAAAATTGAACTCTGACATGCATGACTCTTTTACCATTGCAACATGTTGTGATACCCCAAACGTACTGTCCTCTCAAAGTAATGTGCTCTTTGGGTTCCTGGAATGGTGCAAATTCCAAGGCCATTAAAAGCATCAAGTTTTGGCTTCTCTGTATCAGTATTTTTCTTACCACTGTCATCTTCAGGCAGACTTATTCTCCCACATTGGCAAACACAGGAACCACTTAAAGTTCCGCTCTTCCTTTTTATTCAACTCAGACTACCTCCAATAACATCAATGGGCCTACCAATAGGAGGCTGCCCCCCCAAAAAAATCGAAAAAAAGAAAAATCCACTTTGCTTGTAAGTTCATGAAGGTTCAGGGAGTAGTAAAGTGAGAATTATTTGTGTCCAAATAGACAGGCTACTGTATATTGCATTCTGAACCTTCTATGCATAAAGTTTTCACTGAAGTCAATTTGCCTCAGGACTGCAACAGGCAGCCTAGAATTCAGACCATCAAAGTGAGATATTTGTACTTTTTTGAAGAAAATGTGACTGAGAAAAACACTGAGATTGTACATTAACATCAATGTACACTATCAATCAGTGTCTTTCTCCAGGAGTCTCCCTTGGCATTAGTGTGACTTGTGGGACATTTGTTCAAGTTTACTGTTTCTGATGAGGCAACTTTCAAATCCTCACATTATATGTAACCCTGAAAACCTGCATGCTGTATATCCAACTATCTACCCCATGGCCCAAGTAGATACAAAAAAACCAAACTTTAGTCATACACTCATATATGGATGGGTAGTGGAAATAAAATTAAAAAAATACATATTTTGTGACATATGTGACAACACACACAAGTGAATATTGCTGAGTGTACATCATAATGTACTGTCAGTCACATGGACATCTGTGAGAACTAATAGCAGCTGAAGCATTATCAAGTGTTTTTAGTGTGACATTGGAATTTCATCATCTAAGAACATTTTTACATAGGAAATCAGAAAAGCAAAATTACTTGTAAAAGTGCTAATTTGGAGTGCAATACACAGTACTGTAAATGTTGAGAGAAACGTAGGGTATCTTGGTGTAAAAATGAAATTTTAAAAAATTTTTGTTTGTTTTTACTTAGTTATGAAAATGACATTATTTTTTTAAAACTTAAATTACTTTGACTGATTGAAAATAATTAAAAAAAGTCGCAAAAGTGCAACTTTTCCCCGAAATTGACCTTCAGGCACTTTGTCCACAGGGTTATCTACAGTCTGGTGGATGCACATAATCTAAATGGTGGTGTGGTGCCAAAAAGAAGAAGTTACACAAAATTAGCATCATACTGAAAACATTTGGACAGAAAACTTGTATTTTAATTACAGACTAGAAAAATGTCATACTGTACTGAACTCAAGTACCCCAGTGTAAGACTTCGTGAACTGGTTTCAGCACTGGATGTTAGATAATACCGTACCAAACCCTGTGTGCAATGCTGTAATTTTGTAGAGATACTTGACTTACTGGACTGTGTAGTCAGTTGTTATTGATACCGTCAACTCATGTAGCTAACGAATGTCATACAGTTCCATGCTCAGCCTAGTTAGGGCCGAAAGGGATTGGCCATTGAAGAAGATTGAAACTTCAGAAAAATTAGGAACGTTTTTTCACCTTGACTTTAATGCTCCCACTATTCAATTCATTTTTCATTTGGGAGTTGGTACATTGCATTGTGGGATATCCATGATGTCACACACATACCCACCTCCATCCCTTGTATTTCTTAATAATTTTGACATATTAATATTGTAGCATGTTTAAGAATTCAAATTTAATGTCACTTTTAAATTTCCCCAAACATTTTAAGGTGATTTAAATCAACAATGTCAAATTTTCAAAAAGAAGAACAAAGACTTTGCTGTACAGAATGGTACATGAGATTTTGTAATCTTGATTAAACTGGAGATCTGCAGAGTAGTTTTTCTGGAAAGTTTAAACAACGATTATCTTAAATTGACTACTGTAATGAACAAGATAATTTTGTTTTTGGAGTATGTACTGTACAGTACATCACTGTACATTCTAACCCACCAAGTATTACAGTGGTGCTGCTCCTCTACCACAGTGTGACTTATTACTAAAAATTGTGTATTTATCATGCAACATTATTGTATTTGAACACTTTCATGTCATCATACCCACATATAGTTTGCAAGACAATGCTTACATGAAGTATCAAAAATTTATTGGACATTGACTTTTTTCAGGTAATATTGGTTAATGCATGTATGAATGTGCTACAGTATGTAATTGTCAAGGAAGTGTTTGGCTGTTTAGTTTACTTCTTTTTTATTAATCACACTCATTCACTGTTTTCAGATTCAACTGATCAGGAATGAGAATTTTGTTTATGGGAAATGCTAAAACTAGATTCATTGACAGATTCAACCCCCCATACCGACACATGATGTACATATATGTACAGTAAAGTTTTTGTAAGTCAAACGGGAGAACAACTGTTGCTAGGTTTAGTAAAACTTTAGAAGGTATAATGAAACATGGGAGGGAATTCATCTGGAATTTGTACCATATGTACTGTCCAGTGGTTTTCAAGACAGCAAAGGAGACAGTTCTGAATTTCCTGACTTTAAATTCACTATTTCAAAGAGGGATTGGCTGTACAGTAAGCTAATAGTGTCCATACTGTAGATCGTCAAATATGGCATTATGCAGTCATGAGTGTATGGTTTATGAAATTGCAGAGACAGATGCAAATTATTGGTTTAACATTCCAAGAGACTTTAAAAGGGACTCTGGAATTTTTGAGTGTGCATACAAATAGCAGAACTTATGTACAGAATTTATTGTCTTAAAGTTGATAAATTTATCATTCACAGAAATTTGCATCTATGATAGTGGATTAACAGAGAAGAAATTTGCTCCCTGCCAAGTCATTTGATCGTGACTCTCACAGAACCGTACTGACAACTTCTTCACGTATGGAAGTTATCTTGAATTGCGACATTTATCTGCCTCTGTGACATCTTAGAAGTCGAAAAGGATGGAATTTTCATTTGAGTTGTTCTTGCTTCACATTACTGCAATTTGTATGAATTATTGCTCTGGTAAGTATTTTACTTTCCCACCTGAATTTAATTCTTACAGTAGTCCTGTATTCTTCATTCCACCTCCTTGTGAAAAAAACATATTTTGGTGTTACCAGGTAAAAGGTGACTTTGCTTCTCATGGATTGATGGTTTTGGCTTTTATGGACTAGCTATCTGGCTAAACGTTTTCTGTGATAAAGGAATTTAACTGTCCATTCCTCAGCTGAAAATTGTATGTCAGCATACAGCTTCAGTGGACAGTGTAGTATTATCTTGCTTCAAACAGTGCCGTGAACCAAACAAAAACAATTGTAATTGCCATGATATTGAACTGGGATCTGCTTACTTGTTATATCTTTCCTAGACCTGTTCTGCCACCACATTTTGAAAGTTACCCACCCACAGTACAATACAGGATGCAACGAATCTTACAGTGGCAAGCCTTGCATGGTCCTGAACAGCACATGCGGTACACTGAAAAATGTATGAATGGCATGACTCCAGAAAAAAATGAAACAAATAACATTAAACAGCTAGTCCATTGCTAATGGAATTGTTGGATTAAGAAGTACTCAGGTGAAGAATGATTTGCTCTTAAAGTGATTGCGTGTTTACTGAAAAGCCAAAAAGAGGTTATGTTTGAGCTTAACTTTTTCTTTATTTTTAAATGTACATGCGAGGTTGTACATCAACGGACTACGTCTTTCAATGAAGGAAAATGACAATAACAGAGAGAGTAACTACTTTGAAAAGCAACGGGATTCAGACCCCTAGCTTGGGTGAAAAAGGGGCAGGGGGGAACACATATTGGGGGACAATGTGCAGGTGAAGTCTGCTGTAGGGCCCCTGAAGGGGGTCCAGGAGGCAAAGCACCCAGAAGCTTCTGGGTTTTAGCTACCTCTGAACTCAGAATTTGGTATTCTTTTGTTCTTTCAACACCAAAGACTGAAAAGAATCTGAAGGTGGTTGAAAAAGAGGCAGGGTGGAAAAAGGAAATCCAAAGAGGGGGCAGGGTGGGAGAAAAAAGGGGTGGGATGTGCTGCCCCTGTGAAACAGTGAAGCTAGGGGCCTGGGATTGGTATAAAAACAATAAAAAACAGAAATTATATTTGAAAATTAACGGTTCTTACTGTAAGCGCCTACAGAATGAATATGCAACAGTACAGGTCTAACAAGTGTATCAAAAACATACTACTCAAGTTGTCGCTCCTTGGTCGGTATCAGGAATTGTAGTAATTGGTGAAAGGAAACACTGTATTTACTGTACAAATAACCTAAGAACTGAACACAACATTGTGGTGTCAGTGATGCTGAGTTGTTTTAACTCACTGAATATTCAATACTGGTATACTTCCCATTGGCTTGTTCAAAGAAGCATAATGTTGATTTGAATGAAAACTGTCAACCACGACATTATCGTATTCTGCACTTTTTTGTCGTTATGTTAGCAGAATTTGAAATCATACAGCAGAATTAACCAACTGAAACCTATTTGTTTTCCCAGATTGTCTGAATGGTGTAATGAAAAGCCTTACCAAATTTTTGGAGATGAAATTTCAATGTTTTTTCTTTTTACCTAGGCACCCAGTCACTTTAAATGTTTCAGATATTATTCATACTCTAAGAGATATTTGGGAGAAAAAAAAAAGGACACAAAATGTGAAGTTCAAAGACATCTGATGCTGAACTTTTGATAGGGCCTATGAATGTGCATTGAGCCTTTGCTGTGGTTGCAGCAGTCCGTGTCTAATTCCAAATCTGTGTACTGATTGTGTATATAGAGATACAAAATATTGCTTTGCATTTCTGTCTGTGTTCAATTATGCTTTTATTGGCCGGATTGGTTCAGTATTGACCGCTCACATTTTCATTCCGACTCTCCAGCCCTAAATAAAGACCAATTCTCAACGTTTGCCTTTTGCAGCCACGAAGATTCCACGGGTGATTGCCGTCACAAGCACCCCCTATGAGGCCACGGTGGCAGGGGCCAGTTTCAGTTGTCTTGTCAGTGACAAAGAAGAGAACTCTACTGCAGTCATCAAGCGATACGTAAGACAAGGAGCTGACGTGGACATGTACAGCTTAGATCTTCCCCAAGGACATGTGATACAGACATTCTCTGACCAAGTTCAAAGGGTCTTCTTACCTGTGAATACAGAGTCACAGGGCACTTTCACTTGTAGGATATTCAAGAATGGGCAAAGCCATGATGTTCCGATAACACTGCTTCATGTCAACAGTAAGTGTGAAATGATATATTCTAAACTGGCCATTTATCTCTGCGTTGTTATGTTGGTCTCCAGATACTGTTCATTGTGAGATGAAAATCAAATTAAAATCATGGTCTGGAAAGATTTGGGGAAAGCTTTAAGGCCATGGTCATAGTAAAAAACAGCTATGTGCATAAGTTGGCTTTACACTTATCCAGAATTTTCTTCAGGGCTGCACTTCTAATTCCTGAGAGTTGAGGTATACTGCAGCTTATCCTATGTTATCTGTAGCACAATATACTGTCAAACACACAATTTGTGATGCATAAATTTCTAGGCAAATTCCAAATAGTGTACATGAGTGTCTTTGCTTGCAAGAAAGAATTTCCACTCTGAGGAAAAAAAAAAATTGCATTCATTAATGGCAGAATGTGAGTTGTACTGGTAATGGCCTGATCATCTACAATTTGCTCAATGTTTCAAGGAAGAGAAGCTAGAAGAAAAGATTACATATCACAAAATCTGAAAGAGAACTATGTACTTATCATCCAAATATCTGAATAAGAAAACTGTCTCAACATATTTTGTTGGCCCTACAAAATTAAGCCTCTCCAAGGAAGCATGTCAATCACTGTTACTTGAAATCAAACAGACCAATTAGGAATATATGTTTCTATGCAAAATAGGGCTTAAAAAATGTTATTTTGTAGGAGCTGTGACATATTTCATGGAATTAAACTTTCAGTGACAGATTTTCAACTCATATTCCAGCTTTAAAACCATGATATCACGTATTCGTGTTTAGTTTTGAAGATCGACCGACACCACATCAGTGACCTAACGGTAGCTGTTCTGTGATGATGCACCAAAGCTGTCAGACTATTGTGTGTCTGCTGCCATCATTGTCATCCTGCCTGCATTAAAGACCAAAGAAGCAACACATAAATGCTTTATCCCAAATAAAATAAACAAATGAAAGAAAATCAGTGATGAGATGTCAAAGTCAAAAACTTTTGGAATGTGGGTTCTAAAAGACACATTCTTGAAGATTGTCATCTTGAGTACAGTTTCATGAATGTTCAGTCTTGTAAACATGAAAGACTGTCGGGTGTCTTGCAGGCTCTGAGCCAGAAATTTAAGTTTTGGGTGTCCAAATCAGAAAAATGGGTGTGCTAGAAGTTTTTGACACTATGATGCAGGAGGCATCATTGCGATCGCAAAGCGATCGCCCCCCTCGGCAGGGGGTCAAGGGGCCCGCCTTAGGGGCCCTTGCGGGGGTTAAATTTTGCATTTTTGAGGTATCTGAGAGTAAAAATACTAGCTTTTTCAGCTTGTTTTGGAGACTTATGGTACCTTCAAATATGAGTGTGGTAGTGCAATGGCCCCTTAAATGATTCTTATCCACCACATTGTCTTCATCATTATTGCTATGCCCAAGTAGAAATAACAAAAATTGAAGGATCTGGGACTGCGATAAAGAGCGCTAATCAGTCCCCGAAGAATGACTTTTGAAACACAATCTAGGTTGACTGTCCATTTTCAACAAACAAATTTCCATGACTGCGGGAAACACATTTTTTTTTACCACAGTGCTAATTATGGACCTAATTTCCTCGGGACTTAATTGACCAAGCTGGCCCCTCAGTCCCCGTCTTATCACGTCCCTGATTTACTGTACAGCACATGTATACTATTGTTTTTTCTTGCAAGATTATATTACACTGCGTAGGATGTTGGGAAAGTCCCGGTGGTTCAAGTGTAAACAACACTATCCTAACATAACGGTAGGGTTAACACTAGGCTACTAGCACAAACCGCACCGAGGCAATCTTACTGCACTCAATGGCCGGTTGCGGAGGGTGTGTTTCTAGCTCTCGCTTCGCATGCGCTTTTATACGTTCCGCAGTTCCAGCAGTGCAGTGCGTACATAATGTATGCTCCGTTCAGATAGGGAGTCGACACAAACACGTGGCCCGCACGCTGGTGTAAATACCATTAATATACATTTTGTTCGTTCATGGAGCTACTGCTACAGGTCTCGTAGTAGCTCCACGGGTATCAGAAAGATCGAAAACCTGCTAGCTGAATATTTTGCAGAAAAAAGCTTCGTACGTGTGTAAAACAGTGGGATGAGAATAGGCCCTTTAGTATTCTCTTTCTCACCATCTTTCCACAGCGTTTTTGAAAAAGGTGGCTTTGCTCGTAAGTGCATTTATCAAACTTTCGCCTCTCGATCATGCTGTATCCCGGGGCTATGTCGTGGCATGTGTACGAAATTGTGCATTACTCTTACAATCATCTTAAGTTTCGTAGTTCAAAGAAAGCAGCTTTCAAGTTTGTGTGATATAAAATTGATTACGAACAACAGGCCTATAAACAGGGATGAGGCTGAAATAAAGTTTCGTGAACCTGATATGAAAAAGTTACCTTTCGAAAGAAGGCAGTTATTGTGCGCTTCATGGTAGTCTAATGTCTACCGTACCGTTCAGCTTATCTCCCGGGGCTGGGTTTTTCGCACATTAAAAACGGAACATTATACAATATTTGAGCTACCATACCAAGGCACGACAGCGCACTTTGCAGGCGACAGCCAGGCCATTTTTTTACCAAAGTTTCAGCGAGGAACGAGGGGTGAGGTTTAGTGCAAAGATTCTGCGGAGGAAGTCACGCCCATTAACAAACGGCCTCTGGATCACGTAGGAGATTGGTCAGTTCGAGATAATAGATGGCAAAATTAGGGAAACTCAGAAACCAAAACACGCAAAACAAAAAACAAAACAATCCTGACATCGTCAGACAAGTTGCAGTAACTCTTCTGTGTTACGTTTGTGTAGTGTGATTTGTACATCGGTATCTACTGGAAACTTGAAGGTGTTAGTGCACAGCTTGACGCATATTTTAAAAGCCGTGCACGAAAAAAATGGCCGTCATTTTAGGAAACCAGCCGTGCAAAGGACGGCTGGACGGCTGGCTGCCTCAATCCCTGGTGTCATGTCTTCTAACTCTGTGATCAGCTGTTCATGAGATTTCTTGAAGCAGAATGATGAATACAAAGATGTGTCTGACCACAGCATTGCAGACATAAAGTGCTTTTCGTTCAAGTTTTTGTTTTATTTTTTAGGGAGGTTTGAAGCAGAAGATGGCAAACCCACCATCACCGTCGACGCCGGGGAAAGAGCTATCTTCATCTTCGAGAGGCTGGAGTCTGTGCTCCTCACTGAAATTTACTGGAGAACACTGAGTGATTTCTCCCTAATCAAAATGTCTGGTTCATCTCTCCTGATATTAAACACCAAGGTCTCAGATGCAGATGTCTATGGGTGCTACGTGAACAGTTTATTATCTCAGGCCAGGTTAGGGGTCATTCGGCTGATCGTGAGAGGTGAGTGTTTTGCAAGTATGCCACACCACATTTGACAGATTGTTCCTTGTTTATGCCAGTAATTATGCAAACGAAGGCAGGATTACGTATCCATGGTTTAACTAGCATCTTAACTAGTGAAATTTGAGTTGATCGTAATTAGCTGTTTGGAATAGAATATCGTCTCATCTTCTCTCAGTCGTGGTTGTCTTGAATAGGTGAATTGATTTCCAGGTTGATACTTTGCATTTGTCAATGTAAACCGTCATTCGAATTGTGCAATATTGGTGGAATGTTGTATCGCGTGTTGAATCACCCTTGCATCGTTTGTTGCCGTTTTATGATGGCACTATTGAAGTATGTTTCCTTGTACATGAACAATTTTACACTCATAGTTACCTTTCATGATTAGTGGAAAAAATACCAAAGCATCATCACAATGAGTGACAGTTACAAGGAGTAAAGGGTAGGAAATTTGATATTATTTAGTTTATGAGTCATAACTGTGTGCTGCATTTTTGAAGTCAAAAGGTAAACTACAGTAGAACTTTTGTTGAACAGTTTTTTTTTTTTTTTCACTTAATGCAATTAATGCGTAATTGCTGTCTCAGCCTTTCATTCCTAGCTTTGGCATCGACATTTCCATCACATCAAATTTTCTACGTCTCATCTTTGCATAAGGATGTTCCTCAGGCAAGTGGGGCCCTCCTCTGTGTACCGGTGTATGTGACATGTGTTACAACGGCGGCATCTGCGATGACAAGACTGGAGAATGTGTCTGTCCGCCGGGGTTCAACGGACCAAACTGTTTGAATAGTGAGTGAGAATGTGCAACCACGCAGGAACAGTGTTTGAATGTGGCTTTGTTCTGCTATTGTGCATCTTGAACTTCACTTTTGTTAGTCATTTTTTAAGGAAACTCATTGCTTTTTAAACGCCATGTTGTTGGCATTGTTAAAGTATAGTGGATTGGAGGTTGGGGGGAACAAGGGGGGCCATGACTCCTCCCAAATTTGGGCTCAAAAACTGTTTGCAAAATTATTCTAAGGTAAATGCAACTTTTTATGAGAAAATCAACTTCACAATTGTACACTTTCGTTGCCCCCACATCGCATTTGAGGAAAGTCTGTTATAGATAAAATTTTCCTCTTCCCAGTAAAAACAAAAAACTCCTGATATCAATATGCCACTAGTTTGGACCCTTCCCAAACAAAGGACATAGTCAAAGCACCCCATTAAACATTAATGGTTACAACAAATCAGTGAAGCCTACAAAGTTTACCACTCACTGTATTGCATTTATGTAATCTGTACATATTTGTTCCTTATGGGTAATCTGAAGAGGTATCATCTCCTGAAATTTACTTATTTTCAGTAAATTATTTTGAACTTTATCTTTGATAAAATTCTTTTGAATTAATAGCATTGTCTGTATCTGTGCTGTTCTGATACATTTGTGGAAGGGCTTATTTATGACAGTCAATATTGTAGAGTATGTTACCATGAAAGATTTGACACACTTTTGTTGGTAGTCACTTCATTTCCATGCTTGTTTCAGTGTTAAGGAAAAAGTAAATTTGTGATGAATAATAATATAAGGTGAAAAAGATCCACAGAAGGCAAGACTTTATATATTTGTCATGTTTGTAAGTATGATATGATTTGTTGAATCAATCTTTCTGTTCATTGATCAATCTAACAATATCCATTCACCCATCCACTCTTAAACCTACATTTTTTTTAATATGTGAGGAGTTCAGACTACAAACACATTGTCAAGTTTTAATTCCTGGATATTGTTTACATCATACCTTATCATTTGTCTCCTAGTATGTGACGCAGACTTCTACGGATGGGAATGTGAATTCAGATGTGGGGTAGGGGAACCTCTACAGTTTTGCGCTGGAAGCCATATTTGTATGCCAGATCCGTATGGCTGTTCATGTGCTGCAGGCTTCACGGGAAGACAATGCATGGATGGTGAGTTCAATGAAACTGATTGTCACTTTTTGGTTTCAATGAGAAGAGAAACCTATCATTGCCTGTGTGGTTGTGCATGTGTGTGTATGTGACACCTTGGTGGGTATGCATGATATCTTAAGAAGGGAAAGTTTGTGTGTAGGTAGCCCATTATGAGAAGATAATCCATGCTCTTTTGCATTGAGGTCAAAGGTCATTTAAGATTTGCAGAGTTGGAAAGTCTGAAAAGGTATTAAGGAAGGGAACTCAGCAACTGAATGTTGCTAGAACTTTAACCATTGGTAGCACTTCACAAGTAGATGATCTCTGGGAAAGGTGATTTGTTGGTAGGACATTGTGAGTAAATGATCCCTGTCCTTTTGCAGGTTTGTCTAAGGTCATTGAAGTCACCAGAGGGAAAACTCTAAAATCCTATCAAGAAAGGTATCTCAGCAGCTGAAAGTTTCTATATCTTTAAACTGTAGACACTGGAACCTCTTAAAGAGTAAAATTGATCTCTGTCAAATTTTGGGGAGATCAAAAGCCATATTAGGTAAATGAGGTCATAGTTTGAAAACCTTGTAAACATGGTGTCTCAATAAGGGAAAGTTGCTAGACCTGCAAACTTGATGTGAAGGTTGTTTACTGTGAGCAGATTTTCCTCATTGTATTCCATGGAGGTCAAAGGTCATTTAAGGTCATCAGAGGTCAAAGTTTGAAACCGTTTGAGGAATATATCTCAGCAATTTAATGTTGCTGGAACTTCATAATGATAACATTGGCAGCTCTTGATGAGTAGATGATCTCTGTCATTTCTTTTGATGGTCACATGAGGTCAGCAAAAGTCATAGTTTGAAGACCAAAATTGGTATGTTGATTGTGCTTTGTTTTTCATAAATATTGGCAAGGAATCACAAAGTCCTTTGAGTTTCTTGTTCCATATTATTATGTTTGCATATGGCGACAGTACCTTTGAGGAGGATGCATTGAAGCATACCACTGTAGAGACTATTTGTCCGATTCTGGGTTGTATATTCTTCCCTTTGTGTATAATGACTCTCATTTAACTACAACTGTTGTGACCAAAGTTGTAGAAGCCACACGTATCAGTGATCACTGGTGAATGGCCCATCACATCTTATAAACTTACCCCTCCCCTGTCCCCAAGAGGATATTTGAAAAGGTGCAAGTCACGCCTGTTAACTACCCTTACAGTATGTTGAATGTAATCTTCCATTTGTTTGTTGTTCATGTTTATTTTACATTTATGTTAGCTTGTGACAGCAACACATTTGGAGCAGGGTGCACTGAAGAATGTCACTGCGCTGTCGGAGATTGCCTCCCGCATTCTGGAGTCTGTGCCGATGCTGAATCTGGATGTGCCAGTGGGTGGTCTGGCACCACCTGCCAGAGTGAGTTACTTTTGTTTGGTTTATAAAGTAGTGTGTCTGCAGAATGTTACCAATGTTTGTTTTAATGACATTTATATGGAGTACACATTTTGTTAGTAGAACATAGTAAAGGAAATTAGTAATGGAAAACACCTCCAAGACTTTTCTTAAAAACTGTTCAAATTTCATGATGCATCTAAACTCCACTGTTGAATTTTCTTTCACTGTAGCTTGTCTTTTCTTTCTGATCCCTTCAGTTCCAGACATTTGTCCCTTTGGCTACTTTGGCTCCTCCTGTACGGAGAAATGCCACTGCGAGGATGACGGCCCTTGTGATAGAGAGACTGGCAAATGCTCCAGCACTGAGGGTAACTGTGCCCCAGGATATGAGTCATCCACGGGGGTGAACTTGGAAAATTGTCAGCAGTGTAGGTGGAAAGTTTCTTTAAGTTCATGTTGTGCCCTTGACTTCGGTTGAAAGGTCATGGCAGGTGCTGCCGTTTCAGAAGACTCCATTCATTATTACCATTACGGTATTATGCCTATCGGTTCACACTTTAACCTGGCAAAAATGCTTTGCAACCTCTGAATTCTACTTTAGCATAAAACATCATAACAGGAAACAAATTAACAGAGTTCCTTTATTTTCTGCATTGATTTTATTTAGTCGTCGGATGCCACAGCCAATGTACCAGGACATGCCATTGCAGTGCAGGTGAGAGCGACTGCATCAAAGATGCCTTAGACAACTCACAGAACGGGATGTGTGCTTCAGGAATGTGTGCGTCTCCATGGGTCGGCATTAACTGTGAATCAGGTAAAGAAAAGTAGAAAAAAAGGTTCCAATGATTAGCAGGCTCAAAAATGACACAGGCACACGAAAAATACATAAATTTGTTTATGGTGTGAATCTTGTGCTGAAAGTAAGGTATTGCATTCATTGTACAGGCAGTGGTGTTTTTCGGGGATCATGGTGCCCCCTCACTGGTGCCTCTTTTTGTACACTAAGTAATTTAAAAGTGGTGTCACAATGCAAGGTTCACCATAGGCTCCTTACTTTATTTGCAATGTTTCATGGCCTTGGCTAGCACCATCATTCTGTCGCACATAGCCTGGTAGGCATGCAGCTGGCAGGCCTTGCACGTCTATGCACACATACAAAAAGGTATTTCCAAATGTAGTAGAGGAATCCCTGAATGAAAATCCAATGGGACTGTGCTTCTATCTCGTACTGTTTTTGAGATATGACTTTTCCAATTCCAAGTTTGATAAAAATGCAAAACAGATGATGTGGAGTGTCAGTATTTCTTTTGTTAGGCTTACGTATTTATCTCTTAATTACTTGATTACTGGGTTTCACATTGGCAAGTGATTTCATATTTGTAAAGAAGAAAATACACACTTCCAAAACAAAACCCTGTGGGCATGCAAAACTTTCAATTGTCATTAAAATAAAGGTTGAGTAATCAAAGAATGTCATGTGAGTTCCACTCTTAACTCATAAATTTGCATATTTAGCCAGTGTT
This sequence comes from Stichopus chloronotus, assembly GCA_021234535.1. NCBI lineage: Eukaryota > Metazoa > Echinodermata > Holothuroidea > Aspidochirotida > Stichopodidae > Stichopus > Stichopus chloronotus. The sequence goes on from CM037839.1 coordinate 12,668,299, forward strand.
TACTCATAGTGCAGGTATAAGACAGGAATTTGCCCCTAAAATTATCAGTATTTGGTGGATTTTGATGGAATTTGTGGCTGTTTTCAACACTTTCAATGATTTTCATGTCATGCAACCTTTAAGCAGTTGGAAGGGAGCACTGGACAGACCTCATTCTGGTTCTTTCCCGACAGGGATCATCGAGGAGACTGCTTCCAGAGTGAACCCTGGCCAGCCTATCCTTGTCACATGTACCATGATTAACCAAAACATCATGCCAATGGATGTCAGGTTGTCCTCATTTCTGAGACAGGGAATCCCAAACAACTCCACCAGTTTTGCAATCTATGTAAGCACTGATAGATATTTCAGTCGCCATGGTATCTTCTTTGCTTACGGAAAGCAAGATTACATGGTCAGTGATATTTATCACGATGACAGACTCTTCTGTGTGCACAAAACAGTTGATGGAATGGCAGTTGCGGAGGTCACCTTAAACTTCTTTGGTGAGTCACTTTTGGATTCAGTTGTATAGGCTCTCTGTGAGTGTCTCAAATTTAAGCAAGCTTATATTATTTTCCTGACCGTCTTTGCTTTCCAGATTGCCGTGTGATGAGAAGATAGTACCCCTTTGACCCTAAAGCTAATGTCATATATTAGTTCAATGAAGTGAGCTATTTTCATGGCAAGGCATCATCTATCTGTCTGTCTGTTGTCTGTCTGTCTGTCTGTCCATCAACATTGGTCAACGGGCTGTTGTGAGCAGGTTTTTTAAGTGTTCCTATCGCAAGTTGGTGAAGTAATACATCAAAGGCTTTGTAGTGATGGTAACAGGAAGAGGGTCAAAGGTCATTTGGGGTTGTGAGGGTTCAAAAAGTGAAATAACAAAAGGCCTTCAACTGGTTGTTGTTACATCCGAATCTTTTCCCATTTTGCAAGAATACTCTGTGTGTGTGACAAGTCATCAGGGTTGAACTTTTCACTAACATCCGATGTACAATGTAAGTCAAAAGAGGTAAAATGGTGATACTGGTGGTGGTTTGCTTCCTGTGTAGAGAATTTTGTTCCCTAGGATGTAAAATTTGTTTGTGCAAAATATTCATAGATGGGCCTCAGAGGTTGGAATAGAAACAATCATTTGTTTCAATCGAATGACCACAGAAATTAGAAAATGGGTCAAAAAATTGACAAAAAAAAGGATCAAGAATCTTTTGCTGATCAGACTCTTTGACTGTGACTGATTATGTATGCACAAAAGTGGCTAGATCATGGCTGAGTGTGGTATGCTTTAATGCGTGTCATAGAAAGTAAGCTAGTCTTGTATCTATGGACGATATATTGTCTTTGACAAGTGCGCCTGCCAGAGTTGTAACGAGTCAACTTGAGCTCGTAGAGTGACAAGTCGAGTCGTTCATGTGACAGATCAAGTCAAGTCGAGTCAGCACTAGTTGTCTAGTCAAGTTGAGTCAGTGCTTAATATGTGTCATCTCAAATATAATTGGACAAGTCATTTTGAGTCAGTGGTTATGATTAATCAAGTCAGTTTCAAGGTCAAAAAATTGTGACCAAAAGTGAAATGTCAAAAGTTAGTGACCAATTCACGAAATGTTAAAGCTGGGGTAGTAAGCAGTGAGATTTCAAATTTACATGGGTTTAGCTGGTCCAGAAAAATTACAAAGACGATCATGCTTAAACATCCTAATTGCAATGTTTGTGGTCAATTTTACTCCTTCTTTGGACAGTAAAGACCTGACTGGTCTTGAGATGGGTGAAGTAAGTAGTTCTAAGATGTGATTTGTTTATTCAGGAATTGGTGGTACACCCATTTAATTCCCCCTTCCCCCCCCAAACAATAGTGTCAATCGGGTGCCTTAATTGTCGTGAGCCCCTACTATGTAACAGCTGAACAAAAACTGTATGATCTCAATCTCATGACTGTATTACTTTTACAGATACTTGTGGTATGTGTGGAATGTGATGAAACTTTGGCTTTTCATTTAACCAAAGATTACAGACAGTGCAAAAGTACGAATATAGGTTGGTAAATGAATAATGTATTCAATGATATACACCTAGTAAAACCTAAATTTTCAGATGTCTGTCACAGTACTTTTCAGCAAAAAAAAAATCCAGAAAGATGGATTGTGAGTAGAATCTATTTATCTTCTCAATTTTCCTCCATCTTATTTGCTATCTGTCCTATTTTGATCATATTTTGGTAATTAATTCAAACAGTTTTACCAGTTCTGACCTTGCCTCCAACCCTGGTAGACTCAGGGGATACTTGGATTGAGGTCATGTGGTCTGCTTGGAACTCCAGTGGCGGTGATGTAGGGGAAGGCCCAATTCTGTCCTACCAACTCTACCTGAATGAAGGTGAGAACGTTTGCCCTCCCAGGAGAGCTCAGCCAATCCACAACGGGGGAATTCATCCGTGTCTGCTTCAGCCTTTCAAGTCCATTGGAATGAGTCCAGATCAGTATGACTTGGAAACACAGAGTACTTGAGTACTAGGTACCCTACAAAAACCATGAAACCCTTGTCATTTGCACAACTGTTTGTTTGTCAACCTGAGGTGCGGTGACAAAAGACGCTCCTCTTTGCTTTGAGAATTGACCATGATTACCCTGCCTTACCTGAGGGTTGGTCTGCTTAACTTGGCAGATGTGAGGGGGTTGGAAAGAGGAAGATTCAATCTGGTAGGTCTGCCACTCCTCGTCTAGATGGCGCTTTCACCTCGATTATTGTTTTATCCTGGAATGTGTAATTCAAGAACCTGTTAATGTAAAATGGAAAAAAAATCTCCCCCCCCCAGTCTTCGGTTTATGGAGAGTGGCAAAAGTTTTTCTCTCTCTGATTACAGAAATGGGAGACTGGACCAGGGTGGTGACGATCCCTCACTCTGAAAACATCACGGAACACGCATGGAACATGACTGGTCTGGCAAGTAATGCTAGATACAAGATTGCTGTGACAGTCAGCAGGGAAGGAGAAGGTGGAGAAGGACAAAGGAGTACACCCATCATGGTTACCATAGGAACCCCTCTACCAGGTATGGCCTACTTTAGTTCACATAGTCTTAAAAAACCATTCAGATTTGACTACAATGCACAATAACATCTTTTGGTCTTAACAAATGTCTTAAAAAATATTTCAGTATAAATCAACCTGTAGGTACTTGGAGCTAATTACGTTGAAACTGTGAAACTAGTTCGGACATTGGTTGTGTCTAAAGACGGTATAGCGCCGTAAGGTGTGAGACCGGTTACTCACACGAAAGTGTACACAACTGTGCGTAGTATGCAATGGAGAAGAGCATCAGCCATTTTAGTAAGCAGCTTTGATGTATGGTATGGCTTATAAAGCATCTTTATAATAGCTCTCCTTGTCATTGGGGAATCTGAAAAATGATAAGTTAGGTCTTTTACCTTGGCAAAATTTGTGCAATTTATTGGCGAACAGTGAGCTGAACTCTTCTTCCCCAAGGCCATAACATGGACATCGATAGCAACCTGATCGTACGTGCGTACGCACAGTTCATCACATCACATCAGGGCCGAAGTTTAGTTTGCTTACTAAAATGGCTTGTGCCTCGCCCCATGATATACTACGGCTTTATAAGTAGAGTAACTGGTCTTGTGCCTTGCATCGCTATACTGTCTTTGGTTGTGTCCATGTGAGGTGTTTGTGAAGCTCATAAGTTAGACTGGGCATGTGGTAAGCTATAAGTGCGAACAAGACCAAGAGAATGCAGGGAAAGCTTTTACTGTGGCAGTGTTAAAAGGTATACAGCACAAATATTTGCCAAGTTTTATCAAACTCAAACAATCTGCAGTGTTCAGTGTTATTTTGCATTGCTTTGACAAAACACTGGAAAAGAATTTTTGACCATTGAGCATTCATTTCACTTTGCAGCAGCTCTGAACAAAGAGTAAATTGTAGTTTTTATGTACCGCATTACGTTTTAGTGGGAGAAGTTTTTAAAAAAAAAAAAAATACTTTGGAAAAAATAATATTGGTAGATCTATTAATCGTTCAACTCTGTGTAACCATGGGGTTGTAGTGGCCTCATGGTTTCACATTCCATCAAACAATTAACATCTGAACAGTAACCGCAGAAACATGTAGCAAGTAATAGAAACTGTCTGGCAGCCATAATCAGGATTGTCTGTGAAAAGGTTAATTTGCCTTTGACTGTTTCTGTATGCTTCATACACTTGCTTCATTAACTTTATTGCTTTGAAGGGCTTGCTAAATTTGGGAAGTACCTGTAGCACCAATCGTATTCTTAATATGTGTGAAATTTGTTCAGCTTGTAACTTTTTACTTGTCAATGGTTTAAAGAGAAAATGGACTACTGTGCCTGCTCATAATGTAGGGTTATACTCAAGTGGCCCTATCTGCTATGATTTGCATTCAGTCCTCTACCACAGCCTCTTGCCTTGTCAATATAAATTGTACTCCATAACCATTCTCCGACCATAGTTTGCCTGATCCCTGTCTGGTTGCAAAATGTGACAATATCGAAAGTAGTTTAAAGGTCAACTACCAGAGTCCATGAGATAGTCACTATTCTTTCTCACCACTATTTATTTACAGATGTTACGACCACGACGGAAGCGATTACCGTAAATATCACTTCCCTACCCGCCGCTATGACCATTAACATCGGCGCCATCGCTTTTGGCATCCTCTGTGTCATTCTTCTCTTCCTCATCTCTGCTTTTATTTTTGTGCTTTGGAGAAAGAGGAGGTAAGCCTTTCATGAAAAAAAGACATCTGTTTTTGTTTATTTTTTTGTTAATTTGCATCTCCTTTGTGTATTTTTATGGATTAAGGTAAGAGGAAAAATTTGATGGGTTATTTGACGATACAGATGGTAAATAACTCTTTGCAGCATTTCTTGTCTAATGACCTTGTCATTCCCTTTCTGTATTTTTCACCCTTTCCCTTGCCACGATTTTGTCCCTCTTTGTTCTCTTTCTTCTTAGTTGTCTTTTGCTGTGGTTCTGTTTAATGTTTTGTGACACTTGCAGGTTTTTATCCATATTCTTTCAGTATCTCACAATTTTAAGTACTGTAATAATCAGTGCTCTGTAAGAATTTGTCGGCAAGCACCTCATTACTATGTTATTTCCAATACTTTACGTTCTTTCCAATACTCTGCTGCTTGTCTCTGGAATGACCTCCCTGTTACAGTTAAAGAAGCAAGAACACTGGCAAATTTCAAGACCTTACTTAAATCTTACCTTTTCTCCAGTCTATTACTTTCATCTTTTTCATTTCTTTTCTCAGCGCAAAGGGACTTCAGTGTGTTTTGCGCTTTATAAGAACTGTGTATTATTATTATTATATACATATAATACATCAGTGCATGAGATATATTTTTTGGTAAAAGTTATGATAATCTTATCCTGTAAAATGGAAGAAAAAAAGTCAATCGTTTTTGGAGTTACATGCATTGGTAGGGTAGGTATTGGTCCTGGGAAAACGTTCAAGGACGATATTCAGTGTTATCACAGTTATCTCTGAATTTTTCTCAAGTAGGAAGGCCATTGGTGAGAAACAGTCATGGAGATGTCAGATGATACCAAAAAAGACAACTGAGTCTGAAAGCAGTGTAGTCCATAGATCTCAAACCAAGATTGCTGTTTCAAAACTGTGTTTGGTCTCCAGTTGTCTAATGTTGGGGCAAATAGTCATTCTTGTTACCATTTCCTTACAGTTTTGTTATCCTGTATTCTTATCTTATTTTACCATTAAGGTCTTTTTTTTCCCCCCTTGGTGGAAGTCTATCCAAAGCGACATGTTCAAAGGTGTGACAAACAAATTTCTCAGGCACTTAATTTACAAGTCTGTGACTTCTTCTGAGGAATTTTTTCATTCTCTCCCCTATCTGAGGGATGTGCAACCTTAAGTTCACAGACCAAATGTGACTTGTCGCTCCCTTCTGTGTGACCCCCATATCGATTTGATTTCCCTATTTGTGGCCCTTGCCTTGTCATTTGATTTCAACTTGAACTTGACGTCTGGTTCAGAATATCATTAAAACAAAAAAAGAAAAAATCATGAAATGATTATTCTCGAGGATAGGGTATGCATTTTTTTGTTATTGCTTGTTTGTTAGGTTGTAAATGGCCTCTTGGAAAGTTGGTGATTACATGAGGCCTATCGAGAATCTCCATCACAGTTGAGAATATATATCACTCACCACACCAGTGAGTACGGTGCTGTGGCAGTTTTCATAAAGACCATTTATCGATCGCAAATTAAAACAATTTAGTTAGAGGACTCATTCTAAACTCTGAATCATCAGTAACATGTTTGTTGTCAAAAATGTTGATGTTACCATACAGGCAATTTTTGCCAACAAATTGCCAATAGTCCAATGACAAGATGGACATGTTAGATTAACACTGAAGATGGGTGGTTGAAATGGAGCTTAAAGTGAGACAAGACCTCACATGCTTCTTTATGTTGCCCCGCAATGCAGCACCTTCAACGGTTGCAGCAACATGATTTGGCCCTTTGAAAAAAAAAAAAAACAGAATGGCTACCTGTTACCTAATCAGATATCACACAAAGTTTTATGCAAAGCTGAAATATGGTGACAGCAGTAGCATGCATATGATAGCAAAAGTGATAAGAAGGAGAATATCAGAGAAGTACAGAAGTACTGCACCTCTTTGATTGGAAATGATCTTGAACAGAAAGTGTGAGATAATTTTTGACGTTCCAATTAAAATTTCTTCAGCATTTTGATATTGTGCTATACATTTATCAATAACACTTCAAGGACAACTTCGAATCCTGCATTGTTATCCCCCCTGAAACCTCATATTTGCAGAGAACGACGGGAGAGGCATAAAAAGTTCGAAGTTTCAAGTTACAGGGCAGCAGAAGATGTGACTCTGAACCATGAATACGGCATAGCGAGTGCAGTTTATGACGGTCAGTGGCAGTGATCATAAGCCGTCAGAGTTTTATAGTAACTTTAAGATAAGAATAATGTCACTCATACCTCTGTAAAGTTCACACGCAAGTTAGATATTTGTTGAATATCAGCCATTGTAGATTGTATAGATTTGTAATCGCCATTGTGTGAGATGAGCATTCTGCATAGTTTGCTGTAAAACTTTTTGTCACCCATAAGTTTTTTTAATGCATTCATTTCTGTTTTTTTTTCCTTTTCTGAGGCTGACTCCTTGGCCCTAGTGAAATTTTCAAATTAGCAGTGTAATGTTCTGTCAGCCACTCCAATTAGTTCCTACTTTGCATATACTGTGACATTACCCTTGAAACCATCAAACACTTTTTAACTGGCAGTGTACTGGAGACTGTTCAGGTTTGTGGCTAAGACCACACATTTGCTAGATGATAATTTGCATAAGATTCAGGCTTAGACAAGGTTGGTTAAAATACTCATGAACACCATTCAAAGAGAGAGAGAAAAAATCTTGAAAAGATAAATTTTGGTATGGACACCAATGTATCCACTGGTTTCCTTTACTCTGAAGATAACATTTTGGAAAGCTGGGTAATGTCAGTGTATACGTGTTGAGTTTGTCAATGAATTTGAATGGAAAAAAGAGGTGTTGTCTCTTGTTCCTCAAACAAAAACATAACCAGATGGATGATTTTTGGGACAAAAGATTTGTAAACATGGGTGAAAAGCAATTAGTGATGATGGCAAATGTGATGAAGTTTTGTTTCGCATCTGTAATTCTGTTCAGCAGGTGGAATGTGATATCGGTATTTTGGAGAGACGTTACACCAATAAGAAGTTAAGGCATATCTGAGTAGGTTAGAAGTTCTAAACTGTCCTTCAGTTTACATACGTAGATTTTGTTGTGTCATGTTCGGTGGTTACGCGTCGCTATGTACAAATTTGCTTTGGGTTTCAAAAGGGACTTGATGTGCACCTCTGACTGTTAACCAGCCTATAGTGTGTCACATGTGGAAACCTCTTTTCATTGGGCAGTATAACCCTCAACCAACCATAATGAACACCGCATGATTCAAGTTGACAAGCTATCGAAGTCTTTTGTTAGTCACTGCTTAGAGCATATCATTAGTTATCAAGGTCAACTTTCAAGGATCATGACTTTAACTGTTGCAAAGTTGAGACTGATGCGTGAGACCTTGTAGTGAAGGGGAGAGGCTAACTCAAGGAAAACCTTTTTTTGCTCACCTGGTGCAGATGAAGATAAAACTACCAACACTGGGGGAGAGGCAGCCTCAGGGGAACCTGCCACGGCTAAACCTGTCGCAGCCATCAAACCGTCTGTTCAGTTGGAAAGAGCATCTCCTGTATCACTTGATGCATTTGCAGACTATTTCTGGTCCAGTCTTGAGAGTGGTTTGTTAGTACAGCAGTGGGAGGTAATAATTTCTTCTCTGTCCAGTTAGTGATGCACACACTTTTGCCGTCTGGAGTTACACATCTTTTCATATTGCAGAGACATCATTCTGTTGATTGGGTTTAGTTGTGTAAGACTTTTAGGACACAAGTACTTAGCTATAGTTTTGGGTATATCTTTGAATTGAGTAAATAAGAACTTGCATTTAGCAAAGAGATTGCATTTTAGAGTAAAGGCTATACTTTGAGAGTCACCTCCCAGCTTTTATCCTGAAGTTGTTTGCATGTGCCCCACGCTTACTGACAAATCACCTTTGATTTACAAAGCTCGTCAAACGGAGAAATTAAAAACAGTGACACAACGACAACCTTCGTCAACCTTGATTCAGGTCACCGTTTTGTAAGAGACGTGGATTTTTTTCTGCAATGTATTTTGTTTCATTCAAGCAACTTGATTAAAATTTGTAGGTGTGTTATGTGCCAACATAGGATATGATATTTGAATGATTGATAAACTTTGTTGATTGCTAACCTTTTCTAAACAGTGGTTTGCAAAATTGCTAATCAAATTTGTTCACACTGTTTTGTCCCTTTGCACTGTCACAATTTCCATACACCTATATACCTAAGGTAACCTTCCACTCCCTGTTTGCTGATCAGTTTTGAAAGCCAAACTTACATCAATGAAAACAAATTTCTAATTACAAGTATTCTCTGGAAAGATTTGCTTTAGTGAAGAAAAGCTGTAACAATCAAGAAAAGTAACTTGGTTCGATGCGTCCATTATGGCGTTAATGATCCACAGTAGAATTACTACGATGTCTGACGAAAACGTAATATTATTTATTCAGTGATAAATCTGTTCAAGAGGTGAATTTGTTGTTAACTTATTGTGTTACCGGTCTCAATGGTTCTCGCAAACAAAACATAAAAGTTTATTGATGCGGTACATGTTTCGTTTGGCTGTGCATGCAGGTGTTCAGAATCTAACAAATTGTTTATAGAAAATGCTGAAAAATTTGATGCAACTGAAACGAATGTAACCGCAGAAATTGCAATGAAGAAAGTGAAACATTAACATTGATAGAAAGGTGCCAATTTTATTTAATTGTTTTCCTGCCAATTATCTACTTGATTGCAGTTTCCACTTTACAGACACTTAATGAAACTTTACCTGTCTATAGTGTTGTGTGGGTCAGTCAAATTTCATGTGCACCCTTTCTATCAACATTGCATCATATTCTGAAAGAATATCTTAATACCTTGTCAATACTCTACTTGTTTTTTCATTTTCCTTTTTTATTCAGTTTCTTTTTTCATCTTTTGTATGTGTAAATTTTGAAACATTTTTTTCTCCCCTGTAAATTAAATCAGTTCTACAGACCCTAAGTTTGTTGTCTGTTCTTGTCTTTCAGTCGCTTCCTGAAGACCTTACTCAACCGTGTGAGATAGCGAAGGAAGATGTTCACAAACAAAGGAACAGATATCGTAACATCTTGCCATGTAAGAGGCTGTCAACTTTGTCACCAGATGTCTTCACATGGCACAGACCTCCTAAAGAAATAGATCCAAAACTTTGAGAAAGAAGTTTTCAGATAATGAATAGATGTTGTGGTTGTTGTAGATTTGATCTCTTTAATCCATTTGTTGCCAAATTTTCCTTTGCCATATGTTACAGAAATGTTAGAACATGGATCAAGCACATTTTTGGGGTTACAGGAGTCAGCATCGGAATAGAACAATATTTTGTAAAGTTGACCTTGAGCCTTATAGATGATTGTAATTTGCAGTGCCTTTGCATGGTACATTATTAACTTTTGAGAGATTCTTGTGAGTGATAAACATAGTGTGAACAAAAGCTGTTGTGAGCTGTTGTGGGTTATTCATTCAGAAGTTGGACTTCATAGGTGTGAGTGGGGTGAAAATGTAATATTCTGCCTTTTTCTCACATGTAGTACAGAGTGTGACAAAAAATTATAATATGGTTGACAAACATCTTGAAGATATCCATGGTAGAGCTAATTGTCTCAAATTTCATTTGGACCCTATGTTTTCTATCCATTTTGGGAAGATTAACTGTGAGACAACTGTAGTAATTCTGATGCCTTTGTAGGATGATCAGCAATTGAAATCAAAGTCCAAATTTTTGACATTTATGACTTTCTTTTTCCATTCTAGATGATTATAATCGTGTCGTGCTGAACCCGAGAGATGACAATTCGGATGGCTACATCAATGCTTCCTACATCAAGGTAAACATCGTTGTGATGTGATCATAGAGCCGCCACTGAAACACGTACAGGGACCCTACTTTGCAACAATTTCGTTTCACTTATACATAATCATAATACACTTGTACTACGACAGCATATCACTGATTTGTAATTCTCTGCTGATGATATATAAGGAGAGCAAGTGAGAGGAATAATTGTTGTGCCAGCAAAAGATTGTTGACATCATTGTTCTGGGAAAGCTTGTCAAGAAAATGCTACCCTCTTATGGTGAACATGTTATCTCTTTTGTTAGAAAGATGGTTTATTTTGTAAATTATGGAAGCATTTAGGGAATATTAAACGAGTAATTAATGGCAACATGTATGTTTTTTTTTTTAAAGGAAGGAAATTATCACATTTAAATGCCGACTTTGGGCTTCAAGCGCATCATGCTTTGAGTCATAAATTTTGTTAAAATCAGTTATACCAAATCATTAACAAAAGTCTACATCTTGACCCATTTTTTGTGTAATTCCAGGGTTACGATGGCAATCAACGGTTTATAGCCTCACAGGGTAAGTTATTTATTTTTCCTGAATTCAATGTTCACTTACATATCATTGATATTAACTTACTTTTATTACTAGTATAGAAATCTGATGATTAAACTGTTCATGGTGTCCTACTTTGCCACCTGTTTGGAACTTAGTGAGTAGTGGTGGTGAATGTGCAAAGTAATCAGAAATTCTTGAACTCCTCAAGATAATTAGTGTGCATAATTGAGGTACTGTCGTACATATTTGTTATTTTTATCCTCCTTAAAAGTTTAAATTACTACCAATATTTCTCTTTCACTAAGGACCCAATACTGCATCTCTAAATGACTTCTGGGGGATGATTTGGCAGGAGGATGTCGGCAAAATTGTCATGGCAACCAATCTTATGGAAGAAGGGAAGGTGAGATTTCTCTGGGCTACCTCTTGAAGAAGAGTTGTGAGTGGGGCAGTAATGATGGTATTGGCTGGAGGGTTTGCGAGCAGGGCAGTATTTATGATGTTGGCTGGACGGTTGGTGAACGGGACAGTAATGATAATAGTGTTGGCTGGAGGATTGATGAATGGGGCAGTAATGATGGTGTTGTCTGTAGGGTTGGTGAGTGGAACAGAAGAAATATTGGTGTTGGCCAGAGGGTTGGTGAATGTGGCGGTAATATTGGTGTTCCCTGGATTGTTGATGAGTGTGGCAGGACTGATTGTGCTTTTGGCTGGAAGGTTGGGGAGTAGACCAGCACTGATCGTAAGTGGAGGAGTAATGATCGTGAACTTTCACCAAAGTGAGGATTGTGTTAGCATGTGTACCCCTCTGAATTGCCCCATTGACTTACACACTAAATTGTAACAGCAGTGTACGTCTTCAGAGCCCTGTAGATGTTTTGTCCATGTAGGGGTTACATTGTGAGCATTCATGGCACTTTCAGTTTTCTGTACCTTAGGTCGAGAGATTTTACGTGATAGGTCAACAGACCTTTTGATGTGAGTGAAGAGATTTTATGCAAATTCTTTCCTTTGGTGGCGTACAATTTTGTAAAAGGCCATAGCATCTTCAAAATTACATCAATTGTGTCAATTTTCACACCATATATACTTCAACCCACCTGCTATGTTGTCCAAGTCACAAAGGTCCTTACTTATTTGATAAGATATTGAAAAAAATTGATTTTTACGGCCTTTTACGTCGGTGAACACTTGATCACTCTTGAAGAAATCTCCCAAGTGCCCTATAGGGTATGTTACCAGAAGAGATGGCGTGTGTGGAGGTACAGACACTGAATGCAGATGTAGTGTAGCAGGAAGTGTAAGTGAAATATTGAGTCAGGTAGGGCAGGAAAGGAATGCAGCTGGGATGGGTGGGTGGGGCTATTTGGGAAAGTGATTCAGGATTAGGGATGGTGAGGGCAGGAAGGTTGGTAATTGGAACTACTTTGATTTAGTTATGTGATCTCTCCTGCAGCATAATGTCTGTGAATCAAGTGTGAAAAATAGACTTAAGGTGACAAATCAATCAAATATGCATCTCAGATCAGACTTAAAATAACCAATCTTGTAGACTGAGTTTGAAACAGTTATGTTTAGTGGACAGTGCTGACTTATCTGTCTATAAACAAGCAGTGAACACTGATCTATCACATGCCTGGAACTAATTTCACAAATGTCTGCTAAAATAATTTATGTAATTCAGGATCAGCTGAAATGTATGTTATTTTACATCAGATGTCCCACAGAATGACAAGGAACTTTGTCCTTGGAACTATTTTCAGCGTACCCCATGCTTTCAGACGGTGGTTTTCTAGAAATTGTTTGGTTACGAAGATCAGTAACTGCTTACTCATTTTGGTCGTGTTGTTCCTATTAAGATAATTTAGGACCGGGAAGAGCATATGTCTCAGGATGCATTTTTAATTTGAATTAGCAAGGGGTATTCCAATGATTAGTGATTTGATTCTCCTATCTTTTCTAGAATAAATGCTTCAAATACTGGCCAGATGTAGTAGAAGGAGAAACTATGTTTGGTTCATTCAGTGTGCAGACTATTTCTGAGGAATCCTTAAATTGTTGTATGAAGAGAGATATTACAGTGAAATTGGTAAGTGCTTTCATGGTCATTGCAGGTTATGGCATTGAAGCTGGAATATGAGTTGGAAGTTTGTCGTATTTTGCCACTGAGAGTCAAATAATGTTATAGCCATTGCAAAAAAATATTGTTTCAGCCTCATATTTGCATACATTTATTTTTCATATCCATCCCCATTGGTCTGTTTGATTTCAAGTAACAGTGATTGATAGCTAGGCTTTCTTGGAGAGCTTCAATTTTGTAGGGCCAACAAGTATGTTAAGGCAATTTTCATTTTTAAATATCTGGAAGATCAATGTAAAGGCTCTCTTTCAAATTTTGTAACAGGTGATCCTCTCCCCTGCTTTCTCTTCCTCGAGAACAGAGGTAGATGACCAGGCTGTTGCCAGAACAACTCATAATTCAGTTTTAAAGTATCTGCTTTATGGTAGACCATTACCCCTAGATGTTTGGTAGACCATTACCCCTAGATGCTTAGTTTACTTTAGATGATGTCTGACAGCATTCTTTGGTTGTCAAATAGGTCCTGAATGTTCCCCAAATAATCCTCTACGACAGAAGTTTGAAATGTGCAGATTATTCTCCACATTCCATGTCAAAGCTAACGTTATCTTCCACAGGATCGGTAGATTTCATCGCAGGTGGGCAAAAAAATGAACGGCAGATATAAATGTTAATGGAAGCAAAATAACCAGGCAAAAAGTAGTAAATCTCTCCGCTGTGCTTGCAGGATTTGACATCTTGTCCATCTGCAATGATCAGCTGTGATTAGTTGCCTATCGTTTTCATAAATGAGGTCACTATTGTTTTGAAAAAAAAAACAATAGGAAACTTATTTGTTGATTTATTGTTGTTGTGAAGCAAAAGAAATTACGTTGCATTTCAAAGTTTTGATGGATGTAGTGGGTTATGCTTTCTTTTTATGTTGATCCTTTTGGTTTTGTTTGATACAACTTTCTGAGTGGTTTGATTTTAATGGACAGTTGTTCCTATTGCAAGTGTTGCTAAGACTAGTCAGATGTAAAAGTATACCAATTATTATTTTACAAGTTTTAGCAGACAATGACGATATTACAGTTGTTATTGCAACAGAAAGGACAGAATGGAGATTTAAAATTTGTCTTGTACATAGGAATCCTTCAGTGTGATATTTGAAAGGTCTCCATCTGAACCAGCCGTTGTTTTCAACATCAGCTTACACCATATGTACGTATTTTAAATCGACAGTACTACCCCATCCAAATCTGATTGCCAGTGGAGTCAGAAATGCAGTGGCAGATTTATAATTTTATTGCTGAAAAGTACTGTATAGGACTTAGGATGTTGGTTTTACATGATAAGTTATAGTCATCAACTTCAGTGAAGATTTGAAAAGAGAAAAAAGCAATTTTGCCCACTGCCCAATCACTCCCTACTACGCTACACTAAATCGCAAGAAAATCAGACTCTTTTGTTCGTTGCTATGTAGCACTGTCACCTGATCAGGATAATGTCATCACCTGGTAAGTGTCATTCCTTGTAACTGACAAAAACAATCTTTAGGTTTGTAATTGTTGCTTTCAAGTATTTGTAGCATTTCATTTGAAGCGTGTTTCTGTATGTTGATATGTTCGTTACTCATCGATAGCCTCTGAAGGATCATTTCCTCACAAGCTGATCGAGGCACTTGCACTTTCACTCTCTGGACGAATCGATACTCATGCCCTCGGTGTGACTCATGGCACCGTCCTATTGTCATTTAAATGTTTTTGCTGCAGGGAAATGAGGAGAGGAGCTTGATTCAGTTTCACTACGTGAATTGGCCGGACAAGAATGTACCCAGAGACACCTCCAGCGTGATAAGACTTTTGGATTCGGTACAAAACACTGCAAGTGTAGCGAAGGGTCCCACGGTGATTCACTGCAGGTGGGTCAGACAAGTCAAAATGTGGGTCATGTTTGTTCGTAAAGTTGTGAGGTAAAGAGGAGGAACGGAGGAGTTATTATCAAATTCGGCATTTTCCTGTCGTTCCTTTTAGTTCACAAAATTTCAGTTTCATTGTGTCATGTCTAAGCATTTTCAATCATTGTAGGCAAGGTCATTTCAAAATTAGTTTTTCAAATTTTTTTTCTTGTTTTGTTGTTATTCTCTGAGGAGTAACTGAAGAAGAACAGTTATGTTGATCATATAACATGAGCAGAAACAAGAAATGGTACCAGTTTGGCTAGAGAGTGAAGCTATGAGAGACTCAAATATACAGGGTGGTCATGCTTGGTCAGCTTACATGTTATGGGGGCAATGTTGAAGACTTGTGATCATGAAAGTCATGTAATACATGCAGGTGTGTAAGCTGTATATTTGCATTTCATGTCAATTTAACCTCCAGAGACACAAGATTAAAGAATAGAAAGACTATTGAAAACAGTGTTTTACAAAAAGAATTTTGAGGAAGAAAATGAAGTGATTTGAAATGACAACTGTAATCAGTGATTTAAATCAATTTTTTTTGTAATATCACCCACTGTGATCCAAGTGCACACATTTTACCATGGGCTGCCTGGCTTCAATAAAATAGGTTGCAGTTACCCCTGAATGTATCTCTCCATGTTTACATTACAGTAGTTCACTCCAGTTGAACATCCTGTCATTAGTCCAGTTGACCAATATGTACTGCAAAACATTACTGATAACTAACCCATGTTACTCAATCAGGGTTTGTCTAGTTTATGGTAAGCTAGGTTCATCTACCAGTCAGGTTCACCTGCTTAAGCCTTCTTTTGAATTTTCATTTTCAGTGCTGGAGCTGGGAGAAGTGGGGTCCTCTTGGCCCTTGACATAATTACGCAGCAGATAGAGAAAGCCAAGAAGGTTGATGTCTTCACATGTGTTCAGGAGATGAGAATTCAAAGGCCTTGGATGGTTCAGACAGCAGTAAGTCATGTGACTAATTAGTCTTTCAAGTAATTTTGAATCCTTCAGTTTCTCCCTGGTTGTTGATATATTCCCGACGTCCAGTTCGAGGGAGGTTCCGCCTCGCTGTTCGTCTGCTCCATTTGGTGTTGAATTCCTCCCGCCCTCCTTCAGTAGTGCGATCCACTCATCAAATCCTATACTTTGAGATCCCTTTCTGTTGGTTTCCCTTCAAACTATCTCCAAATTCCCTTCTTCACACATCTTCAGCCACTGATGAGATCCCCAATTTTGATCAGTTGGGCATCTGGTCTGAACATCTGTCAGATGGCCATATCCACTCCCAGGTCTGCCCTACTCTACAGTCCTGAGATCCCATCTGCCAGCTATTCTTGAAAACATTGTCTACACACCAATGATGACATGCCCTTCTCCAGTTTTAATTTTCTTGATCCTCCAGGTGTTTGCCATCTGCCTTTTGTTGGGCTGTAATTGTGATCCAAATAATGTTTCAAGTAGTAGCTATTGTTGTCCTTTCCCTTCTCCACCCACCTAAACAAAAACTGAAATCTGTATGCACCCATCTTCCAAGTACTACATCTATTCCAAATTGAGTAAAATTCATGGTTCAGATACATTCCTTTTCTCAAGGTGGAATAATAGCTGCCAGAAAACATCGTCTTATGAGTGTGTGTCACATACAGAAGTAGAAGTAAGCATACATTTTACAATGACATCTATTTACTAATCGTTATTTCTCCTCTGCGTTCGTAGGACCAGTACGTGTTTTTGCACAGGCTAGTCATGGAATTCCTTCTGTGCAAGAACACATTCGTAGAAAGAGAGGACTTCGCAGACTACACCTGCCAGATAAGGGAACTAGACCCAGAAACAGGAGAGGCAGAGATGACATCTCAGTTTAAGGCAAGTCGTTAGCTTTTGATAACAACCCCAAGAGATTAACTGACCACTATCATACAGTATACTCCTGAGTTTGCATCTTTGCAAGTACCGGAAGTTGATGCAGGAGGTTCCTCGCCAGGTTTATGAGGTTGTAATTTTCATTGAACAGTGGATAGAAATAGTGAAACGTGGCAGAGAGATTCCAACAAATAGACATGGGGGGAAAAAAAGGGGGATTTGGAGAAGGTAAGGAAGGTTTGGAGGGAAGTTAAACACACCAGTGGGGAAATTATGGGTGAAAAATGAGGGGTTAGTAACAGAGAATTTCAGGGTATGTATTACTTCTTCCCTCTTGCCAGAGAGGAAAAGAATCAGGTGTTAGTCATCTCCTAGGTCCCTCTGTGTTTACACCAAATGCACGTTCAAAAACTCCAAATTATGAAGCAAAAGTTTTTAAACCAGTCAGCTACATCTGTTTACAATTTCATCAATTTCATGTCACGCTACCTTGTTGATATGCTGGAGCTAGAGATTATATCAGTAGATTTCGGTGCACATCTGATGGTGAACTGATCTTATGACGGTGTCAACCATTAAAAGAATGGACTAAGAAACCACAGCCCCCAGGCATTCTGCAGACCTGGCAGGAGCACACTTGCATATTCATTCATATCAAAATGATTTAAGGAAGAATTGTCACCGTTGCAAATATTTCTTTTTGGCTCGGTCACATCTCTCTTGGCATCGTAATTCTGTGAAAGCAAAACAAATATGAATTTGCTGCCTTAAAAGTTAAGTGAATAGCAACATTTTACATGATTTCATTGGTCAAAACTCTCCCCTGCAGGTCCTGGAAAAAATCTCACCAAAACCAAAACTGGATCCAGACGCAGCTGGACTGCTACCAGAAAACCAAAGTAAAAACAGGGATCCCAACGTTGTTCCAGGTAAGAATAAAAAGTGCAACACTAACAAGACAGTTCCATTTTTTTTGTTGTGAAAATCACAAGTCAGGGTTTGTGCAGGGCTTGCTATCCCTGGAAATTCATTGAAAGTATAAAATATGAATTCCCAGGCCTGGAAAGTCAGAAATAAATGATCTTTTCCCAAAATACTCTTGGAAAAGTCAAGAAATTTAAAGAAAACGCATCTTTCATCCATATTTACTGTCAAAAAAATGATAATTTTTAAGAAAATCATCAAACATTGAATGTTTTGTTTCATCTGATGTACTGTATTGGTATTTTCCCTATATGCTTCACAAAATGAATGCTACATATCCTTGAGGTCTCTGTAGTAGTATTTCACAGTAGTATATTAGCTTAATAATTGATGTGCTCATTTTTGCAGAAAAGAAAGCAGCATGTATATCGTATTTAAAGATGCACTTAAGGATTACTGTCATTCAGAGAGGTCCTGTACTTTTTATTTGAGGTCATGAAAAATTTAGGAAATTCTGGCGATCCGAATATGTACGAACCTTGGTACTTTGAGTTTGTCAGCTTGGAATGAATTAAGACATGATCTATGGCAGGCTGAGCAATCCTGTCTGGACTTTCTCACATTGCTGCCGGTTGTTTATGATGTGCCAGGTGCATTTATGTGAGAGGCTTGCAGATCATATTCCACAGACCTTCTCTGATTCTGGATGTGGGATACTTGGGGCAAGTGGCATGGAAGGGAGTCAAAAAGAAAACGTCTGAAGTGTTTATGTTTCAAATGCTGTGTTTGGTCTTATTTTTAGAGTTACCTTGAAATCTGAAGGCAAGGAAGCATGGTTAGTTATGAACCCTTTGCTGCCATGCATCACATAGCTAATTTGACTAATAAGACTAATAAAACTAATTTTATTTGGTGAAGAAAGTGAAAGCAACAACTGAATGCTGAGTTACCATTGTGTGAGTCAATGCTCTATTCAGTGTAAAGGGAGCCTGCATGTTGCTCTTTGTGAGAACAAATAGAAAAAGGTAACTCTACTGCTTCAGAAGGCTTGAACTTAAAGCTGACAATCATGTCACCTTTGTGAGTGTGTCCTCTCTCCTAGTCAACAAGTACAGACCGTACCTTATCACTGAGGGTACTGCTCCAGACAGCACCAACTACATCAATGCCAGTTTCATAGATGTAAGTACACCAATTAGACATCACTCATATCAAACTGCAGCAATCAAATGTTTTGTCCATTTCCATGGCGACTAGTTTCGGTTTTCCGACCGAGACGTGTAATGCTAAATGATGTGATATTGTCAGTTTGTTCATCCATTCGTCCATGTGGCATATCTAATCCATCTATTTGTCCATTTATTTGCAACTTTGTTCATTCATCCAAACATCATTCATTTGATCAGTTTTTTGTTTTTATTATCCACCTGTGTGTTTTAGATACTTTTGCTTTCTAATAGTATACACAAAGCATAGATTGCTCGAGGGGTTAAAGAGGGTGTGTCCCCTTCTTTCCAGAAGAAGGGTTAATTCCCGTCTTTTTGGTTTCCCTAAAATGTAATTATTTAAGTATGTTGGCTTGTTACGTAGGAAAAGAATACTTTGCAGCGATGTTTGAACATGTATAAAGAGCCTCTCAAAGTCCTAAAAATTACGTTTTGTATGGACCTTGAATGAAGCAAACTTATGTCCCCATGAACCCACTTGTAACTTTCGCCAAGGACAGCATAAATTTGGTACAGGTATAGCGGTAATAAATCCCCCCTTTTTGAGTTTCAGCCAGAATCCCTTACAAGAACATTGTGTATTTGTGAAAGAATAATTCTTCAGTGCTGAATGCAGAAGAAACAAGACTTGCTATGTATTAGTTGAAGGTTAGATCATCTCTCATCTTTTGTTTTTAGAAATGGAATGTTTACAGTAATAACACAAGAGCAAACTGAATTAAAGGGAAATAGGGCGTTTGTTTTACAGAAAACATCCATATTATTAAAACCAATGTTTGTGGATGCAGAAAGATAGATTATTCACAATAAGAAAGAATAGTAGCCTTCTTTTCAAGAAATAAGTTCCTCACAGATAGAAACTCAGTTATTTGTTGCTCAACCCTAATTTGTTCACCCAAACTTTTCAAAATTCAAATGACGCATCTTCTGTTACTCATCACATGCATAATGTTTTGAGGAGATGAAGCTTTGGCAGGTGTTTATTGATGAGACTGGATGGTTTAACAATGACCAAAGCTATTTCTTTTGTATGTCATGTTGGTGTATTCTAAACGCCCTATTTCCCTTTAAGTCATTGGCTGTTTGGAAATGGAAAAGCTATCTTTCATTTGAAGCTTTTTAATCAAAGTTCAGAGTTCTTGTATTACGTGACTTATACAGTTTTCACAACAGAGACTGTGATCTGAAGCCTTTCCAGATGGCCTTTCATTTCTGTTGTCTGTGTCAGAGTTATCAAAATTTGTATCCTTAGCAAGAAATACTTTAGCGAAATAATTGGTGACCAAAGATATCCTCAACAGTGAAACTTTCTTGAATTATTTGGCACCATTTTTATCTTGCATCTTTTTTCCGTTCTCTCTCCTTCAGGGTATTTCATCTGCCAGTGAATTCATCACAACTCAGATGCCTCTCCCCCACACCATCGTTGACTTTTGGAGGCTGATCCACGACTACCAGATAAAAACGATAGTCTCGCTAAACAACATGGATAAAAAGGATGAGGTGAGATGATCCACACTTCCTCATCTATGTTTTTTTTTAATTTATGGCTTACATTTCTTTAAAATTTATTTAGTATCGTATAAAGTATAATAAATCTTTTGGAATACAGGGAATGTATCATTCAAATTCCAATTTAGCTTTAACGTTCCTAGTCAAAAGAAAAAAGAAGGGAAATCAACTATTGGAGAATTCAAAATGTTCTTTAGTTTTTTGTGATTAGTGCATTATGCCAGTAGTTTGGTGTGGGAAAGGTTGTTTTCAAATTTGTCATTTTTCCAGCTCTTTCTTTCACATGATCCACAACCCCAGGGTTTGTGTGTGTTTATAATTTAATGTAAGAAAAAGAAATGTTCCAGTTAAGTTTGATACCTGCCATTAATGGAATATTTCCATTTCATTTCGTTCGATAGACTTGCTTGCCGTACTGGGGTTTTGGGGAACCGCTGGTCTGTGGGGAGCTGTTCCGTATCGTTACGACAGCTGTGAATAAGAAAGGTGACATAGTGGAGAGGACTCTGGTTCTGGAAAACCTGTTAAATCAGGTAAGTACCAGTGATTTCTCAAATATACACCAAACTGCAATTATTTAACAAGAAATTGTGACTAACAGTTTTAAAAAGGATGACTTTCAGGCATCCAAATTGATGGAATTGAGATATATGCACTTTGTTTTTGGAAATATGTGAACAAAAGTTTGGTATCCAGTCTCTGGTTTTGTTAACTCACAGACAGTTACAGCTGAGACTGAAGAAAAATATTCTCACCTTAGTTGGTGATAACTTCTGTTGTGTCTTTGCTTCACATAACAGCTTTTTTTCATCAGGTATCATTGGAATTACAAAACCCAATCAATTTTGTATGATTGCAATTTTAAGGGCAGGGGATAGTTTGCTTTGTACTGTTTTATTAAGTGATTGTGGTTTTATCTCTGTTCCTTTTTTTAGGTTAGTGGAATTAATGTGTTGTTTATTTCTTCCATTTTTATTGCACTGGTTACGATGTGCAATAAAAGAAGTCAGAAGAAATTTAATGAATATTCATGACATAGATGCAATTTTTAATGAATTAACTAAGACCTTCTCACTTTTTAACATTTTCACTGAAAAAGGCAGCACTTTTCAGATTGGTTTCTTGGATACACATACATTTTTTTGCACTTGTTGACTCAGTAACCCTCCATCCACCAAATCCTAAATGTAAGTTCAAAATAATTGAATTGAAAATTGATTGAATTGAAAAGTTCACATCAGCAGCAAAGAAAGATGGATTACATTAAACTCCATGGCATTGGTAAGTCTGTTCCTCGTCAAGATTTTGTTTATTTGCTGAAGCAATGATGAAGAGCAGGAAATGACCTTTGAAAGTACAGTCGGCTAGAATTTTCAAATTCCAGTTACTTTTTTATACGTCTGAGCGGCGCAGAAAACGGCCCTGCAATTCTTCACATTTATTCTCCTGTCACCACCTGGAATTTAAAATAAATGGAAAATGTATTTGTAATGCATTGGACTGTTTAAAGAAGTGAATGTTTATACCCACTCACATAATATTGTGATATGCATCATTTCATTATATTAACAATCTCTCCTAACTTGTTAGATAATATCCTTCCTTTGTCATGTCTAGTCTCTTTACCTGTTTGCTGCTCAGTGGAAAACTGACGAGATCACTCAACTTGATCACACAAAATGTTTTTCTTTTTTTCGAAAGGACTTTTGTCTCGTGTAAATTTTACATCGACGTTCGCTTTCTTTCACGTCAAGATTTCCACTTTTGAAATTGTTTAGCCGTTTGGAATTTGTCAATTCTTGGTTAGGCATTTGAAACGTGCTGTAGAACTCACTCAAAGCCCTCAACTAACCTGCCCCACCCCCACCCAAGAGAATCACATGCATCCATGTTCTTGGTGAGAATTGTGGAGACTCTTAAAACTTTTCAGTATGCTGAAAAGATAGCTGATCCGTGAATATATATGTTTAAAAGAGCTCATTGGGCCGATATCCTATATTTTGTTCAAGGTTTGGGGGAAACCCTTGCAAGCCAATACTTGTATATTTAGCTTCCTCAGTCATGCATCTATTCCTGTAGTTGCTGGAAATATCAGAAATTATGAAAAGACATAGCCTGTAGTTAATGCCTTATGTTGAAAAAAGTGTCCTCAGTCACAGATTTGCAGTAAGTGATTTTCGTCATCAGTTATGCCATCATCATTCCATCCTGCTTCAGTTGTCTGTCAGATGTTCAGAATCTCTTAATTCGACCATTTTACCTTCCACAAATGAGTTATACTCAACAGGTGTGACAGAATATCTTGAATATTGCGAACCAACTCAATGAGTCCCCTTAAATGAGTGGTCATAGTGATTCTACTTCTTTGCCAAAAAGGTAACCAAGGAAAACAATTCCTCTCCTAGACTGTGCCTTACTTCCCCCTTCGTGAGACACTGTGTCTTCACAATTTGAACCTGTTGGCTCTAATGACCCTTTGACCTTCACCAAAACCACCTTTTCAGGGAACATGTAAGATATTTCACTCTCTTCATCAGTAAGTCTTCCAGAATTCATTAGCACGAGCAGGGAATGAGCCTTCATGTAGTTTCCCATTCTTTCTGGTATTTGTAATCATTTAATATTTTTTCTATTTTCTGGCATAGTTAAGATGGCACCTGTATTCATATCTTTCACAACTAACCACATCTGGGCTCTCTTCACAAAACCATCTTCCTGTTTTAAGTCTGTCTTAACTAAATCCAGGTTTGTTTTTCATCTTTCAGATACATTTCAAATCTTATAACAATTTCCAGTCCAGTCATTGCTATCACATAGCAAATTCTTTTGGTACTTTATTTTGCTTGACAAGAAATTCCTTTATCTTATGTTAAGGTTATGTATAATGTCCAATTTCAGAGTATTTTATTTATTTTGTCTTGTTTTACCAACATACGTAATTAGGCATAAGAAACAATGAATAAATATGTGCACAAATTGAAATGTAAAAAGAGATAAAATTGAGATAAAATTAAAAAAAAAAATTGTTTTGGAAACAAAACAAAAAAAGAAAAAGAAAATACTGGTAACTTTGATTGATTTGTAACATGAATGTTTGAGAGTATTTAAGAGAAGTTTACTTTGAAGTAAGTCTGATTAAGTATGACAGAATTAATACTGTAACTTTGATTGATTTTTTAAATGATTGTGAGAGAGTGTTTAAGGGAACAATATTCTAACCTTAAATCTGATTTCATTAACTTGCTATGATTCTTCGCAAGTTGGATCAAATCTAATTAGTACACTGTGACATGATTGGATCAATCCTCAAGCTAATTTGAAGAGACAATATCAGAAGAAAAAGATAGGATCATCTCTTAATTTGGTGACAAGTAACATTACCATAGACTAATAGCTAATGGTATTTTTTTGTAAATCATTGTCTGAGTGAAGTTGGTCTTGTTTACTGCAGACTGTCAGCGAGGTGAAACAATTCCAACTGAAGAAGTGGCCCAACCAGGAGCCAAGGCCCCCATCGATGGCTAGGTTCGCTATCTTCATTAAACTGGTTAAGGAGTACGTGTCTGACGACTCCTCTGCTGGACCAATCCTGGTACATTGCATGTAAGTGAATGATAATACCAGTTCATGTATGAACTACAGGTCATTCTTGTTCTTATTCTTCTTAAAACAGAATCAACTTGTTCTGATGAGGTATGTGTGAACTGAAGTACTTTCATGCACTATGTACCGAAGTACACGTACTACATCTATGCACTATGTTTTGAAGTACTCTTGTTCTTAAGTAGTGAGTTACTTTGTTCTGAAGTACTTACAAGCACTATCGTACTGAAGTACTTATGCCCTGTGTGTTGAAATACCTTTGTACTACAGTATGCATTTGAGCACTTTGGTACTTATGAACTCAAGTACCCACCTACCATGGACTGAAATTCTTTTGTGAAATAGTTGTCTAGTATTATCTCTGTGAATTTTTATCGCACAAATTTGTTTGGGCACTATCAAACATTGACACAATATACTTTGTACGAGTACTATGTCCTTAAATACTTAGGTTCTATATATTGAACTACCTCCTGCTTTGTGTTGAAGGGCCTACTTTCTATGTATTGCATTGCCCATGTATTTATGAAATGAAGAATATAGGAAATTACAGACTGAAATACTTGTGTGAAATAGTTGCAACTTTTATCTCTGCATAGATTTAACCTGGCTCTGGGCCCCCCCCCTAAACTTTTGACACCTGTCAAATGTTGACATGAATGTATCATTTGAGTCATGCATTGTATGTTGTGTAGTGTCATGGATGGAGTGAAGTCTTTTCTTCATGTCTGTGTGACGTGAATGATGTCGGGGTGTCACACTCAGACAAGTATCTACAATCTTGCACAAAATTGTTGGGACACTTTGCCGTATGTTGCAAATATATTACTGAATTTTAGGGGAGAAGATAACATGAAACCCAGTGCCCCTTTCCAATGTTGCGCTGAAGGAGTGAATGTACACTTTGAGCAGTAATCCTGTAGCCAACATTGACTAGGGGAGTGGGGTGTCCCAAGGTATTTTGTCCAAGATTGTAGCCATGTTGTACATTAATTAACATTGAAGAACATATTTAGACATTCATGCAGTGAGTTCTCTGATGCAGATTATGCATTTGTGTGTATTTTTCTAACAACAGTGTAGAAATAGTGTGCATCCTTTAAATACTCTGGTGTACCCATGTCGAGGATCTTTTGCAGTTGGAGTGTATAGAATGTGACGTTGGTGCTTTGGTGGTTTATGTAGCCACAATCATGCATATATGCTCAGTTTCTGCTTCAGTTTGACTTAACCAATAATGTTGCATAATTGTGAGGTATGATGCTGAGAGTCTTTTAATAATCCCAGGACTTTTTATTTTGATAGGCACAGCCCTCTAACTAAATCTGTTTTGTCAAGAGTGGTAGATTATGATACTGTGTTAACCTACTAAATATTTATTCTATCTACAGTGTCTCAAAGATCAATGTGAACTGCATTTGTTTGTTGTTTATGGCGTGTCTTGAAAGGCATTTATGATGAAATCTGCTGGTCTGGTGTAAGATTAAGTTAAAATAGTCCCTTCTGCTGGGCCTAGCAGACATGCTTGATAGACTTAGCACCAACCTTGACAATAATGATATTTCTATGGGCGTCTTTCTTGATCTCTCCAAGGCGTTTGATACTATCAACCATGGTATTCTTCTACGGAAATTACACATGAATGGTATTTGTGGACATGTAATGGACTAGTTTGCTAGTTATATTTCTGATAGGGTCCAGTACACTAATTACCAGAGGGTTTGTTCCAGACTGGAAGGTTTAAACTTCCAGGTACCGCGTGGATCTATTCTTGGACCCTTATTGTTTATTATCTATATGAGTAATCTTTATAATATTTCAGACAAGGCAGATGTAATTCTCTTTGCCGATGACACAAGTATTTTTTTCAGGGATAGTACACTCATTACACAGCATTGCTTTAAACGAGTTGAACGTTTTCGGTGATTGGTTCTCTGCTAATAAGCTCTCATTGAACATCGACAAAACTAATTACATAATCTTTGATAACAATATCACAAGGAACTGGGAAAAGGACATTCTCA
The DNA here is from genome assembly GCA_021234535.1 of Stichopus chloronotus. NCBI lineage: Eukaryota > Metazoa > Echinodermata > Holothuroidea > Aspidochirotida > Stichopodidae > Stichopus > Stichopus chloronotus. The sequence goes on from CM037839.1 coordinate 12,694,581, forward strand.
CAGAGGGTATCATCATTAAACGTGTCAATTCCTTGGTGTTCATATTGATTCTGGACTCATTTGGAGAGATCATATGCTATCTCTAATAACGTCTCTGTAAATGTAAGTTGGCATATTATCCAAACTCAGATATTCTCCCCTAGCAATTTCCTCTGGATACTTTACAAGACACTGGTTCTTCCCCATCTACACTATTGTAGCATACTCTGGAGTGGAACAAATGTTTCCAACTTGCACCGACTCACCATGTCACAGAAGCGTGTCATTCGCCATGTCGCTAAGGTAGCACCCCGGGATCACACAAGCCCTCTTTTTAGAAATTTCAATCTCCTTAAATTTACCGACATTATTTATACAAATCTTGCTGTTTTCACCTACAAGGTATTGAATGGGTCATTACCAGCTGCATTTAATGATTTCATCCTCAGTTATACACAAATTCACACACATAGCACCAGACATGCAAATCTCGCCCATCGACACCATTTTCGTACAAATATTGGTTTGCACAGCCTTCGTAATCGAGCTACAAAATTGTGGAACACACTGACCGAAATCTCAAAAGATTCCCCCTCATTATCATTTTTGAACACTGTTCAAGATGTCATCTCTTCCTACTGATTACTGGTGGTATGGTTTGTCTACTGGTTCATTCGCCCCTTCATTTTTTTATCTACTTTTTGTTTATCTACTTATAATTATTCCATATGCTATGTTTATGTACATTTGTACTTTATAATGCATGTATATGTGAAACTATGTATATGTATGAATATATACATAGGCCCTATGTAGTTGGTATGTACGTGTATACATGAATAGATACATTCTCTTGGCCTTGTATTTTTTTTTCATTTTCTTTGTGCTTAAGTATTAGCTATTATCATATCTACTTGTATGGGGAGTGCACCACTCTGTTAAGCCATTCTAGCTATATGGTACACTTCCTATCACAACTGTATTAATGTATATATTAACTCTTGTATTTATTGTACAAGTTGTGAAAAAAACAAATATATAAACGAAATGAATTATCAAATTGCATTTGCAGGTCTTTTGTGTTAAGTTCAAAGAAAATGGTGCCTCCCGTCAACTATATCATGTCTTCACTGCATTGCATTTTCAGGTCTGGTGTGAGGCGGAGTGGATTATTCTGCGCTGTCCTCTCTTGCCTGAGGCAGCTCGACGACCACGGAGGGGTCGATGTAATACAGATCGTCAAACAATTGAAGCAATGTCAGCCACTCCTCATTCAAACGGAGGTATGTGGGAATATAGGAAGGTTGTAGTGCACAAGGCATGTTTGTAATGAAACTACTTTAAGCAATCATTTACAATTGCCCCCAGTTTGCAGTAATTGTGCAACATCTGGCTTACAAAAAAAATCAAGTGTGGATTTGAATTTGGATTGATGCATTTGAAGCCCAGTGCCAACAATTTCAGAAAACCATAAGATGGCCTGACTAGTTGAGAATTCTTGGACGTATCTGCAGATATAGCACCACCATTGAAAAATCCTTTAATACAACAAATCTTGCTGGCAAACTCCATTGCTTGGACATGCTTGTAAGGATTGGGACATCTGAATTGGGACATCAGAATTGGGACATCAGAATTGGGACATCTGAATGGGGACATCTGAATTGGGACATCAGAATTGGGACATCTAGCAACATTAGGAGTGTTATCATTTATAGACTAACTTTTATTTTGGTCAATATCTACCTTTACTCTTTTCTCTCTCATCGTCGTTGTCCTCACTTACTCTGGCCACAGTTACCGTTGCTCCCTCTCACCTGACCCTCTTCTACTCTTCTTTCCTCCTCAACACTTACCCTTCCTCACAACCTCTCACTGTCCCGCAGGTTCAGTGCCATTTCTAGTTCCTATCCCATTGTCCTATTCCAATTCCTCCTATTTCCCTACCAACTGTAGTCCAGGTTGTCCAAATTTTCTGAGAACACAATTTTGGAAGCAACTGTAAACTTTCTTTTCCTAAACCATGTTTGAGTACCATTTCAAATTTTCTTCGCCTTTGACCCTAAACAGGAAGACTTCTGTCTGGTCTACGACCTCGTCTCGATATGCACGTCACCAGAAGCGGTCATGTACGAGAACGTCAAGCGTTCATCCTCCTCCACGGAGGTCCTGGACTCTGAATCCCTCTACGAGAACCTGGGATTCAAATCGAAGGCGCTCCGGCACTCTGGCATTATGCACGCTGATTCAAACGCTTGACAATAGTGATATCAGGGTCAAGTGAACCATCCCACTTTAGATAGTACTAAACCATATAATGCTGTATTCTATTTTCAAAGAGATCGTATTTTTAAACATCTTTTTTTATTTTCCTATCTGTAAGTCGACTCGTGTTTTTTGGTGTTTGTGTTTATTTTGTCAAGATTCTGTGATTAGCCTTTTGAGACTATTTTTTCTTTTCATTACTTACAATGACCCATTGGTTGCTGTGTTGTGTCACAGGTGAGAAGGAGAGGATGCAAACAAGGTGCAAACTGTTTTCTTTATTGAGTGATGCTTTTGTGGCTCGTTATTTCTTTCCAATGTGTATTCACCAATAGTTGGTTTATTTCAGAATCATTATGAGTAACATAAGCAACGTATTCCCAGTCCTGCATGCCCTGAAGTCTTGTTGCCATGACAACGAGGAAAAGTAACAATTTCCAATTTTTTTTTTTTAGATTTTCACTGATATCACAGTCAAAGAACTATAAATTACCATAGTATATACGTATTAGGTGTAGGAATATTAAAGAAAGTAATTCATAGGTCGTGTAGGTATGAATCAATATGGAGTGTTTTACTTGAATGACTGATTGTGTTAGGCTGCAGATTAATGACATTTTACACTAGGTTTCCAAATTAATAATGTATAACGACATTCAATACCTGTCGGTTTCATTAGATCTTTACTTAAACAGTGGGACAAAAAACAAATGATTTCAGTCTAATAGAATGGACAGAATATTATAACTTGGTTTGGGTTCTTAACCTCGCCTGTGTGCATATCAGAAAGTAATAGGTATGAAAAGAAAAGAATAGATTAAATCTAACCCATTCCCATGTGACAAAAATTCAATATTTGTTAGTATTTGTTAGATCTGAATTCATAATTGGGAATGGATTCTGGAGGAATACACTCATGGATCTGTTCTATCTTGTGTTGGCTTATATTTTAAGTTGATATGATAAGAATGCTTTCTGATTATGTAATTAACTTTGCTGGGAGTCATTCAGTAAAGTCATGTCAAGCAATTTGAAATAAGAATGCAATACTTTTTCCTTGTTTCAACATCTGTAATTTACCTTGAGAGCATCATATACCTCAGTTATCGCTTATAGCTTAAGCAAGGTCAAGAGCTGTTCGTTGGTCAATATTGAAATGTTTACAAATCAGTGACTTCATCGTGATAAAACATTAAGTTAGCAGCTCACATTAACTGTGTAGATGGTAACGTTAAATTTGTAGCATGTTTACAGCAACTGTTTATTATCACATTACCTGTGTAGCATGGTAACATTAAGTTGTAGCATTTTAGCAATAATTGTGTGTAACATGCTAGCATTACCTGTGTTACATGCTAATGTTAACTTTTGGGCATTCTAAGCAATAAGTGTGTAGCATACTAGCCTTAAAGAGGTTCATTGGGTTGGTTCACAAAGTTCGTGGGATTTTGTTACACCTGTTGAGTATCACTCATATGTTGATGGTAAGTGGTAAATTAAGGAATTGTGAACATTTGACACCCAACTGCAGCAGTAATGATATAGGGTAATAAACAATCATAGTCACTCACTGCAAATCTGTGGCCAGACACTTTGTACTATAATGTATTAACCATAGGCAATTCCTGTTGATAAAAATACTACAATTCCTCCCATTTTCAGTGACTGTATAGGAATAGATACATGAATAATGAGACTAATTGGAAGTGTTGGCATGTAATGGTTGCTTTCACACTTGCCACAAAATAACTACATCAACTCGATCAGCCCCTTTCATCGTGTGACATTTTAAGGATGACTGTATAGCTCGCTAAGTTCAATAGGAACTCCAAATATCAGAATATTTGTGCCAAAAATGAAGTCACAGGAAAATGTATCTGCCACAAACCATTCATGTCTAACGATAATTTTAATATGTTCATTGAGGTAAGGTACTGTCTGTTAAATCAGAGCAAGGGGTCTCGTGGAGAAGAAACTGAAAGAGGCAGCAGAGCTGGATATGATGTCGATCCACAGTGTTTGTATTTGCTGTTGATTGTAACAGGTTAACATTTTAGTATTTCATCTCAAAAACATCCATCTTGAAGAGACAAAAGTTAATATTTGAACTCACAGCTATTTTTGGATGAAGTGGTCCCTCTTTGATCAGTTGTATTGATCGGTCATGTATTTTATGTCCTTTGCAAGTTCATCTAATGGAATGTATGAAGCTGGTTATAGTAAGTTGAAAGGACAGTACGAAAAGGAATGCGAGGAGTAAGTCTTCATCCCAAACCCACTCGATACATTTTGGTTTACTGCATGCATTGCTCTTCAATCAACAACAGTATAATGCAGACCCAAAAATGTTAAGTTTGTATAATCCAGCCAAGAATTTTTGTCTTGGGAGACTGGTTCAAAATTGTTCACATTCCTCTGTGAGTAAAATCGAAATTAAGCAGAGTAGAATTCTGAACATGTACTGAAAAATTCAAAGGTAGAAATCACATCAATTCACAGTAAATATTTAAAAGTTTCGTTCCCGTCAGTCTAACACATTTTTGGAAGTAATTAAGCAGTTGATTGGTCTGCAGTGGGGCTTTGATGGTTAGACAGTTATCTAACCTATTGGGTGTTACTCTACTTTTTTTTAATCAATTTTGTAAGTGACAGTTTCACAGTCACTACTGACTGGACTTTTTTTTTTTGTTGCGAGTCGGTAGCTCCTGAAATTTCATGTAGTCAAATTCTGTGAATGTTGTAACAGTGGATTTCACTGACTTTTTCCTTTTTGCAACAAGCATTGTGATGGCCCGCATTCAAATGGAGAAAGAAAGAAGATGAAAATTTAAATACCCACTATTTAGATGATTAAAACATTTAAGACAGATAATGTAGTAATTGAAAATACAAAGCCTTTACCTCAAGGTTCCCTCCAAAAGTCATGAAATTTTATTTTCACTTTCCAATTGTGCAAAAGTAATAATTTTTTTTTTTTTAAACATGGCAGATGTCATTTCAAATTCATGAAATTTAGAACAGACTGTTAATACTGTAAAAAAAACAGAAACTTTCTGTCACAATTTTATGACATTATTAATTGATCATATTTGCTCATGGAATGGTCATGTAAAGGTCATGAGATAGCTTTAGAAAAGTCATGTGGTTTCCTTTTCCTCAAGGTGCAGGAACTCTCTGATCGGCAAAGTCAGACTTTCAGCTATCAGTGTCATTCTAACAGGCCCGTATGCAGCTTTTTCAGTGGGGGGGGGGCTCGATTTTACCACAAGTGGAACATTTCCCCCGACAATTATGACCAACAAATTAAAACTCATTATATATGTTTCTAACGTAGGCCTACTATCATAGGCTGAGCGGAACTCCAGATCTTGTGGGCGGGGGGTTCTTCCGAACCCCCTGAACCCCCCCCCCCCCCAGGATACGAGCCTGATTCTTAAGCAAGGAAAGGATGAAGGAAGAAATGACATATTTTGGAAATGACATGGTTTCATTTCTAAGAGCTTCTTACTTAGGAATCAAAAAAACTCAGGTGTGTAATATATACCATGGCAAGAAGAAAGCAGTAAAGCAATAAATAAATGGATCTCCTACAGAGAAAATCATCTTCAACAGTTAGTGCTTGTAGTATATGGTTAACTCATATTGGTGTCTTTTGTAGGCTCGCCATTACATGAAATTCTCAATTGTAATAAAAAATGCACTTGCATTTCTTGACTAACCTTTTTTTTTTTTTTGCAAAAGTTCAGGGACTACTTTCATTCTTATCTGCAATGATTTGGGTAGATTTGAATTTCTTAAAGGCTCGTAGATTTGAATTTCGTAAGGGCTCTATGAGTCATGTTATTGTGATGGGCCTTTTTTATTATCCATTCCTTGAAGAAAGGGGCAAGTTGGAGTGGTTGTAGATGGGAAAAAATGTCAAAAAATGAATCGTTTGAAAGTAAAAATATGGGCCTGAAGCACATTGCGGGGTGAAGTTTTAACCCTGTGAAGTTAACACTTAACTGAAGTAAGCTTTGTGAAGTGAAGTAAACACCCTAGTGAAGTTAACACTTTTGTGCGAAGTGTGAAGTAAACACTTGAGTAGGTTGATACCTTAGAATGACAAATAAACAAAACACGATGACCACAACATGACTGCTTCATGACATAAAAATAAGTAGTAATGACTGGAGTTGTGTTATCGAGCAGTTTTGGAGTCCTCCAATATGAACCCCTCCTAACCCGTACCCCCTCCCCTTATTGATTGGGATTGAAAGGGATTAATTAGTTGTCTCCCCTTATTGATTGGGATTGAAAGAGATTGATTAGGGATTGAAAACATAGCTTCAGAAATTTTGATGAATTTCTTTTTCATTTCCAACTACCACTTCTTTCACTTGCAAAGTGTTGTGCTAAGATTATGTTTTCTATGTATTTCTGTAGAAATATTGTTATGCTTCCCTTTTTCTGTAATTTTCTTTTTCACCGTCTCAAAATGCTGAAGTGTAATCCTTATGAAAAGATATTCACCATCTTCGATTTATAGCATGTTACGTTTATTGAAGATGTTAAGATAGTAGTCAGTCTTTCACTTTTCTTTTTCTTTAAAACTTCAATCTCATTTTCATTTCTTCCCCCCCCCCTAAAATATTCAGATTCCTTTCATTTAAATCACAATATATTGATCCATTGATCGATGTATGTGTTTATTTCTGTACATATACTGAAGTTCTTGGATGTATTTTTATATAATGATAGAAATAATCAAATGCTCAGAGTTTACCCTTTGATTTGGTGCAGGTTTCAATAACAACCAGATTTGATAAAAATAAAGTTTCTGAGGACATTCATTTTCAGATGTTTTATACCTATCTGTTCTTTTTATTTATATTTCAATTTTGGGGATGACTGAGGGGAGTGGATCAGGCTGGTTGGGGCAAACGTGATATTTCTGTAACATGTTCAAACGTCATTAGTCTCGAAAGTAATAGGTAGAACTTGCTAGCAGATTGCTTGGTCAGAGGGATGAAATCTTGATTTGTCCCTCGATGGGAAGGAATTTGAAAGGTGAGGAAAGTGATCAAAATGTACTTGAATATCCAACGAACTGTTATCTCCAAGACTGAAGTGGGGACGGTGAACAGTGAAGGGATAGGCCAGTCGTATCACGTAACCAAAGAGACCTTCGACAGTTTGACAGTTTTCATGACTATTGGATGTGGAGTTTGATTCATTATGCTAATTATAATCATTATCATATATTTGCAATCTAAATCAGAAAGTCAAGTCATGTCTACATGGTATTCAACCAAAGATTCTTGCTAACCTCACGTTACATTTTACCATCATAGAAGTGACAGACATCGTCTACTCATGAAGAGCGACCAGTGTTACCTGTGGGAAGTTTCAGCACAAATCAGTCACTGATATATCTTCCTTACAAGGTATTCAACCTTCCACCTCTGGAGACCTCAAATGACATCTGACCTCCATGAAAAGCAATAGGGGTCACCTACTCACAATGGACAACGTATACACAAAGTTGAAAGTTCCAGCAACTTTTTCTTCTGAAGATACGGTGTCACATACAGGGTTTCTAAACTATGACCTCTTCTGACGTTGTGTGACCTTTGACCTCACTTAAACATGAAAGAGATCATCTACTCATCAAAGCAACCAAGGTTAAATGTTTGAAGTTCACGTAACTTTCAGCAGCTGAGCTTACTTCCAGAGTTTCTCTTCTGGTGAGGCTCATATGACCTTTGACCTACCTGGAAAAATATGGACCATCTACTCACAATGGACTACTTACATACCAACTTCGAAGTTCAAGCAACTTTGCTGCATTGAAATACCGTGTTTGTTAGGTTTTCATGTCTTCTTCTGACCCCAGGTGGCCTTTGACCTCATCAAAACTTGACAGATATCATTTACTTATCAAGTGCTACCAACAGTTTGAGTTTGAGGTTTCTGCAACTTTCAATTGCTGAGATATCCTTACTAGGTTTTCATACTTTCCCCTTTGATGACCTCAAATGACATTTGACCTACCTGAAAAAGAATAAGGACCATTTACTCTCTATGGACTACCAACACGCCAACTTTGAAGTTCAAGCAACGTTTACTTCTTGAGATATCGTGTTTACAGCCTAGGCGTCACACACACATACACACGCAGCTTTGCTTTCCATTCATTCCGAGGACCTCATTGTGCTTTCTCTTGTTTTTTTCTTCCTCAACCCTAACCATAACAACAGACTGTCTATTGTTAATCTTGAGAGGACCGGAGAAATCTATTGAATTTTCTTCAGAGGACCTAAAATCTATTGTTTCAGTCCTCGATTGCACTCGAAAACAAGGGCACGCCCACACACACCCACACACCTAACTTTGTTTTCCATTCATTCTGAGGACATCATTGTGCACACACACACAAGCCATTACCATCACATAGATTCCTTGCCTGCCTTCCGCAAGGAATAGAAAATCCCACACACGAATGTCTGCCACATAAACTTAAAAACACAATTGATCAATTTTGGATTTTTATTTCTTTCTTTTTTTTGGGGGGGGGGGGTTTAGGGGTGCATGTGTACCCACGACTTTCCCCTGGGTCATCCACTAGGGGCATCCTTTCCGCATGTATCTACACACTGAGTCCATTTTATTGCGACAATTTGTAATTTTTAGTCATTCTTAAATTTTAAGAAGTAAGCGTAGTTAGACTATAAAGGTGTTGACCCGTAAGAGTAACACCCTCGTGCATTGTTTGAAAATCTAAAATTTTCATCACGTGCGAAAATTAGAACCGTTTCAATCAGGTAGTATATTATAAGTTAAAGAGTGAATCCCGCAAAAAAAAAATGTTTCAAAATGAAATCTTTTGAAGTCTTTCTTACAGTTTGATGCGGGTAATTTAAGCACTTGATACCTTTTTAGAAACTACATAACTGATCATATCTGCAAAGAATAACAGCTATCTGATATTTTAATGATTTTTTAACAAATCCACCTAAAACTGAAGACTTCATGAGCTTATATCGCTTCCTCACTTCATAAATGAAGGGAAATAGCTCTGTGATGAGTGCATGATGGGATACCGTAACGTGACGTCACGTTGGAGTGCAGCAACAGCTATAATATTAAATAGCTTTTTATGCAGCCCCCCAAGAGTTACAGGACCAACCAGCCCAGAATCGGAAAAAGGTGAAGTCTCTTTTAGAAGAATACAGCGACAAGTCATTAAAGAGTATAGTTCATTACTATATATTAGACCAACACGATTTATATGGAAATTTTCTTTAGAAGAACAAAATTGAAGTTGATATAACTCTTTATAAATACACAATTGATATGAAAACGTTTGAAGAGGCATATGCATAACTGACAGATGAACATATTTACACATACATGGTTGATACGAAAACGTCTTTTAGACATATACAGAAATTCATGATGTGAAAACCCTCTATTCAAAATGTCTTTAAGACATACACAATTGGTATGAAACTGTCTGCATAGACATACATAATTGATACGAAAACGTATTGAGGCATACATAATTGATATGGAAAAATCTTCGTGATATCTATGTGTGTGATATTATAGCCATTCATACGTACACAATCGTTATACGAAAACGTATACGTAAACATGCATAATATGTAAACATATGACATACTGTGTAAACGTCTGTATATACATACACATTTAATATGAAAAAGAATACACAATTGATATGAAAACGTATTTAGACATATCTTCCTCAAGTCGATATGAAGACTCTCTACGCCTTCACAATTGTTATGAAAACGGCTTTCCACATATACAATTGAACTGGAAACTGATATGAACGAGTACCGTACTTATAGACATCAACGAATTGACGTAAAAAGGTAAAAAGTGTCTTCAGACACATTTAATTAATGTGAAACATCTTTGGTCATTTTTGATCGAGGTATGATGTAATGAGTTGGTCTGAACATCTCTGCGGATTAGTTTGATGACCTTAACTTATCGACTTAATTGTACTCCTGTATAAATATGCCACATTGTGACGTAATAAATATCTGCTGCGATAAATAAGTATGTACTTGTATCTACATCTGCACAATAAACGTAGCCAAACGTTCTTTTAATTCCTACCATAAATAGAGAAAATTATTTTCAATGAATAAATTATTATTTTATGGTATATGTATACGGTAGCAAAAAGCACACACAAACTTGTTTTGAACTACAAAATATGATGATAATAATAAATATGGTTGGAAAAGTTGAAATGATGACGTCATTATGGGTTAATTTGACAACAGCGCAGGGGACTCTGAGCCAGAGTGATGAACCTCAAGAAATGAATATTGATGAGAAACTGCGCAATAAATAAACATAATTACGTTGATTACCACAGCCAATCCTCACATGATATCATACATGTTTCTGCTTTCTCGAGAGGGACACACCGATCATAATGGTGTGTCTGGATATCACGTTCTATAATGCAGAAAAAGTCTTCTTGAGACATGACTTCATCACATTGCAAAAATTCTGTGAGGTTCTGCCAATGGACTTGAACCTTGCGTTATTTTAGTAGAAGAGGCTTTTCACCCTGCACTAAGTTGAGAGACAGGTATAACATGGTAGATATCTCGGGGTTTGAACCGTCTCATAGAAAACGAATTGAAGATGCAAGTGATTTGATTCTATATCCTGGGGATCATTCCTACACTTTTAGAACGTAATACTTCTCAACTGAGGAAGGTGAACGCACTTCTAATGCAATGGTCACGATTCTAATATTCCGAGAATGATCTTATGACGTAACGGTCACGCAAACACCTGACACACATGACCTACCTAAAAGGACTTGAAGGAAAATGCACTAAAGAACACGCTGGATAACGTCACACAACAAGCCACGTGAATGGATCTATATATAGACGCTGGCAATCGTGAAGTGTTTCGTTCCATGCTTAATTAGACTAGTAAAGGATTAACCATAATCAACAAACCGGTGTCTCAATTTAGACATTTTCACTTCTCAGTCTCGTCATACACCCTCTTCGGGGTTATCGACCTATCGGTAGTGAATTCTGATGTTGTTGCAGCACTCGAAAGTTATGCCGAGTGCTGGTTACCATTTGTCATGTGTGCTGCAATCGGGGAAAATCGTACTTGCCTTTCTGTTCTTTTTCATACATCTGGGCTCTTTGCGACATCAAAGGGAGAGAAAAAGTAGCATGACTTAGTAGGTTTTGAAGAGGATATTGAAAAAAAAAAAAAAGTAAGTAATGCATGCATTCCATGGCAAACAAAAGATGTGTTTCATCGAAGCTGCAGGTTCACGAATACAGCGCAGTGCATCCCACTGATACTTCCTCAGTTTTCGGAGTCCACCTAACATAGGTATCGTCCGTTGAGCCTTCGACCTGGCGAAGAACTGTTATGTTTCTCTTTATCTCAACGCAATTCCTGTCATCAACCCTTCTTCCCCTTTTTTCGTAGTACGCATGGTAACATACGCACTCCGCGTGATTAATTATGACCGGTATTCTCTCTGCGTTGTAGTCCTGCCTGATGACCCAGGGACATGGGCTCGATTCCTCCACGTTTCCGGTTCCGGTCGGAATATCGTCCGGACAGTCCGAGGGCGTATTCGTCGTTGCGGAGATGCCATCGCGGCTGTCCCTCATCTTAGATTCGTGGTACTCCGACCACCTCGACTGCTCCACTTGTAAGATCAGGTATGGAGGTCGCGGAGTACACGGAACCTTTCTGTTTCTCCTAGTAGGATTTCCAAGTGAGACGGATGACGTCAGCAACAACAGCAACGCTAGTGGCAACAGTGAGCCCCTTTCAACTGTAAACTGTAGATGGTAATAAAGAATCAGAAAAGCGTAAACCATTTGCATTACTTTATTATTGTTATTATTATTATGCACAGAATACATCATGAAAGTTGCCACCTTGTCTCAAGCACGTAGCTGTTGTATCATCTTTATCAATTTTCATTTCGCCAGCCCTCGACACTGAAGTATATTTGACAGAAGTTAAAAGGCAAACATGGGGTAAAGTGACAAATATATGGCCTCATGAAGTGCAATTTCTGCATACTAGGTTTACATACACTACTACTTCACAGACGATCTTTCACAAATGGAGGGAGGGAGGGACCCGCACCAGCCTTAGAGAGAGAGAAAGTTATATTCAATATGAAGGCCTATTGTTTTAGTTTAAATTTGGCCGTCACAATATAGCAACATTAATTTCAACCTTTCAAAATCAGAAGATGATGTTGTATTTGAACAAACACATAAGATGAGAACAAACAAAGACTACAAATGGTTGACAGACAAAAAAAATGAGTAGTGGGCAGTGTTAATTAAAATTATGGTCAATGAAACCATAAAGAAACCTGTAAACAAGTTTGATCTAAGACGAGGATGACACGAATGCGCAGGCGCAAACAGATAGACCATAACTCTATGGAGTCACTTGACACCATGGCTAGTCCCCTCCACTTCTGTGCAACATCTGTTGGCACGTTGTCCAACCGAATCCAGTTTTGAATGATAAAAAGAATTTGACGCAGTGCATGGAAGACTGATATTAAGTATTTCTCATAATTTGTTAATTTATTCAGTTTTCATTCAGAATATACTTTAGAATTGTCTGGCCAGTAAAAGTTTATTTTACATTATTGAATTGCTCTATTACAATTTTTTATTGGTTCACGAAGAAAACCAAAGAACCTTTGTTGAAACTAATATTTTACACAACCATGAGCCCTTGGTTTCTTTGTCTTGACACCCTCCATATTTACTTTCCCTACCGTGACCCCCCCCCCCCCGACAGAACTATTTTTAGACGATACATTCTGTTGCAAAGTATTGACTTGATATCGGGGATGTGCATTTATTTCCCTTCGTTTACCACTTGTCCCTTCTTTTTTCCTACCGCACTGTAAGTTTGGGGATAACAAGGAAAGACATTCCACTTCATCCTTGTGCTCTTTGGAAAACGAAATTCCACCAGACTAATACACCGATGACCGTGCGTTTTAATCAGAAATGATGTAACTAAGTCCACGTATTACATATTGGACTTGATCTATATAGTACTTACTATAGTCGTAGTCATATTAGTAATGAGAGCCAGGGATATCGAAGCAGCAACTTGAAAAATGATAATTTTCTCGATATTTTTCCAAGTGGGCTTTGTTCACAATCCTTGCAAGTAGCAGCCAGCCAGCCGGTACGGTAACCATGTAAATTATCTTTACGTTGTGTTTCGTTGGCGATGTCGGACGAAGAATGGCTGGGGACATTTGTGAATCAATATTTATACATAATTTGTGATTTCGGATACCAATGAAACTGATAGTTGCAGTTTCGTTTACTGTAGTCTCTTGGGTTTTTACTCATCAGGTTTAAATCTAGATATGACATCTTGGTAATTATGTCATATCGCGGTATCGTTTTAACGTGATCTACAAGTGAAAACGCTGTTCAGTAATGAGTCGTGTAAAAAAAAAAGTTCAAGAATTAACTGTTTTGTTTTCAACCTCTTGAAAAAGAGCCCATCCGCGTCTCCACCTCACGCTCTGTTATTCATTCATAATAGCTCTTCAATAAATCTCTGAATGAAGCACTTGCGTTTTCTCTAATTCGTGAAATACAATTAGCTCATGCTGTACTTTTGTTTTCAGATTTGCATATTATCGGCTTACGAAAGCGTGAACGATGCCGGTACATTGGATAACTTTGAGCTTTAATCATCGCATGAGTGATTAGTTACAACAAGTGGGTACCTTTCCCGGCTTTCTTAGTTTCCTGGCTTATTTTGACATTAAAATTTTGTTGCATATTAATTTGTTCGTAAGGATTATTTAGTTTATATGTTAGAGCTGATAAGGAATTGATCCCTGGTTGGGGGGGGGGGGGAAGAGGACTTAAAGTTGGAATTGAAATTGAACTGACAATCACCTGGCCATCTACCTTTGTTCTTCCTTAATGTTTCAAAGAAGAGAAAGTAGGGGGAAATCACCTGTCACAAAGTCTGAAAGAGAACTATGGACTCATCTTTCAGATATTTGAATATGAAAATTGCCTCCATATTTTTGTTGGGCATACAAAATTCATACTCTCTAGGAAAGGATCATAGCAGTCAATCACCGTTACTTGAAATCAAACAGACCGATGTGAACTGATATGACTATTTATGTCAGAAATGGCGTTTAAACACTGTTTATTTACTGCTGTTATGGCATATTCCCCGGAATCTTTCGATGCTCTGGCAAAATTTTCAACTCACATTCCAGGTTTAAAGAGGCTCGTCGAGTTGGCTCACGAATTCATGATATTTTGTTACACATGTTGAGCATTACTCGTCTGTTGATGGTAAAAGGGAAAACAGTAAGAGACTCTCAACATCTTACAGAAAACTGAAGCAATAATGATAGTATAATTAACGATCAATATCGCTTATACAAATCTGTGACCAGAAACTTTTTACTTTAGGATAATGTATGAACCATAAGCAATTCCTGTTCATTAAAAACACCGCAATTTCTCATATTTTCAGTAACTGTGCGAATAGATTCCTACAGTTCGTACATGAATAATGAGGCTAACTGGAATGTTGGCAGGAAATGGTTTCTTTCAAACTTGCTGCAAAACAAACTATATCAATTCAATGAGCGTCCTTGTTTGTATTGTGCTTGCATAATGCGAACTGTGCAAACATACAGCCGAGGCAGATCTACTGAGACTCTCCAGTACATTAATTCCCCACATACACTCACATCCAGCCTACTGCAGCCAGGTAACATGGCGATAGGCCTATTGTGTGAAGCATGAACAGATAACAAAGTCCTTATTGCTGGATGACCAAGGAGTACCTACACATGATAACCTGTGATAATATCTCTTATAAGCTGATTGGTGGTCTTCGAGTGCAACTCGCCGTGGTACCGGTACTCATCTTATTGGGTGGTACAGGTGCTTAACTTATCGGGTATTATTGATGTTTTCTGCAGACATGCGTGTCACCTATTGTTTTGTTCTTTTTTTTACTTAAGGAAATCTGATTCCTAGTCCACAATAAGCCAAATACGAGCCACGTACTTCTTTCTTGTAGTAAGAATACATTAATTTCAATCATGCATTATTTCCTCGTCGACTAGCGTATACGCTATGGCAACATTTCAGTCCTAGGTATTCTTAAGCATTCTCGGGTAAGAATAGCCTTAGTTAAACAATCAAGCTACCCTCTCAAAACAAAGCTTAAATAAATGAGGTAAAAATAAACAATAGCAAATTTACAATCACATCTTTTCTGAGCAGTATGCGATGCATGATGGACGTCTGTTCATTTTCATTCAACATCAAAGATATTCTTAAAAACTGTTTTATCGATATTGATCCAGTCATGTTTTGTTTAAACTTCAAAAATGAAGTGACAAAACAGAGCAGAGGCTTGGATAAAAAATTGTCGCACTCCTTGTAAACGAGTCAACACTGTTCTCGTAAGATATCCCTTTGTTTTTAAATATCTCATTGCGGTTCATATAGTATACATGTGGGAGCAGACACTGTACTCCCTGCAACTGTTTTAACTGACATAATTGGCACTTAAAGGGGCTCATTGAGTTGATATTAGTAAAGATTGCGGTGATTTTGAAGTATACAAACACACGACAATACTCACAATCAGCATAATTAATCAAGTTTCACATCCAATATGATATGAAAACTGTCAATTTTTTTGAATTTTTGACCGTTACTTGCTCTGATTGTGTGCATGTGAATGTACTAATGTGAAATTGTCTGGTCACAAAGTTTCAAAAAGCAAATTTAATCGTTGGTTACTCACTCATTAATATTCCAACGTATGTGAAACTTTGGGATCCTTTTAGTTTGACTGTTTGTCATGAGTATGTGAAGGAAACTTGACCGGTTTAGAAAAATTGAGTGAATTTCACAAAACAACTCAATGAGCCGCTTTAAATGCATGGTTTGCGCCAATTTACATCTTCTGTGCATGGTATGCTGCTGACACACTTTGAGGACTAATGGACGTTTTAGGGGTTCTTATAGTGGGCTACATAAATGACAGGCGTTGGGGATCGCTTGGGTAAGGTTTAGGGAGGGGCTGAAAATGGATATAGATGTATCTGGAAGTTTGTGTCCCATAAACAAGTGTGTTATGATCTCCCCTATAGAGGATGAATCCAATTAACTTGATAGAAGGTGCGAGGGTGACTAGGTAAGAAATGAACTGTTCGAAAGACCGATGACGGTATAGGTCGAGGGTCATAAGAAATGAAATATACTTTTTTGCAATTTCTCAGTCTGTATGAATACATGTCGCAGAGATTTCAAAATGAACGAAGAAAAAAAAAAAAAAATCTTTCTGGAAATATTCATTTGGTCAAAAAGCCAGAGGTTATGACGTCAAAGGAGAAACGAAAATTTGTCACGAGCTAGCCCGAGGTGGTTGCTAAATCATGATGTTTGTGGAATGTTGTGTTCTCTCGATCGACTGTGGTGTAGGCCTATGTCAAATGTCATATTTACTAAAGCACACAATACATTATGGTAATATGGGTATCGGCAAGTGAAGGTAGTATGGCTACATAGTATCAGCATAACTTAATGAATCCCTGCTTTTCCACGCAATTTGGCTCACTGTATTACAATCATGTTGAGTGGGTTTTTTAATGAGTCCGACACATGCCATTTTTCGTTCGTCGATAGCCTATAGTTTACGCAGTTTCAATTTGTTACAGATACCAGAAATGACTCTGAGATATGTTTACATGTAAATATACCTACATCTTCTTCATGTTCTGTGTCTCACGGCTTCGGCAATTATGTCTCGTCATTAATCACGGTCCAAGCCGGTCGTGGCTCTTTCGGCAAAATATCACATTTCTGTGACATTAATCCTGTTACGAAGTCCATCGACTTTGTGAGTGTCTATTGGTGAAAAAAAAAAAAACTGAAGTACGCGCATGACTCCTGCTTTTTTACTTTAAGACAAAAGGGCTCTTAAACGAGCAAAGGGTTTTTCCTGCTGGACAAAAGATTCCCAAGACAACCTTTATTTCTTTAAGTAATTTCTGTAAATCATCCTGCAGGAAAAATAATTTAAGAACCCTCCTCTCTAAGAGACTGTTGAAGCCTACTATTTCAAGACCCCCTAGCCTGTAGTGGCAGATATTTACACTGCCAAGAATCACTTCTTTCTTTAAACGGTGACAAACAGCAGCTCACAGCTGAGTGTGCTTATAGCTACACAAAATCCTTCGTTTTTTGTGTTGTAAGGTTTCCCATTTGTTTCTCGATACATATATTATACCTGATATCATGCCACAAGATGAAGTTTACTGAACAGACATCAGAAAATGTTAGGAAATTCGTGTCTTGAAAATTATTAAAATGCGTGGTATCTCAGGCTAACTCGATTGATTATTCAGCGCGTCTGTCCTCACCATCAGTCTGAACTACCGGTATACTACAGAATACAACTCAACCCATCGCGGCTTTAGGAAGCTTGAAATTCGTCTGAAATGAGAATCACACAAACCCACTCAGAGCCAAATAAGCCATCATAATGGCGAATTATGCCACTGGTAATGACGGAGGGGGGGGGGGGGCGGGGATGCCTTCAAATTGTACATTAGAATGATACTGACTTGGGAAATGGTGGGGGAAAGGGCTACTTCATAAAGTTCTTTATACCGTGAATGTAGAGTGTGCAAGTTAGCACTTACGTCTTCCTTTACTTTATACCAGCAATTTATATTAGACCACACAGACAACCTTAGAAGTTATATGAAACACTACATGGAAAAAGATAATTAAAAAAATATGAAAGGGAGAAAAATGAATGACAAAAATGGGATGAAATTTGCAACTCTGTGGATTGAACACCTTTTCCATTCTGAGGGGCCCATGTTTAGCTCTTTACAGATTTTTTTTATTTACTTTTTTGCTTTCACATTTACGCAAAAAGGATCCACCTTTTTACTTCTTTCCTGTTTGCAATCTCAAGCAATATCAAGGAATTTTCATTTCTCTGAGAACTCCCTGGTGTAACATCAGAAGTGTATTACCTGCTTCCAAATTTAGAGGGCATGAAAATTTTACATTGATCAGATAGCCACCTTCGCGACTGGTATAGTAAACTGTGATGCGCATTGGCTAATCTTAGACTAAAGCAAAACACCTTATGCAAGACTTAAAGTACAAATAGTTATGATAACTTACGTAAGTATGTCTATTTGTCCTTGAAAAAACATAGATTCAGGTATTGCGCAAACGCTACATAACAAACATTTCCAGGACAATCTAGCGCTAATACCATTTGCAAATCGTAATTATGACATCCTGGTTGTGTGTTTCAAAAGTGTGTCCAGTCGCATAAGTTACTCGTCCTGGGATCCGAGTAAACAAGGGAGATCTGAAGCGATTAGCACGAACAACGAGTGAATTATATTGGAATGGACCTAACGTAACCTGAACTGTAAACCTAATGACGATTGCTGATTGGCTAGTATCTCGTCTTTGCCAATGATCCGTTTTATAGGGAAGTTGTCTGTTGTCCATGATCCAACAAGAGACCACCACTACAGGCCTTGATTCACCTGCATGCGTTAGCCACCGATGCTGTGCGATCAGACGGCAATAGCAAGCTTAAAGGGAACATACAGCAAATTTGGCCTTGAATCGAGAAAGTGAAAAAACTGCACATGATTCAACAAAGTTTAGAAGCCAATCAGTAACTATACGATACCCTGAACGAAAGTAATCTCAACTACTTGTTACGTGTAAAGAAATCTTCATCAAAATAAGTTCGTCCATTAGTCTCCGAGAATGATACCTGTATTTATCACACACGTTCTTGTCCATCAAGGTGTTATCTGTGAAGAAGTTTCTTTTTTACCACCTTCCCTACACATTTTATGACGTATGGAATTTCCATAGCTTCTCTGAGTTACCTTTAAACCATGGTTTGAGGGAATGGGTCCCGCCTGTTTTATGAGGTGTGAAGGTTGGGGATGGTGAGGAGCTGGGGTGGCTTGCAATCTATGGCACAGCTGCTTATATGACACACACAACACAACTGCGGCTCTTCCTGCAGAGTGACGGGGCGCCCATGTAGAGCCTGAAAACGCGTTTTTCGCCGATCTAGGGGGTATTTTTATCCAAAAGTTTCTAGCACCTTCCTCTCCAACTGATTGTGGCGCTTTCAATAATCTTCCCACAATTTTGGCTATCATGTAAATGACAATGGGCGCCAGTTTAGCCTCGTCCCTCCCCTCAAAAGAATGCACCCACCCTTTCGTTGCAACTGAATTTTTTCCCATACAAATTGTCCTGTCAAAGTCATTAACTTTCAGTCATTTTTCACAGGAGAATGGTCTGGCTGGAAGCACCTCTCTATGCGGAGTTCCTCATTCAAATGGCCCCATGGTACTGTGCCCTGCAGGACGGTACAATACCTCTCATACCGATGCTTCCCCACTGCTTGAAATTCCCAGGAATCTCTCTCCTTACGTTTCTGAACAAAGTGTAGGTCTTTCGGAAATAAAGAGACCCACACAGCGGTGAATTCAAGGATTTAGGGCATCTGATATACTCTTCTTTACCACGAAAATTGAATGTTTATCATTCGTTGCCTTCTATTTGAAAAAAAAAAAAGTTGAACTGTCCTGATTGGTTCCATTCGAATTTTTTTATGGACACTTTCCCACTCAAAATTAGATAAACCCATTGAACACCATTCAATTTTTTTTACAATAACCATTCAAAACCATCTGAAAGAAATTTTAAGTCAGTTAAAACCATCCCACAGGAAACCAGTCAACTCTATCCAAAGTTAAATGGGTTTTCGATGAAAGAGGAATGGAATTTAGTCCAGTGTTGTTAGACTTGATGGAATCTTCCTTAAAGTAAGACAATAGCCTAAATGTGTTAATGAATTGTCCAACCTTTTTTTTGCAGATTTGGTACTTACAACAATCGACTTGCATAAGTCTCAGTGAGAAGGTTAATTTTGTCATTATTTTTTTTTCTTTATCTGTTCGCCGAAATCTGCCAGAAATTAAAAATATTTCATATTTCCACATCACATATTGTACTGTGATGAGATATTCTAATAACATGTTTGGTTGTGTGTTAACGTCATGAACAAACACTCAGGCTAATTTTCTGACTTAAGTCATATAAATTAATTTTGATCCCGTGCACCATGCTCCAATCCAACTTCACCAAAGACAAAGGATTTATTTGATAACTATAACTATAAACCTCCAAATACAACCTATGGTAGAACTTATTGTTCCTCTCCAAATACGTATCATAAATATTTAGGGAGTAAATATTAAATATTGTGATATTTCTTTCTTGTACACTGTGAGAGTCGCTCGCAATCGATTGAATTTTCATTCAATATGTTGGCACATGCACTATATACATAAAAAAAAACTTGAAGAACGATGCAAACTTGCAACACAAGAAATTGTATTGGATTTGGTGTGTGACTAGCAAATGAAAAGAACGACACAAAATTGGTCCTTTAGAATAAAATGACAGAAGGGCACATACAGTAATGAACTTCACTGTTACTGTAATGTGAGATAAATGCTTCTCGATCTCAAGTAATTTATGACTTTTGTTTTGCTTTTCTGTATTTAATGCACCTGAAACATTGATCTGAAATCGGTCTTTGGTTATCTACCCCAAGGATTACACAAAAAGGTTCAGAAGCTGAGTAAAGCAAGCATAAATTACGTAATAACCTGAGCAATGATCCCGTACTTTAAAACAAATGTCATGGTAAATTCTGACAACAAAAATGACACCATAAAATACAGTGATTACTAACTTTCAAAAGGGTTGAAATAACTCCATCATTTCTGTAACAACAGTACAAGCATAATCTTTTGTTGCCTTAGTCCCAAACATTGTTTCGATTTCAGATTTAGACGGTTGCACCCTCATACTTGCCTTCGTGCAATGACGCAACTGCCTTGTAATGCTTACTGCAGGACGGAGATGGGGCGGAGTTTGATTCAGTTGAGGCTAAATGAAAGCAACTGTAATTGCTTTGCTGTCTTTTCTTGATCTTTCTTCTCTATTATGTTGTCCCGTTTCAATATCGAAATCGAATAATAAAACTTAGGCTATAAAAAGTAATTTCCCTTTATTTATTTTTTTTTCGCAATGTTGTGGTTTAGAAGTATCACTTCATTAGTATTGTTACAGGTACGGTTAACCTGGAATATCTATCATGATACTTCTCAAGTTTTTACGCTTTGTCCAATCGTTTCAGCAAAATTCTGTAATCATGTTCTCACCCCCCTGGGGGGGGGGACGGGAGTTGAGGAAGATCTGTTCTGTTCTAGGTATAGGTAGTGGTAGACATTTTCCAAAGTATTACTATACCTTCCTGCAATTCATAATGCGGTCTTGAAAAGATTTGCTTCTTTTTTTTTTTATTGGAAAGTTTTCACCAAGATTTCAGTGATACTCGTAGTATGTCGTCACTTTCAGTACTTATGCCCGCACGTCATGCATTTGCATAGACTGCAAGGCAATAGTGTCGTAACGAGACACAAAAACACATTTCACAAGTCATGTTTAAAATTTATGCCATCGTGACTGTGACTATTTCAGTATATTTTCAATGACTGATAAGTCACAATGTGGTAGTTTAAGATGGTGTTGCACTTGGTCCAAAAGTCGGACCCGGGTACCCGAAGTATACAGTCGATTTGGGTACCCGACTACCCGAAAATATAACTTTCCATGTTAGGCTACGAGTTCGGTCTGAACTCATAAAACGAGATTTGCCTGTAGTTACACATTAATATTAACACCTAGACGCTGCTTGGGCGGGGTACTTAAATCGCATACACACAAAGTGCCTTGTTCACTTTAATTCACGCACCATGTACGTTTTCCCCGGTGGCAATCCGGCGGCCGACAGATACGGGAATGATGTAACATAAAACGGGTAAAGCATAAAGAAGGAGGAATTCTGTAACACCGATTTCTCTTAGTCGCATTGGTTGACGTGAAGTGACGTCACTTAGTCCCCCGCCCCACCCATTGTCTGACATCGATAATTGGTAAACCTACTAGGGAACATCATCCGTGATTTATTCTTTGTCAAACCAAGAGGTAGGGACTCAGCAAGTTTTTTCTAAAATGCAACTTCATGGTCGTCATCTTTCCTTTGTTTATGTTCTTCTCGTCAACGTTAAATGTTTATCGTGTGTGCTCAATCATCTGTCATCAATATTCGGTGGACAGCAGTCCGGCGGACGGCCGATAGGTACACCGGAAATGATGGAACAGAAAACATATAAAGAGCAGAGGAGGAGCTTAATGTGGGGAGCTGTATGTCGGTTGGATCAGGGAGTTGCTATGTCAAATAGCAACTCCCTGGTTGGATGGACGATTAGAGAAATTATGGACAAGAGAAGAGCTGGTGAACTTGAAGTAAAAGGTGTAACTGCAGGCAATGCCCGAATAGCCCTTAGCCATGGCTAATTAACACCATGAGACATAAATACGGACATAGCAATGAAGTTTTCTGAGGTGGGCATAATCCCACATCTTGAATTTTGTGACCCTTAAGATGAAACTTTGGATCCTGGTAGCAATCTCAAAAACGAATCGTGTCATCGTGAATCGGGTACCCGATTAACGGGGTAACAGGTGCAAACACCGGATTACGAATTTCACTTCATCAAAATTTGTTCAAAGTGGGGTTAACTTGGAATATTTTCAACATCTCATTAATGTACTTACTTTTCAAGTGGACATATGCTTTGTTCAAACGATCCGGCAAATTTTCTATTTGTATTGTTTTTATCCTTCCTCCTCTCCCATTTTTTTTTTCTTGAAGGTGGGGGTTGGGAGCTCTTTTTTTTAAGGATATTGCTAACAATTTTGCAAATATTACAGAATATTTATGCAATTCATTGCGCGATCTACGTAAGGCTTTTTTTTTAGATGGAAATTTTCCACCTTCATTTCAAGGATACGCGTGTGTCGCCATCATGATTTTCACGGCATACTTTCAATGTCTGTTACGTTGTTTATTTCGAAGGCTACAAGGCAATGCAATGATGTTAAGTGAAGTGGAAAATGGTTTCGTAACAAGTCAAAAAACACATTTCAGGAGTCATGTTTTACGCCTCGTCACTGAGCCTGTATTCTTTGAGCATGTAGTCAAGTATACACTTTATTAAGGCCTCTTCAATGAATCATGAACATACACACACAGTACGAATGAAATAAAAAAGTACAATGACATAAAACAACAAAATGAAAATTCCCCCTGGCACCTTTTAAAGTCGTTAGCAGCACTGTCATCCTCTCGTGGTGTCATTAACCGTAAACCGGGACAGCGTGAATGAACGAACTCATTGTGTTTTCACTTGACTAATCACTTGACTGATAATTTACTTAACAGCACAAACATGCATGAACAGTTGCTTTCTGATTGTAGCCTATAATTGATAGAACCGTAGGGGGGTCCAGAGCCTAGCAAAATACAACATGAAACTGGACATATCCTGCTTCCCCCACCCCAGCCTGGTACGCTCATGGTCCCGAAGAGAAGTAGGGACGAAGATTTAGGACATGCAAATGTGTTATATGGCGTAGTTTGTGCTACTCCAAGTCACACAACAACAATTTAATTTCAATTCAATTTATTTCTAATCACACTGAAAAATGTATCAACAAAAAATTACATTGTATTTACATATGAAGGACACTAGAAAAAACAACAGTACTGTTCATCAAAGCTAGTGACCTTGAAATATACCTAGACAAGGAAAAAAAACCTAAGAACGAAGAAAAAAAGAGAGAAGGGGGGGGGGGGGAGTAGGTAGGGCAGAGTTGTATAAAAAATAACTAGAACTTGGTGATATCGGTCCAGTGTTGTAATGTCAGCTATTTTTTGCACCTTACTTCAATTGTTCTATCTGCATATTTTGAGTTACTTATATATTGTCATGCTAAGTTGCTACAGACTATGCCAGTGACGTACTCGTGCTTGGTTGATTTTGGAGCTTGAATGAAAGAACTGAAGAAAGGAACCTCGCTCTCTTCCTCTTCATGGCACGCTCCTAGCCACATACACATACCCGCACTGCTCCGTTCATCACCTCTAAGTTTCGACCAGCCTCTTCTGCATTCCTCTCCTGTTTTTCAACGCTACCTTTCTGGCCAGTCTTTCCTACATGTTTTCGTTCTCTGCTGCTTTACGACCGACGAACAGTTCTCTTCGTTTATGTCCTTATCTGGAACTCGTCTAAAAATAACTTTCTTAAGTTTCTTTTCCGCTACGCTCGTAGTTGGTTCACTGCCCTGCTGAGCCGACTCCCCTGCTACAGGACTAAGCCACCGGATGAGTCCAGAGGGAGCCGACCCAACAGAGGTACCTCGCGCGCTTAAGTTAAACTCATTCCAGTACCGGTACGTTCAATATATTACTTATTTCATGTAATTTATGCTGTACTTATTTCATGTAATTTATGATGTAAAAGAAATTATATTTTGACTTTAACGAATCTGCCTGTCGTTTCCTACTTTATATCACCTGTTTTGGTTTGTGTTCTGTTCTTAATATCTCGAATTCGTAACACCAGAAGGAAAGATTTTGTATTTCTTTACGAAGGACGGAAGAGACGCACTAAATTTTACATTAAGAGGAAAACCATGCCAGATCTTATAACAACAACGGTGGAGATCCAATTTACCATGTAACGTTCTAACACTTGTTAAGGAAAAGAGATTACTTCGGGCCGCCGTTGAAATTTTCATTTCGTTTGGTGGTTTAGTTACACTGCAAGATAACACTTTTGGTAACAAATTAAACAATATTTAAATACAGTAACTCCCATGCGTTACATATGAATATCTTTAATTTTTAGGAGTTTACAATCTATGGACAGCTAATGGTTGTGTACTGCCTGGGAGTTTATTTCAAGTTGCGATATTCACGTTTTAAAATATCTTGTGTCAGCACTTGCCTGCAATAACGTCTTGTGCCCTGATTTGGGAATTAATAGAAAGACATGATTACAAAAACACAATGGTAAATAAGGGAACAAAATATTGACCTCTTGCGCAACCAAACTGAAGACTTTATGGTCAGAGTATGGTAACTTGGAAGTGACATAAAAGTCACTTCAATTCAGCTATATCGTGAGTTCTGGTGATTGCAATTCCTACCAGTAGTGAAAACTTAAAATGTGGATTTTGCAAATCACTTCCTTTAGGGATAGGTGTATATAAATATGTTAAAAAGTTTCCAACAGCTAAGGTGTTGGGTGGCTTAAACACGCGACCTGTACAACACCCCTTATTTATTGGAAAGCTAACAAGTATAACTCTACGCCTTTCCTATAGTGCCTGTGCAAGAGAGTCCTTGAACCTTTGAGCTACAGGGACTTTTCATACAGCCTATCGTAGATGTGTTTTCTTTTACTTCATTCAACACCTAGAATTATTACTCAGATACATAACTGAACAATATTTGTACATTTCTGTCCGTTTGAGTTCATTGTTCCCGGAAAAGGCGGCCACCTTTACTGGGTGCTGCTATTGTTCGCAAGCGTCTATTCATACTGCCATCCTTTAACAATCAGTTAACCGTGAAACGAGGACAAAAGTCACATATTGTTCGTGCCGAATAACCCCTTCCCTTAAAAGGTTTTATTTGTACGGTCAATTAAAAAAAAACCTTTTAAAGGAAAAACAACTTATGAATATTCATTACAAACTGATTCCCTCTCCAAACAAATGTTTCATTTTAAAGGTAGATGAATTCGCTCTCAATAAAAACAGAAGCCTCGGAGACTTACTTTCCATGAGAGGAAATTTTTGACAAAAGTACATGCCAGATTTCAGAAAATGGAGGCATACTGATTTTAAACATTTATTAAATACACACACTCTATACATGATCATTGCCTACGGTCAACTTCTGCAAACTTCATCCATATTCGAAGGCAGAACTGAATTTAGTAAAAAGAGGTTCTGTTATAGTGGAGCAAAAGAATGGAACGATCTTCCTGACAATATTAAGAGTGCTAAAACTTTAAATCATTTTAAAGGAAGATTTCTTCTCCACGAAATTTGATATTTTTCTGACCGTTTATTGCCTTAGTCGAGTAGGCTATGCCTTGCATGCCCGGCTGTAATTGTAGGTTGTGAAGTCTCCTTTTATATTTTTTGTTTACTTTAATCTTTTCCCATGTCCCATGCTGTTGTGCATATTTGGTTCCTTTAGTTTTACTTAAAGGGAAATAGGTCGTTTAGAATACACCAACACGACATACAAAAGAAATAGCTTTAGTCATTGTTAAACCATTCAGTCCCATCACTGAACATCTGCCAAAACTTTATATCCTAAAAACATCATGCATCTAATGAGTAACGGAAGATGCATCATTTGAATTCTGAAAAAAGTTTGGGTGAACAAATTAGTGTTGAGCAACAAATAATTGAGTTTCTGTGAGGAACTCATTTCTTGAAAAGAAGGCTACTGTCTTTCCTTATTTTGAATAATCTATCATTCTGCGTCCATAAGCATTGGTTTTAAAAATATGGATGTTTTCTGTGAAGCGAATGCCCTATTTCCCTTTAAATTTCATTTACATTTCCTTTTCTATCACTGGTTTATATTTATGACTTAATTATGACTTCTTTTACGGCTTCTTACGTCTTATTTATGTCTCACATTGTACGAAGAGCCTCGGGGAAGCATAGCTTTGGCTAACCGAGTCTTACTCTCTTTTATGAAGTTTAAATAAAAATAATAACTACATATAATAACAAAGTTTATTCAAGGAGATTTTTTCCGTGGGAACGGGGGACCATGGTTATTTCAGATAGCACGTTTACAGTATTATCTAGGCAGAGGGTCACCATCGCAACAAGAAAATTTATTGATTAAAACATTACATGGTTTTCCAGGCCCAGCCTAAGGACTTCCAAGAGGCTTTGAACTTGGAAACTAAGTTTGGGGAGGAGGACTTGCCGCGTGTCGGCAGTGCTATGTTACGGGCGGGGTAGCACCAGCTACCGGTTGGTGGGTGTGTACAAAAAAAAAGTTTGGCTTTACAACTGCCCCCAGTCTTGAAATATGGATCCCATGTTCATTAACAATGTGTTCACTATTTGACCCTAGCTGTCTACCCGAATATCCTTTGACCTCCAATAAAGACAATAGGGTTTTTGCACTCAGTAAAGACATCAACACACGAAATATGAGTTCTGTCCAAGCTCCTATGCTGGAGATAATGTTTGTAAGTTGCTTCCACTACCCTGTTAAACTGTTACCCTAAGAAGACGTGTACCGGAAACAACAAGCTCCTTGCACTCAAACAGGTATAGTCCATATATAGTACAGTATATGATTTGTACTTTTCTTGAGGTCATGTTTACAAATTTTTAACTGTTTGACCCAAATAAGCTTTTTGATCTCTACCAAAAACATCACCTACATACAATACGATATTTGTCCAAGCTTCAAATCTTGAGACATTGTGTTTACTAGGTAGGCAGCACAAACATACACACAACTATGCATTTGCATGAATACAATAGCTATGATTTCTTCAAAACCAAAAAGGATAGATTGATCAGGGACAAGGTTCTTAGGAACATTAAGACAAAGGAATTCCTTTAAAACAAGAATCAAATGAAGTTATAACAGAGTCTTTGTTATGAAAAGTATTTATTCTTTGACATTCTGGGAAACCTATGATATCTTCGGTAGAGAATACAACCATTTGATATTGAATGATGATAGAATAGGGCGAAGGTGTTGAATTTAGTTTCTTGCAACTGAAAGCAAGCTAACCTTGGTAATACCTTTAAAAAAATATGAAGCAGTGGTGCTTGACAAATATCTTCCCAACATTTCATACAAAAATATTGTTTCCTTCCCAGGATATACACTTTTGAAATTCAGAGAAAGATGTTTGACAATTTTTATTCATGTTGAGAATACACCGTCTTGAGTAAGTCGAATTATGATGTCACATAACCCCTGATAGCATTAATTGAACATATTTCTTGTTTCTTATCCTATATTTTCCAAACATGAACATCTCTGGAATTTGAACACATTTTGTGTGAACTTCCTGAGGTATATCATGCAATTACTAATACTTTTGATTTAAATCTATACATAACTGTCTAAACTTCATGTCCATAACTACAAGGAAATACAAAACCTTGTCAACTGCAAGTGGTCACGGCAAGGCATCACAATCTAAGACTGACAGTGTCCCCATTGATCTCTTATGAAAGTTCTATCAAATTGCAGTAGCTCAAGAATAACACCTTCATTGCGTGGTTGCCGCAAATACTAAACCACCGAATACATAGTTAAGGAATATTTAGTGGTTAACAAGAGCCATTTGGCAGATTTTACACAAATGGTGAAGCAAATTCCGGTGAGCAAGTTGCATTGGGGCGAGTTTGTTGGACTGTAGACCCCTATGTCGAGGAATGTGTTACCGATGATGACTGGCCCCAGTGAAACAGTATTTTTCCATTCTAGAAGTCTGCACAGTTCGTGTTTGATTTTGTTGTCCATCAGCTGACTGTAGAGTGACTTACTATAGCATGTTGATCCTACACTGTGTAGGAATGTACCAAAGTGTGCTATGTGCACCTATGCATGTAAAGTGCTGTTACCACTTTTTGTTATTTACTGTTTTTGTACCATAATCAATGATTGATCGCAAGTTCTTTGTGATGGTAAAGCCCAAGTAACGTTTCCGTGTGAAAGTTCAGACTTTTATTCTCCTTTGAGGTACAGTATGTGCTGGAACAAATACTGCCAAATGCAAGCTATACATCTTTACTGAATCATAAATGAGAGAAACACACTGTTATCGGTACACAGATACTTGTGAATACCACACAGTGAACACATAACTGTAAACGACATATTTTATTACCTTATCACAGACATGTAAATAAGATGAAGCTGACACACTTCTACTAAAAATAAATAACACAAAGACAGACACTTGTTTGAAATAAAAAAAGAAAGAATCTCAACAAAGAAAGCAAATTCTGACATAATCTTAATATCCACAGTACAAATTTCATCTAGAGCACCATTGGTGCAGAAGATCAAACTTCACCACCACATGAAAATTTTGAAGGGTATTACCACATAACAATTATACTTAGCATCATTTAATAATCACATTTCACATCCAATACTTATGAAAACTCTTTTTTTTTCCATATTTTTGCTCATTGGTTTTGTACTGACTGCATGCACATGAATTAGCACCATTGCAGAAATGTATATGGTCACAAAATTTTCCAATTTACTTAATTGCATCATTAATTACTCACTCATTAAAGTTCATTTGCATGTGACACATGAGGATCCTCTTTAGTTTGACCACGGATCTGTCACTAGAGGCTTATGACAAGGAAACTTGACAGGTATTTACTGAATTTCACGAGGTGCCCTTTTGAAATGTCTATATATAAATACACCCTCATCATGTACAGTAGCGCCTCTGTTTTCAGGCAATATACAGTTTTAATAGGTAAACAATCAGACCTAATGTCCCATTACTCCATTAAACATGCATGTACAACAGAGATTTATCTGAGATGCTCCATGACCAAGAGGAGTGTGAACACTCCAAAAGGGCACTTTGAGTTGTTTTGTGAGACCTATCAAGTTTCCTCCACACACTAATGATATATGACCTTGGATACCAAATCTTTGCGCACCCAAAAATGAGGGTGACCTAAGGAATGGTGTCACCCTCTTTTGACATTTGGAAGAGTCTCCCTAGGCAGAAATACATTTTTCATAAATTGGCCTGTAATGAACCATTAAATGGATAAACAGCCAGACAGACAGATGGACAGAAAGACAGAAACAGAAACATAGGAATGACGTTGGTGCATAATGCATTGCAATATCTCAAACAGCTAAGCTACGACAAAAATCAAAAAAAAAAAGGAAAGCATAGAAAATACATGTCACTAAAATACAGCACTGCCATGTGTACCACTACATTGTACTGGAACTAACTAGAGAAAAAGAATAGAAATGGACTCTCCATGCACCAACGAGGAGATAGATTCACCATCCATATGCACACTAAACATTAAAGTTGACAATAACTGCATTTATATACAGTAGTACTGTAGGTATTACTGTAATCTTTTCTGCCCAGTATACCTTTTTGTCATGACATCTCAGGTTCCCCCCCTGGTGTTAATGGTTTCAGAGAGACAATTCACTGACATGGGTTCTTTCCTGTGTGCTTTCATTTCATGTCTGTTCAATTGAGGTCTTCTGGAAAATGATTGCTCGCAGTAACTGCACTGAAAGGGCCTCTCTCCGGTGTGTGTTCGTTCGTGTTCTTTTGATTGATGGCTATATGTGAATGACTTCTCACAGTAGCTACAAGAAAAAGGCTTTTCTCCAGTGTGTATTCTTTTATGTCGTTTCAGGCGAGCTGTTGTCGAAAATGCTTTGCCACAGTCGTGGCACTCGAAAGGCCTCTCGCCGGTGTGAGTTCGTTCGTGGCTCTTCAGCGCATCACTACGTATATATGATTTCTCACAGTAGCTACAATGAAAGAGTTCTCCTGTATGTATTCTCTCATGTTCCTTTAAGGTACTTCTCTTCCTAAATGCTTTATCACATTGAGTGCACTGAAAAGGCTTCTCCCCTGTGTGAATTTTTTCATGGCTTTTCAATCGAGACCTTACTGAAAATGTTTTCTTACAGTGATCACACTGGAAAGGCTTCTCCCCAGTGTGTATTCGTTCATGGATGACCAATACTTGTTTATATGCAAATCCTTTCTGGCAGTAGCTACAAGAGTAGGGCTTCTCTCCTGTATGTGTTCTTTCATGAAATGTCAAATGCACTTTCTGTATAAATGCCTTCCCACAGTCACCACACCGAAAAGGCTTCTCTCCTGTGTGCATTCGTTTATGATCTTTCAACTGATCTCTTGTTGTAAATACTTTCTCACAGTAACTACAAGAATAAGGCTTCTCTCCTGTGTGTATTCTTTCATGTATCGTCATTTGAGATTTGGTAGGAAATCTTTTCACACAGTACTGGCAGTGGTAAGGCTTCTCTCCCGTGTGAGTTCGTTCGTGAGCTTGTAATCGATTTTTACGTGGGAATGATTTCTTACAGAAGCCACAAGAATAAGGCTTCTCCCCTGTATGTGTTTTCAAATGATCTATCAAGCCCCCTTTCTGGGTAAATGCTCTCCCGCAGTAGTCACACTCGTATGGCCTCTCACCTCTGTGGATTCGTTCGTGCAATTCCAGATTATCCTTACGTGTGAATGTTTTCTCGCAGTAGCTGCAAGAGTAAGGCCTCTCTCCTGTATGTGTTCTTTCATGTGGTTTCAAACATGCTTTGTGTACAAATGCTTTCTCGCAATATGCGCACTGAAAAGGCTTCTCTTGGACTGTGTGTATTCTTTTGTGCTTTCTCAATGAAGATTTTTGTGAAAATGTTTTTCCACAGTGGTGGCACTCCAAAGGGTTCTCTATGATGTGAAGTTGTTCAGGAACCTCAACAGAATAGCTGTGTCCACAGGGGTATTCTCCAATGTGTATTTGTTCATGTTTGTTCACCTCTTCTTGACTGAAAGCTTTTCCACAAAATTTACACTTGTGAGGCCTACTATCACTATGTCTTCTTTGATGATCTTTTAACATACTCTGCTTTGTCAGTGTTTCGTCACATTGACTGCAGTTAAACAGCTCCCCTTCCATATGTATGCTTGTCTGTTGATTTAAAAGCCCTGAAATTGGACCAACTTGTATTTTGAGATCCTCATTTTCTCCATCCTTATTTTTTCCATCCTCGCTGGTCCCATCTTCATGGGCTTTATCCTCACTGACCCCATCTTGATGGGCTCCAACCTCTAAGCAGATAGACTGATGACTGGAGTAGCTCTGATCTGGTTCTTTCTGCTGGTTTTCATCTTGCTGGTGCTGTCCCTGGAGGTATGAGGTATCTTGATTTTCTGGTGCATAAAGAGATTCTGGAGGAGGCATGAAATACAGAAATGTCTGGAATAGATGACTGGGGATTTCTTCAAAGGGTTTTGATTTCCTATATTAACCAATGACAATCAAACTTAATCTGCAAAAACCTGAAAGTCACTGCATATGCCAACATATTCTAGTTGTATTACAGTATGAGCAACAAAATTGAGACATTTCGAATGTATCCTTGCTACTGTTCATACAGTAGATTGCATTATTTGAAATAAAATGCTCTTGATGTATGGTCATTAAAGGGGGTCACTGAGTTGATATCGATAAGTTTGAGATGCTTCTCGAAAGGGTACAAACACATGGCAATGCTTATAGATAGCATAATTAGTCAAGTTTCATGTCCAATAGTTACGAAAAACTGTCAAAAGTTTTGAAATATGACCCTGACTTAATTGGTTGTGTGCATATGAAGTAGTACTCACATGAAAAGTGTCTTGTCACAAATTTTAAAAAACCAAATTGAATCTTTAATCACTCACTCATTAATGATCCATTGTATGTGACACATGAGGATCCTCTTAGTTTGTCCATTTGTAATATGAGAGATCAGTCCAAGCTTTAACTCTTGATATATTTTTAAAGACCTTTATTTCTTCACTCTTCTTGACCTGAAATTACATTTGACATCCACCAAGAACAGCAAGGTATTTGCACTACTACTGTAGATGTCTTACACCTACCTACCACCGCCACTCGAGTGAAAGGCAAACGAGGGTGAGCTAGGCCTTAGAGGGAGCGGTGCTAGAATTGATTTGGAGGACGATTTGAGCAAAGATCAATGATGCATTAGTGATGCAAGGGGTAAGTATAGTCACTTGTGGATATCCACACCAGTGAGTTGTGAAGATTACACCTACCTACCACCGTGACTATATGAGATCTGTTCAAGCTGCATTCCTTCAGATATTGCTTTAACAGGGATTCACAATGTGACCCCAGTTGACCTAAAATGACCTCCTTTCTTTCTGAACAAATATAATAAACTATTGCACTCAATATGGTACACCACTGCAGTACACCTACACAACAAAGTACAAGCTTCCATTCTTGAGATATTGTGTTTACAACACTTTCCCAATTTCACGCCTGTCGACCTCAAATGACATCCTACCAAAAACAATGGGGTTCTCGTTATTAACGTAGAGCACCTATGGACAAAATATCAGATATGTCTTATGTTCCATTCTTGAGGTATCATGTTCACAAGACACTTACACATGACCACCGAATAAGAAAGGTTAGGGTATTCATTAAAATAAAAAAGTGGTGTCTTTGTAATACCGTCTACCGTTTTGTATCCTGACTCTACATGTACAGCACTTCTTTGTCCATCTCCACTAAACATACACTTTCGCTCAGTTTGCTTTTTAATCTGAACAATAACCCTTTTCAGTGTACCGGTTCAGGGTCTCAATGCATAATCTACAGGTGAAACCAGAAAAACAGCCAACAGCGACATTTGTGGGACATTGACTCACCCTAAATGTCACCTTCTTGTATAAATCATAAATTAGTGCTTTCTTATACAAGCTCCATTTACAAATTGCATCTTTTTTAACTCCCCAGGGGGTGCACTGATAACACATAATTTTGGCACGAACTTCCCATTCTGGTAAGTAATCACACCTTCCGATCTCCCCACATCTTTCTTGTTTTGAGGTTCTTTGGTCTCTGATACAGCTTCTATCTTGAAATCTATCATCAGGCTTTAATCCATCAAGTGACAGTAAATGTTGTAAGTGTAAACTTGATCTCTTTTTCTTTTCAAATTCATATTTTTTCCAATTGAACTTCAGATGATTTTATCTGGCCCTCTGAATGAGATCTTTTCAACAGTTATTATGTGCCACTGTGTGGTGAGACATCACATCAAGTTATCATACAGTTATAGGACTCAACTCCATCAATACCTTTTAAAAATGTCCTTGACTACCGTCTGTGACAAAAACTGAGAAGTCCTGCCTCCAAACCACAAATTTATGGCAACCACAAGTAGGTCTACTTATAATGAACAAATGGATAATTAAACACACAGAGGTTTGAAAATTCACCATACTGACATCACTGTCAAAGCCAAGAGGAGAACATCTAAGCAACTAAAATGCTCCACACCTATAAGCCTGCTCATTATTCATTCAGTGCTCAGAAACTTGTACAGAGATCTTTTCAAAATTACGTTTAAATCTTTTGGGTCCAATGAAACTCTGACTGACCGACCTCCTTAAGTTCTCAATGATAACAATAGAATTAACCTATGAAGCAAAGAAGTTTGTTATCTAGTTCAGAGAGGGATTACATTCAGTGGCTCTATTCTATCAAGCTCTGCTTCTGACATTTCATGAGACACTGATGGTCACTTCGTGGCAGAATGAGAGCACAATCTCCTGTTGGCCTGGCAACCATCCCAGTCCATCAAAGAGCTCTTTGTAGTCATATCAGCCAAGTGGTTAAAGATGGTTTCATCTCCTTCTCGTAGCATCAACTAAATTTTCATCGAATTATCTCCATTCAAGTGTTTGTTCCAAGAACAGATTAACTTTAGTCAACAATTTTGTCTCAGCCTCCTGTGATTTGGGCTGACATGTGAAAGTTTGTGATATGGCATATTTCTTGAAAGTTTTCTGACAGCTATTATTTTCATCACGACATTTACACACAGCTGATATAAAAAAGAAAAAAAAAAAGCACATTTGCTGTTCTCTGCCAGGTCTGCTTGCTACTTTGATTGTAAATTGTCCCAATTCATATTCTGATCCTTCATTCTTTATTGACATGGACAGACTATAGACTACTTGGTGGGTTGGCTTTTATACCATCTAAGTTAGGCCTAACATTTGTTGCTGTATCTGAAATTGCATCGAGTGGATGGTACATGTAGTTAAAAGCGGTTTAAGGTTTGTTACACTTTCAAAACAGTTGTCCTGTTGCAGGGCAGTTTATGGTTCAAGTTTGGCCACATCTGACAGATTTACTGGCTTCTTTAATCTATCAACTTTTCAATACTGGGCCTGGGATAATTTTGCACTTTCAAATGTTACTGGCAATTCCACACACTACACTATCCCTGACAAACTCATCAAAATTCGCATGACCTCATTCATAGTTTCAGTACAGTTACATATTGACTGAAGGTTTTATCAACTTGCTGGTATCTGGTAAAAAAAAACAAAACAAAAAAAAAAACAATGTCGTTTGTATGTCACCTCCTTCTCTGGTATGCAATAATCTTTAAATCTTTTCATTAAAATCATTAACCTTTAAGCTGTTGCCTTCATTTTCATATAGCTCAATGTGTTATGTTCATCTCCTGTCACATCCAGTGACAGGGAACGCTCAAGCTTTGTCCCTTTACTTCCAGCGTGGTTGTCACTTCTACAGATGAAAAATTTGCCTCTATCAAGCCTAACCTCAGCCATATACTGTATTCCAGATAAAGTGGCAAAAGTGGATTATGTTTATCCATATTTTGACTCTGTCACTTCTGAACTGACAGCATGTGATGCGGTCCATCAGTCATGTGACCTGAGGTCATGTCTATTACTGAATATGCATCACAATGGTTGGCCAATTAATATAGCAACTTAAAGTCATGCCATGTCATAAGGCTGCTATGAATATGATGTTCAGGGAGATTGCAGTAAGAACCATTCACTATGAATGATTACAACATGCTACGTAGAGAATGTTCCTATAATTTGTCATGTTTTGGTCATGTATACTACTTAAAAGAAAGACAAGTACTGCATTGTAGAAGACAATGTCGATGAAATATGTACTACTAAGACCCCTGCAGTGTTTCCTTCGCTCAGTTTTATTATCACACAACCTTGTCAAGCTGATGTAGAGAGGTCCAGCGAACAAAGGCAATATTTGACACCAAGGGCACTTTCGAACTGGGTGAGTCTGTACCT
This sequence comes from Stichopus chloronotus, assembly GCA_021234535.1. Classification (NCBI taxonomy): domain Eukaryota; kingdom Metazoa; phylum Echinodermata; class Holothuroidea; order Aspidochirotida; family Stichopodidae; genus Stichopus; species Stichopus chloronotus. The sequence goes on from CM037839.1 coordinate 12,730,828, forward strand.
GCGGTGGTCTGTAATACTTTTAAAGTACTCCACTTCAAAGATGTGTTAAGTCTACCTCATCACACAACACCATGGACAATATACAGAGTTAGAATGGTTGTGGTCTACAGTAGCCCTTAAGACAAAGTAACTAAATTAAACTCTGGAACACTCTATCTTCAGTAGTCCTTGGAACCACGAACTTGATATCAAACACTACAGACAGTGACATATATACAGGTCTTGTGTGCAGCTGTAAGAATGAAGTGTTTGGTATTTAACAGCAGAAAATAATCTTAGTGTTCACAGAGACTTTCTACACAATACCTGTTGTTACAGAACAATTTTCTTCCATTTGAACATCTTCCACTGGTTCTTCAATCTTGATAATGATTTCATCTGCATAAAAGGAGGCAAGCAAATTGGTCACAAAAACAAAACTTACCACTGTATTACTACATACACCACACCTTAAGCCCACAATGCTAATGCTGTCAAATTGTTGTGATACTGTAATTGCTCGAGTGTGAACTATTAGCATTAGACACGGTCATACATTAATCAGTATCTCTGATAGAGACGGACAATTTTTGTTTGAATTTTTCTTTTTGGACCAAGGTGCTCAAATTATGAGGCTCAGCTTCAACTCTGGCTCCGGTGACATCGCAATGATTGCTGTCAAGTTGAAGTGTCATATGGAGATATGGCATCCCTCTACTACAGTGAAGCACCCAGGAGTTTAGAAGGGAGGGGGGTTGAAAATTGCAAAAGACTAAATGAAGCACCACCATGTTTTGGAGCGGAGTGAATTAGATAAAAATATCTGTAAGATCTAAAGAAATCTCCATTTCAAGGTTACGCAAGGGTGGCCATAGTCCTCAAAAAAGATAATTTCATTCTTTTGACTGTCTCACTTGCCCAAATTTGTCTACTTTTTTTGCCATAATTGGGGGACATGCCCTCCCCCCCCCCTTTCCTCATCTGCTTATGGTGCTTGGTTTGTTTTAGCCTGTAGGTTTAAAGTGTATAATAATGGCACACGGAAGATGCAATCTAAGAAAAACTTTCTTACAGATGGTATCATGCAAAGCCACAATTCCAGGCTATTTCAGCAAAATTTGCAATTACTGCTTCATCAGTACCTGTACTGTAACCAGTGCAAGGGTGAGGGTTCTACTGCTGAATAATTCAATTTGAAACAGTGCCACACAAATGGCGGCCATGTGTGTATAAAGTACATGTGACTTTAAAGGGAAATAGGGCATTTGTTTAAGAGGAGACATCCACATTTTTTATACCAATGTTTGTTAATGCAGAATGATAGATTGTTCAAAATAAGTCACTTCAAGAAATAAGCTCCTCACAGATAGAAATTCAGTTATTTGTTGCTCAACACTAATTTGTTCACCCAAATTTCCACTACTCATCACATGCATAATGTTTTGAGGAGATGAAGCTTTGGTAGATGTTTATTGATGAGACTGAATGGTTTAACAATGATCACTGCTATTTTCTTTTGTATGTCATGTTGGTTTATTCTAAACGCCCTGTTTCCCTTTAATGGGGCACCTTGAATTGCTTTGTATAATTTACTAGATTCCTTTTCCAAATTTGTCAAGTTCCCTCCACATATGTATGAAAAATGGCCAATTATAATTAAGAGGATTGCCATGTGTCACACATGGATGATCATAAATGGTTGAGTCATTAACAATTCAATCTGGTTTTTGAAAATTTGTGACTGGACACATTACAATTGTCAGTACAAGCTAGGGATAAATAATTCAAAAGTACTGACAGTTTTCATAACTATTGGATGTTAAACTTGACTAATAATTAGCATTGCCATGTGGTTCACCCTTCAAAATCCTCACAAATGTATTGATACAGTATCAATTAAATGCACTGCTTAAACATTTGAATCAGTACAGATACATAAAAGAAACATTTGAATCAGTACAGATCCATTAAAAAATATAAAATTGTAGTCATTTATAGCTGAAGAAGTCATGTAAGATTAATCATACTCAAAATATAAAAAAAACTTTTTATATTTACCTGAAACAGGTGAAGGGTCTGGACTACCATCTTCTTCCCAATCATCTTCAAAGTATTCTGTTTTTATAACAACAGCAATGTCCTCTGAAATGAAAGAAACTATAGGTCATTAAATTCATAATTATATACTGTGTACTACTGCCAACAGTACATATATCTGCATAGTATGCATACTTCATTTCATACAGTAGATACCCACTCTACATTATACTGTATTTCGAACAGACATGATACGTATGTGCGAACAAGTTGTACAGTTTCCCATATATCTTCACTCCCACAAGGTTCAGAAATTAATGAGATGTGTAGAATGTAGGGCTGCACCGAAACTGAAAAACTAAGTTCCAGCTGGTTTACACTAGTGCTGACTAGAGAGCATATATTGTGGAAGTATTCTTCATGTAGTAGTCACACCATATGCACAGTACTGTGTAGGGTACCTTTAGCAGACAGAGTGCTTCAGGTTGTAGAAACCATTTATATCTGATGTACAGTAGTAATGTTTTACCTTCAGAACTGATAAACTTACGCTGTTTGACTATTCTACTTACAGACAGTGTATGCTAAACCTCTGTTCACCAACTTACTGTCAAGTGCTTGGTATAAAAGAAATAGTGTACAAAAATACTGAAACTTGAGTCCTTCTGAAAGTCAATCAGTTTCAGCTCAAGTCATGAATTAGTTTTAAAGATTTGCAGTGAGTTTAGAATGCATATAGGTTTGCTTTGATCACGTATAATCAATCTGCTTTTGTCATTGCAGTGACATCTAACTTACAATTACAGGTTAGATTCCATCCTTACTTTCTATGTGATGTTGAGCCTATTTCTGTGCATACCTTTATATTGCAGTGTGTCCCTTGTGTAGGTACAGTACATCAGTTAGTGTTTTCTTTTTCCATTTGTAACTGCAGAACATGTCGTGAATTTTTAATGACTAATGTACACGAAACTCAAAAGAGTGATTTTCATGTAACATGGCCTTTGAATTAGTTGGCTAATTGGCACAGCACAGTGCGCATAATGCACCTTTAGTTGGGTGAGTGCCCTTCAAAGCTCACAAAGTCAATATACTGTGAAATACTGAAAGTGCAAAGAAAATATTTTATAATTACCTGAGACAGCTGAATGATCAGAACTATCATCTTCTTTGCAACAATCTTCAAAGTATTCTTCTTTTATAGCGACACCACTGTCTTCTGAAATAAAACAAACTGGAGGTTACGATGGTACTGAGTACAGTTTGTATCCCTGCAGTGTGCTTCATTTAATGTGACACCATTCAGGGTTCAAAACGAGCAGAGCAAATACAGTATACTGTAATTGTGAACCAGAAGAGAAAAGGCCAAAAGTGTTTGGAATTCCTTGCCCTGTGGATATACTGCTCAGTAATATAACAATCATGGACCACTCAAATGACAAGAGAATAAGATTCCACAAAGATATCCTACTTGAAATATCCTTTTGGTAAGGTGTTAACAATGATATGTTGTTTATCATAGCAGTGACATACAGAGTACATATTGTATTTACCTTTGCCCTTTTTTCTTCCAAACTAGGTATTAGCATATTTCCTAAACAAGTTTGTGGGTAAAAAATATCGAACCAGAGAGCCAAAAGGCATAGAGATTCCTTGTGTATGGTTATATTATAACAAACATGAATTACCCACATGACAAGTACGAAAAATCAGTTACAGTTTATTCTTCTTGAAACATCATGGTAACAAGCGTTTGACCTTAAATGACCTTTCACCTTCTCTTAAAACAAAAAGGTGCAAAAATTGATAGAAGTCATCTATTCAATATGGGCAATGCACATGCTAAGTATGAAATCCCTCACGGTTACTCTCCTTGAGTTATATTAAATGTTTACAAGATTTTGTCATTTTGATGGTGCATCAAATGACGTTCACCAAAAAAATCCAATATGAACTCGATATGAACAATACACATGTTAGGTACGAGTCACAGTTATCCTTTTCTAGATACTGTATGGTGTTTACAAGGTTTGGGTAACTTGTTTTGGTGGAGGTAAAAGGTCATTGACCTCAAATGACCTTTGACCTCCATAAAAACAACAGGGAACATCTAGTCAGAATGACCAACCCATACAGTAAGTATGAGATCAGCCAAGGTTACCCTTCTAGAGATGTTGTGCTTACAAAGTTCTTGCAGTATGTCCTCTTATGACCCCTAATGACCTTTGACTTGCACCAAAAACTGTAGGGATCACCAACTTAGTACGGTCAACCCACACCTTAAGCATCACATCAGTCAAGGTTACCCTTCTGGGGATATCATGTTTACAAGTTTTGCATTGTGAACTCTGGTGACCTCAAATGACCTTTGACCTCCACCAAAAACAACAGGGGTCATCTACTTAGTATGGTAAACCTACACACTATAAGTATGAAATCAGTCAAGGTTACTCTTCTGGAAATATGTCAGTTAGTCAAACATGTTTCCCCCTCCCCCCTCACATTTCAATTTAAATTGATGCCCCTGCTGGCACCGCCCCTTGGAGAAATGATTGACCAAGGCAAGGATCTTATCGGTGAGCAGTATTGGTACAAGCTGATAATGGCATTACATATTTAGTAGGTCTGTATTTATAAGAAATGATGATTGTACCTGATAAAGTCTACCGATAACAAGCATTTCATCAAATTTCCTTATGCACAGTGCTTGGTTGTACAGTAGGCCTAAAAAATCTCTCCATAACTTTTGCACTGGTCTTGCGCAAGTAAATGTCACCAACTTCTGCAGGACACCTAACTGTAGACCTTCCCATGCCACCTCTTGTGCAAATGTGTGATATATATATAACATTGTCAATTACCATGGAATGACTTTCTCCATTTCACCTTTCTTTGTCCTACTTCCTTGATATAATAAAGTTTATTTAAAGTTCAGGGACATCAGTTCACTGATATGAGCATATATATAGATATGAGGCAGTTCCATCTTGGGCATTGAGCTGAGGAGCAGGGATTGCAAGAAATAAATCAGAGTAGAACATATACATATGCACAATTGTCTTTGTATCATTACTCTGCGCATTTAGTACTGAATATAACAAAACGCAATATCATACAGTTGATTAATCAGAGAAGGGTGATTAAATAAATAGTGTTTCGGCTTTCCTCTCAGTCATTACAAGGTGTGATGGTCGAAACTTTGTCTAACTACATAGATCATCGCATTTTCGGGCTTATTTTCAGGATGCACATGGCAGTGCGTGAAGCTTGACGCATGTACCATATGTTACAGTACTGTCTCCATTTATTCTTTCGAACTACGCTTATTGTAAGTCGACTATGCAGCTGGGAAATAACCTTGCAACTTTGCAGTAACATGCTGGGCAGGTATTATTTACTGACAAACCAATTCTCTTGTGATATGTGTACTGTACTATGGCGGTATCTATTGACCTGGACGCCAACTCTATTGTTCTTCTTATTGACCCAGACATACCTTCGGTACTAACTGAGAACTAAAAACTCTGTAATTGTAACGATAGCCTTAAACCATGGATGCAACACTAATGGGAAGCAAGTTGAAGTTGGCAAGCTTATTCTGATGGTACGACTTCTAGAATACCCTAATTGTGCTGTAACTTTCTAACTTATTTTCTAGTCCAGCTGAATAGGTGAAGATTTGAGACAATTGCTCCAGAAACTTCTCACAGACCTGCCGACCTTTCTCACAAAAAGAAACTGTAAGGAGATTAGCATTTTTCAGAGCCAAAAAATCAGGAAATTAGAAAAAAAAGGGAAATTGTTAAGTTTTGACCTGAAACAGTGCCATAGAGAGAATCATCACCCACATGCAAAGGGCAAGATGCCCTTGTAGGCCTATTTCCACATGCATTGCAGCTACACATATATGCCCTTCAGTGTGCACTGACCCTCATAAACTAACAACCAACTTACAAACCAATCTGATAAATCAGTAGTAATCTACTGTTTGACAGTTGAAAATTTTGTAACCATCTGATTTTCAGTGCACTAAATCTTTTTTTTCGGCCAATTGCTCCAATAAGCAGTTGCACTTACTGTTTTGGCTATTTTCAGAAATGTTGCAAATTTATAGACTTAAAACACTGGGCTATCAGAATATGAAACTGGGAGGGCGGAAGATGTGGACAAAAGCCAGAAGTCTCCCATTAAACCTGGAAGAGTTGACAGGTCTGTTTCTCCTGTTCTTGGTCCGCACGAAACTTCTGTCCTCAGATAGTGCAGTAGCCCAAGTAGTGAGGCTTGAGCCAATTGACTCAGAATTCGAAGCCGTCTTTAATGTATGCCACTGATCTCTTTATTAATATACAGAGCAATCGGTGGGCTAAATTTGCCTCTTCTCTCTTGCACCATTGTCCCCATTTACCATTTACACTATCATCTAGGTCTGGGTGAAGAGTGCTTGATACTATGTTATTCAACAGGTGTCTGGGTCAATAGTCACAATGGTGTACAGCCTTGTGTCTATTGACCCGGACGCCGGTTGAATAGCGCAGTATCAAACAATGTTCACCCGGAATCAAATGATATAATACATAGTGTAACTGTGGACAGCGGCGCAAGACAGAAGAGCCAAATTTAGCCCATCGAGCGCTCTGTGCATTAGTAAAGAGATCGGTGGGTAGCCTATATTAAAGACCGCTTCAAATTCTGAGTCAATTGGCTCAAGTCTCACTTCTTACGTCGCCATCTGGGGCAATTGTTGCAAATCTCTATCTATGGAGCCAAACTTGTAAATTAGAAGTCACGACCCAATTATGGTATGGTATTCTAGAACTTATTCGTACCATCCAGATAAGCTTGCCAACTTCATTTTGTTTCCCATTAGTGTTGCATCCATAGTTTAGGCTATCGTTAAACTAATTAAAAATTTTTTAATTCTCAAGTAGTACCAAAGTTAAGTCCGCGTCAATAACAAGAAGAGCCTAAATAACAGATTTGGCATCCGGGTCAATAGACACCACCGGTGTACACGGTGGGGCCTATTGACGCGGACACCAGCTCTATTATTCTAGCTTTTCCTGTTATTGACCTGGACGTAACTTGTAATTTAGGCAAAGCGCCTCCACTTTGTCCGGATCAATAACTGAACACTTAAGACAATTGACCCGGACACCGGTTACTGTATATTACTCAACCTTCTCCTCTTATTCACCCGGACGTAACTTGTAATTTAGGACTAGTGCCCTACTGCGTCCGTCTTCGTAATTGACAATATGGTACAATTGGCCCGGACACCGGCTCCATTACTGGAGCTTCCCCTGTTATTGGCCCGGATGTAACTTCTAATTTACTGGGCCGGAATGTGAACCCTCTCCATGTAGCCCTTAAAAATTTTGTTTGGGTTGATTTCCACCCTGTAATGAGAGTAATGCAGTGAATCCTTTGTTAAATGTATTTGGTAGTGATGGAGTTGGAGATTATGCTGTGAAAAAGTTTTGAAAGTGGCTGAAATTGGCACCACCTGAGCCGATTGTCAGACTTTAGAAAGACAGCGGATCTGTGCTTTTCGTCTTCGAATCCCCAAAATGTTTACAAACGAACTTCACGTAAGAGTATTTAAACTTCTCATAAAAGAGTACTGGATTTTTCGGAGATTTTTTTCAGTCTCTCATTAGCAGCTTTCACAGTTCTACAATCTCCTATAACAAATACTGCAGTGTTTTCTTTGGAGTATTCTTTGAATGCTTGCTTCAGACCTTCAAACGAGGTAAATTCAGCTCCCAGTCCCAGCTCCATTTCCACATTCTTATGACATTCAACAGGCTGGTTTTAATCAGGCCTTTGTTGCTTGATTTGTGATCTCCATGGTGTTCCCGCGGCTTTCACTGATCGGTTGATACCAACATCTATGTCCGGGTGAATAAGCGTTTGATACTTGGGAATAGAGCCGGCGTACGGGTCAATAGACACAATGGGTGTACACTAGCTAAATATTTCGTGCAACTAGGCCTAGTTAAAACTGACGAAGTTCATCAAACAGTAACATAAAGCATGTATCAAGGCTGACCAGGGCTAGCCTAAGCAGGAGTTACTTAATCCACAAAAGAACCCACAGGCCTCATACATGAATTACAGGTAACAAATTACTACTGCAGATACCAACGGCAGTCGAGACGGAGACACGAATTAGGCCTAAATAATATTACCTGCCATCTAGCCTAGGATACGCCCGTGAGCTGTCAATGTGTCATTTACTGAGAGTCGCTTTCGTGTAGTGTAACTGTCCCTTGATGTTGTTAGCAGTCGCATAAGAAACTTGCTAGTGTAGCTACCTGAGAGGATATGGACGGGATGCGCAGCTCTTGTTACCAAGGAACTGTTTTCTGTATATGTACTGTACTTACATTGTGTGTATTCCATCAGGTATGTAATCAGGGAGTTGCTATTAACTCCCTGGTGCAATTGCATCTCCCTGATTTCATGGCCACATACGCCGCTGTATGGGCAGCTTCGGGGACAAGACGGAGACAAAGTAGGCCTACCAATTGTACTAAAAAAAATTAGTTTGTACTTAAAAACAAATAAAAACGGAAGAAACATTTTTAAATGTTAAATGCAACAAAGTCTTACTTCATATTTAATTTACGTTTATACAAGTAAATGACAAGAAAAATGTTTTTTTATAAAACAATTCAAATTAAATTTGATACATTCTAACTTTTTTAAATTTAAAGAAGTTTGTATAGTTGCCAAAATAAGTTTAGGTTTCCCCAGAATACTTTATAGGTACTGTTATTACATCCTCTATATTATCCTGCTCTTATATTCCAAGCCTGCCCTGATTGAGGTGCCTACCCAGCTAGTAGCTGAATATCTGCATGGACCCAATGATCTGGGTTTTAACTGGGCAAAATAGTGCCCATAGGCCTATGTACCACATGAGTCCCAGATGGATGTCGTGGGCTGCATAGGCTACGTTCGCATCATATATGGGTATGTTCTTCATCTGAGTTTAGTGGGCAATTTAATTCCAGTCCTACATTTAAATTAAAATTTTTTTTTCATATGTCAGACGATATATTGCAAACCGCATAGGTAATACGACAATGGTAAAACGTAGTAATCTGATTTTTGTGACGCGGTTTCGCACACATAAACTCTATTATCACAACTGTTAGAAAATAAAAACTCCACATATTCAGTCACAGTCTTAATTGGGAGCCTTAAAGGGAGAGAAGAGGTAAGGAATATATAAATTTGATAACAAGAGTGTTTCTTGCATGGTGTGTCAAGGGCTCCGTTTTGGGACGTGACTATCTAAGCGGATCGCGACCATGGGTTCGCGCGGAGCGTACCACGGGAAATTTTTTGACAGATGTACCCCCCAGATTGTCGGAAATTGTATTTCCCAGAAACAATTACGATAAAAAATGGGTCATTCATTGTAATGTTTCAGGGTTTTAAATGTTTCATGAAAAATAGTAATTAAAAAAATACAAGAATAAGACTAATGATAAATTTATCAAATACAAACATCATAATGAGCCGATAAAAAACAAGAAATTAGTCCAGAGGATGCGAATTAGAGGATGCAAAGTCCGAATACTCATCTTTGATTCCTTACCATTTTGATTGTGGATGAATTAACGCAGGGGAAATTTGTCTTTCTTCGACAAGCGTTCAGAGAGAAACTAGGTACTGTTGAATCAACAATCCCATACCAACCCAAACCTGCCCCCAGGACCACCATTTAATGTCCTCATACAAGAGAAGAGAGTGCATCCAGCTCCTGTCTTCATTCAGTCTTTCAAACACAGCTGGGAGGGGTGGAGGACCTGAACAGCTCAGCATCCTATTAATTAGCTGTACCGAGCGGACAGAAGAGGACGAGATTTGAATCGGACAATAGGAGCCCAAATTGAAATCACAAATTCCGGCTCCACAATATAAGCATGGCTTTACTGTCCCCAGAAAATTTCCATCAGGATTTGATTCGGTGACGTAGTGATTGCAAGACAGGCACTCTAACCACCAGGCAAACGATCCACCCTGTGCCAATGGGAGGGGGGAAAGGGGGCAAGCTGCTCTCTGGAAATTTTGAGAAATTTGCGCAAATAATTTTTTTTTCCATTTTCCCAATTTTTACCAGGAAAAGAAATTGTGAGACATTAAGATGCATGATTATTATTCTAAGAACAATTTTCCCCAAATTTCGTGTGTCACTGACCGTCATGCCTGAGTCGAGAAAGTGAGGCTCTGGTGCTATTATGATCAGTGCATTAAGTGCAGTGGGACGTTATAGTTAAGTGAGTGGAAAAGCAAAGCAACTCAGAACACTACAGGTCTTGGAAAATGTCTTCGATAACAAGCGTCAACAGAAATACTAGTTCAACATCATTCAGTTTACTCCGAAGTAATCTACAGCCATGACGAAATTAGAATCTGAATTAGACATACTCAGATAAGGTCTACAAATATCTATTTCACCAGCGGTGCAAAGCAATAAAAAAAGAAAACTAAAATCATTACTATAAAAAAGGAAATACCTGGAGATGTATTCAGTTCAAATCTAGCATCAAATATGGCACCATCTTGCATCCAGTCCATTTTGAAAATAAAAAAAAATACAAAGGGTCATTCATCATGATGAAAACCAGTCATCAGATCCATCATATCACAATTTTGCAATTAGATATAAGATAGTGGTCTACGCCGGAAGGGGATGGTGGGGGGCACTGCATTGCTCAACTAACTTATCCAACTTAATAAAAAATTGAATGAATTAAAACAAATTGTTGTTCATGACGGCGAGGATCAGTCCGTCCGCAAATCTCACTTAATACCATGCTAACTGCAACATTAAATTTGTAATTGAAAACAGTGATGTCGCTGTAAAGGTTGCGACGTGCCATTTTAGGAGATCTGAGTGGTTTGTTACACCAACCTTTTTTACGCTGTGCGCCAACCGAACTGATAGTGGACGCTCTGCTTAGATGGTCTCAAGGATGAATTTAACCCCGTTACACACCCAAACTTCGCAGCTCTAAGATTTACCCCTCTCTTTGCTATTTGCCCTGCAGTACTGTGGACCCGAAATTCGGGATAAAATAAAAAATATATAAAAATAAAATGATCTGGGAAGTCTCCCAGATAAATCTTACTACTCACTCAATTAGGAACCTCGTAGATTGCCCAGCATGGGCGGTATAAATTCGGACTATGCACCTCACCCTAATTGACCAAAACATGTTTTTGATGCATTGTGGTTTCGATGATTCCATTATGAGGATTCTTCTCTGAATCCGAAATATTTTATGGTTTAAACCTCAAAATGACTCCAAATGACCGTTGACTCCGCCAAAAAAAACAACAAAAAAACCAACAAAAACAAAGGGTCTTTGTTATTAATGTGGTACACCTACCTACCTACCAAATATTACATTTGTCCATCATTGGGGTATCATCTTTTCAAAGTTTTCAGAATTTGAACCCTGTTGATCCCAAATGACCTTGACCGCCACCAAAATCAAACCTTTCTTGTAAATAAAATGGTACACCCATATACTAAATATGGTATTTGTCTAAGCCTTCTTTCATGTTTACGCAGTTTGACTCCTGTTGACCCCAAATGACCTTTAGACTCCATCAAATCGAAAGCAATATTGTACTTAATGCAGTACACCAACATACCAAATATGAGATTGGTCAAAGCATCCCTTCTTGAGATATCGTGTTTACAAGGTAGGCATCACAAACATGCATGGTTACAAAGGTTACGAGTACCATTGAAACACCAAAACACCAGCCTATGTCAAATGATGATACTTTGGTTGAGTTTTAATACGAGGATTATACTGAATTATAAATCCTCATTCATTTTCTTGGAGAATTTGGCAAACATTTGGGGTGATCCCCCTTCCACTTATCGGAAGATGAGTTCAGGAAAATCGATATCGTGAGAGATGAAAACTAGATGACAAACCGAATGTCTTCTTGCAGTGTTGTCAAACATTATCGACGGGAAACGTTGGGTTCACGTTAAAATAATGACTAAGACAACTCTGCCATAAACAGTAATAATGACGACAGAACATGTTCATGAGTTTATTATGACAGTATTAATGGTAATTATGCAACTACTTAAATTCCTTACCTTCTATGGTTGGCAAAATGCCTTCTTCATGTGCAGGTACGTATAAGGAGCACGTGTTAGTTTATTATGATGTTGTTAAAAGTGGGGGCGCAAACATACTTCTTCCTGTTCACAGAAGTGGATCATCCCTCAACCTGTTCCTACGGCCTATGTATATCTGTTGAAAGTGGAAGCAAAGTCAGTGAACTTTAAGGGAAGGAAATAAGACGTTTAAAATATACCAACATGGCGTACAAAGCGAAAAGCTTTAATCATTGTTAAACTATTCTGTCTCATCCACAGACACCTACTTTCGTTCGTTCGTTCGCTCGTTCGTTTATTTTTCTCTTTTTTGATTCACAGTATAATGAATGTAATAAAATAACAATACTGAAAAAAAGTGAATGAAGAATCTGAAAAAAGCTTAGCTTGTACAAGCCAGATCCACCATATATAAATACAAGAAGAGGAAAAACAGGAAAAACTCTAAGGTCCCCTCCCCACAACCCTATTTCGATACCCCCATCCCACCACCCCATTCCCAACACCTCAACCCCACCAATCCCAACCCCACCATCCCATCTTTATGCGAATAACAATAAGAAAAAGCTATACAGTACAGGAGAGAACGAAAATATTACGTCTTGCTTTTGCATAAAAGAAGTTCCATGAGGTGATTAACAAATGAAGACAGCGTAGGTAAAGTTCTGAGTTGAACTTCGGGGGAATTCCAAAGAGTCGGCCAGGAGAACCGTACTGTTCTTTTACTTAAAGCTAAACGAGAATAGGCAATGTTGACAGAGGAAGCGTTACGAGTAGGATAATTATGGTAATGATTATTAAGATTAAAAACGGAGTCAAAGACAGGCGGTAATAACCCCTTAAAGTATTTATACACAAATGTGCCTAACTGGAAATGGTAAACATCATAGATTGTCAAATTCGTAAATTACTAAAAATAGGTGCTGTATTATCATAGTAATTAGTGTGAGTAATTGATCTTATAGCCTTTTTTGTAGTAAAAATAACCTGTCCAGATATACATTATGAGTGTTTCCCCAAAGGATATTACAATACGAGAGTTGAGGGTAAACAAGTGTATAATATAGGGATAGTAAAACCTGTCTGGGAACATGATGTCTTATCTTGTATAGAATACCAATGTTCTTAGAAGTCTTTTTACATACATTATCAATGTGGAAATTCCAATTAAATGTGGATCAATAAGGATTCCCAAAAATTTAACACAGGTTACTTCATTTACAATTGAATTATTAAAATTAAGTCGTAAATCAGGTTTAACAGATTGTTTGGTATGGAAAATGGCAAAGTTGGTTTTGTTAACATTAAGAGATAACTTGTTTGCATGAAACCAATTGCAGATTATGCGAAGTTCATTATTTATAATATATTCATTACCTTTCAGATCGTTATGTCGAAAAAGAATACTAGTGTCGTCCCCAAAGAGACAAAATTTTAACTTATTTGAGCGAATAGGAAGATCACTAATGTAAATAAGAAATAACAGAGGTCCTAGAATGGATCCTTGAGGAACACCACATGAAGTGTTAAGGAAGGGTGAGATGTTTCACCTATTGCAACACATTGCTTACAATTCGAAACGGTAATTTTTAAATAGGTCGTGAGCTATTCCTCTAATACCATAGTGATGTAATTTACTTAACAATGTATTATGATTTACAGTGTCGAAGGCTTTAGAGAGATCTAAAAAAAATACCAACTGTCGACTGATTTAAGTTAAATTCATTATTGATAAAATCTACAACACAACACCTGCCATACAAGTGGAATAATTTTGTCGAAATCCAAATTGATTAGAACATAGGATTTTGTTTTAATTAAGAAATGCGACAGATCTAGAATAAATAAGTTTTCCAATTACTTTAGATAACGAAGTAAGTACAGAGATCGGCCTATAGTTTGCAACATCATCGAAAACCCCTGCCTTAAAAATTGGAGTGACCCTAGCTAATTTGGAGGAGTCAGGAAATTGACCACTTGCAAGTACCATGTTAAAGATGAATGATAATGGTTGTGCAATAGTATGGGAGACAGCCTGTAATGTACTTGTTGAAATGCCATCAACTCCGACAGAAGACTTATTTTTAAGTTTTGCAATAATATTGATTATTTCAGAAGGATTAGTGGGAGAAAGAAAAATGGAACTTATGTAAGGATCTGTTAAAAAGTTACTCGGATTAGTATTACATGTATAGGAATCCTCTCAGCTAAAGAGGGATCGACATTTGTAAAAACATTATTGAATGCACTTGCAATAGTCTTCTCCTCACATATGACGTTGCCATTATAGATTATTTTGGGAACTTTTGGAGTGATGGGAGCTTTATTTAGCAATTTATTGATTTCTTTCCATGTTGTTTTAATATTGTTTTTACTTTTTCAAATACTTTCATGTAATGTTGCTTCTTTGCCAACCTATATGACACTGGTTAGATGGTTTCTGTATATTGAAAAATGTAATTTGTTCTCAGCGGTAGGATTTCTAATGAAAGCTTTATATAGTTTAATTTTCTACCGTATAGAGTTAAGAATAGCAGGAGTCATCCAAGGAGAAGAATTACGCTTTTTCTGACACTTGTGCTTGAACAAGGGAGAGTGCTTATCATAGAAAGACAAAAAAGTATTAAGAAATCCATCGTAGGCTGTATTAACATCAGCTATAAGATATAACCACTGCCAATCAAATAGCTGAAGCTCTCTGGCTATCTGCTGTAATTTTTCTTTTATAGAAATAAGACGTATTATTGTCAGGAGTCGACGATTTAATGTGATGGATACAAAACACTGGCAGGTGGTCACTTATATCAGAAATTATGATACCCGAAGTTAGTGAGCTATTATGATAATTACAAAAAATATTGTCGATTATCGTTGCAGAATTCTTTGTGATACGAGTTTGGGCTTTTAATTAAGGGCGAAAATGATGAAGAACATAAAATGGCAACAAATCTACTAGTATTACTATCAGTACCATATTAAAGTAAGTCAATATTAAAATCCCCCATAAGAATGCAGTTTTTATTGGTATCGTTTAAAGCATCTACCAATAAAGAAATACTATCGATGAAAACAGAAATATTGCTGGTGGGAGTACGATAGAGACTAAAGCTTAATCTCCTTAAACATAATGCATGTGATGAGTAACGGAAGATGCATCATTGAATTTTGGAAAATTTGGGTAAGCAAGTTATTGTTGAGCAACAAATAACTGAATTTTTATCTGTTAGAAACTTCTTTCTTGAAAAAAGACTACTGTCTTTCCTTATTTTGAATGATTTATCATTCTGTGTCCACAAACATTGTTGCTTTGAAAGCTCGTGTGACATGCTCCTAGAAAAGTGCACACTCCATTGGGAGTTGCAAAGTAAGCCCCTGAGTGAAAATAAGTTGGTATTTTGTTTATATCTTTTACCGTTCTTGAGATATGACTTTTCACAGTTTGATAAAAATGCAAAAGAGATCATATGGAGTGTTGCACAGTGTCAGTACTTCTTTCGTTCAGCCTATATAATTTGGCTCTTAATTTCTGAGTTTCACACTGGTAAGTGACATCGATTTTTTTGAAGAAAATACATGCTTCCAAAATAAAACACCCCGGGAGAAAAAAATTCTCAAATGTCCTTGAAATAAAGAATTAACATAAGGCATCATAGGAGTCCATCTTTGACGCCACAAATTTGCATACTTAGCCAATGTTTATTCCTGATACGGCTGTGAGACACTAAGTTTTCTGTAAATCAATCTTTGACCGATCTTTGACCGATTTTGATGGAATTTGTGGCTACTTTTAATATTGTCAATGCTTAATGCACCCAATACTCATGTCAAATGTCATTTTCACACGAACTTAAAAAATGTTGTTTGCTGTAACACAAACCCCTTCTTTTCCTTTGATAATCTCATCTGATTATGTATAGTGTATGCCTACATTTATTTTGTATACATGTATTTGTAAATATATTTTGTTCATTTTCCTTTGTGTCTTTTACATTTAATTTTCCACCTTATATCAGCTCATGTTACAGGCCTACTCATTCTGTATGACTGTGGATCCTTAAAAGTAAAAACAAATAAACCGATTGCGGCGGACATAAGGGGACATGCATGCTAGAAGCGAGATGTTGTTATTGTGCTAGAGTACCTCGACGTTTTTTATGTTTTATTACCGACTTTCGCTAACTCGACATGATGACGGATAAAAAAAACAACAACTTTGTTTTTGTCAAGACCAAATCTGAATTATGTTGCTTAGGCATGGAGTCCTTTATTTATGAAAGGGATAACTTTTTCATCGAACAAGCGCAAAGGATGGCTACTAGGTTAATTCCCTACCTCAGAAACCCTGTCAAATGTCTTCCCCGCTTTCTTCACCCCCTTCCCCCAATGAAATTCGAAGGTAAAAAAATATAGGAACAATTTGTATAAGACAAGAACTTCCCAAACTGTCACTGAAAATAGGAATTTTTAGCATTTGCATGGAAAAAGGTTACTGACAATAGAGAAGTTCGAAATATTTACAGACAGAAGGTTTGAAAACTTCACAAACGTACAACGCAGAAGCCTACTTATCCGAAAGTTAGCTGGAACTCACAACGCCAGAGAGTCTGGGAAGTGCCATTTCCTGCAATCTGAGAGGCATTTTTTATCCAAAATTTCTCTGCACGCTACGCGTCTACCGATGGTGTCGCTGGTGTCCCGATGAAAAAGTCTGGCTACGCCACTTACGCTAAATCGAATACGCCCAAGGAAGAAATTCGTTAAACTGTCGAGATGTCGTTACAAGTAACTCTTCAACTAGAAAAAAATATTGAGACGATACACCGACCTAATACGCTAACTGAAAGTTTCGGAAAAATTGACAAGTTGTCGAGATACGGAGTGTGTGAGTTTTTAAGTATTTATATACAACCACTGCTGCAACGATTACGTACCGACAAAACCGAATGACGTCATTTGCAAAGGTTCCGCAGACACATTTACTCTCTTCTGCCAGTCTGGGCCATCATAAATGTTGAGACTTTCACTTGTTATGATCGACTAACCGACGTACTCAGATCATGATGACAGGTATTAGATTCGTGTCTTAAAACCTCTGCCATTGGTATATGGTAGCCATTTGTAATCTGTTAATTTGTAATCAGTTGTGGCTTACTTAGTTTGAATTGATTCCCCAGACTGCTGTATCCTTGACTTTATTGTATAGTAAGAGTAGGCCTAGCCTAGTTGCACGAAATACGCGATGCCGTAACTAAAGTAATGTGACTTGTGAGTCACTGTCCAACATGGACAGGTCCAACAGTTAGTACTTGACTGTGAGTGTGACAGTACAGTATAGTGCGTACTCCAAACTTTGCGCACTGCCAAACTTCCCGCACCCTTAAAAAAAGTAAGCCCTAAAATGCAATGACCTAATAGCTGGACAAATTTTTGACAACAATGCCATGAAATGACAGTGAAAGGGCAGTTGAGACACTGTTTGGTCAAATTTACGGTAATGCATTTGAGTAGGACTAGAGGTAGGCTAGGCCTAGAGCATTCTATTCCCACAGTTTCTGCCGAATGTTACAAATTTTCAGAGCATGATTTTGACTCTTCAATGGAATTTTTCCAGATCATTTTGTTGTTAACTTGTTCATAGGTTTTTGCTGTAGGTTTAGGCACAGGATTTGTTTAAAAGGACACTCTTCATGTAATGATTGTCATGCTAACTTTAGTGAGGTGCACGAAGTTTGGCAGGTTTAAATCGTATTGTGAACCCAAGTAAGTGTTGCTTAAAATAAAAGATTTGGAGGTGCAATCCATAGCATATTGGATTACTATATTGGATATTATATTATAAAGTGTTTGTAAAATTGAATTTTAGACTTGCGAAAACAAGATAATTAGATATTCAGAGATTTTGAATTTCCAGCAGCTAGAAATTCAAAGGTTTTTATGTTAGATGTGCGAAGTTTTATACATCCATGCTACAGTATAGTAGGTAATCATGAGTCAATCACTGCGGTCAAAACACCAGCACAGCATCTAGGCCTACACGCGATGCGATTTCAGTGTAAACGTGACCCTCGATGTGTATACCTCGAAAAAGTCAAAGATTAGAAAAAAAAAACAATTATATGCCTTACCATTTTTAATGTTACAAATCAAAACAAAAGTTGCTTATGCTGTGTAATGGGGTGACCCTCAAATGCGTTATTAAGGAAATTTATCATTCCAAGTTTATGACAGTTCCACCTATAAAAGTCGGAACATTTTTTTATGAATCAGTGTTGTCTCAAATGAATATGTATTCATTGCAACGAAAATGCGTGTCACCGAAGATGAAATGATCCTGCCTTCTTTACGACAATCCAAACAAAATTAACTTTCCCCAAAGGTGCCTGTTAAGTGTGCCTGGCGTTGACTTAGTGTCGAAATGACAAAAATGGTGGTGTGCTTCACTCTTTCAATCTGCCTACCCTAACCTTTCAAAAGTTGTGATTTGTAATGTTAGGCTAGAGGCACGTTTGACGGGCCTTGGCAGTCGATGGCTGCCTTATAATACTTATATTTTTAAGTTTATAAACATTATTTTTAATTGTGGTAATAAATTGTTTGTCTTTGTTCTTTTTTGTGGTAATGAATGATGCAAGATTTCTTCATGCATTGTGTACTGTAATGCAACCTTTATTTAAATCGTCGTTTTATGCAGATCACTCAATCTAGACATCACCAAAGTATAGCGCAAAAAGGACTGAGAGGTACCTACTGTAACCAATTATTACTTTATTGGTTTTAGTACTTTAAATGTCGACATATTTTATGGTCCCAATGTTCATTAAGTGATCCACTCACACTCCCGTTTTATTGGGTGTTGTCAAGGTTCTCAGACTTGGCTACTCCGTGCCACATCTCACTGGCTGGACTGTATCATGCATATCTGTTATGATAGGTTGTTGAAGGAAGGACATTTGAAAAAGGAAAATAGAGTAATTTTACTTAGTATACTGTCATAATTTCCAAAAAACTGTAAGGCAATATGCCAATATTTTCAAAGTAAATGTATCACCTTACTGCCTAGTACTGTATATTTTCAAGTGAAACATATTCACCTTACTGTAAATTTGGAGGAAACTAAACTAGTTGTAGATCAGGTAAGTACGGAAAGGTCTTCTGATCTGTAGTAGGTATCCATAGACATGCAGACTTTACATGATGTATTGCAGGAAAATAGGGGATGCATGAAAATATGGGAATGTAATATTCCTGGTACTGTAAATGTAATGTTTTGAAATTGAGATTCATTGTGCTGTATCTTCACAATTGAAAATTGCACTTAAATTAAACCCATGATTTCTACTGTTGACTGTGTTTTTATGTGTACAGTAAGTACCTAAACTTACTCATAGTAACTTGGTGGAGTCACAAGCAAAGTCCAGTGACAGAGTATCATAGGCCGAATGTATCTTGTATATGTGTAGCAGGTGGATTTTGGAGACATGGTGTCATTTTTTAGGTGTATTTTGGGTTGTTTTGTTTGAAGTAGGATGTGCTGTTTGAAGGAATAAAAATAGCCTTTACGGTTGATCTTCTATCATTTTCTGTCATTTGATACCAATGTGGATAATACCATGCCATGCCAGGTTTCTTTCATTAAAAATTTCATTAATTAGAGTGTTAATTATTCTAGAAAGAAGAGCGATTTAGTTTTTTTCGGGTAAAAAGTTAGCCAACTGGACCCTGTGGTAAATGTGCGGCACTTCCTTGTGAACACTGCTACAACGAAACGCCTACACAAAAGCATTTCCTTTAGAAATTAGGCTATACGTGGACAAATATACCTGTACAGGAGTTTTTATAACTTTCTGCAACTATAAGAAGTATAAGGAGTCCTTTGGTGTACTTTGGAAAATGCAGGAATAACAGCACATCCTGCTTTAAGTGACATTTTAAGTTAGGATAAGAAGAATGCAAAATGCTTATCAAAGAAGCACTGAAAAGTGTTACAGACACACAACGGCAACGGACTTGGAATTATGCCACTCTTCTTTCAATAAAATACAGTATGTAGTTGTCTGAAGTAAAACATTTTCAGGACTAGCAACAGATGTGTCATTCAAGGGGATGTGTCTTTCTACAGTAGTTGCTCTTTGCTACGTAAGTTAAGCCTAACATAAGTGGTTGAATTAAAACAATTCTAGAAGAATTTGTTTAGACAGATCTGCATTTTCAAGTCATGGCATTTTATTTATGGTCTTTGGTCCTTTGCTGGCATTTGAGCTACATTTAAACAAAAAAAGTGTCTTGTCCAAATTTTCAGAAAATTTGTGCATGTGGGTCATTTTATTCTTCAGCAGGGACCCTGTTGGCAGCACATCAAATTGTTGTTTCATATGCATCTCATTAAGGTGGAAAGATGTCATCAGGGCCTAAGCCATCTTTCAGATTAGGTAGTCCACAGATCTGTGGCATGGGGAGAAACAGGTCCAAGGGGGATGGGGCCTGGCTAGTTCACTGTGTCCTTTTGTGCCTGTACCCATGAGCCTAACATAAAAGTCACAGAGTGAAGAAAGGATTGTAGGGGGGCTAAAAACCAACAGTACTATCTAAGTGGAGCCCACCATCGGTCAGGAGGGCATGAGAAAATTTTAGGCTTTTAAGAACCACCAGATGACAGGAAAAAATGACACTTCTGGGCCAAATTCCAAGCTGCATGTGTGCATTGAAATAGTGCTGTCATGCCTGCAGTTTCTGAATTAATGAGAGAACTATCAATTTATCAAAATTGGTAATTCAAATAAGATGGGTTGAAATGGTACAATATTAGTGCTTTGAGATACTGTTTAATTTGTTAAACATTTTAATGGTCTTAACAAATGTCTGTATACTGTGTAAACTTTTCAAGATACTGTATATCAGTTTGGCATACCACTCACTGTCTGTTACTACAGTGTTTATCTTATACTGCACATACAATGCTTTTGTTGATTACAGTAGAGACACATGGTTTTCTAAATGGTTTTGTAAGTAAAAACTGATAAATGAAACCATTCAAATATGCATCCCAAATGCGCC
The DNA here is from genome assembly GCA_021234535.1 of Stichopus chloronotus. Lineage (NCBI taxonomy): Eukaryota > Metazoa > Echinodermata > Holothuroidea > Aspidochirotida > Stichopodidae > Stichopus > Stichopus chloronotus. The sequence continues at coordinate 12,752,054 of CM037839.1, forward strand.
ATTCACATTCAGTTTTTACCAAAAAGCAAAATGAATTACTATTTTTTGTACATATAAATGCCTGTATTTTTTATTTATACTCAATATTTTTCAGGTTATGTGAAAAAGAAACAATGTTACCTCCTTTACTAGCGCAATGTAAAAGAACATAAATCTTAGGCCTGAATGCACCACCTGCGAAGTGACAGCTGGTATGTCACAACCATTAGAAATACAAATATGAACATTTATGTCTATGATCAAAACCCTTCATAAAGACTACATCCTGCTACTTGAAACCTTGAACCTGAATATTTTTAAGGTACTAGGATCAATGACCAAAACAAAAATTATTACTGAAATGTTTCTTGAAAAAGTGTGAAGTCTGCAACTTACAAAAAGTTGTTCGTTCCCTGTAATATGAAAATATGAGTCCATGAGGTGGTAGGCTGTTCGCTACACCCACTGTTGTACATTAGGATATTATTACTAAAAGTTTTTGGAAGGCTGTACATGATCTTACCTGTTTCTTTTCACTAGACTTTTGGGGACATGTCAACTTCAAAAAATGCATGTAATACTGTGTGCTTTACATGAAATGTCCAACACTTCATGGAGCATTTTAGTTTTGAAGCAATGTCAGTGATTTTGTTCTGATTGAATTTTCGTGTTTTTACCCAGTACACTATACTGTCCTACTCCGACACTGTCCTACTCCGACACTGACCATACCAATTTTGCAGCCGATGTTTTGGTTGGGTACCTAGGTACACAGCAAGTATGAAAAAAGAAGTGCCTGGTTCTGATTTTTAGGAATTGATGGAAACACTATGGTGTACATAAAAAAATCACCCTTGTTATACAATACTACAGTATAAATAACCTAATTTCTGTGCATTCTGTACTGTGAACTGCAATCTTGGGACAAACGGTTGAAACACTTTGCCATTAAATTTCCAATTAAATGAGGTTTATAAAGTACTATATCAAAATATTCCGAAAGACCTTTCTTTGTCAGTTGAAATTGCAACAGTGAGGGCTTTGGGATACCGGAAGGATTAACTGAAGTCAGTGGACGAGCAATGAGAAAGGAATGCAATGTCTCGGTTTTAGCTTTTTGTGTGAGATTGGATTTTGTGGATGTACTTAGCTTTGTCTAGTTTTCTGGATTTATCCCTCAGGTAGATACTGAGCATTAAGAAGAGCAAATCTGATATCAGTGACTGAATGTCCAGGGGAGTTCAAATGGGAGCTGACTGGTAATTCAAGTGAATTAGGAACACTACTTTTGTGATTATTAAATTGCAAGAGAAAGGTCAATAACATTCTTAATATGCAGTGCTAATGTGAAGAAAATCACCCCACCTCGCAGTCTGTCGTTTAACCCAGTGCAAATTGACACATTTTACTGCTTCCCATGGGTGCCTCTGACCTGAACATGAAATTCTCAGACAATTTTCGACAAACTTTGCCATTCTTTACGATTATAATTTTAAATCTTAGTTCAGCAGATAGCATGAAACCCTGCCTCCCTTTCCAATGTTGCACTAAATAAGTGACTGTATCCCGCGTGAACAGTAATATTGTGGCCAACATTGAAAAGAGGAGTGTGGTGTCCCAAGGAGTGTTGTCCAAGACTGTACAGTAGCTGTGAGTAGCACTAAGTCAAAATGACAGCTGGGGAAGTGGGGATATTTCAAAATGCTAATTTTGATTATGGCATGATGCTCAGCCTCATTTGTTTTGTTACTCTTTGAATGTCAATTAGTCAAGTAACTGGCAAAGCACGTTTGCAAAATTGATAGGGCCTTAAAAATGATTGGGCTCTTTGATAAAGTTTTGTTTTTCACTACTTCAGTGTGCTGCTTAAGCCCCCACACTGTACACATATACTAGTGTTGTATTTAAGGTTAACGAGTTTACTGTACACAATACAGTGGCCTTAATGGGCTATCGTTGTACTTAAACTCAGTACACACCTACAGTTCTGTATCCCACCAGCATCTGTGTGGCACAGATGGTGTCTTAATTATGTGGGCATGCTGCCTTTTGCATATGGTAAATCCCTTTTCAAGATGGGTTTGACTCTGAAACTACCCGTACATACAGTAACTGTTAACAGATATATATAGTTTGTCTGCTTTTCGATTGGAATCACATTTTTATAGTCAGGATACATGCTGTAAGTATGATATGCTGTATAATGATACATTATGGACCCAGGCAATTACAAAGCCTAGAGTTCCGCATCAAATATCAGGACACTGTTACAAAGTAAATATCAGCAGACAATCAACAAACTGTCCTTCGTAGTTCTGACTGAGCTGACAATCCAATGGTGCAGATGTGTCTGCTTGACAATTTATATTTCTGTTATGTTACAACACTGTAAAAATAACTTCTTTATTAAGCACAAACTGAACAATGAAAGCATTGGCTCATCATTATATTCTCAACTTTTAAAGGGAAATAAGGCGTTTGTTTTACTGGAAACAGTCATATTTTTAAAACCAATGTTTGTGGATATAGAATGATAAATCATTGACAATAAGGAAAGAAAGTGGCCTTCTTTTCAAGAAATAAGTTTGTCTCAGATATAAATTCAGTACTTTGCTGCCGAACAATAATTTGTCCACCCAAACTTTCCAAAATTCAAATGATGCATCTTCCATTACTCATTACATACAAAATGTTTTGAGGGGATGAAGCATTTATAGATATTTATTGATGAGATTGGATGGTTTAACAATGGCAAGCGCTATTTTTTTTGTATGCCATGTTGGTGTGCTCAAAAGGCCCTACGGTATTTCCCTTTAAGTTGTTGGCAACACCATTGCGGTGCTGTGAATATTTCTGTAGACATTAAAGATGTATCAGTTATTGCATCAACTTTGCATCTAACATATGTGTATACTGTATCTGTGTTCATCAAAAATTTGCAGTACAGTTTACAGTAACTTATTTCATTTGTTGAAGTTACAAATTGCATTTCACTTCTTTGCTCAGTATCAAATACAGTATCATGCACAGTAATGACCACATAAGGGCACACACTGTGTCTGTCTTAGTTGCTGTGAAAATGCCCATAACTGATCTTCATTAATTACACTGTCCCTGAATTGGCCTGCACAATTCAGGGAGTGTAATTAGTGATGATTAGATATTTGAATTATCTGTATTACAGTTTGCTCTATCACACCTTGCATCCAAGAAAAAAAACATATCCCACTTTTGCCCAGATATGCCACACCGTGAGCCTGTCTGTAGGTCCATTAATACCTTCAAACACCGTCTTGCTTCACCGAGACCAAAAGAGCATAAAACTAATTCTAGTAAAGTAAATGCAGAGATCTGGACCAGCGTGGAAATCAATTAACTCCTGGCGCAGCGGAACTTCTCACGAAGGCCGCCCATGGTTCTTCTTTGCATTTAGTAATGCCAGTGGTCAGTTAAATTGTTGCATGGAGAACTGTTAACCAGTGAGATCATACATTCAGAACTATTGATGGAAGTGGTGGGTGTGATCTTCAAAGCAGAGACAGATGACAGATAACAGATGATAACATAACATAACATAATAACATAATATATATGATGATAACATAAGATAGATAACAGATGACGGTATAGGTACTTTAGGTGGGATATTTAGATTTTTACTGTAGTTATTTCTGCAGACTTACTGCATGTCATACTCATTCAGCCCTCTGGCCGTAACATTTATCTTGCACTTTTAGTTTATGTACTCTTTCAGTACAGGTAAATGATCATATAGCATTGCTGAAGATTATGTTTGGTTTCAGGGTACTTCAGTATTAAACGGAAGTCATCAAAGACCTTATCTCGTGTGTTACATTTTCATCTTTACCTGCCGTGCACTGATCAAGCGAGTAGTAAGTTTTAGTGAGGCTTACCTAATGGTGCGAAGGATGGAGGGCTGGTGGCAGTGTGCACGGAGAGAATCCACAGTTCTGTTATGTTGGAGTCACTGACAATCAGTTTTAAATTACAGTTCTCTCATACTTGTGCAGGCTAAGTTGGGGGAAGAGGGCTTGTGGCCATTTTCATAGCATGTACAGTACTGTGGTCACCATCCAGCATATCTTAAAATGATACCAATCATATGTGATGTGAATGATGGTTAGCAATATTCTCTAATGCAGCTAACATTTGTTTTTTGTGCTGCATCGCTGGAAGGAAAACCGTTTTGGAAACTCACACCTTCAGTGGATATAATGCACAAAAGTGTACAAATGAGAAAACGTAAGTAGTGAAGGAACAGATGTATTTAGCCAGCTCACAAGCTTGCTTAGGTATGTTTTCGGTGTTAGTGATATGGTGCAGTAATTCTAGTGCATGGCAAAAGTGAAGATTCTAACACTGTTTGAAACTTGAAGCAAATGTTTTGCTCTGCCTAAGATACTGTATGTGTCTGTTAAATATGAAGCATATTGCACAGATACATGCTCTGTGGTCAGCAGTACTACTGTACCATAACTGTTTAGCGAGAGATGTATGAATTATAGTTCCATCAATTTTTGTTGGCCAATCACAAGTCTATAATGCATGTAGTGGGCATGTTTTATTTCAAATTTGCAGTACATCATAAGGATGAAAACCACTTTAGTTTGATAAGCGATATAATGATGTTGCTTCAAAACTTAAATGCTCCTCAAAATGTTACACATGTCATGAAAAACAAAATTATACTGCATGTATTTTTGGTTTTGATGAAATCGTAACCTTTGTAGTCATGCTTGTGTATGCGTGTGTGTGTGTATGTATTTATAATGGCTACCTTGAAAACATTAAACATTTAACCTTGTAAAGGTTAGTCTCTTAAACACACTATCTCAAGAAACATAATTATGAGGGATATTAGGCCATTATGAAACCTATTTGTTAATAGGAGGAGTGTCAGGTCATTTTGGCTCTTCAAATTTCAAAAGATCAGAAATTAAACCCTTGCTAACATTGCACAGTATTTCAAGCACAAAACTAGAATAAGTGGGAGGGATTTCATACTTCATGTGATTCAAGTTCATTACACTGTACAGTACATCCATAAAGCAAGGAATCGCTACAGTAGCTCTTTTGGCTGTCTGTGCTTTAGGACAAGTTTTGCCATGCTCTTTTTGATGCCTAAAGTATAGTTTGTCAAGCCTTCAGAACCTGTAGGGTGAAGTGATCGAAGCATACTGCAGAGACAAAAAGTGCCCTCAGTACTGTTATAACCTTCCTTTTTTTTTCATTTCAGACAGTAATGTTGTTTTTATAAAAGAATCATATATTGGAATATATTGCAAAGAAGATGATATTTCTGACTCTTCAGATGTGTCAAGTAAATTTAAGAAAGATAATGCTTTTCGTACTTTCAGCATATACGGTACTGTATTCCCTTCCACAGTGTACTGATTCTGTATAATGAGAGTTTTGACAGGCCACTGCAGTAGCTCAACTACAGTAGTGTAAGGGTACAGTGCAGAATTCTTTCTATGCTGTGTTGGTCAGCCAGCTAACATTACGATAACACCCAATATGCCATCGATCAGACATGTTCTGCAGTAATCAATGGAAAAGACATGTATACTCACTGTCATTCAAGTGATGTACCTACCTGTACACAAGTCGGACAGTGCAATGCCAAGGTATTCACATTCATATGTTCAATACCGAAGGCCTACCCTTTAATTTTCAGTCAGATGCCAATGCTGCAGTGTGACAGGTGCAACTTGATTACTTACTGCAGTCATAGCAAACTTACATGACTTTGGTAAAGCATACTAAAATCAGGGCAAATACAGTAACGGATATATGTAAATTATGACTGCTAATTAAACACTGATTCACTCCAGAATTGCTCAAGTTTAAGTACTGTATGTTTGTTACGATAGTTGTTAAAATATGAAGCACTTCACAGTAAACCTGTTGAAAGGGGTTTAGCATACACTCTTACTGTATGGCAGTAATTTGTCTGTTGGTGAAGCATTACTGTAGCACAGGTGACAATGGTTACTACAACCTGAGAACATTGTCTACCTAATGAAAAATACTTCCACATGTACACGTGCATGCTCTGTGGTCATTACTTTCATAACATTCAGTTTCTTTCATTACAGAGGACAGTGGTGTTGTTATAAAAGAAGAATACTGTGAAGATGGTTGGGAAGAAGATGATATCCCTTACCCTTCACCTGCTTCAGGTAAAGATAAAAGATCTGGTTATTATACTTTGAGTGTGATTGTTCAATGCACAGTTCTCAGACTTTGCTGCTCTCATCGCCTGTCCCACACCCCTTTCAGTGAACTGTTATACTTCATACACAGGTGCCGGTTGTGGAGAATAATAGCATTCCATGTGACTGTGTAGGTGTATTAAATGACTACAATTTTAAGATTTTTTAGGTTTTTTTTTTTTGTTTATTCAAATTTTTTAAAGCAGCACATGTCGTGAGAACTTGTGAAGGATACAACTGCATGGCTGATGCAAGTCAAGTTTCACAGCCAATAGTTACGAAAACTCAGTATCTGTCTTAATTCTGGCTTTTATTGGCTATGTGCAGATGAGTTATGCATGTGAAAGATGTCTAGGGGCAAATCTTCAAAAGCCAAACTGAATTGTTATTTACTCACCCACTGGTGTTTATTTGCATGTAACACGTGAGGAGCATCTTAGTTTGGCCATTTGTCATAAGTGCGTAAAGGGATAACTTGACAGGCTTGGAAAAATCTCGTGATTTTCACAAAACAACTCAAGGTGGACCAGAAGTTGCTGTATTACACACAGTGGCTGTTTCATCTGTCCCATTGATTACCTAAATACTGATCAAAGCACATCCTTCCCTTCCCCTTCCCTCAGGGGTCACATCCAAAATACCTATGTTCGTTTGAGTGTAGCTCAGACTCGTTCTGTTGCATGCCCAGTTCCTTCCAAGAACGACAGTGCACGCCTTTGAACACACCCCTGAGATGGGCAGGGCTCGAATGGCGTTTGCTGTAGAAGGGAGGATTTTAATCTGCTTAGCAGCACACTAGCTGCGCTTAACAATGGGAACAAAAGGATATCAACTTGGCTGGGAGCTTAGTGCGACTCTCCCTGAGTGATGTTATTTCCGTTCAGGAGCGTTCATTTGCATTTTTTTTTAGTTCTGTTACAATTGATAGTTAGTATGCATTTCATTGACATACGTAACTTTCGTTCGCCGGCATGAGTTTTCGTTCTGTTGCGTTCGTTTGAGTTCAATGCCGTTCTGCATCATTCTTTTCCATGCACATGAGTGAAACTTCAGTCTTTACCAAAAATCGAACTAAATCACTACTTTTGTAAATAAATGCCTGTATTGTCTACTCATGATCAATATTTTTCAAGCTATGTAAAAAAGGAAAACATTGTTAGCAAATGTTTTCAGAAGATTCTACGTATACCAACTTTACTATGTACAATGTCAATTGAAAAAACATAAGCTGAGGCCTGTCTACGCACGCCATCTGCAAAGTGACAACCCATAGAAATATGGACATTTACTAGTATGATCAAAACCCTTCATGCTGCCAAAATTTTGCTACTTCAAACCTTCAGTCTAGACATTTTTAAGTGACTAGGATCAATGAACAAAACAAAGAAAACATTATTTAAATGTTTCTTGAAAAAAATCTGAAGTCTGCAACTTACAAAAAGTCCCCTGATGGCTATAATATGGAAATATGAGTCACCAAGGTGGTTAGGCTATTCGCTATACACCCGCTACGTTAGGATATCATTTCTGAAAATTTTCGGAAGGTTGTCCACAATCTTATCTGCTTTTGTTTATGAGACTTTTGGGGACATTTCAACTTCAGAAATGTGTGTAATACTGTTTGCTTTACACTTCATGTGCAACGTTTCATTGGACGTTTTAGTTTTGAAACAATATCAATGATTTTACTCTGATTGCACTTTTGTGTTTTTACCTGATACACTACACTGTTCTCCTGTGACATGTGAGACTGACTGTGAAAGAGACTTAGCAAAACCTCCATTCACAGATTTTGTTACAGTACTTTAAACACGCAACGGCATTTTATGCCAGTTGGTATCTTTGAAAACTGAAAAGAATTAGGGGGGAACAAACAGTTGAAACCGAATATATGTTTCTGTTGAAAATCAGTGGCCCTGGCATCGATTAAAGAAGCTCATTGTACTTTTTTTTGTTTACATGGATTGCGTTTAAGAATAAAGGCAGTGAGTAAGGGATTAGCTACATTGTCTAGCTATAGCAGCGAAATTACCGCCTCACATTTTGTATAAGGGATTATCACCGGTGACACAGTGATTATCCTTTAAAATCTACGTTTATTCCCTGCTTTTAAATATTTGAGAATCGCTCATTGACTTTTATTAATTATTTGAAAAGAAATTTAAAAGCACAGCAATACGCTGCATACAGTGTGTAAAAATTGCGGATGGTAGTACAGTAGCTGGATTTACTCGGATTTAATTCAGATTGTATACAAGCTTTTTGCAAGTCACTTCCCCCCAAGAAGCATATCGGGGCTCATCGATCCAACGTAAGCATAACACGAAAAAGGGACTCCCCCATCCCATCCCCGACCTTCCTGCACCGTGCACGTGGGAACCCATCAGTCCCTACACACAATGAGGTGGTGGCCTGGTGGCCAATATGAATGATTCAATATCCAAATGTTTGTATGAAACACAAAATACCACAATGTGATGAAACATGGTACAATGAAAAGCAGACTTACTTGCGACTTGCACTTCAACTTCAAACGGAGGATAAGACTCCACCACAATTTCCTTATTTTAAGTCACCGTTCCAGTGGATGACTTGAGTATAAAGTAGACTTCCACCATGCATGTTTGTGCTATATATAGACACTACGTGTGAACCACGAGGTACTGATATAACCCATAAGCCTAAGATGTGGAAGTCGATCCACTGTTTCCTCTTTTTTGGTTGTCTTGCTTTGGAAAATACCTATCTTTTGTGCTTCTTATGTAAATAAATACACACAAAATTCACATCTTCCGAGTTTTTAGATTTATGTTTGTCCATTGAGAGTTCGGGATGAAGGGTTTACAACATGCTTGACTTCCACCATGCATATACTGTGTGATTATATATAGACACTCATGTGTGCATCACGAGGTACTGATATACTGTAACACCATATGCTTGGGAAGTCAGAAGAAACCTGCTTCACCGTTTCTTCTTTTTTTGTATTGTCCTCTCTTGGTATGCACTAATTTTTTATGTCTTTCCATGTGCACTTTTGATGCAAATGAATATGCACAAAATTCACACCTGCCGAGATTAAGATTGTTGCATTTGGGCATTGTGACTTCAGGATATCAGTTCCTCCATGGTAGTTTCCTGATTGAGCCTCAGCTACTCAAAAAAGTAATAAAGTGCCCATCGAATTCCTTACATACTGTACAAGAGGGGAGGGAAAGTGGCATGTGTCCTAAATAACTCTACCAATTTTATCGACTTGACAGACTGCTGGGAGCAGTGTTCACATGTTCTTTCTTTACATTTCAAAAATGTTAAACTAGCGAGTGGGCGGTCCTTATGTTTAACTTCAAAAGTATATTCGTTTCTTATGTTATGTAGCCAATGGTTTTCGAGATTGCCTACTGGTCCAACAAGTGCCTGTCTCAGTTCCTCATGGTCCATGTATCCATTTTGGGGCACATTACACCTCACATAACTGCAGTTAATGTCATGTCCATCGAATTGTTTCCCATACAAATACTGACACACCCGACTCATTGCCTCATTGAAGACAACTTCTGGTAAGTGCCGTTGCTTGCAAGGAGGCAGTGATTCACCTGGAACTTTGTCAGGAAGGGTTACTCCTGTCAATAACTTCTAAACAGGTGCCTTTGCATGTTCAATTGGGTTCATTGCAGAACCGACTGAAGTTAAAACCAAACTGTCCAGACCGCAGTCCTTCCACAATCTCATGCATGCTATTTGTGTTGAAGGATATGTAATGTTCCAATCAGGCCCACCATCTGCTATCAAAACGGCAAAACACTTGCCACGGCTTGCGTCATTCTTAAGTAGTGGTTTAGATCGTTCACATGTGGTTCCATCATGACCTTTGCGAAAGGTTGCGCGCGCAAGACAATATTTACGGGCTCTGTCACAGGATATTCTTTGTGATCTCAGCGGATGGAGTCTTTTGTTATTGTTCCCCGATCTGCTTTTGGTTCAAGTTTCATATAATCACTCGGTATAATTAAATATCCAGGGCTTGGGAAGTCATGGTCACTATCCTCGCTTGGGTTGATACTTTAATTGATGGTATCTGGAGACAGCCAGAGTTCCTACTCTCAGTTTGTTCATGTTATCACAGCTGTACACGACACACTCAGATTTAAAATATGAACACATTTCTCTCATATACTTGACTGTGGTGTGGTGAACATGGTCATCATTGTTTTCCTCTCTAAAGTCATTGCGTTTTGAAGGAACTTTCGCCTCAATAAGTCCTTGGTATCGTTTTGATGCATTCCGACCTTCATGTGGTGACTTCATCCATTGTTGCACAGTGCTTTTACGTACTAACTCCGGTTTCCTTCAAAGCTGGAATGGCATAGCGCATATGGTCCACTATATCTTGAACTGACAACCCAGAACTCCGGGAGGTAAAGTCCCTTCGACGCTTGTCTGCCTGAAAACCATTTTGCTGGATAAAACTAGAAGCCTTTTCGACGGCATCAGGGTATAAGGATGACAGAGAAGCCCTCCCACGCGGGCGCGTGGTCTCAGGTTCATGATTCTCATCGTTGTCAAAAAGTCAAGAATCACAATCATTCGAAAGCTGGGGACTGTCCTCCTGAGATTCATCTACAAACATCCGTGAAATCCATGTTAAGTAGCAATAACTATGAGAAAATAAATATCCAATGACTTGAACAATTTTTGAACTGTATTGTTAGAAGAACTCAAGATGAGTGAAGCAGTTTTCAATTCTGTTCAGGAAATCGATCTATTGTGTCATCATACCAAGGTTTACTTTAGTACTGTATCATGTATATTTTGAATAGGCATTTTATCACGATGAATAGACTAGTCAAGGCGCATCTTACTTTCTGTGGAAGGAATGAAAGGAAAGCTTTGATCAAATCTGTTCATAAACTTACCCATCGAAAGCCTTGTCCCAAACTTGTCCCTCACATGGAGGGCCCTAACCACAACGTTAATCTTCCAGCCACCTTTTGAAATGGTTCATTGGGGTCATTGAATAATTAGAATAGAATTTCCTAATTAGATTTGAGTATGCCAAAAGTTGTCAAGTTTGGAATGCTGCAAAAGAAACACAAGATATCATCTCAGAACTACTGCAATGCTCACACTCCTAATAATGATAAAATATGGAGGCAAATTTTTTTAGTTATGCTCATTTTTCTTTACACCATAATTCTTCTTAGATAAGAAGAGGGCAGCCACCTCTGACGTCATTGGTGACGCGAGGGACGTCCTCTGTGAAGGAAACTCTGCTGACTTAGAATTACAAACTCCAAAGAGGCAGTGTGAGTCAGTTGCGCTTTATAGAGACCAGATGGAGAGAATAAATAATGAGAGGGAGAGAATGTCCAGAGGGGCTGACAGGATGGCAGATGAGGCGAATAGGTTGGCAAGGGAAGCTGATCGATTGGCGAAGGAGGCACATCGAGTAACAGAAGGTGTGGGGAGATTGGAAAAGTCAGTTGTGTGGGTAACTTCTGAGTCACAAAGAAATGCAAAAAGAGGGGAGGGCACGGAAGAAAAAGTAGACGCTATGTTTAATATGCTGGAGGGACTCGTAGACGTTATTCACCAACGTGCTTCGAGAGCGACTCCCACAACACCGCCGAGTGCTTCTCCTTTCCGCATTAACACGACCCCACCAGTTGCTCAAACACCATCTGGCCGTAAGCGGTGTCCCATAGCAAGACAAAACGAAAGTAATGCTGTGTTCATTGGGGACGAGGACCAGTTTGAAATTCCATACTCCAAATACATTAGTATTTGTGAAAAGTCTAAGGACGGGTCAGATTTTGCCACTCGACTTTTTGAACATTTTTATCCTGGAGATGAACTCAGACACTACAATTACTTTGGTAACATAGAAGGCAAAAGAGCGCTAGTAGAATCAAAAGAGTTCGGGCCCATTATTTAGCAGACGGAAAAGGAGTTCCCTGGATTCAGATCTTCAAATGAAAAAGACAGACTATTTCGTAATAAGTTAAATAACAAATGCCGTAAAATTGCATTCTCTTGGGTGAGGAAAGTCACTGTCCAATGAATATGTACACTTACATATCGGTTGGTAGTCGTTTCTTCTGTTCGTATTAGTGCCTGTAATTATGCCTACGTGTGAACGGTGTAATTGTATGTCCATGTGGTTATGCAATTTTTACTAGGATCATATTCATTTATGTTGTTGTTTGTTTGTTCGTTTGTTTTTTCGTCTGGCCACGAGGCTCGTGCGCATGGGCTCATGCTGGAAGTTCGTTCGGTTACATCAGTGCCTGTTATTATAGACAGCGCCAATATGTGGCCAAGTTCTGTTCACTCTGATTATGTAATCTCATATTCAAGTTGATGCTGTAGATTGTTTATCGTGTTTGTTATATTGAAGATTAAGATTGGTAGAAACAGGGAGTTGTTGTAGTATGCTTGAGTCGTTCATTGTTTTATGTTTTCACGTACCTGTAATCTATACTTGGACAGTAGTTCGAGAATATATGCTAAACTGCCAATGCCGTAGAGGGAGACAGGAAGGGTTTTGTGGGTGGGGCGGTGATAGGGTTTTGGTGGTGGGTGGGGCAGGTAGTCCATCTATCGATAAAGATGACAGTGGGTTAGACAAGTTTTCCATGAAATGCCATTTATTGTGTACTCAGCATGTCGCCTGTGTATTCAGTGTTAGTTGTGTTGTTCATGTTTTAATGCAGTATTACCTAAAAGTAACAAAATATGAAGAACGCGATTGTGTTCATGTTTTCTTTTTGTCAATTTGCCGAATGTGACAATCTTTTAATGGGTGGAGCCAGAATTTGCCAAACAATGGAGGGGGGTAGCTCACCGACAAAGGCGATGAGTTACGAATAAATTAAAATAATACATTAATTTTAAAACACAAAATTGCTCATAACTTGAAAATGGAAGAACATACAGACTTTTTCCTTCATTAACGGGATTTCAAAAAGTACGATCTTTCATTCTGTGTAACTTCTGTGTTAATCGGAGTTTGTCCAACGGAGTTACGATGATATGTACCAGTTCCACGAAATTCTGGTACAGCACTTTTCCGATGTAATATATATTTGGTTGGGATTGTCCTTAAGGGTTCATTCCGGGGACAGGGAATAATTTATCCAGCGTAGGGGATATTATGATGAATGGGGATGAATGGGGAACATGGTGTAACAAAGACCGATCAGCAGCAGTTCAGCTAGTATATAAATACCACTGACTTTGTGCTCAACTAAGAAGCAATTTTCAAACATTGAAATTTCAGTTAGTGTAATTTCCAAGCAACCGGAATTTCACATCAGGCGTAGCACCTATGGCCTACAAGCGATAGTAAATATATCCCTCAAAAAGGAAAGTGTTCTGAATAAGACAAGAGGTGGGTGCAGAAAAATAGTCTCCTGTACCTTCGTGTTTTTGTTGCTCCATATCAAGACTAGGCCTACAGGGCGGCGGCTACACAAAACGGTATTATACTGTAAGGCCAAGTAAAAAACAGTTTCTCATATCCGCCCGCAAGAATTTTTCCTCTCGCAGGATTTTGTTTTTTACTCTCTAAAGGATTTTCGGAAAATGTCATGTCCAACCATGGAAATCATCTTTCCAAGTCGTTAGCAAGGTCTTTGCAAAATGGTCTGCACTCATTAATACAGTGATGAAGTATGAAAGGCAAAACCAAAAAAAAAAACATTTTCTAAGCTGCCAACTGGCCTCCCAGGTTCCTGCTGTAATAAAAAGGGGCCTGCACGCCCACATTTTTTGAAAAGTGCCACGAGAAAAATATTTTTTTTTTTGAAGGAAAAACTTTATTTCCATCCTGAACATATAAACATATGTACACATAAATAAAACTATATTAAATATGATATTTACAGTATTTATAGCCTAATTAGTATACCTTATTAATAGCCTAATTAATGTTACCCTTCTATTTAAATTATACTTCATTTAGTATACGTCACATTTGTCTTTTGATGACGATGTTCCTTCATTAATTTGTACGAGAAAAATATTTTTCTTTCTTAAAACACCACTGGGACATTTGCGACATTAGTACAGCATGCCATCCAAGGGGTAAAAAATGACCATTGTCTGCTGGCAATCGAATCGAACGATATACAAACCTGGTCAGTAACGTTAAGTCTGGTCTGGTCTGTTTGGTATGCGTGATTTTACCATTGTATCAAATGCAAAATGCCTTTTTATCAACCATAAGACTAATCGATTTACGGATAACTTACATTTATGATTTTTCTACGTAGGATTTAATTTTTTTGTCAGTGTCCTCCAAAACAGACGAAGTTATGCCAGCCTGTATGCAGCTTTTTTGGTTGGGGGGGTTGTTCGATTTTACCACAAGTGGAACATTTTCCCGATAACAATGACCAACAACTTAAAACTCATTATATATATGTTGCTAACGTAGGCCTTCTGTCATAGGCTGAGCGGAACTCCAGATCTTGTGGGGAGGGGTTGGTCCGAACCCCCTGAACCCCCTTCGATACGGGCCTGTTATGTTTCTGCAACAAAACCTGAACCCAACGAAATTTCAACTAGCATAATGTTAGGTCTAGCCTACTATGGAGGGTAGACTGTTGGGTTCTTTCTGAAAAATCTTCTACAGTGTATGTACATATCCCTAGTGTGTAGACTGTCTTCACTGTGCTTCTGCGTTGCTTTCCTAGTGATTTATTGATTTCCGTTTCAAACAGTTAGTCCTTCACACTTTTTGAATAAAACCCACAAGGCAAAACAATGTAAATCCTTTCATTGTTACCAATCCGTTACTGCCGAAGTCACAGAACCTAAGTGGATTACTGAACAATAGTGGGAAGTTCATGAGTATTTAACTGAACCCATTTGAACATGGATGAACAGTAGAACGGTCTTGAATGCATGGATGCAGAAGAAGGAGTTTGAACTCGTTCAAATGATTATTTTTGATGTCTTCCCTTAGAAAAACAAACAAAGATGATTGAATTACTGCCTTTTGTGCAAACATGTTTGCAAATAGAACAAAGAAAGCAATTTCCATAGTTGTATAGAATCTTATCTCTGTCTGTTCTATCATCGTCTCTCTTCCATGGTGCATGTTATCATACTCATGAACGCTTGATTGCACACACCACTGCCATTTAAGGATGGAAATATTTCAATTGGAATTATTCAGAACAAGAAAATTGCACAAGTGCAGCACAGATAGCCACTCAAGCAGTTGTGAAAATTTTGATAAATCAGCCTGAAATTGTAATTTTGCATGATACCACCTGTGAGAAAGTTCTCTTTGATGACAACACTGTATCATGGTAGGACAGCAAATATACCAACTGTCTAGAATAAGCGAAGTACTGTACTAAGTTTGTAATTAGATCAGCATTAATACCAGGGCTGGATGACATGAGACCGATCTCGGTCTCGACACCAGTTAAGTTGAAAATAGCACAGATTTCAACACGAAATGTTAAATGCAGCATCCATTCTGTATGCAGTGCTGCACAGGCCCGGTGATCTTTTGTTTTGTTAAATCTACTTATTGTTTGGATCCTCGGAGTGATGGTCATCTTTAACATAAGGGAAGGAAATAAAGGTTAGCACACTTAGCATAACTTTAAGACTTTTATCATTGTTCTCTTCTCCTTTCACTCAAAACAAGTTCAATTTACACAGGGAGTCGTGGACTCGGACTCGGGCCTAAGGACTTGGGCACCAGGGACTCGGACTCTGATACTTGGGACTTGGACTCTGATCGGGTGGACTCGACTCCAGCCCTGATTAATACTATAAATACTACTTCGTTCGTATTAGAGCAATTAAGCGCGGGCCACACTTCAGTGATTTCGGATCGGATTGCTATCCAATTTTTTAAAAATTTTAGTCAGAATCTGCTCCATCTCTGGGAGGGAAAGAATAAAAAATTTGCCACTCTGTTAAGTATATGATTTGTATTGCATGACTATGAAGAAGAAATGTATACTAATTATTTTGTGACGGTATGTCGATAAACACCTTCCTTTTTTTTTTATCAGACACGGATAGTCTGCCGATAAAAGCTGTCTGTCGGTGTGATGTCAAGAAATAATTAGATAACATTTCATTTATGCAGTCCTCTGCTATAGATCAAGTATTTACACACATTGGCAAATGGTTGGTTCCCTCAGACCAGTGATGGAGAAAATTCTAACTGGTACAGTATTGATTTAACAGTGCAAGTAATGTCTGCCCATATGTGCATGGTGTGTAATGTAGTCCACACAGCAAGTGTTGTCCACGACCTAACCAATTACTTGCCTTCTTTTATACTTCCAGATGAAATTATTATCAAGATTGAAGAACCAATGGAAGTTGTTCCAATGGAAGATATTTCCATGAAAGAAACAACATCCTTAGCCACAGGTACTGTATATAATTTCTAAGGATTATTGTATTAAAAACAATTACTATATTAAAACCAATACTATGTATACAGAAATGCAAATCTGTGATTTATATAGAAAGACTCTCCTATCTGCATACAAGTTTTGTGTTTATTCTTGGTGTCAAGGATTACTAAAAATAGAGTGCTGTTGACATTTAATCTGTGGTACATCAGAGGGTGCAGCAACAGGCACATGCCCCTTTTAACGCCATCTAACAAAAGTTTTAAAATGAGAAAAAAAGAGGAAGAAAGGAAAAGAGAAGAAAGCCAGTATGATTTATGAGGACACTCAGGTTCAGTCATTGATTTCTCAAGTGTAGTATTGTGCAATGTTACTCACATTTTCTCAAAAGGGTGTGGGGACACCCTTTACCTTAGTCTCTTCCCCCAGTACTTGTTTCATCTGCTCCCTTACCATTGCTCATAAGGTTTTCTACAGAGGAAAGTCATTTGAAAAAATAAATTTGATTGTATCCACACAAGTGCACAAGGAGGGTTGCATACATTGGGTGTGTGTCATTTCATCTCACATCACATAAGCCTACGATATTTGCATATTGTATTTTTATTTAAGAAAGAGTTTGCAAAGGAAGTAAATTATCCTCTGAAATAAGCGCATACAAAGCAAAGTATCAGTTTTAACAATTCTGCTTGATTACTTATTGACAAGAAATAAAGCAGAATGGCTGAGAAAAAACAACGAAGATGGAACTTTAAAAGAAAAAAGGGTTTTTGAAAAGCACTTTCTAAGTACGTACTGCAATCGATTACCCAGTGGCAAGGAAATGGATGAAGTTTTTTTTCTTCACTCTGGTTTGATTGCACCAGTACTGACACTAAAATTTATCATTGGTATTATATATGTATGCTGGCATATGAAGTGAATTTCAGTTTCTTGCAAATAAAGATTGATTACCGCTGTCAAATATTAGGAAATCTTTGAAGAAATCTCTGATATCTACTTCACATGTTTCTACATTTTCCTGCTTTCTCCAGAATCTCTTTATGCGCCCGAAAATACAGATACCTCATACCTCCAGGGACAGCACCACCAATGTGAAGACCAATGGAAAGAACCAGATCAGAGCTACTCTAGTCATCAGTTGATCTGCTTAGAGGATGGACAAAATGAGGATGGAGCTAGTGAGGATGTCAAACTGCAACTTGGTCAAAATTCAGAAAGTTTAAATCAACAGGAAAGCACACTTGTAGAAGGGAAGCTGTTTAAATGCAATTGTTATGAAGAAACATTTTTACAGCAGAGCATGTTACAAGATCATCAAAGAGGACATAGTGAGAGTAGGCCTTACAAGTGTAGCTTTTGTGAGAAGTCTTTCAATCAAGAAGAGATGAACACTCATGAACAAATGCATATCAGAGAATACCCCTGTGGACACAGTTATCCTGAGAAAGCAGTTACAAAAAAAGAGCAGTCAATTCATCTTGAAGAAACTCAGACAAGAGACAAGCCTCAGTCTTGTAGCTACTGTAAGAATGCATCTACATCATGTGAATTTCATTTGGAGAAGCCTGAGCAAACACATACAGGAGAGAAACCATATTCTTGTAACTGTAAAAAAGAATTCGAGGGTAAAGAATTATTGAAACGACATGAACAAACTCACACCAGCAAGAAATCTTATCAGTGCCTGCAATGTAGTAAAGCATTTTCAAGAACATCTGGAGTGAAAAGACATGAAAGGATACATTCAGGAGAGAAACGTTTTCAGTGTGACTACTGTGGGAAAGCATTTACACGGAAATGGGATTTGAAGACGCACGAAAGAATACACACAGGGGAGAAGCCATTTCAGTGTGATTACTGTGGGAAAGCATATACACAGAAAGGAAGTTTGAAATGTCATGTAAGAAGACATACAGGAGAAAGGCCTTGTCGGTGTGATTACTGTGGGAAAGCATTCACACAGAAAGGGCATTTGAAAAGTCATTTGAGAATACACACTGGGGAGAAGCCATTTCAGTGTGATTTCTGTGGGAAAGCATTTACACAGAAAGGGGATTTGAAGACACATGAAAAAATACACACAGGGGAGAAGCCATTTCAGTGTAATTACTGTGGGAAAGCATTTAAACAGAAATGGGATTTGAAGACACATGAAAGAATACACACAGGGGAGAAGCCTTTTCAATGTGATTACTGTCAGAAAGCATTCACAAAGAAAGGGGATTTAAAATATCATTTGAGAATACATACAGGGGAGAAGCCATTTCAATGTGATCACTGTGAGAAAACATTCACAAAGAAATGGGATTTGAAGTATCATTCAAAAGTACACACAGGGGAGAGGCCATTTCAGTGTGATTCCTGTGGGAAAACATTTACACAGAGAGGGAGTTTGAAATGTCATGAAAGAATACATACAGGTGAAAAGCCCTTTTCGTGTGATTACTGTGGGAAAGCATTTAGACGGAAAGGAGTTTTGAAAACTCATGAAAGAATACACACAGGGGAGAAGCCTTTTCAGTGTGATTACTGTGGAAAAGCATTTCTACAGAAAGTGCATTTGAGATCTCATGAAAAAATACACACAGGAGAAAAACTTTTTCAGTGTGGTTACTGTGGGAAAGCATATACACAGAAAACACATTTGAGGTATCATGAAATAACACACACAGGGGAGAGACCTTTTCCATGTGGTTTTTGTGAGAAAGCATTCAAACAGAAATCGGATTTGAGAGATCATGAAAGAACACATACGGGAGAGAAGCCTTGCCAGTGCTACCACTGTGGAAAGACATTTTCATCAAGATCCTTTTTGAAAAGGCACGAAAGAATTCACACAGATGAAAAGTCTTGTAAACAAACACACACTACAGAGAAAGTTTTTCAGTGCCACGTGTGAGGGAAATGTCTTGCAAAAATTATCTTTATTGAGACAAGATGAAAGGACACTCACTGGAGAGTTGAAGCTACTGTAACAGAGCAGATCAGAAGATACGAACATATACTGGAGAGAAACCTTGCCAGTGTAGTTCCTGCAAGAAAGCATTTCCAGAAAATCTCAATTTAAAAGACATGAAGGGATACTCTCAAAGAAACCTTTTTCACGTTGCCACCGACTTGAGGCATCTACCTAGAAGGAGAGTTAACTTGTGAACGTGTGGAAACGACAAATGTTGAAGATCGGTCTGTCTGATTGAACTGTGCGCTTATTTATTTGTAAGCAGTCTCACCGATGATCCCACTCTGAATATGATCCACTTCACTTAATGAAAACAAACGTAAATAAAATGTATTAAACTTGAATACAGCATCTCTGATGAATATTTCTAAGTGACAAGTTATAAAGTATGATAAGACATTCGGAGGACCTTCAGTAGAAACTGTGCCTCGAAAGCCCCACCCCATGTGCTGACAATTTAGACTCTAGTCCTGCAAGGTTACAGTAGCTATGAGTAATGCAGCTTAATTACATCAGTTAAGTCTAGGGATACTACACCAATGAAATCCTAAGCTGTAGATGGAAGAATCATGCCAAGAGGGAGGGAGACAGCATCAAATTGTCCGCTGCATGGCGGAGTGTCACGCGTCGTGGGAATTCATGACTCGTTATGGTTAGTGCAATAGTTTCATACCTTCGCACTTAACGACAGTTAACTCAGCAGCAGTTGTTGGATCATACCAGCACATCGCGCAACATACAATGTACAGTACTTTGCTGTTAACTGAAACATTTCATAAGTTGAAGGCAGAGCAACAGTCTAATCTTTCTTTGAAATTCGTGAACATTCCAACTCTTGCTTGAATTCATTTGAGGTTAACAGGAGAACCTAGTATCATATGTGAACCTCCTTGGTGGTCGACAGTCTCTAGGTGGCAAAACGTCTTGCCCAATAACCACATCTCTCTCCTCTTGGTGACTTGTCTCAGGTGACATTTCATTGCTACTATCCAGTGGCTCTCTTCAAACATCTCCCGTTCTTCTGTCTGATTTTTCAGCTGTGCCATCCACACTTCCAACAGTGATTTCTCTTTCACTGGACTTTTGCCCCTCGTCAATGCCTGGCACCCTTTCTTCTGCAGTATGCAACTCTGGCACCACTTCCAATGTGTAGGCTTTCTTGAGCTGCATGGCAGGGGGTATTAGGTGTCTTGTTGATAGGCAATATATATGGAGGCTAATGTAACATGGGAAAGGATCTGTTGAATATTGTAGCACAGTCATATAACATCATGATAATTTAACTTTGGTCACTCTCAGTGCTGATATGATTAATATTTTCTTGGTCCATTCTACTTGCCCTTAGTTTAAGAGATGGCACAAAGAGCTCTGCTTTTGAGTCCAGTGTTGAAAATGTGTTACACTGTGGCAGGTGGTATACCTCTTCAGACTCTGCTCCATGACTTTTCAGGATACAATTTGTCTGAGTCTTTCTCTTCCTTTAGTTTATTGTTTCTCTTGGGTCGCTTCTCTTTCACTGATGCTACTTTTTCAGGAAAGTACATTTTGCCAATAGGCAACAAATGGTTCTTGTGTGGAGTCTTTCACTTTCCTGAAACATTCTTCTTTCTCACAATATAGACTGGTAGGTCTCCTCTACTCTTTTCAAACACATACATGTCAGATCTCCATCGGTCTTCTATCTTACACATCCCTTTAGTATGGAAGTTTCAGATAAGAACTTCACATCAGAAAGGCCATGAACACCAAATCCATATGAGCCCTTTTGTCCTGATGTGTCCCAGAAGGGATGCTGGCCCGCCCAAGGTCTTTCAATAAAAGCCACACATTTGTTGCATTGCTTTTTCTATTCCTCGATCTTTGCTGAAATTTCTGGCCAATAAAATCTCATTCACAGAGCAGAGAGTCCTGTCTACACAAACGTGTCCACATTCATCATGAAGTGATGTAAACATCTCTCTCTCGTAAATCTTTAGTAGAACCAAGTGGTATCTCTTTTCAACTTTCTTTAGATCGTCGACAATTCCATACAGTACATCATCTTTTATCATGAGTTTATTGAATCCTCTCAACACGGCTCTTGTGTCTCCATATCATCTCAGTTGTAGGTTCTGGCTTGATCCCTTTCTTAACCCATCATTGAATTGGTGCAATATTGACATCCTGATTTTACAGTGCTGCCCAATCATAGTTATTCAAGCTCACTCCGATGAAGTGACTATCAGCATCCAAAATTGCTGTGGATGAAGTAGAGAGAAGATACCCAAGAATATTCTGTCAAAAGGTTTCTGCCCCTATGTGGCTCCAAATCGGGCCCTTACAACATTTGTTATGGCACTGATGTTCATTGAATTGTCATCACTATCCTCTTTCCAAAGTCTGGCTTCCAGATTCCCTTACTCTTTTCTCAGGGATAGAGAGTCTGCATCTACATGCATTCTTTTTGCCTGAGAGATAGTGGGTGGTAAAATTTTGTCGTTGACCTAATTTGCAAGCCAGTGTTGCCCATTATCATCAAGCCTGACTGTTTTTTAAGATCATATGTTTGTGGGTCATTATCAGTAAACACCTTCATGTCTTTTTTGTGATGGAGGGGGAGTCCTTAGACAAATTGCCCATTTTAATCATAAATACTCCAACCTGATAGCTAAGGATAGTTTCTTTCTGATCTTGAGAGGTTATGTCTACCATAGGCTACAGAGTGAAGATTTCTCGATAGAGGACCGCACCAAGCCCATCAAATGAGGCATCTGTGGTGTAACAAGATGAAGAGACAATTCAGCATACACTAACGTGGGTGCAGAACATAATTGTCTTTGCAGTTTGCCAAGTGCTTCCTCCCATTCCAAGGTCAACATGTTTGCTAGGTAGACCTTGTTTTGTTTGGTTCAAAATGAGACTTTGCTTTTCTTTACTGAGGATTCAGCAGCGAGGGCATAGACAGGGTTCATAATAGGTGAATTTTTTTTTTTTTTTTTCACAAATCGTTTGTAATAAATATAGAATCCCAGGAAGGAATGTATCTGCACCATTTCCAGAATTGGCCATGATTTCAAAGCTGAGATCTGCATGAATTCACTTCTCGGACACTATGTGGCCAAAATACTTGACTGATGCACAACAGATTTGGCGCTTCTCTGGAGAAACTTTCAACCCACACTCTGCCAGCTCTCTATCTAGGATTTTGGTAAGTGTTTCCTTCATCTCTTCAAGTGTCAAGGTTATCAATGTATACCTGGGCATACTGCCCAAACAGATGCTGTTTTTGCTTCGTATTCTCTCATAGAAATTTGATAGAATCCTGACCTGGAGTCGATAACAGTGAACCATTTGTAGCCATTTAGGGAAGTCCATAACCCCTTGTATAATTGGAACAGCGTATTGATCAGGTGGTGTACGAGCGTTCATCGTTCGATAATCAATGCAAAGTCTCATTTCTGCAGTCTTCTTCGTGAGAGTGACATTTGGGGAATTATATGGGCTCTTGTTTTTTATTATAATGCTATGCTCCTGAACTTTCTGTATGTGTTCCTGAAAATCCTTGATATCTGCATGTGCAACCCTTCTTGTCTTCCCCCTAAAAGGTGCATCATCTGTGATATGAATTGTACGCTCTGTCTTATTAATGACTCCTATGTCCCATTCATGTTTGGAAAATATTTGTTCCCTCTCATTCATCATTGTCAGTAGATGGGTTATCCATTCGGGCAATATTGGTCCCCACCATTCCCTTTTGCCATCCTTTTCACCACTATCCCCTACCAGCATCTCTAGCCTCTCAAGCCAGTTCAACTCCTTGTCCTTTACCATAACAAGCTTTTTTTTTCTCCAGCAATTGTGAGGTGCTCTCTTTGATCTGTAGGTGTCACTAGAGGTTCTTTTTGATTTCTTCAGATCTTGTTTCTGTTCAACTGTTGGCACTTTTCTCAGGAGAGTGACAAGGAAGATAATCTTCCAAATTTCCTAAGCTCAGTTGTGCTAGGTGGTGGCCATTTTGAAGAACTCTACCAGTAACCTTTTAATCAGACTATTCACCTTATCCAGGTTTTCCTCACCCATTCATGGCAATCTTTCTAAGGAGGCTTTGGAGTCTACCCCAACAACTCTAATGCCTTCCGCCCCTCCTGTCGCTCTAAACTGTAGAATCTCATGCATAACTCTTCTCCACACTCTGTTGTTCTGAATGCCAGTTCCAGTGTTGTGTAAACTGAATGTACTGGGAGGAATAGTCATGTGGATCCTCCTTCATCCAGTCTCCTGTGATATCGAGAGCAGACGATGGCAATTACTCTTGAATTCTCCTACGTGCTTCTTTATTCTACCCCATTCTTCAATCATCAGTACTTCCACTTGGTTTGTCCACGACTCCCAGCTTTATGTGTTTTATGCTTTCTCTTCAGATCAATGCTGTAATTTCAAAGCTTTGTAGATGCTTCCAAGTTGTCAGTCAGATGACCAATCACAAGATAATTGCATGACAAACATATGAATATCACAGGAATGTTGCACAGCACCCATTGAAATATGCTCAAAAGTTCACGTTTTGCCAAAACAAGAATTTCTGCCCGTGATTCTTGGAACATTTGCATTTTCTGCATTTAAGTCACATTTTCTTAGAATAACTGGACTGGCTGTAGTTCACTCTAGATACCCCTGATATTTGCACAAAGTTGAGATGAAAACATGTAAGAATACACAAGAAGAGAACCCTTGTAATTACTGAAAGAGAGCATTCACAGATAGAGCTGAATTCGAACAGCATAGATGAATACACACAGGAGCGAAATCTTCTGGTTGTGGTTACTGTTGGAAAGTATTCACACAGAGAGGGAGTTGGGATACACCTTGAAAAAAAAAGACATTCAGGAGAATCTGTATTCTCCTTGCTTCTATAAGAAGCCCTGCACTTACAGATAAACATTACTTGGTAGAGCATTAACTTACCAGAAAGAAGCCCCATGAGTGCAGCACAATTATGATACCCAGTAAGGAAACATTGTACAGTCGAAGAGATCTGAAAACGCATGACAACACAAATGATATATAGGCTAACATGGATGTAGTTTATCTTAAGAAAAATGTTAGCATGAAAAAGGCCATTTTTTTGGTATGATGATGCCCATTTTTGTATGATGTTAACCTATTGCTTTCACCTCTGCATGCTTCCATAGTTGGTGTTTCCTAGGCACCAATGTTTGTAAGATCTGTAGACCACTGACAGTTTGTCTAATTTTGGAGATAAATTATACCAGGCTGGTGTTGTCTGTCAGATAAATTGAAGTTAAAATGATAGAGATCAGCAGTGGATCAAATATCTGCCATTTGATGTTGAGTGCAAGTTGACTGCATGGCTGGTACAGTGTCTCAAGCAGATAGTGGAGGATGATGGGTAAATCAACATGAGGCTAGGCAGGTTCACTTATGAAAACGGTCAAAGAACTTTGATATCAGTGAGGTATTAGCACAGTCATACATCTAACTACAGGGTGTTGAAATTGATCTATATTTTTTATATGCGTTAGAAAATAACTTTTTGTTTCTATTGAGGTAGTAGGGGCCTCTTGTATTGGAAGAGACTAAAATAAGGAAAGCAATTACAGCACCAGTTTCCACAGGTGCCAAAGGAAGTTTACATTCTCCTTCATGCATACAAGGTTCCCTATCTTCTGTTTTGGAAAATTCAGATATTTGCAATGGTACAAAGCAATGTAGTGTTTAACATTTTCTTTTTTTTTTACATTCCTTTCCTTTTAGTCTAGTGTTTAACATTTTTTTTTTTTACATTCCTTTCCTTTTAGTCTTGTAACCTATTTAAATATACAGTGATCAGGATGCATGATTTCAAAACTCTTATTCCAAATACTTCTCTTGATGTACATTTTATCTCTAAATGTACTTTCATTGTTGAGATTTTTATGTCGTCAAAATAAGTCAGTTTCATCTAGTTTACAGATCTGTGAGGTTGAAATTCAGAAAAAGTAAAAACATAATGATTGCAGTTGTTTATATCTGCTTTTGGTTACTACATTTTATTTACAAGTAGCCAACTGGAGTATTAAACCTTACTGTTTGGATCAACCATTATTCAGTAACATATATAATATGCACCTTTTTGCCTTCAACTGGGTGAACATTGAACATAAGAGCATATAGGTTAGCAGCAGTGAAACAATGGCACATTATCTGAACTTATTAAATGAAACAGACATGCACGATGGTGTTCTGATTTGTTATCATGTCTCAACAAAGGATCAAAAAGTTTGAAAAGTTGGAGGCAAACTGGTGTCAAATAACCAGTTCATCACAACTGTCTTATATAGGAATCCTATAGTGGACCTATAGTGCACCAACTATCCTAGTTGGTGCAGAGTGTACAAGGAAAATTTTGGCTTTAGGCTACAAGCCCCCTTAGATGGCTGGAAACGGCACACTTCGAGCATTTTAAGATGCATGTAACCAACTGTTTTTGCTATTTCTCAGTGGATGAAAAAAAAATCTATTAAAAATAGTAATACATATCAGATTGGTTAAGATGATACAAGAATCATGTCCTCTTTCATATATTCTTCAGCCCCCCACTTTCTTTATTGGACCTTAGCTAACCTCAAGGTCCAGCTCCCCCCCCCCCCCCATTTGTTCCACTGCAACTGCTTTCAGGAATGGGGCACTCGTTGAAGGGCAAGGCTCAAATGGTGTCCTTCATCACTCACATACTAGCTAAACTGAATTCCATTATCAGTTGATGGGGAGTGAACCAGAAAACTTTGGAATCTAGTAACCCCTTAGATCACTGGAAATCATCTTCCCAAGCTTCTGCCAGCCTGGGATTCTTAGGCTTTCATCAATCTCACATAAAACTGCCATATTTTATTCTTGGCCAAAGGAATCGATGGGATGGTGACGTCGCACATGTGTGTGACACTGCTTGTAAACATGGCATCTCCAGAAGGGTAGTTTTGAATGATCTCATACTTACTATAATGGTCAGTCATACAGGGTAGAAGATCTCTATTGGTTTAGCTGGAGGTCAAAGGTCGTTTGAGGTCACCAGAGGTCAAACTGCAAAAATCTTGGAAACAATATCCCCAGAAGGGTAACCTTGAATGATCTCATACATGGTGTGTGGGTTAGCCCTTTTAAGTATATGATCCCTACTGAGTTTGGTGGAGGTCAAAGATCATTTGTGGTCGCCAGAGGCCAACCTAGGAAAACCTTTTAAACATAATGTCTCTAGAAACGCAACCTTGTCTGGGTTGGTTGCACTGATGATCCCTACTATTTGGTGGAGATCAAATGTCTTTTGAGGCAACCAGAGGTCAAACTGCAAAAAGACATTGTAAATACAATTTCTCAATCAGGATCCGTCACTGATGTCATATGTAGTGTGTGGGTTAGCCATACTAATAAGATTATGCCAATTGATTTTGGTGGAGGTCAAAGGTCATGTTGTTGCCAGACATTCGCATTGCCTGCATCTCCTTGGCTCTTCACCATGACATCAAATAAACACCACAGTCATATTTATGGATTATATGATAATCTTCATGTCATCTTTAATTATTAAATCTAATAATTATTATCTTCAATTATTTTTATTATTTATTGGTTGGCTATAAAAAACAATACTTTGTCATATTAGTATTTAAAAGTACATCAGTTTCACTGAAAAAAGGTTTAAATCTGTTCTCTAAACGTGCATGCAATAAGTTCATTCTTTACTATTGTGTGTCGCCTACAAATTGCCATCCGGGTTTTGCATCGCTTCATTGCTTTGTTAAACCGCCTACCCCTAATATTCATTGGATTTTTTCTGATTCTTACCATATTCCATTATCAGAGGAAACCCAAATGATGAGAATACTTTCAGTCAGTTTTGAGATATATGAGTAAACCATATAAATATGTATGTAATATCGATGGACCCTTTCAGCAAACGATTTGCATGAACAAGCATGGGGACAATAGACCATGCATAAAAAACATTCAGATACATTTTCAGCTTACATAGTATAAAGTACGCAACAAAGCGCAAATTTCCACATTGAAAACAATCAATCAGAACAAACATTCAACCACTGTTTTACAAAACCATACTGCAAAATGTCTCTTTCACATGTGTCAATTTCATAACAATTTTATACCCATATTTGACTCTCTGTCCGTGGATGTATTTGCTGTCTGTTTTCAAATTGCACAAGTTATTTCTTCTTGCTAGAAGTCTAATTAGTTACGACAAAAAAAAAAGAAACTTCAATTGAACAATTTTCAGAAGATTTTTGAATGGCTCCAATAAGAAAAGTCGACAATTGATCATATTTCAGATTTTTGTGTTTGTTTTCTCGTTATCGATAGACATTTGGCAGAAATATTAAAAAAAAAATCATTTTGCAAGATAGTCATATTTTAATGGCCGCTGGAAGCTTCCATCTGTAGGACTTCCCCTGTAGGGGACTTTTGGTACTTAGTATACAGCTAGTACAAAAAGGCCCCTTGAGTTAAGCATATGATATTTGGTTCCCCTGTGCCGACAAGCTGGCTTTCTTGTTTAGGCGGTGCTTATGAAAAGTGTGTCATGCTCTCTAAGACTGAAGAATGCCAAGTATTGTCCCACAAGATCAAAGTTTAGGATGGAAGGGGGGGGGGAGGGGACTTTTGTACCGCTACACCCGCAGGACTGTGTAAGCGTATCGCCACTATCAGTTGGCGTGGAGCGCCACTATCGGCTGACTGAGAGTCCAAGAAAATTTGGTTATACAGTAGCCTCCAAATGTCCTCTTATATAGGCTGTCAAGCATTCTTTACAGAAAACTTTGGACCCTTGTCCATGATGAGACACTACAACCCTGACATATACAGTAATAATGGCAACCGAAAACGTTTATTATATGATCGGGTCGTGTTAAAATTCCTGACCTATACACTGTTTGACACGATTCTCTCTGTAAGGCAAATTTCATGCATGATTAAAAAACACAGCAACGTTGCTAGGCTTGTATACAAGATAACTCTGGAATCAGCAAAGTCGTTTATGTTGATGCAGCTATGTGTTATGTTAATGTTGATTTAGACTGACGTACAAATTTTGTGGAAACATAATAGTCTTAATGGCAATACACAGCTAATTAAATTCCTAATCAATCGCGGGTGACAAAATGCCCTCTTCATATTCAGGTCGGCATGATCAAGATTTTTTTTATTTGTGTGAAAAAGTTGTGGGGCGGGGAGGGGAAGAAGTAGTTCCGCCCCTGCTTTTAAGAGTAAGGGCATCTGTTCCTAAGCCCATCCAAACATGATTAATGTCAGTACATTGTTGCCATTTTGAGATCAATCGATACCTTGCTTCTTATTTTAGGAGTGGCAGAAAGAATACCAAATAAACAATGAATGCCATATATTTTTAAACAGTATGCATTATCATCAAAATGGGCGTGTTTCAGAGCACCAGAATTAATGATCAGGTTATTTTTCTTCATTGAATAAAGCTCTCTCATTGCTGTAATTGTGTAATCGTCTAATAACTGTCTCAGAAAAAAAAAATTATACCGGACCATGCCTTGAATTTTTCGATACTTTAATATGGCTTGTATGAATTTATGTACTCAGTAACAGCACTGGCAGTTTCCCGCTATAATTCTTATAAAGAGTCCCATTAAGAATCATAAATTCAGGGAGTCGAAATTTGCACTGTAAAATTTTCGATTAAGCCTACCTTTCAATATTAGTCATATTTAGTCCCGTACTTCAGATAAGGTATAACGTTTTAATAATCGCCATTTTGTCATCCACGTCAAGTCACTGAAAAATCAAATAGGCTATTCAATGTCTTTTGGTTTTAATCCTAGAAGCTTAAGGTAGTAATGTGGCCCCCAGATTCAGAAAAGTTGGCAATGATCCCCTTTTCGAAATCGATAAGTAACATAAAGGCAAATAAGGAAACTAAAATTTCTCTAAATCATACTACCTAAAATCCTATTTGCTCTTTTAGCTGCTTAACATAACATAACATAATATGTTTAAGGGTAAAGGAGGGCAAAAGCCCCATAAGATGCCCTGTAATCCAGACCCCCCCCCCAAGCCCTAGCCAAACTTCTTCAACACACTGCTTAGCTGGCTGTAAAGAAGAATCTATGTGAACAACCAAGTCCCTTTCAACAGAAACCTCTTGCGGTGACTGTCCATTCAAGGTGTGCGAATACCTATAAGATTATTATTGCCAATATGCATATTTTATTTTGATAATAATTGAATGGTTTTACAACGTCTCGATCTACTAA
Organism: Stichopus chloronotus; assembly: GCA_021234535.1. NCBI lineage: Eukaryota > Metazoa > Echinodermata > Holothuroidea > Aspidochirotida > Stichopodidae > Stichopus > Stichopus chloronotus. Next base: position 12,781,893 of record CM037839.1, read on the forward strand.
TAGATAATATTACGAGGTGTTGGAAACACAGTTGTAGACCTTCATAAGAAGGGTCAAATGCCTACTCTTACACACAGCCTACTTGCTCACCGAAGTGGCCATCAACAGTATTTTTTATGTTTTAGAAAAAACCTCTTTTAGTTCATTAGCATTTTATTAGCATTCAAAACACCATGACGTGACGAAACGTCATGCATAAAATGTAAGAGAAGGAAGTTCTTTTTGCGTGGTTGACGACAGACTGTTTGGTGGTGCGAAATCGTGCGCCTAGCACTGTGAGGGTGGAACTCGATTGTTGACAATCGGTAATTTGAACATGGCATTGCACTACCAGAAAACAGCCCTTCTTTCAGATTCATGGCCTGGCCCTTTTGAACGACAGGTGGCCACCGTCCTGTTTGATTGCATACCGAACCTATTATATACGGTAGTGCAAACGTAACGTTACGTAACGTATTAGATAATTAAGTGGCATTTACACAAAGACCGCATACTAATTTTGTCGGCAATGAATGGGCGATTAAAGAGGGGTATGCTACCTTGAGCTGTCGTGAACTAGGTCGTGAATGACGCTTACGGCTGGTACGCAGGCGCGGCGCGTACTTACAACTTTACAAGTTTCAACTTTACAAGTTTCAACTTTACAAGTGTCAACTTTACAAGTGTCGTCAACTTCATGGTCTGCATACATGCATTGCTCGGTACGGTGAATTAGTTTGCTAGACCCTTCAAGTTCAATTTTAAGCTATCCATGGCTAACTGGTGTGCCCAAATGTCAGGTATGCCTAATACTGTACGTATACTGTACGTACTGCCATTTTTTGGAAATTTGTCAACCTTAAATCTATGTGAGTCTTGCTCATAATATGGCAAACTTGAGATGACAGCAGGCCTACTTCTCTTGGTGGTAGCAAACATTAATTAAGTTAGGGGGTAATTACTGATTACGCTTGTGGCCACTAAGTTAGTATTACTATTAGGCCTATGTTAGTATGCTATTGCTAATGTCGTAATGAATACAGTCTAATTCTATGTAACGTTACAGGTTTGCGTTCCATTGGCTAGGCTATGGCTACTGTTCACATTTTAATTAGGCCTAGAACAACTAGGTCAGCTGTAGAATAGTATCGTACATTTTAACCATAAAACTTAACAACCAAATATCTTGCCTAGGCTAGGCGTACTTATAATGTGGTAAAATTTGTTAAAATAATATGACTTGAATACTCATAGGCTAGTTATATGATCTTACGTTACGTCCAAAGAAATATATGGACCGGACTGGCAATCAATCTAGCCCAGGCCTGGAGCAACAAGCTAGTAAAGGACAAATTCTCAGTTCGTAATATGGTAAGATCTAAGAGTGCAGAGGGCTGTGACTGCTAGTGTTGAGCCGATTATCGGTTAGTAGTATCGGTATCTGCCGATAATGGTGTTATCGGTGAGATATCGGTATCGGCAAAAATGACCGCAATCTCCGATAAGGGCAACCGATAACACGCCTTTGTCATTCCTCCAAGCACAAGAGTGTGAAAACTTTACTGATACGGCTGGCAAATTGTTAAATTTCCCGGGAGGCTAATTACAATATTGTCGGATTTCCCGCCAGACCTAACACAGCGCCGTAGGCGTCATTCGATAGCGAAGCGATTGTTGTACCAGCGTGGGGTCAATGGGCCCGCCATAGGGCCCCTTGTGGAGTCCATGGGCGACCCCAGTAGGGTCCAGGGTACCAGACCCTGGAAACTCAGCGATTTAAGCGATTTTAGAAGTGTCCGAATCATTTAAAATCCATGCTAACTTTCAACTCTTGAAGTTGAAAAATGTTATTGTATCGGGCGAAAACACGAGAATTCGATCAGAAAAAAATCATTGATATTGCTTCAAAATCAAAAAGTTCTATGAAATGTTGCACATGTCATGTAGAGCAAACTGTATTATATACATTTTTAAGTTGAAATGTCCCTAAAAGTCTCGTGAAAAGAATCACGTAAGATCGTGTGCAGCCTTCCGAAAATTTTTAAGTAATGATATCCTAACGTAGTGGGTGTATATCGAATAGCCTAACCACCTTGGGAATTCAGTTTCCGTACTACAGGGAACAACCGACATTTTGTAAGTTGCAGGCTTCAGAGTTTTTCAAGGAACATTGATTTTTTTCTCTCTTTTTTTTTTTTTTTGCTCATTGATCCCTGTCACTTTAAAATGTTTAGACTAAAGGTTTGACGAAGTAGACCATTGGTTTCGTGAAGGGTTTTGGATACAGAGATATGCGTTCATTTTTGTATTTGTGTGAGTTTCGATATGTCCGCTTGCTATCATTCTGCAGATAGTTTACGCATGCAGGCCTAAGGCAGGCCTAAGCTTATGCATTTTATTTGACATCGAATGTAGTAAAGGAGATATACGTAGAATCTTCTGGAAACATTTGCCAACGTTTTTTTTTTTCACATGTATAACTTTAAAAATATTGATAATGAGTAAAAAATAAGTACATACATTTACAGGAATAGTAATTTACTTCAATTTTTGGGGAAGATTGAAGGTGGATGGGGCATCTGGGATACAAATTTGAATGGATTTATTTGCCTGTCATTTTCAGCTGACGTAACTATTTAGGAACCACATGTATGATCTCGAGTCATTCTGCAATCGAAAGTTCGAAACAAGCAAAGTGTACAAGATAAACACGGCCGGAAGTACAAGTGGTATGCGAAAATGATATTTTGAAAACATTTAAAACGGTCTTGGTTCTTCAGCATGTGCAATTCTTTTTTTGCTCACGTGGTATGCCGCATTAAATTTTTCTCACAAGTTCATGTGGTTTGGTTAATATAACTCGCTTACACTACTGCGGCCACTTCGTAAGCTACTGTACGTCGATAAACCGCTATACCTGGTGTTGAGTGGGTTGCGGAAAATTCCAAACCACGTGCTTTACGTTGTGTACAAGAAAGCTGCGTATTTGACCGGGCATATCGTGCACAAGTTAGCAGTTTAGTAAAAGCCCAGCCAATCATGGCCCACCAGTTGATAAGAAGATTGGAAGAACTAACAAGGTACATGCGGGGCGATTTCGGACCATACCATCATTAAGTGTATATGTTTGCTGGCGGGGAAGGTCTGAATAGTCTATACTTTCTCATTGGCAGATTTTATCACTTCAGCAGCCCATTGCACGCTACGGTGCTGTAAGGGGAAGTGCCGATGTGATAGGCTACAAAGTTTGGCCTACATACGGAGCTCTTACGAGTTAAATGGATTACATACAGCAGGGTATTGCAAGAGAGACAAATAAAGACAAGTGCCACGTATATTTCTTGAAGAAAATATTTTTGATTAGTTCACTTTCTGACGAAAACATGCAAAACATTCTTGTGAAACAAACAAGTGTAAACGCACAGTTGTTGATGGTTCCAAGGTAGTGTTCAACTTATATTATTGTAATGGTAATACTGTTTACAAAAGATTCTTTATGTTTTTCTTTGTTATCGGTATCGGTATCGGGCCGATATTGACTTTGACTTATCGGTTATCGGCAATTTCCGATATCACTGTTATCGGCTCAACACTAGTGACTGCACAGAATGTCCCCCCCCCCCCGCCATTTCGAAAGCACCAAGATTGAGATGTCATCTGCTCCTCATTGTACAAAGACAATCATGCAAACATCCCATTTCAGTCATTATCATTCCATTAGTAAACATCTCAGTCTTTTTTGATTTACAACAGCCAAAGACAACTGGCAGAATGTCATATTACCAAGGATATGTAAGGATATATATATAATAATGCAGACTGGGTCAAGCCTTATGTTCACTAAGGTTGTCCTATACAATGTCAATGCACGGTAAACGCTACATCCCAGTAAACATTTTGAAGTCAGATCGACATCGGGTTTAGGTCCAGTTGGTGGGGTTGGAGTTGGCGTCCGATAAAAAGTCATATGGACATCGTTTTGATGCCACAGTGCAAGCCAGTTCCTTTCAGAAGTTGCTACAACGTCAACTGGACATTGCTATAATGTCTAAATAATTTTGAAGAGGCCGTTCCACGTCGGATGGACTGTCGCAGGCAAGAAGCGTCATATTTAAACCGTCCTTGTTGGTTTGACGTCATATGAACTACACTCCTAACAGGAGAGGTAATGTGTATAATGTCTCTTTGACGTTCCAGTGACACTTCAGAATGGGCTTGTCATAACCAGCTTGTACGTTGGTTTGACGCTGGATGAATTCTGAAATGGGGATGTCATATTAGGGACGTCATTCTGACGTTCAAATGACAAAACAGAATACACCAGTCGTATGCAAGTCATTCGATCAATTTCAGATGAACTGCTCACAAGGGACGAAATATTTTATACACCTATCCGACACTTAAATAATTGCTCAATAGAAACTTATCTCAAAAAGTTTGTTGATTTGACTTCAGAAGAACCATGACAAGGGGGAGTGATATTGAAGATGTCACTCTGACACTGTAATGCATTGGATCGACTTTGGTTTAACTTTTGAGGGGGATACCATATTTAAAGCGTCCTTCTGAAGTTCAACCCTTCAATAACCAATCAGAATAGCTTAATCATGCACAAACTATGGCAAGACTTAAGTAAGTCATAGTACGAACATAATTCGCATGCTGAAATGAATAAACAGAATGAAACAATGATATGCAACTCATCACGGTCTGGTCGACATTGGTTGAAATGTTGACAAGAGACGTCATATACTTCAGTCCACCCTTTAACCCGAATGACCAGTTTGAATAGTACTTTTATTCAGTGCCGGATGAACTATGGAAGGGGGTGCCATATTTACAATGTAAGAAAATTAAATCATTCATTTACAATGCGCTTGATTAATGTCGGATGAACTACTGACAAGGAATGTCATGTTTTAGATATCTGATGCTCAAATGATTGTTCAAGAGAGGCTTATCTTAAACAGTTTGTTGGTTTGATGTCGTATGAACCGTGGAAGGAGGACGTCACATTTATGACTTAATTCTGACTAAATGTAGTAGACCAATTGGCCGAAGAAGTATCCTACCAAACATTTCTACGGAAATATTTTTGAATGTTTGAAGTTAGGTATTTCAGTTTTCTCTGTCAATAATGGTGCTTCAATTTTTTTTCCAAGACACTTGTAAACTTTAGAGAGGAGGGGAATTTGTAGTCAACAAGAACTGTGTGTTATGGAATTACAATCAGTGACTGTAATCCTGCCTATTCCTTAAACATGTCTTTTTACTGACCCCAAAAGTAATGTCTTAATGCCAACAGCACAGTCTTGGGGGGAATTGGTTGGGTAACATTTGCCTTGACCCTTTACTTTGGCAATGGGGAGTCGAACCGCTTGTTTCTAGAAGGAAACATACAGGATTACTGTAACAACAAAAATTTCAAACAATTTGTACAGCAAAAACTGTTGAAATGTAAGAAGTCACCATCAAAATGTTAAGAGTTAAGGGTACTGCCATTGCAACAATTTTGATAATGCTGCATGGAAGTGATATGGCTGCATTTCATAGAGCTCAGCAATGGGAGGATGGGAGTTAGGAGGCAAGGGACTGATAAAATGCTTCCCAGATATAATTTCAGGCTGTCTGCAGATAAGGAAACTTACACTTTACAGTATATGCGAACATTCATGCACGGTTCTAGAGACATACAGTAATTTAAGGGGGGGGGGGCTAGTTCATGTTTTACCTAAGCAGAGCACCATCATCAGTTAGCATGTACCAAGACAGTGTTTTAAAAAAAGGCCTCACAGATTGCATTAAATGGCTGCACTTCTCCAGCCTTGTTAAAGACATCCAAACATTCTTTATTTTGAGATCAGTGTTTGAAAGCTTTCTCTTCTGAAAAATGTTGAATACCCAATTTTTGGGTGACTAGCCAAATTTTTGAAGGGCTAAATTTCCCAACCCCCCCTGCAGAACTCGCCATGGGAACACTCATATTATTCAACTTACAGTACACTTAAGTCTCCTTGACACTGTTTAGGTATGTGGTACAGTATGGTACTGTAGGTTTTGACGAGAATGATATGGCCAATAGACACTGTGGTAAATAGTCTGGAGCAAGTGGTCTGCCAGAGATCTACAGTACATTACTATACAATAGGTGTCTCTTGACACATTCTGTACTGTACATCTACAAATATGTACCCAGTGGTGAGCACTATCACATTTTCATTTCAGAAGACACTGCTGTTGCTATAAAAGAGGAATACTTTGAAGATTATTGCAAAGAAGATATTCCTGACCAATCAGCTGTTTCAGGTAGAGGTAATGATTTGAGTTAATACTGTACATTAATTTACTATGTTTGGAAACTATGTACTTACAATCTATGTGTAAGGGCAGGTTCACACTATTTGCGCTGTGATGTACGGGACATTTGGGACATTTCAGAGATTCAAAAAGTGCTGTTAGCTTGGAAGAAAAATTATGCCTTCTATTGGTGTTTTCATAACTGTACTAACACTTCCTTACAAACAACAAATTTCAAAGTTGTGAGGAAAATGTTAACTGCAGTAATTACAGTTGCACTCTTTATGTGTTAGACTTATCTAGATCAAGTAAAAAGCCCTATTGTTTTTGATGGAGGTCAAAGGGCGCCCAGTCACCCGAGGTCATATGTTACTACAGTATCCCACTGTAGGTATCATGGAAACTTTTGATACATAGCATGATAGTGCGTCACATGTAGTTGATAAAACCTATCATTTTGGGGGTCAAAGGTCATCTGAGGTCACCAGAGGTCAAAAACTGAAAACAGCCTTGACATGTCTCAAGTTAGGAATTATGGAAAATGAGTAGGATACGCTGTTGTTTTCAGTGGAGGTGAAATGTCATTTGGGGTCTACATGGGTCAAATTGTGAAAATCTTCTAGATATGTCTGAAGTAGTGAAGCTTGGACTTATATGTGGTATGAAGGTGTACAGTATCTATTAATTGAGCAAAAGAAGCCTATTGTTTTTGGTGTTGGTCAGAGATCATTTAGGGTCAACAGGGGTCACCCTGTGAAAACCTTGTTCAGATGATATCTCAAGAAGGGAAGCTGAGACAGATTTCCTATTTAGCATGTAGGTGTTCTGTATTGAGTACAAAAAGCCTATTGTTTTTTGTAGAAGGTAAAAGGAAGGTTAGGATTCATAGGGGGTCAAATTGTTGAAATATTGTGAAAATGGTATCTCAAGGAGGGAAGCATGGGCAGATCTGATGTGTGCCAAGTGTATCTGTACCTTACTGAGCAGAAATACAGTAGCCTACTGCTTTCTTTGGAGGTCAACAGTCATTTGGGAACAACCATGGTTAAGTTGTGACTATACCTTGCTAACAGGTTCTCACAAGCAGTGCTTTGACAGATCTTATATTTGATTTGGAGATGAAGCTTACTGAGCCTATCGGCTTCGTTAGAGATAAAAAAAAAATCATTTTTAATGTATCCTCATCTTAGGCAGCATGCCTGTGGGCTTCCTGGTTATGTATATATTGCTGTCCTGTTGTGGTTTCACACAATGTAAATACTCATATAATATTCATAACTGCAGGTTCAGTACTAACCCAGTCAACTGTTTTGCTCAACTGTACAAATCATATTGGCTTTTCTAGGTATCAAATAATATTACTGTAGTCATTTCAGTGGATAATAATCAGCAGTCTACAGATCCAAAAACTAACAGTGTATAGTGATCACTCATTATTCAGCCTATAAGTCTCCTAAACTGTAGTTTGGTATTTTTGTTTCACTGTTAAGAAGTTGGTTCAGTAGTCTATCGTCAAATGAGAGTGAAAATTCTATCACTATGGTAAAGTGGACCACCTGCCCATGGTCTGTTGGAGATATATTGTGCACTGGCAGTACTGCACAATATATGGGTGTCTGCAACATTCTGTACTGTACTTTCACAGATACTGTACTGTAGGTACAGTACCCAGCTACTGTATAAGTCAGTACTATAGTGCTATGGTAATTCACAGTTTCTCTTTTTTCAGAAGACAGTGGTATTGTTATAAAAGAAGAATACTGCAAAGAAGATGATATTCCTGATCTTCCACTTGTTTCACTTAAAGGTATTTTACATTCACGTTGATTTAATATATATGAAAACTGTATGCATGTACAGCAGAGGTGTATTGTACTCTGACTTTGCTGTGCTGGTAAAAGCACTGTGACTAATATAAAGGGTGTTTTGGGAACAATTTGGGGCTATTTTGCCGCCTTTTTTCACTTTGTGTGACGTTAGATAAGGTGGAATTACGTGTTGTAAATAAAACCTTTGCAGATATGGAAGATGCATTTTTTTTTCTCTCCATTCATAAATGAAATGTACAAAATGAATGTTAAATGTAAAACAGAAATGCAGGTGTAAAAACACCTCACAAGTTAATCAACAGTTTAGAGAAAATTTAAGGTTTGTCTGTCCCCTTGATGCTAAATCTATTTAGTTGATTATCTTAAGTACAAGACAATTTTTCCAGATCTTAAATTACAAATGGAAAGTATGCATGCAGTAAAAGTAAATGTGCTGGTGAAAGGGCTCGAAAATATGTTAGCGATTTCTATGGTGCCATGGTCTTCCAAGGCAAAATGTTCTTTCTTCATTGTGACTTTAAGTACTGTATAAAAAATGCAAAAGCCTACCATCATGGTGAAGTCTCAAACGTGAAGTACATGGTGTGCTAGAAATAGGCTATAGTGTAAATGTACAGTGCGGTAAGGTGTCCATTACAACTGAAACATTGTTTATGTGCCTGAGGTCAGTACTGTCGTATCATAACCTAAGGTCTTTCTTTCATTTCAGAAGACTGCGGTGTTGTCAAAAAAGAAGAGTGCTTTGAAGATGATTGGAAAGACGGGGATATTCCGAACCCTCTGCCTGTTTCAGGTAAAGATGGACTGCAAAGAACAAGCTAAAAAAATGCAAAAACCTTACATATGCAACTTTTTCACAAAACATGGAGCTGCTTAAAAAAGAAAAAGGCATCAGGTTCAGTTTGGTTGATATTCGGTCGTCTCGGCAGTCGGCACATGATCATATGAAGTGAGACATGTAATGAATTTCAAAGCTTTTTCAAAAGCCCAAGGACCAAGCATACCAGGGTGAGATGCAAGGATAAGATTAGGCAAGTATACAGTAGCATCATTAAACAACTAGAGCATGTAGCTCTCGAATAATGTTGGTTACATTATCCTCTGTCCATATGCACATAGTTGAACATAGTAGAGTTTGAAAAGTGATCAACATAGGACTGATCCAGTACTGTAGCTTGGGGAGTTGCACATGTATGATTCCCTTTAGTTACTATTGAAGATATAGGACTTTCAAAATATACTGTATCTTATCATGCTGTAACAGGTAGATATGGTGGCCTTTACTTACTGGTTAAATAAGGTTTGTAACTTTAGTTCTAGCAACAGTAGTGAAACAAATGAAATATATGTAATGCATGTTCACATTACAAATTCAAACTTGTTACAGAGTAGACTAAGGAGCAACATAATTTCAGTTGTTGTGATTAAGTTTGAGAGACATTCTCGCCTCGTTAATTTTTATGCAAAATTTGGTCCATAACTTTTCAATGTATTAGGATCAGATCTAGCTCTCTTATGAACAGGTGCAATGTCAACTAATTTGACACCCGTAATAGATACGTTTCACAGAAAAACCTACACAAGTATGGGGGTGGAACTTCTATACAAGCAATAGGCAACAGGATATTTTTTTTTGGGGGGGGGGGAAGGACATTGATCACTTTTAGACCACTAAACAATCAATTTTCTCAAGATAGTAGGTATTTCAGGAATATCAGTGGCCTGAAATATGCAAAGTTGATATAACCAGAGGAAGAATCAGCAGCTCACTGCATGGCATGTTGTTGTGCAAAATGATTTCTTTGTAAAGAAGATATTGATGGTGTTAACTAAGCCATACATAGAAATATATGTAGACAAAACATAATCACCTTCCATGTTGACAACTCTACATGCTGAAAGGACTAAACAGACTGCTGGGTTATTGAGTTCTAATACTGATTTCTTTTTATTGTCTGCACCCATAGTTTCTCTTCCTCCCAGAATGAATAAAATTGTGAAACACTCAGTACTTCTGTACTCTTTATTCAGGTTTTTCCACTCATTTTCATACAAGGAGTTTAACTCTTAAATTGTCAGTAGTTAAAGGAGCATGCGTGCCGAAAACAAAATGTAACTCTTTCTCATAGAACAGAATATTGTTTCCAAATCAGAGGTGGGCACACTGTATCCATGAGGGAATTATCAATACCAGAGATTAATTTTTAGTGTGATCACACCTGTGCATTCTTCAAAATGTTGAATCCCACCAGCCTTCTAAACTTTCCACTGCCCTCTAAGTGTACATGCTGGCCATGGGGAAAATAATACTGTACAAATGTATGGATGGGATCTGTTGGAATGGTCACTGAATCATGCTGGTTCGAGTATCCCTAGTTGATTATGCCCCTGGAGTTATCACTTTGACCGTAATTTGATTTTTCTTTTGTTCTGTTATTATTTAAGGTTAAGCAACTGTATCATCAACAGTGGTTGTTGATGTTTGTTGCATTTATTACTTAAATGTTTATAGATCCATTCACCTCCCTCAAAGAAAAGTGTGATACTGCTATTTGTAGAAAAATGTTAATTGTTCAAAACCAGAATTAACCACTGGTAGTAAATCAATCGGTAAATTAAATATTTGCTGAATTAGTCTGAAAGTTAAGTTATTGCATTCAGTAGAAATCCCCAGGGCCCAGCCAGCTAGGAGAATTAAAACATAATTACAGTCTGGCAATGTAGGCTCCAGTGTAGTGTGTACACCTGTAGGTGTTGTTCATGACCTAACCCATTGCTTGCCTTCTTTTTACTCAGTTACAATGGTCATCAAGGTGGAAGATCAAATGGAAGATCTTCCCAAGAAAGAAAACTCTCCAGCAACAGGTACTAAAAAGTCTTCATAATCACTACTGGTTGTGACATTTCTTGCATGAGGAAATACAAACCTTAAATATAGAAAGATTGTCATGACTACGTACAAGTGTATATCCACCATGTATATGCAATATGTGTATATGTCACTGTGACTGTTAGTTGTGCTGTCTAATTCTTAGTGCCAAGAACTAACTCTAGGCCACTGAAGATGAGATATTCTGAGTTTTAATGTTTTGTTGTCTGAAACTCACTCAGTTTTCAGCTCCTTGCATGACAGAACAGACAGACTTTTCCACAAAGAGATCTCTCCTGTGTTACCTCAATGACAATGTTTAGAATGTTCAGGACCTTAGAACATTGTTGGAGGTGTCATCCAGCCTATGAAATGGTTGCTGTTTTCTGAGGGAAATTACATACAGCCTTCTACCCATCTTTTAAAAGGATGGTTATACCTATAGTGTATGGCATTATGGTCAGCCCAGCTCATTAAGAAAGTCCTCTTGTAAGTTTATATCAACCAGAGGGTTGATAATTGCTACTTCATATATAGCAGTAATTGCTACAATCAATGCCTCCGGGCCTTAATTGTCCCTAGTTGTTCACTGACCATGCAGTCGGGACTTCATTATGACATTGGGTGTATTCAATATCCCCTGTTTTGAGCTACAAGTAAGGCTCAGGTAGTTGATTCCATAAGCATGGGGGTGGGGGGGGGGAGTAGGAGATCATAATGGGCGAATGTAAATGTTATTTGTGAATGTTTCTGTGCTTTTACTTAGGGGGGCAATGTCAGTCTCTGTAAAGTAACCTTTGGAGGGATTTGTGTGAAAAGACAGAGACAAATATTTTACTGCGCTTTTATCAAAGATGATCGTTGCTTTATGAATGATAGCCTAACTCTACAGTGGCTTGTGGTACTGTAAGTTATTTTTTTTTTTTGTGGTACAGTGAGAAAAACTGGCCCATAAAAAAGTGCACCTTTGAGCTGACTGCACAGCTCATCTTCATTCCCGTTTTGTAGGTAATCCCAACTCATTAGCAGCTCCGTAGTTTCACAAACGATAAGAATTTTTCACTGAATATACGTATTGAACGAGGTTTCCATAATCAATTTTGCATCTTAAACCATTGCTAGGAACATGAGATGTGCAAAAAAGGGAAAACAGCATTCGTTGTTCCTTTGTCACACATTTTCAGTTGCAGAACCCCCGACTTTCAAAGCGGTAGTTTACAGCTACTGGAACTTCTACTGGTCAAATCCTCTCGTTTAATCAGCAGAACAGAAAGAAATTATAGCATTTTCTTTTTGTTGGTTGAGAATTCCTTAAAGGCTTTACAAAAGAAAACTAACCTTTTTAATCACTCTAATGTAATCAATGACCAGCAGATTGGTAAAAATTTATATTTGGTGACCATGCACCTGGCATATGAAGTTAATTGGAGGTTCTTGCTGGTCAGGAAGCTTGATCGTCACTGATAAATCTCTGCAAATGCCGTAAAGGAAGCTCTGATTACCCAAGATGTTCTGAATTTTCCTGCCTCTTCCAGAATCTCATTGTTTCCAGGGACAGCACCAGCAAGATGAAAACCAGTGCACAGAACCAGATCAGAGCTACTCAGAGAATGGAGCCAATGGGGATGAAGCTAATGAGGATAGAGCCAATGAGGATGGTGCCAATGAGGTGACCACTCAGAATCAAGTACATATTGGAGAACACCCCTGTGGACACGGTCATTCTGAGGAAGCATTAACACGAACAGAGCAGTCGAATGATCTTGATGAAAAAGGTACAAGTGACAAGTCTTACCCTTGTAGCTACTGCAACAAAATATGCAGACGTAGACGTGAATTGGAAGAGCATGAACGTATACACACGGGAGAGAAACCCTTTTCGTGCCATTACTGTCAGAAAGCATTTGCACGGCTATCTTGTCTGAATCGTCATGAAGGCACACATACAGCAGAACAGCCTTACTCTTGTGGCTACTGTAAGAAATCATTTGCACAGAAAGGACAGTTAACTGATCATGAAGAAACACATACAAAAGACAAGACTCATTCTTGCAACCACTGCGAGAAAACATTTACACGTATCGATCATTTGGAAAATCATGAACGAACTCACACCGGAGAGAGGCCTTTTCGGTGCGGCTTCTGTGGGAAAGGATTTACACAGAGAGGGAGTTTGTCGTATCATGAACGAATACATTCAGGAGTGAAGCCTATACTCTTGTGGCTACTGTGAGAGAGCGTTTGTACGTAGAGATCAATTGAAAGAGCATAGACGAACTCACACTGGGGAGAAGCCATTTCAGTGTGATTACTGTGGGAAAGCATTTTCAGTGAGATATCGTTTGAAATTACACGAGCGAGTTCACACTGGGGAGAAGCCTCATTCTTGTAACCACTGTGAGAAAGCATATACACGAAAGGTAAGTTTGGCAAAGCACGAGAAAACCCACACCAGAGAAAAGACTTTTCAGTGTGATTACTGCAAGGAGACATTTAAAGAGAAGAAGAGTTTGAGATCTCATGAGAAAGAACATCATGCTTGTAGCTACTGTGGTAAAGCATTTACACAAAGAGGGCATTTGAAACTTCATCAAAGATTACATACAGGTGAGAAGCCATTTTCTTGCAGCTATTGTGAGAAAACATTCACATATAAACATTATTTGAAACTGCATGAACGAACACACACAGGAGAGAAACCTTTTCAGTGCCACCACTGTGGGAGAACATTTGCAAGGAAAGATCTGTTGAATTCACATGTCAAGGTACATACGGGAGAGAAACCGTTTCAGTGCCACCACTGTGGGAAAGCGTTTGCAATCAGAAAAAGACTGAAAAGACATGAAATGATACACACAGGGGAGAAACCTTTCCAGTGCAATCACTGCAGGAAAGCATTTCCATTGATATATGAATTGAAAAGACATGAAATAATACACACACGAGAGATGCCATATTCTTGTAGCTACTGTAAGAAAGAATTTGCTCAAAAAAAGAATTTAGCAAAGCATGAACAAACTCACATTGGAGCAAGACCTTTTATTGTGTGATTATTGTGGGAAAGCATTTACACATAGAGGGAGGTTAAAATTGCATCAAAAAACACATCTAGTAAAGAGACCCTATTCTTGTAGCTACTGTAAGAAAGCATTTACACTAGATCATCAGTTAAAAAATCATGAACTAACACACACCCAGGAGAACTCTTCTCATTGCCATGCCAGTCACGACGGGCAAGTATCGTTGCAAAAATTGGATGGGGAACAACATGCAAAAACCCAAACAGGAGAGAAACCTTATTCTTGCAGCTACTGTGAGAGAGTGTTTGCACAAAAACGGAATTTGGCAAAGCATGAACAAACTCACAGCGGAACAAAGCCTTTTGTGTGCGATCACTGTGGGAAAGCATTTTCACATAGAGAGAGTTTGAAACTTCATCAAAAAGCACATCTAGGAGAGAAGCATTTTTCCTGTCACTTCTGTAAGAAAACATTTGCACAGAAATATCCTTTGAAAAGGCATGAACGAACGCATACCGGAGAAAAGCCTTTCCTGTGCGATCACTGTGGGAAAGCATTTAAACAAAGAGGAGAATTGACAATTCATGAAAGAACACATACAGGAGAGAAGCCTTTTTCTTGTTCCTACTGTGAGAAAGCATTTACAAAGAAAAGGAGTTTGAGATATCACGAAAGAACACACACAGGAGAGAAGCCTTATTCTTGTAGCTATTGTAAAAGAGCATTCACACATAAGCATCAAGTAAAAGTTCATGAACGAACACACACGGGAGAGAAGCCTTTTCAGTGCCAATACTGTGTGAAAACATTTGCATTCAAGTCTGGTCTGAAATGTCATGAACAAAGGCATACAGGGGAGAAACCTCATGCTTGCACCTACTGCGAAAAAACATTCATACGTAAAGATCGTTTGGAAGAGCATGAGCGAACGCACACAGGAGAGAAACCTTTACAATGCAACGACTGTGGCAAAACATTTTCCCATAAAGAGACTCTGAAACGACATGTGAAAAGTCATACAGGAGAGAAACGAAATTCTTTTATTGAAGTGAGTAAAAAATGAACAAATACATACTGGAGAGAGGCATTATGTTCCAGCAACAGAGATTTGAAGATGGGTTACAGCGAAAGCACGTAGGACATGTAGGCTAACATGAATGTAGCCTACATGAATGTAGCATATTACAAGAAAAGATGTGTTCATGATTGTCACTTAATGTAACACAGCCTGATAGAATACACATGAAGCCTCTGC
This sequence comes from Stichopus chloronotus, assembly GCA_021234535.1. Classification (NCBI taxonomy): domain Eukaryota; kingdom Metazoa; phylum Echinodermata; class Holothuroidea; order Aspidochirotida; family Stichopodidae; genus Stichopus; species Stichopus chloronotus. The sequence goes on from CM037839.1 coordinate 12,797,142, forward strand.
ATGGTGTGATTGAGAAGAGCAAAGTTTATTTGGAAAAGAGATGTCCAGCATGGTTTATATGATTAACCTTTAACTTTCAAATTGGCTGCCTTGGTGCATTTTGGAATCTGGGACCAGGTGCTGATGTTGTCTAACAGGTTCACTGTGTTGATATTACGTTTGTGGTGATTTTTGAAGGGTATAAACACCTGACCATGCTTATAATTACCCTAGTTAGTCAAGTTTTCCATCCAATAGTTATGATTTTGTTACCCCTACCTGTACTGGTTGTGTGCATGTGAATAAGTACCAGTATGAAAAGTGTCTGGTCACGAATTTTCAAAAACCAAATTAAATCATTAATTACTCACTTGTTGATGTTCCATTGTATGTGAAGCATTGGTGCCCTCTTAGTCTGACCAGTTGTTATTAGTATGTTACGGAAACTTGACAGGTTTAGAAAAATTTAGTGAATTCCACAAATCAATTCAATGAGCCTCTTTAATCTAGTGATCAACAGCTGATTGTCTGCCGTTATGACTTTTTTACACCTAAGTTCACTTATAAAAACAACAAAAGAACTGATTTAGCTTTCATGGTGAAAGTAATATTTTGGCAGCACTTAAACTTGTTGGAGAATCCATTGTGCATATATTTGGCTTTTTTTTTTTGAGGCAGCTGCCTCAAAAAGTAGAGGGGCTAAAATTAAGTCAGGAATTACAATTCTTATGTTCTCAGGTAAGAAGTTCATAGGAGTCACTGGAACTAACATGAACAGCCTTTCAGTGTAGTGATAAAAGATGTCTTTAATGCATTTCTTGTTTTTTTTCTCCTCTATTTATTTAAACAGGATGACTAAAAAAACATCTTCAAACTTTTACATCTTTGTGTCAGTTTCACATAAAAACTTTTTTCAATTGTCAAATTTCCTACAATTACATTTCGTTTTCAATGCTAAGAGGTCGTGACTTAACAAGAAACAATAAAAGGAACATTCTGTTTCACAGTTGTTTATTATCTTGCTTTCTTTACTGTGTTTACAATTAGGGGTTGGTGCACAGTGAATCTTTTTTTGATTTTCCAAAGTCCTAAAAGTTTGAAACCAATAGCTATGTACTTCAACCTAAAAAAATGGAAGTCATTAAATGAAAAGTTGATGACGTCTCTAAATTCATACAACCATGCCAAACTAATTACAAGTACAGCCAAATTTGCTGATGATACCAAATTATATTTGGAATATTACTCCCAATGATGACGTCAAGGAGGCACAAGTTTATGTTTTAGGTGGTATCGCAACATTATTCAATAAAACCAGAAATGCAAATTAGCAGTAATAATACCGTGTGTCAGCCAGGGCATCTGGAAGAAAAAAGTATTGATGAGATCAGCCTGGCTTTTGTTCTTGTAGAAAAAAAAAAAAAAACCTTGATGCAGAACTGAAAACATTCTTTCGCATCAAAGGGAGGGACTGGGGAGGACTGAGTGAGCAAAGAGTCAAATTGAGGGGTAAGCAGTAATAGAACATGGCAAACGTAGAACCGCAACCGGTTTGCGTATAGCTTGCATAGAAAATTATTGGATTAAAATGCCTTTCAGACTGGAGGAAATGATACTTTCTATAGTAACAACTACCGCCTTGTAAATTTCAGCTAAGTTGACGTGTATTTTGCAGAGACTTTTTTTTAATGAAAGCGTCTTCCAGCTTTCAGGAAATGGTATTTTCTACTTTCCCTGGCCTTGTAAATTTCATCTTAGTTTGTCATGGGAGAGGGAGACCGAAGGAGACAAAGTTTTGAAGTTGGGGAGCAAGTTTTCGTGACACAGTGATTGACTCATATTGTATAGAAAAAAAATTGGGGTTCATTGAGTGAATGTCTTTTATTTTATGACGAGCTTGAAACCATTGCACACCAAACTTCTAATTAGCCTCATAAATCGTGTATCTATCGCTACAGCTACTGAAAATGTGAGAAGTTTAACAACATGGTTTGCCTAATACCCTACTGGTAAATAGTGTCTTGTCACAAAGGGCGATCGTGATCCATGGTTGGTTACCCTATCGTCGTTCAGAATTTCTTAGTTTGACCTCCATCAACATATGAACAATACTGAACAGATGTGACAAAATATGAAGTTTATGCACCAACTCAGTCAGCTCCTCTATGATAAAAATGACTTTCAGATTGCAACAAATTTGTCATGTCCCTCTGATCTATGAATCTCAGATAATGAAACCTATCCTTTATATTTTAGAAGTGATTAAATGAGATGATACAAACTTTGGGGTATGAAGAAAATAAAAACTTACTTTCTAAAAGTACCCTAAATTTCTAAAAAAAGAAACACTACACCAGTTTATTATTAAAGGGAATTTCTTGTCACAGAATGGTGCAGTATCTAACCTCACAAGAAGAGGCCACGGGCTGATCAGATGAAACACATAAAATCGTACTTACTTGGTAATGATACCTTGTCTATTTGTAGCTTTTTTTTCAGTGTATTGAATAATGGTTACACCAGAGGCCATTGTCTTTAAACTCTAAAAGATGCACAGAACAATGAATATACGTCATTACTAGGTCTTTCGTCAAAAGGGTGGTGCATGAATAGCATGGTCAGTATGTGAGAGCTACATTAAGATAAGATAAGATCAACTTTATTGAACCCCACAGGGGTAACTGAGTGCTCGCAAAAAAAAATCAAAAACATCAAGCAGCAAAAACATATAAAACAGAAAACATTGCACAAGTACAAATTACAAAGTAAGAAAACAGAAAAATATACACAGAAAAAAGACATCAAAACACTAAAAATACAAGGCAATAGAAAGAAATAAGACAAAGGGAAAAAAGGGTCAAAAAGGTCCCAATGGCAAGCTTTAAGAACGTTTAAAATTCAAATTGTGAAGTTTAATACATTGTGGTATAAATGATGAGGGATGTCAATTAGAAAATGCCAGGAGCATGCCATTATAACCAAAGGCACCGTATACCGTAAGCCTACACCTGCTGAGTCCTGCTTTATACATTTTATCACATTGTTACATGTATTATAGGCTTTTAGTCAAGACTCGACTGCTTACATGTCCACCTTGTCCACAGAATTTCCATAATGTGCTAAACTCACCTCTCGAGAAAACCCTTTCTGCATGGTAGAACATGACGTGATATCGAGACGTACCATCATGGTTAGGGATTGTTCCTTCGATGAAACCTTATCATGGATGATATCATGTGAAGATTGGCTGTTCATGTCTCCACCATACACGTGACATATGTATCGCTGTGTAGTTATTTTCTTTGGTACTGTAACATTAATTAACAGTTTGCCTACACTTCATACATGACGTCTCAGCTTCCTCAGCCTTGCATTGACTGATTACAGCAATACGGCTGAATTGAAAAGTGTGACTGTAGGATGAACCTTTTTCGTCTCACACATCTCTTCACTGATGCAAATCCAAAAAATTTTTCAATACTTTACAGGCGTTAGGATTTTTTTTTTTTGAGTTGAGAGCAATGATGACTAGTCAAACTGATTTTCAAAGTGCCGACAGGACGGTGGAGGGGGATTGGGGGCTCAGATGTGCAGAGCTAAAGTATATTACCCCCCTCCCCCTTAAAATTTGACACATTCGTCGAGAATAACTGAAGAAGAATGCCTAACTGAAACTGGAAATAAGATCCCCATTTAAAGACTGGGTAAATACAGCTTAGAGCACTCAGAAAAAAGCCGTTTCCGGCCATCTGAGAGACTTGAAACCAAAACTTTTTTTGTACACTTAGCACTAACCGATGTAGCGCCTCACTCAGATAGTTCTGCCCCTCGCGCTCAAGTCCCCTCCCCCCCACACACACCCACCCACCCACCAAGAAATCCTCAGTTGCTTCCTTTTCTTCCACCTTGATACCCACATACATGCAGCTCTTCATATTTTTAGATTTTTCGGTTGGCTTGGAGTCGGTGTGGTGGCCGCAGTCGCTACTAAAAGAAGAACCTAACTGAAGATATAAGCTATTTTGGGTTTACATTCAATTATTAAAGTTCCGAAGTTGTTACAGAAGCTGATATTAGGATAAGTTTAATCTGCACAATTTATTTGTTTTATTTATATGTTTTCTTTTTTTATTTATGCTCTATTTTTAAGCATAGCCTCAGTTCAACCTGATTTACCGAAGCCACAAATGTGTACCGATAGGCTTCAAAGTGCCAATTCTAGACAATTAAAAAAGGAATCATTTTCGTGTTTGACAAATATCTGTGACTAACTGTCGGTCGTTTCTGGCTCTCCGGTATTATATATTACAAATGTCCTCAAAATGGAGACAGCCTTTGTCCAATCAATAATTTATCACCTCGGAGTGGTTAAGTCTTGAGGCTGCTGTCTTTATCGACACCGAAAGTGAAGAGTCTGGTGTTATTTTTTTTAGCACTGCTCAAACTATTTTTTTGAACAGATTTTTTATACTTTTTTTTAATAACACCATGCTCGTTCTCACACCTGTGAGTTAGTAGGATTTGGAAACCGACCGTATTTTTATATTTCAGGGTTGTTCGTTGATACAAAACTTGTTGGACTAAAAACTCGTTTTTTCCGGACTGGAAACGCTTATTTTATTTTCGGACTGAAAACGTGTCGGAAGGAAGACTTGTGCCCTGATTTAGTAGGATTTAGAACTTATCAGACAATTCATATTTTCAAATAGTTTTTTTTTTAAACTCACTGTAATATGGCCATTGATTTCACATAAGAATATGGTCACCCTCACTTTAAATAAACTTTAACTTTGGTAAAAGGCAACAAAAATGAAAACGGCATCACTCATCCTATAGGTTTTCATTGCTTGACTCGTGTAATCCTTAAGCCCACAATGTAACAGTTACCACAGTGGTTTAAGCTGTTCACTCTCAAAGAGAAATATGGGCGTTTAGAATACATCAAAAAGGCATACAAAGAAAATAGCTTTGATCATTGTTAACCCATTCAGTCTCATCAATGAAGATCTGCTAAAGCTTCATTTCCTCAAACCATTATGCAAGTGATGAACTACTGAGGATTCATCCTTTGAATTTTTCAAAAGTTTGAAGTCAAATTGTTGTTGAGAAAGAAATAACTGAATATCTATCTGTGAGAAATTTATTTCTTGAAAAGAAGGCCGCTCTCGTTTCCTATTTTTAATAATCTATCATTCTCTTTCCACTGACACTGGTTTCAAAAGCATGACTGCTTTCTGTAAAACAAGCACCTTATTTCCCTTTAAACGCTTCTTCGTAAGGAACCCCCCCCCCCCCCCCTCGCCTCGTGATAACTGAGTTTCACAAACCGGTTATTATTTCTGCAATATGATTGCACTGAAAAGTTATTCTACTAAAACGCGACTTGATTATAGAAAGGTAGAATTTCTCTCAATTCATTTTGTCATCACAGCAACAGATGACCTATCTTTGCGGTACATCAATATTGAACCTTTATTGTCATCCCATACATGACAATCGCAAGCGAATAAAAAAGAATCCATTTATAGAACCAAAAGCCCAGGATGTTCTTTCAAACGGTAAACGTTACTTGAAGAAGAAGCAGAACTAAAGAGAAAAAAATCAGTATTCCAAACCGACAATATATAATAAAATAATAGGTGTAAACAAGCGTGGATTGAGACAAAGGATAGGAAGATCTTGAATACTTGGCATAGATGGTTTAAGTGAATCAATAACAAAATACAATAGGACTTTCCCCCAGTTTGTTGAATATAGACTTTTATTTTCTGTTGATTTGTTCATTGTATATGCAATGACAATAAGCAGTGTCGTTTGAACCTGTACCGTACTATTTTACTAATATTACCGCCTGTAAAATATCCAAAAATAATAGTAACCAATTTGCTTGTCATTTCAAAACTTTTGTTTTCTTTCAGTCAGTTTTGTAAGCTTTTTCGTGTACTTTTAAGATTCTATTTTGAAGGAATAACCACTGTAGATCAATTCACTATTGAATCAACTAGAATGAAAACCTGCGTCTCGGTTGATGACCGAACTCGGTATCTGTTCACTTGCAATTATCTACCAAGTTATCGCTGCTCGATTTTGACGATTACTGGTAATCGGTCGATGTCAAAAGCTTTATACCATAAAAGCTGCATCTATGTAAAATGTAACCCACGTATTAAAGCCTAGTTGACGAGAAAATGCAAACAATCCTACACCCACGAAAACGAAAACGGCAGTGCTCAAGTCGCAATCAATGGGACCGTGTAAATGTCCAGCAGACATGTGTAGTAAAGAATGGTCGTGGTAACAAGGTAGTCAAATACCTTCAAGTTAAATTCATGTAAATGTCAACGCTGAAGTGTATTTTACATGGTTTGAATCAGAGATAGTGCAGCTAGTGCATTTTTAGTGGTGGCCTGCAAATGTACCCATCACTTAACGGTCCCTGGTGCATAAGGACGAAGCCCAAGGCTGTTTCTAGCCCTTCGACTTTAACATGTTTTATAATGTACGTCTCTAACTTGAGCTCCGTAGAGAGTCTCAATAATGGGACTTTTTTTTGTATCTGGTTGTTTTACCAACAATTAATTTCGCGTTCATCCGTCATGGGAAGTAAAATCACGGAATGATTTGTGATGGACCCTTCACAAGTTACGGCAAAAATGTCCGTATTTTAGGAAATTTATCATTTTCATGTGTTTATGCCGCCTAATTTGTGATGGGTGGTACTGCTTCATCTACCCCCGAGTGGTGGGCGGGGCATTCTGAGTAACGGACTGTACTGCCCACCGCCACCTACCGTAGCTACTACCCTAGACTGTATCAGCCAGCATTGGCCTCTGTGGAAAAGGGGGTTTTCTTCGACGCCTTGTTTGATTAATGTCAATCAAGTGTACGTGAAGTGGCGTGGCCATAGTATCCGAGTATCGAGTATGCAGACATCATGATAAATTTGCCCACGTACTTCACGATATCATTTTGCACGTCAGAACTGGATGTATTTTTTGGTCAATCTGTTTGCTTTACATTAACTGAAAGTGAAGCAGACCTACTAACTGTATATTCAGATGGAAAGAAACTAACAAAAATTTGTTAGCTATCAGCTTCATAGGCTAATACACTGATCGGCCATACCTTCCAAACTGGTGCTAACGTTTCAAGAGTCGAAAGAAAATGACCCTTTTCAGCCTGTTGTTCAAAAACGACAGGCAGAAAAAAAAAAGTAAGCTAGAAATAGGAATAAATGCTCGATGAAAAATTGATATTTTACCTTTTATTGTACAATAAAATTAGGTAAAGACAATGTAGTTGACAGTAGTTGATAAAGTATTTAGATATTTAGTGCAGAAAAGCTGTCATGACCTAAAGAAAATGTTTAATAAATACTAAATAAATCATCAAATTAATGTAGTGATTTTCAAAACACCAGGCGAACACAAGCAGAGATTTGAATTTTGTAAAGCAATGTTCACCCCAGGCGAAGTTTTAATATTATTTATCTCTAACCGAAGCTATCCAGCCACACGCAACTTAAGGGAAATAGGACGTTTGTTTAACAGAAAACAACAATATATATAAAACCAATGTTTGTGGACGAAGAATGATAGAGTATTCAAAATAAGGAAGGACAAGTAGTCTTCTTTTCAAGAAATAAATTTCCCACAGATAGAAATTCAGTTATTTGTTGCTCAACACTAATTTGTTCACCCAAACTTTTCAAAATTCAAATGATGCATTTCCGTCACTGATCACATGCATAATCCCTTTGAGGAGATGAAGCTTTGGCAGATGATTATTGTTTTTTGCATGGTTTAACAATGACTAAAGCTATTTCATTTGTACGTCATGTTGGTGTATTGTAAACGCCCTATTTCCCTTTAAGCCCTTCTATATACTCTCCCTACTACAACCATGGAACTATCCAGTTGTAATAACTGTATGATGCAGCCAACTCATCAAAGGCGAAATTTTCGTCATCATATATAGGAATACCGCACATGCGCATTGTGGTTTTGTGATTGAGACGATGTATTTGCATAGCAGCTAGTACTTCCAAAGTGCTGAACAGTATAAGCAACTAAAGCTGACAGTGAGTTGTCGTATGTGATCAGTTCAGTCTTGATGTTTGACGTGGAACGTTCATCGCTATGATGGGCTAATTTTGTACGTTTTTTTTTTTTTTTTTTTGCGTATACTTTATGTGTTTGAGTGGGTGATTTGATCCACACCTACGGGACGATTTCTTTGATTCGTCCATATTTTCATTGTTATTTTTGTTACATCAAAGACAACTGCCGTCAAAGACTTCTGAGTTATTGCAATATTTGTCAGAGTGGATTGATCAATCGCCAGACAAATCATGGTTTTATCATATTCAGGATTCGTCTGACTTTTTTGCTTTCAATATTTTCCCTTTTTGCGCATGTTAACTTGTCACAATCTCACCAGTTCATATTCTTACCGTACATTGTGAGGCACCGATGGCTGATAAATCCTGATAGATATGGGTATCAAACGTCTGCTTCATCTCGTGGTAGTCATCTTTGGTTTGGACTCTGTTGTTTTTGCGAGGGGTAAGTTCTCAGTTTAGATTTTTAAGATTTTGATGTTACCCTCCTGCTTCGAGATTCAATATTTCTAATGTTCAATGTATCTACTTATTTTTGGTTGGGCTTAATTAAACAATTGCTAAATGGCTGTGGATGATTACAACTTAAAAAGAAAATAAACTAAGCGTTCAGTTCGATCTCACACTGAAAAAACAACAACTATCACTGTTAATTTCTGCTCTGTTTGTAGACCTCTGTGACTTTGATGTCGAGTTTCCACACGGCCCTCCCAGACATCGTGATGGGTCACAAATGGGTATGATGTTTGAGCTAATTACTAAATGTAGGCCTACATAATTGACTGTCTTTCTTCATCACATCTATCTCTTACCCCTTGACTCCGATAAAGTCTTGCTATGTTCTACTGAAGTCAATGTGAAGTGAGGGGCAAGTTATAACACTGGCAGATTAGGCTTACAATTGTCTGAAAATGAAAAAGAAATCCTCAGACTCTCCATTTACATGTATAGATCTACCAGAAAATGTGCATGAAAATTTACTGTTGAATTGTGAAATAATAAGGATAAGGAGAAAATAGGCGAAAATGCAAAGTTTCACACTTACACGCATGCACACACACACGCACATAAAATGACAATGAGTCTGCTACATGACTCGAAAATATAGCTTTCTGAACTGACATTACTACCATTCTACCATTGCTCTTTACAAACATTAAAGGGCTATAGGTCGCAACCTTACTTCCAGGCCGTCCTCGTGTGAAACCTGCATATGGCACGGATGACGTAACTCAATGATCACGATTTGACTGTGTTTGTTCGTTATCCACTAATACACCCACTGTAACAAGGCTAGATCAAAATATATGACATGTGCCATTATACGGTGGTGAACAACACAAGCATAAGGTACGGTGTAGCGAATCATACAGCTACTGTAAGCTTGAAATGGACAACTGGCTTCAAGCTGCTTTCCCCCAAATGATCTCCACTAATATGGCTGGATATCTTTAGGTGACAATCATGACGAATGAGGTCGATTTGGTGACGTAAATTGAATGTTCCCAACAGGTTCACAGAGATGAAGAGCAGCCGTAGTAAGATATGTTCTTTCCGAACAGAGTGTGGCAATTCAATCTGACATTCACTGATTTGTATACCTATATCTATGTATCTGTAAATATTTCTATAGCTAAAGATATATGCACCAAAAGTTGGACGGCAGAGCAGCCGTCAAAACGGCTGTAACTCGTAGATCTAAACAAAATCGTTGATGCCGTGTATCCCCTATCCTCCTTCTAGGAAAGAATTGAACACTATGTACACTTTGTGTCAGTGGCAGAGCCAGCAGTTTCAGTCAGAGGGGGCGAAAAATGGCTTTTAGGAGCGCTGTCTCATAGAAATACCCACTGCTCCTTAAAGACATGGGGGAGTGGGGTGAGTCCTGGCAGGGTTATTAGGGTTCCTACCCAGAGAGGGTTGTTATTTTATGCATTTCACCTCCACCTTGTGGGCCTATCAGAGTGCATGCAAGTTAGTCAAACAGTGATACATAATATGAACTTATCCAGAGAAAACCAACATGTATAAAATTTGTATTCGTTATCATGTCTCCCAGAGGATCAGTAAGGTCGTACATTTTGAGACAAGATGGCGTCGAATAACCAGTCGTCACAACCAGCTCTATATAAGAACCCATAAGGATTTTCTAAGCGGAGCGGCACGTGCACTGTCGGTTGGCGCGGAGCGTGCAAGAAAAGTTTGAGTTCTCAAAGTCCCTAGATGGCCGGAAACGGTACTTCCTGGGTGTGTTATAAGCTGCATAACCCCAGTCTTGAAACAGGGATCTCCATGTTCGCAATTTCTCAAAGTAAATGCATGAACACAAAAGTAAATCTTTGAGAATGTTAATGCGTTGAGATGATGAATGAGTCAAATGATGCATCCTCTTTCATATATTTCTTGCATCACTTGGCAAATATTTGGATGGTGATGAACATATCTTTAGTCCCACGCCGTTTTTTTCATTGGGCAGTGGAGTCACGTGACAGTGATTGTTTGGAGGGTCTCAAGAGTGCACTGCTATGGATGTAGCTAGATGTGTTTTCTTACTAAGCCTAGTAGGACGTGGATGAGGGGCTATCGACGAGCGTGATACAGTGTGATATTGATATGGAAATACAGTATGCCCCCGTTGCATTGACGCAGCCACAATTTTTGGTCAAGGTTGAACTGAGTCTGATAATTGTTTGAAGACTATTTGAAGAGGGACGCTGGCATCGTTTGAAGCGAACCAGAAAAAAAAAAAAAAATAACCCACGACCCCTAAATTGCCGCTGGAAATCGCCCTTCCCAAGCTCAGAAAGCAAGCTCCCACCCGTAAATTGTCAATATTTTCTCAATTGGATGAAAAGTTAATCTCATTTGGGAGTTTTCCGATAAAAAAATTGTGATAAAAATTTGGACATTTCATGATGAATAGTGCATTTGCTTGAATTGCAAGGCAGAAAATTGGCAACAATTTTCTGGATGTGGAAGGCGCTAGAGGACTCAGATTTGAATTTTCTTTACCTTCTCTTTATTTTTTTCTCTTTCTCTCTTTTTTTTTTGTATTTACATTATCTATTTCGTAAAAATCTGAAAAGGGCGCTGGTAACTCCATTTGAGTCGCTCAGGTGAGCGACTCCACCGACCATATGTTAACTCCGCCACTGGTTTGTGTTCTTTAGGGTTATATTTCCTAACAAATACCTGGGGACACTACAAGGATGTTTAATCTATTTTTTCATTGAACAGCTTTTTGTCCAACAAGTTTTCTACACTAATAATAATATCGAACTTATATGTAATTACAAAATGTAGTTTCAAACGTAAAGTTTCATTTGTTTTGTACTATTATACTTTATGTTTAAGTGACAGAAACTAATTGCCCAGCTAAATTTATTTTGGATACATGTAAATGCGAGGGGACGTGTGCTGACCCAAACTGCGTGGAGACATGCAGCGGCAAGTTGACTTGTGTATGCCCTGACGGTTACCTTATGTTGGCTGGTGACTGTGTGCCACAAACAGACTGCGGATGTTATACGCGTGATGAACAAACAGGGGACGACACGGTTGTACCGGTAAAGATGCTTTCTCTGTCTTTTTGCACGCTTCATGGTTCCTGCAACTTGGTTTATAGCAGACATTTTCGGGCACATGAAGAATTGCGATTGTATTCCACAATGCGAATAACCTGAACCGATTAAAAGTTACATGAATTTCTTTGACAAACATTTGGCGAATTTTGTGCATGTTTATTAAGTTACCAGCTTTTGGACACTTAACAGAATTTTTTTTTTGTATTGATATTTTTATTCGTTATGAGGTGGATTGCTATGTATCAACACAGAGCAGTGTAGCCCTGTAACGCAAGAGGACAGTTTTTACGTATGAAATCCTCGTTCTTAACATTAACGTGAGCTAACCTCCATATTGAGAAGACGCATGTAGGCCTATTCGCAACTTAGCTACCCTATGCAAAAAAAACAAAAAAACAAAAAAAACAAAACAAAAAACAAACAAAAAACATTGTGGCACCGGAACTATCATAGCGGTAACCTTGGTTGTAGCCTATGTGTAGAAAGGAGACAACGTCGTTTCCAAATTTAACGGACCAGTGTGTATAGTCATTGGTTCACCGGACCACGTATGTTATGGTGCTCTTTCTTTGAATGATGCAGTTTAAATTTAATAGTATAAAATCATTCGTAGCCTCTCTGTCCCACATTTATATCCTTTTTCACTGGTTGTATGTTCACGTTCGGTTCACATTTACCTACAACGTATCACCGTTTTGTTATCCTTTTTGTAGATGCTTATCGATATTTTTATGTGTCTTTTTCAGTGTGTATATTCTTTTTACATATCTGTTTTAGTTATGTTTTGTGATTTATGTGACCTCCATCCCCGTTTTCAATTTGTTTTAAGTTCATGCTCAATTTTTAAGTCTCCTTGGTGTGTTTAACCTCTTTATTGATAACCTTACATTTTATATTGTATTTAACCTTTTGTATCTTTTGTAAAGGGCCTCGGGGGAGATTAGCTTTTTGAGCTAACCGAGTTTACCCTTTTGAATGATTAAATTAATAACAAAATAAACCGTCATTGTATTTATTCATGTGGTCTTGAACCTTACGTATGGGGCTAGGAGTGACCGACGGGTCTGCCATACGTGTAATGGCGGATCGTGTGCATGGACATGAATTCTGTTCATTAGGACACCTTATAAATATGACACCACCTATGTGGGTCAGCATCTAGCACCTTAAACATATACATATATAATTCCCGTACAGAGACGAGGAACTGTTATGTATGAAAATCTTAAACTGACGAAAAAGAATGACCAATGCCACTTGTCTTCTGGATTACTATTTTTCGTCAGGAAGGAGATACCTACATCCCCTCGAGGTGTGATAAGAAGTGTCTGTGCGAGAACAATAACTTAACATGTGACGCAAACTATACATGCGATCCGAATGCAGAGTGCGAAGAAAGAGACGGTCTCTTCCAATGTTATTGTCCAATAGGATTAAAGGGAGACGGTCTCCAATGCAGCTATTACCCAGACTGCACTGAAATGTTCATGGACGGGGTGACGATGAGTGGCATTTACCCGATACTGCCCGCTAATTGGACCGGGTCTCCATTTGAGGTTTACTGTAACATGTCTCACGCCGGGGGAGGCTGGACTGTACGTATTTCTAAAGATCAACATCTGTTTCATTGCAAGTCTACCTCTGGCAGGAAACGTTTTCCAGGGGTTTCATTTCATGTTGTGTATAAAACAGAAAATTGTAGGTGATGGTTTTACCGTCGAGCTACTGCGTATGGAGTTAAAACAGTGTCTTTGTGACGTGTCGCTATTGTTCAACCCCAAAGTACCCGTGAATCACATTCTCATTACCCATTTTACAAATCCATTCAGTACCTAATCTTTATAATCTGACAAATCCTTTGTCCCATTCCTGTATAAAATCCCTTTGAACTTTCTGTATCTGTTCGGACCAACAGGAGTCCAAAACTTTGATTGTATGAAAGAACGACTGTTATCACAGCCTCCGGAAATTTAAGCTAGTTTCCCCTAAAAACAATGCACAGTTCCTTAATTAGCCGTATATTTGCAGTAATATATGCGCAGTCTGCAAGTACCTCTTCATCTATAATACGAACCATAAAAAAATGGCATTTTATTCCAGCGATACCACACATATCATGATAGAAATATTTTCGAGACTATATAAACTGAGAAACGTAAGTTAATTTTTTTAATTTATAAGTTAATTTCTCATCTTTCCGAATCCTTCCCGACAACAAAATTTAGCTTATCGTAAAACTTTATCCTTACTCTATAGTTTGTCACCATATGTGGGCACAAGTGCGCATTCCCGGAGATCAACAGTGTGGCTGTACTAGCATTGCAGGTGGCAAACAGCGTGCCTACAACTGTTGCTCATCTGCCAGTAATCTTGTCTAGTACCGGTATAGCCCTTTGCACCATTTAGTGAGGGTTTTGAGCTTTGGAATGTCAAAACAAATCATTAGTTCAAAGAGTTAGGGTGCTGTTACGCCATTCGTCGTAGCTCCATGGTTTTACACTTTCAAAGTATACGGCAAAAAAGGAAGTTTTATTTAAGAAAGTATTTCAATTTGAAAGTGGGTCATTTAATCAGCATTGTTTCCCCTCTCCAAATACCCACATATCTATTTATCTCCTTTTCTTGTCTCCGTTCAAGCTTTTTCATCGACAGGTGAATGATTCACAAGACTTTTATCTCTATTGGGAAGACTACAAAAGTGGTTTTGGTAATCTGAGTGCAAGCTTCTGGCTGGGAAACGACAAACTCTACGGCCTGATCAATCAAGGAGATTATAAACTTCGAGTCGACATCTTGGGAGCAGATGAAATATATTATTACGCTGTTTACGATTCATTTCGTATAACCAACGAGAGTGACCTATACACATTGTCTCTTGGTGCCTATTCTGAAGGAGATGCAGGTATACTGAAGTATACTGTATATATATTCTGTAATTACTGTATGTATATTCTGTAATGACATATAGATATTATCACGCCAAAACTTACCTTACGACAAAGTACAAAATGCACAAAAGTAAAAGTTACACAAATTATTTTCGAATGTGCCATTATGTGATCTACCACATACACGTATATATATATATATATATATACATATATATATATATATACTCGTTTTATCATTCTACGTGATTGTTTGCTTTTGCAATTATCACATGGCTATCGCCTTTCACATTCTGTTTGTAATGTATTTTTACTGCATGTTGTAGACTCTACTAGGCTGGCTGATATTGTTTTCTGCTCTTGCTGAAGAAGGTTCCAGGGGAACCGAAAATTTCGAATAAATTTTTCATTGTTTTGTACTCTTCAAGTCAACCAGTAATGTTTTTATTTGTATACTGTCTAACCGTTTATACATACATATATATATATATATATATGAATCTATATATATGAATCTATATATTTGAATCTATATATATGAATCTATATATATGAATCTATATATATGAATCTATATATTTGAATCTATATATATGAATCTATATATATGAATCTATATATATGAATCTATATAGATATAAATAGAGAGAGAGATGGAGACAGAGGAAAAGTGCTTCTCTTATTCACAGGTGATTCATTTTCATACAACGACAACTGCCCCTTCACCACACGAGACAGTGACAACGATGACGTCGATTACAGTTATTACAGTTCCGAAAAGAATAATGTTGCCAATGACTTTCAGGCTGGTTGGTGGTTCAGACGGTGGCCTGATCCTGATTATTGTTCTCTTAATAGTCCATACGGCGCTAGAGCTAAATCCTGGACTTCTCTCCCTTACAATTACCATGCGTGGGAGCTTCTTGACACAGAAATGAAACTTCGCAGAAAGTAATTGTTTCTTTCCACCACTCCAATAAGAGATCATTTATTTCTTAACATACAGTACACCTTTTGCTTTGTAGCCATGTACCGGTACTTGTTCAATATATTTAACCACGTGATTAATTGTGAATAATTGTAAAGTGTTTTATTTCTGCATTTTTCTTGAATTTAAATTTGTGTCTGCTTATACCTTCTATTTGAATTTCTTTTTCTGCAATCGTTCTTCCCTAACCTAACATTTGATTTGTTTTTCACTTGTTCATTTTAACGGCACCAGTTTGCCCATTATGAAGTGAAGTAAATGTTTGACCACGATTTCATTGTGGTCGCTATAAAACAACTAATATGTAAAATCCGATGTCATTTTAGAATGATATGTAGATGATTGTCTTTACAGCGAAGAACTGGTATTTTGTTCGACTGCAACACGTGACATGTCCTTGGAGGATAGTGTAAATGTTACAATGGGACCGAACCAGAAAGGGTCACGTGGTGTTTAGCGGGTAGCATGGGGAGGGGGCTAGCTTGTCAAAAAAATTGCTTTTTCCCATCGAAATTTGCCTCTTTCCTCTCCTACTAATTTTTCCATCACAAAGAGTACTTTGACACCAAGCAGAGTGAATCCGCCACGGAGGAAGCTCGGAACTAAGATGATGTCCTCTTGAACTAGAAGACACTCTACAGAAATTCATACCATAGCAGAGGGGGAAGATTACCATGGAAGAAGACCTTACTTGAATTTTTAGGCTACAGTTATGTATTGCTAGAAATTACCTCAATGCTTTCTGGTGTGGTACCGATTATCTATATGCCGTCTCTGCCATTACTTGTGCTTATACTGAAAGATCAGAATCTTTACGACATTGTTTTCGCTGTGACAGAGGAAACAAAATGTTGAGGGCTAGTAGAGGTGGCGTTTGTAGGCCTACCAATATTCCAAATACTTTGCTGCGGACTCTTCACATTCGGTCATTCAAAATTAAACCCAGGCAAGGCCTACTATATTTGTCCTCAGTACAATGACAAAATGAAAATCATTGCTAAAACTATAGGAATTTCTAGAGATGCAGTTCAGTAGTAGTTCAATTTTGTGAATTCCTAAAATGTCGCGATAAGCTTCAATTTGAGTCTTTCTGTTTTGTCATTTCAAATATGCTTGTTTTATTGTTGAAAAGTTTAACATGTGAATAAATATGGTAAAGGGAAAGAAAGAGATACACACCAACTTAGTTAGTAATCCAGTAATTCTAATTTATCTGTTGTCAGTGTCTTTAGACGCATAGACTTGCCCCAAGTCTTTCAGGATTGTCCTTTCCCAACTTAGCCAGACATCTAATAGGATCTCTATGGCAGTTCTCTCCTCCTATCACGGACTGCCCCTTCACAAGGAACACACTACCGGCTTTCTACAACGAGTCATTGTGATCTTGTAACGCTGTGATACCGTCACCAGTCGGCTGCCCACGAGAGACTTGCAGCTTTTCCAACTGGTGACGTTATATTTTGCGCCCGTGGTATTCATCATAATATTCACCACTTTGTTGTAGAGAATGAAAAGCCTTTAATTTGAAAACTGACCGTCTTATCACATTTCATACAGTGCTAGCTAAAAGGAGTAGTGTTCATATTTGAGACACAGTAGTTTGATTGTTGCACACTGTCTATGATTGAACCAAATAAATCGATGTGTATACAGACACATAGACATAGGAGAGGTTGTAAAGAGATTTCGCAAATGTTTCATTTGTTTTCAAGACTTCTTGCTCTCGGAGAACGGAAAAGTTAACCGGGTTCGCCACTAACGTTAGTGCGCAAGTAGCGAGACTGTACTGTGTGCTCGTACTGTAGTAAAACGTGTGGTATACGTATACTACCAGGCCCGTAGCCCAGCCCATGTGGAGGGGTGGGTCTTTCTTCCAAGATGTGGACCTTTTTCCAAGTACGGAAGCGACTGGCGCGTGCCGTAAGCATGCAGTTGCTAGGGGTCTGGGGGCATTTCCCGGGACAATTTTGAAATCTGCAGATTTACCGCAATCTGGAGCATCTTAGAGGATTACAAAAGACCTTCTGTTGTAGACAATTTACATAAATAGTAGACACAGGGGTGTGGCCAAGAATATGTCAAGGGAGGAGTGCGAACCCGTGAAGACCATCTAAGCGGAGCGCCACACCGGTTGGCGCGGAGCGTACAAGAAAATTTTGAGTTTTACAAACCTCCAGATGGCCGGAAGTAGCCTTTCCCAAGTCTTTTCAGTTGCAAGAGCCTAGCCTTAAAATACAGATCTCATGTCTACAATTTCTCAATTACTGAGAAAACAGTTAGTCGGTGAAAAATGTTGCAATACCGCGATGAGCATTCAAAGAAACGTTTGGCTCTACAAACCACTCAGATAGTAGAAAACGTCACTTCCTGGGTGTTTTACATGCATACATACATCCTCCCAACCCTGCATTTCACCCCTACCTTGTTAGGCCTGCCGCATAAATTGAGGGAATTACTGTTTAGCGATATCGCGGGAAAAAAGCGAAAATGAGATCAAGCAGGGTCGCCCTATTCGCCCTCCTTTCCCTGGCTATGCCTATGCTCCTGGGTATTTCTGGTGTAAGTTCTTATAAAAAAAAATACCACAATATAGCCGGGGGGGGGGGGGCGGTCGCCTCTTTCGCCCCCTTCTTGGCTACGCGCCTGAGTAGACACTCTTTGGTAGTCGTGACGGTTTGAACAGGGCTTAAAACTGTACCCGACTAAAATTGAACATATTTAATCGGGACCGGCGACGGCTTACGACACAACTGAACTCTAGTCCTGGAACCGGTCACACCGCCACGACCACAGCAGACGCGGTAGGTGGTCGCCGTCACGGTAGCAGGTTGTCATGGCAGTGTGTCCCGAGCTTTGTATAATATCTAGTTCAATGATATCCACGGCCACAATGACATAATCATGCATGCCCATTTTTTAGCTTATTTTCTCATCACCTCACATAGTGTATGTATGTGGTGATGAGATATTGTGGTCAGTTTGGGCCTGTATACATTTTATGACATAAGTGGAAAGGTTTTATCTTCCTGCTAAAAGTGAATGGAAATTCGGCCTAAATATGTCCAGATGAAAAATATTTCATAGCTGACCCTTCAAACACAGGGCTGGAAAATGGACCGACCCCCACCCCCCCCCCCCTTGTTACTGGCCTGACTTCTGCTGTGCTCAACGTTCATAGCGCGAATATTTGTCTTAATGAATATCCAGCAAGAGTCATACAATACTCATCGCTGATTGGATGACAACAGCTAGTTATCTTCAAATATATTCATCCTTAATTTGGGATGAATAAAACAATTAAATAGTAAAAAAAGATGACGTCAACAGAAGCAAAAGATCAAGTCTCTGGCAAGCCACGTCATTGCGCAGTCTTTTGCGGTGTGTGTGTGCGTGGGTGTGTGGGTGCGTGCGTGTGTGTGTGTGTGTGTTAAGGACCATTGGAAAGAAGTGCTATAGTTCAGTAGTCGCACATAGCGCTGCGGGAACTGTAAGTAAGGATAGTGGTATATTCGGATGAAGTCTTGAGCGTAGGCAATAAACTTCATGAGAGGTAAGAGAGACGTGAGAACGCAGAACGTGAGAGACTTGGGGCAAGTCTATTACACGCACGGTCCAGATAAAGTCAACTCCGCATCTATTGTACGATTTCACGTGATGTGAGGCGGTGGGACTGTCGAACACTGAATGGCAAAAACAGTGGTTTTACAGTGATATCACGTTCACGATGGAAACCCAATATTGGATGGAAAACAAAACAACTCGATCCGGCCTTTTATGTGCATGGCTGCATGCTGTACCGTACGCGGTACGGTGATGTACTGCTAATGGACGACATCTCTTATACTTCTTCCGTTGCAGTAAATCTATGGAACGTTAGCTCGGGATTCTTGCCTCTCCGATTACAGCCTACGGTTGCGCATTTAAGGACCATTTGTATTGTATGACCGGTTACACTGTGAAAACTTTGAAAACATCATAATGACCACCACGAGATGTTACTGACCGAGGACGGCGGCTTGATGCTAATTGCACGAAAATTCATTCCATCCAGGATTCAATCCAATTCCAGCAAAGAACATTACAAGGTGTGCAATGACATACACAATAGAAAAGTATTAAAATGTGGAAAAACATCATTTCATGGAAAAGGAGAAAACGGGAGTATGGATATACGTATTGATCATTTTCCCCTACCAACCGGCAGTAGTACGTGGAAAAGTAAAACAACAAAACAATTCATGACGCTATGCTAAAGTGTTCAACAGACCCTCTTTCATGCCCGATTACACAAGTATTACCTATGGAAATGACACCTAATACCCCTTGCCAGGCAGCTCAAGAAAGCCTAGACGTTGGATTGACACACCTGAATTACTTTACGAGAACGATGTTTAATTGACCATGTGGATTATCACAGCATGAGGTGATAAAACTGAACTAAGGCGATGAAAATTTGCAACAAGTTGAACCCCAGAAGAACAAAGGAAGAGTGAGGTTGAAGTGAATCCCATTTTAATGTACGAGTAACGGCATCTACAAACAAAACAACACAATAACAACGAAATAATAGGGAACAATTCATGACTACATTGTAGTAGGTGAGTCGTTTGACTATATAATGAATATGCGATGTAAATAGTTGCCCTTTTCATATCGTTTTAAATTTCTTATGTTTCTGCAGCCTGTTAAATGCGGAGAAAAGGAGTTCCATAGCTTTAGGCCTGAGAAACGACATACAAAGTTCTTAGTTCTGGCAAATCTTTGATGAAAATAATTTTTACGTCTGGTATTGATACAATGTGAGGCCGGGGTTTCGAGGCGTATTAACAGTTACTAATTATGACGTCACGTGAAAATCCTGTTATAGGCATATTTACTGCACACGCGGCACCATTGACCATATTGTGTATACGCTTGCCCTTCAAAACCAAAGAGATTCGCAATCATATGCCGCTTATGAAACTCATCTGTAATGGTAGCTACCTTACTCGATAAATTTGGAGATGATAACTTGAGGTATTAAAAGTCCCAGGGTTTATATGTCACTTTTATGGTCTGGGAAACATGTATGACAAATTGCACGTTTCTCGCTCTTTCCTGGAATATATTTCATTGCCCAGCTCAAGACGGTATGGCGGTTGCAACCATCGCTCTAAATTACAACAAGTAGGCAATCCATAGAGTTGCAAATCTCATTGCTATCGTTTTGCATGGTCATTCGCGACACCCGTTCTCGCGAAGTGCGGGAGCTGTAGGCCTATATTTCATCAGTGATGATTCAGATTGCTCGTTGTGAATGTCAGAGCTTTTTCCTCTCTCTGACAGGTAGGCAGTGCTACTTACGTTGCAGAGTATGACCCTGCGTTATCCCAAACTGTGTTATTTGCGGTGATAACTTATCACTCGTTCCTGAGAAGCTCCGCTTATGGAGTAATTCATGCATTGATCTTAAGTCTGTACGGCTATTATGCGCTACAGTAATCGTGACCTTTGACCTTGACCTATGACGTCATAAGTCATGCGGACACTATACATCTCATACCCAGGCACTTACCCACCAAGTTTGAAGTTTACCCAAGTTTAGCTTACCGGCTGGCAGGAGATCATGACACACTTTTTCAGAGCATGTTTGCCGTTTTCACGTTTTAGCAAGTGATTTTTGACGTTGTGACGTCACCAATATTTAAAAAAATATCTACATCGTCTACTGTCCATATATATCGGCATATAAATCTAGGATACTCACAGTGAATAAACTGAAAATGGGTCTTTGGTTTTCATGATCTGTGACCCTTGATCTTTGACCTATGACGTCATCAGTCGGGCGGACACTATACCACGTACCCATGCACCTACCCACCCACTTTGAAGCTTATCTGACTTTTTGCCCATTTTTTACCATTAGCCATGTGACCTTTGACCGCGTGACGTCATCAATGTAAAGAATTGTCCACTTTCCACATATGGTACTTTTATACATCTGGGATATTCACACATAGAGAAAATGCTGAAGATGTGTTTTTTGTTTTCATGAACTGTAACCTTTGACCTATGACGTCATCAGTCGGGTGGACACTATAGAGATTTCACATGTGACTTCGTAATTAGCAGCTGTTGTTAGCCGCCATATTGGATAGAATCAGTTTTGGTGTAAGAAGTAGCAGGTCGTACTGTTTCAGTAACACTGAATGGTAGTCATTATTACGGTATTTTCATATTCTCGATTGAATAACCGGTCATAGGAGGCAACTGGTCCTTAACTGCATAGTCGTAGGCTGTACGAATCGGAGAGGCAAGAGGCCCTTGCTGAAGTCCCACGTATTTCCTGCAAAATAAGAAAGAAGCATACTTGTTGGTAATACTCAACGGTACGTCGCGTATGTAAGCACGTTGTTTGTTTTCCATCCAATAAGGCTTTTCATGGGGAATGTGACGTCACTGCAAAACCTCTATAACGCATACCCAGGCACGCACCCAACAAGTTCAAATTTTATCGGACTTACCGTCTAGGAGGAGATCGTGAGATCCACGTGACCCTTGATTTTTAACCACGTTAACTTGTGACCCTTGATCTCGTGACGTCATCAATATTTAAAGAAATTTATAATTGTCTACTTTCCATATAGGGTACTTTTATAAATCGAGGATATCTTTAATAGAGATAATGCTAAAAATGTAGTTTTCGTTTTGTCATCCTTGACATATGACGTCATCAGTCGCGTGGACACTTCACCTTATATCCGAGCACCTTCCAAACCACGTTTGAAGTCCATCCGACCTACCCTCTAGCAATTGATCTTGATGCTCTTTTGTACACACACACACACACACACACATTTCGACACTCCTCCTCACCCCCTCCTCACCCCAACCCCAGCCGGTAACTTCGATCCATGTCATATGTATACCATAGGGTACCCAGGGCCATATAAAAGCTACTGACCCACCAACTTTCGGTTGAATACCATAAAAGGGGTGCAAGGGAAGCTACCATTTAAGTATATTTTTTTTGTGAAGTACAATATCTCCTCCCTGTATACTACATATAGGGATGCACTGTGAGGTCAAAGGTTATTTGGGGTCAACATGGGTCAAATAGTGAAAACCTTGTATGCACAATACCTCAAGATGGGAAGCTTGTACAGACCTAATATTTCATATGTGGGTGTACTGTATTAAGTGCAAGATATCTATTGTGTTTGGTGGAGGTCAAAGGTCATCTGAGGTCAACAGGCATCAAACAGTGAAAACTTTCTAAACATGGTATCTAAAGAAAGTTAGCTTGTAGAGTTCTTTGATCTGGTGTGTAGAGGTACCTCGTGGAGTGCAAATAATCGTACTGTTTTATAGGGAGATCAAAGGTCATTTGAGGTCAACACGGGTCAAGTCAAGACATTCTTGTAAACACGATTTTTCAAGAAGGGAAGCTTGCGCAGATTTGATATTTTGTATGTATGGAAGCACTTGGATGTATCGCTGTACTATGCAGCTGTGTATGGATGAATACCTACAGTATCAGTAATCAACTTAGGTCAGCAGATGTCATTGTACTTCTCAATTAGTAATACGATAAATTACTCTAATGTTACCATAACAAAGCATCTTACACTCATATTACGCTTACTTTGTAGTATGTCAGATTCCTTAAACAGAATCCTAATGAAATCATCGAAACCTCAATGCATTTGTGCATTCGTTTCTTTTTTTTCACTTTTTATTTTTCATTTTTTTTTTGTTTTAAAGGAGGGGCGGAGCGGAGTCGCTCGACTTAGATCCGCCAATGACAATCATTCGTTGTTTAGAATGATAGAAACGTTTATGTCAAATTCCGTGGCATAAATCCGCCCTCTCTTTATAAAGCTCTGATACGGCTATGCAATCCGCCAGGAAAGGTCGCCCTCACTGCTTAGTGTAGCGCTTCGAGTTCATTATCCAACAACAATTATAAAACATTAAGATATACTTTACTATTCTCTGATATATGTAACAACCTATATTGAATGTTTTGTTTCTGTACATTCTAAACTAAATTCGTATACCATATACCAATTCATGAATGACTCTCTTTGGTTCCTTGTATCAGAAAAGAAACCTATGCAGTCAGAATGGCGTTGGTGGTGTCTTCCGAGTGTTCAAGACTTTTGGGTCCAAGATCCAAATGGGCCATTTTATGAAATCATGCAAAATGCCTGTTCTCCTACAGATTGTATGGTATTAAGTTAAACTTGTGTCACATTAGTACTATGCATATCGAGGTTCCTTTAGTTTGTTCAGGATTATTGGTCCCATATGGCCATTTTATGAAATCATGCATGCAAAATGTTTATTTTTGCATATTTTGCTTTACAATGTGAAAGGTTTGTCAAATTAGCATTGTGTTAGTGTAACCCGGGGTGTTCGAGACTTTTGGGTCCAAGATCCAAATGGGCTATATGGGTCATTTGTGGAATCATGCAAAATGCTTCTCCTATAGCTATGGTATTAAGCTTAAATTGCATTACTGCTATGGTAGTGGTTGCTTCAGGTTGTTGTTTCCATATGGGGCCACGTGGACCATTTTATGACGTAATGATTTTCTGCATATTTTTTTTTACCACGAGGTTTGTCAAATTAGCATTGTAGTAGTGGACAGTGTTCAACATTCGTGGGTCCATCTTCAGAATGGGCCATATGGGCCATAAATTACGACATTGTGCAAAGTGTTTCTGCATATAACATGTTACAATGTTGTGTCTTTTTTAGATTGTAACATGGTAGTCGAGTGCCTTTTGGGTTCCCGGGGACAAATGAGGACCGAACTTGTTTGGCATGTGATTTATTGTGGATTAACCTTGGTTAAGACTAAATAACTATGTTAAAATAATCTTCACCCAAGTAACCGTAGTTGCCTTCTAGTTCATTATGTGATATCATTTTCTTTGTTGAATTGGTGCATGATTTTTGAGCATAACACCTTGCTTATGCAGTGCTGCTATTCCGCAATGTTAACGTCATGAAAAATAGTTAAAAAAGGCATGAGAAGGGAATTTGAGATTTTGATGATTTTTCAAAACAAAGTAGGAACGATAGCGCATACCTTTCACGTAGTTAGTAGAAACATCGTGATTCGCACTCGGATTCAAAATCCTGAGCCTCGGTGTCAAACGCGAATCCATGATGGAACAACTGAACTAGAGTCCTGTCTTGGTCTTCGACTCTGATAGTATAGTCTCGACTACAACACCGATTTTTTTTTCTTCAGTCCTCCATGTAACTTGTACAAAAGAACATTCCAGGTCATGATCACTGACCTTTGACCTTCTTTTTCTTCTGGAATCTACAACACACAAAGTTCGTATCGCTGGTATCTTCATCAAAGTGAGAGAAAACCTAATCTTGAACACAATATTTTAAACACAATTCAGAGGTGATTCGGATTAAAATAATTTTAAGGATAGATCCCGGTTTACCAAAAGCCAATGTTATTTCTTACGGTTGTATCTGGGTAGGTTGGGGAGAACTTTTGGTAATTTAGTATTATTCCCTTCATTATTCATGTTGCAGCAGGAAACAACGACACCTTCGACTTCAGAAGCGTGGATTTGGTACGTTTTGAGTTTTTTCTCTTTATTTTCAAATAAGGAAAGAAAAGAATACCTACAGTGTCTACTTTTAACTATAATTCCACTTTGACGCAATATGGTCCACTAAAAATGAAACATAGTGTTGATAAATGTGGCAATTACAGTATACAGTAAAAATTTTAAAAATAATATTGCTATTAAATTTATGAAATGTGTCCATCGGGGTACGACTCTGACACCGTTCACTGTTGTTGCACATATTAAGAACCAAATTTTGAGCACAGCCAGGATCCGACTGAGTTTATGACGTACATCCGTGGTCTAGATGGTGAATGATTCGGTAATTGTTACTTCACGAAATAAGAAACAACTTCCGCACGACTGTGTTTGTGACGTCTTCTATAGGAGCAGCTACTTTTAGTCCCGAGCCAATGCTGCGACTATTGTTTTTATTATCAGAGGTGTACCGAAAAGTCAACAACACAAGATGCCGCCCACCAAAAAGCCCGAACAAGAACATTACCTATTATCCTATTGCAACATTACAATTGAAATATTTTCTAAACGTCCGTATTTTTACTTTAGTCGAACAAATCGCGTAGGCCTGTAACTAACAGAACGGCTATATTTTCAGGTTTTTTTTTCTTCTTTTTTGACTCGAAAATGTTGTGTTACTTGATGTGTGTGCAATGCTATACAAGTGACGTCATTTGCCTATTGTTTACTCGACGTGAGATAAAACCCCTTCAAGTCATCTACCAATCCCGACAATCGTTCTAGAACTTCCAACCAACAAACCGTGACACTGGAATATATGGAACGAAACTCCTTTTTAAGGAATTTCTTTTAACCCTGCTCCGATCGACCGTGCCTTATTTTGCAATGCTCGTTTTATTGTAACGATTTTCCTCCTAAAACATTAAGGTTCAATTCAATTCAACGGACTTTATTTCAATCTCTTTTGAGGGTACAAATGAATATTTAATATAATTATCATAATACATAAATAAAAAGAGATCGTGAAGTGACAACGAGAAGCTCGCGGGAGCTTGTTTACATTGCCACCCCTACACATATATACAGGACAGAAAAAACACAAGTAAAAACAGATAGGAAAAAACACAAACAAAGAAAAACAAAAGAAACAAAAGAGGCAAAGTGAACGTACAAAAAATGAAACTCATCAGTGATAGTTCATAATGAGATAATCTTTTAGGTACTTTTTGAATGTGTACAGTGTTTGACAATCTTTAACATGGGTGGGCAAGGTGTTCCAAACTTTGGTCCCCACGAAACGAATGGTAAGCTGTGAAGTCTTAAGTCGGAAATAGGGTGTACGCAAGTTGTTCAAATAACGGCTAGGGTAGGAGTGCATGCTGCTATGAAACTGAAAGTAATTCCTGAAGATGGGCAGAGATGTATTATTTAACCAGTTGAAAATGAATATAGCTACATAGTAACGGTTTAAGTCATATAAACTGATAACATTTAGATTGACAAAGAGTGGTGCAGTGTGGTGAAGGTAATCTACATTACATGTGCAACGAATTGCC
Source organism: Stichopus chloronotus (assembly GCA_021234535.1). Lineage (NCBI taxonomy): Eukaryota > Metazoa > Echinodermata > Holothuroidea > Aspidochirotida > Stichopodidae > Stichopus > Stichopus chloronotus. The sequence goes on from CM037839.1 coordinate 12,823,816, forward strand.
CTTTTCTGTAAAATGAAAAGGGGTTGTAACCTGGAGGCGTAAGTGCTGCCCCAAACAATATTACAGTAACTGAGATAAGGAAGAATGAGTGTATTATATAACGTGACCATGATGCGTCTAGGAAGGACATGACGCAGGCGATTGAGTATCCCTGCACCTTTAGAGACTTTTGCACTGATATACTGGATATGATCATACCAAGAAAGATGTTTATCAATAAAACTGTGGTTAAGAGGACGGAACTATCATGACTAGAAAAGAACAGGGTTGTATCATCAGCATATGAAATTGTGTGAAACTTAGTACTTGCAATATGAAGATCATTTACACAAATAATAAATAGAAGTGGGCCTCCTTTTTCCTGGAATTCTTACCAAAACCATCGCCTTAATAATAAGGCTCAACGTGTCAGTGATTTTGGGGTTAAACATCGGAAAACATTACGTCTTTTAATTAGGACGAATCTTCATTTCGGTGTATTGGATGTTGTAACTACTACCGGGTAGGTTACGCCATTCGACGCTTCTTTCGCTGCCAGGCAATGCAAAGTAATATCCGTTTAAGTTGGAAGTATCACAACTTTCGAACCACCACGCTCCTATTTCAGTGATAGCACAGTTAAGGGTACCGTGAGCATCGTTGTCACGGTCCTTTGTTGAAAAAGGTTGATTGAAGTGAAGTTGAAGGGCGTTACCTGTTGATGGAAGCATGCATGAATATCACTTTAAACACTTAAATCAATGCTTTAAACATAAGGTTTTTAGGTAAATATTTAGCAAAGAACAGGTCCTCCTGCCATCATATCGTTGACATGTTTCAATCTTCTTTCAAACTCTCAATAGTTTCTCCGGAGTTTCTTTCGTTCTCCAACTTGAATTACTACATGTTCCTCTACACAAGCACATAATGGGTCTGCTTGTGACGTCACAACAAAACGCCCTCCTCTAGGAGGAACTAAAATGGCGTCCTTTGTTACTTTAGGTTGATAGCTAAGATTCCTATTTAGGAACCCTATCGTTGTCAAAGATAATACATGAATTTGTCTTATGCTGTTATCTGACGTCAGTGCAAGGTAGTCTAGTCTGTCACAATAATGCCATTTGGTAAATGTAACAACAACAGTGTATGGCACACTTGTGTTTTAGCAACTCAGACAAAGTGGATTGCTTGTTCGTCAACTAAATGTGACTGTAAATCCCTCTAAAATACGACACCATTGACACTGTCAACAAAGAGGAAGTTGTTACCCTGTGTGACAAAACTTAAATTTAAGTAATTTGGCGGTTGTTTGGTAAAAAAAACTTACATAACAAATGCTTATGGTGGCCAATTTACCGAATTGTCAGCCAGAGTTGACTATATATCTCTTTATCGTTATACTAATTTTTGCTGTAGTTATTTCCTGTGACAACACAATGATACAAAAGCATTTCAATAGTTATTTATATAATATTGTTGACTACAAACCTGCTGTTCCACTGTAGTCTCCAAGACCAGATAAGCGATAGTTGTCGCTCTCATTATTGATATGAAAATAATCAAAGTTCGCAAAGTACGGAACGCCGCCACTATTCACCAAATCAATTCTCATTTTATACTCCTTTTGAGTTGTCAGGTAGTGTAGTTTATCGTTTCCAAGCCAAAATTCGCGAGTTAAGTTTCCAAAGCCATCCCTATAGCTGTTCCATCCGAGGAAGAAATCTTGGCTCCCATCCTCTCGGCGCTGGAATACCTTTAATACAACGAGCAAAGAATAAGAATTAAGATTCGGTTGGATCAATTTACAAAATGAATCAAATGATTTAACATGTTTAATTTAATTCAAAGTCTATATGAACAACGAGTAGAGAACATTCACATAGAAACAAATACAAAAACACAGACGGTTCTGTTGTTGTTAACTGTTAAAGTATATTGCACGTTCTTCAATAATAAATTATGTGCAATCAAAATGTCGTGGTCAATTACTGACACTTACAGTCCATCCACCACCGTTTGTCATGTTACAGTAAACTTGAAAAGCTGACCCGGGCCAGTCCGTTGGTTTGATGGTGTATATACCGTTATCAGTGGACCCATGTTCATAAATCTCCTGGCAATCTTTTGGTGTCATGCATGTCTCACCATCTCCCACGTAGTCTCCGGAGCAGTAGCATTGCCTGATGCTGTTGATGACGCCACATACGGCATCGGTACCACAAGCATATAATTCATCCCAATTTATTTCACCGTTGGTGCAGACACCCTTTCTTGTGCAAGTGGGATTAACGTAAACGTCTCCCTCCTGAAAAGGACATAGATCAGAGCCCTCTCTTTACAGAGTTTGGCCAACAGGACAATTATGACGTCGTATCTACACCATGGGCGCCATTTTAATTCCATTTTAGCCACTTTTGAGGAAATTGTGCAAATAGCGTAGCAGACATATCATATATAGCAATAGCATAGATAAATTCTGGTAGGAGGCACGTGAGTGCCTATAGGGCCAGGTCGTTTTCTGCATCGCCTATTGTGAATAACCGACAAGCATATTACTTGATAATTTCCTTGTGATTGAAACCAACATGTAGCTTTTTCCAATAATTAGGCTATCCAGTCTTCTTACAAGTATTGCTACACTAGGTGCACCAACAATGATTGCTGAAAGGTTGTTCCGGCTGATATCCACAACTCTATGTAAAGCTAGTTTGCGTTTAACATTGGCCTCCTTTTATAAATTGTATACTGATGTCCACGTGTAGAACATCTCTGCACAGTAGGAAATGTAACATCGACGATGGAGAAGCGGTAGTCTGCAAACAATCGGTTTACTATATCGACATCAGAAGGCCAGAGGAAAAAATCTAATCATTAAGGTCATAATCTCCTGGAATTGTTCTCTTTCACCTAGTTTCGGGAGAGTGGAACTGTCGAATGAGTTGGAACAAAATGGCACCCTGTGAGAAGATGTGTTACCGCTCGAACAATCACACCTAACTCACCTTGACCAAGCTCGGTAAATACGTGAATTATAGATCTGACATATAGATTAAAGTTCCTGCGCATATCAGGTATTTTTTAATGCATGAGATGATAGTTAGAGGCCACAGGGGGTGGAATTAAGATACAATTTATGGGGGGTGGCAAACTTGTTACGCCATAAGGCGTCACGGAATCGCGCCTGTGCGAATCCCTTAAGAACAGGTGTCCACTGACGGGCCACTGGTCTCACCTTGAAGCTCCGAGATTCTAAGCATTTTAGAGGTTAATGAGAGCTAAAAATGCATCGTATTAATAGCTCACTGTATGCTGGTTTGCCGTTCGTTGAGGAAGATATGCAATTTTAATAGCTGCATATACACGTTGAGATCTGCGCAGCGTCAGTACGTTTTAGATAACGTGATAAGACATAGATAATAATAACTATTACAAGACTGATTTTGTGTGGTATGGCAGTATTAGCATGCAGGTAAGTGGCAGGTTTAATGCAAAACACTTGATCATTTTGAACTTGGTTATCTAAGTCATAATCGTAAAATGAGGTGTTTCTTGCGTTTATGTATTTTATTGCTTTTACTCCAAAATAAACACCGTGGCGCGTTCAAGATTTGTTACAAAAAGGCGTTTAGCAATTTTTACCGTCTGTGTGATAAGGATTAACGTTATTTGTATCGGTATGTGTTATTTTAGTTTCACTAAAATTAATAATCACATTGTTTTCGTTGACGTCGGTGTAATTTCACAATAACGCATTTCAAATAATTATTAGTTTGCGGTTACTTTCTGCAAGGTCTGATTCTGGTAAACAATCAGATCACTGCAAGGGTAGATATACAGTTGTTGGTGTGAAAAATAGCAATGAAACATCATGTAGCACACATGAATGTGTATTTACCACTTTGCTCAGTCACAACACCATTATTCAACGTTTCACTGTATACGAATAGGTGCACAGATTAACTGTAAACCAGTAATTTTTGCTGGGAACTATCAAGAAAAGACTGACGTCATATGAGATTTAAAGGGAAACAGGGCGCTTAGAATACCACAACATTATATGTAAAAGAAAATAGCAGTAATCATTTTAAACCATTCAGTCTCATCAATGAACATCTTCCAAAGCTGCATCTCCTTAAAACATTACGCATATGATGAGTAACGGAAGATGCATCATTTGAATTTGAAAAGTTTGGGTGAACAAATTAGTGTTGAGCAACATATAACTGATTTTATATCTGTGAGGACCTTATTTCTTGAAAAGGAGGCTTCTGTCCTTCCTTATTTTGAATAACCTATCATTCTAGGTCCACAAACGTTGGTTTCAAAAATATGGATGTTTTCTCTGAAACAAACGCAATATTTTCCTTTACGGGGTGATCAATCAACTTTAAATGTGAAGAGTAACGTCAGTTCATTACCGCTATCACAGTGTGTGTTTCTGACTCGTAGCACCCACATTGCTCTTCCGGTACACAGTCAGGACCGTTCATGAAAAATCCGTCAGTACAAACACAGCTTAATTCTCCTGGCGTACAAAATCCGTTTTGGCAATTTCCAGGGTCTCCACAAGTTCGATGACAAGCGAAGGTGCAGTTTTTAACGACCATGTTGATTGGACACCATTTCATCGAACCTGCAATGTGAGCAAATGCATATATTGTCTTGAGCAAATGTCGAAAAAAATGTTTAAGTATAGCTGAAAATCAACTTGAAGAATAACGGAAATTTTTTTGGTTTTGTGAGCCTCAGTGCAAGTAGAGAAATTATAACATTCAGTCTTAGTGATTATGCCATGGAGTAAAACCAGCTAAGAACCCTTGGAAGTTATGACCTGTCCCGCGGACATTCCAAAGATCAAAAGTAGTTTGCTACTTATAAATCCTATAACAGAATGTCAAGCAGGCTACCTGGAGACGAGTCAAAATTTGGCTCGTAATTGAATCGTAATTGAACATGATCAACATCCTTCGATTTCTTTATATGGGTAAAAATGTTAAGAAATATTATTTTTACGTTTCTAATTGTCTTCATCCGAGCATAAACCTTCTTTGCATAGTAGAAATTGAAACTGTGCTCGAAAATAAGTTTCAAGCGACATGCTGTCTGTATTAGGCAAACAAGATAAGTATGCAAAGGTCAATCGGCATATTCTTTTCCAATTTTCACCTATCGGGGAAACACGACTATCAGTGGCTTACTTGATTCGAAGGTGGTGGGCGATACTTCGAAAGCAGTGGGATATGATGCCTCTGCGCTGGTGGAAGATGCCTCAACACCCAAGGATGATGCCTCTACGGTAGTGGATGTTGCCTCCATGGCCCTGGATGATGCCTCTTCGACGATGGGTGATACATTGAAGGCAGTGGGTGATGACTTTATAGTAGAGAGGGATGACTCTGCGACAGTGGATGATGCCTCAACACTTGTGGGTGAAGACTCTACGGTAGTGAATAATGCCTCCACGCCGGTGGATGATGCCTTGACGGGGGTGGGTGATATCTTGGCAGCGGTAGCCGAGACTTTTACGGTGCTGAGTGATGCCTTTACGGTACTGAGTGATGCCTTTACGGTACCGGTAGTGAATGATAACTCGATGTCGGTGGGTGTTGCATCCTCGACGGTGGCGGATATATCTTCTGTGGTGGGTGGTGCTTCTCCCTTCCTTTGTCTTACCATATCTTGTTTATAGCCTGTGTTAAATCAAATCCAGGAAGATGTCATCTTGCGTTCTGTTTATTTTTTTACTGATTGATTCGAATCATGTACCTCTACTTTAGTTATTTCTTAACAGCCTAAGTTATCCTTTCAAACTCTGATACTCAAGCATGCAAAGTTGGCAGTCAGTCAATTACCAAAGGAAGAACCTGATTCTTTTACCATCAATCTTTAAATTTGATCAAATTGAGGTAAAGCTGATCTTCTGCGGTACATATTATCCAATCAACATAATGGTGTACTATTCACAAGAGATCAGAAAACTTAAAATAAAGCAAACTTGGATTTGTTAGTAAAAAAGGTGCCTTAATGTCGTCACGTGATGGGACAGGGAAGTGAAATAAAATAAGAAAATGAAACCAAATATGAACAAACAAAAAAAAATGGCAACGTAATCAACATTGTAAGGTATTGGTGTACTTGACCATTTCAGGTAGCCATATCTTTTTTCCAGGTTGCAAAAAATATATATAACTAGAATTAATGAAATTATTCAATATTTTCATCCGCACCTCCTTCTAGTACAAATTAGACGATAGTTAGCTTATCTCAGTCTGTAGATATACAACATTTATGTCGCAAGGCTCTGAGTTATTCATGTAAAACAGGTTATGATAGGATAATCTGTCCATGGAGATAGATTCTTTCCTCTGATTGGTTGACTTTGTCTCTTGATCCCTGATAGCTAAACTCTTATCTAACCTCGAGCGTATAGGCTTAATGCATTAACAAGCGAGGCAGCACATATCACTCTTAATCTGACATATAACCAAAATGAGTGGCCTCTCTTGTCTCAATTTAAATTTGTTTTTTCGTAGTGCGCTTTTTTTTCTGTTGTTGTACTTTCTTATTATTTTACAGTAAGAGTTTGATTGACAGAAAGAGAACTCAAGAAGCATTCCAAAAGATTGAAACTATTCCATATCTCATATACTTCACCGACGGTCGTTCAGTTGTGCACTCTTTCCAAACACCAAACGTATTCTTAATTTGCGAAAGGTCAATCTGTCTCGAACAGGAGACTTTATGAAAGTCAAACAAATATTGCTTTTACCTTATTAGATGGTTATGAAAACAAAGAAAAGAAAGCAAAAGTTATACGTAAAAGTTAGTTACAGTGCTTTTCTTGGTAGGGGAATTTCTCAGCAAAGTCACATAGTTCTGTGTAAAGGAGAAAAGAGTAAAATTATGCGAAATAGATGAATAGGATATTAATGACGAATGGTGTCACATTAAAAGTGCATGATGACTTATACGACAGTCATTCAATGAAATAGGAGTTTTGCGACATTATGTACAATACGCAACCTGGTGAGTAGGAACCTCATGAAATTTATAACAAAAACATGAGTTTTACATGGGATTACCCTTTAACATTGTTCCTAAATTTAAAACATGTTAGATATTCATACATTCATTGTGAAGGCTAAGTCGATCACAAAAGCCGGTTATATTTTCCATTCGGGTGAAACAATGATTTTTGTCATACTAGAAATATTTTTTTCAGTACTGCACAAACGAAGTGTGGTCACCGTCCTTCAAAGAACAGGTCATATACTTTAAAAAAAAAAAAAAAACGTTTCTTTATCTATCACAGCATTAACAAAACCAAGACTCCCTTCCAGGAACAACTCAGGCTTTTGTTACAAACACAACCGGCTAGACGTCCGTACGCTTTTTTTACTATTTATTTTCCCAAATGTACAGTTCTCTTCAAACACTTCAAGTCTCTCTGACGCAATTTTAAGTCTGCATGTCGACTGCAAGTCCGCAGAACGGACATTCGTAATAACAACGTCCGCGAACTATCGCTTGGATTCCGACTGAGTCTGCGTGTAGAGATTGTAAGCTATCAAAGTTCATGTATGGCGACGTAATAGACTGAGGTCAGTAGCACTCTATGCATTTTTTCGGGTGGGTGTTTTGGTGTGTACGGTTAAGAAGCTTTAAAACCAACACCGATCCGCTTGGAAGGTTAGTTGACTGCCCTGAGTTTGTCCTCCCTCCAGTCCTTGCTTTGAAACAACCATCCTAAGCCCACCCACCCAGCCTCTGCCTGAGAACAAACAATGCAACCGCCCGCTGCTTTATATGTAAGCATATCGTTACAGATAACTGAGTATCACCCGGGATTAACATTAATATCTGTCCTTCCGCGCCGAGAAGCTCGATTTGGTTGATCGCGTTGAGACCCTAGCGAGAAAAGAAGCCTTCATCACACTGAAAGATCATAAGAAGAATTTCGACAGCACGCCAAAATGCAGGCTAATAAACCCCTCGAAACCGGAACTCGGCTAAATCATCAACAACTATCCATTGACAGAGTTAATTCAGACATCACATCGAAAACATGCTGTAACCAAGGAGGTTCCTTGTAAAACCTCCTTGCTGTAACCAATCGAAAAAATCTTCTGCTGTACTCAAATGGTTAAGATCCATCAAGAACAAACCAAATCATTCCTTCATATGCTTCAATATTGTAGATTTTTATCCGTCGATCTCGGAAGAGCTAGAGTACCTTTATCTCTCTAAAGGTACTCTAGGAAGAGCTACTCAGCGACGCCCTCAGTTTGCTCAAAGGCTCACTACAATTACAGGGCAGGAAGTCGATATTATCATGCATTGTAGAAAATCATTCTTGTTTAGTAAAGACACACCCTACGTAGAGAGTTCCAATAATAGCTTATTTGATGCCATCATGGGGAGTTACAATGGCGTCGAAGTGTGCGAGATTATCGGAACATGCTCTTATACCAGATCACTCAGAAATATAACAAGAACAACATTGGTTTACATAGAGACGACGGCCTTGCAGCGTTCGACGAACCCCCACGACTAACAGCACGCATAAAGAAAGACTTTCGTAATATTTTTAGTATATATAATCTAAGTATCAGCGTTAAAGCTAACCTTAAAGTTGTTAATTATCTTGACTTAACTTTGAACCTTACCAAAAATGAGTACAATAATACCCACTTGTATGTGCATGCCAAATCTAACCACACGGCATCAATACCAAAAACCATCCCCGAAGAAATTAACAAACGCATTATGAAATTTCATCAAGCTAAGAGTTATTCAATAGAGATAATCCTCCTACCAGCAAACAATAAACAATAGCGGATACTCCTACCACCTAAAGTACCAAGATCATACAACCCATACCGCGGAAATGAAGTATTATCTGGTTTAAACCTCTTCAACAAGGGTGTGGCCACTAACATCGGAAAAAAAAAATCTGAAACTGGTTGATAGACACTTCCCACCAATAAACTTCAAAAAATTCTTAACTGAAACACAAACTCAGTTTCTCCTGCTTGGACAACGTTAAACAAAACATAAAGGTATACGAAAATCCCTATCTCAAATCTCCCAAAGAAACACCAATCTTTGTAATAAAAACAAAGCAACTTGCCCCACCCTAGGTAAATGTCTCATCTCACAGACTTGTACCAAGAACGTACCAAGCTACAGTAACAACATTACGTGGTGCAAAAACTTATGTAGGTCTAACTGAAACCCCGTTTAAAAACAAATGGATAAATCACATCACCTCGTTCGATAATAACAAATACAGTACCGTTCTCAGCAAGTATATCTGGTCATTGAACGAGATATAGGCTATGTCCCATTCACAGTTACATGTAGATTAAGAGAGCAAAATCCTACAGCAATGTAACAAAACGATGTGACCTTTACCTCTGGGAAATGTTTTTATCATGTGTGTACCAGGGCATGCAACTCTTAACAAGCATTCGGAATTTGCTTCTACATGTGGATATTCAAAAAAGTTAGTGTTTAACCCGTGACAACACCTTATTGTCTTTGTCCCTCTATAAAGGAGTACAATTTGTTAAGTTGTTTCTCTGTACTGATCAAAGTATGCATAACGTACGTAAGATTTTCCTTAACTTTATACATCGCACTACTTCACTTCTAACTTAAAAAAAGAAGGAAGAAATAAAGACTTACTTCCTGTTGTAAAACCAATCAAGACTATTGCGACCAACAAATGTTGAAAGAGGCTCTTCTGGTGCATCATGCTTTTTGAAAAATTTCCTTATCACACAGTCCTCGAATTTCTTTTGTCAAATGTTGAATATGTTTTCATTGGGCTTGCAGACTCTTCTTGTTCGGAACAAGTCGATTTACCAATAATCTTACAAAAGTTGTTCATGTGGACAAAAGTTGATGAAAATCCGGTTCAAGGTTATTTCTCTTTGGAGGTGTACATTTTCCGTCGTGATTGCGGGGTTGTCGATATTCTTTGTAACAGCCATTACGACCTTTTAGTGGCCTTTACGCTGTGCATGAGTACTTCCATTATGTATACATATTGCTTTCTGTTGGTTTTAATGTATTTATTGTCAGGCGCTATTATAGAGCAGTATCATGTCTCATAGTCTGTTTGATGATGTTGGATCTACGAGTACGGAACCACAATCGGTCACAAGAAAATTGCATTTTCCATCGAGCATTTAACAACCTGTGCACTTTATTCATACGCTTATGCTTGCTTAAAGGGTATGTGGTGTGAGTGAATCTGATCTGAAAAGAGTAGACCTATAGGCCTATTACACCAGTGAAAATATCCACAACGGCCTGTTTTGAGGCTATATGGCTATATGGAGAGGATTTGCTGGATGGAGTCCGTTTCATTGAAATGTTATAAGGGAAAATTGAGCTGTTGCTCAACCACCATGAAATAACAGAAGACGAAACTTCTAAAGCTAATTGAACTACATGCTCCTGAATTTGAGGCCACTTGCTCTTTAAAATGTTCATATCAATGTATTGATCGATTACGATGGGAACGTTAAGTGCATTGGGACTCTTAATGGCAGGTCAATACAAGATCTCTTTATAAGGAGCTGTTTAATTACCATATACCTAGAAAAAAAACAATGCACTTACCTTTGATATCGAATTCAAATTATAGTAAAAATAGTCTACATCAAGGTGTCGGTCGAAGCGTGATATGTGGTTTTATACTTTGAGGTTGGCTAGTAAAAACGACGAAGAACAAATACAAAGCCTCTCCCTTCTTCCAACAAGCTAAGGTACACGGTGTGCGTTAGACTGCGACAGGCTAGTTTCGTTATTACCTTAACTTATTCATGCATGGAATTATTCTCTACACTGTAAAAAAATATGGACATGTACAGAACAAAGTAAAGAAACACATAAAAAAAACAGAAAAAAAGTGCTGTCTGCTCTCAATGTAGTTCAATAAATTGAAAGCATATTTTCCGCTTTCTCTCTATACTTATTTACCTGTTGTTCTGAAATTCTACAGCATATATTTTTGTTCTGTCTTTACGGTCTGTATTGTCAGTTTTTACTGTGTGTGTATAGCACATAGAAGAAAAAATATAAAAGAATAATAAGTAAAAGCTAAACAACCCGGATCCTCAATTTCGAAAGCGCCTCCCCACTAAAGCTACAAAAATAGAGTCATATCATTATGACCTAGGTAGTAGCAAAGAGAAAAATGTTTAAATATTAGAATTTTCTAGTAATACATTTTTAAGAGTTTTATTAAATGACGAAATGCTACTTTTGAATTAAATGTCTGAATTGAGAGAATTTCAAAATCCAAGGGGGCTGAAACTATGAAACGATGGTGTATGAATGTGCATGAGGTATCATGATAAAAACTATTCTTAGAGCTGGTATTCTAAGAATGAACACTGTTTGATTTTGTTAAAAAAAAAGAAGAAAGATTTAAAGTTTACTGGCTTTAAGTTTTTATTTCGTTAATTCCTTACATAAAAATATACTTGTCATACGCAAGTGGTGAAATAAAGTGACTGTGGCTTTTGGAGAATAAATACCTGATTAACGAAGGAAGGATATGTGCTCCCCCAAACAGTAGAACAGTAATTAACATGCGGTAAAGTTGGACGATTATACAGTGAAAGGAGAATATGCTCAGGAAATAAATCCTTAAGTTTGTACAAAATACCAATATTTCCAGATATGGTGTGACTTATTTTTTGAATATGTGGTTTCCAGCTCAGTTTTCGTCAGTTACAAAACCACATTTGGTGAACGGAACTTTTTGATAATTCATGATTATCAATAAATAAATCAATGTGAGGTACAGTTCTTTGATATGGATGAAATGCGATAAAATTTGTTTCAACGGTATTGAGGGATAACTTATTTGCTTTAAACCAATTGGAAATAACGCAAAGTTTCAGAGTTTAATATTTTAGCTGCAGCAGATGGATTTTTATGCTTGAAAAGCAAAGTAGTATCATCAGTGGAAAGAATTAATGACAGATGGTGTGATGTGCGGTATCATTAATGTAAAAGAAATAATGAGGGACCAAGAATTGAACCTTGGGGAATACTACAGGAAAAGCTTGCAGAATCAGAAAATTGGACTCAAGAGCAACAAACTGGTGACGATTGTTTAGGTATGAAGAAAACGAATTTTTTGCAGTGCGTGCCGCTAATACCTTAGTGCTAAAGTTTACATTGAAGAATTACGTAATCAACATTATCAAAAGCTTTTGAAAAGTTGAAAAAGACAGCAATTCAGCATTTTTATTTTCAAAGGCATTAATTTTGTTTAGAAGGTCAATGACAGCCAAATATTTTGATTAATTACAAAGAAAACCATGATATTGCGGGTTAAAGAGAACATCATGCTTAATCAAGAAAGCAAGTACACTTTTCAAATGCAAGACGCTAAATTACTTTGGAAATAAAGGTAAAATGGAAATTGGCAGATAATTATAAACAGACTAGGAACAACCGGCTTTGAATAAAGGGATAACTTATGAATTTTTTGTTTTATCTGCAGGTACTGTCCAGGACGAAAGAGACAAGCTACAAATATAAGTTAAAGATTCTGAAACACTGTGAATAACATTTTTGCCATATCAACATGAATTTTGTCAAAACCTGCACACTTATTAAGTTTGAAATCTCGAACAATGGATAAAACTTCATCAACATTTGTTTGAAACATAAAGAGGCTAACTAAAGGAGAATTCAGTAAAAAGTTTCGAAAGTTAGGATTAGTTTTGGGGATTCGAGAAGCAAAGTCATTACCAATGTTTGCCAAATATACATTTAAGATATTACATATCTGTGATGGATCAGTGACTTTTATACCATAGTGCAAAATTTCTGATATACAATTGTTGGTTTGAGATTTTTGGTTTGAGACTTTTTTCATGCAATTCAAGCCATTTTTATATTATGTATATTTTTGATAAAATCATTTTCAAAATTCTTGTAATAAAATCTACCTTTGCATTTTCTAATTTAGTTCTGGTTAATTTTCTATACAACTGACTTTTCATATTAATTGACTTTAACTTTGAAGATTTTAACCATGGAGCAGACGGCGTTTTGCAATAAAAAGTCTTTTCAATTGACAAGAAATGGTAAAATGGTTGTTAAAAACATTGACAAAATCATTATATGCCTTATTAGCATCACCATGTGTAATTCTGCTTCAATCAAAGCAAATTATCTTAAAATTGCCTTTATATCATACTTAGGAATAATTTGTTTACCAGTTTAAAAGAAATCAGGAAAACAGACAACTCGTTAATATCTTTACAAACAATTCCACCCATTGTGCTACAACTCACATCATTATACAAAATATTATCAAGGAGGGTATGCAGAATTTTTGTTATTCTGGTTGGTTCTATAATAGCAGGTGTGAACGACTAAGATTTGTATAGACGTTGTGACCAGTCTTAAGTAAGTGATTGTTGAAATAATCAAGTATTTAGCATCTCTTATTGTTAATATCAAGATTATCACAAATTTTTTTCAAATTCCACAACACAAATTTACGTTATATGCTGCTCTGTATAATACTCCTACTTTAATTGATTAGTCGTGCATATAAAAATGTGAATGAACAAATATTCAATTAGGAGACTTGGAGTCCTAGTCACTAAACTCTGGCATATGTAAAGCAATTATTTATAGACAGCACAACCCCTCCCAGAGTGCTGTCGATACGACCTTTATGAACAAATGTGTAGGCAGGAATATCATACCAGGGAGTTGATATTCAAATAGCAACTCCCTGATCATACACACTTATATGATCATTAGACCTAATCCAAGTTTCAGTGAAAGTGATAATTCATGAACTATAATTGGGTGATTTAAAAGGGGTGCATTAAGAAATCAAAATTCTTTTTAATATTTCTTACGTCAACTTGCAAGAAAGATAAATTCTTTTTTGTACTCAAAATTATTTTTTTAGCTGATCATGGTTGTCGTAGCTGCAGGAGCTATGTGAGCTATCCTCAGAGAAATCTGAGTCATCATCTCTTCTATCAAAGAAATCGATTGAGGAGAGTCAAGTACAAACTGAAAAATACACTTCTCTTGACGGTCTAAGACTTCTAAGTTGACGTTGTGACCGTCTTTGACAGGCGGTATTGACGGGCTCTTCGTCACCAGACTGTACGGGACTGCACTATTTAAAGAGTAGTACTATGTGCAGTGTCTCTCATGGGTCTTTTCTTTTTCACTCTGTAGGTAACAGTTTCACACTTCACTCATATGTATCCTCAGGCGACTTCATGCAACGATTTGTGAACCGATTTGTCACCATCTGATATGTAATCATGATGGTGGCACGCGAGTAAAAATGCATTTGAGAGAAAGTAACGGAGGAAGGGATTGGGAACTTCCCGAATGTGTTAATGACAGATCCATAGTTTCTTAAGTAATAAAAAAAATTCAATTACTCTTTTTAAAAAGATGAAGAAAAATAAACTTTTCTATTTCACCGTACGGTTGCTACGGTTGCTTGGTAGCCTTATAACTGGTTTTAACTGACTAAAATAACTTATCAAAGATTATTTCAAGGAGATTTTCTCTTCAAGCTTACAGAGATTATATTGGTCAATATCAAAGTAATTTTAATGTTTATCATTAACCATAATGAAAACAAAAACACAAAACTGCAAACTTAAATATTTGGAAATGATTATTACACATCAGACACTTCACTTGGTCCGTTAAATCATGTGTGTAGCCTAGAAAGATAAATAATTAGGATTACGTGACTCAAGTAAGACACCTAACATTTTTTTCAAAATGTTATGATTTCTGAGGTACCTCACTTCCAGAGTGTACGGTTTATCATTTATCTATTGATATAAAGGCAGAGTTTTAGCTAGCAATTTATGTCATTGGAATACCAAATGCTAAACGTAATTGATTTTATATTGAAGGGCAATATTTGCTGCGGATGTACTTTACGGAACCGTCAAATACATGAGCCCACGTGCGTGTTGACTATTAAATGATAGGCTGTCGGAAAGCAGTAACTTATGAACACCAAAAGTTCGAAACGAATCGGTAGCGACGCGATTTTAAGTGGTAGAGGAGTACAATGAAGAGTAGCGATGTGAAATGACACAGTGTAGACATGTAAAACGAAGAAGTGGCCATGTGAAATTAAGTAGTAGCGATGTGAAACGAAGTACGTAGCCATGTAAAATGAAATAATAGCGATGTAAAGTGAAAAAGTAGCACATTTAAAATGAAATAGTGGCGATGTAAAATGAAGTAGTAGCAGCGTGATTTCAAACAGTATATTTGAAGAAGTAGCGTTGTGATAAGCAACGGTAGCGGTGTGTTATGAAACAGCAAAATGGAGCGGTAGGGTAGCGGTGTGACTTCAATTGGCGCTCTTCCAAACCTTAGAGGCGTTTTCGGGATTTGAAATATGTAGGATATATTTATCAGCATTTTTATATTCTGCCTATCAACTTCATCACACCTTATGGGCGCCCAAGTTAATTGGTCTAAGATGTATATACAGTAGGCCAGTAGACCAAAGGTCTATAAAGGCCAGCCACATTTAAGCTCAATTAAGCGCCCTTTTGTTCTTAATTGACGGAGTCACCTTTCGTTGAAAAGCAGTAAATGTTTAAGCAGATACAGCGGTGTTTATTAGACATCCAGAGGCCTGGTGAGTAAAGAAGTCCTACACATGACTTTTCAATAGCCTGAGAAATACGTTTCTTTTTAGTTGTATTTTTAGATACAGGCCTGATTAACTCACGAATACTACAAATGAAATAGCTCTAAGCCTGACTAGGCTAAGTTTTAATTTTATCTAGTAGTGTTTGCTAGCAAGTTTGTCAACGTTCGTTTCTAAGACCACGCCAAACCACTTTCTAAAGAGCGCCATTGATTGAAATCACGTTATCAACGAATATTACATGGCTATTATTGCAAATCACGTAGCTACTACCTCAAATCATACTGCTACTACGTCATTTTACATGGCTACTGTGTCATTTCACATCGCTTCTACTTTATTGTAGACCGCTACCACCGTTACCGATTCGTATTGAACGTTTGGCGTTCCGTAGTAAGTGTCTTTCTAAGTTTAGTAAAACTACTGTTGAATATGACTCCCATTCCTACCTGTATTTAACAGAATAATTCACACTTTAAGACACCGTGATAACAAGTTTGAATTAAGCCTTTACTGCAAAGGGAATAAGCAGTCACTGAAGTATTGATATCATAAAGTGAATAAATAATATCATTAATAAAGTTAAAATATATCTGAATGTATTATGATATCTGCAAATATGACATCTGATATCGTTAATTTGGCGTGATTATGGTCGGTATACTTGATGATATCATATCATAATAAAGATTTAAAGATTTAATTTAAAGATATCATTGAAAAATGTAGATATTTTTAAATATTCAACGATATCACTAATTATTTGACGATTTTATCAAAACTGAATAAAAATTGAAGCACAAAGTGCCATACCGGCGTTTTGTAATCGAAGTTTGTTATCTCTGTGGTGAGAGAAATCCATTTCTAGGATCTCTTCACCCTGGAGTGGATCACATGCCATTGTACAAGGTCGTTGAGTGAGATCGGTTATCTTTTGGTTCAGTTTCGGTGCCGTGTACGTCAAGTGACCAGTGTCACGGATATGTGTTATGCGTTCTAAGGGCACTGTCAATGGTTTAATTTCGCTTTCTCATTAATCGGTACAATACCCAACTGATAGTTAAATCCAGAATACATCGTTGAAGCTGAAATCATGTTTAAAACTTGCGTGAAGCTGGAACCAGAATCTCCTACGCATTCAGACTGCACATCGGGTAATACTTACGTAACATTAGTTGTAGTTGCACGAAACAATAATAGGCTACGCTAGGACCAGTTACACGAAAAATCACTAACTTACAATACAAAGTTGTGACAGATATTTATGTAATAAGCTGTACCTAGAGTGGTTGTAGTTAAAAAACTTTTTAGCAGTGTTTGCAATAATTTCGCAGGATATTTGTGCAATTTTACGATTCGACCAACCCAACTTGCACTTACAGGCTTACTCATTGAAGTCATTCAAGATATTGGGGGCCTACTGTAACTACAGTAGTTGCTGCAGGCTTTACCCAGGTACAGTTTAGTTTAAACTAAACTGTACATGGGCAAAGCCTAGGTCACTGTAGGCTTTGCCCAGGTACAATACTCTAGTATAAGCTACTCAATTTCAGACTGGACTTAATGTTATTGTATAGTAAATGATGGTGGGGCCTACTCACACAGTCACAGAGCAGTATCATGTGAATAAGACTGAGTGACATCATTATATAGCAGGGCATTGCCTAGCCCTTCAACAGGGCTATGCGTTAGGTTAAATGGCCTAAGCTCATTACACTCCACATCACATCCTTTGCGCGCCAACCCAAGTGCCACAAATGTAACACAAGTTGCATGAAAAATCACTAACTTACACAGTTGTGACAGATATTTACGTAATAAACTATGCCTAGTGTGGTTGTAGTTAAAAACCTTACTCATTCAAGTTATTCAAGATATTGGGGGTCTACTGTAACTAGTTACTTACGATAGGCTACTGTAGGCTTAGCCCAGGTACAGTACCCTAGTATACTGTAAGCTACTCAAATTCAGGCTGGACCTAATGTTATTGTATAGAAAATGATTGGGGGACCTACTCACAGAGCAATATCATGTGTATAAGACTGAGCGATGTCATGATAGCAGGGCAGTGCCTAGCCCTTGAACATGGCTCTGCGTTATGTTAAATGACCTAGGCTAATTACACTCTACATCACTCTCTACACAAGTGCTATGAGTGTGAAGTGTAACGTAGTACACTGGGCAGGGTCAGGAATTAAAGATAAGATAGTTAGACCTAGTTACTGTAAGTACTACTGTAATATTAGTACTACTGTAAGAGTGCTATTTGCAAGGACGGCTACAGTAGGCCTACTGTAACTTTGTAAGTGTGAGATGGTAAATATGCCATGCACCTATATGTAGGGATAGCCTACACCACTTTCTCAGAATTTTGATCAAAGGAATTTTCCAATAAAATAATGTACTTTGGCCAATATTTTTTTAATGTAAGAATTTTTATTGTTTTATCAGTTAAGCATAATAAATTTTCTGTGAGAAGCTTCCTTACTGTAGTTGGTCTTTCACTGCAAACTTCACTTATTGAAAACTTCATGAATATCCATTTGTGAGTTAGATACTTTTCATTCACAAAACCACAAAGGTAAAAACAGACCTATGTACAGTACTCTAGGAAGTTGTTATTGAGATGGAGTGAAATTTAATTATAACAAAAAATTGAAGACCTAGACTGCACCCAAATTAATCAAGTGAAGATAAGCAATGTAGTTGGCCAAAAGTTATTTCTTTCCTTTATTTATTGGTTGCAGTTCAATGTCATTCATTGTGCCAGTCAACTAATCCTTAAACAATTGGCTTTCTTAGAACAATGCTTTGATATACCATCTCTGGTGGAACTAAGATTTGTCACCCAGTAAGAGATCAGGGCCTTGGTTTGTTGGTACTACGTACATCACAATCACAGTTGCAATCACACACCATCACTCTACTCAAATTACTGTGAGAAGTGCGATTTTTTAAATACGTAGACAAAAAATGGAAATGCAGGCAATCCACAGTGTGAAACTTTAATAAAAAGCACACCTGCCACACTCCTTAATTTCCTGAGAAGTGTTATTTGTAGCACACATGGAAACTCTAAAACTCAAGGTGTGTAAAATAAGTCATTTTCCTTAATTTTGTGAGGTACTGAAAATAAGATCAGTGACTTGCATACAAAATTGTTTGTATGTATGGGAAGCGGATGTATGGTGAAGAATTCCTTCAATAATGTCAAAGTTAATGATGTCTCATATGTTATTGTGTGTGTAAACTGCAATATTTGATATGCTACAGTATACATTATGGCTGCACAATGTATCACTTGACGTAAACTGAGACTGATCCTCTTGCAACAACAGCCTAGTACAGTACTGTACCTCCCGAAACCATGAACAGTATTTAGGCCTACTGTAGGCTTATTTAATTCCAGGTGAAATATATAAACATAGATCCATGCGGAAATGGTCAGAAGGCTATGGTAAACAGTGCCCGGTTCTGGCGCCCTGTGAATTACAATAGCTGGCACTGCCCTGCAAATAACCAGCTAGTGTCCATACATGACTGGTGAGACCCATAGCTTAGACTTAGATGCTGCAGAATGTACTAATGCAAATTTCAATCAAACTCCAAAATGTATTACATGTGCAATATGTTTGTGTTTTTCTTTCAGTTTTCATGTACCTGTATGTATCGCTCTTGATCTTGTTCCACACAATTTGTTTTCCCAAGGAATGGTTGGTGAAATGTGTTCCTTCATTGACTGAATAAACTGAGTTAAGTTTAGTAGGAAAGAAATGGATCAGAAGAGACAATTAAGTCCCTATCAAGGATCCTGTAGAAAAAATATGTTAAGATTTCAAACACTGTTACAAAGCTTGAAGTACATGGTGAGTGCATTCTTAAACCAATTAAAAAGTTCCTTGCAATTACTTCATTTTCCGGCAATGTATCCCATTCATTCACTACCCTCTTAGACAAGAAATAGTGACAAAATTGATTCAATACTTTGAACCTTCTAGAGTTTCTGACAATGACCTCTAGTAATTCTGCTGTTTGCAAAGCTGAATCTTATCACTTTAACAAGGTAGCGTACCTGTAACACCCAATTCATCTTGAAATAACAACACCTCTCCTAAATAGTGATCCACCTGTTAGATATAAGTTTGCGTGATACATAAATTGTACTCAGGATGTGCCACTCTGTCATCTGAGTCTGCTTATGTCTCCACCAAAGTTACAATGTGTCAATTAATGTGCGTAAAGTTGTGCTCAAATTTTAAATTGTGAAATGACAGCACAGAAAATCTTTTCATGTTGCAGTCACCTTGTTTCATTGTACGAAACCTTTGGTCTTTTAATTTCTCTGTTTCAACAGTGAGCAATTGTTACTAAAGAGTCAGTTTAACAATGCGCTCACAGTAATAGCATTTCAAGGTTTGTTCTTTTAGAAATTTTCACCACTTGTATTGTTTCTCTGATCATCACTTACTGTAGCTCCCGTGAATAGTGAATGTGTATATCTACAAGTCCCGTAGAGACTGTGTCACTCTTTTCCATTGAGGAATAGTACTGGGGGTGAGTGGGAAGGTGTTCACAGATAATGGGACCAAATTCAGTACTGCCACACCTTTATTAAGGTCCTACATGTGAGAAAAAGAAAGTGTGCGCCTCCACTTGTAGTACTGAATGAATAAAATAATGCATAAGGAGCATAACTCACATAACAGTGGCATATGCACTGAAGTGCATACAGTGCAGATACATGATGCTTGATGAAGAAGCTGTACTGAAGATAGTTGCATAAAAGAAATAGTTAATCAGAAGTGCCCAGTCTTTCTACAAATGTTGCCATGACTTAATTAAAAAGGAAAGGCAATTCATTCCTTTAGAAAAAGTCCATTCGCTCTTTGTGTAATATTCTTTCCTAATGTGAGTTTATTTGAGTTTCACAGTTTTATTCCATAGAGAGAAAAAAGATAAGAGGAGACTATCACACTTTAGAGTTGTATTAAAGGTGGTGGGAAAGTGCAGTAGTTGTCCTGCTGTGGTACTGAAATAGACAATACTATACATTACACAAAATATTTAGAAATGTTGCAGGAAGGATAGTTGGTGCCTAGTTTGACCCATCCTACTCTGCATCTTCGTCATTTGTTCTCTCCTTGTAGATGCTATTGTCATAAAAGAAGAAGTTACCGAGGATGAATATGTAGAAGATGATGGCACTGACCCCTCAAGCATTTCAGGTAGGGCACTATAGTAGTCACCAACCACAGGCCAAATGAATGGTCTTTTGTTTTTACTTAAATTTATTATTTAGGGTAACCTAGAAGGTTCACCATTTCAACAAATTTACAGTATGAATGTACAGACCCTTAAAAGGGAATTAATTAAATAGGTGATGAGGTACACAAATACAATATACGAATACCCAATATTGGAAAGAAAAAGTAGTTTCTAATTTTACTCAACATTTGAAGAATATACGAAATATGCAGTATATGCAGATATACTAATATACAAATATATACCAATGTACAATATGTACAAAATATATGATTCTGAAGTGTGCTAAAACTTTGCTGAAAATATGTAATGTGAAGTACTAAGCACCTATTTGAAGGTAAAATGAGGTCTTGAATCTTTTATAAAAACAAATGATTTGTCCACTGTTTTTGTGGACAAAGGATTTGTCCACAAAGTCCGCAGAGTCCACAACGGATTTGTCCACAAAGGATTTGTCCATCCAATGAATGTCCTTGATGTGTAAAAAGTCATGACAGCATTCCTAAAGCAATCAGAGTGCTTGAAAGCTCTATCAGAAATTTTGTATGTTGTTGGTGATTGTTTCAATTTGTATGTACAGTGCTCAACTTTTGCATTAATAGACACATACACAGAATATTAAACAGGATATATTGGGAGCAGGTAGGCTCTTCCATTTTTGGTGGAAAACTTAAAACTGTTTAAATCACCTGGAATGATTGCCAAAGGTAAATGTATTTGGGCCTTCACAATTGTTTGTTTGTGACAGTACTTTTTTATTGTGATGCTGCAAAGCAATTCAATGTCATACCACACTCTTGTATTTTAATAAATCCTTCAAATACCTGCAATTTCCAAATTTGAAGATCTTTCGCAAGTTTTTTTTTTTCATTTGATGATTCATAATAAATCTGCTTTATCTTTATTTTGGGGGTTTATTATCATACACTAGTGAGTGAAATATGTCTTATTTCTCTAGTATCCTGTATAGTTTACCATATTTTTTTCTTTTGTATTTCTACTGTATTTGCATATGAAATAAAAACAAAAAAAATGAAATGGATAACAGCAAAGTCAAGTCAAATACATCATACTTGATCATACACACATAGAAATAAGTTCAATTGATATTCAAATATCATTGGTTGTTATTATTTGAACTGCAGTAAATTGCATGTATGAAACTAATGAGTTGTTTAATTTGTTTACCTTATTTTGCACAGTTGCAGTTACTGTTAAGGTTGAAGAAGCAACAGAATATTATACCACAGGGGAAAATGTCTCCATGACAACAGGTACTGTACTGTGTTTAATGTTCTGAAAACTGTGATCTATGACTTTGCATGCTTCATGTCAGTGCATATAATGCAACCCCATTAATCAGAATTCAGAATACGTGGAAACTCCTTTTCCCTGAACATTTGTTGGTGTTCGGTAAATTTAAATATCTCCTGATGGATTTCATTCACACAATACATGGTCATGATTAAGTAGGATTTTAAATTTGATTCCCAACATTTTACCAAAATTCATATCCAGGGAAATTGTACAGATAATCAGCAAATGTCAAGTTTGTTTTTATTCTTTTAGAAGAGGATTATCAGTAACTTCCATTTAAGTTCTGAATCTGTCATAGATTGCAACATTCAGGCTTCAACTAATTCGTTTTTAATCACCTGTCCATTGTGTTAGTGGTTCTTGGAGTCTACTCGTTGGCATGAATATGCACTGACCCTCTAGTAGTGGCCATTGAATTCCTCTGTGAAGAAGACTTCTGGGCTGCTCACCCTGCAAGCTACAAGATCAAGCAGCTTACTTGCCTGAGTGACTGCCGAGCAGGGAATTTGTTGAACACAGATGTTAAAATTTTCATTATGATGCTGACAAAAACATAGTATTCATAACACCGATCACCCTGTTGAGTATTCAAGAATGGTTTGCCTAGTTATCACTGTAGAAACGTTACCACAAATGCCATGGAAAGCCAGTGGTTATTACTGTACATGACAGATTTTCAAGTGTGTAGTACTGCCGTTAAGCATTCAGGAATGATTTTGCCTAGTTATTGCTGTACAAATGTTACTACAAATGCAATTGAAAGCCAATGGTTATCATATGATAAATTTTCAACCGCGTGATACTGCATATATGACTGAAGTGCGAGGTGCCAGTCATTGTCGAATCCCACATCTGGTTGACCAGGTTATGTTTGTACCTGATATGACCAGATACTGAAATCACTGCTTAAAACCAATATGAAGCATTAAAAGGAGAAGGGGGGGGGGGGGTAATTTGTAGTGTGGTGGTTTTGAGATACATCTTACACTTACCTTTTGCACTTTCTTCTTTCAAATCAAGTGTAAGGCTATTTCCCCAACAGATTTTTGGTGGAAAATGATCTGCAAAATGGCAAACTTAGCCCTGAAGAAAATGTCCCAGTAGACAGACAAATCTTTTTTTTTTAATATTTTTCTTACGGTGATGTTCCACACATATGTGTGTATGTCACCTTTTCTTAGCTTTGAAAATGTTGATCAAAGGTCATCAGTGTTTATTAGATTACCTTAGATCAAAAAAGTTGTGTAAGATCAATATCTCAACTACCTGTTCTCCTTTAATGCAAGATTTTGGCATTACAATATATGTACACATGCATATTACCATCGATCACCGGCAACTCCTTGCCTTATACCGATAGAGCAGTTTCCATGGAAACTGAAGTGCTGTAAATTTTACATGTCATTGTTGTTTTCATTTTGTACTCAAGTTCTAAGTCAGCCAAACATCCATAATTCAAAAGACTCTGCTAATTTGTGCTGACAATGTTTATAATGATCATTGCACATGAGATGCAATAAGAGAGATAAATAGAATTTACTGTGTGACACGTTTTGTTGCTTGAGTGTGAAATACCCTTTTTGGAAGTGTGAAACATTAATTTATATGTTGTTAATTCACTGCACATATGAATACAGCACTTTTCACTTTTGACATTGACCTACTGTAAGTAGTCAATGCATAATAGGACAGGGTTCCCACAAGCCTGGTTTAACAGCATGCACTGCCTGGTTTGAATTTTATTTTTGCTGTGTAGCACATGGTATGAAAGTTTCCTAACAGGTTTGAAAGTTGAACACCTGCTCTTAAAATTGCAAGTGCAACTAAAACTCATAGGCCTTTTTATGAAACGGTGCCCAAATAAAAGCTCTCATTTCAACTAGTTTGGCTGCTTCTATACATGCTAAAATCATGGAGCTTCAGCTGACTTCCCCCCAAAACCCCCCAAGGGACTTTGTCCTCCGACCATACAAGGTGCCCTAACATGGGTCCCCCCTTCACCTCATCTGTTCGTGAGAACCCTGTAAAAGTCATATCCCGATGCAAACTTATCGTTGTAAGTACTATTAAGATTTGTAATTTATTTCAGTGAATTGCTCATGTAGTCTTGCATGGTTGCTTTAGACCTTTGATAATTTTTGTTGTCTTTTTTGCTTTCTTCTATAAGGGCTTTCTGGGGAATGCATAGCATCAAATGCTCCTTGGAGTCATCAGCAACAACAACCAATGATCAAAGACAATGAGGAATTGAAGAAAGCATATCAGAGCTACTTTTGCCCTCCACTAGTCACTCTTGAAGATGGTGCATCATCTAACAATACCACACTGCAGAGACAGAACGACGGTGGCAGTGATATTGGGAAAAGCCAAACTGTTAAGAAGAAAAAATACAAAAGGCAAAGGCCCTATCCTTGCAGATTCTGTAGCAAGTCATTTTCTAAGACTGAAGGTCGGGAAAAACATGAAAGAACACATACAGGAGAAAAACCTTACAAGTGTAACTATTGCGATAAAGCATTTTCCAGAAACTTGCATTTAAAATACCATGAAAGAATACACACAGGAGAGAGGCCTCATAAATGTAGCTATTGTGGAAAGGGATTTGCTCAGAAAGCACATCTGAAAATACATGAAAGATCGCACACAGGGGAAAAGCCCTACAAATGCTCATTTTGTGGTAGTATGCTTTCGTCACGTACAATCTTGAAAGAGCATGAACTGTTACACTCGGGAGAGAAACCTTTCCACTGCACCACATGTCCGAAAAGCTTCTCGAGTAAAAGGACTCTAAAAAGTCACGAGAGGACCCACTCTGGCGAGAAGCCTTACGTATGTCCCTATTGCAATAAAGCTTATGCACAGAGAGGGCACTTACAGCTTCATGAAAGAACACATACAGGAGAGAAACCATTCAAATGTTCCTTCTGCAGCAAGATGCTCTCTTCGCAGGCAAGTTTGAAGGAGCACGAACAGTTGCACACTGGGGAAAAGCCCTACCAGTGTGGATACTGCTTGAAACGTTTCACACGAAAGGGGAAACTCAAAGTGCATGAAATGATACACACAGGTGAGAAACCTTTCCATTGTAGCTATTGCGAGAAGTCATTCACTCAGAAAGGGCAACTGAAAGTACATGAAAGAACGCATACCGGAGAGAGGCCCTTTGGATGTAGCCACTGTGGGAGAATGTTTAGTTCAAAAGGGGATGTAAAAAAGCACGAAAAGACGCACACGGAAGACAGGCTCTCTCAGTGTCGATATTGCGAGAAAATGTTGACCCGAGGTGCACCGTTGTTGAATCATGAAAGGTCACACCATCCAAAAAAGCCAAAGGTTTTGCCATTTCTATCATTCTAGGGCACTTTGTTCTTTGATTTTGATTTTCTTTGGTGTTCTCTGATTTTGATTTTTGTTTTTTTTTTGTTTT
The DNA here is from genome assembly GCA_021234535.1 of Stichopus chloronotus. Taxonomy (NCBI): domain Eukaryota; kingdom Metazoa; phylum Echinodermata; class Holothuroidea; order Aspidochirotida; family Stichopodidae; genus Stichopus; species Stichopus chloronotus. The sequence continues at coordinate 12,849,495 of CM037839.1, forward strand.
CCTTTTGGTTTTGATAGCATCCTAACCTTTGTAGTCAATATAGCAGTGTGTATGTGTGCAGGTATGTATGTGTGTTTGTGATGCCTTTGTTGTTAACTCATTTTATCTCAAGAAGATAAGCTTGAACAAACCTCATATTTAGTATATAGGAGTACCACATTGAGTACAAGTATACTATCGCCTTTGTTGGGAGTCAGAGGTCATTTGGGGTGATTATTGTGGAAACCCTGTAAATATGACACCTCAAGAATGTGAGTGTGGATGGACAGATCTTGTATTCACTATGTAGTTGTACAACTTTAAGTGCAAGAGCCATATTGCTTTTGCTGGAGGTCAAAGGTCTATTCTGTTTAACAGAGCTCAAGTAGTGAAAGCCTGGAAAGTTCTCATATTTGATTTGTGATTATCTTGATTTCAAATTTTGGTCTAAAAATTCTAATTTTGCATATTTCCTAATTAGCATGGTAAACATAGGATGTTGACATGTTGGAGTGAACATCCAGCTACTAGATATTGCACCCTCGTACCAGCTGATGGTTGTGTACTCACTAGTGCTGCGGCATACTTGCTGGCATCTTTGTTATGCCAAGTCAGCTGTGTGCACACAATACTGTATATGTAAATTTGGCATGAAACTGCTGTCACAGGAGCCAGTTTTACTCTGCGTTTATATGCCATATCCTGTCCATGTTAAGTTTGCATCAGTTTTCATACAGTAGCGCTCTCACTTGTGAACAGTGATCTTCGTCCTTACGTCGAACTCTCCAATCTATACTTTTTAATGTACATGTCTACCTTTGTGACACATTTGCTGTTATCATGATATTTCAAAAACGGAAGCTTGGACCGTCATGCTTCATATGTGTGTGTACCATAGGGAGTCCAAGAACCCTGTTGTGTTTGGTTGAGGTCAAAGGTCACCTGAGGTCAAATGTCACCTGAGGTCAGCAAAGGTTAAAATGTGAAAACCTTGTAAACATGAAATCTCAATATGATGCATAGAGATGCATGATTAATATGCATCCATCACACGGCAACATTAGGACCTGCTTGTATTGTTTTTCCTGCATTCCGGTATTGTGCTTTGAAGCAAAATACGGGAAGGCATTATATGCATAGTGGTTCATAGCATCTAGGAAATTGTCTCACCTAGCTGGTGGTCACTGGGCTGTCATGAATATTCATAATTCAGTAAGTTGCAGGAGGTGCAAAGTATTTGTGTGATGCTCATTGATGATTTGCTTGGGTCTTGATTTTAAATGTTGCCAGCATGTCTGTGTCATCTTTGGTCATGAAATGGGTATCCATAATGCATTCAATCTTATGGAAAATCTTTGAAGCAATATATCTGGATGACTGTTGATACAGCAGATTCAAATCTTGTCTTAAATTCCTATAGCCAAAAACAGCTGTAACTGAAGAATAGAGTTTCTTAATTTCTTGGCAAGTTGCATGTGTTTTTGTGTGAATGACTGTAGGTGTGCATGTATCTACTTACAAATAGTTGCAAATTTGAAATTTGATGACCCACAAACCCACCCAGAACAACTTGAAAGAGGGTATGTGCTATTTAAAAACAGCCACCTTGAAACAAGAGTAGAAAGTTGGAAAAGCTGTCTTGTTTTGTCAAACCATGTACTGTTTTGCCATTGTATTCATTTTTTTTTCAATGTTGGAAGACTTTAAAGAAGATGCCCAGCATCAATTTAGCAAATCACTGTTTTCTTTATATTTCTGCTTTTTATTTTTTTATTCTTTCACTTGAGTGGTGGAGCTGGTTTAAAACTTTAAAAAGTGAATTCACTCACAGTTAGCAAGTCCTTTAGCAATTATTTTTACTACTCCAGCTGCAGTGGGCAGCTGTAGTTGGCACTGATGCTTACCCACTGATAAAAAGAGAAAATCACCAGTCTCCCTGCTGGCAAAAAAAAAAAAAAAATTACAGAGTGTTAACAAGCTCCAGATTCAATTGTAAAAACTTTGTAGAGTATTCAACTATGTACGATATTGAAAAAAAAATAATTTCCTTTTACAAAAAGCAAACTCGCCAAACATTCATTTTCAAAATATCAAGATACGGGCTCCATTGTTGACACAAATTTGGTAAAAAAATAGGATAATACAATGCACCAGTTGCCTTTTCTAAACCCCTGCCTGGGGATGGTGTTCACTATAGACTAACAAAGACCTACAGCTGCCACTTAGAATCCTCTAGTTAGAACCCTAGCTTTATTATCAGAGTTCCAGCGGTCATGGAAAATCCGGAAAAGGTCACAGAAATGTAGCAAAGACATTTCCAGGCCTGGCACAGTTTTGAAATTCAGGACTGTGAAGTCCTCCAAAAGTCCTGGAAATTTTCGCAGTGACGTTCCTCTCTCACATATTATATCAAAATGTATTCTCACTTGTAATATCAGAATTTATCATCTTCTTGTCATATTTCTTTTGATTTTTGCTGTAATATTTGAAAAGATTGTGCAAGATATCATGAGAACGGTCATGAAAACTTCATTTGATCCTGGAAAAGTTGTATAAAAGTTTTGAAAACAGCCTTAACACTGTAAATTGCTGACTAATATTGATCAATGCAGGTTGATCATATATAGATATCTACATATATATATATATATATATATCATATATTTAAGTAAATCATGAAATTGCTTTCTCTTGGATAAATCCCCACATGTTTACGCTGATGGTTGGTATATGTTTGGCTGACAGCAGCCTTTTTTAAACAGTCACTAGTCATGCTTGAGCTAAAGGTTGTGTGACATGAAAATCACTTTTTGGACCACTGTGTGCACAATCATTAGAAATGTTGAAAATAGCCACAAATTCCGTCAAAATCCATCAAATTCTGAAAATTTTAGAGGCAAAGTCCTGTCTCACACCACATCATGCATAAACATAGGCTAAGTATGCAAATTTGCATCACCAAGATATGGACTGCTATGATGTGTCTTATGTTAATCCTTTGTTTTCTTAACCTTTATTTCAAGGACAATTGAGAATTTTATGTGCCCAGAGGGTATTATTTTGAAAGCATATTTTTTTCTTCAAACATTTCAATATCACTTACCAGTTTGACACCCAGTAAGTAAGAGACAATGTATAAAGAGTTAACCAAAAAAATACTGCCACTGTGCAACACTCCACATCATCTGTTTCGCATTTTCATCAAACTTTGATAAGTCATTTCTCAAAACAGTGAGAGATATAAGCAAAATTCCAATAGATTTCTACTCAGGGTTTTACTCACATCCTCTGAATGAAACTAGCCCTTTTCTAGATGCATGTCACATGACCTTTGAAGCTGAGAATGTTTTATTCAAAGCATGAGGATGGTATCTTGCATTTGTAATTCAAAAGAGTACTTTGTAAATAGTGATTAATTAAACTCAATAGTTTTACTGTCCAGCCGTTTTTGATGTAGACTAACGTATCTCCAAACGGTATTTGTTTTTACATTTTCTTTGCTTTAAAACGCTTTGCCATTTCTGCTTCCCATTGCCATTATTCCTCCCTGCAATATTATTTTTTTTAATTTTTTTTTTTGACATTTGACCGTATATTTTGATTAACCTTATATTTTACTTTTAATATTAGTTTTACTTTTTCTGATTTATTGCATGGTATTATTTTAACATGTGTTCCATATCTTGCCAGTCATGTCATTGCTTACAATGAGAGTCAACATGCTCTGCTTCGTCAGAATGAATACTGAATGAACTAGTGAAAGAAGATTGATCAGTAACACCACAGGCCAACTGAATGAATAAATGATAATGTATTAATTGAATTGTTAATTGTATTAATTAATGAATTAGTCAATCAGTAAGTGAGTCAATCAGTCAGTCTGTCAAAAATTTAATAAATGAATTTGTAATAGATATTCCAGCTAGTTCTTATTCAAAATAGTTTACCATGTAATGCAGGCTTACATACTTATCGGTGGTAGTCCAATGTTTTTTCAAATACACAAAATATTATAGTTTTTCTACTCTTGACTTTTGTAATACATTTGTACACTATTTTTACATCTATTAACAATGAATAAATAAATCAATTTTTAAAACCGCCCATTTTACCTCTGTGTCTTTCAGGTTGCCTTTGACTTTCCATGTTCTTTTTAACACTTATTCCACGAATTGCTTTCACGTTGCAAACTTGTAGTTAGAAATCGATTTTCTGTGTCACTGCAGCCAGTTGTCACGTATTTCAGGCAAGACATGAGGGCATGTGGCTGTGACCGGTCGGGTTTCCTATCATATTTGTTAGCCCTACACGTGAGACCCGTATCATGACATCTTTATATCAAAGCGGGGTCAAGACTTGAAAACACTTTATACTTCGGAATAAGTTTAAAGAAGCTGTTGTGGTACATTTGTCATTCCCCTTCTTCGTGTCTTATCCTTCTAACGTGCGCTTTGTTTATAAGAGAGGACCTAGCAAAGGTAGGCTTATGATCGCAATCTCTTGTCACCAAAGAAAAATAAATATTCACTGCTTGGCATATGGTCCAAACACAGCAGTGTGAATCTAGGGTTCCACAAGTAGCCTACAAGTATTTGGTACCAGTGGCATGCTATATTCTGGACTCCGAACTGAAACAAAAACAACCTTGGTAGTAAAATCACAGAGCCGGCTGACTCCATTGAAACCTTATCAGACTGCTACAGTAGTAGTAATAATAATTATAAAATAATTACTCATGACTTGAAGTGACCACACAAGTCTGGAGGAAGCCTGTGACTTATAAATTACAACTTCATGTCGGGTGACTACCGACAATTTTAGACTCAAATTTGGCCTCTTGGCTTTACAAAGTCAACTAACGAAAAACCATCCCACTGTGCCCCGGCAAGGGTTCAAATCCACCACCTCCCGGTTGCTAAGCTTCAAATGCCACCACCTTTATATACTTGCTCTCTAGCCACGTTATAATTTCGTTGACATTCTGTCATTAAGTTTCTTGCTGGCTCAAATGCTCCATCAGAAAACATTCCAGGTAGATCAAAATGGACCTCAACATTGTACAATACAATCTCTGGGAGGAGAAGCATTTTGCCGAATTTCATAAAATTGGCCATAGGACCCATATGAGACCTTGGACAAAAAGTTGTTTAACACCCTAAATGGACCATTACATATGGAGCTTTGGAGCTAAGTTTCATACAAATCCATGAGAGCATGACGGAGGGGAAGCATTTTGAGCAATTGCCTGTGAACAGATAAACGGATGGCTGGATGGGTGGGTGGGTGCATGAGTGGGTCTGTGAATGGATGGTCAGAATCTATTTTGCGTCTTTAAATTAAAAGGTATTGCTATCCGATCTAGAGCTCGTTGGTCAGAAAATGGACAGAAAAATACCAAATATTCCCTTAATTCGGAAAAAAGGAATACACCTTACAATTGGATTAAACAATTAATTTTAGACAATGGTTCGGTGATTCATAGTCTTGATGTTATTCTGAAAACGGCACGTGATTTCTATATGAACCTCTACACAAAAGATGTAGAAGTTAATTCGAATCATTTTTCAATAGCTACGACCTTTTTCATATAACACTTGCTCTGAAGGGCTTCTCTCACTTCAAGAATGTTCAAACGCTTTATTTTCAGTGTCCCTGAATACGTCTCAGGCTCTGAAAGAGTCCCAACTGAATTTTACGGTGTGTTTTGGAGCTGGTTGTAAATTCTTTCAATTACTGAGAGTCTTATTCCCAATATGTTATTAGTGCTATTTAGTAACATTACCTGTGTTAATATCAAGTTTGTGGTCTTGTTTCTGTTTACTGTTGTCTATACCAAATACAAAAAATAATCAGCTGTTTTATTTGCTCAAATTAATCTAAAAATGCAAGTGAATTTTCACTTTCATTTGTCATTATTTGCTGTTTAAGTATGTATATTTTTTATTGTGTCATTATTTACTTTATTGATGCTATTATAAAATGTCTTTTTTACTTTGCTTCTATTTATTATTCTCTGCAGCAAAAAAAGCATACTTTTCAACTGTGTTTTACATGCACCTCAAAAACTACACAGGTGGCTTGCCATTTTTTTCTATTTTAATATGTTATTACTGCCATTTGGTAACATTACCTATGTTAACATCAAATTTCTAGTCTTGTTTCTGTGCACTGTTCTCTACACCAAATACACAAAAAGTTCAGCTGTTTTACTTTGTTTAAATTCCTCTAAAAAATGCAAGTGATTTTTTGTTTTGTCATGTTTCAGTATGTTTTAGCCCTGTTTCAGTATGTATATATGACAATGGCTGCTATTTTTTATTATGTTATTATTTGATGATGTAATTTTCGAATTTCTCTTTTAAGTTTTTTTTTCTTGCTGTTATCTGCTGCAAATACACGAATACCTGAAACTGCTTTATTTTTTTTATTTCACCTCAAATACTCTACATGTGTCTTGCCATTATTGTCTCTTTCAATGAGTATATGTGATTGCTATTTTTTATTATGCTGTCGTGGAGCTACTGTTTTAATTTGTTTCTATACTAAATGCACGAATACTTTTACTTCGTTTATTTGTTTGAATTCATCTCAAATTTATACGTGTGTCTTGCCATTTTTCCTATTTCAAGATGTAGACATTGCTATTTGGTATTCGGAAGTATGCTATTTTGTTTCTATCAAATTCCTATTTTACTTGCTTCTATGTACTGTTCTCTATAGCGAATACACATACTTTCAACTGTGTTTGTTTACATTCACTTCAAAATCTATGACAGGTGGCTTGCCATTTTTGTCTATTTCAGTATGTTATTATTGCTATTTGGTATTATGTTGGTATTTACATTAGCTATCTTAATATCAAATTTCTGGTCTTATTTGTTTCTGCTCACCGCCTTTTATACCAAACACACAAAAACTCAACTGTTTTATTTGTTTAAATTCATCTAAAAAATGCAGGTGAATTTTTATTTGAAATTGTTTGCCATTTTTATTAACATTTTTCACGAGTTTCTGTTTTAATTTATTTGCTGTAATCTTTTTCAAATACCCAAATATTTCAGATTGCTTTATTTGATTTGATTCCCTTTTAAAAACATATACAGGTGTCTTGCTATTTTGTCTCTTTCAATAGATACATTGTTTGTTGTTTTTTTTTGTTATGCTATTGTTTCTATTTTAATTTGTTTACTGTTTCTATAGCAAACAAACGTATATTATATAAACAAAATAAATTATGTTCTTCTTTATATTATTATTGAATCCACATTTAAATTGATTAGTGTGTATACTATTCTTTTTATCAAATACACAAATACTTTGAACTGTTCTACTTGTTTGCATATTTTGTTTACATTTTTCTTGCCCTTGCGTTAACATCTTTCTTGTATATATCTTTCTTGTTTACATTTTTGCATCGTGCTAGCTCTCTCAGTATACAGAGACGACTTAAAAAGCAGTGTTGTAATGACTCGAGTCACTGACTCGACTTGAGTCAAGATTTTCGATGAAGCGACTTGACTCATGTCACGTGGGTTAAAAGACTCGACGCGAGTCAGAAGTTTGAGGGAGTGCAAAAGATTTGACTCGAGTCAAGCTGTCGACAAACAGTATACGGTATTAAATTATGTTTTGATGTACATTTCAAAAAAATGCACGACCAAGTTGATTTCTTGGAAACGGCATAGAAACAGCTGACCCGATGTAATCAAGTTAAGTTACTTTATTACTTAATAGTAGTTACTGTTAGATTCCACCAAAGAAGTACATGTAATTCTTTCATGTTGTTGTATTTATGCTTTCTCAGAACTGGCCTAGATTCTCAGTCGATTGTGTTCCTGAATCTACCGCGTCGATCACTGCTTGTGTAAGGCCATAGATTGTGTATTTACAGTAGCTTTACAATTGTGTTTCAACGCTAAGTGCATGCGATGGATTTTCATTTTTGATGTTTATTTTCCTCTTTTTCTGTAAGAGGTTTGATACATGTACATATCTGGGTCGTGTTTGATAAATATTCCTGTTACTGATGATGGGGAGGGGAAGGGGAGGGCAGATTGTTCGAATAGTTTTTCTGATTCCGTGTGTGTGTCGGACTATTCTCGTTTAGTGAAGCATGTCGGTGTGTTCAGTTAGCACCATGTATGATACCTTGCGAAATGGTGGCGCGATTCTTAAGTGATTAGTTTGACTACTTTCGTCATTTTCTTGAACAGGTTGATTAAAAAACATCAATGAAAACATTACTCAAAGGTGGAATCAATATATCTTACTCCTTGAACAGCTACAAAATGTTATATACATAGGTGATATTGCTGTAATCACTTTCTGGGTGTAAGAAACACAACATTAAAGTACACCTTTAATTAATTTGGTTATTCTCAACATAGAAGAGTCTCTCCAAGGAATAAGGGTACATTTTGAGTTGATAAAGAGAAGAAATCAAGAACGAACTCATTTTCGTCAAAGTTTGCACTTAAAATAATTCTAGCAGCAGATCTCTGTAAACGGCTAAGTCTGAGGTCATTGCTTAATTGCTTGTCTCAAACTAGTATTCCAACAGTATTCCAAGACAGGTAAGATGTAACCATTGTAAAACAACATGCAAGTATTTATATCAATAAAAGGTTTGATGCGTCTTAGAAGAGCTAATCTATGTGAAACGAGCTTACAAACGGAGTCAACATGAACATTCTGAAATCATTTATTGTCGATATTGACGCCAACAATTTTATCATTTAATACGTTTTGAATTTCTGCACCTTCAGCTAGTATGTGCAAGCCGTTGTTCTGAATAGAAGCCAAATTTTCTTCCGATCCAATCAAGATGCTCTTAGTTTTACTATGATTTATAAACCTTTTATTGTTCTTGCACCATGTGTGATGTCAGCCATATCGTCATTGATTTATATGTTTAAGTCATCAACAGACTTACCATTCAGATAAAAAGTTATGTCACTTCCATGCATATCTGAGGAACAATGACTAACGATTTGACCCATATCGTTTATATAGAAAACATAAAGCGAAGGACCTAAAATTGACCCTGAGCTACTCTACATGTAACGAGCAGTGGAAGAGAGATTGACTCCTCTCCTTTGCTTAAAATCATTGATGACTGGAATGAATCTATCGACAGCCTTAGTGGGTATATACTAGGTTCAGTATTCGTAGACCTGAGGAGAGCTTTTGACTTAGTTAAAGGGGAGATCAGGGTTTATTTTCACAATTTATCTCACTACAATTTAACACCGATGTCGTACAATGAGTTATAACTAACAAATATGATCAGGATTATCTCAAAACATGTGGACAATTTCGAGAAACGAGACTCAAATTCGCAAAAAATCGGTGAGGGACTCCGAAAGTCTGTAACATCCATATTCATCAATCAAATATGAATATTCAATAATATCGCCTTTTTAAGGTATTAGGAGGTGGGGTTTCCTATTTCATGCGTAGCCCACGTGTGCTGTATGTATCATCAACTATCACTAAACTTTTGTTTACTTAGCATTGCGCAATGCACGAACAGCAGGGGAACCGTAAACATTCGGTTATGTTGATTCATATAACGTCATCTCAGTCTTACGCTGTGATTGGTCATCGTATATAGAGGAGGCTGTCTTGCCTTGTACATGAACGTTTATTTTTTGTACCCGACAAATATTAAGAGGTCTCATTCAACAGTAATTAACGCAATAATTATCATTTCTTCAACCTTCAAACACCTCCCCAACGTTTCCATATTTCGGTGAATAATCAGTTTAGAAAGAAAAATCAACTAAAGGTGAATTTTCTCAGTCAAACCCTGATTTCTCCCTTTAACCACTCTATTCTTGTTGATGAGTTAGCGATGAACGGTCTCTCAGCAGACTCAATATCACTTTTAAGTGGCATATTGTTGCAATTGGACAGCAAAATGGCAATTATCTATGAACACGTATATGCTATAAGCACCAAGTACTGCATATGTTCACGTGAAGCAAGTTGAACTGATAAAGTATCAGTTGTGTATAAAAGTATCTATGTGTATTAATGGGGTAGATTTTTAGAATTTTCAGATAAAAAAAAACAACAACAACTAGGGGTCGGAGTTGCCTCCAAACTAACATGATAGCAATAATGTTAGTTCAAAAACACTCATGTTGAGATGTATCAAGCAGGTAACTGACTTTCCTACAAGAAGTTACATACTGCCATGTTAAGTAATTGTTACATAATGCCAGGGCTTCATTGCTGTGGGCCGGTATACGGACTGGCATATCAAAACATTCACAGCATTGAAAACTTGTGAAAAAATGCTGCGAGAGCCGAGAGTACACACCATGCCAGATGGTGCTGTACTGGGACTGGGAGTGGAAACAGTTCAAACATTTGATAAACGAACAAAACCCAGAAGACTATTCCACTTCAATGTTTGTAAAACAGGCACTTGATAAACATGCAGGCAATTGTAACAGATATTTACTGGTTTTCAAAAGTATGAACAGGCACTAATACTAACATGTACAAACAAATATTGGGCATCATCAGGTGTACTAAAAAGTTTGAACAGGAAGCTAACAGGTTTCCGAACAGGTAGGATAACTGGTAACAACGGGGTTCGACTGGTATTACAGCTGGTTTTGAAAGATTTCATCTAGTTTTCACATGTTTCAACATGTTTTTGGGTCTCTCAAATGGTCCAGAGGGGAACAATGTTTTAATAGAGTTCCATGCATTCATGTTACCTGCATATACCTGCAGAGATTCTAAATGCGAATGTTGATAGAAAGCAAAAGACTTCAATTTTCTCCTTTATTTTTGACACGGTGGTGCTCCAATATGGATACTTCTTAAGTTCCCCAATCACGTCTCGGTAGCAGGATTTATGAGTGAATGAGTCATTCCCCACATATAAACAAACTTGCCATGTTTCTTACGGACCTATTACAGAGACCATCCTATATTGAGCCTTCTGATTGGTCCATGTTTTGGCACTAATTCTGAAGCATCAAATCAATGGCTAAAGTGTGATAGTTCATGTCATTATCTATTGGTTTTAAAGGTGTTAAGATTCTCCCATATACTGAGATCAGGGCTAAATATTGTCTCCAAATGAAAACCTTTAAAATTCCCCCAAAATATTCTTTTTGGATTTTATCTTATGCCACATTTTTGGAAAAGAGGAGGTGCAAGGCTGTCTTAGTACCTAAGTATGATCTATGTGTATGGTTAATATGCGCTAATTCATACAATATTTTTTTTTAGTTTTATTCAACGTTCTCTCATATGCTGAGAAAGGAGCTATAACGTTGCCCCCTTAATGAAAATGTAACTGAAAAATAATATGTCATTCGTAACTATAATTATGCCTCTATTTTGGAAAATAGGTTACATGCGGTAATTTATCTGCATAGGTAATTTTCCCTGTTGTAACCTGTAATTCCTGTTGAACATTTTATTACAACAGGTACGGTAATTTACCTGTTGTAACAGACATCTGACAAGTATCTACTGGTTTGGGATAAATTACCTGTTAAATCAACAGGTACCTGTTAATCACCTGTTGTTACCTGTTAAAACTGGTTAAAATGTTAACGTGAATCAAGTGGAATTTTCTCGGAAGCATGCCGTAATTAACTTCATGGCTTCAAACATTATTCTTAAGAAACATTTGTGTATACGAATTCCATAATTCACAACAATTAACAGCTTACGGTTCTCGTTGTCTTAAGTTATCCGAGAACAGGATTATGAAACACATTAATAAAGATTTTCATGATAAATTTGAGCTACCAAAGAACGAGTTACAACCCCTCCCCAAACTACACACACACACCGCGCACACATGCACCGCCAGGAAATCTCCCTCTTTAAAAAGGCCAGGCTTTCAATCTTTACTTAAGTCTTTCATGTAAAATTAATATTACTTCATATCTAATTAGTAAATATTTTTTTGTACTATTTCTAACTTCACAGCCTTTTAACATCTTACTTTTTTCAGTCATTCCTTACTGTATTTTTACATAACGTAAGTTGGGTCTCTTAATTGCTGCTTTTGTAAGGTGGCTGTCTCTTTAATCTACTTTTCGTTAGTACACTGGTATTGTTGCATTTTCGTGAGGGCCTTTGCGAAAAACGAGATTCTGCATTTCTACTTATCGAGACGTCAGATGGTTAAACAATTCTTAAATAAATAAAAGAACTATAAAACAATAAGGGTTAGCAGGATAACCTACCAGTGATTTACATGAAATTTACTGAGAATAGCAACATGTGTTCCTAAAGATGCAATTTAATATGTAAATCGCGCACAAACGAACAGAAAAAGACAGTGCTGAACTGCGAAATCGGTAGCGCCAATCAGCCTTGGCGGCAAGAGCGACCCTAGCAAAAGAAGGACACGTATCATAGTTATGTGCGACCGTCATTCCTGTGGGACTTCACGCCGCACGTTTATCTCTGCACACGGTCGATTGCATTGGAGTGGCCAGTATTTACTACCACCTATGTATGCAGTCCACGGACAACGCACGTAGCGATACCATGATCAGCAGGCCCGTCTAATGTTTACACTGAAATTAAATTACAGAAATCATACAATTGACACATGTGCAACAGCTGACATACAAGACTGCGGACAGTTTGCAGATATAGCCTACCTTGTCGCGGCAACTTCAAGCTCAAGACAGACTTGAGAACAATACGAAATTAATGAGGTACTAGAGGTAAGTAATCCCTGGGAATTACCCATGTGTGGATGCTTGTTAAAAATAATACTAAAGTTAGGCCTACAGCATCGACTGTATCTGAAATCTAGGGGCAGGGCCTTAGGCCTACTGCAGTTAGGATCAGGAAGAAGCAGCACTGAAGTCTTGGCCTAATTAGTAATTTAATAGTGATACAGTCAGTGACCTAACGTTTGTTGTTAGTACTACTACTACTAGTAATAACACAATAACAGTTATAGCTCGCCATTCGCAACCAAATCTTTATTTCTAGGCCTAGTTTACAGTAGTTAGGTCCTTACTACCAGCTTAGCTTTGTACTTGTAAAGTCTGTATCAACGTTATTTCTTAGCCTTACAAGGAATAGTGATAAACTTGCTAAAGTGCAGTAGCATGGAGGTATCATGAGTCAATCACCTACAGTAACTAACATTTTAATTCTAAAAATATGAAAACATTAAAATATGGCAGAAGTATTCATAAATGTGCCCTTATCAGTATTACCTTTTGGTTATGTTGAAGACGAATAGCCTAAGTATATACTGTACTTGGAAACAGGTTCGACTTTAACGTAGCCATACATAACACTAAGCTCACAGTGTGATGGAAACTTGAGTCGATCACATCAGAATAGGATCTATCAAAATACTGTACATTATCAAATTAGTACATAGCAATGTCAAAAAAAAAAAGGATACAAATATTGTCTCTTTTAACTTTGAATGACAGTTTTATCAAAGATGTTCTGGTCAATATTTTAGTACGATTTGAGACATGATGATAGTCAGCAATATTGTTGAAACTAAAAAATTTGGCTGTAAGTGAAATGTTTCCATGGGAGTGAAAAACAACACGGTAAACACTTGTTTTTGATGTTGTCTGAAGTAAATAGGGTTCAGGTGGTGCTTATTTTGGAATTCCTTTGCAACCACACAGCTTCAGTTGAGATTTGAATGCATTCATTGACTAAAAGTACTGCTAGTATTATCTACAGTAGTATTATTACGAATATTTGCTCAGGCCTAGACATTAGGTGTACTAAGTTAGCAGTGACTCTAGACGCTGGTCAACTGTAGCTTAAGTCAGCAGCATAAGGTCAGTGCATTTGGTAGCACATGACAGGCATAAGTTAAGGAGTGACTATAGAATGCTCCCCGCAATGAAAGACACTTTTTCAAATCCTGCATATAGATTTCTATGTTTTACTGTAGGCCTCTTCGCTTTTAAGAACAATGCAGTGTACCTCTCGTAAAAATGTACTGGACAGGGGATCATGTGGAGCCTTCTGAGTGTGATAACCTTGCCTTCAGCTTCCTCAGTGAGGGATACTTGTACATCCCTCCCAACCCTCATTTGTCACCTTCCCAGGGAATACATTTTTCACTGGATTCCTAGTCAAAGTTGTCCCACCTAGGAATCCATTTTTTACTGGATGAATAGTCATGGTCAGGGTGAGATCTTGCAGTCACTGGGAATCCATTTTTTTACTGTATTTCTACTTGTAGTCAAAGTACATCCTTTGACTTGGAATCCATTTGCAGCTGGATTCCTACTTGTAGTCAGAGTTGTCCCCTGATTAGGAATCCATTTGCACAGGTCTGGATTCTCAGTCATAGTCACTGAGAGAGATCCTCCGGTCGCTATTAAACCCCTCTTCGCTGGATTCCTAGGACGTACAGTTGTCAAAGTGAGGGCTTGGACATTTTTTCAGCACCGAACAGTATGACTGCACATCCTTTTAGCCTCTAAAATATCCCAATTTGGACTGTGTGTCTATAGGAGTCTCAAAAATGTAATTAACTGCATTGTTCACTTATGTACATGCTGACCTACAGGAGACTATTCAGTAGGCTAACTTAGAGTAGATATAGACTAGCTGCTAGTACATGTAGCAATTATTCAGTCCCTGAGCTGTAGCTACAGTACACTGTTGTGTAATTAAATCACATACATGTAGCCTATAGTTTTTCCAGAAACTTTTACATCCTTGCCATACAATATGGGACATGCTTTTGACCTTAGTTACAAGAAAACTCTTCCCTGTACTCCTCATTTACTTTTACTCCCAATGGTCATGTTTTTCACTCCTCAAAATATTTTTATCACACTGTATGCATGTCCAAGCCAGCACCAAAAAAATAAAAGAATAACAGGGAATGATATTCAGAAAAGAGCAAAATGCTAAGGTCTACAGTACCTGTCTTTTGAAGGTGTCAAGGAAGCCACCTGTAAAATTTAATCCCATTCTAAGCTATACAGTGAGCAATCTACCGTACTTACTGTAGGATCAAAGTCATTTGATAAATTAATATGCAGCAGATACTGTAGTAATGGGGTTAAGCTGAAGTTATATAGGTAAGACATACCAGACTCTCTGCCATTTAGGCCTACAGTTCAGAGAGGCTTGAGTATTTAACTTCAAAGTAATGTTAACAGGACCAGAAGTGTACAACTGAGGCACTCACACTTTTTTCCACCCACTATTGCAGTACTTTAAGATCCCACAATTGCTTTGGAATGTACGTCCTTTTGCAAAGTATTTGTGAAGATCTGGATGGTCAGTCTTTCCTCCAAATCTTCCTAATAAATTTGTAAAAGAAAATAAACTTTTTCTGTACAGTACAAGAAAGCAAATTACCTCACTCACTGGACTGTGTGTGATAACCCACTTTTGGAGGTGTTTGCACTGTTTACAGTATTCACAGATATCACTTTAATAGCATAAGGTCCTATGTGGTAACTTTGCCAGGGTGACTCTTTTGTCTACTCCTGTTTTACTGTATAAAGACTTCACTTTGATTAGGTCAGTATTGTTATGCTTGTCCTTGAGGTGTGTCGGTAAATGCCAAGAGTTTGCAATACTTTCACAGTCATTGTCATGTAAATGCTGAGGTATCATCTGATACAGGTGGCTAGGCTGTACTAACTGTGCCTTTCCAACTTTCATGATGTGACAGGCTCAGAGAGCAACACATAAAAGTACATGTGTGATAGTTACAGAGATTGCAATTTTCATTGGAGTTTTAACTTCGTTTTCTTAAAAAGTATCCCAAAGAAAATTAGTACTTTTTGTCTGTTCTTTGTAAGTTCTTTTACCTGATTTAATGTAATGTAGTAGACCATACTGCATGTATTGTCTAGTACTCTATTTTCCAGTACTATCTTTTTGGCCTTCAAGTGATTCTCTGAAAGGGGGAGGTGGGAGAGGAGCAAAAGTCTCCAACACCAGTCCATGCAATATGCTGTCATTAAAGGATTGTCCACTGAAGGAAATTGATATTTCACAAAATTAGGAATACTTTTCTCTCTTCATTGTGTATGTTCCATGTCTCAATACTGTAGCATACATTCTGTTTGGAAGTTATGTATTTTTAAGGAAGTTTTCAAATTCTAAATTTTCATAACTTTGTGGGATATTTGTTATGTCACCTAGTCACAAATACATGAATATTCATTGAATATTTTTTGTATTTCTTTATAACCGTGACTGTCTGAAAAGAAGCATTATTACAATAGTCATTAGTGTCAGTAGTGTTAAATAGCGGCCTTAATTTCATTGAAAGGAAAGACTGGCAATAATTTGCCACTGTTATGGCGTTTTTGAAGTCTGGCCTGAGGCATTGGAAATCATTCTTGATCAGAAGTCTTTTTTTTTCAGACAGCAATATTTTAAGTTTATAGGGACAAGATACTGGCATGGGGTTTGAACTTTTAAATGCCTGCAATGTAAAATTGTCATCTTTCATTTCATGTAAGAACCCCTTTGAGTACCAGTTAGTGAAAAAGTCCCTTAACAGAATGGCTTTATTGTACTGTGGTTTTTGTACAGCTTTACTGTATGTACAGCTTTACTGTGTGTCAAATTTTGGTATGATAGATGAATAATGGCCTCAGTGTATACATTGCTGATGTACAGTATACACTATCGCTAAAAGCTGTCGAGAATTTTGTGATAAAATGAAAACAGATCAAAATGGAAGTCCTTATTCTTTTATCTCTGCATATTTTGTCATATTATTTCAAAAGTTAAAGGTATGGTTGTTAGTCTTTAGAGCCGAAGGAGACATGATCATCTGGACGATTTGTATGTAGACCAAACAAAAAAAAGTCAATGGTGTTATGATCCTAATTAGGTTATCCTCTTAACAAATTTTGAAAGAATAGTGAGACTGGATTGAGAGGGTTTGCCCAAGCAACCTTTTTGGTATGATCCTTTGAATTCAGAAATTCAACTTATTAGCGAACGATGGGCCACCAGACCAAAACCGTTTCAACCAAGCCAGTGGAGGGACAAAAACCTGGAACCAGTGGACTAAGGAAGAAAACAACCATCTTCCAACAACCTCATTACACTGAGAACTTTGTGCAGAGTATATTTGCAGCCATTGAAGATGACCTGATCGGGAGCACCCTGGTGGTCGGGGGAGACGGTAGATATTACATGAAGCAGGCCGTTGCAGTCATCATTCAAATGGCTGCAGCTAATCAGGTATGATAATGTATTTTTGAATGAGTTTGATGTCATGGAAAGTAGATCCAGGGTGTCCTTGAAGGCATACAGTACATAATACTGTATCGAGAAAAAGATACGTGACTTTTGAAACGGTGGTGTGGATAGAACACTGGATATTAAATACAACTAAACAAGAAATAGTGCGTGGCATAATTGAGGAAGTTTTTGTAATTGTACAGTATTCATATTGCAAAGAAAACATTCACTGTCTCCAACGTTGGACATCCCGCTGCCATACAAGTTGGATGAAGGTCATTGGTATGTACACTTACTCCCAGTGAATTCATGCAACAGTGTACTGTACATGTATTGAATGGTCTTTGTACTTGTACAGCGCACTGTACGTACAACGAATTGCCGTGTACTGTACAGCAGTTGCTGCACCTCTTCACAAACTATTATGCAGTCTTTAATCAAAGTGCTCATCTGTGTGTGGGATTTTATGAACACTCGATTTGAAATAGTTAATTACACCCCGAAATTAGCCACCTACCAGCCACTCATTCCCTTTAAGTAATGATCTGAGGTTTGCTGGTATCGTTGAAGCCAGAAGAGTAAATTATGGTAACCAGAACCTACCATAAACTATCGTGTGATTAGGATTTAAGTATGCACTGTAAGTGTATAGAACCACAACTTCAACCGGAAACCATCAAACTTGTGAAGGTGTGGCTCCTTGAGCACTGGATGAGTACAGTACAGTGTACTGTGGGGATATAAACTAACAATTGTCACAGCTTTTCTGCAGGGAATTATTTGCCTTATACGTATTACATTGCATTGTGCAGTGCAAAGTGGTTAAACATGTCAAACTGCCATGCAAGATGTTGAACTTGAGTGATGAATTATGAATTAATCAGTGGCAGTTTGTCACAAGTCCCATCTACAGTATACTGGTGAGTCCATGCTGCATGTCACGTATCAATCTGTTGCTGTTACCACTATTTCCTTCTCTTTCAAACTGTGGGGCGTGTTGTAGTTAAGGTCATCATGATACAACTACCTGTTTGATAGATCTTACTGTATTCAGTGTAGTGACTTAGCAAGTGTTTCTCCACCCTTGCAGTCACTGAGTATGGTCTTCACATACAGTAACTGATATTCAAGTACACTCTGTGCGAGTTACTACATTTGTCCTATAAGGCCAATATGTATACAGTAGTTGTCATTTAATAGTATGTACAGTAACAGTCACAAAGAACTCTCCTCTCATTTGTTTTGTGTGAACTGTGGCATCAGTTGCTGGCACCACAGAGATGTTGCAAAAGCATCGTCAAGTTTGTGACTGGTTTACGCTCTTGGCAATGAGCTGGTTATACATAGAATGTGTAAAGCAGGGCCCCTGTATTCCTCATTGTTCCTTATTTACCTTTCGATCACTATGTATAGAAAACTCACACCTGTATAATCTCAGTTAAATCTGACTTTGGGATGAATCGCTTTGATGGATGCACATTCACAAGGCATGCTACTGTAGGAGATTGCCCTCTGTTTCGAGGAAATGTTATGTAATGTAATATACAGTATATAACTTCAAATGCAATCTCAAAAGCAGGTTTGAAGTGTGTGAGAGTAAAGTTCTCGTAAAGCACTGATTATATGATTGTTGAATGACAATTGCAGTACAGTGTGCTGTACGCATATTTTGTATATATTGTTGATGCACAGCATACAGTATTAGTGTACCTACAGTGGTATATTGCACGTTTGTGTCTCTTCAGTGTACAATTAGAATCCATATAGAGCAATCCCAAATCAACTTTAATCTACATGATAAAGTATCCATCTAGCTAGAGTGCCTCCCAGGTTTGATTATCTGAAAGATGTCTGCATTGAGGAAGCTGGTCGTCAGTTTGCAATCTCTTTGATCGTCATTGCAACTGTTCGTTTCTCTCTGCCAGGTCAGCAAACTGATCATAGGTCAGAACGGACTATTCTCCACGCCGGCCGTGTCCTGCGTGATCAGAAAGCGCCAGGCTACAGGTGGTATCATCCTGACAGCGAGCCATAACCCCGGAGGCGTCGATGGAGACTTTGGAATCAAGTATAACACATCTAATGGAGGTAACCTTGTAAGGGATATCTGTAATACAGTGCCATAGTAGTGAGCTTCATGTCATAAAGCCAACCTTGCAATTTTTTTATCAGAATTTTTCAATTTCACAGTTGAGATCTTGTCAGATCTCACAAAATGTCGCATTCACATCATAGACGTGTATTCAGCCCCTTGCCTTGCTAACGTACTAAGTCTGACCCTGCGGAAAGTGCATCCGAAATCAGTTCTGACACCGTGCCCTCTACTCACTTTGAGCAAGGTCAAGCTTTATGCATTAGTGAAGCAAGGGGAAGTATAGTCACATGTGAACACCCACACCAGTGAGTTGTGGGAATTATGAGGTTTCTGTGAGTTTCATGTTGACCACATTCAACAGGTTACCCAATCTGGGTCATTTCTTACAGGTTATTCCTTTTGTCCTTGTCAATTCATCCCTTGTCTTGAGCGGGAAAATTGAGGTGAATCAATGAGCACTACTAGCAATTTTTAGCTCACGCACCAAGTGTGTGAGGTATTAGAATGAGGCTGATGTCGTCAACTTATTTCAAAAGCCTTCTCTTTCTTCCTTTTTTGAGATATTTGTCTGAAATTTGTTCAGTGTGTTTTTTGGGGTAGACATATTTCTTTCCACCTAATTACATTTTGACTGGCTTAATTTATTGGGGAGTTGCAATGTAATTTTTGGAGGAAAATCAGGTTTTTGGTTGCTCTTTTGCACACTGCACTCTAACTGAACAGGTTTAGCTGGAGAACTATTCTAGGGTCACTCTAGTAAACAATAATCAAATTTTACGGTTGGTCTCGCCAGCCTATCTGCCCTGTGGGTCATCAAGTCCAACTGAACTATCACCTATCACAAATTAGTTAGTATAGCATGTGGCTGAGTGATCATTGTAAAATCTTAAAGGGAAATAGGGCGTTTGTTTTAGAGAAAACATCCATATTTTTGAAACCAATGTTTGTGGATGTAGGATGATAGATTATTCAAAATGAGGAAGGGCAGTAGCCTTCTTTTCAAGAAATAAGCTTTTCACAAATAGAAATTCAGTTATTTCTTACTCAACCCTAATTTGTTCACCCAAACTTTTCAAAATTCAAATGATACATCTTCTGTTACTCATCACATGCATGATGTTTTGAGGAGATGAAGCTTTTGCAGGTGTTTATTGATGAGATTGGATGGTTTAACAATGACTGAAGCTACTTCTTATGTATGTCATGTTGGTGTATTCTAAACGCCTTATTTCCCTTTGAGATAGACTGGTAATCAGAGTTGATTTGTTGCATCATCAACACTGCAGTGTTTTTTTTTACAAACCATGTACATTCTAATTTTACAACCATTGCAAAAATCTAGTCCAGCGCACATTTCAATTTAGATCCATCTAAAGCCAGCTCTGACAGGATCTGAACATTATCCATTGCATCCTTACATATCACACAGAGGAAAGGAGTTTTAACCTTCTATACAGACCATAGCTGGTACACCACATGCCATGTTTCAACATCACATGTCAAAATTAATACACCACACTGGCATATGACAATGTCATTGGCTTGATAGTGTGTCAACTAGATACTTTTGTATGTAACATTTTGTCACCTTCCAAGTACTGTACTTTCATTTTGCAATGCTCCAAACAAAGATTACCTCTACTTAGTTCAGTGACTGCCATAAGTTTCGACACCCCTATGTTATGACACGCTTATATTTCGACATGCACACTTAAATTCCGACAGCAGCATCTGATCAATGCGTCATTAATATGTAGAGCATCATAGCTGGGACCCAAAATGGTGCCTGATGTAATGAATGTGTCGTAACATATGAGTGTCAGAACATGGGATGTGGGAACAAAAGTGTGTCAGAACATAGGGCTGTAACCCTCAGTTCAATTGTGTGAGCTACCGCTGCATTGCTGCACTAGTTTGACTTTATCTCACTGTACCTATTGGTAGCTGTTGTTCAGTTTAATGTATGTATCAATTTTTGGTGAAGAAATTGGATGCATGCATGATTGAAGAATTCAACCATCTCTCATTTCAGTGCCACTATGAATTGATCAGTGATATCATGAAGTTCCATACATGTATGCCTTCACTTTATTAGGATCTTGATCTGCCAGTGTTACCGACAGAAGATGAAATGCAAGCCTGCATGCACAGGCTGAATCCTTTTTCCCTTTTTTTTTTTTTTTGTAGTAGCATTGAAACTTCAGACCAAATAACCATAGCTTCATGTATTCCTTCTTCTGGAGTTTATGGTTTCTTGCAATTCACATCGTAGACATATACTTACCCCTTGCCACACTACTGCATCATTTGACCTTTGCTCAAACTGACCTTGAAGTCAATTCTGACACCGCCCCCTCTAAGGCCTAGCTCTCCCTGATTTGCCTTTCGCTCGAGTGCTGCTCAACGTGTACAAATTTGTTCGCTGTTTTTGCCTCGTGCAAGGCGGCTGTTCCGGGACAAAACCTTGAGTATTCTCGCTCTTCGTTCCGTGTTTTATAGTCTTTCTTCTCTGTTATATTTTTCTTAATTTGTCCATCGCTTCTCCGAGAAATTTAAGATTAAATATTTCAGTTTCGTGCATCGTGCCTAGGACAGATATCCTATCTTGCCGCTGGACAGTTAATCCTGTAGCCTACACTCTTCGTTATTTCGCAATCCCCTTTAGTGCAATCCCCTCCTTACGTTAAAAGTTATTCCTTCTTCTTGAGTTTATGGTTTCTGGCATTCTGCTGAAACAATTGACTGGTTCTCTACTGTGACACTGCTACAACAGATACAGTACAGATTGTGTAGAGTTTGCAGTTTTATTTATGAATTTTTTTTTGCAGGTCCAGCACCAGAAAAAATAACCAATAAGATCTTTGAACATACAAAAGTAATCACAGAATACAGAATATGTCCAGATATTGAAGTGGATATCACCAAACTTGGAACCACTGAATTCACTATTGATGGGAAACCATTCTCTGTGGAGGTTTGTGTAAATTTTTTTAAATCTCCTTTTGATTCCTTGCCAAAGGCAAAAGGAATTTATGGGATGGTGATGTCGTGTGTGTATGTGATGCCTTGCTTGTAGACACAATATCTCAAGAAGGGTAACCTTGACTAACCTCATACTTGGTGTGTGGGTTGGTCATATTATGTAGATGATCCCTGTTGTTTTAGGTGGATGTCAAAGGTCATTTGAGGTCACTAGAGGTCAAAGTGTGAAAACCTTGTAAACACAATCCCTCAAGAAGCGTAATCATGACTGATGTCATCGGTAGTGTGTGGGTTGAGCATTGTGAGTAGATGATCCTCACTGTTTTTGATGAAGGTCAATGGTCATTTGAGGTCAACAGAGGCCAAACTGTGAAAATCTTGTAAGCATGGTATCTCAAGAAGTGTTACCTTGACTTACAGTATTTCGTACTTAATGTGTGGGTTGGTCATATTGGGTAGCCGATTCCCAGTCAAGGTTTGGTGGAGGTCAAATTTCATTTGAGGTCACAAGATGTCAAAGTGTGAAAACATATAAATCTGGTTAGTACACAAGTGATCAAAAGAGCTTAGTGTAGGCATGCTCTCACTAGAAGGATAAGGTGTTTGAATTTCAAAATTGGTTATGTTCATGTTGTCCTGTACATGTTCTTCATGAATATTGGCAAGGAGTCACAAAGTCCTTTGACTTTCTTCTTTCAATATTCCTGGCATAGATATGGATTCACTTTACCTAGAAGACAGCAAGACAAATTTCAGTGAGCAAATAGTTTGAAGTGACTCCAGCTATCTCAGAAAAGAGATAGGCATGCAAGTAGACTTGTGTAGGCTCGTTTACATAAAGCTCCCTGTACAAATGTTGAATTGTCAGGTGAAATCTGTCCACATCTGATCATAATCTCTATTGCATCCATTGTGTGATAAACAAACCATGAAGCCTGTTACGTGTGGAGAAGAGTATCTTGTACGGTGTTATGCTTGACTCGTACACATTGCAAACGGTTATTAAAACCACATATGCGTGCTAGATCTCTGTAGTATGTGAATGCCGGAGTGGGAAGGTATTGCTTAATGGAGCTATTCAGTTCTAACCTTATTACTTGGGCTTACTTAGCCCCTCCCGTAAAAAGAGGAAAAGAAAATCATGTTTCCTCTGTAGCAGCTGCGCATTGTTTGATGATAAAATCCCCAACTACAGTAACATTGATCAAGAAGTGAAGATTCCATGAGAATCACATACTTCATGAGATGTGAAAGACAGAAGCAATGGTTCCCACAATGTTTGCCAGTCTGATAGAAGGTCAAGTGATGTATTCGACATTAACTGCCCTCCCTCACTTCCCTCTCCCCAGCCTACTCACGTCCGTCCAACCCTCTTTCACAACTCAAGTGCTTATGGACACAGACTGTGACTAATTGTTCTCTCTCTCTTTCATCTGATATTTTTTATCCTCTCAGGTTGTTGATCCAGTAGAGGACTATGTCATCTTGATGAAGGATATATTTGACTTTCCTCAGATTAAAGAGTATCTCCACTCTGGAATCAAAGTAGTCACCAATGCCATGCATGGAGGTCAGTATATTTCATGGCTCAGTGGACCACTAGTCTCATGTCCCGCCATGCTGTAGCCATAGAAAGTGTCCTTCGCTTGATCTAGTTGAGCTATGGTGCTACACTTCCGCACTAAATGTTAATCTGTCACTGCTTCTCTAGAGGTCAGATTATAAGATTTTTTGTGATAGGTCATCATTTTTGTTTGGGTTGACTTTATATTGAGAACCTCATGGCAGAAATGGGTTACAGTAAGTTTCACAGAACAGGATTTGCCTCTCAGAGGTTAATTGGTTCATATTGTTTGATGATAGTTTCGTCACTCTCTGATAGTATCTTCACCCTGCTAATGTCTATTCACTAAAGAAGTCCTGTACTGTATGTTGTGTTGTTAAATACACTGTTATAAGTTTCTTGATGACACTCGTTTGAGGTTATGTCAAAGTGACAAAAATGCAGTTTGCATATTAGATGTAAAATGGAAGATGGAGAACTTTTTCATTAGCAGGCCCATTTTAGAAAAAAACAAAGAAACGTAAAAATTACAACCAGAGATGGAGACAGGGGGACAAAGATGGAGTAGGAGATGGAGAGATGGAGGAAGGGAGATGTGGATGAAGGGAAGAAGAGATGGAGATATGGAGGCAGGCATGCAAGCAGGAAAGGAGGCACGACAGGACAGGAGACAGGGATAGATGGAGAGATGGGTGGAATGGTGTGTGAATGTGAGGGAGAGAGGGAACAAGAGAGTAAGGACTGGATAGGAGAGAGTTTAGGGAGGAACGGATGGATTTTAGTTGATCCCTGCCCTTTACTCTTCAGAAATGGGAAAACAGTTGATGAACGACAAGACGTGAATTCGCCTCCTTTATCACACTCTTATGAACAAGTGAAATCATGAAAACAGAACTAAAAAGCATCCATTAATTTTTCACCACCAATAATACTGACTCCATGATTTTAATAGTTTTTACTCTCTTTGAATCAATGAGCATCCACTATGATTTCATACCCCTTATCATGTTTGTTTCTATCCAAATGAACAATTTTTTTTTTTCTCCTTCATTGAGTAGTGATGGGGGTCTATGCCAAGCAGATATTTCTGAATGAGTTTGAACTGCCAGCAGACTCTTGTGTGAACTGCGACCCCAAAGAGGATTTTGGTGGTCACCATCCTGACCCTAATTTGACCTATGCAGCTGATTTGGTTGACCTCCTGAAGAAAGGTATCCACGAGTTTGGGGTGGCTTTCGACGGTGATGGGGTATGTAGATAGAACACATACTTTGTATCCTTGTTGTGTGTTTTATATGGTAGTTGAGGAGTCGTCATTTACTAGCATCCTGACATGTAAGGAATCTGAAAGAAGTACATCCTTCCTGGTAAAATTTGGCAAGATGGAGTCATAATTTGTCTGTTATGTTACAAACCAGTCGCCCAGTTGAATTACCTTACCAATGATGGATTTGATTGGGCTTTATTAAAGGGGGCAAAAATTCTTGGGGCTTTACCGTGATCTCATATTAGGTTTTGTTGTTCTTACACCTCTATGAAATAACTTAGCAAATCTATCTTTCCCCAAAGTTTTACATTATTTTTTTTACTGATACTCTGCAGGCTGCCCTTTTTCCTGCTTTACAAAATGAGATCACTTCAAAAGTGACATTGCGGTGCCATCTCCTACAGCATATATCCATCACAGTTGTCACGTGTAATATGGATATGTTGCTTTCAATATATTGCTAATTCAAATGGTGGGTGGAGTTAATTCAACATAGGATAGGGGGAGAATCTAAACGTTTTGCCTCATGTATTTGCATGTGTTCACTGATTTTCAGCAAAGTTTTGCCCATGAAAATGATTGATAATCGACCAACTTCTAACGTTACCTCTAGGTTGCAGTTTACAGTTGCAAACCTACCTCGCATGAGCTCATATTGAGTCGGCCCACAGTGAATAAATCTCATCCGTTCGTCGTGTTGTCACACGATGTCAGTCTTCAATTAAAAAAAAAAAAAAACAACAAACGAACAAAGAGAAAAACCCATCAAGGAAAAATCCAGAATACCAAGTGACGGAGAACTTGAACACAGAACATTTTCTCATTTAAAAACACACGTCACTTGCCAACCCATTGGCATTATGTTGCATGTTTGCTGCCCTCTAAACATATCCCCAGATTTGTTTATCTCTAGTGCAATCTCTTGAGCAAGTAAACTCCCAAGGCACTGTTGACCACAACCTTTTTATTAGCAAGTTGCCTAAAGTTGCCATACCTACTCGCTAACTATTACTTCTCAGTCAATCGTTTGAGATTTGACATGCACTTGCTGCACAGCTCCCTCGCTGCATTCATGAAGTTACGAGAGGGTGACGTCATGCTCTGATAAGCCGAGCCAAAAACCCACCAAGATGGGTACATGGCAGGTGAAGAGGATGCACCGTACTGATTAATGGGAACTTTAGCGGCATGCAGGCTCTTTGCACCGTAGAGAATATGCAGAGAGGAGATGCAGTGTGCCATAGAAGGTGTGCAGTGCACTTCATGAGTTACCTGTACCGTAGAAGGCAATTTCGTTTCATCAACTTCACGGACTCGTCGGCATATGCCGGGGTTTCTCTGCTCTCCCAGTTCTTGATAAATATTGTTCGTGTGGGGCATTTTGCATTTCCTTCCTCCACCATCTATGGCAATGTCCCAGAGTGAGGTTCAATGTTAAATTTGATTTTTGAACAACCAGTATGACAATTCTTTTCTGCTTGATTAACGTAGTTTGGAAAACTTACAAAAGACATTGGGATCAAAGTTTTACTGCCCTGCGATCCTAGTTACACTGTGGTGGTTTGAATCTATGACATAGTGTCCCTTTCTTTGCCAATCAGTAATTCAACCAAATCCAACTTTGAATTCTGATTACAAATGATTGTCATGAGGAATTTTTGTTTTATTTTAATTTTTTTCATTTTCTTTCAATGATGGAGAATGATTCCCCTTGGTATGAATATTTTTTTTAAATATTTTGGATCTGTTTTTTTCAGGATCGTAACATGGTTTTGGGCAAGAATGGATTTTTTGTTTCTCCTTCTGATTCAGTGGCAGTGATAGCTGCCAATGCTGCATGTATACCTTACTTTAAGTCATCTGGTGTCAAGGGACTTGCTCGAAGCATGCCGACTGGTGCTTCTTTAGATAGGTATATAATGCATTCTTCCTTAATGCTTCATTCTCTGATATCTTCTATTGATTGTAACTTCTCAGCTCTGAGTCTGTCAGGTTGCTGTCCACTTTCAGGTGTATGAAGTTTCTGGTATATTTTCCAATGTTTACTTTGTTTCTTACTTGCTCCATGCTGCTCATTGCTGTCTACACTGCCAATGTCAGTTCTGTACTGGTAACACAAAAAAAATTAAGTACCCATACCCTACCACACAGGATTTTAGCACAGCGCCATCTTCGAACTAGCCAGACATTGTTAACAGAATAGTTAAACTGTAGATATACCCTCTAGGTTAAGTAATCAGATGATGCTTCAGATAATATTTCCAGTTCCATAGACCTGTCACAGGCTGTTGAAAATTGTCAAAGGCCTCGTTTTGTTTGGAAAATGAATTTCTCTTTTTTAAAACATTAGTTCTCTAGGCCTGAACAATTGTGCAGTGTGCTCTGACCCAGTACCCTCTGTGGACTGAAGTTAATGTTTCTTTATGTGTTAACTTATCAACAGTAGTAACAGACATCTTTCCTGGAGCTATGTTTATTATCACATTTTCTTTTTTATTTTCATGTCTGTTAAATTTTTGTCAAATGTGGCACATTTCAAAGCACTACACAATCATAAAATGGGAACGAAGAAATCCGAGTCACTGCATTTCTCGTTCTTCCTTTTCCTCCCTTTCAGGGTCGCGGAGAAACGTAAGATAGACTGCTACGAGGTTCCCACGGGATGGAAGTTCTTTGGTAATCTCATGGATGCCGGTAAGGTGTCACTGTGCGGAGAGGAAAGCTACGGTACCGGCAGTGACCACATCAGGGAGAAGGACGGTTGCTGGGCAGTTCTGGCCTGGCTCTCCATACTAGCTACCAGGAAACAGAATGTAGAAGAAATCTTAATGGATCACTGGGCTACCTATGGAAGAAATTTTTTCACCAGGTAGGAAGTTTTTTTTTTAAATTTACCTTGAACAAGGTCCAATGGTGAAGAAATATATTCCTTAAATCTGTAGTTCAAGTGTCATAAAAGGGTTAGGGAATTTTGTGTAACAATAAGGGATAGTTAGAAGGGTTAAATAGTGTTAAAAAGGTTAAGTACACATTGACATCATGGCATATGTTTTTTTTTTTGTTTTTTTATCTATTTGGACACAGTTATGTGGCGAGTTTTGAGGGAACATTTGAGATCTGAGGGAACGTCTCTTCTCACCAATTTAACAGTAAATTGTATATAAATTTGAGCCTCTTCTGCATATCTCTTGTCTCTGAATAAGCAATACAATTCAGTACTAAAATAGGTGACTGTAGACCTAAAGTGACTGTCGGTACTTCTGAGTCCAGTTCACCTCCTTCGCTCAACAG
The DNA here is from genome assembly GCA_021234535.1 of Stichopus chloronotus. Classification (NCBI taxonomy): domain Eukaryota; kingdom Metazoa; phylum Echinodermata; class Holothuroidea; order Aspidochirotida; family Stichopodidae; genus Stichopus; species Stichopus chloronotus. The sequence continues at coordinate 12,877,872 of CM037839.1, forward strand.
TCGTGCTGAGAATACTGGTAACCTTTAACACTCCCTCTTACGCAGTACGGACCTTCACTGGACTAACACTCTCCTTCCCATTCCCTTATGTGCGGGGAGTGTGGAGCTTCTTGAGAATTTGTATCAAGATGTATCTTAAGTTTTCTACTCCATCTGGTCTACGTGTACTTACAGACACCTCTCTAGATTGGTTTTCAACAAGTTTCTTTCAACTCTGCTAGGTATCCTCTACTTTTTCAGTATAATTCAGTTTTCCTTCATTGGGAGGATGCTAGTCTGGTATAGCTCTGGACTGCATTAGAGACGCTGTTAAAGGTTACTAGTATTTTTGGCATGGTAGACAGGAGTGCATTTGTTGTGAGGAGACAGGTAAGTGAGGAGTGAAGTGAATGACCAAAGAAGGTGACTTTGGGGGGCACAACCATCGTACTACATGGTGAATACGTCCATGTGACCAGCAAACTGTTCTGCCTTGAAGCTCAGTTATCTTTTTTACCTTAAGTGACCAGACACGTGTGGAGGGAGCCTGTGACTTATGAAATATATATTACAACTTCACATTGGATGACCAGCAACTTAACAATCTTGGATTGAATTAGGTAGTTTTTGTTATAACATCAGTCCAGATGGGAAAACTTTAGATTACTCTCGGATAAAAACCCATCCTACTGTGACCCAGCCAGAGATCAAACCCTAAACCTCCTGGCTGCTCATCATCTTTGCTTCAATTGCGACCATCTCATCCATTCTACTACATCAGTGGTCAAGTGGATGGAGGTGATGGCATTTGAAGCAATGAAGCTGTTCAGAGTCAATTTGCGACAGTAAATTGTCAGGTTTCTTCTCTCATTTGATACTGCATCGTTAAAGAAAAATATCTGTAAAATATTGAAACCAAAGTAACATTTAGAGTTTTAATAATCTGAAATGCAATTGAAATATTGTGGTTGTGTTAAATTCTTCATGTAATTTACATTTCCAATCAGTGACACTTTTTTTTTTCAATCTAGTGAAACTGTGCTATCTTCTGTTTCCACTACACATGCCATTTGGGACATATTGGGATATAGGTTGACCTTCATTCTGTGTAACCATCTTCAAGATACGTACTTTTATTGGAACCCTTTTGTTTTCTCTATAGATCAAGTCACCACATAAGCCCTTCGTCTCGTTAGTAGATGGAATAAACACGGCACTTCCAAGTTAGTCGAAGAGTTTCTTGCAGAATGAGATCGAAGGATGTGAATCACCCCCAAAAATAAACATTCGAGGTCCGGTAGCAGTTCTTGTTCTGAAAAACTGAAGAAAAAAATTGGAATGTACAAGCTTTGACAGAGTGTTTAAAAATCCTGACTCCTACACTGACACATAACAACAAATGTTCGCTTTCCTGTGCGTGCTTTGAAGTTTAGTTTAGATTGGTATCTTTCGTAGATGGATGGAACAGAGCAGATCTTCTCTTGTGGTATTTTGATAGTGTTGACCAATTTTTTTTTGGTGTGAACTTTATCATTCTCAACTAGTGATCTCCCTGGGGAGTTGAATGAAAAATTAAAGCTATCCATCCCCCTACAAATGCTACCCACACCCCTACAGGATCTTTGCTTGGCCAAAAAATTAAAGAAATCACCTCTAAGTGGCACCATTTTGCATCATTTAGCATCTCAGTGATAAAAAAAAAGAACTTTTGAGGTGAGGTTGAACACCTTCCTCTCAAAACTCCGTATCCCTGGTGATCACTTTTGATCACATACTGTACGTGGTTCATGACAGCTTCTCTTTCTTGAAAATCAGTGGAAAACACTGCCGATGTGTAAAGTATCTTTGGAATGAGAAGAGAATGAGGTTTGTGAGACTCTGAGATTTTCAACCACCATCACTGCCACCTCTTCAATATTTTGTTAGATACAGTAGTACTGCCCTTCTGACAAAAAGAAGTAATCTGCAGTTCTTTTGCATGAGTGATAATTTTTTGCCATATTTTGCCATATTTTTTGCCATTTTGTCAAAACAGATCTGAGCATTTTGTCTTTTTTAAATTATGACAGTAATAAAAGATAGGTTCAAATGTCTGTCTGTCTATCTGTCTGTCTGTCTGTTTTTCTATCTCTCTGTCTTTCTGTCAGTCACAAAAGTACGCCTGTGTTCTGATGGATGTTGTTTTCTGACCAAAGGAAGTCATCCACGTTAGTTTCAGTACAAAATATTTTACCAGTATTTAAGTTTGTAGAAATTGTTCCATCACTTATGGCAGGTGTCTTTGTTCTATTTGGAAGTATTTCTGATGGCTTTAACGTAAGGCATTTGGTGCATAAATGGAAATATTTAAAATGTGGGTTATCTCTATTTTTCAGAGAGGGACAGAGTAGCTCAAGTGACATTTGGCAAGGCTGTATGGTATTAAACAGCTTCAATTATCTGAGCCAAAGAACATGTAAAATTTTGAATGACATGAGAGGATGTTGACTCAAGTTCTCTTTTCAATTTTCTTGGCACAGTCACATTATGTCTGCTTTTGTTGACCTGGTTTTCAGTTTCCGTTTCAGGATGTTGCGAACCAGTACGCAATTTATGTAACGGGAGTTGAATTGTAACAACATCACCCAAATAAAAAAGATTTTTGTAAGCTGTACCAGTAATTTAATTTCCTCAGAGGATCAACTCTTGAGTTGAATGTTGTGTCATGTTATAATTGTAGTTGATATGGCTTTTTAACATTCACTGGTTCATAACACTGGAATCTATAAAATGGAAATGAGCTTTCTCCCAGTATTGAGAGCGACATTTGGTTTGTTTGAAAGCTAGTCACACATGCCAACTGAATTCACAAAAATTTCCATAACCCAGGACTCGTTCCACTTTTGGTAAGGCCCCACAAGCAACTGCTTGTCATTTTCGTTGTTTTTCATGCGTATTGACAAGTTTGTTTTCCATGTGATTTTTATGTCCAGTCACCCTGTGTTTTATTACAAATAATAGTATTAATAGACTGCACATACTCAGAATCTCTAATGACCTGAAAATGTGGGTGGAAGCTGCTCTACCGGTGCCGATTAGTTTGCTTCAGCATAATATGAATTGCGAGTTGCAAAAGATGTTAACATCTTGACCAAAATTTCTAGTAAACACTGTAAACAGTGTAGAATATATCTCCTTCTTTATGATCAGTACTTAACCCTTGCCGGTTCATCCATGGATAATTTGCCTGAGTTGTTTTGATAGGCCCCAGCTGTAAGACTGTTTTCTCTGACAAAGTCAGATGGTTTTAAAGATGGATGGTTTTAGAGATATTGTGCTACTGACATTGAAAGTTATCACCACTTTTGGTGGCATCACCACATTTTCTTGATATCACCAAGTTCAGTGACGTCACTAATGTTGAGGATATAACCAAGGTTGTTGGTAGCACCCCTATTTGGGTGTCACCTTTGAACCAGTTTGTAAAGCTGTATGCACTTGACTTCTGTTTAAAATCACCACAATACTGGTATGGATTTTCTGTTTCTTTGCATACTTTTAACTCATTTAAGCAGTGACCATCTCAGGGTATTGTGACTTATATAATGCTTGCAGTTATTGTCTGAACACATCTTGCACTTCTTTGAGCTTCCCTGATCATGAGATTAGTAGTTGCTGAAGGTGATTTGCAAAATGTCATAGAATAGGAGAGGCATAAAATTACTATGGAGCCAAAAGGACAGGAGCCAAACAAGGTAATAACCTACTTGTTGATACAAGTCTTGAACCGATGTTGAACATTGACATCTTATGCCCTCAACATCTGGTCACGTCTTGGTTACAGAAGGTGTTGACAGACACATTCAAGGGGAAATGTTTTGTTCAAAGGAAGTTTTTCTTTTTGAGTGCCAGGTATTGTGGTGGCACTCTTGGCATGAACTGAATAGCCAGACAGGACAAACAGCCTGAGAAAGAAAAAAAAATGGATTGTTTTCCTTTTGATAATTTGATATTTCTATTCAGCTTTCATGTGGAGTACCTTTCCCATGGATCAAATTGTCTGTCCTGTGGTACTGCATGGTAAATCTCGTACTTGCTGCGTCATAGGCATGAGAGATGGAAGGGGAGGAAGGGGAAGGGGGGGGGGAGAAAAATGACTTTTGGGGTTTGGTGTTTCATTGAAGTTAACGTGGCTCTGAATCTACTACCTGCGCCCTCTGGACATTGATCTCTGGGGTGTTCAAGGCTACAGGATTCCAGCACCTTCAAGAGATTAGACAGGATAATTTGGTTGGTCGGGACAGCAGTATTAACTCTTTTTACCTGCACTCACTGACTTCATATATCCCTTCCTGGCTTTTGCATCATCTACAAGTGTCTCTTTGATTCCAAAGTCCTTTTATATCTGTTTTATTACTTCCTCGATACCATAATTTGATCGGAACATTATTACTAGTTTGAAAAATGTATAAGGTATTTTATTTCTTTTTCTTCTTTTTCTTTGTTTTTGTTTTCAGGTGGGATTATGAAGAGGTCCCAGCAGACAAAGCCAAAGCAATGATGGCTCACCTGCGTACCTTGATTGACCCCTTGCAGACGGAGGACTTCGTCGGCAGGAGCTTCACTCAGGAAGGAAAGACCTACATGATCTCTGAGGCCGATGACTTTGAATATAAAGATCCTATAGACGGCAGTGTCGCTAAAAACCAGGTAAAGGGTAAAAAGAAAAAAAAAGAAGAGATATACACGACCTATTTCAGCACCAGGGGTGCTGATAAAAAATGTTCAATGGATCATAGGATTTAAAGATAAAACCATCAGAGGTTATGATTTCAATTCCAAACTATTCAGAGAGGAAAACGGCAAAGGTAGTTGACACAAATGTAAGTGAAGTTGTATGTATATCTTGAAATATTATGATTGTAGATAAATTTTGGAAGGTTTGTCAGTGGCTTTAATGTTAAATTATCCTTGTCTATATAGAATGCCAGGGAATGGGGAATGGCCAATAATGATGATTTGTACAAGAAATTGCTCAACAATATTTGTTCAACACATCATTTGTAGGTATTGTAGAAATCAAATTGTATTGATGAGAAACTGTTAAGACACCTCAGGAAGCACAATGTAAACATTGAAGGATATTATGTAAAAAATAAAACCCATTTTAGTATAAAGTCATACTGTGAACAATAACATGGCTAGAATCAGGCGATTGACGGTTTATTTAACAGACACCCATAAACAGATTCTCAACCGCAGCAGAGGGATGTGTTTAATAAATGGGTGAGAAGTGAATGTTGATGTTCGACTCAAATGCCAAAACTGCACTGTATATCAAAATGATAAAAAATTTAGAACAAGGAAAACTAGATGAATGCTAATGTATAAATAAGTTTCAATGGTACATTAGTGGCCAAATAATGTAAAGGTGGTTGGTTTTTTATGTCTTGGATGAATGAAAAAAAAAAACCAGAGAATTTGAGAAAAAACAAGAAACAAAGAAGAAATAAAATTCAAATATGTGTTTCCTTGACAAAAATAAAATTGAAGGAAAATGTGAGGAAAATAAAAAAAAATAATAAACTCTTCCAAGACATCGACCAATTGGATTCAATGAGTCTCCTGCTTTTGTACTACTTCTTTAGATCTTGCCTCTCTGTCCCCTATTTTTGTTCGTAAAAATCCTACACTGTCCTGCTTTATCCTTTTTTGGTTCCTTGTGTTAACAAAGGAATCTGTGCCGTCAAGTGGTGCGTATGTGATGCTATTGGAATGCGAGGTATGTGGCGTGCTAACTCAAAAATGTTGTGCTCAATTTTTCTCAAACTTGGTGTGTACGTATATCAGGAGTAGAATAGACGTGCACTACTGTTTTTGGTGCCTATATCTTGCATATTAATAATTGGGCAGGACTAAATGTAAAGTTCCTTATAATACAGTATCTTTGCAGTGCCTTGTCCGATTTGCTTCAAATGTGGTAGGAAGGTGTTGCTAGATATTAGGTACATGACCATGGCATTTTAATTTTCAATGTCTTTATCATTTTTGGCTTCAGTTCATGTAAGAGTGCACAGAAAGATTTCTGTGCATGCTGTGGGCAATTGACTTTTGTTCCCTGAAATTCCTTTGCTCCATTTTTGTGCTATGGATGCAAATCATGGAAGTACTGCATGAGGTAGCAGTTTCATGATCAAATGAAGAAGCAGCAGTGCTATATGGGGAGTACTGCTGTAGTGTAGTGGGAAGTAGTGCTGATGTGTGTATTGATGTGAATGGCTTTTAGTAAAGTGGTCAAGATATGTAGGAAGAAAATAAGTCGGTTGCTGTTCTTACCAGTGGAAACTAGATTCCAGTAGTTTCTCTCAGGGCATATGCTGTCAGTGTTGGGTGGACTTTAAAGGGGTATAGATGTGATGAGCCTTATTGCAATTTGCAGAACCCAATAGGGTTTGAAATGAAAGATTCACAGTTGTTTGTACTTGATAAAATGAATGGCATATTGCTGTATATCGAAGAAATCAACATATTCAATTGATTGCATTAATTGAAATGGCTTTTATGATGTTTATGAACTCCAGCATATCATATCACAGTATGCGTATTCCAAGTACAAGGAACCGTAGTACCTTTGGACTGTTGTGAAATCATGCAAAATACTTCTTCTCTTACAGAATGTATGTAACACTGTTGATGGTTGGTCATATTAGTGCTATGGAAGTGGTTCCATGTGAGTGCATGGTTGTCATGTTTGCGGTCCAATGTCCGAAATTGGCCATATGAGCCATTTTATAAAATCATGAAATATGTTTCTTTCTCTACAAATGTTATTTTACACAAGTGAGGGTTCATGGTCAGAAATGGGCCATATGGGCTATTGTACAAAGTGATGTACAAAGTGATGTAAAATGCTCCTTTTTCTTCATAATTTACATTATAAACTGTACATCTGTGCAAGGAAACACAGTGTCCTTAGGCTCTTGTTCTTTTTTTTTACTTGCCACAACTCAAAACCAAAAGAGAGGGAAGAAAAATTGTACATAGTGCTCTTCATTATTGTCAGTTACAACCAGATGGAATGATGGTTAAGTTTGTGACCACAGCAAAGTTGACAAGTGTCATGACAAATCATCGGTGGTGAGCATGACATACATTTGTCCTATCGTTGATCCACATACTTCTAGTTTTTTTTCTATTTTTTTGAGAATTACCCTACTTTTATCATACTTACTTGCCTCGGTTCACTTGAAAGCCTGCTTTTGCTGTAGAGAGCAGCTACCGTTCACCTCCAAGGCAAAAGGAAATTCCAAGGACGGCATATGGCAAGAGGAAGCATTCCAATAGAGAGTATAATAGGGCATACTCAGAGTATTCACTCCGAGTAAACACTAAGGGGATACACTTCTATTTTCTGTATACCAGTATCTATCATCTTTTAGCATTATTTAAAATCCTATCAAACATAACAGATACTATCTTATCCTGTCTCTGCGACTTTCGTCCATAAGTGCATCGCAGATTATCAATCGTTCAATCTCTGCTGGAGACCTGATCATTGGTCCAGACACTATGTCAGGAATTCTTAAAATCTAAATTCTTTTAAGGGACCATTTTATTTTTTCATTTTTTTGTCTTCTATTAAAAGTCTACCCCAGCTGTTTTGTGTTTTTTATTTTTACCACCATCTGTCATGGCCTGACCATCAGGTTGCCTTCCGTTAGTTGCCCTCAGTGGTGTGTTTAGATTCTCAGACACTCACCTCAATATTGCAGGCAGACGTCATACCTCCAAACACGGTGTAATTCCTACGGGAAGCATGCTGTGGCTTTTGGAAGCAAACTCTTGCCAGACAGTCAATTGGTATTAAACTTAATATCTCAGTGTCTTCACTGATATCGCCAACATTGATGAAGGACTACCATGAGGGTCTATTGAATTTGTGACCTCAGAAATGATTTCCTGTATTCCAGATATCATAAGTGACCTGTAATATGTTGGAAGTCAAGGCTACCTCCGTCTTGAAGATATCAATCACAATGCGATTGGCAGGGTGACCCTATTGGGGTTATTCAGCCGTATAGGTATGTGATGCTTTGTCTGACACCGAGAAGTGGTGCTGTGGAATTGTACCGCGAGGAACATGTGAAGAGAACTCTCAACACATGGAGGCCATGTTTAGGGTTGCTGATTGTTTCCTGGCTGAGATATTAAAGGTTTCTCTGTACATGATTGAGTGTTGACTTGGAACTGTATATTCTCAGTAGGAATTGCAGTGTGATGTATGTATTACAGTATTTGAACAGTATTATCAAAGACAGGTTTTTTTTTCTATTCCTGTAATGTCTCAACATTTTCATCACAGGAAATAAACAGCTTTGGCCACTGTTGTTTATTTTACTGATGACAAAATTTGTTAATTTTGTCATCTTGATCTGTTATGTTGTTCAAAAGTTCATTGCACGAGGGAGAGCATGTGATTCTGCTTTTTCACTGCGGTCGTCATCCTGTGCTGTTTGGTTTCTTGAAGTCATCCGAGGTGTTCATAAACGAAAGCAGAACCAAATTTTATGGGAAGATTGCTGTAAAGGAGTGTACTGAATGAAATGTCTTTGTATAAAATTATGACTTATCTCCCAAAGGAGAAAAACTTGATTAATAGTGAACTGCATACTTGCATTTCAGCAACCCATAGCTTTTGGCTATGTATAGCTGGTTTCCATGGAAACTACATCTTCTCCATTGCTTTCGCTCTGCATGTTCCACATAAGTTCATGAAAGATCCAAAATTACTGCACAGTAAGTTTTCTTTGGGTGTTACGGCTTAATGCTTTACCATTAAACTTTAATGCTCGTTATCAAGAAGTGTTAACAGTTCTTTTGTGACTCAGTATTAAACCTTTTAGTGTGTATCACAACTTGGGAAACGAGATAATTATTCTGTTGGTTTGTTTGATTTTTTTTTTTCTTGTGGCAAGGTGGGTAGGGAAATCCTGTGACAATTTCACAGCTAAGACTCTGGTAACCTCAATTATTGCTTGTGTTTGTCCTTCAAGTTAATAAAACTTGCAATATATAAAGCCTTAATAATAACCGTCACCAAATAGAACCGTGATCTTCACCAAATGAAACAGATTTGTTGTCAAATCTCAAAAAAAAGCATAGTGCAATTGAAGAATGTTCACCCCTGTAGTTTCAGATTTCTCAAAAACTCATTGTTATTGGTTTGAGGTAGCATGAGATACCAAAGTAAGCCATTATTTAACCCCCCCCCCCCTCCACTTGGATGCTGATCTGGAGTGTGATAAGTTGTTCCAGGTGTTATTGCGCTGCAGAATAAGTCATATGCCAATCAATGAAGCCCAAGCAAATACTGGTTCAATCCCACACTTGTCATGGATTAAAATGGCAATGATGAAATACTGTCAAAAATCCTGCCACATTGGAAGTTTTGTTTGGAGGGTTGTCAGTCATTTTTTTTTTTGTATTCGTTCATTTGCCTCCCTGCAGGGTATACGTATCATCATGAAGGACGGATCACGGATAGTTTTTAGGCTCAGCGGCACCAGCAGCTCCGGAGCAACGATCAGAATGTACATCGACAACTACATCGACGATCCGTCGAAGTACAAGCAGGATGCCCAAGTGGTGTTGAAACCTTTTATTAAAATTGCCCTAGAAATATCTAAACTGGCAGAATTCACCGGTAGAGATGCGCCTACTGTAATTACATAACCCCTTCTCATCCTTATTTTCAACTCCACTACCCTTTCCTCCCTCAATCTCCAGAGGTTATTTCTCCTGCTTGTTTCTTGTTGGGGGATTATCTATTCCACTGAGTAGGAAATATTCAAAGGAATTGCTTTGAAATATTTTGGTGTGTGATTATAGAGTGACATTTTTTTTTATGATTTCTTTTTTCTTTTGCATAAAAGGTTTCTATTAAAGCTGATGTTATGAAGTGAGAGGAAGTGCAAGTTAAAAAGTGAAATATTTATATCGATTTTTGATTCCAAAGAAAATTATGCCTATTAAAAACATGTAGTTAAGCTGTGACGAAAAAATAAGTGCAGTGCCTGCCTGCAGTTTGCAAGCTGACACACCCAGACGAAGTTCAGAATTTTCAAAATGTTTACTTCACTGGTTGTATTCTCCTCCAACGAGTGAGCTTGTTTTTGCTCCCTGCTTTGTCCACCTTCCTCTGCAAAGAACTTCCTAGAATTGAATGGATGTTTCCCTGTCTGCTCATTGCCTACTCTTGATCTGTGAAAGATTGTTAATTTTCAAAAGAAAAAAGTTTACTTTGGTATTTTCTCTGTCATTGTATACCTTGTTAACATCACAATGAATCATTGAGTATCATGTTAAATTATTGATTAGACAGCACCTGACTTTTAGAGAATTTGTATGAACACGTCAAAGGTCATATTATACCTAGCAGATGCCTTTTATCAAATCAAAGTCATCGTATAAGATGGTTGCTGCTGAGAGTACAACTCATTATTTCATTAAGCTTTTATTTCTGCCAGAGTTCTTAATCATCTTTCTTTTCTCTCTCATGAGGATGAATTTTATTGTCACATTGAACAAGAAGTTGAAGTACAGACATAGGTGTTCACTTGTAGTGCAGCCTTGATTATAACCCTGAATAAAATAACCCTGATTGACTTACGAATTTTCAGCTCTGTAACAGACATGCACCTGAAGTATTTGTGAAGTGCCCTCCCTATCAAGTAGTAAACAAGTTTTGCTATTAAAATATTCATTGAAAAAAACTTTCATTTGTGTATGTGTAATAGTTACAACTTATTCATGCCAAGATCATCAAAAAGATCTTCAAAACCCATTCATCCTACATTAGCAGGGCTCGTAGTCACATGTTTGTAGCCATGGCAGCACCCTTAGATCAGTTCTGAATTTTTATAATTTTTGTGCTCTAGCATATTTAACTCTAGCCTAATTCCCCAGTCTGTAGATGTAAGTGGTAACAAGTAAAGATTAAAGGTTTTTGAATGAAATGATCTGCCACCATTTATTAGGATCCTGATTATTTTTTGCACTTTTTTATTTTGTTTTTATGTAATATTTGTGTATGTTTTATCATTTTTTAATCATTCTGTCATTGTATTCATCCACTGTGGACGATCAATGCCATGATATTAGTACCATTGCACTGTAACAAACCTATCAAATCACTTCAGGAATAACCATTGTTGTGCAAGCTTGTCTGATGGGGATTCGACTTCTCTGTACCTCTCAGTACAAGTGCAACTCTCTGGTTGGCAATGGAAGTTAGAGTTCAGACCACAGAAGATTGCCCATAATGTGTAAACCCGTGATTGAACCTCTAGTTTGAACTGAAATGTTGTTTGGTCGAAGTTTATAAATGTTTACCTTCCTTCTGCAGGTAGACATTGATGAGCCTCCAACAAAAACATTCTTGCTGCAAAACTAGAAAAGATGCATAAAAGACATACTCAGTTAATACTATCATGCCAGCCTCAACATAAGAAAAATTCAAAAGTAACGTTTTTTTTTGTTCTCTATTGTTTTTTTTGGGGGGGGGTTTCTATAGGGACACTTCCAAGCAGAATTTGTCCTCGGCAGGTCATTTTTTTTAACCACAAATCTGTTAAATGGATATGCTTCTTTTCCATTTGGAGACAAAAGATTCAAAAAGTTATTGTCGGATGTAATTCACCTATGCCAGTACCTATACTCCTTCAAGTTAAAATTAGAGAATGTAAATCAATTCTTCATTACGAACATTTTACGAGCCAATCCTGTCGTCACTTATCTATGTATAGCAGTACTCCCCCTCTCCACAGCAGCTGTTCATCTGATGATACACATTAACATTGAAATGTTGGAAGCAATGGAATAACGAGGATGAAACTCAGAATCTGGTGGATGCCCTCAGCTTTGTCATCATATGAGAGAACTTTAATGTTATGAATCCACTCCTTTTTGCTATCAAAGGGTTGACAATCAGTGGAAGGTATACATCAAATAACTGGCAGCAAAAGATAGATGTTTAACCTATTGATTCTCCAGCTGAAATAAGCGTAAATTAATCGGTTTGTAAGGTCTGATCCTGCCGCGTAGCAAGACTCCCTGGTCCATGGACGAAGAGACGGCCGGCCAAGTGTGTGGTATCAAAAACCTATTTTCTTATGATTTTTTTTTCCTGAGAATTTGGTTCGGACTTGTGAACCCTTGGTCATTGTCCACGTGCTTGCTACAGCGCTGATCAGATCGTGTGGTAAACATGAACACTGACGTCAACAGAAACACGCACCCCTTTGAAAGTAAAAACATGAAATGATAAAATAATACAGTGCAATAAATCAAGCGTACTTTGCTACTTTCTGGTGTTTTGCGTAAATGTTACATCCTGCGTTCTGAGTGTAAAGGATACTGAGGTTTAATCGATGTGAAATTGCTTCTCAATGAAACATGAAAAAAAAAAGATATTTTGGCAAAGTTGAAATTTGTTTGTTTACATCTTGTTGTTTCGGCTCCCGTCTATGGTGGTTATTAATGAGAAGGTTAACTACGTTATTAACAAAGCTAATGTAAAAATGCGATTTAGCAATATTGATTGGACACTTCACAAACCTACGTGAAAGAGAAAAACATCAGACAACTAAAATGGAGCAGAAAGCGTTACTTTCTAACGTAATCCGAGGACAATTACCAAAATCAACACAAAGGAAAACTTTAAGATGTTTACACTATTCTGGCGTATTCACATACTGACCAAAAGGGCCGGAGTAAGCGTGTGTATGTGAGGGGGAGGGAGGGGTGGGGAATGATGTGGGATACTACCGTACTCTCGGGAAACCCTAGGTACATATTATTCACGCCAAGAGTTTAGAAATAAAAGGCTGTTAATCACAATTACGACAGTTTTGTTAATTCTAGGATACGCTTAATTTTGGGACCCCAAAATGAAGTGTGGGGATGCGCTCCTGTTGCCCCACCCTTAATCCGCTAGTGCATACCACCCATTAAAGTCTAGAAATGTATGCCGGAGATTACTCAATACTTTCTGATTGGGCATCTGTATTCTGCCACTCTGAGTGGGGGGGGGGGGGGGCTCCACTGCGTTATTGGGACATGTACCATGAACGGTATAAACACTGTCGTCGTTCTTTTAGTGTAGCAACCTTCAGCATCCAATGATCCTGTTTGGGGAAATGTTGGAAGTGATTTCCAGCGATATGGGAGGTACATTTGGCCAAACTGTTCTTGCACACTTCATGGCGCTACGCCTAGGTAATATTATATAGATTTCACCCTCCTTGACAAATTTCTGGCTACGCCCATGTTGCAAACTTCTGGTGCCATACCTTGAGAAATAGAGAGTTAAACAAAACAGTCGTTAGATTTTACCTCTAGTAGATCAATCGTTTGACTTGCCTCAACAATTGTAGTTGCACTTATGTAAAATCGCTGAAATATGTTTTTTTTTTTCATCACGGTGAATTCAGTTATATTTAATTCGTAACCTTTTAATGAAGCAGTGACGTGTTATTCAGATAGCACAATCAAACCCGTTTGAATGTCATCACATTTGATGATTGTACCAGTATGATATTTCACTAAAAAGGTAATGACAGTATATACAATATGGTAGAAAAGTTTTAAATGACATTTACAATAAATTGCCACTACTGACATTTCAGTCTGAAATTACGTTGCTTACGTATTATCGCTTAGGCTACTAAAGGGAAGTAGTTAGATTTTCAGTGTGTTTGTTGATGTTGCTATTACAGAGAAACTTATCGCAAACGCTGATCGACAAGGATGGGATTTTCCCCATATTCATAGTAGCTTCCTTATTAATCGATGACTGTGCATTATTACTACTGATTCCTTGTTACTACATGGTACCTATAATGGCGCTGCCGGAATTAAAAGAATCATTGCCTTCAGATTGACAAATCTGAAAATGATATTACAAGCAGGAAAGCGTCCTCTTTTATTTTTTAAATGAATGAAGTATTGTTTTTTATCTGTGAAATTACGAGCATTTAAACCAAAAGTAATTTCATGTTTCAGTTTCACATTTTCAAACCAGATTTGCCCCCTTTCCGTCATGACACCACTGTAGAGGTTTATCCTACTAAAGTAGTGCTGCTCCTTTAAAGCATATTGTGCAATAAACGATGATGATGATTACATTTGCCCTTATTTGGGCATTATTTTAAGAAACTAAATATATTTCTCTTAAAGTCGAAATACACCTTTTAAAAGGACGATGGGGAGTTGGGACATACATTTTACATAAGTTTATGCACTTTCTTCCTCCAAATGGGGCATAACCATACCTCCCTAACAGATTTGTGGTAAAAACTGACTGGTCTACCAATTGCGTATTTTGTCATAAAGTGCCCCAGTAGAAAGAAATTGTATAGATATTATATAAGGAACGGCAAGAGAAGAAAAACTAAACAAACGGGGCTTTTTCCCTCCGACTTTCTGACAGAATTTGCCATGTGTAGATCATTATTTAACACAAATCTGTTAAGGAGATATGTCATACCATATCTGGAGAAAAAAGGAGCAAAATGTTATGTAAAATGTATGTCAAAACTCCATATTCTCTTTTAATAATTTTGTATGGTACGGTATACTAGTTTGTCTGCGATGTTGGAATAACGCTACTATAAGTCTTTTAAGAACAGAAAACAAAAGTACCTATGAAATTACACGAATCAGCAATTTATGTCAGCTGTAAGTGTTACGGAAAGGATGCAAATTGTCGAAAAGGGTACGCTTGTCAACTTGAAAATTTGGTCATGATACGAGTCCATCTCGAGACTGAACAACAGTATGAGCATGTATAAGTGTCCCCAAAATAGAACTTTTAATTGGAAGACTGAATGACCAGATTGCCACTCAACCAACATTTTTTTTTTTTTTTGGTCATTTATATGGTCAAAGATGCGAAGATGTTTGAAACACAGGCAGACTTTTTATTATCCAAGGGGTTAAAATTCCTTCTAGAAAGGGTAATTTAATGTCATTTAGGTCAGCGGAACCATTAACAGGCTCAGTGACGATATCGATGGAGTGATGTTTAATGTCGAGTGTTACGCCAATGACATATCCTAAAATAGATTATGAATTCTCTAAGGTGAGACACATCTCGAGTTGATTGATGTAGGTGAAATTCATGTATAATAAATAAACAAAAGTAAGTTACTTTGCTTTTTTCTCTTTAAACCGATAATGTGGAACTTATGCATTTTTGCTTGGTGAAATGTATGACAGTAAAACAACAGTAAAGGAATCGCAAAGAGATGAGGGAAATAAAACAAACAACAAAAGCAATGGTAAAGTCAAGCAATACAGCATAAGAAACAAGTAAATAAAGTAAAAGGAACATAAAGGTAAGCAAACGAAGGGAGTATTATACTTGTCGAGGGCCGGAACAAAGCACAAAAGAGTTTATAAATGTATAAGTTACGTGAAAAAAAAATTAAAACAGGAGAGAAATGAAGACAAAGAGAGAGCAAGACGGCACGACGTATGCACAAATATGCTTGTTGGTTTCAACTGGGTCGTTGCTGGTAACTGACATACATGCATGCAGCCAGTATTACGACACCTTTATCGAGGAGCATATTGACTGTGAAAGTTCAGTCTACGCATTTCACATCCAAAATAGCTATCCCGACAATCAACAAGCGATGTCAATTGAAAATTGAAGAACCTGAAAATGAAAATTATCTGAGATGGTTTTCAGAATGTTAACATAATTGTTCACATTGTTTTGTCTGTCGTTTCGTTTTGGAGAGAAACATCGGTGTTTATTATTTTCGTTGACTAGGTATAGTATCCTAAGGTTACGACTGACGCAAGCCCGCATGTTCTTCCTTCCGTTAGCACACAGTGAGGTTCATGTACGTACTCAGTGAAGCCCTAGCCCGCAATAGGTGACAGAAGATGATCTGGATTACATCCTAATAACATTCCCCGTCCCATATTGGGATACAGGTAAGAGTAAATTTGAAGGATGTTGGATCTGTGACGTCGTTCGATGGTTGAAATGGAAGAATGGATAGTATCAGGAACACCGCAGGGGTGTTGAATTTTATACCGTATTTCTTATCGTCTTCGTCACAGGCTTAGCTATATTCCTTAATTGGTGGACTCGGCAGGACTCTTGAACTCGTGTTTCTAGCCGTTGCATTCGCACTTTGGGCTTGCTACTGTCTTTAACTTCTACTATCACGAGTTAAAAGTCACCCTTAATCGTTAATAGTTGTAGACACAGGCACCGTACTGCTAATGTCAGTTTCGATGGGTGTAGGTGTGCACTGTATGGGTAGTTCTTTCTTAGATTTGTCATTTTTGTTCCTTAGAGACTATACTTTGGCCCAACAAAAAGGCCGAGACCACCTGTAAATATAGAGAGACATAAACCTGTGTCGAAGAGTGAGTATAAATTTATCATGGAGTAGGTCGCTTAGTCACGACACCGCAGAGGAGGTGATGTTCCTAGGATAACGAGATGCAATATTCATGTCTCTTCATAAAAATCTTACTGCATTATTTCTCATTTAATTATCTTTTTTACCAGTTTCGACGATAATCTTTGATGTCACGAGTCAGTATATGTGTGTGCGTATGACGGCAGTGTGTGTGTGTGTGCGTACGTGTATTTGTGACAACTATCTTGCAAACACCCCGTCTAAAGAAGAAGAGCTTGGGAAAATCTCATATTTGGTATGCAGGTGTAACACATTGAGTATAAAAATGATATTTTTTGGTGGAGATCATTTGGGGTCAACGGCTGTCAAAGTGTGAAAACCTTGAAAACACGGTATCTCAGAAAGTAAGCTTGGGCAATTCTCATATTTCGTACATACGTGCATCACATTGATTAGGTCATCAAAAAAAAAAAAAAATCTTCGTGCATGTGGGGACGTCTGTCATTAATAGTCTTGCTACATTCATTGTTCACTAGGCTTTTAAGAGCAAAGTTCATTTGAGGTCAACACTTCTAGTTCACATTTGCGAAATCATTGTTAACACAATATCGGGGGGAGGAAGCTTTAAGCAAATCTCATATTTGTTAGTTAGGTGTGGCCTAATACATTGAATACAATATTCTGTAATTTGTGTGTTCAAAGGTTATTTGAAGTCAACAGTGGTCAAATAATGAAAACCTAGTAAACATATCTCGGGTGTGTTTACTGAGTGTATTATGCCCATCAGTCATCAACTTAGATTAACAGATGTCATTGCGTGTTTGGTGTTTGTTATATGTCACATTACTGATCTACTGCAGAGAACAGATTCATGACAATAATGCTCATAATTTGCTCATCGAAACCACAATGCATTTGTACATATTGGTTGGCGGTTTTTTAAATATGTGCGCCTGCACGTGGAGCCCTCCACGTATAGTCCCGATGTGTATAAGGTTGTACATAAATTTGCTAAAACGTAAGTGTTGTAATTTCACACAAGTTGTTTACTTGGTCTCACTTGCGTGTGTACTGAAAAAAGAAAAAGATAAGATTATGTTTGATCTTAACTTTTTCTTTATTTTAAATGTACACGCGAGGTTGTACATAAACGGACTATGTCTTTCAATGAAGGAAAATGACAGTAATTACTTCGAAAAGCAACGGGATTGGCATTAAACAGTAAAAAACAGAATCATATTTGAAAATTAACGGTTCTTATTATAATCGCCTACGTAATGAATATGTAACAGTACAGGTCTTACTAGAGTATCAAAAACATACTACTCAAGTCGTAGCTCCTTGGTAGGTATCGGGAATTGTAGTATTTGGTGAAAGGAAACACTGCATTTACAAATAACCTACGAACTGAACACAACCTTGCCCTCGGTGTCAGTGATCCTGAGTTGTTAACTGAATATTCAATACTAGTATACTTCTCATTGGCTTGCTCAAAGAAGCACACCGTTGATTTGAATGAAAACCGTCAACCACTACATTATCGTATTCTACACTTTTTGTCGTTATGTTAGAAGAATTTGAACTCATGTGGCAAAATGAACCAACTGAAACCTATTTATTTTCCCAGATTGTCTGAATGGTGTAATTACAAGCCTTACCAAAATTTTAGAGATGAAAGTGCAATGTTTTTACTTTTTGCCTACGCACGCAATCACTTTAAGTGAACATATACACACGTTATACAGGATATTATAATGCCTGTACCTTATGCGTGTGCTAAAAATGCATTTTAGAAAAGCATTGTTCCTCTTTCCCTGTGTATGCCGTAAAACAATATCTACCGCAGGCTTCCAAGCTTTTGGATGTCAAATAAACTGTATTCAGGCTTATCGCACAGCCATCATTTCCTGGATATCCTTTTGAACCTACATTAAGCAGAAAAACAGACCGCCTCGAAGGAAGTAACCTTTAGTTGCTCATATGAGGGCATAATATTATATGTTTACAGATAAAAGCTTAACCCGTTCTCGCATATCTTTCTTAAATCGTTGGTAACCTATTGCAATAAATTCAGCAATCGATTTATTGGTACTAACGTGAACTCCGTCTTCTCTGGACTGTAGTTCTTACCTTTACAGAGAAATCATTAATATCAGTAAGCCCCCCTTCCCACAGAGAATACATCAGTAACAGTAAGCTAACCTCCCCCCTACTTGCAGAAATATAAAAGTTCATCTGTGGTTTAGCTAAGTTCCGACAAAGTAGACGAAATTTGAAATTACCTCTGATTGACGGAACCAGCCTTAATTATATTCTGGCATGAATTCATTTCCTTCGTCAACTTATTACTTCATCAGTATCAAACCCATTTTTCTTGTGTCTGTGTGTGTGTGTGTGGGGGGGGGAGAAATGTTTAGATATGTTTAATATATTATACTGTCTTGAGATTTTACTAGGTAGAAAATTTATGTTGATGGGCAAATGTAGTCACAGTTCCGTCGTAACATTTATCTGGAGGGAACGTATGCGGATAAACTAACTGCAATACAGGATCAGGGGTATAACTTAGGAAGGGAATACACTGTTTCTATTACTTTTCATTGGCTCAGTGAATGTCAAAAGCTCCAAGTTGAAAAGACGAGTTTTCTCGCAATGGATAATATGAAAAGTTAAGCACCAGAAATTGGTCAAAGAGTGGGTGAATCCTAGAAGACTGCCCAAGCGTAGCGCCACCATAGGCTCTAGAAAAGCGTGCCAGAAGCGTGTCAGATAGCTGGAAATGTCACTTCACAGGCATTGTACAGCCAATAGTTGTTGCCAGAACCCCCCCCCCCCCCTCAACCCTCGCGCCAAATCTCCCCTCACGTTCGCTGAGTCTTTGTGTATAAATCATCCCACTGTGAGACAATCTGCTTGAAAACTTGGTCACGTATACATTTACGTCTTAATCAAAATTCATAATTGATAACAAAATTTCATTAAGTGCATAGCCTATTCCCTCAGTTGCTAATGAAATGTGTGTGGCAAAGTGAATGTGAATAAAACACAGATATTTATTGCTAAGTGTAGCCTATTGTCTACATCAAATGGATAAAATTATTCCATAGTGGAATTGTAGAGGCTTTTTCATTTACAAAGTGCTATCTTTTCTGTAAAATATGGTTACACAGTTCTATGAATTTTGGAGCCACAAATACTCGTAACAATACCTTTTGTTTATGTACATTTATGGTTATCTTCAGCACAATAACCATCTCCGAAGAGAGAGGAAAAAAAAAAAAAAAAACATGAGTAAGAATACGTCGTTACCCTATGACACAGAGATTACACTCTGTATTAACGACAGAATACCATACAAGAGTTCTCTACTGCCGCTCCACTTTCTGAACAGCGAACTACATTGGAAACACAAGGACACCAGTGAAATATTTGAGGGAGAGCTCTCACAGAGTGTGGACCGGCGGAGCATACAAATTTGTGTAACCTATCTTTATTTTACCTACTGTCATTTTACTGATACTACAGACAGGGAAGTGTAATACATCCCTTCTACAGGCAGGTCGATTTTAAAATCTAAAACTTTACCAATTAGGTATGATATATAACAATATATCCAATATCACAGCCCCCCTTTTTTTTGCATAGTTCCAGTATCACAGCCCCCCTTTTTTTGCATAGTGTCCATTTATGGCTACGGTCGAAGGGTTATATGCACTTTGACCCAACGTGTCAGGAGTGGTCATGCATGTCAAAGCACACGTGTATTTAGAGCTAGGTGTTACCCCGGCGTTGTTTGCAGGGAACAGTATTCTCGCATGGAGAAAATAACAGAGAGGATGAAACCCGGTTTCTGGTAATTATCTTCCCTTGTTTTCTTTGTTTTGTTGATATTTGTTGATTGTTTTATTTAGAGTTTGCCACGTCATTTGTATTATTCACGTTAAGACGTTTTGAGAGACATCAGGGGCTCAAGTGGAAGGTCCGTGACCACTCACACACAATAAACAAGGATAGGTATGAATGGGCGTTTACCAGGGGTAAATAGTCTCTACTATTTAGCCCTGATTTAAATTATGAATTAAAACATTGTCGATACATCAAAATCATGTTTTATGAGTACACCGTTCACCGCCATGTCAAACAATGAATAGACAAATTAGGTTTCTGTTTGGGAAATTCTTAAAAAAGTTCTCAATACCGATAGATCGACGTTTCTTCGCCAAGCAAAAGGTTGAGCTTCATAGCATATGTCACATGTGGCCAATTGGTCAGTTTCCTTATGGCAAGGGTTTTGACCTCAAAAAAGTCTATCAAGGACAAATGCTGAATTACACCTCCACGCACACATTGTGTTAAAATAACTACCTTTTGTTGTTTTAAGGGGTATTAACAACTATACAGAAGACCTGGATTTCCAATTTGGTCCATCAGTAAGGAAGAGTCATATTCAACAAACTGAAAAGTACACTGAGGAGTTTTGTAGATTGCATTATAAATTTAATATTGAATATCTACCAGTTCTCAACAATATCATATGAAACGATTCTGAACTTGGAACGTTTCTTTGATTCCAATTTTTTTTGGGGGGGGGGGGTATTCTCAACGTCCCCTCCCCGTATCATCCATTCTACCTCTTTCTTCAACGTGTTATGCCACTTGTTGACAGGAACTTTATGCATGTGAGACTAGAAGTAACCCTGCCAATGTTGGTAAGTGAGCATATTCGTAAGTTGCATCATGATTAAAACAGGCAAGCAATAGTCTTGCCTTTGATAACGTGACCGTAAACGCTTTCATTCTTCATCACAGTTAACCTGATAATATTATTGCCATGCACTTTGAAAAACCGTTTTTATTTTCCCATGTAAGACATACAATATTTCAATGTTCGGCAGGGGAGAGACGATAAGACGGCCTTGAAATAATGTCATGGTGTAACATTGTTTACAATGTATTCATAACAAAGGTAGTGGATAAATTGATAATAACAAGAAGACATAATCTTCAGTAGGTTTGTTCATGTTGATTACATATTGATTAAATATTGATATTGATTGAACTGATTCTCAGTCTCGGTGATTTTCTACGTCGTACCTGGCACGACGACCAACTTTATGATAACTTTTGGATCCAATTTTTTTTCCGTCACTGTTAGTGAAAATCCTTACCTTTCTTGTGCTCGTACTTCATTTTTGTTTTCTAGAACGATAATCCGAGTTTTAAACATGGATACTCTTATGGCTTTAAATTCAAATCAACTTTTTAGTTGCTGTAATAGATATTTTCCAGTGTTAAATAAAACAAGGGCAAATGAAGGTGTACGCTGCTGTGAAGAGTTTATTCAGGCACGACGCATGCGCCCTGGGAATTTATCAAGACAGCCAACTTGCAATAGCTCCTTGCACGCAGACGGTGACAGTTTGTGCATGATTAACTTACTATAACATTATTCAAACTCACCTTACAGAATTATTAATTGCAAAGTCTACGATCTCTCTCGAATATTCTTTAATTTCTTTTCCGTAGGTTGGTTAGAGAGAGAGTGGCGGGGGGGGGGGGGGCGGTTTTTCTGTTTGTTTTGGCTTTTTAATTTCCAATCTGGAATTAACAGATTTATTCCTTTGTTCACTTTACTCTGGGGTTCTGCTTCCGCACAATCCTTAAGTAGCTTTCCGGTACTACGACACCTCAACTGCATCTTCATTAGTTCATGATGTTACGTTTTTTTCTTTTCTTTTTTTTTTACTTGTATTCTGAAATAAAATATTTTTAAATTCCAGAAACTTTATCATCGCACTTAAAGAAAAAACTTTCTGCAAGTCTAATACTCTCAGTGTTTAGAGATCAGATGTATAACTTGCATAATTGCAAAATTTTTTAAATGTATCAAAGTTTCAAACTCTTTTCATGAATATGAAGTTAAAATGCAGTGACCTCAAGGCCAACATAGCAGCATGTCCTTATGATACGCGGAATCTGATTTTACTGGATTCATTTTGTAATGCTACATAAAATAGCCATAATCAGGGAATATTTGTGAGACTCAGCAAAAAATCATGTGAAAGCTATAACCCACGCATTATTCGCTTTCCTTTTGTTGTTTGGCTTTGAGTGGTTTTTTATTGTTCTAGCGAGATAATTAATGACAGTCAACGATTACTCATTACCCCGCGCAAAGGAAACAATAAAGACAAAATTCAAACGAAAACAAACTACCGACCACAGCCTTCTATATCCCATGGAAGTGATGGTCACCGAAAACTGACACTTGTGTAACAAGTCAACATAAGTTAAGGTCACACTGAAAAGCCTACTTAGCAAGAGTGGATACTGTGAATTCATGGATGGAATGATAACACGGCGGAGAGAAATGCAAACAATGAAGGATCGTTATTCGTTGATAGACCACCAAGACCTGTCAAACCTGTAGGGTAAGGGGAAAAAAAAACTTTGAAGCAAGAAGGACAATTTGTTGGGAAAAAAAATATTTTCATCGCAAAGCATATTTTTCTTTTTTACTTTTAATGTGTAGACTTGTTTATTGTCGTTTTAAGGTAGATGCCTGCAATTTACTAGATGCGCCGAAGTTTCCTGAAATATTTATGTGCCAACTATTACCAGTAAACTTGTTTGACGTTCCCACGGGCTTATACACAACATTTTTCCAAAATCCCACATGTATTTGCTTATACATGGTTGTTGTGTTTTTAAATAAAAAGAGGAAGACTGGAAAACAGACTGACACATAGAGCAACCGACAGAGGGAGACGATTTTTTTAAATATTTGTGAAGACCCCTGCAAGGAGGAGAGCATGAAATTACAGTAGTAACTTCCTGACGTCATGGCAAAACTCCAACAGATAGTTGGCAGGCTGTTAGTTGGGATGGGGTGTTTGAGTGAGGGTGATAGAATTATTCCTCTTTTGGTCTGGGATAATTCTAGTTATGTATCTCTGTAATAGCTCAACGATATGTAAATGTAGGAGCAGTAAATCGTAACACATTCCGAGCGCTGTAATTTCTTAGCTTTGTCACATTCAGTCATAGAGCGCCACCAATTCAGGTTAAAAACGATTGTTACGCAAATTTTGAAATCAGGTTAATGAACAAGGTGGAGGGTGAGGTGTGAAAGGCTGGTACAATGGAATAATTCCCCGATAATCTCTTCACTCTTCTTGCTTACAAGAAAAGAAAAATGGCAAAGTCCAGGTTTTCAGTTTTACGTCTGGAATTTTTCTTTCCTGGCGGAGATAACCAATTACGTGAAGCCGACCACGTTCCCCGCAGACCCACAGTTGAATTTATACAAGGGAGGTGTTATCTAAACGACACAACCCTGTATATACTTTCTAAATTCCAAGTGTATGCTCAACGGCTTGAAAAGAAACAGGGTATAGAAGACACCTCTCTAACCATGACAAAGGGTTCTTGCCATGCTTCCGACATAACAATATCGTCACAGGGAGATACCGTATGACTACCATAATGAACCGTATAGAAGGTATACGCTTCGTTTCCTGAACGGATATGACAGTGTAAGAATAACACCAGTAACTCTCCACCTACCAACTGTTTTGCAGTAGTACCTTAATGTTCTCAGAGCTGAGATAGAGTGTTACTATTAGGACCACTTATTGAGTTTCTCAATATGGAGCATTAATGTCAATAGAAAGAAGAGAGGTCGAGTAACAACAATTATTCTACAAAAAAACACTTTTGTAGAAAAAGGTACACATAGTTTGGTATAGGTGAAGGTTGCTTCCTGCAATAACTACAGCATACGTCAAACTTTGTGACGACTTTATCGCCAAAAGGATCGAAAACGTTCGTTTCGGGGTGTTTACATTTTGCTCCTTCATGATTAATAATTCTAGAATCTTTTTCTCTCACATATTTTATGGTATCTCAGATTTTCCACAATATTTTACAGGATTATCAGAATAAATTTGCGATATATTTTCAACAGACTACAGAGTGCGGACGTTTTCAAAGCTTGCGGATTTTTGTTGTTGTTTCGATACTGCTAACGTGGCCTTGCTGTCCTTGAGTCTCGGAGTGCTTACCTGCAGAAGATAAGGACGGGATGAATTCAGGATTTCGGAACGGCCTTACCCATTCTACATACGAAGTCACGATGATGTACGTAACATTAATATCGTGGTTGGTCTTTTCAATTCCGTTCACAGGTAAGCATCATTATAACCGGTGTTACTGTTCTTTCTAGTGTGCTATAATAATGCATTTTAAATGAACATTCATGGATACCGTAGAGTAAAACTTAAGTAAAAATGCAGTCACCCAAACTGAATTAGTATGCCCCCTATGCTCATTCATAATTAATGGCTCTTTTTCAGTAGCGGGCTATGTGACATCATTTTTGTTGTTGAATTGGTTGATTCTGCAGCGTTGCACGGCCTTGCGTATGCAGTACTGATATTCAAAAAAATCATGCAAAATATCTATAACAGAAATGACAAGAGAATTGCAAGAATCTGATGATCTTCTTTTTTTTTTCAAAAGAAAGTAGGGACGACTGTTTTTTTACCTTTAAAAGTGGTCTGACAACTTATGAACTATGTTTTTAAAAGTAGATGCAACGCTCCATTTAGGGTAAATGTAAATGCACACCCCATTTCTGTTAGTTACATTTCGCTGGATGTCTTTTGTATCCGGTCATTACAGCAATTAAGATCCTTTACTGAGACCTTTTATTACTCTTGTGAGCAAATTTGGGCTCTTTAAATAAAATTAAAGTATGAGGACTCAGTGGGAGATCGGTGCATCACGTTTTTGTTTATCGCTGACAGTTGTTACGTAACGCTGAGTTGGCCTCAATGGTGTCTGGTGTCACACTTCTAGCACGTCACTCTATATCATGTATTCATAGCAAAGACCCCGTGTTTCTTCCCTGATAACACCCACACATGCCATAAACGACTTGCTGTGATCGCCATGCATGTACCCAGCCTGCAGACAGCTAAGTTCCTGTAAGTTTAGTACCGTTCTTTTAACAACTGATGTGATGTAGAGCTATATCGAATGGTATACATTTTTTGGGTGAGTAATGCAGTCTCAACACTCACTGATGTACCTTATATGCACGTCTACTTCAGAGGGCGTTACGTCACGTAAATATATCACGTGGTATAGTCCTGATGTTCCCACAATTTTGGTTGTGCCTGTCACTACCTCACCTTAATAACGTACATACCTCCAGTCAGATAACAACATATGTTCTTCTGGCGTGACCCCTAATGAGAATGAGCTAAAAATCCATCGAATACTTTTTTTTTTTTTTTACATACACCAGCACCTGCTTCGAAGGTTACCTTTGTCACCGCATGTATGCGGTAACAAAGGTAACCTTCGTGGATGTGACTGCTTATCCACGATAGATGATATTGTATCGTGACGTGGCTTCGCGTTGTTCCTGTTGTTTTCCTTACTTTCCAAGAACGCTGCAATTAAGAATATTCCGTCAAAGCCCGTTACAGATAAGTAATTGATACATTGCTAAACCTTAAAGTGTTGGTTGATAGTTTCGACCCCTAATCATCATTTACCCAGTCCCCCCCCCCCACAAAAAATACTATAGTGACAGAAACAGATATGTATGAGATCATCTTATAGAAACCTTAATTGTTGCCATTAGCCTGAACTATTTTCAGTATTCTGCTCTTTAATCCAACTGACATTAACTATGACTTCACCGTGTGTTACATCGATAAAGTATTGGATATGAATAATCAGAAGGTCAAATAGAGAAGAAATTGCGGGAATTGAAGTGGGTAAAGTTAAAAGCCTTTTATGGGTCACAGCTGCCTTAGATATTATTGAAATTAAAGCAAAAATGGTTGCGTTTTCTAGGTCTTGGTCACAAGCTAACAAATATCTTCCAGTTATTACTAGTAAAAGTGATACCAGATCTTCAGTAATTTAGGGCAGCTGAGTTCGATAAGGTTACACCTGGGTAATATCCTACTAAAATAATCTATGAGGCATCACGGTATGCAGGATAGGATCCAAAATTGCTAGAAAATGGCCGTGTGCGCTTGCAAATTAGTGGCTTGAATTGCCACCAAAGAGAGTAATCTGGTCTAATGAGAATGCACTTTGTGCAGCAACTGCTTAAATATAACTTATGAACGAAATACAATCGTCTTTTAGTCTGACAATGTCTGAACATGGTACATTATTTGTTCCCGAAACATAGCGAAAATGAAATCGGGGGCTCATGAAATATAGGGGGGCCTGAAAATAGGGGCGCATGTAATACAGGGGGGCATGAAATACAGGGGCGCATGAAATGCAGGGGAGCATGAAATGCAGGGGTGACGTCAGATATTTCTCTGAATTTACCCATCCCAGGTACCATCTGGTCACTGTAGCCCACCAACTAGTTGCAATATACCATGCACTGGCCTTAGTATATTACCTCACATGAGTGCAGAGCCCAATGGGTGCAGAAGTAGTACCCATTGTAGGCCTATAACGAGGATTCTCCATGTTCGAAAAATACACAGGGACATGTGCAGAGAAACAAACCTAACTTCGAAACAAACAAGCAAACCAGTACACTCTTTAAAAGCATGAAAACAGGAAGGGGTGGTGATACTGAGGGGATTGCGTGGGATTACTCGGCTATCGCTGCACTTGTAATACGTTATTCAGGTCAATAATGAACAGTGGTAGGTTTGTATTATCTGCCGAAGAGTGATTTGTTATCTGTTAAGTCACTATTAAGTCCAGGGTTAGGCTAATATTACACCTGTGTTTCAGTTTAACAACGATCCCTCGAAATCGAGGAATGTGCTTTGAATCACATTTATGCCTAGTGCTACTTTCGAACCCCTGGAAAAAATTTACGACCCAAAACAACAAGAGGTAGAAATGACGAGTGTGTCACAGACTACAACTGTTGTTTCTTTCTGTCTTTGTTTTTTATGTTGCTAATTCCCCCAAATTATCATTATCACAGTTTTCCCAACCAAACGGGGCGAATGTCAGTTTCCACCCAACGTGTTTGAACATATAGTACATGTTATAAAATGCACCTTATCTCTCTCTCTCTCTTTTAAACTTTAATTCTTCCAAGTTTGACAAGGAACTGAAAATCTTTGTTCGTTGAGTTATTTCATTCTTTTGTCTTTCTAGGGTTAACCACATAAAACAAAATTCTAATCCAAATATTAGTCACTAATTTCTCTACTATTTTACTATCATTCTCTATTATTAGCCCCCCCCCCCCCCCGTGAGATAAAAAGTGTGCTTGGCTACCCATGCACGGCGTCTCGATAGCCTGATATCTATTCTCTTCCAACAAACAGATCTTGGCCACGGGTCCTCTCCTCACGGGTCCTCACGGTTCCATGGGTGGCCGAGGCTCACATCCTATATAGGTATAATAGTTATCGTAGTTTGTCTGCTTGACCGTCGGTGGTCCGCACAGAAGTTGGTGACCTCCTCGCCATTGACTCAAGTAAACAAAAACATTTAACATCTGACATCGATAACACTTCAGACTCTACGAGGCTTGATTCCGTTCCGTCAATGAAGGGCCAAAGATCTCTCTGGGTCTAACCGTATACACATTTTCATAAACGTTATCAGACGCCACCTGCTCGGATTTTGGTTATTCTAAGGCAGAGGTTTCGCCCCTCTCCTATTTAGTGTCTAGGAGTTCTGTAAATGTTTAAAATTCCACTACATTTTAAGTGCTTTTTTGCCATGAACAAATAACCGATGGTGGAAGAACGTGTAATATCTCCAATGGCATTTCGACGTTAATTAGATTCATCAACGGGAAACGCCAACATTGGCTTCTTCACCAACAATAAAACTCTCGGGGGAGGGGTGGGGGGACGTGACAATTACCCCATTTTAACTCTCACTGATGTGACATTTCAACGTGACAATTACCCCTTCCTTCCCCTGTTCCCGCAATCTCCAACACGTGTTATTATAATTCAAAGTTTCCCCAGTCAGTTTACTTTTGATATACCATAACCATTACCCCATTTTAACTATTTATTCCGATGGATTGCAACTATAAGTGAATGGCAACTAACCATGCATAAGTGACCTGGGATACCAGACTTACTTTTACTATAACCACACAAAGAGACCCCTCCTTCCCCTGTTCCTCGCAATCTCCAACACGTGTTATTATAATTCAAAGTTCTCCCAGTCAGTTTACTTTTGATATACCATAACCCCTATCCCCCCTTAATACAAAACAGTTACCAGTTACCATTGTATTATTTTTGTTTCACCCAGAGACAAAGTCAGTCTATATCATAAACTCGACGCCAAGGGTCTCCAGCGCAGCTACCAAAATCACCTGCCTTGATGTTGACGGCGATTTAAGGTCAGGTGATCTGACCCTCGGGAGGGTCGGGAGAGGCTTATCTGGGGAGGCGAATATTCCTCAGCCACCAGTCCCTGATATCGACTCTGACGGTATCGTAGCAACCTGGGATTCCTCGTTCTCGTCGAGTCGTTACGGGGCTTTCTACTGCTCAGGAACCGACGGAGACAATAATGCGACTACACTGAAGATGGCTCGAGATGGTACGTAATGTATTTCATTCATCTATTACATTCCATCATTTTTAATGTCATGAAATACATTTTACTGTTACTTATTGTGTATGTTTCTCTCCTTTTTTCTTTTGATAACATTTTTCATTAATTTTAACTTGAATGGAGCATGAAAGTAGGGGAAATCTGCATGCTGCTTGCAAAAAAACTTCTATAGCTGCATCGTACCTTATTCGTGAATTATGCATGCAGCGTGTTTCGAACGTTTCTTCTCTCGTTATAATTTCAACATTTCTGTGGACCAAGTGGGTGTTGTTTTACCTGGAAAATACCTCGCATGGTCGTTTTCGATTATTCCTCATTTTTGAGACAGGAGTTTGGTGATCGCCTAGGCTATCCTTGTAAAGATGGAATTCATATTTGTTTAGTACATAATAACTTCACCAATAAAAAAAAAAAAACAACAAAAAATTAAGAAATGAGAGTGGAT
Organism: Stichopus chloronotus; assembly: GCA_021234535.1. Classification (NCBI taxonomy): domain Eukaryota; kingdom Metazoa; phylum Echinodermata; class Holothuroidea; order Aspidochirotida; family Stichopodidae; genus Stichopus; species Stichopus chloronotus. The sequence continues at coordinate 12,907,299 of CM037839.1, forward strand.
GCTTTTGGATATTAAGCTCTGTTTCTGCGAGTTAAAAAACAAAACAAGACGGTGAAATGAAGCAGGAAAATACATGTCAGACTGGCAGTGGTCACCGTGGCCACGACACACATTAGCCTATTGCAATATGCATATATGTGCTGTATTTGTACCGTATATGCACTGTATATGTACTGTTTAGAATTACCTATACTTATCTGAAAGGGAATGCTTGTATACAACACGAGGTATTCGGTATTCGCAGTAACCCTTTATACATCGGGAGTTGTTTCTTGTAAAATGGACGAGGCCATCTGGCATTTGCAACCAGGAAGTTGAAATGCTCCATCTGAGCTTAAAAGTCACTTTCAGTAATTAACAGGAAACACATTTATAACCACACATCATTTCCGTTTCAAACTATTTCCGAACTCATCTCACTGAAAAAAAAAAAAAAACATATTATCAAGCAACATAATTATAACCAAATTCGATGATACGTGATTAATAATCCAAATCATTTCCACTTTTTGCTACTTGATATAAGAATTCCGTGATTAGTTTACGCTGTAGCTGTTAAGTAGTCTTTTCGATTCAACCCTACCTTCGAAAGGCGTATATAGGAAAGACAGGAGTAATGAGTTTGTTCGCTTTTCAGATGCAAAAATGTCTTCAAGCTTAAATTCAAGAAACGTAATAACCGTTAAGGGCTACGTGAATTAAACGTCATCATTAATCATATACATAGTCTTTACTCAAATAATAATTAGGGAGGGATATCAAGGATTGCAGTTTATTCCCTGCATAAAGTAAACCTTACAATAGGCTTCAACTCCATCAATGCACATTTCTTTTTGCAGACCCGTCCTTGTTTATTTTTTGAATCTAGGGACTTTAATATACTGTCAGCACTGTAAAAATGTCTCAATATTTACATAAAATAAAACGAAGGAGTATGCAACGAATACAGAAGCGTTCTGGCAAATATTTGCCAGAAATTGTCTGTATTTCGTATTTGTTTCTTTGTGTTTCTTTTCTGTAAATTTACAAATATTTTTTAACAGTGTTATTTAGCTATAATATATTGTGCATTGAATGGGATAGATAATTATCCTAGTATTTTCATGTGTGTTTCGTTAAACACTGTATTTATGTAAATGAAATGCATGCTTGCTCACACATTTTCAATATAGGTGAAATTAACAACAATGATAGGCAAAACGTCTCAGATACTTGGCCTTTAGCGATTTATCAGACTTAAAGCAGGGACTGCTGTACTGTCTGCCGAAGAAAAAAAAGTAGTAGCCTTTATCGTTAGCCATCCATCAGTCTCTTCCAGTTGATACCAATCTGTAAAATAACATCTAGGTCATGTTTCTTTCAAGAGAATATTATTAGTTATTGTTAATTACAGAAGAAGAGTTTTTTTTTTTGGGGGGGGGGGTAAAAAGTTAGCGGAACCTGGCCTCGTGTGAATGTGCGGCATTTCTATGTAGATACTGTACTATACCACAACGAGACTTTTATGGAAACGTATATATTACACTCTTGTGTGGTATTTATAGTTTTTACAGCTGTAAGAGGTATATATTTTGAAAATGCAGGATACAGCAGCACATCCCCGTGTTAGCAGAACTGCAAGGCATGTATCGTTTATGAAGAATAGTATTTACAGCATTAACACTGCATATTAAGTGGATAAGCAAGCAAGCAGCGAGTCTCGTATTCAACGGGGAATGGATGCCATAATGAGTAAGATTAGCCCAGCAGACAATGTGTACTACAAAGAGTACATACTTTATATATGGATAGATGAGGTGAATACTGTACATGAAAGCGAGTGGGTGGTCAGTTTTTTTTTTCTTTTGGGTCTTTATGAAGCCGTATTTTCGTTATTGTATATTCCACAAAAGATTGTGATTTATAAGTTAGACTTCTTGTCGTAATGAGTTTCATTGTCGATATCTCTGTCTTAGACTGAAATCTTAAGACGCCATATTGAAAGTCAGCCACGATGAAATATAATAGGAGCAAGTGTGCGTGGCGACATTTTCCTTTTATCGCCTAACAAAACAGACCAAAACGATTATGAAAGAGAAATACTGTGCACATTAGAATAACAACACGAATGTATAGATAAATGTTGATAAAATAATGTATCGGTATAGGCACCTTGTCCGAACTGCTAGCTGTATTAAGAAAGAGAATGTAACAACACTGCGACTCTGCTAAGGAAAGTATATACGGAAATGATATTAACATCGCAAACTGAATTAAGTAAGCAGGATAAGTATTCTACATGTTCCATCATACTCCCTACCGACAGCGGTCTGGCATGTTACATGCATTTGTTCTGTCTCCGGGTTCAATCTAAAAGAAAATTAAGCCAAACATCGCATCATTCTGTTGAAAATATAAATTTGTTTAATAATCAATGGTAATTACTACGTACGAAACGGTATGCGAATTATCGTAAGGGAGGGGGGGGGGGGGAGGTGAAGAGGCCTACAAGTTTTGAAGACTTTTCGACGACCGGCGAAAATTGCAAACGTACACTTACTAGTGGGCTTGTTCCTTAAGAAGTGTGTACGAAGATATATATGTATATCACAGGGTTATTCGATTTAAAACAAGCCAATTAAATCGTGATTAAAATCATGATTTTATTTTTATAAAATCATGATTTAAATCGATTTATTTGGTTCAAATCACCGATTTAAAGCATGATTTTTTTTAAGTAAAAAAAAAATCAACAATCATTTAAAAGAATCTACAACTTCCCTAGCTAACGAGGGAAATATACCCCTATGATCACCTGAAGGTAAAAGAGGAAACTGCTAGACCTATACGCTGATTTGAGAATAACATTTATGGACCAACTTTTACCATATGCAGAGGGGGAGTCCGAGATTGAACGCAATGGTACGAATGATGACACAAACTGATCCGCGTTTCGGAGAAAGATATACAAACTGTAGGCCTACGTATTGTTTCCGGTTTCTGTGTAGCTCAGGAGTAAGGTTTCTACAAGCACCAACTTACCAAAAGCTTACTCCTACGACAATGACTTTCCAGAATTACTTGCTGCCAATTAAAGTATTGTCTCGAGAGCAGAATATCTGGGCTTATTCTTGGAAAGGGTTACAGAAGCCTACCGCAGAAACCAGATCAAACGAATACTGCACCGTACATGCACAAATTGAGTATGCCTGTATACATGTATACAAGGCCAGTATCCAGGGGTTTTTAGACGTTCGGACGGTTTTTTAGGGGTTCGGACGAAGTATGGAGTTCCACTCAGCCTATGATAGTAGATCTACGTTAGCAACATATATAACGAGTTTTAATTTGTCGGTCATAAGTGTTGGGTAAAATGTTCCACTTGTGGCAAAATCGACTCCCCCCACCCCACTGAAAAAGCCGCATAGGGCCTGTATACCACAGATTTTAAAGATGTTTTTATTGTTACACCTCGTTGTATTGCAGTGTCCTTCCTTCACTTATTTTAAATTTTAGGGTTAAGGTATATTTAATATGTAATGAAAACTTCTCGACCGAGATGACACCTGAAGATGAAATCCTGCATGACTTCATCAACTTAGTGTTTGAGCAACTTATGATTTATCATCTGCATATATGCGTATAGATCTCAGTAAAACACCTTCACGTAGAACCCTTGGAAAGGGTAACTGTAACTTGCCTCTCTCTGCCTGTTATAACTGGGGACCTGCAAGGGACAATGGTACAGTAGGGGCCTTGGCCGCCGTATACTTTGTTGCAGGGAACAGGAGTAATGATGTAACCCCCAAAGCCTTCATCAGTTATTTACGTGTACTACATGCAGAAGAGTAATTGTGATTACTGAGTTGGTATATTTAGATGCAGTATTTTATTGCAGGGGTATTTTATTGAATGAGTAGGAATTATGATATGGTTATTCCATTATTGTTTACACTGCTTCATTCTCAGCTAAAAACAAAATTAGGCCTCTAGAAAATTGTTATTTTTGTGTGGGATGTGTGATTGGTTCGAGGGAGTGAGCAAGGAAATTTGACCCAAAATGAAAGAGAGATTTATTTTTTTTTTAAAAAAAAAGGAGGTCCGTGAAGATAAGTCTTTTGAAAGAATATAAAAGATATTTTCAAAGCCCGAGTTACAATTATAGGTTTGTTACCAGGTAAAGAGGATGAGAGCCAATGGGGCTTATAGTACTTTCTTACAGATTTGGTTAAGATGTTCCACATTATTACATGAAATTCGTTGTCTCACAGTGAACTGCTCTCCTACACTGGGCAAGGAGATAATCCTGACTGTCAGAGGTATGGTGATGAAAGCGGCCGTTTGTCTTCCAGTTTACCCCAGACTGTTCCAATTTTTCCAACCACTTACTCCAATCCCCACCCACAGTCCTCCACATGTGAAACTCAAACTCAGCTCCTCCACATGTGAAATCCAAACATCTGGCCCCTGTGTGTGCCGTGTAATATAAGTTACTCTACATCTTTCAAATTGTCTGTCATTCAAAAAGCAGAACTAATTGAGAATATTGCTAACCCCTGTCAAACTGTAGCTTGGGGTGATTAGTGACTGATTTTAAAGTTTTTCTTTACTTTCTGTAAGTAAAGCTGTCGAAGCTGTCTATTATATTTTATATATGTCAGTCTGGTGTATACTTGAGAAAAAGTTCAATGGATTCATATATCTTCTTTATTGTTCTTGTAAGGTGATGAAGAGGAGTGGACTCGAGGTGGGGGAGTAGTGGTGGGTGTGGGATTATGACGTCACATTTCTTAAACTGCATCAAACGTTTGCAGTCAACTTTTGAACGGATATGGAGGTGAGACGTGATTTCACGGTGAATTTGATTGCGGCTTCCCACCGGACAGTATGACTCAAACATTTGAACTCGAAGCACCATATCTACCCCTTTTGGATTCATCTTCTTCGTTTCGAAATACCATTTGGTAATTGGTGAACGCATGGTTTTGCATTATCTTCCAAATTTCAGTTGTTACCCCCATTCTTTCTAAGCTTAAACTTGGAAAGGTCAGGCAGAATAGTACACATGCATATATATGAAAATTGCTGCAAAGTTCTCAGCAATGGGCTGCAAATTGGTACATTTGCGTACGTAATGCAAGCCATCTTCAGAAGAGCTGTATATTTCTCAGGTGTATTTCAATACAGCTGCTGCTAGAGGCACGCGCACCCATCAACTGTGAATTCCTAGCATAACGCTCTATATGATATACAGTAGCCTACGTTTGTACAACGAAAGCTTGGTTTTTTATGTGTAATTATGTGTATGGACTGAACTTCCTTTTCAGTGTATCCCAAAATTAATACAACAGTTCTGAAAACATGATAAACACAATTGAATTGAGTATTATATCAATACTTAAAGGCATTTTTCCAAACAGAGAAAGTACTTCATTATAGGTCTACGTATTGATGAATCCCGTATTTTTTACGTGAATACCAGGCGAAGCATCGTATATATACATGTTACGCCAGAGTTCACACGTGTATACGGGTATACTTGCAATTCTAAAATAACCTTCAAAATTTGTACAAAAAAAAAGAGGATCATAACTGTGTGTGTACTTAGCAGCCATCAGACTGGAACACAAACATTGGGACGAGGAATATGAAACAATCTTCAAATTGCTGGTTCTAGAATACAAAGCAACGGCATTTAAGACCCCAACTTTGTTGCTCAAATTCCCCAAAAGGTGTGGAATGAATAGTCATCATGTTCGCCACTGAAAAAAAACACCACACACACACAATCAGCTTAAAGGGCTAAGATAAATTATTTGTGTCCCGTCTCTGATTATTGCGGGTATCATAATGATTGCACGCGTCAGTTGTCTTTATATTCATCAACGCGGAACTTATTTGCGTTTACAGTTTTTAAATTTTGAAATACTTTCATGGAGATTCCGGCGATGTTTTTACGGCCTTGTCGTTGATAGCTTTGTTTCAGTAGTCATGATCTTTCTCCTCTTTTTTTGTATGCACCGATACAAACGTCTTCATCGAGGAGACTTGGAAGGTTTGATGGTTTTCATTGTTTTATGCTTTTCCTGTTTTGCAATGACTTTTATTTAGTGTCGGCGTATAGGAAAGAGTGGTTTTTCAATTGGTCACGATAATTTGTTCCCATCACGTGATCTTTCAAAAGTGAAAGAACTTTAACTTACATTCGATTGATCATCCCATTAATATCTCAAGTGACGTCAACCCTTTCTTTAACCTTCTGCGCATGTTTCTAGTTTCCAGTTACTCTTTGCGCATGCTCGAGCACAGTTAATATCACCAACGAGGTTTTGTAAAACCTCCTTGATGTCACTATTACAATAGAAAATACACGATGTTTCATTGCGCCTGACGTTGTGACGTTGACAGAATGTTACCAAAAAGAGACTGACGTCACATAAGATATCAATGAAGCGACCCATTACCTTTAATTTGAAAACCACGGGAAATGCACCATTTCGAATCTGCGATTTGACATATCCGATTATAAGAAGACTATACAATATAGCGTATGTTATACTTTAATCAGTATCAACTTTGTGACTGCATTACAATATTAACATTCAGAATCAGAGCATGATTCGTTCTAATATTGTGATGAAGATTATGATCAAATATTTGTTACATAGATCATGTTTGTATCATGAACAAACAGCGTAGTTTCTATTTTGTCGTTTTCATTGGTAACCTTTGTCACCTACGGGTGTTGCCTCTTTCTCTCTCTCTGAGTATTTGTTAACGGGAAAATGGAGTCACCCCCCGAAGTGAATTACTACATTACCCCATGCTAATTCATGAATGACTCATTTTTCTTGATCTCATATTTTGTGTATGCAGTACTGATATTCAGTGACATTATGAAAAATACTAATAACAGAAATGAGAACGGAAGTGCAAAATTTTGATGACGACTGCTTGTTCTTGGTCGTATTTTATGTTTTCCATTTGTTTTCAGGGCTCAGTTTCCGTCAACATTCAACTTAACAAGGCCATGCACTTTTTGAGTCACTAACGACATTCATAACTACCATAAATTCAGTACAGCCTCATCGGTGTAGTTCTTGCAATATCTTGTGGAGTACGACTGTTGTCTCTATCATTGAAGTGGGTGAAGGCTGGTTGAGTATGATCCTCAATCAAGACGGGAGGTGGAGGGGGGGGGGGGGTAGGAGTATTGGCTCCACTTATTGTCACGAGGATATAGAACAATATAGTCACACAAGTGTATGCACACGGATATCAAGCCCAGAATCGAGGTATAGGTCCAGTAACGTAAATTTGCACAGGAAATAAAACCCGAAGATTTTAAAACGTTCCTTCGTCAGCTCTTTCAGTAACTCAGTATAGTTTTCACAATTTGTTTACAGAATTGATGTCAATTAGTTACTATGAAGGGCCTTCTTCAAGCTTAAGACTCCTGTGTGTTCATTTGATTTGCATCAATGAATGTTTCTATCCATTTACAAATGAATATGAGAGTTTATTTCACACTCTTGATTCATATCGCTTCACGTAATCATGTGTAAATAAGACTTTCTTGGTCCAGAAATAAGGAAGAATCATAAAATTTAAATAATTGAATGCGATTATATGGCAAATAATTCCCTTTTTCTTTTCTTTTTCGTTTCAAATTAATCTACGCTGTAACTTGAAAACTACATCAAACGAAAAGTATGAAAAGTCGACCTTGGTCACCTGTTTACATGGATGTTATTCTTCTCCTATTTTGGTTTCTTTTAGCCAACCTGAAACCAGAAAATTACACTTTGACGGTCAATGCTGGCGATCAGGTCCGAATTGAAATGTCTTTCCAGAGGGTCATAGATGACGTCATCTGGCAGAAGGATGGCGTCACACTCCCAGATAATATGACGTCCTCCTTCGTAGGGGTGAAGACCTTGGAGATTGATTCAGCGTCTCCATCGGATGCAGGCATATATTACGCCCACTTCAAACAAAATCCCATGTTAGGTGGATTCACCAGACTCATAGTCAGAGGTAAAAATCGATGTATATTTAGATATATTTTTTTTTCACTTGCCTTTAATTCTCACTCATTTTTAACGGACCTTAAAGAAAGTAAATAAAGCTCCGTGTAAGTTCTCGTAGAAATGTTAAGAGCTTTTTACTACACTGTCTTGGCCAGTGATCTACGTGTGATTTCCCAAGTAGGGATTGCGAATCCAGTTGGTAGCACGGACTAGTTTGTAAAAAAAAAAACTTTTTAAGGAAAGCTTTATCTCTGGAAAGATAAAGAAATTGAAAGCAGATACCAAGTGTAACGTCGGTTTGTTTGATGCACCTGTCAGAAGTACAAATCAAGTAGACATGGAATGTACTGAAAAGGAACCAGCGTTTAACTATACAGGGGCCTACTTAAGTCGCTTATAAGCGTTGCAAGGAAAAATGATTGAGTGCGCCACCTCTACACTGTTATTGGTGGAGCGTCTTGCCCGCGGTAATATTTTGGTCCTATGAGATCGCATTTAACGTATCAAACGCTAATAGGTCGCTTTACGTATTGTTCGCTCTTTAGTAAGAGAGAACAATTTGAGAGTGACAACTAAAACTGAAAATCTTTGCTCTGTTTCAAAGATGATGGCAGATAGTAAACATAACCATCTACTTTGGCCTCTGGCTTTAAAGATGGAAGTAGACAACCCACAAAGTGATTTACTAGCACGAAAGCAACATCCATCAACAAAGTGCAAATTCTACTTCAGATTTATTACTACTAAATGCTGGGGAAACTCTTCGACTGCATGCTGTCCCTATGTGGTTCACCCCCACCCCCTCCCCTACCACTCATCTCAGCAGAAAGTTTATTCCTCAAAGTTGCTTTCAAACGTCTTCGGCTTATGATCAATTATTAGAAGTTCTTGAGTTGTTATACGTCAGATGCGGGGAGGCAATACCCTGGATGCTAACTAACCCGCGCCACAAGTCGTTTATATTTAGGCCTTCACGATCAACCTGCATGTACACTGCTGAGTATATCACCGAGTGAACTTTGACCTTTTAGTTGCTCCAGATGTTTGAACGGTTTCGTCTGATCAAACATCTAGTTTCCTTTGCATCCAGAGAAAATTTAACTTTTTCAGGAACAAAACAGGAAGAGACGCAGGGTACTTCAATGCTAACAGTCTATTAGATTGTACACACAGGAGACTTATTCAGTCCTCACAAGAATAGTAAAAAAGATATAAGGTAGAAAGGGCGCATTCAAATGCCGTTGAGGTTACCCATTAAAATAGCTGTGTCAACGCTATAGGTTGCGGTCAGAGCATGACCGCCACAGGTAGTTACAAGGTTTTGAGGTTTAGAGGAAATCGTAATAAACATTAAAATAATTCTAGGGTCTTGTAAGACAAAGAACTTTGAAACTTGGGGTTACCCCCTAAGGGTTATGATATTTCTATCTACATTATAAACACCCAGATGCCATTTTATCTGCATGCATTGAGACAGTCTAGGGTGTATCCTCCTGTAGTAATGCACTGCCAAATCAATTACCGGACGCTCCCGGCTGCTGATTGGCAGACACTCCCGCCCCTCCCTCACGTCTCTCTCTTTCTCTCAAGTTGAGATACATAGGCCTACACTCACACCTGATCGTGTAGACATTGGTAGGTCCAGGTCCTACAATTTACATGTTACAGAACTGCATTTACTTGCAAGTGAGAAGGGTTGTAATATAAGTACATAGTTCTCGGTGTAGAAAGTATTTCACACATGAGTTATGTATGTAGCTTGCAGTTTTATGCAATCATTTGGTTTCAGACTTTCCAAGAGACTGCACAATTATTATTTAAAGTGATATATTGTAATTAAAATGCACAAACATGGCACAGTGAGAAAAAAAAAACTTTTAATTATTGTTTAACCATTCAGTATCACCAACAAACATTGTTAATTGCATGCGATACAAATATACCTGCGTTTCTATTCGCGGCAAATTTAAATTTATTGACAAGAAGTCTACCGGTCTGACTTGTCTTGAATGTTTCATTCTGTCTCCGTAAATAATGGCTTTAAGAACAATGTGAACATTCTGTAAAACGTTCACATTATTTCCCTTTTAGTAAATGCACAGCCTTTCCTAATTAACTACTTCATACTTGCAAAGATTTTCATGTTCAAGCATTACTTGGGTTTTATGGAGATGTCAAGAAGAACACTTTGGCCAATTTCTTGACTGGACTCACAAAACGCCTGATGGTTTTTTTTTTTTTGGTTTATATAACAGTTTGTTTATATAAAAGAACTGTGCTCAGAATTCCTCACGTACAGCAAAGAGAGAGAATGTCTTTGTTGACGTACGGTGTACCTTGTGAATTTCGAAACTCCCTACAACTCTCTACATCTCTGTTTGCGAATTGGTAGTAGTCAAACCCAAATTCTCCAACTTAGTCTTTAATTGAACATATTAAAATTATGACGGTAACTGACAATACAAAGCGCAAACTTGTTCATGGGATTTTTTCGTCAAATGTGTGTGTGTAATGTACGGTATTATATATACTGACATAATGTGTTGAATAATGTTGGGACAAATATCACACTCAAGAGACGCGTTTCTTAAAAGTGCACAAAATAGATTGTGACGTTGCTGCATGAATAAAACCATTCTTTGATGTTTGTCTTAGAAATTGATAACAACATTCACTTTCGTGTACTGTTAAGGATCGAGTGACCAGTACGGCAAGGAATGCCAATATTGTTACGCCCACTAGAATTAAGCTTTGTTAATTAACTCTTAGATCAGATAAACTATGGCCATATTATCTGAACTAGTGGAGTACTAAGAGGGACATTGAGACATGAGAGGAAATTAGGACATTACGGGACCTCCTATGAGCGGGAAGGTGGCGCACAGTGCGTGGCAAAGCAAACCGCTGAAGAAGTAGAACAATATAATATTCAGTTTAGAAATATAAAGCCTACCTGCAGAAAATCAGGTAATATCTGTGAAAGGTAGTACTAGTAGACCCACCAGTTTGCTTCAAAACAATTTTATGTGAAGCTATCTCACCCTTAAGTGGTCACAGGCTTTTGAAAATGTGCCCGCAGTAGAAGGATATGATCCTTCCCAGGGTATCTTCTCTAAACAAATCGTGGCTTAAACCCCTCCTCAGCATAGTTATCCATCTGCGTGGAACCGATAGCAAGAAAAGAGGACCTACTGGACAGCCTAGTTAGGAGAACTACTTTAGTTTAGTTTATGTGTAATTAGAACCGTTCTTTTCAAATATATCACACACCTTCACTGGCGATATTTTACAATCCATCATTTTAACTCGTCCCTTTCTTAGAATGTCCAGCTAATCTGTGGAGCCCCCCTGATTGCACAAGGGCCTGTCCGGTTTGCGAACACGGCGGCATATGCAACACGCGAACTGGTTTATGTATTTGTCCTCCTGGATTTAGTGGAGATCTTTGTGAGAGAGGTAAGAACACAATTCGCAAGATAGAGACCTTTGTAAAATCTCTCCATTTTATTAATTTCGGTTTTCTTGGCAAGTTACAATTCGTTGTTCAACATATTGTTTTAGTGACCTCTGTCTCTGTTGGAATTTGTTATTTGTGTGCCGATAATGAAACATAATGAAAAATAACAGAAATTGTTTGCTGATATTTGACATTCTTAGCATTGTAATTGGACCTTAGACGAGGAAAGCACGTAAAGCATTCGAAGGATACGATGCATATGGTAGGATATGCAGGATATGATTTGAAGGTTATGAAAATATGATTTGACTTATATCTTCAGTAAATTGACAAATGATTATTTTAACGAAACACCGAGAATTTAAAGCACATGTAAATTCGTGCAAAACAAAATAATTGCACTGAAATATCGAACTGATAAAAGTAATCGTATGTAGTCTGGTCATATGAAAAACATAACTACGAGCAAAGAGAAAGAAGAAGACAAAAAAGAAAAAATAATAAAAAATAATAAGATGGAATCAACCTTACAAAAAGAGAAAAAAAGCAAGAGACAGAGAGGGGTTAAATTAAGTAAATGGATACTATGAGGGTATTAATTAATCATGGCAAAATATTTACCTCGTATGTTTAACGTTTATGCTTTTGAACGACGTTAAAGACAATGAATTTATGACGTTTAAGGTAGAGTATTCCACACAGTGAACATCATGGCTTTGGGGATTACTTAAAATTGATAAAATATACTTTCAGACGATTTGTTTATCTTCATAGGTAGATTTGCTTAATATTTTTACACAAGTTGCGAGCGTACAAACCCTCACTACTTTAGTGGAACTTTGTCTTTGCAGCCTGTGGCGAAAATTCCTACGGACCGCAATGTGAACATTCTTGTAAAGCCGATGGTTGCCGGTCAATGCAGTTCTGTTTACCTGACCCTTACGGGTGTTCCTGTGCGACTGGGTGGACTGGTGCAACGTGTGAAGTTGGTGAGTTTGTTTTTCGTGTTTCCTGTTGGACTGAGATTGGACAACAGATATCTTTTATCTTTATTTTCTTTGCTATACTATGTTCACTTGCTCACTGATCGTTATATACACAGTGAAGAACTTCATCGGAAGTGTTAATAGTCCATAATAAGTCCACTTTCATATTATCCACCACGCTGATGAATCACACAGCCTCTAAATGCCATAAACTGAATTTTCATTTTTAAAGGAATTCAGTTATGGTGCAAAGTTTGCTGCGTATTCCCCGAAACCCCGTCCATGTTGGTTGCTTCCCTCCACATGCACACATATAACGTATAGGCTGAAGGGTGGAGTTTTTCTCCGGCAGACTACCGTACATTTCATTCACGTCCCGTCAAAAAAATAAATAAAAAGATTGAAAGTAGTAGTAGATTTTCAAAAGAGTCGATTCCGTCTCATTAAAAACAATAAAAATAATCAGTCCTTCATTCACCCTTGATATACGTCACATCTGGATACCATTCGAAGTCACATATGAAAAAAAAAAATGGCAGTTTTTACGCAAAGTGATCCATGTATTGGTGTCGCACACATTCCGTGTTAGTCTATGGCATGTTTAACACTTGTAATTTTGCCGACAGCTTCTACAGTCGTTGCTATGTTTAGCATCTTGTGAAACGTAACTACGGAATAGCCTAAGCACGAAACCACGAACCAGTACAGTACTTTCGAAAAGACATTAGCAACGAGCAGCTTAATATTCGTTAACGTTTCTAAACTGCCATCATAGTGTTAGTATTCTTTAAGGATGAGTGGAATCAGATGAATGACAAATACGAAATACAATTAATCGGGTTTTAGTAACATTTTGAGATTAACTTGTATGCACCAAATCAATCAGAAATCACCGCACATCTTTCTGTTCGAAATATTGACGAAAATGAGCTCATCATTGAAAAACCTCTTCAGAAATAAACGATCTCAATAATTTGAGATAGAGTAGTCAAAAAGGAGATTAGCCGCCTGTAACTTGAGTGTCACCATAGATTGGAGTATAGGAACAAATCTGGAGAGTTTTTTCTGAGTTAACAAAAGTAACAGTTGATAGTAAAATGTTGAAAATGTGAGAATGGCGGCCTGGCAGAGGTGACACTGGTTGAATAAAACTTAATGAAACATCATCAACCATGACCCAATGCAGAATTTTCTCGTACTATTAATTAAAGAGGATTTATAAGAAGATAACGAGAATCTCCATAGAAACCATACTAAAAAATTTCCCAGTGTTGGTACAACACTGGTAGTGTTCATTAAGTGTGAAAAGTTAATTATATACATTGGCAATTTAACATTTTAATTATGCATTAAAATACTATAATAATTTTACATAATTATACATCATATTAATTCTTCCATAAGGTAAAACAGTTCTCTTACCATTTACAATATCATCAGGTTTCGAAGTATTAGCCACTAGACAAATGATTATCTTCCAGGTGTTACGCAAGTTGTATATACTTCTTTCTTTTGAGGAATATCTTGCAATGTTATTCTTCATCTTTCCTACAACAGTGCTTAAATCATTGCTCTTCACTGATAATTGATTTCGTTCACATTACTCGGACATTGGATATGTTTGATGTAACTTGTTGTTATATAGATAACGAGCAGAATTTTGAATACCTGTTGTCAGTTTGGTCACTACAATATTCATTAGGCCTACAGAAGTATGAACAGTATAAATGAAAGTGTTAAAATCGAAAGCCACTGTCCATTGATGGCAATACAGAAGCCTACTTTCAGATTAAAAATAAAGATTTCCAAAAGAAAAGGTTACCTCGTTCACACCATTCCACGGTTTGATGTGACATTATTTGTGAACCGAAAGATCAGATCCCGATTTACACCAGTTCAAGCAATGCCATAAACAATCCTGAAGGTCACGTCAAAGACATAAATTCACGGTAACATGCAACATATATAAAGTAACGAAGGCGAAGTCGTAGTAAAGGCCACTATACAGGCCTGTTTCTGTAGCCTGAAACATGTCATTTTAATATGCCATATAGTACTGAGGTGTCTTAAGTTATCGTATGGCGATGGTAACAATTAGATCGAAATGTTGCAGAAGTTGCTTATTCCAGCGATTTGAGTTACTCTTTAATAGCTGTAGTGACTGATACATCCACATTGGTGGAAATTTATGGCATATAGCTTTGGAGGAATTATGATCACTCGAGGTTTAAGTAGATGACTGACTCATTAAATGTATCTGATACATACTTCCCATGAAAAGCAAAGTATAACGATTTTGATGTGGGATAAACTGGGCTATTTCATTCAAAAAGACTGACCAAGGTTTGTGGTCTGATTTAATTGCCACTTTTTAACAGAAGGAGATTTGAATTATCGCTTCCCTTGTTCAATTGGTTTATTAGCTCGAGTCTATCACAAGACTACCCTCATTTGAAAAAATGAGACTGTAACTGCCAAAATGTAGCATTTTGTTTTCGAACTTTGTCTTGAATAATTCATGTATGTTTTTCGTTTCATGACTCAGCAAAAATGAAAGCGATGCACGTATTCGCATTTTTATGACTGCTGTGCTAATAGAATACTTAGAATATAGCCAGCTGAGTCGCATCATGCACTAATTAGTGGCAGTAGTCGATATGTACATGAGGTATAATTAACTCAGACGTCTGTCTTTGTTATAATAACATGAACTTTCTGACAGTAAGAATTATTTTAATCAGTTAATTTCCAGTCAAGGAAGGAGTGACTCAATGTCACGACAACTATCACTTATAACACTGTAGGTCTACTGTGGCACCATTCTATTAGAGTGGCGAACACTTTTAGCTATAACGGATAAAGTCACTCGTGGATGGTGGGGATGGAGCTGTATTTAAGAACCATCCCTACGGAGAGATCACTCCATTCACTCTCAAAGAGTGAGGAATCACTACTTCAATCGTGGATTAAATTACTCTTCATTTTGCCCCTTGGTGACTGTTGCCTATTCATCAGTATACGATTAATGGTGGTTGTAAAAACAATTTAACAATTAAGAGAACCTATAGCCTAATTGTAATAGACATAATATAAATATTAACTTGTACCCTCCTGTTGTATAAAGGAAAACTTGAGACCCCCTTAATTTATTCTGTAAGCCTAATTTGAAGTTGAATATTGCTTATTACGATTACAGGACTTGTAGCGTGTTTGCATGAAGTCGCCCAATTGACATGGACTATGGGTCTATGGTGCAACGAAGATTTGCTGTTACTTACATGTAGATATATAGATTGCAGTTTCAACCTTATTGAATAGATTTATTTCTTACCGTTCTTGCTTTTTTAAGCAACCTGAACTAATCAGGTTCATTTCAGTCAGGTATATTTCGCAAACATGATTTAATTCTTTGATACCCCAAACCAGGCTACTTGGAACCGCCATTTCTAAAGATCCTTATTGACTATATTCTAATTAGGGCGTGCTCCTTCCAATCTCCTGATATTAAAACAACTGTCAAAGCTTAATAATGCTTTGCTTCCGATATTGTTATGACTTTTTTATTAATTACAGATCGTCCTATCAAGGTCAAAATTTGTCCTTCAATGGGTTCAGAGGCAGATGCTCGCCTTTAGTGATTGCCAGTGACTGGTTCGTCCATCTTAGATAAACATAAATATTTACATGTTTCGTACCTGAACATTCGATTAGTGTCTACACAGATGGACTAGTGGCTGGCATGATACAACGGCTACCTAATGTCGTTGCAGTTGAAGGTCGGTCATTAAAGTTATATATGGTCTCCTCAGAGTACCGTATAGATAAAACCTGATAAACACAGGATCATGACTACCATCGCTGGGTATCTGTGACAGGTTGATCTAGCCATTTTGAAAGCGGAAGTGGTTTTCCATTGAATATCCCCTGCTGCATCCGGTCTGTTCTTTGTATAACTTGACCTCTCTATGGAATCATTGCAAGCAACACGGTGTACATCGTGCTTGTGCATGAGTACCTCTCTGCAGCGTGTTAAATGCAGCTGTTTAGTTAACGAATATCACGGTGCCGTTGTGTAAAATGGGCGCACTATGGGTTATATTAGTGTTGCCCCCCCCCCCCCCCTGCGTTGAAGAATAATCCAATCATCATAGGTGAGGGATCACTTGCAACATACCTACAGAAGTCACAATGTCTCCATTCTGCATCTCTTACACAAAAATGAGAGTTCCTCCAACCTCACCTCTCTGTTGTTTTAGTGATTGTTCAACTTCTTTCAAACCCTTATCGCCTTAGGTCATTTTTATCATCCCACGCTGTGATGATTCAAATTTGTAATTAAAGCAAGGATCTCGTGAAGTGGGTCAGTTGTGTCAATCCATTGTCTAGGCTTTCTTGAATTGCATGGTAGGTCTAGGGAGTACAAGGTGTCATGTCAACATGCAATATGCAATGTAATCGAGCAAAGAAGATCGGGTCTGTCGAATTTTTTACTACAATCATGACGTCATGTTCGAGATCTGAATTAGGTTGGTGCTTCGTCTTTTTAACCTTCACCCACACTTAAAAAAAATTCCAACCGTGGTTGGATGGAACTTCGGACAGGGTGTATGTAAACACATTGGACGTTGAAAGCATATTGATACTGTAGCTTTCGAGTCTTTCATTCCATTTTCCATGGCAGCGTGCACTCCCACGTGCATGGGTCTCAAAAGTGAATAATAACGAATTTTAAAGTCGTAGTTCTTACGCAGTTTCACCAATTCAATTTGAATGAGCAGCGATGGCGCTATTACAGAGGGAAGACTTAAGTCCTGGGATAGAAAGGGACTATCAGGAAATAAGTAACCCGTCTACCTTGACAAGGGGTTACATCGTATTCTTTACATTTTTTTCTTATACCATTTCATCTACGTTTCTAAGTTCCCAATTTTGCAGCCATTCATTTATAATTTTCATTCCCTCAACCGGCTGTAGCACAGTCTAGTTGAATAGTCCATTGTGCAGCGAGATCACTCATTTACA
The DNA here is from genome assembly GCA_021234535.1 of Stichopus chloronotus. Classification (NCBI taxonomy): domain Eukaryota; kingdom Metazoa; phylum Echinodermata; class Holothuroidea; order Aspidochirotida; family Stichopodidae; genus Stichopus; species Stichopus chloronotus. The sequence goes on from CM037839.1 coordinate 12,924,773, forward strand.
AGGTTTTATTATAATACAGGGACGCTCTGCAAGTAGTGAGCTTGCCTGACATCTGAAATAAAATCTTCGAGTTTTGAATCTTCAAATGGTCACCAGCTGCCACTTTCATTCAAACCATGCCAACTCATTTAGCAAACCACGTTAATATATCCATTTTTGCGGGGCATCCGTTGAACAAGGAGAGTTTAATGTGACATTTCCATCCATATATATAAACGTTTAACACTAGTAAATACGTAGAGAAACACCACAGATAAACGGCATACCCTACCGTGTGACAATTTACATCGGATATGTTTTATATCACACCGCCAATAGGCCTAAACCACAGGGAAAACTCCCTCGGAACACTTTGCATAGTAGGGTATTGCAGTGGTTGTTTCAAAGAAAAATAACAATCAAAACTTTGCTTTTTATGTACTATTACCAAGTACCATCCTGTTGTTTTACCTATCCGTTTGGTGGTCTTATACTTAATGGTTATATATTCTGTTGTGTTGTATTATTGCACCTTTTCGCTTCTATGATTCTACTTCTATGATTCTACTTGAAAGTTCTCACCAAAAGGGCAGCGATCGACGAATCAGCATTTTCCTTTAAATGGATGTGCTGTCCAGTACTTTCATGATCTTGTATTAAGTATCGACATTTGTGTATTTCCCTTAACGTTAACATTTTCAGTATTGTTGTGAATGGGTATATTACAGGTCCGTATCGAAAAAGTTGCACACGGGCTTGAAGGCAAATAGACTAGTGATGATAAGAGTATAAATGTATGTTCTGTGCAACATTCCTCCAAAGAAAGTGTAACCATGTATTGCTATCCTGGGGAAGATTAGTATTTTGAGTTTTGATGAGTTTTGTATTTTGCGAATATCGCATAAAGGCGGATTTACAACTATATCTGTTACGGTCACCGAGAGTCTCTCGGTGAAATGAACTATCTCTGCTTTATTTCATCACCGGTGATTATTTTTGTCTTCCGTTTTGTTTTTATACCTTGAAATAAATCACAACTTGTAAAAATCCGTCATATAGGCAATTAGTTACAGAACATGTCATTTTTTTACTACTTGTGTCATTTTACAAAGATTTGCGAATTTAGCATGTCCCCTGAGAAAAATATATACGATACAATTTCAACGTACTTTAAAAATCTACTGTAATGATGTTCAATTGCGTTCAATGGACAACTGGCTAGCTACTTGCTCTTCCAAATGACGAATACCACTTTTAGTTCCTGCACAGGGATTTGGGGAATATTGGTTAATTTTGCCAGTTTGTAGCGACAGAAACAAAGGCAAAGTAGCGTATACGTTGATAGATGGCAAATGAAAAGAGAGCGTTGCTTATGGATCAAAAATAATTTCTCGTTAGACACTTTTCCAAGAAGGAACAAACTACTTCTTGAGGGAGTGATTATCAATTTAAGTCTTAGGCTGTTTTACAGATACAAAATAAATGATTACTAAAAATAAGGCAATGTGGTAGCCTTCTTTTCAAGAAATAAAATGCGTAAGTGCTTTTAAAAATGAGTTGCTCAACTAAACTTTCAAAAATTCAATTGGTGCCTCTTCTGCAATTTACATAATCCACAATGTTTGGAGAAGATTACGCTATTGCTGATGTTTATTGTTGACACTAAATGGTTTAACGGTGATTAAAGTTATTTTGTCAGTGTGCCATGTAACTCATGCTGATGCATTTTAAGTACATATTTCCTTTTAATAACACGACACTCGACAAAAACTGGAAAGGACCACGATTTTTTATGCAAAATGTATTTTCACAACTGGGCCCAAGCTGAATCAGCGGCAGGCAGTGAAATACAAAAAAAAATACAAAAAGAGGTGATAGGTACAGCATGATGAATTGAATGCGGTAAAATAGCCAGCAAATCTTCTCATTTAAAAGGCTGTATTGCATCACCGTAAGCTATATTTTTACCTTCCGGAAAGTAAAATTCTCAACTGGTTCTAAGTTACAGTACTCTTAGATTGACAGCAAATTCGAAAGATGCAGAGCAGCTCGTATTATACAGCGTACACAGGGATCCATTGTTTTGATTACACATTTGGAGAAATTTAAGACAGGCTGAGGGAGGGACTAGAGGTAGGTGGTTGGGAGAATTGAAACTGTCAGGGGTGATAAGTTTTTGTCTTTAAACATTGTTTGCCCATGTACATGGCAATTATAATATCCCGTAATCATGACAGCTTGCTTGATGATAGGTTCCCAAGGCTTTATGAAAAATAACCAATGTCGAATGATCGACCGCGTTATTGCTTGCAACCTGGGAGTCATAAAATCAATGAGAGGTGATAAAAATGACCTAACTTGGAGGTGGTGTTTGGTAACAAGATATACCACAATCACATGAATCAAGGTGATGAGGTCAAAAAATTTACTACAAATTTTTACTGGTTTCGATTTAGCATGAAATAAACGTGGGATATTCACAATGTTGCTCTAAAGGGAAGGATAACGTTAGCAAACATGGACAGGATCTACTCGCCATGAAGACTCTTATGGATCTGGATAACTAATCCCTGGACCGGGTTCTACACAATGATTGGCTGTAATAATAGGGGTCATGAAATATTCGGGTATATGATCCAGTTCAGCGACAATAGTGCCGACTTTAGCGCCATTTCCCCAGAATTGCTCCTGCACGTTTACTATTCACGCAGGTTGCAGAAATTCTGGAAGGTTTCCCAAAGTGTCCTTTACGGCACGTCATAAGTGACATTTTTTATGCATTATTCTAACAGTATTAATATGAGAAGACAAATGTATAGCTTGATTGGTCTATAGTTGACTACCATATCTTTTCATTTCTATAAAAACAGAGTGTCCAGAGGGGCTTTTTGGAGCTGGTTGTTCAGAAACGTGTCGTTGTGAAAATGGCGGAAGTTGCGACCGTCACGTAGGTTGCGTCTGTCCTGATGAATGGACCGGTAAATTTTGCGAGCGACCAGGTTAGTTCTCATTGCTTGAAATCGTAAAATGAACCTGACGATCTTGCATAATTGAAGACATTGAGACCATAATTCAAACTATTGCATGAATGTAGCTGATAATAGCGATGAGTTTGATGTTGCATGATGAATAAAATATATTACGAAATTATTTCGTAAGAATACCCCTTACGTCGTCAAGGCGAAAAACAACTGAGTGCCCGATAAAAGAGATGGGGGATAGCGTTTGATGGATAGGCCCACTGCAAGGTGTGAGTTAACATTTCAAATCCTTTCAACTTTTAAAAACTTTTGAAACTTTTTTCAAATTTATTTGAAATTGAAAGTTTTGCTGTCGTCATATTCAATTATCTCTCTTTTTCTTTTCAATTTCAGCATTTTTCTTTCACAGTAACGCAACGTCTGTACGGTTGGCAGATGCAACTAAGATCGAGCTGGTATGCGGTTGCGATCCTGGAGTTGAAGACTGCCCCGAACACGAGATAGAAATTGAGGTCGGTGACCTTTCTAATCTTGAATACCCCATGTATCGAATCTTTCATCTTTTAAACTATATCATCGTTAATTAAAGTTTGAGTATTTTATTTGTTGCCTAGACGATTGAGACAATGAATGAGCAACATAATTAAGAAACACCATTCATGCGGATACCATGCACTATATCTTTCGATGCAACTGAATGTTGCAGCACAAATGAACATAGGCAGCAACAAGTGTACATTCTTCTTTTCATTTTGACTGTTAATAAATGAGTTTGCACGTACAGACGTATCATTCGATTTTCTTTTTTTTTTAAACCACTTACCATGACATGAATGACATAACATGCATGTTGCACGTTTCTTGACTGTTGTTGAAACATCAGGCTAGCTTCAAATTTACTTATGGGTGTAACTTGAATTCAACAATATCTCCATGCTTGGTCTGATAAACTCAAAATGAAAACAAAAGCATCTTTCTGTGAGTTGACGTGATGTATGTGTGTATGTTTCTTTGAGGAGTGCATTGCTGCCCTGCATTAATACTGATTAAAGTTACGGGATTATCTTGCGTGCTGACAAGCCGTTTGAGATTCCCCTCTGAATCGATACAGCAGCCATATCCGTAGAAATCTCAAAGATAGTATCAGACTAGGTTTATCCAGCCCTGGGATGAGTTCATTAACCGAGAAACCGTTGGCTGAGATCTTTCACTCTATCAGAGGATTAATATTCCCCTGAAATTCTCGCAACCGGCTTAAATATTTTATTTGTCACGTCCTGGTTTTGATGGCAAGTCTAAAGCAGTCATTTCACTGAGATGAAAATCTTAGAGATATAGCACCGTACTATCTTTCTCATAATACACCATACCCTAACCACACCTCCCTGCTCTAACAGTGCCAGGCCACTTTCGTGTTAAGCCGGAAAATGTCTGTGTCACGAAATGGAGTGTCACCGACTTTTAAATGGTGACTAGCTGATGATATGCGTTTTGAGAAGTGCAGTATATCCATTGCACATGCATCATATCCACATTTATAGACTAACATGACCAAATGAGTGTGTAACTCAGTGATATTTTTGAGGTGGAAAAGCGCCTTTGAACTCTAACAGCCACTAGTTGGTGCACTCACCTTCATTTTTGGATGATACATGAAGGAGGTCAAATGAATTTGCGTTACCAAGGTCGCTTTCCAGAAAGCCGTCATGGATGCATTGGACCAGGGAGTTGTTATTAGCTAATAACACCTCCCTGATTGGGACTAAGATGGGAGGGGGGGGGGGGTTTGGCATCCCTCATTCCCTGAGACAAATAAAATACAAAGCAGCGTTTACTCAGATCTGAATCCTACGAAATACCCCGTTATTTAGAACGGTATTTCAGCATGCATGGGCTCATAGAAATCTTAAACTTTTCTCATAATCAAAGAGATGTAGAATTTCTCCTTGGGCCCAGCCAGTGGCCAAATCATTCCCTTTAAGATGGAGATATATTGAATAGGTACGTATATACATTCCATCTATCTAGTAACATGGAAGTAACATGAAAACGTTGCCTGTCCTTCATGGGAGTTTGAAAGTAAATTTCATCTATTTCATGATAGTTTGACCATGCCCTCTCTGAATTAATTTCGTCTTGCAGTTATTTCGACCAGATCCTATGCCTTCCGAATCAAATCGTGGAATAGATCATCCGGAGAGGTCGATTAGATGGATTCTCACACCTTATGGCGTCGAGGGCGATTGGGACTTCGTTTGCCAGATCGATTACCGGGATAACACGTACACTTACAACCAAACAGTTAATGCTATAGGTAAGCATCGATTGGTGTCGATCGATAAAATTCAAGTAACCTCAGTGTATCGATGGTAAAATAAAGCTACGAATATAAGTCATCCATGAAACTTTCATAAACTTAACGTTAAACGCACATGTGAAATCCTTGATTACTGAGTGGCCAAGTGCAAGACCTATCACTGTAAGTGACTTCTTGCATTCATTGCTCCATTACTTTCGATACTATAATACCGAAAATGGACAGCGAAAATGCGAAAACAACGATACGTGCAAACTTAAAAATATTACTTAAAGTTTCAACTGCTTGACTTCTAACAAGAGAGAATTTCGTTATTACCAAATAAGAAAGAAAAAAAAAGAAAGCACAACATCGAGATTAATGGTCTTGAATGTCCCAAGCCATGGTACCACTAAAACGTTTTGGAGGAGACTATCAGCTGACAGATAGGAAAGTTTGTACACCTCCACGGTTTTCTTCAATGGGTACTTTTTGCAGGCCCCCCTGTTCCCTGTGCCACTACACAAATTGACCAGACAACTTCCTCCCTGACAATATCCCCACGGACAAACCCCCCTCCCGGAAAATCCCCCTTCGGACAACCTCCCGGGCAATTCCGACCACCCAAACAATTCTCAACCCGTAGAGTTTCCCCTCGGACAAATCTTCGCCTGACAATCCCTTCAGAAAAATAAAATGTGTTAGTGAATTGTCGGGGGTGGAGAAGGGGGTGGATGTCCGTGAACCACACGAACAGGTGTTTATATGAATCTTGAGAAATATGAGGTGTTTTGTTTTTCCTCTTTCATCAATCAGCTCAGTCTTGAGTGTCCAGCTTCTAAGACACCAGGAATATTTTTTTTTACTTTGTAACACCTTTTACAGGAGGGCCCTATCCAGATATAAGGGAGTTTGCTGACGTCACGAAGAACAGAGGGGTCACAGCGTCTTTGAGATGTAGTGTGGCTACTCCTGTCGGTCAAGACATCGATGTTAAGGTCCTAGATCCTGACGGCAGAGTGATCTCTTACAGATTTGCAGCTCCAGGATTCATCACCCCTTATATCTTTTACGTCGATACAGCCCACGATGCCGAAGGAGTGTACACTTGTTTGGCAACGAGCCAAACCGGTCAAAGCAGGGAAACGGCAACGTTGACAGTTAAAGGTGAGAGGGCAAGAAGAGCAGAAATAAACATCTGGTGAACGTAAGGTGGTCTGCGGAAGATGGCTGGTAGATCAATTCGATGGAGTCCTGGAGTTTATTTACCACCTTGCATTTCTACTGAAATGAGGTTCAGAATCAACTAAACATAAACATTACATTATGTAAGAAAGATTAAAAGGTAAAGAATTAATTTAAAGTAAGTAAATTTCGAAATGGGACTTAGGATTCTGGAAGTGCAAAAAAAAAAAAGAAAAAAAAAAGATCTGTAACCATCATATTGCCAACTAGCGTCACCTTCAAACTGTAGAAACGGATATATTACCGTTATGTAAAAATGACACACACACACACATTTAATCTAAACGTACAAACGAGGGAACAATCAAACATAAAAACAAAAGTAAAGTTAGAATCGTCATAATGACGTTTTAATTTGCGATAATTTTCTCGTGTATGTCGATTTGAACAGATCAACCAGTGCCCTTGAATGCTCCCACGGTAGTCAGCAATCGAAACGGTGTTGTGACATTAGCCCTCAACCAACGCCCTTTCACCGGCGACGGGCCTTTAGTAGGAATGCATGTACAGTACAAACAGTCCGCCACGCCACAACACTGGGATACAGTGAGCGAGTCTCCGACTACGAGACATTACACATTGGAACACCTGATCGGAGAGACACAATACGATATCCGTGTAGTATTAGTTCGTGACGGGGATGAAGGACAGGGGGCCCCAGGGCCCACATTGACATTCACCACGGCATGTTCAGGTAAGTCCATCATTTTGAAAAAAACTGCATCCATAACGGAAGTACAAACTAGCTTTTTCTACTTCGTAAAGCATTAGTGATGGACATATTTGCATAATTACATTTTAATTTGATACTATCCTAAGGAATCACCTTTCCCCCGCTGCCCTTTATTATCATTGGTGGACATATACCAACTTTTCAAAGTAATAACCGTGAAGTGATGCTTACGTGGCTAGCTTCCACTTTCTGAAGGACCTTTTCGTGGAGGTAGTTTCTGCCGTTTCCTTTGGCAAAGTATTTACTAGTCTCTGAGAAATTCAAGGCAAGTTTACGAAAGAACTATCTACGCTGAAACCCTTCAAATGTGACTTTTCCATTACGATGCCAGTGTTTACAACAACATAGAATGCTGACACTGACTAAATGTTCACATAGCAAGCCGTATGAGATGCATTACCGATTAACGTGAAACTGGTAAAAGTAGAAGTCAAAGACAGCAGCAAGTTAAAGTATATCCTTGCTGAAAACACGAGTAAAGAAGCGCCCCCATGTACCGACCGATTCCACTTTTAAAAGACAGATGCTAAAATGATTATCGATTTACAAGTCATGTGATATGTAAACTGAACCATGAAAGGAATCTGCATGACATAAAATCAATTATTATTCATTTGTTCGACTCCCTGATGTGAAAGTTGAACAGGGGTAGAAGACGACCGGGATGACCTGGGCTCAGGTCCAGGTGTCCGAATGGGGGGGGGGGGGGGGCTGGGGCACAGAAGCGGATTTGAATAGAAATTATGCGGAAGCAATCGATGGGTTCATCTACTAAGTTATCGTGCATATAAAATGTTTTAAGATATTGATTTACAATGATCAGTCTTACCTTCAATGGCGAGTTACGGTAAATTGTGGTTTTGGAGATATGGTTCATCTTTGGATAATCCTGTGCTATACCATAAAAAAATCAAATGCATATATTTAGGGGCTGCTGTTTTCGTCAGATGGGTATTTCTAAAGATGCAATTACAATCTTCGCCAATGATGTAATCTAGTAACTTTGTTTTATTTTTATTTCTGTTGAAGCACCGACAAGAGCTGTCAGTAATTTAGAATTATCAACTGAAGACTTAGATTCGAGATCCTTACGTCTGCGATGGCAAGTAAGTCGAGTTTCAGATTTTTCCATTACCCATTACCGTTTAGAGGTAGGAATTAATACATCAGCACCGTCTACTTTATGGTGATCGGTGTTAGTAAAATGAAAATGGATTAGCGCCCTCAAATTTGGCAATCGGTAAAAGCGACTCACGTTTACTCTGGCACAGGCACATCTTATACAATCATCACATCAGTAGAGGAAATTGTAATCTGTCAGAGTATTCCCTTTTTTGGTTTCTATGAATTTTAAGACTGCGTCTTAACGCGATATCCCACGTGAGAAAACCTTGGACAAATCGCATACTTGATATACAGGTGTATCACAGGACTAGTACAAGAACCCTATCGTTTTTGGTGAGGGTCACAGATCATTTGGGATCAACAAACAATGGGGGAAATTGTGAAAACCTTTTAAATACGATATTTCAAAAAGGGAAACGTGGACATATTTTGTCGTGTTTGGCCTGTAGGTGTACCACGTTGAGTACAACCTACCCTATTGTTTTTGTGGGGCCAAAGGTCATCTGGGGGTGAACAGGGGCAAAGTATGCAAATCTGGTCACGATCTCATGCGGTGGTATCATGGATATCCACCCAGACGACACGACGATGCACTTGAACCACTTATACCAGCTCACTAGCACTCTGCTGTGGTTCAGCATATTAGTTGACATCTCTGTCATATGCAAACATGCTGTACATCGATGAAGCGGGACGGGGGGGGGGGGGGGCAGACAAGCATGTGCACTTGCTGCACGAGAAACATTTACACAAATGCGCGCATATCATATCCTTGGCAAGTTAAGGCCATGTAAATATCATAGCACTCTTACATTTGTTTCACGTTCACGTTTCACCAAGTTTCGTTAACTCGGAAACACTGCAATTGTTTACCAGTGGAATTATTTGGAACCCAGCTGGTTTCCTTTGTGGGATGGGCAAGGCTTTCGGCTATGGGCGGCCATCAGGGCAAAAAAAGACAACAATGCGAAAAGGTTAAAACAAACCTCAAAAGGTAAAGATATCTGTGCGAAAAGGTGAAGATAATGGTCAAAAGAAAAAGATAAACCTCGAAAGGAAAATAGAAACGTCAAAAGAAAAGGACAGTCGTCATAAGGTAAAGACAACACAAAGCCAAAAGGACAGCGGAGGGCGTACCACTACTAAGTCGGAAAGGGACTATATATAGCGTTTCTATCTATGGAGTAGGGGTAGATAGAGGTCTACGGCTCTGAATTCACCAATGACAATTTGGTACCCTGATGATGGCGCTTGGTCATTTAATTGTGTCACTTCATTTACAAAACAGACAACCTCCGGCCAGCTTCAAGTAAAATGTCTATCACCCCATCGATGATGTAGGTAATCTACCGCACTTCTACAGAGACGATCTAGTCAATATTCCTCCGAATATATTTCCTGAAAATCATATTCAGATAGTTGGTCTCGGTAACGCAGTATTGCAGTCATCACTTGTTCCGTCCGTCGAGACAGGTAGGAAATTACTGTATCGTGTACATGTTCTGCTTGTTCTCCAAGCATTAGGCCTACCTCGGCCCCAGGGCCTGGGTCAGACTGTCGCGACTCAGCCATTTTGGAGTCTAATTCTAAAAGTACATTAGTGTGTACAGTACATGGTAATCAAACGGCCTGTGCGCTATGCTCGTGTATTGAACGTGTATTACACTTTGCAGCTCCAACCCAGCTCAGTACTCAACATAGCTCGCACGCGGTGCGCGATGTCATTATGTCCTTGAATGACAGGACGTCCTCTGTAGTTACCTTTTGAGGTTTTGTCTTTACTTTTTGACGTTCATCTTTTCCTTGTGACGTTTTTCTTTTCCTTTGGACGTTTGTTTTTTACCTTTTGAGGTTTGTGTTTTTCTTTTCACATTTGTCTTTTCCTTTTGAGGTGTGTCTTTTCCTTTGGACGATTATCTTGTCCTTATGCGATTTGTCTTTATTTTTTAACACCTATCTTTACTTTTGAGATTTTGTCTTTTTCTTTTGACAATTATCTTTTCCTTTTGACGTTTGTCTTTTCCTTTTGACATTTATCTTTTGCTTTTGAGATTTGTCTTTTCTTTTGAACACTTATATTTTTTTCTTGAGATTTGTCCTTTCCTTTGGACAATTATCTTTTCCTTTTGAGATTTGTCTTTACCTTTTGACATTTATTTTAAGCTTTTGAGGTTTGTTTTTACCTTTTCGCATTGTTGTCTTTTTTGTCCTGATGGCCGCCCATATCCGAAAGCCGTGCCCTTCCCACAAAGGAAACCAGCTGGGTTCCAAATAATTCCACTGGTAAACAATTGCAGTATTTCCGAGTTAACGAAACTTGGTGAAGCGTGAACGTGAAACAAATGTAAGAGTGCTATGATATTTACATGGCCTTAACTTGCCAAGGATATGATATGCGCGCATTTGTGTAAATTCAATCCGTGCAGCATATCAGCAGCGTGAGGTATTTTTCCCCTCACTGAGAGCTAATGTAAGCACAAACTCAAGAATCCAAGCTTCTACTTGATCTTGTATTCAGTATGATGTATCAGTCATATACGCTCCGAGATCGATTTCGACCAGTTGTTTTTAGTGGAGGAAAATAGTCAACTGAGGTCAGCAGAGGTCAAACCCCGAAAACGTTAAAAAAACATATTCTCACGAACGTAACCTTGGATTGGTTTCCTGGATACTGCAATTGTGCACGACGTTGAGTAGGATAATTGGTGTGTTACGTTTCGTCCATTTCGTGCCATGGATATTATATAACCTAATTTCTTTTGCTTATGGTATAACTTACCAATAAGATCTATAATCAGTAAGATCAATAAGAATATTCTGCATCATCAACCGGCAAGGGGCATTTTTTTTTTTCTAATTCTTTGTCACTTTGTAATGATTCAGAATCCCGCAGGAGAAGTCTTCAACAGCTTCAAAGTCTACTACCGTCCCGGGGGGCAAACAGAGACATCTTCGGTCAGAGTGAACGAAGATGACATTACGACATACGTCCTAACTGGCCTACGGGAATACCAAGATTATTTCGTCAACATGACGCTACTGAACTGCGGAGGTGAAGGACCACAAAGCAATATAGCCCGGTTAAAGACCAAGGAAGGAGGTACCAAGCTTTTTTTAAAAGTTGTTATCAGAGCTTTTGGATCTGCATGTTCAAGTCCGCAAATGACGTAATCTGCTGACCTAGATGTCATCATGAAATGGTCAATCTTAAAGTTTGTTCATCCTCTGCTTGATTACGTATTACTACCTCATGGAGAAAATAAGGCACACTGTAGCCTTAACATCTCGCGCAGTTATTTGAGGGTTGATTCTGTTCAATGAAGCATTTGCGTTGTGGGCAGAATGAATGCCCAAAACCCTAGAGGACACTGATAAGGAGGCAAGACACCCCTCACTGCTGTGATGTTTTGGCAACATCGCAAGGCAAGACCACAACTTGACACACTGTCGCTTTCATGAAACATCTATTTTTTGTTTTTGTTTTTTAGTTTTTACCAACATTACCTTCTACTTGAGTAACATCATAACAATGATTGCGGCAACTCTTAACCGTAGTAACAGTAGGTTTCGAAAAATGGCTAGATCTTACGATAAAAAAATGATCAATTTATCTCAAGGAATGTGTGTAAGACATATAAAATCTTTTTGGTAGCCCTTTACAAGTGAATCAGGGTACCCCCCAAACAGCAGTGTACTTTTCAGCACGACCTAGAACGCTGTAAATGTAAGTTGAGTTTTGTTGCCAGTTAAAAATGTGTTAATCACGACAGTTCATTGAGCAAGATTTTACACGAGAAAGACCCGTGAAATTACTTCAAACATGGATAAATTATTGAAATAGTCGTGTTGGTTTCAAAATGTTCATATGTGATTGTGTAAGTCCCAAGTCGGAACAAAACGATGTGTCTTTTGTTATGATGCGTCCCATGTATTTGACTGGTAACTTTCCATTTTAAAGGCAGTAACTCATCACCCTGAGCTATATTTTTGGCTTCCGGAAAACAAAAAGTCTCAGCTGGTTCTAAGTTGCAGAACTCTTTGATTGGCAGCAAATTCCAAAGATGCAGAGTAGCTCATATTACCCAGCGTACACAGGGATCCATTGTTTTGATTACACATGTGGACAAATTTCGAAATTTTAGACAGGCTGTGGGAGGGAGTAGATGTAAGTAGTTGGGAGAATTGAAACTGTCTGAGGTGATGAGTTTTTGTCTTTAATTAACTCCCGCAGCACCGGGTCCAGTCAGGGAACTCAGCGTTCATCCGATAAGTCACCAATCCGTTTCGATTACCTGGCAAGAACCAGAGAACGTCAACGGTCGAATAAAATACTACAACATTTCGGCGGTCAAGTCTCAACAGGGAACTCGCACCTCGGAGGCGGTAGTCGAGAGGGCAGACCGCGAGGCCACTCATTTCGTGATGAACAATCTCAAACCTGCAACATCTTACGAAATATCCGTCAGCGCTGTGACAATATTAGCCGGCCCCATTGTGGCAGAGACTGTAGAGACCTTAGAGTGGAGTAAGTATTAATAATATTTTATGTATATATATATATATATATATATATATATATATATATATATATATATATATATATATCTATATATATATATATATATATATATATATATATATATATATATATATATATACATATATCATCATGGCTTCATATGATTTACTATGCCTCCTAAATTTGTTGATAAAAAAGCCTTTCAGATTGTAGGAATGGTACGGGCCAGTCTCTCTTGAATTGTTAATTTCAGTTTTCTTTAATTTTTGTAAAGAGTGGGGAGGGGTGGGGTGGGTGGACAAATGTGTTGGTTTTCCCTCTACTCAACCTCCCCCTCCCACCTTAATCGACGCCTATGGTGACTGATGAACGGTTTCTTTGTGGAAGTCAAAATGTGGATTGTATAGGAACAGGAAATGGACGCAGAGATTTTCAGGATTATCTCGAGATAATTATCCCAACGAAGATTTTTGCAATGAAGTTCAACTACCATCAGACGTAAAAATGTAACACCCCTCCCCCCTCTATCTTCTTTGAAGCCTGGTCCTAAAAGTTATTGCGTGTACTTTTTGTTACGTCTTCCAATATATTCTATTCTTATTTCATAGCGCCGGCTGCTGCACCAACCGATATAGAACACAGAGCCACAGAAACGACACTTTATTTCACCTTCAGTGAAATTGTGGAAGCTGAACGAAACGGTGTGATCATTATGTACGAAGCAGAGCTCAGGAATCCAACGGCATCGAACAGTGCCGTGCCACCAATGCAGAAAAATGTTACCCTCACTGAGGTGTTGTTTGACAAACTGATACCAGGTACACATTACATTTTCAGAGTTCGCGGCTGGACTGCTATTGGGTCAGGAGTCTGGAGCGAAGAGGCTTTTGTCAACACAAGGGGTAAGGAACTAAGCTATTCCACTGTCGGATCCAGGACGTTTGTTGTTGGGGGGATCAAAATGGTAGTACAGTGATCCCATCCTCTCAGATGGTGGTGGCGTGGATGCACTTTGCCTTTGGAGGGTGAGAGGTGTGGTGTCCGTGATCACTGGAATGTTAGATATACCAAATTGTGGAAAGACTATCAGAGCCATACATGTCTCATGGAGATTAACTATAAGCCAAGCGACACTGTCGCTTGGAGAGGAACGTGCCAACAACGGGGGTTTTGATAAAACTACCCCTAGACCACAGGAGATCCCCTTTTCGGCTCCTTAGTCTTTCTGTGAGGGGGCAGGGGAGAATTATCAATTGATTATTCAGGGATTTTTTTGGAGAAAGTGTTGATGGCCTCGTTGAGCCGCAGTGAAGGGAGATGTATTGCCTTCTCAGGGAACGTGGCTAGTAAACCCTTTTAGACAATGGAGGCGTGGGTACAAATTTCCTGGGGGAAGGGGAGAAGGTGAAGGCGCCATTATGACTTACATACTAGCTAAAATTGTGGGAATACAATTTAAGAGGGAGCGCCAAGACCATGTGATGGCCCCGAGCGTATCATAAAGGTCTAGATAATTATCCCCGTAGATCGCCAAACAATCGCCTTTGCAGGTTCCCCTTTCACTCACGCCCTTTTCCCTTCCCCTTCACACACACCCCCGAAAACACTGCTGGGGGATGTAGCCCCCATCCCAGCCTTGCAGGCAAGATTTGGTGCAATAAAGAGCAAACTTGTGAAGTTAAATTTCATCAGAAATAATTTATGATATTTTTGTTCCACCATTGAGTTTGTCAATCGTAGTTGTGCTTCGACGGTAAGTGTCCGACGTGTCTTCTTTTCTTTTTTTTCTGTGGCGGTCTACTTTAGTGTTCTACAGCACTACGGCAGGGTAACAAAACACTGTCAGTGGGAGACCCCAGTGAAAATCCCTCTCTCTAGAAGTAGTGTCCGTCCCCACAAAGATCCCCTCCTTTAAAAGAAATCGTCTCATCATCGTGGCATCATGAGATGCAAAATAAACCTAAAACCCTCCCCCGTTGATCGCTTTGCAATACACGAGCCCCACCCATGGGGGGGGGGTCTATGGAGAACACTGCTTGTCATTGTGTAATTATATCATGTACCTCACAGCAGGCATTCTCAATGTTTGCGTGGATGGGACTAGGAATCGTGGAGTAGTTAATTTTTAATAGAATTCATGATTTCAGTGCGGAATTTATGAACATTTTTTTAATCTGTATACCTTCTCTATAAATATCACAGGAATGAATGAAGAATTCTCAACCAAGACACCAATTGGAAAAAGCCAAGACAGCATGAATACAGTGGCCACTGGTGAGTCAAATGGTAGGTTGTTATAAACCCATGGCGCTTATAGAATGATGTAACTTGTTCTTGGAGAAAATGGAGAAACGAACAACGGCAGGATCTTGCCTGAACAATAAATGTTTGGATTGCAACCTTCTGTAGCCTGAAGTTACTTCACCATGTGTAAACCCATTACCCAGGACCTAAAAATAAACACCTATACACAATTAATTGAATCACCGTCACAATGGTCCAGCGTAATATAGTATACACCAAACTTCCATATATCTAAATTCCTCGTGTAAGAACATAACGCTAGGCTACTGTACCCTTAGGGTGATGATCCTCACGTACTCCTACGAACTGAACGTTGTTGTGTAGACGATTCTCATTTGAAACGAACTGATACTAGACTGATTTTGCCTGGTCTGCAGTAATGGCCTATTTGACAATACGAAAGATAATGTGTCACTGATTTCAATTTCAACTACACTGCATGCACCGGGTTAATACTTCAAAACGAATCTTTCGAATAGATAACTCCTTTGATTTCTTTTTCTTAGGTAATAAAACCATGCACAATAAATCTTCCATGATCATCATCGTCATCCTTGGCGCAATCTGTCTCTTGAGTTTATTAATCGCCGCAACTTGTTGCTTCGCAACCGTCGTCAAGAGGAGATCACACTCTTTGGAGATTGGAAGCAACGGCTCAGTACCCACAGTTAGAATGACAGAGGTAACAATATTTGAAGCAAAACATCCCTAGTTAAGATGGCTTACTTCAACAGAGCCTTCTTAGGCATTTTGAGATCGTAATGTTGATATACTTACAGTATAATCTCGCTTACAATGAGAATTAAAATGGAGATGATTTCTCTACGTGTGGCAAAATTTCGTCTTTTTGGAAAAAAAGAGGTTGCTCAAGAAAAAAAAAAAAATTACATCAACAAGACTTTTTAGTCACAGTCTTATGTATAATGATGAAGCATAATTGTTAAAATCCTATAGAGAGATAGCTTACACATCAAAGCAAACGTCCTTTTCTACTTTCCGTTTAAAGATACGGACTTCGTAACTGTGTGTATGCGATCTCGGATTTCTCTTACGCGTAAATGAGACGTTTTATATATGATCTATAAATGCACTGACGAAAAGATGTAACAATGCCCAAGGAAACAGAATCAAAATACATAACCACCAAGAAAAAAATCGAAAACCAGCTAAAAATAATGTTTTTGAAACCACTAAAAATAATGCTTTTGAAACCAACCTTAGACAATTGCAAAAGAAAAGTATGGCTATATCTTGTTACTAACCGCATCACGTTAGGTCATTTTATGACTGCATAGTGATTCTATCCCACTCAATGGCAAACAATAACACTGGCAATTACTGCTTGAGCTGTATTTCGGCATCGTCGTACGGGATATAAGTAATTGTCATACCCCGGGACCCCGGTAAGAAGGTGAACCTGAGAAGAGAAGAAGGCTTGGCTGACTTACTTCAACGAGATTAATTCCTCATGGGATGATAGGCTATGTCTGTTCGACAATGACCAAAATATTTTCCCCACTTTGAGACTTAACACTCAGTTCACTAGTTTTGGAGGCTAGTTAATATCTGCTATCGAGAAGGTGAATTTCTACGTTAACTTGTCAACTTTACCTGTCTCCACACGACTTTATTACATTAAGTCGATCAATACCGACTGCCGAGTAAATAATTCGACACCATAAAAACCATCACCTCGTTTAGGTTCTATGTGATTTACGTCTACAGTTGATGAGACAACGTACCATATCCAACGAATACGACGACTGGAACTCACAGCATTCTCAGCGGCCATATTTCACCCCCTCCGATGTCTCCGGTACCTTCTGAAGAACTCAGCTACTGGAAGATACCTTGGGACGCCATGTTTTTGGAAAACGTGGTCATTGCCGAAGGAAACTTTGGTCAAGTGATGAAAGCCACTATCAAACGAGATGGCCAGCCTATTGAAGCGGCTGTCAAAATTCTAAAAGGTTAGAAGAAATACATTTTTTTAAATTTTATTTTGGGACTTCGAATATTGAATGGCATGTACGTGGCCACAACTCCAAGCACAAAAGTTCAGTCAGCTTATTGGAATTAGAAACTAATTGCCTTAAAAAAAAACAAAAAAAAAAGCAGATATCTTGCTGTGAGTGTCACATATTATGAAAGATTTTTCTGAAAAATATACATCAGGGGTGGGCAACCTTTGGCCCACCAGTGGTTTTTTTTTTTTTTTTTGCGGCCCTCACGATGTCTCAAGGAACAACAACTCGCCAGTGCCAGACGGCCCATTGAATGCTACCTAAATTTAGGCCTAAATTTCCCCGTAACTTATCAACAATACTATATTGTTTTTGTGAATTCATATTTATATTGCCCTCAAAAGTACATGTTTGCTTGGCTTGTTCAGTCAAAAAAGGTCGCCCACCCCTGATCTAACAGATATTCATTCTTATACTGAACACCTTGCATAGTTAATGGCATGTCATATCCACAACCATTGCTTAATTTGAACAGGTTTTATCACCATAAAGCTACAGATTTAGAAATATTTCATGATTTACCATCACTTAAATATAATTAAAACATAATAAAATAGGCTTAACGTTTGACGTTTAGTAATTTATATCTTTTGTCTTTTCCTCTTCCCACTCTAGGTGGATGTAGCGATGCTGATAGAAAGGACTTCATTGGAGAACTAGAAATAATGTGCAAAGTTGGCCACCATCCGAATATCGTTAATTTGATCGGTGCATGTGAATTCCACGGTATGAAGTCACTTATATAACTTGCGTAGACTCACTCTTGTGACGGTAAAATTCATGTGACTTAAGCACACTATGAAGCTATTTAATTCGTGTTATCAACTAGAGCTATGCATATATCGAAGGATTTCGCCATTACACTTTAATCAGTAGGGTCGCTGCGTCCGGTTTGAATTTCACGGTGGGTCCCATCAATAAAACGCCCGGTTTGGGGACAGAAAATTGTAGACTTCTTAGAAGAACTGTCTATAGTTTAAACTGTGGCAATGAACAACCCACAAAATTGAATCCACGAATTAAGTGATCAATGGAAGTCATTTGAAGCTCATGCAATGGCTTTCCAAGCTTCCTGGGCTTCTCCCATGGACCATGGGGCGGCCCCGTTGACCCCACCCCGTATAGTGACTTCGTTGTTGCACATAAGATTTATACCAGTCAGTTTGGTGAGAAAATGTTGACTACAGCCCCGATATATCCATACATACTCTGGTATAGCGCTTATAAATCGTACAATCTTTATTTTAAGAGCAATTTTTTTTATCCAATCTTCTCTTTTGTACAAATAGGTGAGTTGTTCGTTGCATTGGAGTTTGCTGTCCACGGTAACTTGTTGACGTTGCTGAGGAAGAGTCGATGTCTAGAAGCAGAACCAGACTACACGAATAAATCCATGTCAAAGGTCGACACCGCAGCACTGAGTCACAAACAGCTCGTCCAATTTGCCTGTGACGTATCACTTGGAATGAAACACTTGGCTGACAAGAGTGTGAGTGGAAGTTAAACATTTGGGGGACATCCAATTAACGGTAAAAGTAGTAAATAGACAAATGTGTTTAATCCCACTGAAACATATAAGGGTGAAAAGTGTTTCATAACGCAAAACTCGTGTCTGTATGATTTTCGTCATAAGGCCATATGAACTCAGTCGTTGGAGAAAAAAAAAAATAGGGGGGGGGGGTGGCGGTATACTCTCTTAGTTCAGTAGCATCAGTGGCTACGTAAGTTACAACGGTATATATTTAACTGAAACATTTCACGAAGTCATACGCAGGTAACAACAGCTGTCTGTTGATCATGACTCACCCAAAGAAAATTAGCTTTCATCTCCCTGGCTCGGGATACGTTTAAGTATATTCCTACAAAATTGTTCAATGTATTAATTCTTTCCCTGTTGTGGTTTCGTGTAGACCTTAAAAAAAGAACAATGCACCAGCATAGCCAACCAGTGTGGCGGTTTATCGAAAACATATTTCCAATACAAATGCCAGTTTGGAAAATTTTTGACCCGAGAGTTTATTTAATATACCAGATTCAGAGCAAATCCGGACAGTCTATTTATATAATTAAACCTCATCAGTGACTCATCCTTAAGGATGATTCTTGGCCGATTGTGAACATGTTTCTCCACCGCATCAAAAAAAAAAGAAAAAAAAAAGATGCTGATAGTGGTTAACCATGCTGTGAAAACTAACCACATCGATCATGTTTTGCCCGGTACGAACAAAACTGTATGATTTGTCTATATCTCAACGGGCAATAAATAATACCAAGAATTCCCCTGGGGGCCTGGCTTGGCAAGAGCATGCCTAAAGACTCAGATTTTTCTTCAGTCTATGAAGGCTTTAATAGCCAATGCGTATTAGTGCCCTTAATTATTAAACGAACCTTGCATGTTCGCTCATTGCCTACGTACATGTGTCGACTTTACGTGGACTCACTGATATACTTGAGAATGATAGCGATCGTAAAAAAAAGTCGCAGTTTCGTAACCTTCTTAATACAATACATTTTTCATTTGTCTAATTGAAACGCCAGATTGTCCATAGAGATCTTGCCGCTAGAAATATCTTAGTCTGTGAGAACTTCGTTTGCAAAGTGGCCGACTTTGGTCTCTCTAGAAGCGATGAAGTCTACGTGAAGATGACCGCAGTAAGTCAATCATGTTACCATTTTGGAATACCGCCCCCCTTCCATCAATATGTTTTCAATACTGATGTCGTGTATTCTTTGAACAGAGATTTGGGTGAAACGTGCAACTTAAGCTGCTCGATTTTTCAGCATAGAGTCTGCTGTTGTTGTTTTTGTTGTAGTTGTTCTTTTTTTTCGCTTCAGTTCTTTCAAGTCTTTATTATAGTTTTGATCCTCGTCTTGATATTTATGCCAGCTAAAAAAATAATTGGCTGATCATGTATTCTTGTACACACCATTGTATATTTATTCCGATAATGAGCAAACACAAAAACTACAAAAAAAAATCGAAATTATAATCGCTTGTGTCGAAAATGTTGTGATGCCATAAGGAAATTTAACAGCAATGAAGCACTCTGTTGTTATGTCACTAATGCCTGTACTTAATTCTCCATTTTCACACATTTGTGAATTCTCTTTCTT
Source organism: Stichopus chloronotus (assembly GCA_021234535.1). Lineage (NCBI taxonomy): Eukaryota > Metazoa > Echinodermata > Holothuroidea > Aspidochirotida > Stichopodidae > Stichopus > Stichopus chloronotus. The sequence continues at coordinate 12,945,093 of CM037839.1, forward strand.
CGGTTAAGGAATTAAAAGGCCAGTAGAATACATTCGACATAATTAAAACTGTAACATAGGTGGTATTTTCCTTCTTGTTCAATAAGAGAAAGGTAATACTATTTTGCAATACCATGTCAAAAACATGACACCATACACATATTGTACTGCATTTGATGATGACGGTAATAATCAGTTCATTTCTTACCGCACAGGGTAGACTTCCAGTACGGTGGATGGCCATTGAATCTCTTAACTACAGTGTGTACACTTCTAAAAGTGACGTGTAAGTATATGTACTGTCACGCACCAATAGTGAATACAGGGATAGCTTATACAACCATTTAGTGACTCACTGCGTAGGGCCTACAATCATTCTGCGTTATATTAACCGCTTTCTCTACATAGCGACAGAGCTATGCACGTAGTCGGTATCGAAACACGAAGAGCATAAATGCCACAGCAGCTCATTCTGTAGATTTTTATATAAATAAATTATCCCTCATCGCGTTGAATAATTCATGGTTTGCAAATCGTCATTTCAGTTTTAGTTAGCAAAGTGGCTTAATAAATATGAATTGTTATATTTTATATTTAACCACCTACGGGATTAATTTTTCTTTTCTTTCTCTTCGCAGTTGGTCCTTCGGAATCTTGCTCTGGGAAATCGTTACACTCGGTGAGACGAACAGCCTTATATATTTTTTTCTTCACAATTTTGCTCGTACTTCAAAAGTAAAAAAAAAATCATTAATCATTGATAATATCTATAACGACCCAGCTTGCATCGATTAATCCGGTATAACAGTGAGACCAGTGCCGGATTAACCATTAGGCAAACAAGGCACTAGACTTGTGGACCAGACGAAACTGATCGGCCATCTAAAGTTGGACTGCAATATTATTTCTATTATTTGTTATGGATAAACTAAAAGTGTTATAACCACAGGCGCCCATCACGATAAGTATTTTTTCCAACAGTTTTGTTGCATTAAAAAAAATAATATCCCAGCCTTTTGCATAAAGATGAGACCAAGCACATCGTTGTGTTGTTCTCCCCGAAATTTCGGAAAAATAGCGTCAGGCTTTTAACATTGTTTTCTGTCTTACCAAATGCTCAGTCCATCATGTCGCAATGTTTAACATGTTCTTCAAGTGGATTTATTTTGAAACTCTTAAGAAACAGTTTAACGCTGAAATATCATAGGACAACCCGTTATAGCCAACCTATATCGAATTTGGTTCCTTCCAAAGCCTGTAAACTGTAACGTCGTCAACACACTAATTGCATTTCAAGGGCGACACAACATTTATTGGGGGGGGGGGGGGGTTGCTACACGTTGTACTGTAGACGGCAATGAATGTTTCTTTTTTTAATTATTGGAAAAATACTAAGCCTGTGTTTCATAAGGCTGTATGCTACCAACTTTGGAGAGAGTAAATAGACGGTGTAGACCTGACAGTTACCCGATTCAATGAGTAATCAGGGTAGCTGGAGTTTATGACTAGTCGTTATTGTTACCATGGGGACCATTCAATTAAAATTGTTGGCCCACTTCCAAAAGTGGCCTTGAGGCCAGAGGATGCTTAATCCGGCACTGAGTGAGACAATTTACCTATCAATCCATCCATGAGGGACGATCAATAATTATCAAATGACAGAGTCAGTTGAAGACATTGATATGCAAATCACTAGGAAATTAGCCATTTAAGCATCTCTGAAGGAGGTCCTCCTACTGTTTGGGCGCACCTACGGAGAACTCAACAAGAGTTTCTGTTTTCTGTTTCAAAGGTGCAACGCCATATCCCGGAATCACGTGCGCTGAATTATACGAAAAGCTACCCCTAGGTTACCGAATGGATAAACCTCTTGGTTGTGACGATGAACTGTGAGTATGGGTGCCATTGAATCGCAGTGATCATATACATATCGGCCAGATATGAAATTCACGATGGTCCAGTTATGGAGTTTTAATTTGGCCCATACACAGATAGCAGCACATTGTAACATTTGGAATTGCAATAATTTGATATCACTAGTGATGACGTCACTCGGAGGTCACCGGAATCTCCGCCGTATAAAGTGGCTCAAACTTATTGTCCAGAGCAGATTAGGCATAGATTGACGTAACTGCTATGAATCCACTCAGCTATGTGATATATTCGTGAAAATGCAGCAGAGCTTATACTCAGTACTTAAATTATATTCATCTTCGATTCATGTCCATGACAGGTACAACGTAATGCGTCACTGCTGGCGCGACCGGCCACACGACAGACCATCCTTCGAACAGTTGTACATAGCATTATCCAGGACTGCTAACTCAGATAAGGTATTAGTTTCAGTGATCTATGTTAGTAATCGACCAAAGAAAAGTTTTCTATATTCATTTAACTTTTTCAAAGATGGAAGCGGTAAGTTTATTCAATTACATATTTACACTATTGACCTCTATATAGCAAGCCAAATGCCCAATAATTCGTGGAACCTGGAACATCGGTTGATGACCCAGGTTTATTCGTCGATAAACCAGGTTTCTCAGTCGAAAACGAGGTTTCTCGAATTATTACCCATTTGGCGTTGATAAACCTGGTACATAGTTCCCCTTAGTGCGTCCCCCATATTGTAACCTGGCTTATCAACCGATAATCCAGGTTTCTCAAATCATTGAGCATTTGGTGTGCCAAATGCGTAACATGCTGGATCCAATACAGCAACCTTTTTTTAAATTTCTGTTCAGAACTACGTCAATCAAGATCGAGTAAGGGGAGCAGAGGCCAGTTCTACGCCAACTTTTACAACATCAAAGACAGAATTCAAATTTCCCAGTATTAATTCAGATGAGGACATAAAAGGAGGAATGTGGGGACAACTAGGATGAGATGTTGGTTTTACAAGCAAAGAGGATGGTGAGAGGAGAAAGACAAGGGACTGTCTCTGAAAGTGGAAGGGTCCATGGATTTCACGTACTGTATGACAAGAAGAAGTTGTGGCGATTATTTAGCGTAACCGACCACATTTGATACAAGATCACCTAAGGGCCAGTTGGTATACAGTTGAGGATTGGTTAACAACCAATGAGGTTCTACAAGTCCTTGTAGAACTTCTACAAGTCCTTAGTAGAACCTCCTTGGGTTAACCATGGAGCTGTTGCAGGTATGTCACTCTTGTCCGAAAGAAGATTTGTGGCCACAATAGTGATGTGTGCTTTCATGTGGTGTGGACATGCGTATTTATGTATACGATATACCACAGAGAAAAGACAATCACGCCACTTTAATCTGTTCTAACAGGTTATAATATGCCGTAACAAATTGATGGCCTGTTGTCGTCATAGAGAAGAATAGACCACAAGTGCCGCAGAGAAGAAAGAAGGTCCCTGTAGTTACATGGCTCATCCCTCACATCCCTGCAAACAGGACAAAAAGTCATTTATCTGTTACTTAGTTGGATCTTAGTTTGATGTATCTTACGGCAGCAGTACTATAGAACCAGTGCTTGTTGACGGAGTGACGTAACGTAATTTATGAATTTGCTATCGTTTCTTAAACCTTCAAACCTAACATCTGCCTTTCAGTATTTAAACTTTCATTCCAGAAAAATGACTATGATAAGTAAACATGTGACTTGCTTAGCAGGTTTTACACCAACTTTGCTGCATTGCCCGTGTTTCAAGTACCAGGCGTCCACATATACAATAATTTGCAACTAAGGTTCTGTCGTCATGTCACCATAGATGCGTTAGCTTTCAGCACAATCATATGATAACATTTGAAATGTTAGTTTGAAGTAATGTGTAAATATTTTTAAGGTTGTGAATTTCCGGAATGGGACATTTTGCATTACCTATTTTTTTTAAATGCTGGTGTTGCGATTTAACACGAGGGCGACATAAGTACAAATGTTCCGTAAATTGTAAATAACATACATGCTCAACTTTTTGGCTGTCATTTCAAAACATTCCAATTGTGCCTTATGCTTCTTGTTGTTTACCGATGAAAGTATTATTTTAAGTTAGCCTTTCTTTTGTTTTTGCTTTCTACTCACTTGCCAGTGTGTAAATACTATATTGGGAACTTTACTCTGTAAATAAAGGCGAACGTTTTTCATTCCTGCACTTCTTTGTCTGTTTTACTGCTGTACCTTGAAGCTTTTTGTTTTATAGAGGGGCAGTTGGGTGTTCTGCAACATGGATGAAACCAGGAAATTCTTTTACCACCAAGACAGACAAATGTCAGCAGAACTATTTCACCATCAACCTCCTGGCGCCGTCATCTACTCATGTTTCCTTGCTAGGAGTCAGTGGGAGGGATGGGAGCTTCTGTTAGAGAGCTGAGCTTATCCACCAGTGTCAGCTTTGCATAGCAGCCACAAAGATCTAAGCAGGCAAAGACGGAGAGAATAATGAGAACACTTTTTGTTTTGGGGGTGTTTTGTCATGAATAAAATTTTTGCATCAACAAATACATTTAAATACAAGAAGTAGAAAAAATAGGGGCCTGGAGTCAAAGCATGTTGTTTTAAATGCCTTCTAACGACCAAATGATTTTGACACAATGATCATCAGTGGTAATATAACAGACAATAATTATACAGCATTCTAACAAAAAAAAAAGAAAGGAGTGCTTTCGAGGCAGTTGTTATCCTTCACAGAGACTAAATACACTATACCTAAACTGGCCTGATGTAAGACTTATCAGTTTACAATCATCAGGATTGAGACCACACAGATCACATCAGGCTAGTAAAAGAAAACTGAAAACCATTTCAATGAACAAAACAGATATAAGCTTCTTTGAAATAAATATCTTTCCTTTGCTTTTTTGATAAGTACATAAAAGAAAAAATAAAACATGATCTTTTGGTGTATCATCTGAAAACAAAATAGCAACAATGAACCATTATGAATTGCATGGTTCTGGTAGAGGTAACATTACTGAAAGTTAATAATATGTACGCTATTACACAGAGAGAGCAGGAAGGAAGAAGACAAAATTAAGAAAGGTATCTATAGAATACAATGGTACAACAAAAATTTGTGTTACATAACCAATCGGCAATATATATATATACTGAATACACCAAATCATTACAAGCAACAACAAATCCACCAAAAAGAATCCGAAAATTATTCCTCTAAATGTGCAACAAAAAAAAACTGAAGCAAGGAAATAAAAAACATGAATTTGCAAGTCTGATGTTTACTGCTTGCTAGCATGTACTGCTAGATCAATTCTCCCTACCTTCTGGATCTTTTCAAGATTCCAACTTCTGACAGATGGTCAAAAATGAACAACATAAAGAGACATTTTAAATAAAAACAATAAAATGCACCATAAAATGCCTAGATGGACAATATATATATATATCCAGACCAATGAGGTCAAATCAGACTTATCGTATTAAAATCATTTTAAAAATCTGAAATGGAGCACCAAACAATTACCAATTTTAACCTCTAGATGTTTCTTCTTTGTGCAAATATTTCTCACACAAACAAAAATAGAACACTCTACTAAACCAGCCTGATTTTAACCCAAAGTGGTCCAACCTGGTTACTTCAGTATTACTCTTCACAAGAAAATATTTATTGCAACTACACAAAAGTGCAAGTTTCATTTCATACTTTTGAATCCCTTCTCGGGGGTTTCACACTCCTGCTTATTTTCCTCTTCTCTTTTCTCTCTCTGAATCGCTGCGAAACTTATCTCTCTTTCACTGGCACGACCAATCATGGAAACTAAACAATGAAGACGATGAGCCTGAAGTGGTCTCAAATACTTAAAACAGACCAACAGAACATTTTGCAAATTCATTTACTTGTTCATGATTCCGCAGCTGCTGCTGCAAAAGTATGGCCAAACCAATGACACGCATCGTAACAGAGCATCAAAAATCATCTGAAGGCTCCTCGTGCAGTACGAAACAACTGCAAATCCAAAATAACAAAATCTGTTGCTAAAGTTTCTTCACAATTTAAAAAAGACTGCACATGATTAAAAAGAGTGTTGCTTGCATGGCAGTTTCAAAGTGTTAAGAATATCCTCGACAAGAAAGTGATACAAAACTATTTTAAAAGGCACGTTTTCATTTGCATCTAACGGTGAGAGGACACCGGTAGAGCAAAAGTTTGGGAAGTTCAGATTTGTAATGGAAAATAGCTTTTTCTATAATTTTTTTTTTGTGGTGAATACAAAATTGGGGTCTGTTTACGCCAGTGCTTCTTGAAAACCTATCAACATGTAATACTTTTTTTTTACTGTCTTAGAATAATTGCGTCTCTGATAATGAAACGTTATTGCTGCTTGTTGCGGAGAAAAGCTTTTAAAAAGAATCTAGTAACATTGAACTCTGTCCAGCTGTCTGAACAGCAAACTGACAGGTTATACAGAGCTGCAAAGTTGATTGGTTGTTTCATTTTTCTGACACCACAAAACCCCTCATTTGTGAGCAAAACCAGATGATGTTGCAGACACAACCTTCTGCAACACTACACGGACTTGTACTTGCTCTGTGGGTCACGGGACTTGCGTAAAGCCGACACCACGTTACTGCTTTCGTCCTGTCTGCTGCGAGCAGGCCCACTTCTTCTCAGGGGTGTGTTCCTCTGAAAGTTGTTCTGCGGTGTTCCCATAGGGCCCTGGTCGCTCATATTCCCAGATGGCGATTTCACAGAGGGCGGTCCATGGTCACCTCTGGAGGGGACCAGCAGTTTGGACTTCCTGGAGCTGTGGAGAGACGGTTGACGAGATGTGGGGCTGAGGGACCGACTACGGGCGGGGTGTTCAACATTGTCTGATGATGGAGGAGGTGGAGCAGCTTGGGTAAGCGACTTTGATACGGGTGTGAATGCAGAGGTTTGAGACTGAGTGAGGTTTTGTGGCAGGCTACTATTGAGAATGTTTCTAGCACTGCAAAAAATGAAGAGACAAAGGATGGAATGAATGTAAATGAGATCTTCACGTGAGAATAATATTAGCATTACAAGGAGTGAATCATTAGTAACTTCTATTTGAATGGAAATGGTTAAAGTATGTCTGATAGTTGAAAAGGCAACTCCAGAAGAGAAATAAATGTAACTGGTGTTCAAAGACAGAGTTACAAACTGTTTTTTTTTTTCAAATTTACAACCAACATTACAGAATGAAGGATGACAAATATTGATAAATTATTGATTTACAACCAAATATAACAATCTTCACCACCAGGTTTTAAAAGAGAAAATCTTCAAAGTTTCCTTTTTTAAATAACCTGTTGCAACTGTCATCTTTCAACCAGAAGCAGATGTCAAATGTTCTATACTTATCGAGGTACAGAAAGCTGTTACTTTCAATGGCGGCTTGGAGCAACTTTTCTTTCAAGTCGAATGTTGAAAAAATGTTTCCAGTGGTTGAGAAAGTTAGAAAGCTTAAAGAGGGATAAAGAAGCTGCAGGCAACATAACACTCAACGTTGATCTCAAACAGCACAACAGTAATAAAAATATGGAGAGCAATTATTTATTTGTTGCAAGGTGGCAAAAGGTTTTGTTCTACAACTTGCGTTGTTCAGGGAATATCTTTGCATCTAACTTAGGAGCTTACTTTGTGACAAAAATGCTGATGACGTTTACATGAATGAAATAAGAATTGAAATGTGACATACACAGAAAAAAAAACAGACAAGGACTAAATGAAATAATACAGGAAAAAAGGAACTGATGACAATAAAAACATTTGCACTATCTTGATTCTTTTGCTAATTTGACAAATGAAAAAAATAATTCAACAAAGGGAAAAAAAAATGCTGTAGGAAAAGAAACTTTTAAAGGAAAACAATAACTTTGGTGGGTAAAATGAAAAACAGTCAATTTCCATCTTGTACAGGGTATGTACACAATGGCATATGCAATGGCCATTGGTCGTATCAGGACATTGTGAAATGTATTCAAACCTTTCTCATGACGTTTTGTAAAACAAATGCGTTCAGTGATCTCACACGCCAGTTACAAATTGAAAATGTCCGGAATTTTATCAAATACTATGCAAAAAATAATGAATTGAGGAATAAAAGAAAAACGTTACCTAGGAGATCCAGAAGTCACTCTCTTCTTCTACAAAGGAAAAAGATGAAAAAAAAAAAAAAAAAAGACTTTTCTATAGTAACACTTTACACAGTCACTGTCCCATGCATCTAAGCACTTAATACTTAAAATGGTTCACAACATTTGTACAGAATTTGCTTGTAATGAATAAGAGAGAGTAAGAATACCAATTACTCCAATTCTTTGTTCACTATCCTCATCTTTGTGACAAAATTATTTGTGTGATTCAAATGTCACACATGGTCACAATTTATTTAGGTATTTCAAGGAGCTCATGCCCTCTAGTGCAACACACGAGCAAATTCACTGTAACACTTGTGTTTACAAACCCAACCAGTTGACCATTTCCAAATACTTTCTGGAATGCACAATTGAGCATGATGTTTTCTTTCACACTTATAAGTTTGATAATACTCCTACATTTGTAACTTGGTGTATAAGTACTTACATTGCGACTTTCAAAAGGCTCACTGAGTTGATATTGTTTTATTTTGTGACATGTTAGAAGGAATCCACTGCATGCCAATGCTGCTTTTCATTAGCCAAATTAGTCATGCAGCTATTCCTACTTGTATTGAAAAAGTGAGACATTGTAGTTTTTCATGAACAAGGGTTACCTATGCCTCCAAGCTTACGGTAGTAAAAAGGAAGTCAAAGATTTTAAGCGAGTGATTTTGATCATTAATTACCCTATCACTGTCACTTCAGTTGTGTGTCATATGTTCAGAATCTCTTAGTTTGCCCATTTACCATCAATCAGCGTACTAAGTAATGATCAACAACGGTGACAAAATATCTTGAATTTTGTGAACCAACTCAATGAACCCCTCCAACTTAGCTAAATTTTCAAGCGTTAAATGTAGTTTTTAAAATAAAGGGCTGATTCAGAAGGCTGTGATGTAATTTACACATATGACATACTATCCATTCAACATAAAATGTGATTAATTTGAAAAAAAAAAATACAAAGTTTTTTGAGATTCACTCCATTCTTTACATCATTTACTGCCAATTTCTCTACATTTTACAGATACATTTTACAAACAAACTGTTGCATATGCTTTGCATACACTTTGCAAAAGAAGTTCCAAATGAGATTATAAGCTTGAAAATACAGTTAGAATGAAGTGTTTTTGACAGGTCTGCAAGTTAGGAGGTACCTCACACATGTCATTGCAAGGAGAATAAAGATTTTCAGTCTACGAAAGTGGTAGATCGAAAGAGTTGGAACGGATCCCGGGTTCATTTTGTCCTAATATGCAAAGATTAATCAAAGACTTCAGATGTTCAGAAGAAATACTTACTGGAGAGGACTGCTTGCCAAAGTTCATGTGTGCATAGAGGAGAACACCAATGGCTTTATGGTCGTTCTCCATGGCGATAGAGAATGCATTACAGCCATCCTGAAAACGGAGAGAGAAGAGAGGAGAAACATAAATAGATTAAAATGAGAAACATCAACCAGGATGAATCGTAATGAAAAATTAAATCAATGATGTACCGTTTGTTAACAGAGGGATAATGCACGATCTGGGGGTTAATTCAACCGATTCACGAGGGCGCTGCGCTATCCTCATTTAATGCACAGGTTTAGCTTTGATTAATACCTTGTTCATTCGTACACAGCGAGATTTTGACGAAAAAGGCGAAAAAGAAAATTTGGGTTTGTAAACAATCACAATTTCATGGAAAACAATGGTCATGCATGATTGACAAAGTAACACAACACTATCTATCTACGTTTTTATTGGGTTCATCCACCAGTGATTTTACTAAACAATTGACCATGCATTAACCTATCAATAATGCATCGTCCCCTGAATGTAATGGGCCAATTGGAATTCCTACCAAGTATGAATGAACAAGATTTCATTATTTCTCCGGGTAATCTTCTACTCAAGAAAAATTTTCAACCACTTGGACAAACTGTTGATAATGTGTTATCAAAAGTCAAAAGTCAGGTAAGTGTAGTCATAGCAAGAAGAAGCCAAGAAGTGTAGGTAAATATTGGCACCGAAGTCCTCACAAAATACACATACTGTGCTAAAATCATGTCTCATGAAGACCTTTTCTGCATGATAGAACATGACCTGATATCCGGATATATCATAACTGCTAGGGTGTGTTCCTCTCAAGAAGACATAAACATGTGTGATATCATGTGAGGATTGGCTAATATTGGATGCACATTAATGAATATTCATAAATGATGAGTACAAGGATTATGGGCAATCTGATATCATCACTGTTTTCTTTGGTTGTTATCTAGTTCTATCACCAAAGGAAGTTTTACTATCCACTGAGACTACCAGATCAACACTGTCGGCAGGTCAGCTTGCTTTAACACTCACATTATCACTGATGTTGATATCGCAACCGGGCTGAGCTATCAGAAGTTTGACGATGTCCAGGTGGCCGTGCTCGCTGGCGCACATCAGAGCCGTGGATCCATCCTGACAGGGAGAAGGAAAGGGTGGAAATGGAATCGTGTGCAATGTATATACTGATGAAAAATGTACGAAATAATGGACACAGCAAACAGATGCAACGGCTCAGAAAACTATGTAGTCAACAATTAAGAGTCTTATGCAATTTAATAACTACAGCAGTTTATAAAAATAAAGTCCTCTGTATTAGATAAAATGAAAAGATGAATTTTCCCTTTCTGAAAAGTAAAATATCACAATTTTACACACTTTTCAGTATCAGCAATAAAATTGTCTTCCTTTCTTGTTATTGATACAAACAGAGGTCACTTTTAATGCACAATCTGATCAATGTTGATTGATATCAAGAAAGTTTATTTACACATTGATATACAAACTCAATGGTGAACTATCAAGCAGGACTTTTCTTCAGAGTTCCTGCACTTTCTTTTCTTTGGGACTTTTCCATGACTTTCCCAGTACCAAAAAAAGAATTTCTATGACCTTTTTTGTGACACTTCAAATTAACTCTATAACATCACTAACAATAAAACAATTTTGTAAATTAGAAAAGGTTTTCCACTGATTAACCTCCTTGTCTAGCATTCTCATAGAGTATACCATATTCCATTATTAGATTAGGTAAAAATGCATAACAATAGAGAGAAGAGAGTGGTCGGTAATAGTGTTACAGTAACTAGTTTTTTCTAACTCATACTTACTTCATCCTGAAGATTGACATCTGCTCCTGCCTGCAGGAGAAGTTGCACCATCCGCACTTTACCACGGCTAACAGCTAGCATCAAAGCTGTCTGTCCAGCCTGCAAAACATACAAGGTTTAATTAACAGTTCTGATGACTTCTTCTTGAGAAAACATAGAAGACAAAACAACTGTATACATTAATTCACCTGTCTCTGTTTAAACCATTAAGAACGGAGGTGGAGTTCTCTCATTCATCTTCATGCTCTAATAGTTAAGCTTTGTTTAATATAGCTCCAGAAAACTCTGGCCATGTCTTTTTTGACAATCAGGTAAACTTTCATCTACGATATGACGACTCTTTGCAGGGATGAAAACAAGGAAGGAGAGAAAAATGGAATATTCAGTGACAGAAAGCCAGTATACAATTGAAGACTGACACATATGTGGCAAAGTGCCATATTGATAGGCTAGCCCATGCCTACAGGGTGCCAAGTTACGACTAACTCCCGAGCAAATCTCACTCAGTCTAACTTTGAGATGTGACAGGGAAGAATAACGATTAAATGAGTCCTGCATAAAAGTATCACATGCATCAATTGTGCAATTTGTGTTCTGCACCAGCAATTATGCAGAAGAAGAAACAGGAGCCGTCCAAACGATGCAAACACACAGCATGCTTGCTTAGCACAATAAAAATGATCTATAATGATTTGAAGCAAGCAGAGTGTTAGCGGCACTCTCGGATTCAGATGAAGTGAGTGTGCAAGAATGTTTACATGGTGCACAGCTGTAAATTTTCATTTTCCTGCCGGCCTTGTCGGAATTGACGGCAGGAGGGTTTTCTATTTTAGGAAAAATGAAAATGCCAGACATCCAGCAATTGCCGGAAGTCTTCTTTCATCCTGCTCTTTGTCTTCTATCATCCTGCTCTTTGTCTTCTATCATCCTGCTCTTTGACTGGAAACAAGCCAGCAGACAGGATGGCATTCAGTGTTACTAAATCTACCAGAAAAAGATCCCCTGCAGAGCTCTGCAAACTCCTTTTGGCCAACAGATCAGAAATAACCAGCTACAAACTGAACTTAATTTTGACCTTTCGCTGAATTGGGTACTGTAAACTTCAGTGAATTCAGTGTGTCTGTGCGGAAGTTGAATGAGTTTCTGTCGACTTTGGATAAAGTGGATTGGGTCACTTTTTGAAGAGAAATTAAGGAAATATCTCAAACTGATTTTTTAATCCTAAAACAATATATTTTTAATCCCATGAATTAACAAATATACTGTATATGTAAGGTTGCATGAATATTGTAATCGATTCGAACTGGCTGATATTTTTCTCAGTCTTTTAACATGATCTCTCTGATACTGTCATCAAATGTTGGCCAAACAATGCCTGATCTGCTGTTTAAGTTTTCAAAGAGCTGTGCCACATTGGAACACCAACTATTGTCTCAACAATGTTCAAATAGTGTTTACAGCTACTCCTGAAAACTGGTGAATGTTGCTTGGCCAAAAGACCACATGTAACACACAAAATGTAATTTAAACTTAAACTTTTAATAAAAAAAAACACCATGATGCTCCTAACATTTGAAAACATTTTAAAGGACCATGTATGTATTATTCTATTTTGTGAGTGGGTGGTATTTTCATAACATGAGATTTGAGACTAACTCAATCGTATGAAACACATTCCCCCACATTTTTTCATATTTGCAAAAAGTTTTGCTTTTTTCCTGCTTGGATGGTTTTCAACTAATTTCCTTACCTGACTGGCTCTGATGTTAACATCTCCACTCTTGAACAATTTTTCGACAATTTTCCAGAAGCTATCTTTGTGGATGCTGGCCAAGGCCGTAAGTATGATGGCCGTGACTCCAGCTTTGTTTGGCTTGTTCACCTCGCAGACGCCAGACCCCAAAAGAGCATCCACTATGAGGAAGTTTCCGTGGGAAATGGAGTAGTGAAGTGCTGTGTTACCCTGCAAGAGAGAATGATCACTGGTAAAGTCAAAAGAAAATACAATTAAGCACAAATTATGCTACTGATGGGAACTGAGTATCAGAGGATAAAATGGCTTTCTTTCCTGTTGCTGAATAGTTGTCAGATAAACTTGTTCGGTATCATTCATGATGTGCTTTCAAGTTGACGTCCGACAAAATGGCAGGCTTCAAATTAGCTGGACTGTTGAAAAGAGTGCAAAGTAAATGGATGGGACTGTTTGAAAATATGAAATTATACTTTTCTTAGTTTATTCAGTTCCTTAAATCAGTTTCTCCATAGTTCTCTAACATTACAGTTTTCTAAGAATCATACTTTTGTTATGGTAAAAAATTCAACTTCACTTAAAAGGGCTCGCTGACTTGGTTTACAAAATAACCTGATATTTTGTGACTCCTGTTGAATGCTACCTATATGTTGATAACAATTGGTCAAACTAGGAGACTATGAACATCTAAGAGTTACAGGAGTGAAGCAACAATAACAGGGTAATTCAAAATCACTGAGATATCTGTGACCAGATACTTTCTACCATCAGGTATTAACCACAGACAACAACTCCTCTTCATAAATAACTACAATTTCTCACATTTTCAGTAAATGCAGAAATGGATGCATGACTAATGAGGCTAACTAGACGTATTGGCATGCGATGGTTTCCTTTAAACTAGTGACAACTTAAACAATATCGAGCCAATCAGCCCTCTAGATCTAGGGTACCTCACAATAGCTATTGAGCCATGCCCTGTTACTAAGGCTTTTTGGTCTCATTTATTGACACATCAATGTGTTTTGCACGAGCAAGTTTATTCTACTGCGTTTCTTCTTGCTCATAATGAAGCTTCTGACGGGAACTTTGTATTTTCAGGTTAGTGATTCGATAACGACAAACTTGATAACATCCAGGTGAATTATTACTGTGGAAACTTAACCGTATCTTCAGATTTAGGTATGCTAGGGTATTCTCAAGACTTTTAAAACTTTATTCTGGACAATGATATTGCAAATTCTAAGCAATAATAATGTGGATATATTCCTTCACAATTTCTACTACTTACTAAGACATGAATGAAGTTTGATTTTTGACAACTTTCTATGGATACAGCCTTCATTGTCTTGCATCACAATGGACACCATTATCCTCATGCAATAGATGTTTGTGTCTACCATGAAATTCACCTTAACATGCTTGTGTATGCAAAATGCAATTGTGGACAGATATATTCTTCGAATCAAGATACCTTTTGTCAAGTTTTTCCATCTTCATATGAAGCAAACTTTTGGACTGTATACTGCAACAAACTGACATTCACTTTGGTGCTTAAGACTTCCACATATCAGATTACTCAAAAAGCAGCACTGAAATACCCCGATCTCTCTAAATTAAACACTTAAAAACATCTTTGATGAGTCTTACATTTCCGTCGGCCATATTTATGATTTTCTTGACGACAGCTTTGCTGACCTCTGCCAGGGACATGAGGTATCCCTGGACATGCTCTACCTCGGAGTTCTCCTGGCTGCTCAACTCGAACCACTCTCGTAAAATGCTGTTCAAGCTAGTCACCTGAAAAGTGAACCGAGATGATCTCTCTTGATGATTTTAAAATGTCGATGAAGATGAGGCTTGAATTCAAAGCACAGGGGAGGTACATTCAAAGATACATCCAGGCAAAACAATAGATCGATTAACATACTCATCAAACTGTGAAAAGATATCTATTTTAAAATACATTTACAATGATAGCACTGACATAACAACAAAAAGTCTCTCAGAAATTACTACATCACGATCACATTGATTGGATTTCACCAAACTTTCTTTCCCTTCTGAGAAGAGTAAGCTGTAGGACTACTGTGGGAATGACTTATTGACAAAGGTAGAAATCTGATGTACCTATGTAATGATTTTGTTCTAGAATGTAATATACCTGAATATATTGTGTTAATACATCATGACATCAAGTGATGGTGGCTCTACAGTGTGTAATCTTGTTTTCATCATTTACCAGTACCAGTATACATCTAAAGATGCTGCAAATTAACTGAATTATAAGCTCACATAATCCTTGTCTTGGGAGTCCGTGGACTGTCTCACGTGTTTGTCGATCACCTGACAGGCATGGAAGGACGAGGGGCTTAACGGGACCCTGACGAGTGAAAGGTACAAAGACAAACAAATAAACATAGCTATACATTACAGGAATGCAAACTGCAGTGCATGATTCTTCTGCTGTGCTCGAAGACAGTATATCAATGAAGTGTGAAATTACCAGCAGCAACTTGTTAATGCCATGGTTACAAGGTTACAAGGGTGTAAAGTCAGATGAAGGTCTTATATACCCGTTCTTCAGAAATCCGTTCTAAAATCTGTAAGGACAATACGACCAGAAGGTCTTCACATAAAGCATTATGACAGATAACGTTTCTAAAGCTGTAATCGTCAGGATTTACATTTTCACCGTAATATTTTGATACTCACTTCTGAGGGAAGACAAACTGTTTCTGTTGTTTTTTCTTCTTTGGTGAAACTTTCCTCTTTCTTTTGACGTGAACTTGACCGGTGTGACCGTCGTAGGATCCTTCTGTCGTAGTGGACAAGAACGCCGAGCCCTCAGAGCTAGAGCTTCCGTCTGAGTCAGCATCTGAAGACGACGCTAAGCTACTCAGACTGCAAAGTACGAGAGAAACTCACTATGTGAAAAAGAATACTCTCCAGTTTGAGAGTCTGGTCACTACACACAATAAAATATAGGCAACAAAGGGTCCTCAAGAAAAGTTCTAAGAATTATATCGGCAAAAACAACTTTCTAATGTCACTCCTTCACAAGAAACACGTTGACAACTTATCACTACGTAATGTAAAAGGATCGATAAATGTAAGCAATAACAATAACAAAATGGAGGTTTCACCAGCAAAAGCAAAGAGTGTTTGAAGTGTGTCAGTGTCACTTCAAAGAAACTTTCTGATCACTTGATGCAAGGTTTCAGACGATATGTTGTATCATGCCATTGCTTCTAAGCTCCCTCACATGGTCTGGGAATTACGGAAGGACGGTGACCAGATACACACACACGCACACACACAATTGTCAGGCGCTAGATCATGGTCAATATGGTTACAAGGCACAGGTTACGTGAGTTGAGGGAGTGTGCGGTATGAATTGCTTAAGTTTAGAACTGACTAAATTTAAATAAGGGAGATACAAGTTCAAGAATTTAAACATACCTAACCTCAACATAATGAATGTAATTAATTGCATTAAATACAACTAAAAAAAATTTAGAAATGTAATTAACTGCATGAAATACAATTAAACAAAATTAATGCCTTTTTTTTTTAATTGTATTCTAGACCTTTTCTGCAAAATCATGATCAATCAGCTATTATTCTGAACTGGTTATAAAGGATTCCAGGATTCATCATTCCAAAGTAATACATGAAAATACTATCCCAAACTGTTGATGAACTGTGATTCAGAAACACCAAAACTCACCTGGTTTAGTTATTAATTAGGAGCTGACTGACCTATCTTAGCACAACAACATGCACTCTCATTGCCTTGTTCAAAGTACAGGTATTCTGTACCTTGAGCTTTGTACACATGAAAGTGCAGTTGCTGCACTGGGACAGGCAAACAAGGAGCGACACAAACCTGTCACACTGCCAATAATCACATGATAAATAGACGATCCTGAAGAATTTCCAGGAATGACGTATTTATTCACAAAAATATGTTTGAATTACTGTAATCTTACAGTAATACAAAAATGTTTCCATTCAATTCACCAGGTTTTCACAAAAAAAAATGATCATTACTGTACATAGAGTGAAGTAGATACTGTATGTCAGTATATATCCTTTACCAACTGTGATTTTACTGTGCAATTTCCCCTCTCCCCCTCCCCCATGCTCCTACAGCTGCTTATCTCTTGTTCATGTTTTACCTGTGGGATGTACTATGTGGAGCCGACGAACTCTCCTGACTGATCTGTCTGCTGTACTTGATGTCATCAATCCCGTTCTTTGGGGCGGGGTCCAAAGGACTCTCATCTGGGGGGGGGAGAAAGGAGTGAGGATGAGTTATAACATTTAATTAATATTGACAACAAATGTTTCACGTTTCCTATGTATATCATAGCAGTGTATTGCAACCTACAGTAAGAGAGAGAGAGAGAAAAAGGGCGGTGTGCTTAGTATGCAAGCAACTGTGGCACAGCACACACTGCATCAAAAATATTGTTTCTTTAAGCCAAACATGTACCATTCCAGGTGTAGACTACAGTATATACACAAATTTTAACAACAGGTAATTATATACTATTGCATACAAAAAGAATTCACAAAAGAGGTAGCTTGTTAGGCTGGATTTTTTGAGAGTATATTGTGGATGTAGTGCATTGTACCTTACAGTACTTACCAATTACTGTAAGCTAAAAACGAGATCTGACAGCAGAGTGAAAGGGCATTTTGCTATTTTCATATACGGTGATGACAATGGAAGTCTTTCATGCAAGCACATACGCACTATGTGCATACACACGCAATATACTACTGTATTCTGGATTTTTTGAGAGTATATTGTGGATGTACTGCATTATACCTTGAAGTACTTACCAATTACTGTAAGCTAAAAACGAGACCTGACAGCAGAGTGAAAGGGCATTTTGCTATTTTCAAATACGGTGAAGACAATGGAAGTCTTTCATGCAAGCACATATGCACTATGTGCATACACACACAATATACTATTGTATTCTGGTCAAGAAGAATCTACGCAGACCTGTGTAAGCTTTCTAGACTTTGTGCTTCATTTTTGTTTTACTGTCTGGCAGTTAGTACAAGAAGAAGTATGAAATGAAAAAATAAATGTAAAAAACTGAATGTTTGACCAACCTGCAGGCAAGAAGTAAGGGTTAGAGAAAGCAATGGTCATGGGCCTGTCTTCATCAATGGCGTAGAGTTGATGGGGAACCGACACACCAGAGGAGGTGGAGGAAGAAGAGGCAACTATATAAAAGGGTTGAAAGCAGGGATGTGGTGGGAAATGGTATTTGTGTTAGTCAAAGGGATAGGTTTGTTATCCAAAAAACTGATTTCATACATGAATATATTATTTATGCATGAAGACAAAAATTAAACTGCAGTGAAGTGGAAGACTGCACGCACGAACATGGTCAAAGAGTGCATATATATGATGCTGTACAAAAGAACATTTACGTATGTGATGAACACAGGAGATTCAGCTGTTATGTGTGGATGTGACATACACCGTACCATGCAGTTAATCTGTCCATATGGGACTGTATGTGGACATCACCGTACGTTGGAATATGTATAATAACTAAAACAGTGAATTGAACTTATGCAGCGCCACATCAAGAACACACAGAGCGTCTTACATAAAAAAGGAAGACAAGAAGTACTGTAAAACTAATTGTTAAAAGCAGTTTTGAAAATGTGTTTTACAAGATTATTCACTACACAGTGATATAGGTACCAACTGCACATGTCAGTCATAGTGCAGTATCAGTTTTACAAAGTGATGGCTGTAACATACACTGTGCAGCACCTACAGTATTAAGTATTGTACTGTACGGCAGTATTTGCCTAATGCACATTTAGTACAGATTTCTGGCAACAACACACTCCTGTTGGTACAATTACTACACAAGCTACTGCACTGTAGTTTTTAAATGAGGGTGGAGAGGGGGTGGCATGTGAACCAATGGAGCCAACCGGAAGGCTCAGGATTTGCCGCCTGGCTGAGTCACAGTAACATGCTTTTCATCTTTAGAAGAGCAATTCACTGTTTTCTCATCTGAATTGACCATGTGGAAAAAGTCCAATTTGATCTTATATTACTGAGTTGGTACTTTGGTAGACACATACTGTACAGCATACTGCAGTTGAAGTAGGAATGCTGTAGATGAGCAATAGTCCCCAGGCCTCCATATTTACAGTACTAAGGTTGCAAGTTAGCATGGACCTGTCTTTCATGGCCTAAATTTTACAACTCACTGAATGTACCACACATTGGTGTGTCTCTTCATCTGTATTTGGAAACCCAGATGAATGTACAAAAGTGTTTCAAATTCAATTTTCTGCACGATAAAAATTTCATCTGTAGACTCCACTATCATGCTCAGTACTCGAGAAGGCTATTTATATGGTAGTAGTTTTGAACTTTTTTACTATAAAGTGCTGATAACCTATATAACAGGTCTACAGCATTCTACAGTTTTACAATGTGAGACCAACAGAGGAAACCGCCATTGTGCTCATTGTCTACATTTGATGAGAAGGTCTGGAAAATTAAACCTCATGGCAATGGCCTTTAACTGGTCCTTGCCATTTTACTGTTGGCCTACAGTAGCTGTGACATTCCCTTCAGATGTACCTCAGTTCCAATTGTACATTTTAAGTTATAATTACAGTTACTACTTCAAAATGAAGCACATTTGAGTAACTTTTCTATTCCATTCCTCTTTTTTTTCACAAAAACTCTTCTTTTCATAAATCAGACGTCTGTATAATTCTATACCATATTTGAGGGTCTGCACATCATCACATGCAGTTGAAACATCATTCAAACAAGGTGTTCTTCCAACGTCCTCTTTCAGAACTATTTTTTTTTTGCGCTCTTTTTGAAGTCTTGAGCTTAGCATGTACTTCTCAGTACATGATTAGAAACAGCTGACACAAAACTGTCACGCACAATGCTATAAAGAATGCAAATAGGGAGCATCCGATAATCATATCCCAATTTAAAACACATTTATGCTCAGTGTCATTCATATATTACCAATGTAAGAGAACAAGTCAAGTTACTGCATTTTTGTCAAACTTGATTCGCTACAAACAAAACAGAGAAGGCGCAGTAGGTAACTGTACAAGTATACAAATTAGGGTACACAGGAGAGGTCACAGAAGCAGACACTGTTTTTATTTCACTGGTGATGATCGGTGTAATCCATTAATATACTGAAAAGTAATAATACAGCATATTCAATACTTCAATTGCTCTTTTAGTACAACTGGTATATAATCAGATTCAACAAATTCCACAACCTTACTGACCTGTGGGGCAATATCTCATTGGTAAATGACAATACTGCTCAAAACACTCTTTATGTTTGAAAGGGAAAAAAAAAGGTGAGGGGTGGTGTAAGCTTGGGTATGATAAAAATATAAAGGGCATATAGACAATTTTCAACTTAAACATACGGTTGCAGCATGTATAGTATATATACACTACTGTGCTGTACATAGTCCTAGATAGAAATCGGCTGCTACAGCAAAGTATAAATGCGATGACCCTTTGCATCAGCTTCCCTTGGGTAATTGTTTTGTTTAGAAGAGAGTTTTAGAATGGCTTTCTTTCTTTTACTTTATGACAGCAGATTGATTGTCTTTATGCATCTTAATATGTGATGAAGATGATGATGCTGCTGTGAGGGTTGAAGAAATATTATTGGGAGACACATCTCTGAATGATTCAAGGAAATATTTTTAAAGGTGGTGATAAAGTGCGACAAAATGCAGACAAAACTCCACCCACCCGCATACAGAAGCAACTGCACTGCACAGGTGAACCTTCACGTATCATATCGAGGGCTGGATCATGACATCATAGTAATTTCACAACAAAAACCCAAGAAAAATATGGTTTCAATATTGAATCATTGAGCACTGACATTTTATGCAATCATACTTTATTGGAACCAGCTAGCCAGCCAAGGGTCTGATACCTGTACTTACTTTATCTGATCATGGTGAAATGTGTACAATTACTCTAGTGTAGAGTACTGTATATAGGCCTACAAGTAAATAGTGACTGCTCTGCACAATTATTGTTTTGGGACAAACTGAAGGTGCGATGAATACAAAGGCACTTGAAATTCCATAATTATCCTGGTTTGGTTATTTTTGACAGCCTCACTTGCCTTTCTCAACACAACAAATGCACTGTAGGTGGGAGTGCATTTGTTGTGTTGAGACAGGTACGGGTGGAATGAAGCATATCCAGACATTGTGGCTTAACGTCTTACACTGTATTTCTAATAGAAGGTTAGTTTATGGATATGAACACATTACTGTGCAGCCAATCACCATGTGGATATCAGAATTAATATTTGTACCACACATCAACTGGCAACCGTCAGCAGTTGCTTTGTACACAAATGAATAACCTGTCCTGTGGCACTAGATTTTGAGGTTTAAGGATTCTCTTTAGGAACTTTGACAAAATTGTGTCATAAGGACTACGAACACACTGTATCAAATTCTCTTTCATAGTAAGGGACTACAGCATTATATAAAACCAATGACCCCATGAGTTGGATGTTAAATATGTGAAGCATTTCTTTCATACACCAAGCATAAACAAAGGTAAATGAATAAGGCATCTTAATTACAATGTACAGTATCATGCACATACAGTAATTTATTATCTAACTCTTTTAAAGCAATACACACACTCTGAATACACACAATCTGAAGGAAGATAAATTCCTCCTAAGTTATTTCAAAACTATCTCTGGTTTCTGTTTCTAATTGATCACCATGGCTACCAAGTCTTTGGGTGCCTCATTCATTAAGGCCGGTAATTGAAGTTGTGAATCTCTAATTTCATCTGACAATTCTCATTAACTATCTAATTCCAGCTAGTAGCAATTTCCTGGCTATAATCCAGATAGTTTAATATACTCAATTTAAGGTTTGTTAGATAACACTAAGACAGAACAGGCTGCAGGACATAGGAGAGGTCGAAACGGTTTGTCAATTTGGTTGAATAGTCAGAATTCAACTGTGCAAAAAGAATTCACCGGAATCTTTGGGCGATTGTTTTTCCACACTATAATTGTGAGCCATAAAAGTAGATTTTGTGACAAAAAATATGAAACTGCAGCATGTTCATTTTTTATAAACTCACAGTAAAATATTTGCTGGAAGCACTGCAGCCAGTACCTGTTGTCTGTTATATAGTAGTTGATAATCAGTGAACTGTAAATGTGCCTACATTTTATGTGTTACTGTAGGTGCACATTGTCAGTATCAAACTAGAACACCTCACATATTTCAGTGCAATTGCTCAACAACGTCCTACGATACATTTTGACAGGGTACGTGCACAGTATCTCTTGACAATCATAGAACTGAATAGAAACTGATTGGGAAATTCATTAGCTACAGTATTGATGCAGGGTTTCTGTCAAGGTGGGTGTGGGTAAAATCTCCTCAAGTCATACTCAACAAAAATAAAAAAAAACTGTCAATATCTTGGTTTCTTTCCTAAGTGGAGGACACTTTTGCAGTAATTTTGAATTAACATAAATAAATGGCCTTTAAGACTCTTCAAATTGCCCCTTCCAGGGCCCTTGAGGCAAGCTTTTATCCCCCTGACCCTACTTGCAACTTTGGCCAAGGACAGCATCACTTTGAACTTGGTGTTTAGGAACAATAAATCTCCTCCCCCTCCTTTTGGTGTTTCTGGCAGATCCCTCTGATGAAATTATTCATTCTGCCATACAACTTCTTTGCTGTAATAGGGATGTTAACGATTACTTAGTAAGTTTGGCAATTCATGTGCTAGTACAGGAAAACATAACATTGGCCAAACAGGTACAGTACATTGTGTGCACTGGTGCCAACAATCAACCCTCTATTCTGCAGTCACTCACCCCCCCTTTTCTTGCGATCGATGCAAGTAATGGACTACCTGTACAGTGACAGCATCAGCTGGCGTTATTCGTTCACTCAGAAAATGGTTCACAGGAATGTCGTATTGTAGCTCTTGCACAGGAATGGTGACTCAATAGCGAATCATTGAAACAGAGGATACCAAGACCTAGCTGCAGTTGAATGGCCCATGACGATATGAGTTAAAAGCAAACAAAGGGGTGCCGTATAAGCTTGATAAATTCTTCTTGTAGATACAAAAGACCAAAACTCTGGAAGCAATTTTATTAGTTGTGATATTTTGGTAAAGAAATTCAATTAGATTGAAGTTATGTTTATGGAGTAAAGAAATTGCAGTTTAAATTTGATTCATAACTGGTGTTTGCAGAGGGTACAGTACCTCACCAACGTTGTCAAGGGCCGATTCTGAGATGGCTATACCAACATCGAAAATTTCCCTACAATATACATTGTACATGTGGCAATTTTTCAGCATACATTGCCTAACTAAAAACACTTTTGTCATGCCCATAGTAAGATGCAATGTGTGATATCAGCATGCAAAGCAGAACATTGTATTATGGCTTCACAAAGGTCTCATAGTCTGACAAAAGTTATATACTTGGGTATCCAAGTACCTGTAGCTGACTATGGACTGCGTGAACCCAAATTTTGAAATTTTGAAAACATTCAAATTTTGAGCCAGATACAAACACAGTACTAGAGCATGAGTTTACAGTTGTTCTGTGCGTAGTGTCCTGTGAGAAAGTGTCAGGGATTCTTACATTACTAGACTATTGGCCACTTGTCTGCAAAATTTGTTTGACTTTTGGGAGGTTCGAAAAAATGCATATGCATGGAAGAACCACTGTAAGAATACTCCTTGCCACATTGAGATGTCCAAGATAGGTACTGTAGCTAGTCGACACGAAAAAGGTAGATATGTAATTCCTATTCAAATATTGCACAAAGAAATGCAGCATAAGATGACCAAGCAAACAAAAATCATGCAAATTGGTGAACAGACAATGAGATTTTTTATATTTCTTTCCATTATCATTTTTCAACTGTTCAGGCAATATTGTCCATTACCCATTACCACTGAACAGGGCACAACAAAGTTTTACGTTGATAGCAATTTACTGCGATGCTGAAAGGCTGTTTCGCATGCCCCATTCACAATAATCAGCCAATCACAATCTACGTTGCAGACGCACCCCCATCTTCATCTTAAACATATATTACGCTATATCTTTTCACAAATCATTCTAGGATCCTCCCAAAAAACATCACATTTTCGAAATGAGCTGTTAGTTTTCAATTAAAAGTTCAATACCACAGCGATTTGAAAGATTTAACAACCTTGCTTTGTTTGAATGACATAATGTGGTTCCTTCAATGTTGCAAAACCTTAAGAAAAACAAATATGTGGCAGCCTTATTGATGGTGCAATACGAAAGCTACACTAGTAGGGTAGTGGCCTATAGATGAACAAAATATAAAGCTTCTGAAACTACTGTAGGCTATAATTAATCACTATTTGGGGGATAAACTGGGTGGTTAAATTCAATAAGTTTGACTTCATTTGAAAGATACTGTAAAATGAAACAAAGATTCTTAGCCAATGTGAATGAAAACGTCTAACTAAAAAAATGATTATGAAAATGTTACTGTGTAATTACGTTTAAAACCTTTCACAATCCTGCCAAAGTATGAGCTATGTACCCGTAAGTACTACTAAGAAGAGTACAGTATTAACATCTAAATTGTTAGGATATACTGGTATTGCTTTTCTACCACATTTGCATGTTGGGAACCACTTATTATTGAACCATTACTCTAACAGTACCCCCACTATAGCATGGGTCAGAATTTAGCTAGTTGAGTGTGCATGAAGATGGACAGGAACTATGGCATTTTGCCCAGTATTTCT
Source organism: Stichopus chloronotus (assembly GCA_021234535.1). Taxonomy (NCBI): domain Eukaryota; kingdom Metazoa; phylum Echinodermata; class Holothuroidea; order Aspidochirotida; family Stichopodidae; genus Stichopus; species Stichopus chloronotus. The sequence continues at coordinate 12,969,901 of CM037839.1, forward strand.
ACTGCAGTGTCTATGGACTGTTTCCTGTTATACAGTGTATCTGAGCTGCATTTGGAAGCCTGAGGAAAAGTACTTAAGTACATTAACATACAGTACTTACCCCTCGCTTCACTAATGCATTAAGTTTGCATTGCTCAAAGTGCACTCAAAATCAATTCTGACATGACTTTAATTTCCTTGAATAGTGGCATTTCATACTTCTTTTGCAACATGTGAACACAATACATGCCAAACAATTTTGCATGCTAAAATGTGAGCAAATCTCTGAAGAAGCCATACAGGAAGGAACATTCCTAAATAAGACTTTAATTTGATTGTTTGTTTTTTTCTTTTTCTGTTTGTTGACATTTTGTGACAAATAGTGCCGCAAAATTAATGTGAGCTCTCAAGGAAAGAAAATAATACAGTAGCAAGTAGTACTAAAGAAATTAACAAAAACAACACAATGTGCAATATCAGTCTAATGCCCTTAAACTGAGGCTGATATTTCAGTGACCAGGAAAAAAAAAAAAAATGTGGATCACATAATTTGGAGTACAATATGACAATTATGGTCTGCATTCTGCACAGAACAAAAATTGCAATTACAACAGTAGTTATTTTCTGATAGAGCAAAGCACACATCAAAGCATACTTTAAAGACAAGGAGACGAAATAGTGTACGTGTGCATAAGACTCAATAATGTAGGTGTACGTAAGACTCTGCACTCCTTGTTTTGAAAAAAAAAAAAATATGATACTGCTGTGATTGAGGAGTTGTGAAAATGATTGCAATAAATTTGTTAGTGAATTACAACCATCAATCAATAGAAACTATTTAATGGTCACTCACCAGCATCCTTCAGGCTCTTCCTGAAGTTCCGGACGATTTCTTCGGAGGACCGTCTCCTCAGCTCTGAAGATGGATTCAGTGCTCTCCTCCAAGGCACTGGTGTCGTCTCCCTCCGATATGTGGCGGTGCACAGAACCACCATTTGGTTTTTCCATGCTGGCCTCACTCAACACCTGAGGATCATCATTACCCGGCAGAGTGGACCACTTGAAACGAGTAAAATCGGGTGGATCTGGAAAGGACAGCTTCACAGAGGTCGGATGAATCCTTAAGTTTTGGTCCGTAAGAATCCCAGCGGTGTTGATCGATGGGGAAGAATGGGACCGAGGGCGTCGTCTCTCCTTCGGATTGGTAGCTGGAAAGCTACGATTCGTCGGAGAGGAATCCAGGCGGTGCTGATGTCGCGTAAGGTTCTCTCCGGCACTGTAAATGTGTTTTTCGACGGTGGTTTCACCACCTACCCCGACAGATACCTTGGTAGATATGTCGGCGCTTTGGTTAAGCTTCTCCCTACAAACATTGCACATTTTGTCATTTTCGACATCTTCGATAAAATACTTGTTCTCGAATACAGTAAACGAACCGGTTCCGACCGATCGGGTCACGACAGAATGGTTTGTTCCGATGGTCCGCGTCTTACAGAAGTCCGATTCTGAGGCACTGACAGACACTTCCGCGTACGCAACATTCGAACACTTATCACAGACAACTAGATTGACATCTCCTTCTCCAAACCCTGTTTCTGTTACATCATTGCATGCCTGCACTCCCATGTCTGATATTACTTTGGTGTCTAATGGTACCCCTACCTGAGAAGACTGCTCCTTCACCGATATTGATGTTTCCATGGCTACCTCTGACGTGCAAACATTTTCAGTGTTTGTAGAAAACGTCCTCAGAGTTGGCAGATCCCACCCGGTTTCGGAATCGGTGGTCAGCACCGCCTCGGTTGCCGTTGAGGCATCTTCCACCCGTCGAGTCTCGTTGCCGGAGCCCCTTTCGGTCGTTTCCGGCGAGGCGAAGGAACATTTGTCTTCAGATTCAACATTGGCAGAGGTCTCTCTCTCGACAGTATGGCATACAGTTTCTGTCGCCACATCTACTACAGCACCAATGTCCCTCAGGATTGTACTTTCTATTTCACTGAAAGTTTCTCTAGTTGCCGGAGATTCCGTCTTCGTCCATGCATCCCTGCAAGGAGCCCTCTGCCTCCGGGAACTGGAATTTAGGACATTCTCTGAAGCAAGCAACAGATCCGATTTTGCATCGATAACATCGGTATTGACCGCCATATGCCTTCTCTGGACAACATCAGTCACTGTTCCCCGACTGTAAACATCACGTTCCTGCCTCACATTTGTAGAGGTGCTCCTATCCGTGACCTCTACCAGGGTGAAGGTCCCTCTATCGTAAGTAACTTTAACTGGTTCCCTTTCCGTTTGCACAATGGCATTCGAAAGATTGACCGGCCTGTTCTCAGTCTGAGTTTCCCAATTACGGCTGGGTATGACAGGCACCCTCTCTGGGGTGGTCTGCACGGACGTCTCTTTTACCTTGGTCCCTCGTTTTTCCTCCCAGTTGATGGTCTGTGTACCAATATCTTCTGTAAATGATTTCATTTTGGCAGATGTCTGTAGGAGACTGTCCTCTGTGAACGAAACTCTCTCCTCCACAGAAGTATTTGGGGTATTCCCTGGATCAGTCTGGGTTGACTTTGTCACAGGGATCCCCTCTGAAAATGATTTTGGTTTCCACATTGTTACATTAAAAGGACGATACGATGAGTCCTTCACATAACTGTTTACAGATACTCCTACATCTTTCACATCACACTTCAAAGTATCAACGTGGACACCGATTGTTCTCGTGTGCACATAGGGTTGCACCACCGCCTTCCTCAGTGGGATTTTTCCCAGAGGTTTTGGGGCGACAGGTGGAGGAGTCCTTTTAAGTCTATTCAGCTTTTCTGCAAGTTCTTCCAGAGTGCTAGGCCTCTGGTGATCAGTCGGATGATGATAAACTAGATGTGGTATGATCTGAACTGTAATCTAATCTCTCCATTGCCTCAGTGCTCTCCAAATTTGTCTCTCTCTTTCGCAATTCTAGCTCTCTCTGATTCAATGCCGCATCTTGTTTCCCTAGATCAACCTCCCATTGATGCAGATCCATTTCCATGCGACTGTTCACCTGCTCCTTCTTCAGTACTTCCGTTTCCCTCATTTTCAGCTCTCTTTCTTTCCGTTGCAATTCTCCGAAATCGGTTTGTGCTTTGGCTTCTCTTGACTGTTCAAGTTCATCTCTCTTTTGTATCTGCATCTTCAGCAATCTCTTCTCCTCCTTCAAGACATTTATCTTGACTTGTAGAGTCGGGATGAGCTTGACTTGGTTCTCCAACTGCTTCAGGCGAACCAGCGCAGACGCCATCTGCTGGCGGATCATTGTCAGGTTATTCGCACTCATCAATGAGGGAGTCGATCTCCCTGAAGGAGTGGATCTACCAGAGGCACTCGACTCAGAGTGGACATTTGGAAGTGATGAATAGGCCCCACTGAACTGTAATGGAGAGAAGCTGTTTGAGCTGCAGGCAGAACTGAGAGAAGTGTTTGATCCGCTGAGATCGGCCATCTCCCGAAGATTGACCCTCAGAGGTTCTTGACGGTGGTATTCCCGATGGTACCCCTGGTGATTCCGATAGGCATTCATGGCAGAACGTGATTCGCTGGCAGTTTGCAGGAGGGAAGTAGAGGACACATCTGAACAGACACTCTCTACATCACTGAGTTGGGTGTCCAGGGCATCCGGAGGAAGACTCTGCGTGTCTGACGGTATGCGACTACGACGGGGTTTGGGATACTGCTTGCTTGGGTAGGTGGTTTTCAAATGTTCATCAAACTGATGATAAATGTCCCAAAACTCTTGATTCTCTTTGGAAAATATGTCATCCACCTGTGAGAGATCTTCCTTTGTTTTAGAGGAGGTAAGTGGTTTAGCAATCCTCTCTGACCCTACGGACAAAGATCTGGGGGGCACCTGTGAAGACACATCGTCACCAGATACCGCTGGTCCAGGTTTCTTCCTGCTTCTCAACTTGCTCGGTTTCTTGATCTCCGTTAGATTGACGCCAGACGAAATTTCGTCACAAATCCGCATGAAGTCCAGATCGATGTGGTACCCATAGGGACAACAACTGCACTTTTCTGATGGATCAGAGGGTTGACGCCTAAACCCCTGATTCTGAGGAACTCTCTGGGCTGTCTCTGTCGAGTGCTTACCGATGCCTTGGTTGTTATTACTGAAGTTAGGGTTCACCCTCTGTTGATACTGTTGTTGCTGTTGCTGCTGCTGCTGCTGTTGGGTGTGTCTTTGGGATCCTGAAAGAGAAGAATAATTCCCATTACTGCGATTCTCTGTGCTGAACGAGCGAACGAATGCCATTGCAGGTTTTCAGTTCACACGAATGAGAGCTACCTGCACTTGATTACTACTGTACACCATGCTGCTTGTTCTACACAGTGCCACAAACTAAACTCCCTGCCTGCATAACGAACAGTGTAACAAATACACCAACAGCTAAACCGATGCTTTTGTACAAAGTCACTACCTGCAAAATTAACCTGTGTTTGGATTTGACTGTCAAAGGGTAGGCTTTCCACAATGCCGACCAACAATGTCAACCAGGCTTCAAATGACCTTAACTTGTTTTCACAGATCTGTGGTATCTTTTCATCTTGAAAACTCTTCCTTTATACTTGGATAAATGATGAGTATTAATGATAAACAATAAGTTATAGTGGGTAATACATGCACTATTATTCTTTGGAAATAACAAGGTGTCCATGGCAAAAGTGTGAGCAAGGAAACAAAATTTAAGAAGAGTAACACAAAGAGACCAAACAAGAACATTCCATAATGGAATAAGGGATGATTAATTAGTTCAAGCAATATAGAGTAAATCATAGCGAAGATGGCAAAACTCGATCACATCTGTTTCCAGCAAAGTATGGACAAAATCATCATTTGCTCAGTGCAGTAGCTATCCTGAAACTTTCTGGATGGTCACCTGCCAATGATGAACTTACATATCCCCAAGAACTATCACACCCTACTTTCCTAGCCTGTAATTACTAAGTAGCACTGCCTTTTCAAGCGTATGCTTGCCATATGGTGCTCGGTATGGAAGTAGTGAAATTAATGAAGAACAGTTATTAAATCAAGGAGGAGTAAAATCTTTCAGATTTCAAATTTTGAGATTACAAGAAATGAGTCTACAGTTGAGAGAGAACAAAAAACAAAAGAAGCAATGGAAAATAATTATGTAAGACATTCATTTGGAATATGAAGTTATAGTAAGAGTGTCACATTTTACTGTGATGTCTCAAAAATCAGTGTCACATTCCTGAGTTGAGTTGTGCCAGTCCCATTCTTCACAAACTGTAAATTCATCACCAGTTAAATGATTTTAAATACCTTTCCTACAAGAACAGTTTCAAACATACTTGTATTCACCATGTTAGAATCCTTTGTTAACCTTCATTTGAGTTTGTGACAACTGCAATTTTAGGCGAAATTTTGCCTCCAAGCTGTGTGAGCATTGCACCCACGTGCATGTAGGTTAGTCAAACTGTGATACATGATCTGAACTTAGTCTGTGAAAACAAACATGTACAATGGCAATTTGTAAGTCTCACAAAGGATCAACAAGTTTGTGCAGTTGGAGGCAAAATGGCTTCAAATAACCAGTCGTCGCAACCCTCTCTAGGAAACCCTAACCCACAGTATTCAACTGCCTTCTATCAGATGATGCTTCATTGTCCTCTGTGCAACGCTCTTCCCTCCACTCCATCACACATAATCTAACTGTCAACAAAAAAGCAGCTTGACCCTTCATTCAATTACAACTTTAGGGAAATCCACAGCTACGCATGTAATGTTTGTCTTGTACTAAGTACGGTATTGTAGCAATACCTGGTACTGACTTGAGAAAAAGCCCTGTAACACAAACACAGAATGTATACATCTAGACGAATGAACCGTCATATTATTGCGGTTGAAAACGTATTCACAGTTACCATGAAAAACCCCCTTTAAGCTTCAATAACAAATTTCCCACCATATTAAATGTTGGTAATCTCAAAAGACTGCATTCAGAAAATCTGCTCTATTCTTCAATGGTATTAACCAGTAATATCAACTACTGCATTGTCAAACAGCATGATACCCTGTTTCCATCCTTTGAATGACAACTTTAAAAAAAATAAAATAAAAATTGCTGTAATAATTCGTTGTGGGCTGAAAATCTGATTCCAAATAGTGCATTTGTCTGACTTGTGGGAACAAACTGTCAAAGCTCTTAAAATAGCACAATGGGGCAAAAGGGTGACAAAAATACCAGTTAAAAAGTGAATCTCAATTGATCAAAAAACAAATGATGGTATATTGGTTCATTAGTAAAAGATCGTCAACTAGATCTCCAATTATCATCTGATTGGTGTCATTAGATTGGAAAGTTCGTGAGGATTTTATGTACAGCAGGGACATCAATTTAAAATTTCTAAATGTTGCAGTCCCTCATGAATCGATTTTGAATTTAATTTTTTTGAAAGCAAACCTGCTACATATCTTCCCGGGAAAACAACTGCTCTTTAAAAAAAAATTGTAATCTGGAAGTTGAAAATAACCTCAATGGACATAATGTGGTTGTCTTGTAAGAATTAGATTCTCCCTCATTTCTTTCTTCTTCAGAGACAACAAGAAAGTACGTTGAACCCTGTTTCAAACAGGCTTACTTTGGAAAAGAATTTTATCACTCCAGACTGGGAGTTTCTTTAAAAATCAGGCTGTACTGTACTGTGTATCTGACATATCAGGAATGGCATTTGAAGCAGGGTGGGAGGACATATGAGATAAAATTGTTAGAGTTTCTCCTTAGCCTACAGTTGGAATTAATACTGCAAACTGGAAACAGCAACATGTGCACTTAAAAGTATTTTGCACATCGCTGTACGTCCAACAACCACTATGAACTCATACTGTACATGCTGTACTTTGAGGTGGCACCATGTGTCTTAACTTTCAAAGCACCCTTTGTAAAACCGGAAAATGTTGGCCTACCCTGTTTATCTGTGAAAAAAATCATTTAGGAACTGATAAAAAATTTGGGGAAAGGTAGATTTACTAATTTATTTCACAGAGGATGTCTTAAAGAATATTAGAATATATTAGCGTCTAACATGAGGTCAATGTGAAACCTCAGGGTTTGTTGTGTCTTTTTTAACATAAGTTGACTGTTATGTACTGTACACTGTTAAGTACCATGCAAAATTTCATTCATAAGCAACAGGATATACATGAATATAGGACTGGTCAATTTGCAAATAAAACATTCAATATTGATGTTTCATCATGATGTTTCGTCTAGCAAATGAAGGGACCTGGTTCAGAAAGCATATTGAGGCACCCAACTGAAGTTGCACACAAATTTTGCAAACAAGTGTGGTATCCTCGCTTAAAAGTTTTAGCTTCAATAATGTGGGTGATTAAAGTTACTATAAAATGTGAGTGTTTTTTTGAATGGTACTGTATGCACGAGACCTTCACATATATGATAAATGAACAATAGCATAGCTACAAACAGGAACCAATACTAGACGATGCAGAATATGTACTGAGGTGCAAACATGCATGTACTGTACGTAGGGAACTTGTTTTATAAACAATAACAGAATTTAAAGGGCAGGTGTAAGCATCAATTTCACACATTAGCCAGCCCATTCAGCTTATAACCACTACTGAAGATTGGGCACACAAATGTATTTGTACTCAGTTTAAAGGCCATAACACATCACCCTAAGCTATATTTTTACCTTCTGAAAAGCAAAATTCTCAATTGGTTCTAAGTTACAGAACTCTTTCATTGGCATCCAATTCAAAAGATGCAGAGTACTGTTGCTTATACTACACAGCGCACACAGGGATCCAGTGTTTTGATAACACATGTGGAGGAATTTAAGACAGGTGGAGGCAGGGACTAAACATACATGTACAGTAAGTGGTTGGGAGAACTGAGACTGTCTGGGGTGATGAGTTTTTGTCTTTAATATCTTACATAATATTGTTTTTGTAAAACAAGAAAGGCCTCTCCATGTCATACAAAGTCAAAAATGGAACTTGAACTTTGAGTCCTTTCATTAAAAAAAAATCACTTCTTCCTGATTAAGTTCCCATTTTATGCTATGCAAGAGATAAAATTTATCCTCCATATTACTAATATTCACCCTACAGAAATATCCCTTATTTTACAGAAAGTATCTATCCAACATCAGTACTGTCATTTAACTGGCAAAGAACTGACAACAGAGTGTTAAATGAATTTTTGATATTGATTGTCAGTCACTACTGCAGGTTTAATACCCTATTGCATGCATATCCCCCACAACTCACTGGTGTGGGTATTCATGAGTGACTATGTGCAGTATATAATTACCCCTGGCTTCACTAATGCATAAATTTAGCCTATAATATACTGTACATCGGCTTGATATGGGATATTTGTCCCAAGCACGCAGCATAAACTGACATTCAAAAACAAATTACTCGGAGAAGCGAGGTGGAATTTGGAAAGAATTTATAATTTGCTGGAAATATGAGCAAAATAGAAATGAAACACAAGGATAACTCAAGGTTCATAAGCTTCTATGGCCTTTGCAAGACGGCAAAAACTGACGAGAGACAGAGGACACGCATTGTGAAGACTCGAACGAAGGCAAACCAGGACGGGATAGACCTCAAAGGGCGGCGCGGTGGTAGAATTAATTTCGAGGACATTTAGAGCAAGGCTAAATATATGCATTAGTGAAGCAAGGGACACAATAAGTATTATGGTTACCATGTGAATGTTAACATATGATGATCATGTCATGATATCATGTCATGAAATTTCAAACAATCTCTCAATAATAAAAGCAAAAATATAACAGAAATTTAAAAGATGGTTTTCACAGTATTTTCTTCTTGGTAAGGTTAGCACTTTGTCAAGCTTTTAAGCACTGCAGTTCTTTTTTTTTCTACTTATACATAATTCTTTTCACTCATTACTGTACGATTACTGTAATGTAGAAGTTTACATATCTGTGAAGTGATGAAGCATGTACAGTACGTGCAAAAAAATTCAAATGATTGAGTCAGACGGGTCAAAATTTCAGTTGCAAAAATTTGCAAAACCACGTCCTCGAAAACGGTGAAGGCTAAAACTTTCTGATATAATGGCCCTTTGCAACACAGTCAACTTACCAGAAGAGAGGCTCTCCATTTTTATGAACAGTTGTGAACTACACATATACCTCAATTAATTGATCAATCAATCAATCAATCAATCAATCAATCAGTCTATTCATTAATCAATCTATTGATCAATCTATCAACCTATTCACGCAGCCCCACAAAATCAGGAAGAATGATGGTTCATCCACGGTACAGTATATGATATCCACTGCAATAACACAAGTTAGCATTTGATCCACTTTTGACTTCACTGTCTTAATTTTCTCCCCAAGTTCCAAAGCACTGCACTGGAGTCAGCAAACTGAGGGAAATTTTGCGGCCATCGATCTGTACATTCCCATGACCAAATTGTGACATCTATAGCTACAATACTGTACAGATTGCATTTATACTCAGTCGATCCTTTAAGTCTTGGGACATTTCTATCTTTGCAAGCATGCACAGTAACGTTTTTCAAAGTCTTTGAAAGTCTCTAAAAGTACAATCCACCTGCATACAGTGAGTCAATGCACTTCATCTACTAAGTAAAATAATACCCTAGCTGACAGGCATATTGTAAAAGTATGTAATTGCTATCGAGAGCAGGCTTTTTCAGTTCACCACAATATCAACATGATGACTTAATTTCTACAAAAGTTGGCAATGGCATAAATTATATCAATACTGTATAATAGTAAAAGTATATCACTTTTGCTAATGAACAAGTTCCAGAATTAACAATTTCCTCTCAATTCCTCACAACTTTGTTTTTGACCTTGAGATAATGTGTGATGCCAGTGCACTATTTATTAATACTTGTTAAAGTCTAAGTTAAACTTACCAGAATTATGCAACCTTCCTTTGTTCTCACTCCCACAATTTCTAAATTAGCGGAGAAACAAACAAAGCGTGCCACTAGAATTTTCCCCCGATGACACTCTGCAAATTTTGTCCCTTTCAATTTACCAGAGTGGGGAAACTGACAAGTTCAAATTAATACACTTTATTCAAACTTCCACCAAGGATCAAAACATTTCCTCTCCGGTAACACAAACTGAAGCTTAATCGTGTTGAAATTTCTTTCAATGGAGGGCTCGCCCATCTATTACTTGTGGTGAGTGTTCAAATCAGAAAAAAAATTTTTGCTGCTGATCAATCAAATGGAAAAAAATTTTGTTTTTTCCATATGTTCCCTAACATTTTGAAGATGCAAGCAGACATGAAAACTGAGATAGAGCGGGTTTCAAATCGCCCTTTTCATGCATGAAAAGTATCTGTTGCCCATCCGAACTTTTTGTTTTAAGCGGATTACGGCATCGACCGAGGAACTTATTAACAATGTCCTTTTGGTGGAAGACATTTCCTTTGCGAAAATTGACTCTGTCATGACCAAAACAATGAGTTAAAATAGCCAGAGAAATGTACCTAAGTAGCTCTTTCCACCACAGAGGGGATACCAACTGGACGTGTTTAATCACATCATTTAGTTTTAAAAACAACACACACCGAGATGCAGTTGACATTCATAAAACAAAAACGGACATCCAGTTTAAACAACTTACTGCTGACAATGATGACTGTATATTTTGGTGAGGTACAGTATTTCCGTTTGCGCTTTGAGAGATCACATTGTCATTTTTTTTTTTTTTCATTTTGTTTATACGATAAAGTGGTGAAAGGGGTATGCACTATACACCAGGAGGATAAACCAAAGAATATTACAGATTGTATGCTGTGTGAATTAAAACCAGGAATGGTGTCTTGTCATCTTGTACTACTGTGGGAATGTTTCCAAGCCACTTACCTTTAAGTACCAAATACAGTAAGTGCAAACACATCAAAAGGTTACAATTGCTTGTAATTGTTCCATCTTGCCAAACGTGAAATGCACATATATTTAAAATGCTGGATAACTATAAAACGATACCATATGGCATACCAACAACAAAGTGCTTAGCAGCTTTGAAAATAAGTCAATTTTATCTGGTTGTGAAGGGAAGAAGCAATATATGCAATATGTGGTATCACTTTTCAAGACTAAGATGTTCAGTAAAATTACCTTATGTCATTAATAGCACTAACAAAAGAAACTAATTTGCTATATTATGTACACCCCTTTGTTTTAACTTGTAAAATGATTATTTGCCACTTTTCATTATGTTTCAGATATTTCATATAAAATATGAAAACAAAGATTATTGACTGATTTGGTTTTCTAAAGGAAAACCTTTTCATGAACAAATTTGATTGTTTGGTACTTGAGAAATTCTTCTTCTTCATCTTGGATTGCAGGACCATCAACTTCTTTCTTTGATGGTATGTTTGTTACATTCATTTGACTGATATTGAGACTTAGCCAAACACAACAGGTGTCATACTGCAGTAGATGCAGAATTTGTCCCTACAGTACTGTACGTGCATAGCAACATATACTAAGACAGATCAAGGAAAACCTTCAAGCATGCACTGTGCACATTGAAGAAGGAAATTTACCGAAGGAAAAAGTACAGTAATCATCAGAGTTCAAGGATTATGGGTACTTTACATTACTTTTTGCACTTTCTTTCTCCAAATTGGGCAGAAGCATGTAAACGCATTTGCCGTAAAAAAACGTTCTGCTAATGACAACTTCTGTTAGAAAGTGCCCCAGTAGAGAAAAAAAAAATTAAAATTTTCTTACCTTGACACCAACAAGATAATATTCATGAGTATGTCTTATATGCCTCCCCCTGCCTTAAACATGGAATGTTGTTCGGTCAAAGGTTACCAATGTTTACCGTGGATTCTGCAGGTAGACATCGATGGCTGTCAACCAAAAAAGATCTGGAAGATCTGCCAAGACTGCAGCATCCAAGCACATAGATTTTACAGCAGTGTTCCACATAATTGAAAAATTCAAAGTTGACAAGCACTTTAGGGTAGAAACTTTGAAAAGAGAGTGGGGGGGGGGGGGCTAGCTCAGATTGGATTGCGGCATCTACAGTACAGAACGATTATTTATTAAACTTTTTGAAATGTGACTTTTGAAATTTTTGAAATTTTGAAATTTGAATACTTTAGGAGCAAATCCTTAAAACTCCAGTACATTAAAAGACTAAACATTTTAGAGACACCCATTGACTATGCATTCAAACAAAAGAATGTCTCAAAGACTCAAGGTTTTAGAGACACCCACTGTACATGGAAACCAAAGAAATCTTCGAATACCAATTGAGACACCTCTTGAATGTATGCATGCATGCAAAGAGGTACTGTACATCTATACACACCGCACTATTGCAAATCAGTTTAATACTGAAGATCTGGAGAGAGACTCAAATTTTTGTCCCAGGGCTTACTTTCTCTGTGGGTAAGGTATCTCTGGGGGCTGCTTCTGCGGTAGTACCCATCCGTCGCCATCCACACTCCCTGGTTAGCCATGTTTGTGGCGTGTCATGGACAGGAGGCGGCGGCCGATATCACTAAAAACGTCAGATCTCACTGGCAACTACATCTCTGCATGAACAGCACCTGAATAAGAAAAAAAAAAGGAAAGCTGTGCAGAATAAATGGTTTAAATAAACACAAGAAAAAGTAACGGCATATGATGTCTGAAATATCTCTACGGAAGTATACGACACACAATAAAGTGCAACAGTATTACACACGTACAGCATACATGCAGAATAGAACTGCGGGACAACAAATGCAGTATTGTGTAAAGTGTGCTACAGCTTTGTCATCTTATTTTTTCTATGACCAGCTGAATCAGTCTGACAGAGCTTCAATTCCTTCTGTACTGTAGCTTTCTGTCCCAGCTAATCACATGCACTATTATTGACACTGTACTGAAGTCTTCATGTGACGTTACAGGAGCAAACAGGGAGAACCTGACACATACTCCAAGACTATTAATTGACCATTTTTTGGTATAACTTGAATTCAATTGCAACTATGCCACCATGTAATGACTGAAGACTGCCATGCCTTGGTTAAAACCTCAAACCGTCGCGAATCAAAATGCATAAAGATGATACCGCCTGCAGGGTTATCAAGTCTATGAACAAAGTGCCTGCATGGGGCATGCATGTAGACTCCCTGGCTCATCAAAACAGCATCCTCCTGTAACTGTTAAACAGCAATGTTTGCAACATGATTAATTTTTGACGGATTTTGATGATAACTGTGGGTATTTTCAACATTTTTAACAACTCATTTTTGTCAACATCCTAAAATGTATTTTTCATGTTTGTGTGTTACATGTACTTGAAAATTCAGATGTCTTTAAAATTTAAGTGGCTGCGGAATCAACAGTGAACTGCAACTTCTGGTTTTCGGGGCCAGTCGTCATTTTGGAACATCCAGTATTTGGTTGATATAAATATAGATTTGATCGATATAGACAGTAAAATCAAAGAACAGCACAAAATGCAAACGCATATATGTGACACATGTGTGAAGGGGTGGGGGTGGGTCCATCATCTACAATGCAAAAGTCTGCATACTAAAAAACTAATTGCATATGAAATTGCCTTTGTCTTAGCATTATGCTTGTGCAACAGTTTTTACACTTACAGTAAAAATAACACTATAGCAGTCAATTTCATTAAGCAGCATCGAAGAGTTTATTTCGGATAGCTTGGAAAACATGAACAAAGGAAATTGCACAGTAACTGTCTGCAAGGGGCAGAATCACACAAAAACCAGTTTTAGGTGGAAGTATTATGTTTTACTCAGCTTGCTCTTTGCAGTGCGCCACCAGATGACTTAAACTTATTTTCTTCTGAGAGCATCCTGGGAATTTTTCTTTTTATCTTGAACTTTCAACTGTTACATTTCGAATCCATGCTCACCCCTTTCATTATCCTCACAAAGTCCAGTTGGCCCAATACAGTACTGCATACTCTAATTGCTCTGATTATCTCTATAAAGTAAATTCACAACTAGTCTTAAAGGGAAATACGGGCGTTTGTTTTACAGGAAACATCCACTATCATTAAAACCAATGTTTGTGGACGCAGAATGATAGACTAATAAAAATAAGGAAGGACAGTAGCCTTCTTTTCAAGAAATAAGTTTCTCACAGGTAGAAATTCAGTCATTTGATGCTCAACACTAAATGTTCACCCAAACTTTTCAAAATTCAAATGATGCATCTTCCGTTACTCATCACATGCATAATGCTTTGAGGAGATGAAGCTTTGGCAGATGTTTATTGATGAGACTGAATGGTTTAACAATGACTAACGCTATTTCTTTTGTATGTCATGTTGGTGTATTCCTAAACACCCTATTTCCCTTTAACTCACTACGCAAGCAGTTATCTTCCTTACAGTAAAAAAAGGGGGGGTGAGAGCTAAAAGAACACAAGGACAACAATACTGGGTTGTTAAAAACTACATCCCATGGAGCATACAAGCTGAGATATCTTGCCAAAGGTGACTGGTTGAATCATGCAATTAGACTTTCGTGGCAAAGTGGTGATCACATAACCTAATGGCTATGATAAACTTTGTGCTAAAACAAACTGTAACTCAGTTCCAGGAACACGGCAAAGAGGGCAGGGAGGGGGAACACTAAAAAAATGTTCAATAAAAGTTCCTACTCTTTGGAATACAAATACAGACAGAAAAGATGGATACAAAGTAGGCACCACCTCCTCTTAGACCCCCAACAAACACTGGCAAAACTCCAACAATGTGCTCCCCCCACCCTTTCCAATCCGTTAGTCTGGCTGCATGCCAGACCTATATACTGTACCTCTCAACTGCAGAAAAAAGTAGATTATGATTTAGCTGAACTAGGGCAGTTTTGCTCAAAACCATTCTCTCTCCACATCTGTTCCAAAAAGATCAAAAGATTGAAAATGGAGACTGCCATCAACTTGCAATTTTGTCCTTGTTAACCTCAAGCAATTCAAGACCTGGTTATTTTCTTACTGCAGGCATTTATTACCTATTTTTGTAGTAACAAAGATACTAGGGAGCACATGTTTATACCACACATAAAGGTCTCAAGTCCCTCTTAGCTGTGGTGATACAGTACAGCAGTTTGAACAAAGCAAGTGCAATCGAAGTAATTAAAAAGTCAAAATACACCTCAAAACTCTGAGACTCATAGAATAGATTCTTGCTGAGCTGATTATCTCAAGTTCATTGCCCAAAGTTACTGTAAGTTACCTGCATTACCTGCTGTGAAATCCTGTAATGTGAGATGGATGTAAACTTGAACAGCCAAAGGTGTCTACCACCCGGGGCAAACGAAACCGAGGAAAATACATTTGTATTAAGTAAATAGCTACTGTATAATACGAGCTTGTATGTTTCATTAACATTGAACCACTTTAATGCACAGATCTTTTAAGGCTAGACTGTATCTGGATATACAAACTTGAGAATTAAACTCCCAAACAGTTCAACAACTAACCCTTATTCATATGAGCATTTTGTACGAACTGAAAACACATTACGAAATACAGATTGAACATTTAAAGTGTTTTATCATTGTTTTGAATTCTTTGGGCACATAAATGAAGTTTTGTGTGTTTCTGAATATAGCCTCAACTACATATGGCATTCTTCAGAATTAACAACCCAATTACAGCTGTGTTCCTGTTTTGTTTTTATTGCATGTATGTACCACACACTTCTCTCTGAAGGGCATTGCTCCTAACACACAATTCACAGACTTAACACTGTGGCTATATAACTGGACAATTTTGGCACGATACAGCATGTACCCTTTCTGCCCTTTCACAAAACAGTATCTATATTGTCCTGCACATGGTTATCTGATGTAAGAACATCTATTTATATGCCACTGAGCTATGTCCATTTGAAGAATCCCCAAAACTTCCTGATTTGAGAATTTGCTAGCAACGTACTCACCTTATACAACCTATGCATTACCGCATTGACCATGATCTAGCATCTGGCAATTTTGTGAACATGTATCTGGTCACCACCCTTCCGTAAATCCCAGCCTGCATATGCTGATGCATAGGTTGCATGAGGTGATGGAGTACACGCTGCGAATTGCATGCTTCGGAAAGTAAATTACTGTATCAGCAGGAAAGTTCACAAAATGCACACGTTTCTTCAATATTAATTACTGCTGATTTCATGATGAGCAGATACATGATTAAATATTTATCTTCATAATTCAGTTTCCTCGATAGACAAATTGTGTGAAAATTTAAGTGGTCACATGTATGCATACACAGGATGTACACTTACCTAACTTTTAAAATATGACATGTAACAAGATGACTCACTGGACACCATGACTTTGCAGAAATGTTAAATTCTCACTTCAAGATAGTGTTTCGCTAACAGATATATGCAATTGCCACAGTCTGGCCTGGGAGACTCAATTTATAGATGTTATAAATACTACATAGTTTGTACACATTGAAATGGGCACTATATTTACATGACTTACATGAAAAGCAACAGGAAAAATTCAGGACCTTTAAACTACAGTGTAGTCCTACTGTAATTTACAAAATCAAATAACAAGAAGCGTTCTTTTTTTCTTGAAAATGTCATTTTGTAACACAATATAGTGCCTGTGGCACTCACCTCTTTCATTAGGTGAACTATTCCTTCAGTGAACAGTTCATCACAGCAAGCATGATGGTAATTAGAACTACTGCCACTGTACATAACCAAAGCATTCATTACATTTTCAATCATTTTCTCAATTAAGAAAAGGACAAAAGACATCAGTACTGTCTTAAAATTCACTGTTATTTATGAGTTTTCAGAAGAAAGGTAATTTTCAGTGACTTTCCAGGCCAGAGAATTAATATTTTATCCTTTACATGATTTTGCAGGAATTCAGATCAATTGTATGAACACGCAAGTGCAGTTATTAGCATTCATTGTTTCGACATAGGGGTAGCTGCAATATCATTGTGTGGTATGCTGGTAATGTGTTCTATGACTGATGGTTCGTTATCTGTTAAATATGCTGTAAATTGTAAGGAAATTGACCCAACTGCTATAGAAAGGCTACAGTGGGAGGTGTCTTGCTACTGTAGGTTAAAATTTTATACTTTGCAATACAGAACAGACACTTCAGAAATTAGGCATATGAAACACGTACTGACACCTCATTTAATGTGATAAATGAGGTTCAGTGAAGCATGACAGACATTGAAGTATGTGCAGTAGGATAGTACTGTATTGTACAGCTTAATACTTTGAACACTCTACACACTATCAGGCACCTCATCTAATGTAACATATGAGGTTCAAAGACGTGTCATTACAGTATACTGTACATGCATACAGAGTATTACATTAACGCATAGCCCTCCGTTTGACATCACACCAACAGTATGTTGAGGTCCACATTATGTACTGTACTGTGCAGCACAATACTTTGAGACATAGTACAATAGGCTCAATTCCATATCCCATAATTTGCAAGCACAGCATATACTGACTGCACCATGATACTTAAAGACATTAACCAACTTCTCATAACAGTGATGTGTGTACCCTATGCACTAGCTGAGAAATGAAATCATTACACGCTACACAGTGGTAAGTTTTTTAAACATGTGACACTGTGGACACATGTTCCCATGTGAGTGAGCACAGTGCAGATAATGACTACGATACAATACCACATGGGTAAGATCAAGGTCCACTTCGCTGGGT
The DNA here is from genome assembly GCA_021234535.1 of Stichopus chloronotus. Taxonomy (NCBI): domain Eukaryota; kingdom Metazoa; phylum Echinodermata; class Holothuroidea; order Aspidochirotida; family Stichopodidae; genus Stichopus; species Stichopus chloronotus. The sequence goes on from CM037839.1 coordinate 12,987,637, forward strand.
CAGTGTTTGTAATGAGGACACAATCCGTAGATCAAGTGACTCCGTATCTCATCATTAAAGAGTTGGTGATCATTTCACCTAGTGCATTGTGTTCATATACAGTAGCACGCTGATCTACCGTCCTCACTCCAATGTGGACGCGGCTCAGATCCGGATCAAGTGACTTACTATCCATGGGGCAATGTAACCATGATCCACCGCACAAAACACTAATGGGAGCAAGATGTCTAGCTGCGTGCATACAGGTTACGGTATATCAGCTTCAAATAAAACATTGCACGGAGCAACCACCATTTATGGACACTTCTTTAATAGTTCAATGGGAAAACATCAGTATCATTATTCTGTCTGAATAAATATACTGTACATGACAATATAGGCCTACAGTATGTGATGCACATACACTGTATGTCAACCACTTAGATCAGCAAATGTCACTGATTGACTTCACATCCCAGGTGATCACTGAAACAGCAGCTGGTACTCTGACAACATTCATCTCAGATCTATCTTAATAATATCCATGAAGCAATCAGTGCATGCTATTTGTATCTTAATTTTTCATTGAACTTAAGCACTGACTACAATGTAACGTACATACCAGCATGTCAGTCCTCTGCCACTGTAGCAGGATACGTGGCCTTGTCACGGTGCAGTTTCTGAGATGCAAATTGGAATCCTAACCCTCTCAACACTTTAAACGCATTCCAAGCACATCATGGGTTCACTCTAGTAGAACTTTGCACCATGTGTGTGGGACGACTGTATGCTGTTTAACTTGACTGATGGTCGCAGGTGTAAAACTTACTAACAGCTGAAACCTCTAACCTTTCAAAGTAATATAAAAGCAAACCTCAGTTCACACTCCTAACCTAACACGCTGAATTATCTTTTAACGCAGTTGACATTTACAATATATGACACCATTCTTTGTGTACACTTTACCATCCGAAGTGCCACAATTCTTAACTTCATCATGTAACTCTTGTCACAGTGATGTTGACTATACAATTCAGTGTAGCCTGGTATAATAACACTTATAAAGGGAAATAGGGCATTTAGAATACACCAACATGGCATACAAAGAAAAAATCATGGTTAAACCATTCAGTCTCACCAATAAACATTTGCAACAGCTTCATCTCCTCACAACATTATGCATGTGATGAGTAACAGAAGATGCATCATTTCATTTTGGAAAGTTTGGGGGAACAAATTTCAGTAAAACCCAGTTAATCCGAACCCGTCGGGACCAAACGTTGCTTGGATAATGGAAAAATTCAGATAAACGGGATTTCAAAACAGAAATGTCAAATCTAGGCTGAAATTTTACATAGCTTATGTAGGATGCCAGTTTTGCGAAAGCAAATGGCCAGTTCGGTTACACAGATTTCGGATAAACTGGGTTTTACTGGGTGTTGAGCAACAAATAACTGAATTTCTATCTTGTGAGAAACTTATTTCTGGAAAAGAAGGCTACTGTGCATGTCATTCCTTAGTTTGAATAATTGATCTATCAATCTATGTTCGCAAACATTGGTTTGAAAAATATCTTGTTTTCTGTGAAAGAAACACCTTACTTTTCCTTAAAGTGATTGAGTGTGTAGGCAAAAAGTAACTTGAAACATTGAAATTCCATCCCCAAAAGTTTGGTAAGGTTTTTAATTACACTATTCAGACAATCAGGGAAAATAAATAGATTTCAGTTGGTTAATTCTGCCATATGACTTCAAATTATTCTAACATAACGACAAAAAAGTGTAGAATACGATAATGTAGTGGTTGACAGTTTCATTCAAATCAACGGTGTGCTTCTTTGAACAAACCAATGGGAAGTACTGTATACTAGTACTGAATATTCAGTTAGTCAAAACAATTCAGGATCACTGACGCAATGTTGTGTTCAGTTCCTGGGTTATTTGTAAATACAGTGCTTCCTTTCACCAAATACTACAATTCCGATACTGACCGGAGCGACGCCTTGAGTAGTATGTTTTTGATACACTAGTGAGACCTGTACTGTTGCATATTCATTATGTAGGCCCTTACAGTAAGGACTGTTAATTTTCAAATACGATTTCTGTTTTTTACTGTTTTTATGCCAATCCCGTTGCTTTTCGAAGAAGTTCCTGTCATTTTCCTTCATTGGAAGACATAGTCCATTCATGTACAACCTCGCGTGTACATTTGAAAATAAAGAAAAAGTTAAGATCAAACATAATCTTATCTTTTTAGTTTTTCAGTACACACACGATCACTTTAACCTTTGAATCGTTTTGTAAACAGAAAACATCTCGTGTGTATAAAACAACAAAAACTCATCCATGCTTGTAAGGTTTAATGAAGGGGCATAATTTCATTTGTAAAACACCACATTGTCACTGCTGGGCTCCCTGGTTACATGGAATTAGAAAACACAGGACTCTGCTGTAAACTCAGCTCTTCCTCAAATCTGTACGACCTCATTTGAATCAGGAACAACTATTGCCTTAATGCCTACATACCTTTTGCCACCACGACAATGGACTACAGCAACAATTCACACACATTTCGCTTGTGTCATATGCATTTCAACCTTCTCACAAGCTCACACTCAATTCACTATTTATCACACACATAACAGCCTCAACTGAACTCGCTCACTAAAAACGACCCTAAAATTGACCAAACTCAAGCTCCTCGATAAAAAACTCGATAAAGAATAATCACAGCGAAGAATTTTCGCAGTTAAAGTTACAACAATGTGAAGTGAGTACAGCAAAATGACCACAACACACAATTGCACCAAACAATAGAAGAGGTAGTAAAATAATACCAATGGTGCAATGACACATACTGCACTACATCAATTTTTCTGTAAACTATGCATACTCAATCAAACAGATTTTCAAAGGGGAGGTGGAGGGGGAGGGGGCACTGATTCCCCAGGGCAGTGCTTACAGACTAAAAATTTTTCTCATGCTGGAAATTGCTAAAAATATCTGAGGCTAACAGTGATTACGGGCCTTAATAAAAAATGCGACAACCCTTTTTGATACAGTGGCAATGCAAGCCATCTTACATCATACAAGATGTTACTCACAATTGTGAATAAATAGTAGTTTATATCCAGGAAGAATATGTTAAACACACATCTTTGGAAAGAAACTATACAGTCTCCTGTTTTCAACCCCATTAAGCATTTTTGCTCCTTGTTGTTACTCTAAGAACCTCTTTGACAAAAATAGCCACTGCATTCTAGAGATGATCACTCAGCACAATGGGGAGAATTGCGACCTCCTGTCCTCAATGGGTCAAAGGAAGCTATTTTTGGCCTGAGAGATAATATCCTACCAAATAATTGTTAATGGTGTGTGTCTTCTCAGCATTGAGAGATTAGATGCCAAATTAACAGTTACCTGAAAGTAGGCCGAAGTAAGAGCCTGAGGATAAGGATTCCCTAGACTTATGCTGCTATCTTTGAAACTGAAAGATTCTCCAGGTATGTGTGGTGATAGCCTCCCAATCAGTACGGTAACTAAACAGTATAGAGCGAAAGTAGCCTACAATCCACACCCCACACAAAAAAAAAAAAAAAAATGGGGCCTACATAACCTGTAAAGTGGATCATGAAAAATGCTTTAACTATATCAGAAATTGAAGAAGCTCAACCTTTTCCACTTCTTGGGTCACTTCCAATTTCATTCTCAGAATACAGATGATTATACTGAGGGCAGCTGGGCCATGAATGCACACTGTGGTATGTGCTCCAGTAGCTGAAGGCCTCAGATCATGACAATTTCGATTTTTGAACAAAAAAAAAATGTTCCATCAGCATGTATCCACTTTCAAATATAGAGGATGAGCAATATGGCAGAGTCTTCAATACTAAACCACTGGAGTCAGCATTTTTCACCATTTTCGTTAATATCAGGGCATGTAAAGCAGAATGCACAAATGCATTGCGGTTTCGATGATGCAACCATGAGCACTATATAGTACAAGGATGTGTCACATTAGCTTGGTCTCTGTAATATTAACTAATTAATACATGTATCACATCACCAATTAAGATCTGTAGACCTAATTAGTTGCTAACTGACAGGCACCATGCACTCAACATGCACAACTGCATACTTAAGAAGAGATATGTGTCCAAGTTTTCTGTCTGGAGATTCCACTACAGTATGTACAAAGTTTTCACAAGTTAATCCTTCTTGAATATAAGAGGCTTTTATCACTCGACATCATTCACCACTTCACCTTCATAACGAAATATCACATCAGCACAACCTTCCCTTCTTGAGATATGGTGTTTACAAGGTTTTTCCGATTTGACCCCTTTTGACTTCAAACGACCTTTGACCTCTAAGAAGAACAATAGGATTCTATTTGCTCAAGTGACACCCTTACGTACTACACATGAGATCTGTTCAAGCTTCCCTCCTGAGATCATGTTTTTTTTCTTTTTTTACTGCAACAATTACTACTGTAGGTCCTAGCTTATGGAATTCGCTCAACCCAAAAGTTGCTCCCATGGTTAATAAATCGTAAGTTTAATTTGAACATACAGTTATCACAGAGAAGATATATCACTTCTTGATGCTTGTTTCTGTATTTAATTTCTTTGTCTACTCTCATCGCCTGTATCTCCTTCTTTATCATCTTCTTCTTTCACATTGTCTTTTAGTTGAATATCTTTTCCTTTTGTTCAATGAGGCCCGAACTTGATAACCTCTGCTTCACTTACTGGAGATCTCAATCCCCACTTCTCTTTTGTATTTATTTGTATTAATTGTAGTAATCGTTATTTATACATCTGCCTGTGCAAACAAAGAACTTCATATCATAACATATCGAGGTAAAAGAAAAAAAACTGGAGTTTACTGCACACATGAATGAGAAGTAATATCTGCAGTGTGTAACTATATGTGCACAAACACACATCATGAGTAACTATACAATACCTGTCATACCTATTACCATGGTGAAGATAACAAAAGTATTACACAACCAACAATGCCTTGATTTCTCAAAGAAATAAGTCAATAAAAAACCTTGGTAATCTATTATGGTTTTTCCTTTCAGTTTTATTTCACTGTCCATGAGTCACTGATAGTTATACTCCGTCGGTTCTACTCGTAACCATGCAACATTCTCTCCGAATCAGCCTGACGGTCTCTGGTGTCTGTGTCAACAATTGAACAATCCTTGTACAGGCTTTTGTAACGAGTGATGTCAAAAACAGAAAGTGACATCATTTGTTTTTATTTGGAACATGAAAGAATTTCTTAATTTAGCTTGGTCAGTTAAAACAGAAGGTGGGGGCAGCACTGCAGTCAGCTCATGCAGCTACCAAGCATGTCATAATTGACATACCATCACCGGGTCTGCATTCTCTGGGATATATCTGCCACTCAAGCCTTATCATTCTCCATCCTCTTGGTATGTGGTTAGTCAGTGCAAACGATCCTCATCTAGGATCCCCTGAACCGTACTGTACTTATCAACAAACACAAAAGTATTGAATGTTGAAGAAAACCAAGTTAATTGTTAATGACGAAAAGGATAACATCCATTTGCAAAACTTTGTGCTTGCATGTACTGTATTTTGAGTTTAATACATGGTATGTGATAGTAGCAAGAAAGAAGAAACAGTGCTAACACTTTAAATGATTGCAATAAAAAAAATCCCTTAGACAATCGAATCTCTTCTTTTGATGGCTGCAAATACAAAGAGCATCATTTGTATTATAATAAAAATGTCAGATGTATTTGCATACCTGTTACAATCAAAAATATTATGCTATACCACACAGACCTTTCAATATAGCTACTGTATGTAGTATAGTACTTCTTCCTCAATGTTTTCATTTCTGAAGTACACATTTTGTGACTTTATGAGCTACTGTACAAATAATCAGAAAATGGTAAGAATCAAATAAAAGAACATGCAGTTGTACTCAAACCATTCTAAAGCGGTTCGCTGGGAATACTGTTATGTATCTTTTCATGTATAGGTACACATGCCAGATGGTTCACAATCTGGGTATACTAATACTGTGCTAGCTTTATAGGAAACTCGTCTGAATTCCATGAGAAGGATGGCAGTGGCAGCACCAGGATTTTAGAACTGGGGTGGGGACAGACGGAGGACAAGAGAAACTTCTGAGGGGCTAAAAATGTCAACACTTAGCAGAAAACTGAGCACTCAGCATGACCTTACATAATGAGTAGGGTCCAGGGTCTATTTTTGGGCTCCCTGGAAATTCTGAGGTTTTAACATACAGGATGGATACATAAGCACACAGTATTTTAGATCATAATGCATCATCCAATGCAAAGACTCCCAATGATTTGATTAATTTTCCTCAAAGTTGAAAACAATTAGCACCCCTTGTGAGGTCTAGGGGAAAATCCACCATAGGGGACCTTAAAAGCTCTGCCATTTTGGAATATCTTGGGGTGACAAATTATTGTGTCTCAGGACTTTTTACTATAGACAGGTGAAAGCAAACTGTATACAAGGATTCATGTACACATCATGTAAGTACAGCGACTTCTCCAGCTCAGTGGGGGCAACTGCGAAGCAAAGGTTTTGACTGGGAGAAACCGTCCCCATGTCCCCGTCCCCCTTGGTGTCAACAGTGATGAAGGGACATTCCCTTTTGTGGAAATTGGGCTCAAAATCTGTTTAATCCTGCCCCTCCCGACCCTCTTTCCCCCATTAGTGTTATCTATAACATGTTATCCATGAAAGTCAAAAGGCTAACACTGACAGTGACTGCTGTTGAATTGGTCCCTTCCTATACTCTAGTGCTTGCATCCGATCCAAAACTTGGACCCAAGTACCCCAACTTTCATGATGATTGAGTATTCAGGTACATGAAAGTATAAACTGACTTCCTCTTAGGTTTTCAGTTCGTTGTGAAGTCATAATCACGGTTGCAGTCCAGTCCTCCCAAACCGAGGCCAGTCTTGAACAAAGGTTGCAACACTATATGTATGGAGCCCTAGCGGCTTCAAGACTGCTCCAGGCCTGACACTTTGAAGCTGAGGCCGACCTCGACTACAACTGTGGTCATAATACGACATCTTGATTTGCAGCTTAATATAACACCATGTATCTTACATTGATGAAGTTCTTAGATACTGTTTACTGTATATATAGGCTAAATTTTGTCACATCTACGGGGTGCAGTACACGGGTGAAATAGTGTGTCTGGGTAGCATATTTCAGGGCCAGGTCTGGACATCTTTGGCTGGGCATGCGGGTTACCGATGTCCAAAAACTTAATACACATTGTGCTCACACCATTAATGTGTCTAAGAGCACCAAAGCATATTTTTCAGCTTACATATATCTGCCAGTCACCCAGTTAATCTGTCTATACTGTAATCTGTACTGTGTATATAGTTCTGTTGATTTCTGACTGTAGTGTTAAACACCTGGTACTGTAAGAGTTTTTTAATTACTGCGTAAATTTATGAGTTTACTGTACGTCGAGGAGTTGAGGGCCATCTAATCACCAACTGGGCATGAAGCCCTAGTCCCGTTACCTTTTAGAATTACACAGCTACACCACAGCCAATATGCCTAACATAGGCACATTCCTACAGACTGTCAAGAGATACATGCCTGAAATACCACAGAAGTTCAGTGTGCCCGCTGGCTACTTGACGACCTATTTAGAGCTCACTAACGAGATGCAATGAAGTGGTCTTGTTTATTTGATGACATCAAATGATCCCATCCTCCAGAGAGGTCTCTCAGATTATATCTAGATCCTTTACAATTGTTACAAAATTGTTTTTTTACTGGCTTCTGAATTCAGATCTCCAGCACGTGGTGGGCCATGAAATGCTTCAGTAGCATGGAAAACCGCACAACGCTACACACTGCATTGTACAATTAAGCTTGTTGAACTCTTCTACACTGTTTAATTAACACATAAATATGCAGCAGAGTACACAATGTCTGACTTCTATACATCTGCAAATACAGTGATCCCATTCGAACTTACTGGACTGATTGTACCATCGAGGCCAGAGCAAACACATTTAGAATCAAATAAATGTAAAACGAGTCAATTCCTTTCACACACTCCCTGAGAGGGGTATGTGGGTTTATAAAAGCGACCCAACCGTTAAACAAATGTGACGACCAATGTTCTGTTACCGTGCAAAAGGATCACCAAAACAGGGTCAGTCAACCATACAGGAGTCCAATGGCACTGTATGCACAACGCTGGGAGTGGGAGTTGGAACAATCAGAGGAATTTGTTACAGAAAAGTAAACTGAAGTTCAATAAGCATGTAAAAATAGCTGACAAAATTAAATACACTGTTACCAAGAACTGTGCTGACTGTGCAGAAAAAAATCTGCACAAATGAAAGAGAGCCTATAGTACATGCACCTTTATGTAGAAGTCTGCCATTTATTCCAAGATGAAACCATATGTAATCCACAATTCTTTCTTGACACCTTTGGTACACATCTGAAGGAAAGTTCTACTAAAAGGTAAAAACTTGATGGCAAGATACTTTTGTGCACTGATAACTTTCCATTTTCCTGTTTCAAGTACTGCTATTGAGAAGATCGCTTCATATATGCCTACAGAAAACCATACCTCCCACATCTACAGTGAAGGTACATGTACTGACTCCCTTGTGGCAAAATACAAGGGTCAGTAATCGGTGCACTTTAATATTGGAATGCTGTGAGTGTCACTCTTGGGCCACGGCATGAAGTACGGTGCAGGATGAAAAGGTCTGGATATTTCCTTGTCATGAATTATAATACCTGTCTCCACAAAAACTACTTGTTACCTCTTTCTAACAGTCCAATATTAAGGGCTGACAGTCTGATGTATAGGCATCCCATTCATGCAACACTCTGATCTTTCCATTATAGCTATATACTCTTTTACAGTACAATCTACCAACAAGTATTCCTTGACTCCAGAGAGTCTGACTACTACAGTAGCATTTATTTCCCACAGGTCTTGAATATAATCATTGATTGGAACTGAAGTGTCTTCATTTTTCAGGTTGGAATCTACTTATCGCTGAGAGCCATGCATGGATAGTCATATGGTAACATCAGCGAGCCATTTTTATGTACTTAATTCCTCAAACTTGACAAACAGAAACTACAGTGCTCTACAGTGCCGCAGTGTTAGGCAATTCTAGAGAAGGGAAGATAGGACACTCTGCCTAGAAAGTGTAACTGGAAGTACGGCTCCATGGGGTGGGGAAGGACGCCACCACCAGACATCTCGTAGGTAAAACTTTTGTCAGCTATGAGTGAATCGGTGTCATGTTCTGCAAGTAATTGTTGAACAGTTGAACAGAAATAAGCATATACTGTATGAGGTGACATCTTGCCACAATTCAACCCCCTCCAGGTTAGTCCAATGCGAACATGTGGATAAAAAAAATAATTTCAGTAAACTTTTTTGGAAATGTCTAACCTTTTTGGCTCAGTTTCCTCTTTTCTCTACTTGATGATGCAAACACTACATTTCTGAAAAATCTTTCAAATGTAGGCCTACCTACCACATCTCACAAAACTGATGAATGATACCTGGCAACTCTGAGGTAACTTCATACACTACCGGAAATGAACCTTTTACCTAAAGGTCCATTTACAGCATCAAAGATTTACAACAACATAACTTTCATCATATTTCATTGAAAATACAATCATTTCATGGAAGAAGGGGACAAGGGGATCGGGTCATGGAAACTGAACATTGTTACAGTACACAAGCTGCACAGAAGGCTGCATTTGATCCATGGGCTTCAGGTTACCCCTGAAGTGGTAGACCCACTGCTATGCTTGTAAGGAATAAAATGCATAATTTTTCCAACTGGTAGATACAGACAATTGCATGCAATGAGGTGCAAAGGATCATTTTCTGAATTTTTTCATCTTTTTAAAAATTACAAGTTACATTAATGTCAAACTATGAAGATGTTACACATTGCTACAATATACATATAAGATTTGAAAACACACACTGCACCTCAGGCCTTCCATGTTGACAATTTTCATGTTTAGATCAATAACTTAACAAGTTCTTCAAGCCTTCTTTGGAAATAAATCAATCTTTGGAGTGTCTTGGAGAGATATTAAATTCACAGCATCAGAGAATAAATATGACATTTCATCATTCGAGTATCGCTGAGTAAAGACCAGTTGACTGAGTTTCATAATCAATATTACATCCAAAGCAGCTGCATATATTACAGTGAGGTTAGACATTTCTGATAGATGATCATGGGTAGCTGTACAGGCGCTGTAGGCTTAGTGTAAGTCCGGGATGTTCAACTAGTGTATTTAGGTTCAATTTGTTCTATATCAGAGAGTACTAAAGGAAAGTCTGCGTGTACTGTATTCAAAACATCAAAAAGCACAGACGCCCTGCAGGCTCATTGTATGTTAGCTTCATTTTCATGATATTCAGTATTACACAAAGAGGGGCATCTTTCAAAATAATGAAAAGTAAAGGAGCTCGTACTTTATCAAGCAAACTTCAATGGATGCACAGAAGCATCATGTAGCCATTTCAGATATTGAAGTAGCCCCTCAGGAAAGAAACTTGTTGTCAATTTGAATGATAATAGCCTTGACATCCAGTGAACAAACTTAACAGTGCTTAACATATACAGTAGGCCTAATGCCCCAATATTTGTCAAGAGGTTTGCTTATTTTTTTTAAACAAAGAACGTAAAATGCTTTAGCATGACAACTATGAGAAGGTAATTTATGGCAACACTCTACTTCATTGACATTTTATGTACTGTGAGAGAGGACCGTCAAAGTGATTGGAATTGAAAAGATTTAGGCTTACCACCATATTGATTTAAATAATATTACTCGGTGAGGTGGAAGTACCATTTTCCAACCTTGGTCATCTTCTGGACCAATTTCAACCCAAGACTAACATGGCTTCAGGGCACCCTTTATGATACTAAAATGAACAGGCCCAGGTACAAATCAAATACTGTACCCCCTGGATAAATGTCCCCATGGGGGGCAGTTGTCAAGCATCCATCCTTAAATGGACAGGTTGTTCTATGACTGCAAAACATAAAACTGCAAGATACCTGTAGTTACGAACAACATTGTGTGTTACTGCAGTCTGCATATATATCACTACAAGTCACACTGCATGTTGGTAAATGGAAAAAAGCAGTATCCAAATGCGCAGTAAGATTTATAAAAAAACAAAACACATATACATGTATCTTTCAACATCTCTTTTGACAACTGATATTTTCAGATAATGAAGTAGCACAGATATTGGAATTGCTCATCAAATATTTAATGCTATCTGAAGAATATTTCATGGAAGATATCAACAATCTACAATGCATGCATATATGACCAGCAACATCTGTTAGGGTTGGGCAGTATTCCGGTATTCAAGTTGCTTCCAGTAGTTTCGGTACCGGTTGTACTCGGTATTGATCTAGATTTTCAATTACTACTATCAGTTCTACCTGGCACCTTTACAAATCCGTCTGGTACCGACTTAATTCATCAGAACCAGTTCCATTTCCAAAAAAATTAACAATAATTATCCTTGAAATGTGCTGTTAATTCTAACATTTCTAATCTCAAAATTGTCTAGAAATATGATGTTACCAACAAGTCGTTAAGAGTCCTAAAAGATGTTGTTTTGCTGTAGCCTACAACTATTCTCAGAGCCTAACACAAATAATGTCAGTTAAAAAATATTAACAGTCCTGCTCCTTCCACTGCATATGTACCCAATTGATGTGTCCTTCACTTGTTGCTCCCTACCCGATGTCATTCTGGTGTATCTACGTATTTCTATGGCTCTAAGCTACATGGTTTTGGTGACAGGTAAGACTCAATAGGGGCTTACCTGTACAACAAGCCTATGAAGAGTGCCAGGATTTTACCAGATTAATTTACAATCACAAATAGGCAGTATATTTACGTAAAGCAATAACTTTTAAGATATTTTTAGGTGTTATGATCACTCTTTGTCAACCATGTAAACAATGAGTTTTGTGGTATCACTTACGACACTGTTCTGTAGCTAATTTACCTAGAACTGTAATGTTATACTGCCTAGGTGCCTATAAAAGTTAACAATGTTAGGAATAAAGCTGGTAGACAGATGCCAGCCTACGTCATTTCGTCGCCACATTTTCATACACGCTGTACATCGATATTTTTGCTAAGATTTTTTTCTCAGGATTTCTCTGCTTTTATGAGTGAACTTTGTAGAAATGCTAGCTTTTACTTTTGCAATTGCTATTGAACATAGGATAGGTGGAACATAGAATCTTGTGGAAACGTGTTAACATTTCTTGCAACTTAGAAAATATCGAGCATGCATAACAGATAAGGCCAAGTTGAACAACACGAATAAGTTTAATTCACCTAAATGCTAAAAATTGAAAGTGGAGGAGTGATTTTGGATATATATTTGAGTGGATCCACTTATGACTTATTTTCCAAGTTAACATTTCAGAAATGGACGTGTGCGCAGAGGACGGTGCCAGTACTAGTACTCGTACTGGTGCCGGTAGCAGTTCTTACTGGCACCGCTAAACCCTAATATCTGTTGTTGTAAATTAAGTTTTGTGTATAAATTTTGTAAATCAATTTTATGTAAATTCTCACACGGTCTTGGCAAGTTAAAACCTTTAAAAGTGCCACAATGCATTCTGCTCTCCCTTACTGCAGGGAAGTACAGTACAGGACACCATGCAGCCTTATATGCATATGCCAGTACATACCCAAACACTATCACAGAGTAAACCCATGCTAAACCTACCGTACAGAAATTTCTAAATCTTCCAAAGTTTTGACAATATCCAGTGCATACTGCCAATACATTTGGGTCAATAAAATTTGTGACTCAAGTTTCTCAAAGCCATATGATCGCAAGTACACTTGATTGAATGCCAAATAATTTACATTAATTCAGTCATCAACTCCCTGTACTGTACATCCAATCCAGTGCTTCCGTAGCTGCACTTTACCTTCTGGTTTACGTCTCACAGCCAAATTCTGTGAGGATTTAACAAAAAACTCACTCACTCAGTCCTGGGATGCAGTCATAAAAAGGTGATGGCTGCTGGTGAGTCATCTTCATCTGATGTGAAGACCAATTTAATTTGTTGATGAAACGGTTGAAACTCCGTTTGAAGGTAAGCATAATGCATATGTCACTTTGGGATATTGGATAAATGATTCAATTCACGATTAATGTGATTACTCTCTGTGTCAAATCAGACAAGAATTGACAGTCATTGGGCATACAGTATCTCACCCTGATTACACATGTCTGATGTAAGCTTTTGTGAATTAGCTAAAATGACACTCAACTTTCAGGGGTTTGTTGTCTGTGGGTGCGAGTGTGTATGTGTGAACACGTGTGTGAACACAAGAGGAGTTAGAAAAGTACTGGAAAAAAAACAAAACAATTTTGCAACATTATCACAAAACTTCACAACTGTATACTACAGCACATGCATGTGTAGAGCAAAAATTAATGCTCTCTACTAGTGTGTATAGTAATAGTGATATCTACAATAGATTAAAATATGTAAAGATACTGTGGGGTGAATAACACCCGAAATACCTCAAATCATCAAATGAGAATCGTAGATGCAGGGTTCTCAACGACTTTCCGTGCCAACCGACTGTACTTTATCGACTAACTGCTCAAGGGGTGCTGGAGGAAATATGACGATCCTCCTACATGGCTACCCATATCATACTCCCAGAGCCTTGCAACATCCTGAAAAACATTGTTTCTAACGTCACTTATGTACAATACAGTATCTATTAACAAATTTGTGTGACAGGAGTTTCGGTTGTCACACAGTAATTGTATACTGCATACTACGTGGGAATGCATCTTAGTCTGGTCACAATGTTTCCTCAGGATCAAAAAACAAAACTAGAAAAGTGACCACAGAAAGTAGCTCTATTAATTAAGTAACACCATTAACAAACGAACAAAGAAGCAATAAATGTATGAAACACACACTTTTGGATGCCAGTAATTAAAATAACTATGTCCATTTTGGGGGGGTTCTGTTTGTTACTGTTGTGTGTACAACAATTATGACTTAATTCTACCTTTTGCCTGCATTTACGAAACTGACAGAACATATCATACGCTGCAGTACTACTGTCAGAATTTATCAATGGCCAATGTATTACAGCTTGCTTTATGGAAACTTGAATGCAAGCATACTGTACAATACATGTACAGCACACTAAACCCTAGCTCCCTAATATTAGCATTTTAATACCGTATATATTGCGAAGCACCTAAATCACCCCCCCCCCCCTCTTCTTTATATTGTCACCTCTAGTGAAAAAACAACTTTGGTTTTAAACTTGTTATTGCATGTAATATGAGTCATCAATACAACCCTGACAAGCAATGCAGCGCCAGACAACGACAGCAGTCTGGAAACAAAGAAAGCAGATTGGGATGGAATTAAACAGTAGCGATAAACGAAGAAATGGCTCACCAAAAATGGGACGAGGAAAATGAGAGGCAGACTGAGCATCAGAGCAACATAGTGTCCGCGTAATTTAAGGACACACTAATACTGTCCTGTTTATATGATAGGGGAGTTGTAGGAAAGGCTCAAATTTCATATCAACCATCTAAACATAATATAAACATTTCACTTGATACAAGCAATTAGCCATTTTACATTTAGGAGACAATTCAATACGAGGAAAATTCTAAAGCTCTAGTACAGAAGGAAAGAAGATCGTTGGGTGAAGTTTGATTTGCATGCACGTGCCCGCAGGGTTCCTCAAATCATTATACAAAATTGTCTGGCTCTGGCTTTATAGTCCAAGTCACAAGCCATAATCTCTGAGGGTTAATTGGAGGGTACCAGACACGAGGCTTTACAGCAACTTACCTGTGGGAGGAAATATTTATATGAGTTTGTGTGTAGTACGTACAGTGCTTTATTTATGAGAGTATTCAATTATGTTTATGAATCAGAACAATGTTATAGGACAGGTATGTGTACTTACATGTGTCACACAAATAGTCAATGTTCTAAGCGTGCACATTCATTCTAGGGTTACCGGTTACATGTCACTGTGCACATGTACCGTACTTAATGGATTGGACACAAATTACAGTAAGTGCGTAGTATGTGCATGTGTTACGGATTGAATTTTAGATTTTCCAGGTGTGCTACAAATAACGCTCCTTACCAAATTAAGGAGAAAATTAAGGAAAATTAATATGAATACAGCACATTTATGGTACTGAAGTCACTGTAGCAAGTTTGGTCAGTTCTTACATGGGTTCTGCTCGTCCTTACTTATTCTCACGTAATTCAAAACAAAATTTGAAAACTGTATTCACATTAGCTATCTGAAAATACTATTAGCTGTATTATTAACAGTGAAATAACATTAACCTAAAATTCTCCAAGTACCAGTCCTTGACTGTACAATAATTTCAAAGTGACACCAGGGTAAATATGCCAAGATTGACATGAATATGAGAATTTCGCAGGTAATGCAAAAACAGTAAATTTACATTTAAAACATACACAGAGCATGTAATGTTACCTTGTGTTTTGAATGACAAATACCAGGCATGCGATCTGCATAGTGAGGAGCTGGTAAGCATGTTCAACTAATATATTTGGTAGTCTAGTGATTATCGATTAAAGGTCAGAAAATTCAAAAACAATTGCCCAAGCAGGACAGTTAAGTTACTGTAAGACTTGAATGAGATAAGTACAGTTGTTGCAGTACAATTCCTGTATGTTAGAAAGAAAAAGGTGATTCCTAACCCTCCTTCTTCTGACTAAAGGAGCTTCTATTGATAGTCTTTTGTGCGATATAACTTCTAGTTCCTACCTTCTGAGTGAAGCACCCTCGTTGTTCCTCTCCATAAAAAAGAGTCTGCATCTTAGAAGATGCCACTTAAGTCTCCTTTTTTTTAAATTTTTGGGGAGACCCAGTGGACTCAATTAACATTCTCTCCAAAAACTAATACAAAAACATCTCTCTTTCAAAAAGGAGAGGGATTTAAAACTATTCAGATCCAGAAGTCTTTTCTCCTCCTCCCCCCTACCCCAGGTTAGCTGACTTTGTGACAATCATGAGAATCTTTGGACAATGTAATCAAGACAGCAAACCAAACAAACCTACAGTATGCCATCTCTTTATGGTGCCCAGTACGCAGGCAGCCTTCAGGGAATTCTCTAAATACAATGTGGTACAGGAAATGAAACCTTTTATCATGGACAAACAGTGGATTCGGAAAATGCAACAAAGGGCCACCAAAGCTTGGGTCTTCATCGCTAGTCTCTGCCACTACATATTCTTGTAGATAATATGTTCAATCAGCTTGAAAGACTGTGCACACAGTACTTAACTCTCCAAATTGAAGATGCTGGTAAGTTTGCAGGAGTCCCTGGATCTGTCATGGGAAGAACCGAGCATTCATTCCTCTACAATCGATCATGTTTATATCTACACAGACAAGCATTTTTGGAAGGTGGACCAATCCTGAAGATGGTCCCCTCTTCCAGTTGCCCATGATGCAGATAACCGCACTTTCCGAAGTCCTCAAATCAACCGTGACATGACCACATTAAGCATTCTGATATACTTGTTTACTTTCTGATTCCAAGAAGTCAATGTCAATGACTTTCACTTGCTAAGACTACCACTGAAAGAAACTTTTGAATATCAATTTCACATATGCTAAGGAGCAACAACATCCTCATGGGATGAGAAAAACAACAGAATCTCAAAAATCAGCATTAAAAATGCAGCATTAAAAAGGGAGTGCAGCTACTGTGATGAGACAGGTAACTGAGGAGTGCCCAGTATGATATATACCTTCTTCAGGTGCATAGATATTACTTCTAGCTGACACAGATGGTATACTGTCAAAGACATTCTAACCATTCTCAGGTGTGATGGGAGATCATTCTGATCTGAAGATCTATGTTAAACTTTTGAAGATCAAACTCAATTCCTTATATTAATACTGTGTGCCAGGATAGGTAGCTCAGAGTTAAATGGCAAATATGGCAAATATGTGCAGAGTTTTTTTTTAAATTCTGAATGACACTAACAAAACTATCTTATATCATACAGACCTGTACACACTTTCTCATTCTATGTACAGCACCTGAAATGCAGATGGTCTCCAATGACTGACAATATTGTGTAATGGATTCCCATGGATCATGAGAAACATCTACAATTTTTCATTCCGAAATGCCATGAAACCATTCTGAACTTATAAATCCCTTTCTTCTCATGCTTATTATGGCCCCCTTTCACCAAATAAGATTCAACATGACTTTTGAGTCAGAGATTTTACAAATGTTTCTACTGAATATAAAGTCGTTTTCGGTCCAGCACGGCGAATTTGATAGGCCTCTTCAAATCGTGCCCAGGTGTGAATTTTCTCACCAGTGACAATGTCCATCAACCTTTAACACAAATCAAGCTTCTTTAGGAATCCTTTGCCTTCTGCCTGATAGCCAATGTCTAACACAAAGGTGTAGGATGTTAGCCCATTGTGAAGTGGTACTGATGACTTTGCCTTTGCTTGAACAGCCAACAAAAAATTCTCACAATTGTTTACATTCACCAAACCTGTAAATACCAAAGCAAACAAACTCATAGCAAAGGCTAGGTGGGATTTTAAAAGTTAATCTGGGAAATTTTAAGACTCTAAGCTATAGTTGCCCACACACACATGATAAGTAAATGTACACCGTCCTGTGTTAAAGCTTGAGACACATTACTGTACTGTACTATACTACATCACTTTATGTTAAACTTTTTCATAAATTTATGCATGGACAGTCTGTTTTGAAACTGCTCTATAGTTGCATACTCTGATCTTTTAAATATTTGTTCACTGTAGGCTGTGTTTTACTAAACATGTATACAAACTACATACAGTGCACATAAGGAGTATGACAGAACGTTACTGCAAGGGTACAGGACAATCATGGCAGCTACATGATTAATGCACATTCCTCATTCCCTTCTGAATCCTGGATTCTGAAATGCGATACACAGCCAGAACAGGACAACCTATTACATACAGTGTATTGAACATTTACTGCAGGATAGATCCATCTGAAAGTTGTCATACATTGAATTTGTAGATCACGTTTGCAAGACAGTGGATCCCGTGCAAGTACAAAGCTTTACCTATCCATCCCAAAAGCTTACCTATCATTCGAAGGTCTATGCAAAATGATCCATGATTCAGAAGGGGAACCATCCCCACCTGCTCCTAATGCTAACACCCTCTATCCTCCATTAAGAATGTATCGTCAATGTGCAATAAGTTGTGGACATTTTCAAATCAGCTCTAACTGTAGCCACTACAGGAATGTTCACTTCAACTTTCAACGTGCTTTGCGACATATCGACTTTTTCACATTTTGCAAAATTTATTGAAATGCTGAAACGTAATATTTGCACAGATTTAGAGGGCTTGATGAGCCTACCTCAATCTTTCTATCAAATTTTACATAAATTGAAAGAAAAAACACGTTCTTGAGGAACAAATGTCAGTGCACATTGTGATGCAACCAATTCAGTGGGATGGCAGTCAGAGTTATGTGATACAAATCCAATCATTAAATGACCAATTCAGATAAAAAATGATGAATGTCACATCAGAGATGGTAGAGTTTTCATGAGTTCCTACAGTACAGTATACCAGTTTTTTCTCAAATAGGAAATGACATGAGGGCAGAAACCTTAGCTATGATAAATGTCAGCTCAGCCAATGCCCACATGATATCGTACAAGTTTGTGACTTCTCGAGAGGAACATACCCTACGCCATTATGGTATATCCGGATATCATGTCATATTCTACCATGGAGAAAAGGTATTCTTGAGACATGATTTAGCATGTTATGTGTATTTTGTGAGGACTAGGTGGTCAGCTGGTAGACAGAATGAATATTCATGCATTCCATGTGTACAGTATACCATTTTTCTATCTCAATTTTTTCCATCTCAAATTGGAAATGACTGCATGAGAGCAGAAAAATTTGAAGCGATACATTCTGAGTTTCGTGCTTGTTACTAACTACGACAAATGAGTAACAAATTCTGCCCCATGTATTCCATCTGAGTTGATATCAAGAACTCTACAGCTGCAAGTCTTCAGGTAAACTATTTCAGATTTTCTGAGGGAAGGCGGAAGGGAGCTGTTGACGTTTTCACATTCTAAAGTTACTCTGGTTAAAAGCAGTACAAGTTCTAGGCCTCCTGATAATTACTCCTCTTTCACAAAAATTACACCTAGTCATCGATCCCCACTTCTTGTCACGTTATGAAGAACTTAAACCATAAATTTACAACGAACTGTTTCCTGTAAGTAATATCACACTGTACCCAAATGCAGCAATTGCCACACACTGTATGACTCACCAGAAAGACTTTCATTTTATTCTTAGAAGGTTATCAGTATTTTTTCGCAAGATATGATGAGGCCTTAAGTCTGCTGACAAAAAAAAAAATAAGAAAAAAAAAGGTAAGATTAAAAAACACTGATGTGACTGCAAAGTTTATTCACATTTAGGAAATATTTCTGCAAGGACTAAGGTGTTAGTGGGCCTTAGGGAAATTTGAAACTGGTATACAGCTTGACCTCAACCCTGAACAATGAAAGGGGAATATAAGCCAGAGATTGTATATCAGTTTACTGTTATCATGATAAACACATTCTGACTGTAAAAGATAACTTCAAAAGATTCCTTCACGAAGTGACCTACAATTTTCAATCCTGGCATCATTCAAGTACTGTATAGCAACCTAACACTCTGCATATTTTATATCACATTGACCATGGAATGCACTCTGGCAGAGTTATAATTAAATACATTGACTTGATAGTGTAGTCTACATACAGACAAACAGAATTCTTCCAATTACACTCTGTAACCTCTATAATTTCCTAAATTCAAAGTTGCAGAAATCCTTGATTTAAATTTACATTTTTTCTCTGAAATGGAAGCAGGCAATTAGCAGTACTGCACACTATGTACATTTCAGAATTTATGTGCAAGCAGTTACTGTACATATCCAGTTACTACAGTCTATAACTGCAGTTACTGTGTGGTCTGCAGTTATGTAAAATTCCACTATTTCATCTCCTATTCTGATTAGTTCAAAGTGATTCCCCATCCATTATTTCACTGGACTTTCACTATACCTTGCTTTTCTTCAAAATAACTTCCCTAGCAATTACAATCTTTTCAACACTGTACAGGTTCTCTGTGCATAATTACGACAGATAGCAGCTGGTACAAACAAGTCTTTGTTATGTTTACACACAACCAGCGACATTCCTACTGAATAATTGACCTTTAAACTGTGTACATGACAGGGATGTATACTCAGAGAACAATGTAACCTTCAAGAAAACATAAATAATAGACTGATGTAATATTGTTATGCAGTCAAAATGGGCTGTGACAATGCATCACAGGCTCCCCACACGGTAACAATAATAATAATCATTTACAGACAGTCCCAACTTGTTAATGGACCCTCTGCATCACTTGACCTAATGGTTGACCTAATGGTTGAATTTATGAATGCACCAGATAACTGTCATGCACACTGACTGACTACAACTACAGTAGAATGCTCATATCTGAGTCCCTACGTACCCCATGTGACCTCACTGTGTTTCAATTTGACCCCACCTGAGTCCAGAACTGACATAAATGGAGAATTGTACGGTACATAATCACCATGTGAACACCTAACCGTTAGACAAAACACCTGGCTACAGTATGATAATAATGCAATGAATGTACTGGACATCAGTTTGCTCACAAGAACATTTTAGACTTCTCAGCACGTTCTTCAAGTGGTATAGTGAAGATATTGGGCAACCATACAGGCAGAACATTGTAATGTATTAAAGTTACAATACTACAGAATTGTACAATATAGTATGTCACAATTTCAGCCCAAAGTACCGATATGTAAACTTTTACTTTTTTATATCTTTGTCTTGTAACTCCTCTTTATAAATTTTATATTTATACTGGATTGAATAAATGAAATGAAAAAAAAAATAAATGAAATGATATTGAAATAGGTGGTGCATGAACAAGTCACACACCAGCTTTAAATCTGTCCATTTGTCAGCACAACCTGAGGACCATCTGGATAAAGCAGTGGAAGAAGAACAGGCCAGGAACACAAACAGAAAACCTGAAAATCACTGTACTGTACATCAACAACTAAAAGGTATAAATCACATGATATTTTCCGATTGACATAATTTTGTATGTCACAACTGCATCATTTTTTACCAATTGATAATAGTACTGTGTGTTCATAATTTCGGATGTAGACAACTTGATCAAGCAGCTATACATATACCACTGAAGGACAGTACGCTGGGCTGTGATGCTACACACACACAGGCATGCCATGGCCAGGCATGCATTATACCATCATTGCTATCCTCTCAGAGCTCTGTACGAATCATTAAGTTCACACATCTGGTGATTCGTCAATCACAAACTTCTGGCCTTACAGACAAAAACTCATAATCCCAGACGGTTTCAATTCTCCTAACCACCCTCAGCCCATCTAAAAGTCCTCCACATGTGTAATCAAAACAAAGGATCCCTTTGCAAGCTGTGTAATATAAGCTACAGTACTCTGATTCTTTTGAATGTGCTATCAAACAGAGTAGAACCAGCTGAGAATTCTGCTATCCGGAAGCCAAAAAATATACTTTAGGGTGATGAGTTGCTGCCTTTAAAGTCTCGATGAACTGCACTGTTCCAGTGGTGGAGAAGCTATCGATAGTTCACCCACGTGAGGTTAGTTCTGCATCTACTATTATTACAAGCACCAGGTATCCGATACCTAGGCACCCAAGTACTCAACTGAAAATGTCATGGTCCAGTTCTGAAATTGCTAACTGGATCAGTTTCACAGAAGTGCCTCATTGAACTCATAAGTTTTTCTTCACCGGCAGGTTATTTTTCTTAGGTTTCATAAGAGAAAATAGATTAAAGTGCCTAGAAACACATACACATGCCCATAGAGATACAAGGTGTTAAACATGTTATACTAACATGTAAAGGAAAATGTCGTTATATGACTTAACAAGGAATTTGATGTTGTGTAAAGGTACCTGGGTACCAGACCAACTATGGGCTGTGAGTACCCACATTCAAATTATATGCAGTTTATACACACATTGAGAACAGTGTAGATGGAACACAGGTCCAGCAAAATAATTTATAATGCTTTTGTCGAAAAAGAAATAAATTGTTTGTGTTGTGTGGGGATGATGGAAACAGATTTTAGTGGGAAACAGATTTCAGTTAAAGATTAATCAATGCTGGACAGTGTGCTAATTGTAGGATAATGCACAACTGGGTGTTAGTGCAAGCGATGCATCGCTTGCGTTAATGCCAGATGGTTCATTAACCTCCTGTTAATACGCATGGCCTATCAAAAGGCCTACATACATTATTCGTGCTTTGGAGTTCTCTGTTAAGAATTTTAATCTGGCACTTGTAAGGACACCCTTCAAGATGGCGATGTATTGCAGTCCTTTGTCCTCTTTACCATTTCATTGCATAAGGAATTGTTTTTGGACTTTTCTGTAGAATGGACAAAAGAAGGAAAACTAATTCTGGTCGGCTATCAAACTTTCAAAGGTGTTCAAAATATCTGGCTGAAATTAGCTTTCGAGTGACACAATTCTGGAATTTAGAAAGGTTAGATTATCGTCAGAAGATTACCACTGACATTATCACTGTGATTTCGTTATGTAGATTTACGTACATTCACATTCCTTTACTAAGACTAAGGCCCTAGGCTTTGGTAACTTTAGGTCTACAAACTTCAAATGGAACATCATTTCACTATTACTAGTAACAGTATTAGCCATTATTTTGTGTGAGATATAGCAGACTGAAAAACACTGTCGATCTACTGTTTTATTGTATTCATCCACCGGTGATTGACTGTGGTTCATCCTCGCGGTGTCTAAGCAGACTTCCCACGGCCACCTGAATGAAATGGGCCAATAGGAGTTGAGGATTCTTCCCAAGTATGTATGAATATGCAATCATGATTTTGAATGAACAAATTTTACTAGACATAAACTTGATCATCCATTCGTGTGACAGTGACTATTATCTCACCATCTTTGTATGGATGATTCTTCTGTAATGAAAAAGCAAACATGGACTAGTTGATACAAAGAAAGTATTGAACACGATAATGTACACCTTCTACATTTTTTTAACAGATAATCATCACACAACACTGAATAAGCCATTACAAAAAAAAAAGGAACAATTTTTCCAACAGTTGTTCACCAAAACTAGTAATGGGGAAATTGCAATCAAATTTCCAAATGAACAAATGTTAACAGACATAAAGTTCAACCATGCATGTGGCAGCATTTGACTGTCAGGTACCTCAATTTTGCACAATTGCTGGATCCACCATTTACAGTAAGTTATTACTTACAGTACAAAGACTTTTGTGGAAATGTTTGCTAGTTTCAATTGTGTTTTCCTTTGTACAATAAAACATACTGCATGGATTTGTAGTTTTGAGAAGTTTAATATTACTATCTTGACATCACTTTCATCTCACAATCATGATCCAAATTAACAATATTTTTATGTCTACTGCACAGATGTATTTAGACGTACTATAATGTGATGACTTTACAAAAAAATATTATAGGTACTTCAATAAGCCACTTATCCACATGAACAGAAATACTGGCAGCAGACTACTTTTATATTTTCGGACGAGTTAAAAACTCAGAATTTTTTCTAAACACTTGATTTTCTGCAGGTTACTGTACCTTCCAAAGTGATTAGTTTACAAATCTATAATCCATGGACCGACAGCATAAATTAATACACAGAAAAACTTGTAATGATTGCACAAGGTATGTAAAATGCCAAAATTAGTTACAGATCGCACTGAACATGTCATGTCAGATTAATTAAAAAGGTGTTGTCATTTTAGGTGATGAGGATTTGTATGAACAACTGTGTGGCAGCCTGTCAAACTATTAAACTCACCAAAATTTGGTTTCTTTTCACTTTCAGCAAAGCACAAATTCTGATAACTTCCAAAGACCTCTTTAATAAATTCTTCAATATCTACAGCAAATTTCCAGTTCAAGAAAATGCCACTGAAAACAACCAGGAATTAATAACTGTAGCAAAAGACTGCTTCAGCTGCAGTGAAGCTCCATTCCATTCCAATATTGAAAGAATCATGAGAGCTGAACACTTTTAAGGAACAGCTCCACTCCATTCTGCTCCACTCCCCTCTTTTTAACGCAAAATGCATTATTCGTATCAATTTGAGCGGAACAATAAACCCTGTCTGCATGCTACCTCTATTGTCTAGCAACCAAAAAAGGTAGTAACTGGTGGATGGCAACTGGTAAGTAAAGAGAGACATGAATTCGCAAGCCCCCTTTTGTTGACAAACTGTGTTGCATTCACAATTGACAGAAGCAAAGTGGCATATGACAAACTGCAGCCAAGGAACAAAAATCGATGGGGCGGAAACTTTCGAAAAGGTGCGAAAGGAAACAAAAGGAATTGTGTGGTTATCGCTGTTGGATCATCTTCACTCTCTTTTTGTCCTGCCTTGGCAGTGACCTCCTCCATCAAAAATTACAGAATTTGTGATATTTGTTGGCCAATTCAAAGACCACAAACCAAACAGAGGGTCTTCAATAAGAATTATGCAAAGTGGTAGGGTACTGTAAAATGTCTACAAATACAATTCATGTTACAGCAACTTGTGAGGTTTGTCATACATGCTCCACAAACATTTTAAGTAAGCTTATTACTAGCGATATACAACAGATTATGAGTATTTACTTACAAGGAATACAAGGAGTGTTGTATAATTCAGACCTGGGTAACTTCATGCAGCATGGTACATTGTGCAGTAAAATGGTATTCCAACTTCAATTCAGATACCAGTTTGTTGTGAAGTCCTGATACAGCATTTTGTTTTGCATGTTCACACTAAAACATTTACACACCATGCATCTTACATACTGTACAGACACACCTATGCAGTGTTACCTAGGCATACAGGTAAACAATCCAATAATTGAGTATCATTATTGCGTACTAATTTTCAGTCCCATAATATCATATTCATGAGTTGACAATAGAACTAAACAAATGAAACAGCAAAACAGTTTTTACATGTCTTTTTCATCATAAGGATATTTAAAGTACCTTTTTATGTTTCTTCTCATGCTTAAAAATGAACGTTGGTAGAACGTCAGATCTGGGTAGCAATTTCAGAATCAGATCCTGACATCATTATTTGGTATCCGGTAGAAGCTCTAGTATGGATTCATATTTACAGTTTCACCATTGTTGTGAGGAGACAGGTAAGTGAGGAGTGACATAAATACTGGCAAAACTTTTTAAAGTTTACATCTGTGATTCAAACTCCAGGTCCACCCTGGACACCCTGTTTCCCTCATCGTCTTCTCTATTCAAGCCACTTAAATGACAACAAAAATTTACAATTATTTGAAATGCCAGTACTTGCAAATTTCAGAATGGTGACACAGAGTAGAAATAGAGGATAGACAGCTGGTGGTGAAGACCATAATTAATTGAAAGGATTACTACTGAAAACTACATACACTAGATCAACTTAAAAACTTAACACTGTAAAAGGAATACATACTGTAACTCATCAGGACGATACACTCCATAATTACCTGTTGCCCACATAACTAAAACCTAAGAAGCAATTTAATCTTCATATATTCCTTAGCATGTATGTATCCTGCACAAATGTGTAGAGTGACTGGGGTGGTGGTACCAGAATTTTGATGGATAAATGTTCATGGACATATAGCTTAACAATCTGTTGGGTGAGTAGCTGCTAAAATACATTGTAACTACAGTAGGTGCCAGATATGCCAGGTGCCTCCAAAGCACAGGTGCCAGTTAGGCACTCCTCCCCCCTCCCCCCTTAGAGCCAAACTGGCAAAAAGAAGAACTGATATTGATAAGGCACCGATTGACCCCTGGTCTGCAGGGCTAACTACCAAATCCAGTCTAGGCTAGTTTTTAGGACTAAATGGTCTTTATGACCAGATGCCTGCACTACGTAGTTAATGGCTAAATCTAACAACAGTAACAAACTTTACTGTACAATTAAAGTCACATGAAACATTAGGGTCCACTGGGCTAGTGTGTTAATGAAACTGTAAGTTCTCTGGTTACAACTTATTTGCACCAAGTAATGGTTGGTATGCTGGATGACAGTTTTGGTACAGTAGCTTCTGGTCCACATGAATTGCAGGCCTTGAGTTTTAGATTTTCCAGGTGTGCTACAAATCACACTTCTCAGGAAATTAAGGAGTTTGTAAGTGTGCTGTTTTTATAATAAAACTTTCATACACATAAGAATTTTACCGTAACTGTGTAGGTGGCATCCTAACTAAGCCTAGGCCTTACTGATAACTCACTGTATAATGTGGGCCTATTTAGGGCCTAAGTTTGGCTAGCGGTACCGATGATACAGTACTGTCAGTAGTTCAGTTAACCTTTCGCAACAGGCACATTCACACGACAATGTAGGCTACACAACTTTAGTTAACGAACATAGGCCTCAGTCCTTGTCCTACCTGCAAGTAACTCCTCGAAATTCATCAAAACAAAGAGAGAAATATGAGCTTCAGTTGTACATACTGAGGTCTGAGGAGCTCTACGGTCCTTGCACTCAATTTTTGGTATGTACACAGCTAGCCCAGCCCACCAGTCCACGTTGGTGGTATAGTGGCTCAATCGCGGTTCGGCGAACTTCGGCCTACTGGAAGTCGAATGTGTACATTAGATACCGGACATGTAGGTGGTAAAGGAGTGAGTGCACGATAATACCAGGTACCAAAGAACAAATAATGCCTAAGCATTTGTTTACAAAGTACGCCCCCTTTTTCGTTGAGTTGCGCGCAAAATGTCGTCTTACTTCGCAGTCAGTCAAGCCTAGAGATATCTCATAGACAAACATTATATAGAATTATCTTTGTATCAACTATCAACAAGGGACGGGGCCACGAGAGCAGCAGCGGCTGATCCACAGATCATTTGCTACCATGGAAGTACTTCCATGTTGCTACAAAATGGGAAAAGGAAATGAAAGGTAGAGGAAAAAGCAAAGAAGGGAGACAACAAAAGAGAGGAAAGGAGGAAGCGAAAGAGAAAGAAGAAAGAGGTGGCTTGGTGAAGACCTGGATCTGATACATTCTTCCAGCGATTTGGAAAACAAGGAGGCTGTAAGGAATTTTGTATTTCCAAGAACACCTGAAATAAAGGTATACAAATAACTTTGCATTGTACTTGCAGTATACATTGTGTAATATGTAGAACATTCAGCTCAAAACAAGTATCTGATATCAAGAATAGCCGGCGTATATATGTGTTCAAGTGCAGTCTACAGACTTAAATCCGCAAATCTCTTCTTTTAGTACAAAAAATAAAACAAAATATTTGTGTACCAAAACAAGCGACCGTGTGTTACGTAATAACCAACAATTATATACAACAAAATTAGCAGTCCGAAACTTAAATGCAAAGCAATACATTTTTGCATGACAATGTTCTTCTCAACATGAAGGCTCTCATAAGTTCTCAGTACAAAACCTCTCCCCTCCCCACAACGTTATGTAATTATGCATGATTTTGACCAAACACTGAAATTACTAGTTGTGGAATAATTGTGAAAAATTGTGGAATAAGTTACCTCGGAAGTGGGATTTCTCGTGAAAGCTTATCTGGTAGTTGAAGTGGGGGGGGGGGGGGTTCACCCACTTTAAACCTCTCCTCATGGGCGGCGATCACTCAACTACTCTCCATATCAAAACACCCTGGCGCCGCCCTTGGTATCAACCGGACAAAAATACTTTTAAGTTCTGTGCGCACATCCTAGGCAAATATATACGGTACTTAAACGAGGTAAGGAATGTGATGGAGCCTAATGGTGTGGGGAATTTATAGATTTATGATTTTGTGTGTGAGAGCCTTTGAGAAATTTGAAAGAGTAAATTTGGGATAACTGCTTTTCTGTTCGTTTATTTTTCTTGTCTCTGGAACGGACGTACTTGCAAAAGGTGGGTTTGGACGGGAATGGGGATGTAAATATACCATTGCTTTGGTTCTTTGAAATTTACATAATTGGAGACAAAGGTGATACTAATATACCGTTGTCCATCCCCCCCCCCCCCCTTAACTATATGAAAATTTCCTTGTGTCTTTATGTTCCAACATATAACAGTTGGTGTTTGTTGTTGCTAATTTTTAAGTCTTACGTGAGGGCTTCTCAGAATTGTTTGTGCATTAAGCATTGATTTGAAACTGTTAACTGTTTACAGCACTTTGTTGGTATTTATTTTCCTTATATGAACATGGAAGATTGGGAGACATGAATTGCAAATCAAATGTACCCGAATGTCAGTCTCGCTGCAGGGGACTGATTCAGATAAGTCGGAGGTATCCAGAGGCCGATGAGTGGGGTTGCGTGATTCAGCTTCAGTATCACGTGACTTCCAAAGATTTTTTTTTTGAAATAGCAATGCAAGTTGCAACAATATGAAAAGATTTTGATTTTTAATTTTTATTTCTTTATTTTTTATTATTTATATTTATCATTTGCAATTGTCACAATTTCCTCTTCAAGCGCTCGAAGCAAAGATCCATTTTCATGAGGTCGTTTTTGTTAAGTAATCCTTTCGAAATCGGAAATAATCTTATTTGCGGGTTTCAAAGACAAGATACCAGCATCCTTGCACGGCATGATAATATACAATAACGATCGTTTCTATGTTAAGGAGCTCACTGAGATATACACATGATATCGTGTATTTTGTGACCAGTTTGAATGAACAACTACATGCCAATACTTCTGAGTCTCATAGGTCATGTGTTTAGGACTGAAGTCATTGAAAAATTGGGCCTTTTGATGAACAGGAGTTGCCTATATCTTATCAACAATGTCTAGTCACAGATTTGTAACTGTCACGCGTGAGATGGAACTGCCGAAAGTGAAACAGCTCTTATAGTTGTGGGCAAAGATAACACTGTAGACGACTTTTTGGAAGAGCCCAGGTATCGAGGCTGTGGATGCTCTTCTTTGCTTCCCAAACAGAATACAAACCAGATTTACATATACATAGACTAATTAAACAAACAAAACGAAATGAATAAAACCCCAGATTGGCATGTGGACCGGCAACTCGAGTCCCTGAATTCCTCGCCGCTCCCTCTCAGTTGACCGGACATAGAGCTCGCAAATATCCGTTAATTCCAAGTGACGCGTTCAATATTCGGTACTTTTGATATATGATATCCAAGTGTGTACATTTCGCTAGTTAGTCCAGGTAAGGCGTGGGGATGACCCAGCCAGGGACTTCGTCAGTCAGGATGGCTCAGTTGTAAAAGCAATGTTATTTTAAATTCCCGAAAACCTTAGAACCAACAACTGCTTCTGGCCACTGTTTTTTAAGTATGGCGCCCTCTCTTATTTCAAAATTTGTCAAATGTACCAAAAAATCTTGTAGTTTCCTTTCAACTGAAATCTGTACCATTCTTGGATTCACACTGCAATTCTTTTGACGAGCCCAGTCTACGGGATCTCTAACAACCCCGGCCCCTTCTTCTATCTCACAACCATTCACAAACGCACCACAACATGATAAACTTCCATAAACATCTAGCAAGTATTTCAAGAACAAGTATTCAAAACATTTTTACTTAGGAATAATACGATAAGTACATTTAATGCTCAAAAGTAACATGTTCATCATTTAATCGGTTCGTCGGTACTAATTTAGAATCAGTGACCGGAAGTAACGTATTCTTGCTAAAATCATTGTTTTTGCCTAATTTCACCCCAAACTTAACCCTAACTCTCAATTTTAACCATGATTGGTAGTTATTTAGGTTAAAGCTAGGCCTAAGTAGCTTTTAACACCTTCAGCTTGGTTTATTCTCATCAAATACTTAATCCTTTCCATCGTCAATAACCTTGACTGGTGGTCACTGATTCTAAATTTGAGCCGGTTCGTCATCCTTTTTAATTTTCCGAAAAGACCGTAATTCCTTCAATTATAGTCACTGCAAAAATGCAAATACAGGGTTCATAAACATCTCATATTGAAAGATCAACTTACGTCTAGTAATAGCACAAAATTGCCCTTACTAACGGACTTCACGATGAATATATGGGTGGGGCATAACGCCCGGACCGCCAAGTCATGGAAAAGTATAAATCTCGGACCTCAGCGTCGGAAGTAGCCTCTAATCGCCCTAAATGACCCCAAGGAATAACACTCGGACCCGAAACAATCAGGTATAAAACATGTCCTCATTTACACTACCTAAATGGCAATTTACGCGTTCTAAATGACACATTTTTACCAATAAAAGATGTCATGCCCTCAATGGCCCAGGAGTTGGTTCAGTCCACTCTCTCCGTCAGCCCTTGTCACATGATGAAAAAGCAACTGCTCCTATATAAGTTCACATCACACAGCCAACTTGCCCATCGTTGCTGAGAAGCACAATTTCCCTAACAATAGGGAAGTTATGTCTGGCTGGCTATACATTCTACTTTCAGCTGTTCTCACTGCCTGGACAGCAGAAAAAAAAAAATCCTCCTTAGTGCCCGTGTGACAGCAACTAGCGATTTTGATCGTTAATTGCTCTATCATTGCTGCTTCAGTTGCGTGTGACAGATGTTCAGAGTCTCCCAGTTTGACCATATGCCATATCCACATTATGAGTGATACTCAACAGCTAGGTGTGATAAACTATCATGAACTTTTGACCAAAATCAATGGGCCCCGCATTTAAAGAAGAAAAATCCTACTAATTTATAGAGCCGTAGGTTCATTTTTTACTCCATCCTGTTAGCCGCAACGATACACTCATTAATTGAGAAACATAGTCTGTCCGTATACGCAACCTGAGAGTATAAATTGGTTAAGTTGCCATTAGACGTAGAGAATCCAATAGTTCCAACCAGTAATTTACATCAGAAACGATTCCGAGTAAAAGAAAACTGATGAAGAAGACGGAAGCTTCAGTTTGAAAGACTGCAGGTTAAGAAGTCCACCAACAAATCTTAAAGGAATCCGAAGCAAACGCAACTCCGTCCATTCTTATCCATGGAGTGAACGCAGAATGATTTGAATGTTATGATTATTCCAAACTAATTTGGTCCACCAAATGTTCATGACGGGGAGGGTACGATAAGTTTCGTGCTAGGCTATCTTATTTTGTCGCCGTTTTGGAATTTTATGGAGTTACCGGAAGCATCCAAGTGGGAGAGAAATAGCCTTTCTAGACGTTACAGCCCACGCTGAGAGTTCCCACAGTTTCATTTGTGAGGTCACGAAGAACTGAATGGTGTAATTCCCAACCCGATCCGACCTTGTTTGGTTACCTTGTTGGCGGCCAACATGGATTTTGTCAATACCCTCTGATATGAGTCTTCACGTTGTTGCATTTTGGGTAAAAAGTTGTTGCACTTTGGACCAACTTTCGTAGTTGTTGCATAGTTGCATTTTGAAAGATAGTTGGTACATGAAGAAAGTTGTTGCATTTTGGTCAGTGTTTACAGAATGGGTCGTAACATGCCTCCCAATGATGATGAACCTTCATCAAAATCAGTTCCCAAACTCCTTCGTTATCACACTAACTCACGTTAAACCCAACGTCATTTAAATAAAGTAGGTATATCATGGAGGTAAGAAGAGAAGGAGAAAAAGCTAATAGGATTAGCATAAATTAAACTTTCCGATTTATCTCTTTTATCTCTTACCTCCATGGGTATGTGAAAAATTTTCAAGTTATTTATGATGCATTTCTTTCTACTTTATTTGGATTCATTCGGCCTAAACTTGTACGCTTTCAGCATACTAACTAAAAAAAAACAAGTGAATTGGGGGAAAACCTTAAGGAGTTACACAAGACGTTGACGAAGTTTACTATAGTGAACCATGGGTGTTCCAAATCAGAGAGAGCGGGTCAACCTCATCGCCGATAAGAGAGAAAGTACTGAGTATTTGAGGAGTTTCGTTTTCTTTTTGTTTTAGTTTTGATTGTTATATCATTGAAACATTCATGACTTGAACACTCACTGTCAAAATTTACTGCACTGTTTTACTTGACCATGTTACCCAACTCCACGTAACTGCATATGGCATGCTTAGACAAAATAGAGGGCGATATTAAAAGAACTGCACCAGAGCCGTATATGGAGAACTGCACTCGAGAAAATCATTACAGTTGACAACGGCGACACTGACCGCCTGTCACCAATTGCGTCGAGTCTTGGAAGTCTCACTTTTTTTTTGTAAAGAACGATCTGTACGAGGTGTATATAAACCTTGTAATGCTAAAAAAGAGGTTTTTTTTCCCCAAAACAGATTACTCCTGATGCATGCTATGGCCGTACATATCCATAACCCCTAATGAAGGAGATAATACAACGTGTACCACATCCGATGGGAAGGGAAGTTCAAACAGTCGCTGGCTACTCCCTCCTCTTTAAAAATAGGGCTTCAAAAATAAATAATTTGATCATTGAAATAATACTTACAGGTCTTTTCTAACTTAGCATGAGGTATGCGATTCCATTGGCTAGAAATTTCTCATGAAAAGTTCAGCACAATTTGTGCAATCCAGCAGGCAATAAATCGGCATCGTAAATTTTATGGCTGTTTGGAACGATCATATTGCAGGTTACCTATTTCGCCCTATAGAAAAACCGAGTGTTGCTATGCATTTGCTGAAAGTTCTTTCGTTCTTCCAAGAGATCATGTTTTACTTGAACTTTTGCCAAATGTGGCACTGGTTAAAAGTGTGAAATAGAAAGGAGGGTCAAAGGCGCTGCAACTTGTCTGGTATAGCTTCGTATATCTAGGCCAATGCAAATCAACTGTAAGCAACTAATATTGGACAATAATAATACTGCCTTTAATGGATTGAAGCTGGATGTAAAGGAACTGCCGTCATTTTGATTTGTATATTTTTTTTTTCTTGAAAGCTTGTCGAAGGCTTTTGTTAATGACAATGGAATATGCTGAACTAAAAGAATAACACATTGAAATTACGACTACAGTTGACTAATTCGAGTACCGGGGAGAAAAACGTCTAAATGAATAAAACAAACAAAATGGAATGAAAAGTCATTGAGAGAATTTCAATTTTAAATTAATATTTTAATTTTTAATCCTTGTTAATTATTGTAAGGATATTCAATTAACTTAGATTCTGCAAGACCGTGAAGTACGTGCTACTGATTAATCTAACTCCTCAGGAACCCTAGGGAGACCCTTCTATGCAAAATTTTGCAGTCCAATAATCAACCTCTTCCACTTTTATAGTATCAAAACTACTATTATCTGCGGTTTTACCTTTATCCTGCATGGCATTACAAACAGTTGCCTCAGTTACCGTGTACAAGATTAGACCAGTATGTTTGTACATTACAGCTTCTTTACCAAACCGACATGTGAAGTGCCAAGTTCCTGCCTATAGGCCTACATCTGGAATGGCTACATGGGATTTATCAGTATACATATGAATACATTATATTGATTCGTCGACCTATAGTAATTGGGTGTTGTGATGGTAAAAGTGTCGGGTCACGTATATAGGATAACAGTGAACCATAGCAGGAACTTCCGATATACAAATACATACACATCCGTCAAAACACTCAAAGAATAACAACTGTACCTACACCTAGCATAATCCAATGGATACTCCTAGTCAGAACCGTGTTAGTCGTAAACATTAAACATGAATGTGAAGGGTAAAATGGGTGCAAAAGATAGATTGGTCGACGAAATAAATTTTTATCTCATAAAAAAAAAGTAGGAGCATTTCTCTCCCTCTTCATTGATCCGTTTGTAAGTTATTAATTTTTTAGAGAAATACCTATTTCGAGTTGAATATTACATTAAGGGCAATTTGAGATGTCAAACAGACACAAAATCATCTTGACTGTCTTAAAGGAAACATTGCGCTGTAGTTTTTAAGGAAGTGACTTTAATTTACCACGATATTTTGAGGTAAATCTACAATATACAGACTTTTACGTATATACTGGTGTCAAATGTCAAGGTTATAAGAAAAGAATTCGAAGACAGGAATTCGAAAGTGAAACAAATACATCTCGCAGTAAGTTACCATTTTTGTAATTGTGGCATAGTTTTGGCATTTCTGTAACCCGGAGGAGGTATTTTTGTCATCTCGGGGCAAACTGGAAAATTAATCTGTCTTGACCCAGAGAAGACTTTCTTCTAACTGGGATATCTTGAGGTAGGAACGAGACATTGGCATGATGGTTAAAAATGTCTGCACTCAAAAATAAAAATTCTCTTTCAGTTAAAAATTCCGTCACTTTGCCAGTGAAATATTCCTTGAAATACCGACTTCTTTTCATCGTTT
The DNA here is from genome assembly GCA_021234535.1 of Stichopus chloronotus. Taxonomy (NCBI): domain Eukaryota; kingdom Metazoa; phylum Echinodermata; class Holothuroidea; order Aspidochirotida; family Stichopodidae; genus Stichopus; species Stichopus chloronotus. The sequence goes on from CM037839.1 coordinate 13,022,157, forward strand.
AAATGCTGTTCTTGTAATCTCTTAAAATCAGATTTTCTTCCAGTTCTTTTTTCTCGTTTATCACATTTGTATTTTGCAGTTCCGTTTTTTTCTTTATTTTATTTTACATTTATCTATTTTTGATGATATTTTTGATTTGTGGTGCAAACTGAATCTTGGAGAAAATACTGATGCGAGATCTCAGTTTCCCTTATTTGTGACACACACACACCTCCCCCCCCCCCCCCCCCCACTCACACGCACACACACACACACGCAACTTTGTTTTCCATTCATTCCGAGGACCTCATTGTGCTTTCTTTTGCTTTTTTCTTCCTCAACCCTAACCTTAACAGTAGACTGTCTATTGTTAATCTTCAGAGGACCAGAGAAATCTATTGAATTTTCTACAGAGGACCTTAAATCTATTATTTCGGTCCTCGATCCCACCCGAAAACAAGGGCGCGCACACACACACATAATCAAGGAAAGGACTTCTATGTGTTTGGTGTTTGTGTTTTACACGTGTATTACTCTTACCATGAGTGAGTGTAAGACAGATTTTGTGGTGCCCAGGGACCTTCCGAGGGAGAGGGGAGGGGGTAAAGCAAAAGAATCGCAGAATTAGAATTTTGTCTCGAAGTTGATCCAGGCTTCTTTGTACAGTCAGCAAGGAGGTCCATCTAGCCGAGGGGAAAGGGGTGTTGGAGGAACGAAGGTACCATGTTGCCATATCGTCCGTAGAGTTATTTACAATAAGATCATAAGACACTTGTGTCCGTTTTCATACCCACACGTGCACCAAGGGATCAGGGAGTGCATGATGCAAGTTTTTTACTTCATCGTTACCTTTTGTTTTTTACTGACCGTACTTACAGTGATATTATTACACTGATGGCGGTACGCCTTGGTGATATATCGATGTTATCGGTTTTTGTTTAGGTTACGCCCAATGATACGGTGCATTAAACGCCTACACTCCATGATCTGTGTTATTAAGACGTTCATGTGATCCTCCAAATAAGTGATCACATGAAGGGGAAATCCCTGATTACATTTTCTTCGTCTATACACAAACACCAAAATGAGCATATATGAGAAAACGATGTAATGAGCGGTAAACATTTATTCAGCTTTCCAAGGTGTCGTGACACGTACATACACAACAAAAGAAGCCGTACACATACGGTCATGTGGAAGTTGATATAGAGTTGTCCTTTCCAGCGTAGTACTTGCGGCATTATGAAACAGTATACGTCTTCATATTATGTGTGCTAAAAAGCTGTACTTTAAAGGGAAATAGGGTGTTTGTTTTAGAATAGACATCCATATTTTGGACCAATGTTTGTGGATGCAGAATGATAGATTATTCAAAATAAGGAAGGACAGTAGCCTTCTCTTCAAGAAATAAGCTCCTCACAGATAGAAATTCAGTTATTTGTTGCTCAACAGTAATTTGTTCACCCAAACTTTTCAAAATTCAAATGATGCATCTTCCATTACTCATCACATGCATAATGTTTTGAGAAGATGAAGCTTTGGTAGATGTTTATTGACGAGACTAAATGGTTTAACGATGATTAAAGCTATTTTCTTTGCTTGTCATGTTGCTGTATTCTAAACTCCCTATTTCCCTTTAAGACAGGGGAAATTTTGCAGAGATTGATTGCTATTTACACGTTTTTCATGGACTTAAAACACAAAGCCAGATGAGATAGAGAGAGAAGTGGGGAGCCTGCATGAGAGAAGGAGATGGGTAGGAGACGGAAGGAGGTTAATTTCGAATAATTTACATTTAATATTTAGGAAAAAATTGATAGCAAATATAGCTTTATCAAATCTATAGGGATTGCATGCAATTTAAGCCTAGTCTGCGTAATGTGCAATAAAAGTGAGACGGAAAACTTGAACAAAAGCTCTTTCTTATGAGAATTTCCTTTGAAACGTTGAAACTGTTTTTCATGGGATGTGACCTTTCTTTGGCCTGTTTTCTACTTTTGTATTCGACCAGGCGTATTGAATTCACACCGATTATATTTTTTTTATGCGATCGGTGCATGGGCAGGACAATTGCATGAAGTTCTTTCTTTGATCAGTCTTACTGTCACAAGACATCCAAACATCCCTTGCTGTATCCTTCCGGTCATTCTAACTGCCAGAAACCACTCAGCTAAGAACTTCCCAAATTTATAGTGAAATGAAGCAAAACACCGATGGATTATTTCCTTTATTATCTGCGAACACGTCCTCTACAATAACGACCAAATATGACATCTTTTGTGTGGTTTCCAGTGTTTTCGTTGTTTTTCAGTAATGTTCTTTTGTTTCGATAACAGGCGATACGGGGAGGGGGGGACGTAGAAGGTATGGTGACTTTGTGGAGCCATCTTATGATAAAGCGTCGACATAAGTTTGCGCACACAGAATGTGGTGTTTGGAGGATTCATATAAACCTGAACTGGGACCCTGCGATGGATACGCACCATTCACACACAAAACAAGGTGTAAACAGCATGGTAAAAAATGACGAAATTAAAGTTTCAAGTCTGTATATAGGATTGATCTCGTTTGGCATGGACTAAGGTGTGTGGGTTCAGGAAGGAGCAGTTACAATTGCCTGATTGGGTGGGTTGTGGTGGGTAGTCGATTATGCTAAAGCATTCCCAGTACCACAAAAAAGCCCTTACTCCACTTCTGTCAACGATTTCAGACCAATTGATATTTCGAGCGCCGGTTTTAATTACACGCAAAAATTAATATACCATAGTCACGTAGTACGAACCATTGTCTCGAACTGTGCCACTGATACAAATCATTTTGCCCTTGAAAAGGGTGTCTCGTGAGCATATGCCATTCTTACTCTTGTACATGGTATTGTGTAGGGGTTAAACAAGAACTGTCACCAAGGTTTTATATTTATATTTTCCAAGTGCATTTCAGGCCCGTATGTAGCTTTTTTAGTGAAGAGTTTCGATTTCGCCTCAAGTGGAGCATTTTACCCTACAATTATGACCAACAAATTAGACCTCACTATATATGTAATTGATGAAACTGATGTAGCCCTACTGTCATAGGCTGAGCGGAACGCCATATCTTGTTTGTGTGTGCGTGGGGGGGGGGGGGGTTTCGAGCCCCCTCAACTCGGTCAGCCTCGTGGATACGGGTCTGCTTTTAACACAGTTCCTCCACATTCAAGATCTTTGTTGTTTTATCAACTAATCATCACTGCTTCTTGTTATAGGCAAGCAAATTTTCGAAAGGGTCGGTCCCCACAAATTATGATGATCAAGGTTGGAGTCCCTGTCAGTATTACCATTTACAATTTTTACGAATGGGATTCTCGGTATAATGAAGTATGCTAATGACACAGCTATATCATGTAATAGTCCCAAACAAACACTTTAATAAAATCAAAATTATCAAGGGTGGACCTCCGACATCGCAGAACTGTGTGAGCAGAAGAATCTGTTACTGAATCCTAAGAAATCGAAAGAAATCGTATTAAGTACTTAGTAACATGTTTATCTAAGTTCATGCCAAGTCATAAAAGAGCTACTAAGAAACTGCTATACATTATAGAGCAACCAGCTGGCACTTGACCAAAAAAACAAAACCCAAGTTTACTGAAACATACAGAAATGGTAACAAGTTTGGAGGGAGAGTAGATGTATTACATGCACAGCCAGGCCGGGGGGGGGGGGGGTCTAGACAAGCCGACCCACTACAACTGACTCTTGTTGACCGGTATGAAGAGATAACAACGGACTAACCTTCGGCAGGCACAAAATTTTAAAGACGTTGTGCAGGACTACAGGTTCAGTTGTAGATACTAAAAGAAAATAAACTTGATGAAAATGAAATTGTAAAAGCTCTGTAGATCATTCATACGATGTCAAAAAAAGTTACCTTTCTCCTAAAAGCAAACTTGACAAAAGTCACTTTCAAACACCAAAATAAGCCGAGTCCAATTCTCGACACAGATTTAAATAGACAAATAAAAAATCCCCCACCCCCCACAAAAAGTAGACCACTTGTAATCTCAGCATCTTCTACATAAAAAAGACATTTCTGAAGGGACGTCCGGAGATAGCCTACTCGTCCTTCAGATCCTTCCCACGGGCTCACACTACTCTGACAAAAACCCTAGCAGTCGCCACGCATACTTGTCTCCAAAAGTTTGCCTAAAACTGAGCCCTTAGTATGTAGAGCACATCGTAGTTTTATTCAAACGCCGTAATACACAGATTAGATTACTGCTGATATTTTTCAGTGGTACGTTCACATTTCCATACTCCGGAAGTTACGCAGGCAGTATTACAAGTAATTCGAAACGTCTTTAGTGTCACACTTAAGTTGTTATTGCTGTAACCCCAGGACGGTCTGAACATATTGAATATATATGTTAAAGTTGGCAGTTACCATAAATTGTTCTCGTCAGATATTACAAGCAGCAGACAGTGATAGCAATATTACCGCTTCATTTCTATTAACTTCGACTTTAAAAAAAAAAAAAACTGACGTTGTAAAAAACTATAATTGGGTCCATCAGGTCTAGGACTCAGCGCCAGAATTCCCGCACAGTTGTACCATTTACACATAATTAGATTTAATTGTCTTCCAAATAAACAATTGTTCTTTCTTCTAATTGCAAAAGACGGTTTCAAAGAAATATCTTCTTTTTCCAAAAAAAAAAAGGGCCACGGACAAAACGAAACCTTGAGAATTTTGGAATCAAACTGTGTTAATTTCCCAAAGGAGTTTTTCTTTTTTCATTTATATATAATGGATGTCAAATATAGAAGGATGACAGCTCTTTCAATGGTATTGAGTTTCGTTATATTTGTGCAGGGGGGAGAAATAACTGGGAATGTTAACCGAGACGTGCCGTTGACGACCGACGGGAAAACCTGCATCGTTCCCGTCACATACAACGTTAAAGCAAGCAGGAACTTTGGTAGAGGATTGCTTGGAAGTAACGGTAAGTGCAAAACATTCGATTAATGGTCGTTTAACCGAAATATCGATATGGTTAAGTTTCAGTACAGCAGGATCTTCTCTAATGTAGTAAGTCAACCAGTCACGTGTCCAATTCACATTTATATTGTCACAAATTAATAACTGACTGCCATGCATGTGGTAGTGGGTCACCGCTCACTAGATGCAGTATACGATACGGTTTTGTTATATATGCATGCAGGTTATAAGATCTTCTTGAGATGTTAATTTGACTAAAAACGGGGGAAAGTTAGGTGATGACTACTGGGGTCAAATACTTTTGTCGAGCTTACGTTATATTCTGAAGGCTGGCTTCTCTAAATTTCAGTCCTGTAAATTCCGAAATTTTCTTCAAAGTTAATGACACTGTGCAACACCCTATCGTCATCTGTTTTGCACTTTCGTGAAACTTTGAAAAGTCTCATCTCAAAAACCGTTATAGCTAGAAAAACACAATTCCAACGGATTATTACTCAGGATTTCACTCTGCAACTTCTGAATGAAGCTAACTCTTTTCATAGATGCAAAAGTCATTTGTTCTTTACACAAGAGCCGTCATATACAGCTGCTTCGAATCATCATGTTTGCCAAGAATTTAATTGACCTTACAAGGGAAATTTAAGCGCTTCCACCCTTTTATGTCATTTGGTTATATATGATTACACATGTTATATCTTCAGTTGAAGGTTACACTATTGTGCTGCAAGACTCAAATGAAGTCACATTAGGATGGAGTGCGGGAAAGTGATCTACAATTCAAGTACAAGTCCCCCCGTGCCGTCCCCACCTTATCATTGTCATTTCGGTGTGGTATTATTTGGCATATAACTGCATTGTTAAAGTTTTTTTGGTAACATACAAAGTTTCTTCCTGTGGAACTGATCACAATACACATTTTAAGGCTCATTACAGCAGTTGTTCTATACTTACATCCTACATCAAAAGGAAATACTTTCAAACGTAATTTAAGTACAAGACTTCATTTTCACCTTACAATGGTATCATAATCATATCTTTCTAAAACCCACATCTTTCTAAAACCCACATAAGAGCGTAAGTCGTTTTATAGTTCTCGTTATGAAATTGTGATACATTCGCATTCAAATGTAAAGCCAAAAATAAAAATAAATTAAAATGAACCATAAAGAGGAAAATGTGTTTTTGTTTGTTTTCAGATTCAGATTTTGCATATTTCACAATTGTCAACTCTTTTCCTACCGGAGCGGATGAATCTTATCCGTACTACCAATGTTTTATGACGTCATCATCAACCAGAAATGCTTCGCGATTTCTCTACGACCGTTACGCTCCAACGAGGAACATTCCGGCTGGGCGCAAGAACGCAGTAGCCCACAAGCCCTTGCCACCTGCAAACGAAACAACGGATGCTGTTGTAGTCAATCTGAATCCGAATGACGTAACTGGGATCTACTTTTGTTCCACGTACGCAAGCGGAGGCAGAAAGACCATAGCAACAACTACTGTCATGAGTGGTAATGGTAGGTCTTTAAAGTGTCGTTAAACACTGATAATGTAAATGTTTAAACATCCATTGAAAAGTGTCAACCAACGTAAAACATTTAGAGTCAGTAGACTGAATACATGATCAAGAATTATATTATATTAAGCTTTTACGAAGGCATAAAACCACCGCTGCTAGGGTTGTCAGAATCACCCTTTGGTCACAACTGTTCAAGTCTTCAGTTTGCAGCTGTAGCCCATAACAGCTTTCTACCAATAATCTACACATCTATAGTTTACACGACAGAAAGCGTCGCAGTTATTTGTACAAAGTCACGTCCCAAAGATGTTGATGTCTGCAATCTGCTATTGATTTAAACTTCAGAATGCTAAGGCCCCCCCCCCCTCCGCCCGCCCGCCCTGTACATGAGCCTCTCACTCCATTTTTTGTTGCAACAGTCGTCCTAGAATTCTGAAGCGTATGCAAACTGTTTAGCTGTAATTTGAAACGTATTACGTTCGTTAAACAGCCAAAATTTTTCCGGTCGACGGGAGGGTCACAAAAACTGTTAGTCTTGGAGATACAGACGTTTCCCTCGACGCCAAGCTGAACGAAGAGCAGGTAGAAGCCACAGCTGAGAATATCCGTACTTTGAAGTGGAGGAAAAACGACGTGTTCACCAACAGTATAAAACAAGGAAGACTCTCGTACACGTTCCACCATCCAATCACACCGAATGACGCCGGGGTTTACGAATGTTACCTCAATGGAGAGAGAAACACTGGCTTAACATTAATCAAACGTCTGATTGTCAGAGGTTAGTTGCCAATCGTTAACAATGTATCTCTAATGGACAGAGCAATCAACAGTTTCGGATACCTCGAGTTGTTATGGGAATCCATTTTACATACCATTTCAGAACTTAATATATCTTCAATTCTGGTAAAAGATATCTGAAAAACAAATGTAAAATATTTTTAATTCTGTTTAAAGATAACAAATCTTCAAATCAAACATAAGATATCGTGAATTCTCTGTGAAGATATTTTCAAGTCGAATTAACTATAGCTTTAATAATATTTTATTCAGACCTTGAAATATCCTTAATTCTATTAAGATATAGGCTATATCTTTAATCTTATACTGAGATGTATCTTTAATTCTATTTAGAGGCATTTTTAGTTGTAATTTAAGGTATCTTTAATTCTGTCTAAAGTTACTTTCAATTCTATTTAGAGATATCTTTAATTCGAATTTTAGACATCATTTCATTATTTTTAGAAATTTCCATAATACTAATTAGAGATATCCTTAATTATATTACAGATATCTTTAAATCTAATACAAATATCTTTAACCCTGTAACAGATATATTAAATTGAATTACATATATCTTTAAATGATTCAATAATCCAATGTCTTGAAATCGTTGAAAGATCTCTCTAAGTAACTGCAGACATATTTCACTGAATTTAACGAATATCAGGTAATTAATCGCAGACTAACCTGTAAATAATTTAGAATATCTAAAGTTTTGGAATAAAAGCTAATATATCTTGTCATAAGTGTTTCGATTCTCTTTAGTATAAACTTACAACCCCATGTTTAACATTTTACAGAAAGTTGCACAGAAACAGATGTACAGAATGTTGACATTAGGATATATACAGTAACGACACCTGTGCACAGATTCACGATGTAAACTGTCTTATTCCAATACAGGCTGTCCTGTGAAAAGATGGGGTCCCCCATCATGTGTTGGGGTTTGCGACAAGTGTTACAACGGTGGTGTCTGCGATGGAATTTCTGGTAGATGCGTCTGTCCTCCTGGATTTTCCGGGAAAAACTGTTTGACAGGTATGTGAATCGTTTCATTCTACTAACGTTAGCAGAATGATATGGACTTTCCAGAAAATTACTTCATTAGTATCCAAAACAAAAAGTATTTCATTTTTGACACATAGGCTGATATGATTCTATCATACAAATGCATATCACGTTTTGAATATGAATCATGAATATGCATGATCAGTCATCTTTTTTTTTAAACGAATACAATTATATGCTACACAGTTTTTGTGTCTCCACTAAAACAAGACTGATTATGGTCGATCTTAATAATGTGATGAAGAGTTTGTGTGCTCATATTCTGCCACATGGCTACTTATATATTATTTATCCTTCTTCATTTTACCTTCATTCCCGACGACTTCAAGTCCCGAAAAATAAATTTATGTTGATTTATGTTGATTCCATTATTTGCATATTTTTTTTTCATAAAAATCAAAAGCATGTGGTGAAAATCTGTATGGACGAGACTGTGAAATGATATGTAACGACACCTCAAGGTTCGGAGAAGCTTGCAAGGGGTTACAGTTCTGTTTACCGGATCCATACGGATGCTCATGTGGACCTGGATACAGAGGACTCGACTGTTTACAAGGTAAATAGTACACTCTTTTTGGTATATTTTGGTATCAACCAAGTAAGAGCATCTCACTCTTTTAGAAACAAAAGGCTCGATGCAAAAGCAAACTGAATGAAAAAAGAGGCATCACTATGGCAGCAGAATACCAGACCAATAAACTCCCTAGGACCAGTTAAAGCATGCCGTCTTTTCTTTTCTTTTTCACTTTTTTGGTTTTTCTTCTTTTTTTTTTCAACTCAGAATGTGAAACTGGTTATTATGGAGCCGGGTGCACACAACCTTGCCACTGCGTCTCCGGTAACTGTGATAAATTCACCGGCGAATGTCTTCCCTCAGAATTGGTTACTTCAACAGCTTGTCATGAAGGATGGTCGGGACGATCTTGTCAAAGTAAGGAACGACTGTTAGCCAAGACTATTGTTTTTGTATCAGGACTCAACTCATAATTTAGTTAAAATAAATTAGATGGTTTGCAGTTACAGTCTATTATCTTTTTTTATCTTTGTCAAACAACGATGTCTCCTCTCAAAAAAGAAATGTAACTTGATTATTGTTGAGCTACATCTTCAAAATATTGATGATTTCTACATACCACATCTTTATCACTAGTTCCTGACGTATGCGACAGAGGTTACTATGGAGATCAATGTACGGAACAGTGCTACTGCTTACAAGACATGGGGTGTGAAAAATCAAGTGGAAATTGTCCCGAGGATAGAAGCCAGGCTTTCAAGATCGTTGTAAATGCTTCCTTCCCTTGCAATAATACAGGTACGTTTAGGCCGCGTATGTCCTGTCCTCTCGGACAAACTTACTTGGATTTTCCAGAACCTCTTGCTATTGCAATAACTTTGTAAATGATACTTCCATTACGCAGACACATCTGATTTTTTTTTCTCTGCATGGGCACTGTATGCGATGTTGTAATAACGCATCGTTCTTCTTCACCTCTGTTTTCATCAGTGTCTGATAATAATTGGAAGGGTTAAAGGTTTGGAATTCTCCATCGAAATTATCCAAGAACTGTATAGTTAGTGGTCTTACCATTCTAAACTGTAGATGAAATAAACAGATAATTTTATTTTCAGTGCTCATTCCTTAAAAAAGTTCCCAATATTAAGGCTAATAGCAAGCCTGGATACCTATCCACAATTTCGACGTCAAAAGATGTACCATTTCTCGAAAATAAAACACCGCCATTTGCCGGGAGTCCCCCCCCCCCCACCCTTGAAGAGCTGCGAAGATAAAATCCCGTCTGTGTCACTGCTATTAAAGGTAAATAAACACTCAAAGTTCTATTAACATTTTGATTGCATTTCTTTTTTAAGAACTTCGTATGAACTTTTTTCATTTAGTCGTGGTTGAAGTACCATCGGACTCTGCGAACGTCATAGAGGGACCACGTATTGGGGAGGTGTCGAATACACCTTCCAGTATGTCTACTGCAACCGTCACCATGTTCGTGGTGGGGTCTCTGGTGGTCATGGGCATCTTTCTGGTCCTCCACGTGGCAATGTTCATCGTATTACGTCATCACGACAAGGTCATCAAACAGCAAAGGAGAAACGCCAATGTACTGGAATTCACGAACAGGGTATATCTACATATACATTTTGTTTGTATTTCATTTTTACATAAATGTCTTTTTTTTTTCATTTAGTCGGGGTTAAAGCAAATCGTCTAAAATCATGCCAGAGTAATGAGAGTACTTACACTGATAGCTGCTTTTTAGAACTTAACTTTGACTGAAAACTGCACATATATAGAGGGCGCTCAATACATGATCGTCATTAACATGTGAAGACTTCATGAAATCTTCCAAGTAGGACGTATTTAACAAAAGGTCTATCGTAAGAACCAAGAGTCACGCCGGCAGTAGATCTTTAACATTGTTTACTCCGATTTCACGAGAGTGTAGTTATTGGACTAAGTTCTGTGGGGTCACGTCAAGGGCCAAGGGACCCTGGACAGATGAAATCTGACTGATCATAACCACAGAGAAATCAGTGTAGATGAGAAGCCCCGTTGAAGGTATAATTACTCAGTGCATCAAATGTGGCCACCTTTAGAGCTTGATTTGTAAAAATGACAAGAGATGATGACTATGATATCTCTGCCTCATATAGAATGTTAACTGGAGTAAAAAAAAATAAATTACTTAATGCAATATGGCAAGCAAAACGGGTATTTACGTAATATGATTCGAAGAATGAATTTATTTTCCAGCGTGGATATTATGTAACATGTTTTAATATTTGGTAACTATTCCATACGTAAATGTTTGCACCGACGTGCACTCTTTACCGCCATAGATGTACAATGCTTTTCATACCGTTTCCCCAGCTTCCAGATGACGCTTGAACCTGCCGGACAATTTCCGATGGCTTGGCATGTTTTCATTTGGGGTTGCAATATTGGGTGACGAACAACTAGCGTGAATGTTACATTACTGTCAAAGACTCAAGAGAAATGTTTTCATCAGGAAATGTTTAAAATGAAGCGACCATGTGCAGCAAAATTGTAACTGGGGCTGCAGACTACAACAACGACATTCGTAATGATAGTCAATTGTCTAAAAACCACTACGGTGTAAGACTCCAAATATGGAACGCCGAATGTGCATTTACATGGTGAAAGTATATCTTCGTCAACATGGAATTGTGTGATTGGATTTTTTCATCGTATTAGACCTACGCAACTATTCTTATAGTCAGTCGGTGATGTGATGTTTTTAAATCTCTGTGGTTCGGCAACAGAATTTTCACCAAGGACTGGACAAAGAACCCACCCTGTTATAACTGCTACCCGAGTTATTTCTCGTCACAACTCCTTCCTAAGGCCACCGAGGCAATTTACTGTTAATTATTCGTATCTCTGTGTATCTCCAGTGTATCTCTGTTTTGTGTGAGAAACATTTGGAAAAACCTAGTCGTTTACTGACTAGAGAGTTTAGTCGCCCTTTCCTTTACGTTTACATTCAACATAGTCAAGTTGTACGAATGTAGGCCGAGATTTGCACTATACAGACGAAAGGAATTGTCCGCCTTACAGTTAAGAGAGTTCATAAACTCCTTCAGACGCAAACTCAAGAACGTGCAGTGATTACAAACGTTTAATGTAGTGAAAGAATTTGTGAAAATGTTGTGAAGAAACATTACATGACTTGATTAGACTTCAGAATAAAAGAAGAGAGAAATAGTAACGGAGAGAGAAGAGAAATGGAGAAAGAGACCAGTACGTTTTGTAGTTGTTCAGAATCTTTGAAAATTAACGATGCGATGCCAAAATATAGCAAAATCAGCCAATAGAAAACAGTATACCGTTAAACGGTAGAAAGAAGTAACAGCGATTAATTCAGCGATGTTAGAATGATTGCAGCAATTAAACGGATGAAAAACTATTTCGAGGCAGTATTTTTTATGTTTTTAACAGATATATCAACAATTTTTAATCCATGATTTAGGTGAAAATTTTTGTTTGACGCTGATCAACAAGATACGATGAAATCACTTATCATATCACTTATGAAATCACTGACATAAGTTTGTTCAATGTCTCCTTCGTGAGATATTCACAGCGTGGACATTTATTAATTGAGATACCATTCGAATGCAGAGAGCAATATACTAAAATGTCTCTAAAGTTAATTGTTCTATATTTACTGGTACGTCTCAATCGCTGAAGGTAACGGCATGTCCTTCTGGTAAGCCTAAGTTACAAATTTCATTACATTGCCTTAAAGCTGGATTATGAGTTGTACTGGCAATTGCCTAGTCATCTATCTAATAGATGCCCTTGGTCCGTGTTTCAGATCAGAAAAAGTAGGGGAAAAGGTCACCTGTCACAAAATCTGAAAGAGAGCTATGCACTAATTTTCCAGGTATTTGAATATGAGAATTGTCTCAAGATTTTTGTTGGCCCTACAAGATTCAAACTCCCTAAGAAAGAATAGCAGTCAACCACCGTTACTTGAAATCGAACAGACCAATAGGCATGGATATGAATAGGCATGTATTCATCATGAGTTTAAACAATCACCTAGTCCAAACAGAATTTTCATAATGTGCTAACATTACGTCTCGAGAAAACCCTACTCTGCATGATAGAACATGAGGTAATATAGAGTCATATCATTATGGTTTGGGTTTGTCCTTCCATGAAACCTTATGATATCATGTGAGGATTGGCTGAAACAATTTATTTTGGGGCGGTAACACTACGACCACAGTTTCAGATTATTGTAAACCCTACGGTTCAATTATTTGCCATATCTATCATATATATCTCCATCTGCCATAATGCAGATGGAGTCCTACACCAAGAAATAACCGCTCGAATTGGTCCTGGAATGGGTCCTGCAGACAAAGAAGCTGTGTCACAGGGAAAATATTTTATGTTTATTTACCTTACGTTGGTCACAGTAATGATAAGATCGCTAAAATCTGAAAAAAGATTTTGAAAAACACCTGTGGGGATCGGGTGGACTGAAGGGTGATATTTTCTCAGAAGAAGATGTCTTCTCTTTTTAATTTCAAAGATCAGTATAGTCTCATTATGCTAACAATGTAATGTGTAAAATCAATTGTCCTGACTGTAATTCTATTTACGTCGGAGAAACAAGTAGAAGGCTCACAGACAGATTTAAAGAACATCTCATGAAATCTGTTGGTAGTCAAAAGGGGGTCATCTATCAACATTGTAGAGGCAGAGCAAACACTCTCTACAACATTTCCTCTCCTATTGTAGTATTCTTGGCAACGAGTCTTATTTCTACAGGCGAAAAATAACGGAGAGCATATCAATCAAGGCAAGCGGATCATACCGCTTAACAATAACATTGCTAGCCATCCACTGGAGCTATTCTGACTGAATGCAATGCATTTCCTTTCAATTGCACTTCTCTCTCATTTCATTTACATTGTTTGTTTGCTTTCACCTAGTTGGGGTATCTTGTCTCCTTTGTATAATTATTACATTCTGCCTGAAGATGGTCCCATGAGTGAACTGAAATATAGCATCATGTCACCAAAATTACGGTAATTGCTCTCCTCTCATTTCTCCTATCTGTATGGACCACAACAATATTTGTATGTATGTATGTATGTATGTATGTATGTATGTATGTATGTATGTATGTATGTATGTATGTATGTATGTATGTATGTGTGTGTGTATGTATGTATGTATGTATGTATGTATGTATATATATATTCTATTCAGTATACGTGAACTGCATCTCACATGGTTCTTCATGGTAGCCGTGTAACGTGTGCAAAACAGCGTATCAAACTATTTTGAGAATAGAGATATTTCCAGACAGATCAATAAGACGAAATTTGTTGCTTAGTGATCAAATTCGAGAGTCGTACTTCTACCTTCATCATAGTCAAGTGCTTGTAGCTCATGTATAGCCTGAAGTTGAGGAAGAGGAACTAAACTTCGTATAATCTGTAATCGAGTCAAAGGAGTTTGAAGCAAAATAGTAAGTTTTATATTGCTTTTCTTAAACAATATAAATTTTGATACATGGGCTTGTTAACATAAATTGTGCCTAGACTGAGGTTTACTTTATAGCACCGCATCAGCAAATGATGTGACCTGGTGTGGCTTAATAAAAACTAGTACATACGGATACAGTGATTGCTTTCTGTATTGGATAAGCTATAGATATCTGCTTAAACTTACTATAAGATTATCCGTCAGGTACATTATAAAGACAATTTAGTTAAATTTCTTACATTAAAATCGAACATACATTATTAAATAATTAACAAAATCATATATTACGGAATTTTATCAAAACGGAAATGTCAAGTGAACAGACTTTTCGTTTAAAATTCATGTCAAATAGTGTGGAACTGGGTGTTATTTTACGCAACCTACCTGACTGCGATCTATATACAATTTATAGATATATAGACTATAGAAGTTTTGAACAGTATTCTAGATTCCAGAATTTACAAGTTCCACAACAAATGCTGTGCTACAGCTAGCGCTTTCAACATTTGCTTTTCTTCGTCCTCCAGTTTTCCTTAAGCTGATGAAGCTGCCCTCTAACTTGAGACACGTCCACATGCAGCAGGCCGTTAAACATTGGCTTCCTTCAGTCACTTACCACTAGTCAGCTAGTAGCAGCATCTTATCATGAACAGAAGTCAACTGGAGACGATTCCTGCATTAAGACGATGATATCAAACTTTATTGTTACAAGAAGATGCTGAACACTACATGAAAACTTCTCTGTTCCGCTCATTTGAATATTGCATTTACATCCAATTAAATGCTGTCAATCGTCACCAAACACAGGAACAATATTATCATTATCGCCAAAATTACTGCTGTCACCACCATAGTCATCACATTGTGGTAAACTTGCCGACGTCGATTAAAATAGTTCTGCGCTAAACTGATGATTACAAACTCGTGAAAGTTTGATAATAACACAGACCAAGATGAGTTTTGCCTCAAGACTACTCGATTCCTTTGTTTTAACTCCTCAAGGGGATGTGACCAAGATCAATAGAGAAGATTTTCGAAATCTAGACGAGCATCTTAAACCTGGAGACAGGATTGCTTGGCATAGACCGTACATGTTGATTCATGAAGCCATTGTGCTGAAGGTGGCTGCTGAAAAGAGTGAAGTTTGGGTATTTGAAAGAACATGCAGCTTCAGTAGTAGTAGTGGGATCGATGATGATGATGGTACACCGTACGGACCAGGGACTGCTAAAATCACCAAGGTTAATTTAATCTCTCAGTCAGGACAACTGTATCGATACAACGATACTCACCATGATCAAGAGTCACTGCAGACCATCCTGAAACAAGTGTTGATGGAACTTGATAGTAGAGGTTACAATTTGCTTGTTTTAAACTGCCAGACTTCGGCAAATGGAGTAAAGACTGGTGGGAAATGTAAAAGCAGTCACCAAACTCGGTGGCTTATTATAACGCAGGCAATGGAGGCTGTGGGCATTCCTCTCTCTTCAGAGATGTTGGAGAAGTACTACGGTGGCGCAGAATGGATTGGTATTATGTCAGCTGGTATACTACACGCATTTGCTTTTATCACTGAGCTCATCGTAGTCCTCTTGAAGTACAAACGTGGACACATGTCTGGGGATGATTTGCGAACTGTCATCTCCAGACAGTTGTTGATGCATGTTGTTGGGTGGTTTGGAAATTTTCTGTCTTCCTTCAGAAGAGGAAATGTGTTTCTTCAAACCACGGGCATAGTTCCATTTGTTTTGGCAGTTTTCTTTGCAATAGTCGCAGATGCTCTGTTCTTGTATGCTGGGGGTGACCCTGATAGTTGGTGGCGATATCCTGTCAAGGCATTTGGTGCAGTAACGGGATATTCCCTTGGCTTTGCAGCCACTGGTCCATATCTTGAATTCCTCGTGTCAATGATACTTGGATTTGCTGGTAAGTTTGTAGGTCATGTTGTCTTCCCAGCCGGTTTGTGGTTGTACGAGTGGTTAACATCTGAAACGTTCAAAGGTCAGTATGTTGAAAGTGTTAGCCAATTAAAGGAAGGGGATCACATCACCACATACGGAGGAGTTTGGCATCCACATTGCCACGCAATATTCGAAAAGTGTGTCAACGGCAAAATGAAAGTCATTCGAAATACATACCAGCATGGAGTTATCGAGGACGTTGTTCCATTTGAACCTGGTTGGGTTTACCGATATGATTATCCTCCTGAAAAAGTACTCAACAACGAAGATGTAGTTCGCATTGCCAGGTCCCACATTGGGGGAAGTAACGAATACTCGTTGGCGTCATACAATTGCAAGACATTCGCTGAACATTGTAAACTTGGGCACGCTAGTAGTGGTAGTAACACCACTAATTGGGAAGAACCATTTAATGCAATTAAGGAAGACAGCAGCATCAGCACGGAAGACAAGGAGAATTTTCAGGAACAATTTCGAAAATTTCAGAGGGCTTTGTCTTCGGAACAAAGCAATAATCATGACATGATAAGCAGTGAGGAAAACCACAACACCGTTGAAACAGGCAACAAATCAAAGTTGTACACAGATGAACAATCAAACATTCAGAATGGCACAATCTCACAGAAAAACCCCTATGATTTCGAAAAGTCAGGTCGTAGAAAAAAAGAAAAACCGAGAAAGAAAGGCAAGAAAGAGTACCAACGTCCAGCTGACAAAAACAAACAGTCTAATATTGAAAATATTTCAAAGTACGACCAAAAGCCTCCTACGGGTGATAAGTCAAGACAACTTATGTTACTTCTTTTGATCAGCATGCAGTAAATCTGTTTAATGTAAACTTTCAACAACAATGAAAACAGGTCCGGGCCATTGGTCTTAGTAGTTTGACGTTACCAAAAGAGTGGATGCTGAAGGTTTCCTGCTGGGGTAACCTACGAAACGAGTGTTGGTATCTACCTATATATCTTCCATACCTTAACACCTGAAAACGATTACAGATTTAACTCCTGTAAAGACAAAAGGTTTCTTTAATTATGAGTCATACTTCACGTCTGATGACTAAAGAAAAAATGAATATTTATTTGTTAAGTAAAAAGAAGTCATTTGTGTTACTGAGGGTAACTTTGGCATACATGACTTTAGTGACATACAATCTGTACGAAAATGTACTCGGAATCCAAGCGAAAGTTCCCGGAAGATATATTACGAATGCAGTCAGAACTGGTGCACGAGTAATGCACGTCGGTTGTGCAGATTACTGCTGGAGTTGACCATCTGTGTGATTGTTAGAATTCATGAGGAGTTTATGAACGTTTCTTGATAGGTTCACCGTTCCCACTTATCATGGTGTAAAGTTTTAAGATTGAATGGCCTCAAAACTCATTTTGAACTTTGATGATATGACATCGAACGGACAGTAATGTTGCTTAATGAATTTATGTGTAATTTGTACATAACTATCCACCGACAGTAGTACTTGCATACGGTACTTTTAAAGTTTACCTTTAGGAATGTGTGTCTGTACTTCTAAAACTAAGTCTTTCTGTTGAACCTTTTGCATAAGAGGATGCTTCTTGTTTCCGGATGATAAAAAAATTCTTGGTGGCAAGTTGTCCACATTAAACAAAAGTGATAATAAGTTTAAATTAAATAAATCGTTGTCATTAATACCATTTATTTTACCTTTAACGTGAGAAGAATGAATTTAAATTCTCATCAGTATGTTGTCACTCACTCATTTTATGTGTTATGGTCCTTACGTAATACAGGTACTCAGTTTCGGGCACAAAGAAGCTGTTGTTGCACTTGCTCAGGTATTGAAAATCTGCCTTTTTAATTACTACTGTCTTGATGTAGTCGCTAGCGACCGTTTAAAAACTTTCAAGACATTTGAAGCACTTGTCTGCATATTTAGCAATTAGTTCACTGATGATAATAAAGGTAAACGATTCTTAAAAGACATAAAGGGATGCATTTTGCCTATTGATAAAGTGGAGATTTACAAAAAGAACTCAGTGGTCCAACTGACAGAGAATGGTTTACATTTTTCGCAAAATCACAACTTTAATTTAAAAAATCGATACCATTGTCTACCAAAATTTCTGTTTTGGAAAATACTGTGTTTCATACATTTCTGAAACCATGCTTATAGCTCATGAAAATCTGTAGTTAGCCTACAAACTTTACAGGCACGCTTTTCATATCCAGACACCCCGCCCCTCCCCCCCCCCCGGAAAAGTTGATTGGCCCTTTAACCCCAAAATTAATGAATTCAGATTAACATTTCCTTACAGTTCACTTTAGTGAAATCTCCCTGTTTTTAGATGTAGTGCCTGACGACGTGAGGGTACAACTGATGAGAACATATGACCCATAAGTAGTAGAACAAGTGTGACCGTGGCGCACACATCACAACTATTAGTGTCTCCAAAGCAAAGATTTTGATAATATAGAACTAAGTGAAATACTCTGAAACTTGTTAACAACTGTTAGTGTTCGACTTATGATATAATATCTTTGTACAAATTAGAATATGGAAATATCCACTTCCGGAAGAGGGACTTCACTAGGACATGGTGAGATCATTTACACAGTTCAAGCGATTTTCAATGTTGCAACTGGTATTTTACGTATTTTAACATATTATTATATGTACTAAAAAAAAAGTTTGTTGTATTTAAAATATACTTTTCGTCGTTTCAGATGGGATTTGCCTATCAAACAGTTTCAAATGTATTTTAAATGATGAAGGCTTCACTGCATTCTGTATCAGTTTAATGTGCTTTAGGTGTTTCTTTAATACGTCGTTAAAATATATAGAAGTATGTCAGATATTTTAAATGAATTTCCAAAGTCAAACGGTTTTCAGTAAATTTCAAATTGTTTGTGATGTGTTAAATCGGATTGTAATGCATCTTCATTTACATGATTTTAAAAATGGTATTTTGTGGCAGTTAATGTCTTTTAAGTGGAGTTTGATGACATTGAAATGGATTTGCTGAAGTTTCAACGGACTTAGATTTGTGTTGTTTTTTTTTGTAATTTAAATTGTACGTACTATATTTCAAATAAACTTCAAATTGTTTATGAAAGATTTCTTACGGTTTTAGCCATCGTCTGTATGTCTCCATGCATTTCGCAGCTGAAAGTGTGCCAGTTTAAAAACTTTTTAAAGCTGAGAGATGGCTCGTTTATTTCTACTACATTTCACTGTGGGAAAAACTAACCATAGAACAGTTATTTACCCTGTTTAGTTGGTAGACAGAAGTAGGAAAGTTCATGTAAATAGACAATCGAAAGCAGAGGCATCATTGACAAACTGGAATGTAAAAGCAAGGGTTCGTATATGAACGATTCTCATCTATGATTTGTTAAGGATAAATTCATCGATTTCTCTTCCTTCACTACGTAATTGAAAAGGTTAATTCCCACATTTTACTCCACGATTACATAAGAATTTTATTCGACATATGAAACAATTCACTTAAAGATGTAATGACCTATCTAAGGAAATGCAAGCTACATCATATTCAATCCAAAGTCACTTGGCAAACAGTTTGTATTTGTAGGCCTACGCTTATTTTTCCAATTGATATTTAACGCAGGATAGGCGCAATGTAGAATCTTGTGGAAACATGTTAGCATTTTTTCTTGTAACTTAGAAAATATCGAGCATGCATAAGAAATAAGGCCACGTTTAACAACATGAATAATATCAAATTTAACTTATGCTAAAGACTGAAGGTGAATGGGTGATTTAGATACATGTTTGAGTGGATCAATTTATGACTGATTTTCCAAATTAACATTTCAGAAATGCACGTGTGAGGGGAGGACCATACCGGTATAAGTACCGATGCCCCAACGAGTACGCCAAAATATCGGTATAGGTTCTTACTGGTACCGCCCGCGTGGCGCACATTTCGATATTTCAGTAACATGCAAAGGTTGCTGGCATCATCTTTTATAGGTTTTGAGACTTTCATCTCCGGTTACCTAAAATGAGATTCGACTTCTTGAAAAGCGATAGGTATCATCCGCTTTCTGTAGACTACCTAGTCCTACAGACAAAATGCGAAGTTTCACCAACCTTCTCTTATTTGAGATGTTTACAAGGTTTACATACTAAAACCCGCTAACATCACATAAGGGTTGGGCGGGCGGTACCTCCATTTGTAGACCTTTAACCACTATGAGTAAAATGATTGGGGTGATCTTACTGCAGAGTGCCTACCCAAAGTTCCATTAACTTTCAGTTATGAAATACCATACGTTTACAATGTTTTCAATTTATGACTTTTACAGACCCCATGTGACCTTTGACCTACTCAAAATAACGAGATCAATAAAAGTCTATGATAACCGTTTAGTTGCTAAGATATTTTCCTTCAAAGCAAAGGTTTTCATACTTTAATCAATCTCTGGCGACCTCAAATGACCTTTTAGCAAAGGAAGAAAGGTCCATCATATTGGACATAATGAAGCATTTACATCACACCTGACGATGCTAATATAAAAGTGTCATGTTAAGTAGTACAGATGTCACAACATCAAGTTGCGATGTTGGATCTTCTATTGGTACGTGAGTAATTGGTAGATTTCTTGAAGGTGTGGCTGCTGATGAGATCTTTAAAAACTCAATATTAATGTGGCCTACTTTGTGCGATCCCTTCAGTCGTAGCGTGAGCTCTTGAAATTGGTTTCCGTGCTTTTTGTTGGGAACTTATGTAGCAGCACTAACGGTTTCCATTCCATGGACGGTCTCTCTGACATATATTATTGATGCAATACAGAGTGGTGTAAGTATGATCTTGGACGTACTGCTTGCATGATGGCTTGTGATATTGAAGCAAGCTTTATGTAAACATTTCCACAGGCGAACATGGTACTCAAGTGTACTGGAAAGGTATAATCGACAGTACAATCGACACATTCAAAAATGGTCAGTGATGGGTTTACCAAGAACAGGTTCTTCGTAATACCAACACAGCCTATAATTATGTATATAGTTCATAAACATCATGGTTTCCATATCATAAACTTCTGATGGTTCATGTAAGGTGAGAACCTCACTTTAGTTATGACTTCAAGAGAGCTGTCAGTACAGTGCATGTGCCGTATCACAATTGGTGTACCCAACGCTTTCCATTCCCCGAAAACTTGTTTTGTACCCCACGTTGTGCAGGAACTTTCCCATTTCCAATGCGGGGGCCGATCTAGAACTTTTTTTTAAAGAGGGTGGGGGGGGGGGGACTTGGTCCAACATAAAACGTCACATTTAGTACTACCTAAGCGGAGTTCCACCGTGACCATCAGTTGGCTATACAAGAATACCTCCCCTTCTATGACATGAATGGAAACGGCACTCTGAGTGTTTTTAAGCTGTATGTAATCAGGGTTGAAGAAGAGATCTCATGCCTGCAAATTTCTCAACTACTATCTTCCTTAGTTCCATCTGAGCGGAGAGCCACCATCAGTTGGAGCGGAGCGTGTAAGGAAAAATTTGGCCTTACCAGTAGCCAAGGTTCCCGGAAACGGCACTCTCTGGGTGTTTTAAGCTGCATGTAACCAGCCTTGAAAAAGATATCTCATGTCTGCAATTTTTCAATTAATGAAAAACAATTCATTTATAACCTAAGTTAACAGGCTAATCTTTGCCTCGTTCGTGGTTGATAATGTTT
Organism: Stichopus chloronotus; assembly: GCA_021234535.1. NCBI lineage: Eukaryota > Metazoa > Echinodermata > Holothuroidea > Aspidochirotida > Stichopodidae > Stichopus > Stichopus chloronotus. The sequence continues at coordinate 13,044,162 of CM037839.1, forward strand.
GAGGGAGGGTGTATGTCCATGCACCGCGACCTATAATAACTTCGCATAACACCTTCGGCAGCGAACAAATTTTGGGAAAAGTTGGGAAATGACATGTTCATTTTCCCTTCACTGAAAATTTTTCTTAGAATAAGAAATTGTGAGACATTTCCATGTATAAATAGGGTTTTCACGCTACATACTTCACAACAAATGTCGTGTGCCACTGTGTCATGCATGCTTGACTCACGTTCTACTGAAATGCCCTCTCTCTGCAGCAGGTTCAGTGTGCATTCAAGTGAGGTGTTATGATCAGTGCAGTGTGGAGTGAGACTACATCCAACCCTGCGTGGGACAACAACGGAGCCATGATACAACAAATACTGCACACAGGCCAAAGCAGATGTCTTTTATTGCATTTGTCAACAGAATATTAGAATGGCACTCAAAGGGAATGATGGACTGATTGGACTGATTATCGATATATGCAGCGCCCGTTACTTATGTCTGGCATGCCCGTTTAAATGGGATCCTTTTCTGCATTGCTTTAGCATCGACAGACGGGACCGTAATTGTGAAAATAACCTACCACTTTATCACATCGTCAGTCCGAATTGGACCTACTGAGATAAGGCCGAAAAATAAATATTTCACCATGCAGAATGAAGAAAATTAAAGTCATCACCTTAAAACAGGAATTCCTGAAGACATATTCAGTTCAAATCTAGCATCAATTGTGGCACCACTTTGCCTCTAGTTCACCCTCCCCCCCCCCCCCCACACACACGCACGCACACCATGACGGCGGTCAGTCTGCTGCAGTTCCATTATATAAGAAATCACACTCGTATGTAGGCCAAGCTTGCTCCACCCATTTCATGATGTCAGTCTCACTTTCATGATCAAAACAACTCCGTTTGACCTTGAAAATTTTTCGGGGACACTTTTGTATCTTTGCCTCCTCTGGAAGAAAAATCCTATCTACGACACTCCATAAACTATGGCAACATTAGCAAGGAAGACAAGATTGCTTCATTGATTGATTGATATTTTGTAACTGGCCCTTCCCGGTAAAAGGTAAGTAGAATAATGGCTCATCCCTTCCCTTGAAACTGTAAGTAGCCTATGCTCACAACTCAGTTGTGAATCAGTCAAACCTCAACATAGGCATAGATCATTCTTCCAATTTGAGATCAACTGCACTTGCACTAAACCATAGCCACTATTGTCAGCTTGTGTGTTTTTGTCTTCACTTCCAGTGTACTTGTAGATGTGTGAACATCGTTACGACATAATGTTAAATATTAGGGAAGTCACAAGCAGATATTTATAGAACATCTAGGCCATACTTTACTTCATGACCACGTCATGATTTAGGCTAGTTCTGCTTGGTAATAATGTTGTGTAGACATACTACTAGACCACAGATATTGTGTCACACAACTGCAGTAGACATGACACGTAACCGTGTCGCTGCTTGATTGACAACAAATCGGTAAGTTCTGCAAAGTTTTTTTTTCTTCAAATTATGTCATTATATATTACCCACTGACCTAGCTCGGTACTGGTAGAGGGCAGGGGAAGATTGCCTTCATCTCTAAAAAAAATGAAATGTATTATCAACTACGTTGTGTTCTATTTTGGGAAATATTGAAGGCGTGTATACAGAAATGAAATGTGTACAAAAATAAAGTAATGAGAGAAGAAATCAAAGAACTAGAGAAAACGAGAATGACGTCACCGTAACTACTCACACACTGAACAAATGAAGCGGGACAATAATCGGCTCTGTTGGGCAAGAGAGCTGTGAAGTCAACGTTTCCCGTATATAATGCACGTACGGCCCGAGAATTTGTTCGTTCGATATCTAACTACTTCTTTGGGGAAAACACGAGTGAATGCAACCGTTTAATACTTTGAGGAAAACCAATTACATATGGGGAAAACTACGCTTCAGCATGTAACTTCGTGCGTGTTATGGTATCCTAAACTTTACACGAATTCTGATCCGAGGTGACCTACGCAGTGTTACTGATAGTAGTTCCGCTACGTCACACAGTTGTGCATTCTCTGGCATGTAAACAAGCGTAGGCAATCAAATTAGCATGACACCCAATGCAGTAGGACTGCACTTCTGTTGAAGTAGAAACGGTAATGTTAATTGAACTTACGTGGCAAGGACTACCATGGATCACGGACGATATTTTCGTACTCTTTTATGTATTGGTTAAACCAGAGAGTTGTTACAAGTAACTGGTTTAACCACTTCACATTTTAAAGTATGATTATGAGCGATGCCAGTTACAACTTTGAACATAACACTCATTTGATCTCTAGCTACATACTAGTTGTACTGAATGCTGCACAGTAGCATACTTTTGAAGAAGCAGGACCAGTTTGTTCAATTAATTGCGTCGCCACGCTTTGTTTGCAAATGCTGTTCTAGGTGTGCACTGTTTTTCATAATGGAAAAGACGAAGGTTGATGAATTGCAGGACAGACAAGGAAGAGATAACTACCTGAACACACTATCAGCCTTGTGGACTAAATTGAAGACTTGAACTGATGGTTTCATCAAACCGTCTTTGCCTTTTTGCGGTAACAATGATGAGAAACTGTAAAACTGTTCAATTTGCAACTATCACTTACAAATTTCAGTATTTTCAAGTCAGCAAGTGTGTTTCCCATTACCTGCAACATGTGACAAGCATAAAAAATAATGTAAATAGCTTTATTTGGAAGAGAGAAGGTATTGAAAATAAGGTTTCCATGTTGGGAATGTTAATAACTTTGCCCCAAGAATGCTGTCACTGTTGACTGATTTGTGTAACATCAAAAGTCACAGAGTGAATGTTCATACTGTGTTCTGTAAGAAGCTCAATGGAGGACTTTTGAGCATGTACATTTTTTCTGCAGTTGTCAATTTCATTTTTTATGAAGTCTCACTTCAACCCACTGAAGTTTTCCTCAAGCCATCCATGAACTTCTTGTTTAAGATAGCATCTGTCTTTCATCTCCTACAATAGTGGAAATCATGATTTGATATCATCTGGACTTGAAATCTGTGCAATGTCTGATCTCTGATATTGTCAATTTTGGGGGGATATCTTTGGTTTTGATCAGACAGTTTAAGATGTTGTGGGAAATTAAAGATAGTGGGTACAGAACCCTTAATAAGTTTGCTACCCTTGATGTTGATACCATTTCAAATGTTAGTTACTAAGGCAAGCGTGCTAGTACACATATTTAAAGCTGCCGCTAGGAAAATCCAGTTGTAACAGTAGCTATAGGTTTCAGAAAAGAAAGTGTCCCTACAGCATACAGGGCATTCTTGCTGTGTCCCCACAACATGCTGGTCATTCCCTCTCAAATTGTTGATCCAAATGCAGACAAGATTACTGCATAAGAAAGGCATATAGGCCCACTAGCCAGTGGTGTTAAGTTTTATAATGAAGTATTGGGAATTGTGAAGAGGGGCTGTCTAATATCTATGTAGTACTGTATGGAGAGGCTGTTCCACAGTGTAATAGTTCAGGAGTTTGCTCATATGTTATGACGGTCTTGGATGGAACTGAAGATTTTGAACAACTTGGAGCTGATATGGTGGATGTAAGTTATGTACGTTGTGTACGTAGTTTAGGCCTACCTAGAATTTAAATGAAATGCAGCTCAGAGCAAACTAGAATCAGAATTTTTTTGTTCACTTTCATCCAACATTAAGGTTACCATGTGGAACATAGCAGTGATGCTCTACAAGCAGACAGTTAATCACCATTTAAGATTTATGGTCATCAACGCTATGTAACTCAGATTCACAATGGCCAAGGATTTACTGTAGGCTACTTCAAAAAGCTCATTGTTCTTCCATTCCAAACGTTAAGTAACATGACTTCCAAGAAAGGTTTTTGTTCCTTAATGAGGACTTGCAAACAAAGACCTCCATTGATATTTTGCCCACTAGTATTCTTTTGCTTTTCAAAGTTGCCCATCTTATGCAAGCTAGGCTAGTACTAGTTAGGATGCCTAGGGCTCGATCTATAGTCTAGCCTTTGTCAGCTGTTTAGGCTTTGTGATCAGAAATAAAATTGGATATTACCTCAAAAACGTTTGCTAACAGAAACACAGCAGCTACTCCTAGACTCACAAATGTAGGCCTTCAGTTCGTACCCCCTAACTGTAGGCCTATACGAATCCAGACAAATGGTAAGAATAAGCACCTACAGGCGTAACTATCATCTTTTTCTTGTGTGATGACAGTATTAAGCCCATATTTCTTTGTTGCTGGACATTTTATTCACATTCAAAGCTTATGAAAGTTGTATGAAGTATTACTACGTCAGTAGGCATTCAGAATCAGTAACCTTAGTACTGTAGCAGCGCAGACGCACAGGTGACCTTTGTCTACAAAGCATTTAACTTCTAGTTGGTTAACGGCACGACTGACAGTTGCACATTGCATACCTCTCGGCCTAAAATGTGCTGAAATTTGTCTTTGCCAACGCATTACCATAAAACACAGCAGGTTAATTACAGGTGGAATTGTACGTTACTATCGGGGTTGAACCGATTGTTAAAACCGAAAGCTGGGCAAGATACCACCATTTTTGTGGCTTTCAACGTTGTTCACTTCTTCCATTGAATTTGTGTTACGCGCCGTTCCGTAGGAAAAGTTCTTGCCCTAATCCGTAGGACGCCCCCAAAATTTCTTGGCTTCACTTATCGCTCAATGACGTCATTCTCGTTTATCTAGTTCTTTGGAAGAAATAGAACCTGTAGCTTTGAAGGTTGTGTGACATTGCTCTAGAAAAGAGCACCCTTCATTCAGAAGTTTTAAAGAAAAACCCTGAGTTAAAATCCGTTTTAAGTTTGTTTATATCTTTTACCGTTTTCGACATACGACTTTTCGAAGTTTGCGAATTAATTCCGGAACCCTCATATCCTTCGCCCTTTTCCGGTCTGCATGCCCATTCAATTAGTCAATTCTTCACATTTGCTCTCCCCCCCCCCCCCCCTCGTTCTTTTTTACTGATTTCAGTTTACAAGAAACGGGTCTACTCTAATTACTAATGTGGCTTGGCAACATGTTTGTTTGAGTAGTTACACTTACATGTATTTTATACATTGACACAATTATATTTTTATGTGTATCTTCACATAGCGTGGACATACTTTATGCCTTGAACCTTACAAAGCACCATAATGTGTGATACTACTTTCCGGACTTTAAGGCACTATATGCATGATGTACAGTACTCACTACTATTTAAGCCATGTGTGATCCTGTAATATGTTTGAACATACAGGAAGTCAGAAGTTTTCTATTTATAGTTAACCTTTTGATATCATAAGCTTTGGGTTGATTCATTGGTCACCAAATTGAACTGTTCTAACAAAATAAATCACTTCTACTTGTGCGTAATTTCATATCTATGTTTACCTCTCTTTTCTGAATGGGTTCAAAATTAGGGGTGTGACATATATCCCTTCAGCATGTTGAAAGTATGAAACTAGAAATTAAACTCTATTATTAAATAATAGTAATTATTTATATGATAAATAAATTAATATTGGCTTTCTCCTCCATCCAGTCTCCACCTAGCCAGTTTGAGAAATGTCCTACATGGTCCGTCTGCAGCAGGCTGTTAAACATTGCCTTCCTTCAGTCACTTACCACTAGTCAGCTAGTAGCAGCATCTTATCATGAACAGAAATCAACTTTAGACGATTCTTGCATTAAGACGATGATATCAAACTTTATTGTTACAAGAAGATGCTGAACACTACATGAAAACTTCTCTGTTCCGCTCATTTGAACATTGCATTTACATCCAATTAAATGCTGTTCAATCGTCACCAAACACAGGAACAATATTATCATTATCGCCAAAATTACTGGTGTCACCACCATAGTCATCACATTGTGGTAAACTTGCCGACGTCGATTAAAATAGTTCTGCGCTAAACTGATGATTACAAACTCGTGAAAGTTTAATAATACCACAGGTCAAGATGAGTTTTGCCTCAAGACTAATCGATTCCTTTGTTTTAACACCTCAAGGGGATGTGACCAAGATCAATAAAGATTTTCGAAATCTAGACAAGCATCTTAAACCTGGAGACAGGATTGCTTGGCATAGACCGTACATGTTGATTCATGAAGCCATTGTGCTGAAGGTAGATGCCGAAAAGTGTCAAGTTTGGGTGTTTGAAAAAACAAAGACTGGCAGCAGTAGTAGCAGCAGAAGCAGCAATGGTAGTAGCAGTAGTAGCCATAGTAGCAGCAGTAGTAGCAGTTTTGATAGTGGCTCACCGTACGGACCAGGGATTGCTAAAATCACCAAGGTTAATTTAATTTCTCAGTCAGGACAATTATACAGTTATAACGACACTGAAGATCCAGAATTACTCAATGACATCCTCAGACAAGTTTTGACGGAACTTGATAAAAGAGGTTACAATTTGTTTGCCTTAAACTGTCAAACTTCAGCAAGTGCAGTAAAGACGCGTGGAGAAGATTTAAGCAGTCATCAGACTCGGTGGTTTGTTATAACGCAAACAATTGAGGCTGTGGGTATTCCTTTACTGTCAGAAAAGTTGGAGTCGCATTACGGTGGCAGAGAATGGATTGGTATTGTGTCGGCTGGTATGTTGCATGCATTTGCTTTCGTTATTGAGCTCATTACAGCTCTCTTAAAGTACAAACGTGGACACATGTCTGGGGATGATTTGCGAACTGTCATCTCCAGACAGTTGTTAATGCATGTTGTTGGGTGGTTTGGAAATTGTCTTTCTAGTTGTGCGGATATAAGTGAGTATCTCCAAACAACGGACATACTTTCATTTGTTTTGGAAGTTTTCTTTGCAATAGTCGCAGATGCTCTGTTCTTGTATGCTGGATATGACCCTGATAGTTTGTGGCGATATCCGGTCAAGGCCCTTGGTGCAATAACGGGATTTTGCCTTGGCTTTGCAGCCACCGGGGCATGTCTCGAATTCCTCGTGTCAATGATTCTTGGTTTTGCTGGTAAGTTTGTAGGTCACGGTCTGTACCATGCTGGTTCGTGGTTGTTCGAGTGTATGAGGTCTGAGAGTTTTAAAGGTCAGTACTTAGAGCGCATAAACCAATTGCGGGAAGGGGATCATATCACCACATACGAAGGTTTTTGGCGTCCACATTGCCACGCAATATTCGAAAAGTGTGTCGATGGCAAAATGAAAATCATTCGAAATACATACCAGCACTGGAGTTATCGAGGACGTTGTTCCATTCTGTCCTAATTTGGTTTACCGGTATGATTATCCTCCTGAAAAAGTACTCAACAACAAAGATGTAGTTCGCATTGCGAAGTCCCACATTGGGGGAAGTAACGAATACTCGTGGACTTCATACAATTGCAAGACATTCGCTGAACATTGTAAACTTGGGCACGCTAGTAGTGGTAGTAACACCACTAACTGGGAAGAACATTTCAATGCAATTATGGAAGATAGCAGCATCAGCAAGGAAGACAAGGAGAATTTTCAGGAACAATTTCGAAAATTTCAGAGGGCTTTGTCTTCGGAACAAAGCAATAATCATGACATGATAAGCAGTGAGGAAAAAGCAAAGACCAGAGCATGAATCCAAATTGTTCTCAGATGAAGAGTCAAAGATTCAGAACGACACATCCTCACAGAAAGAACCTTCGGTTTCCGTGAAGCCACGTCGCAAACGACGATCTATTCGATCAGTGGTTCGATCTTTGATTTGCATTTATTTGGGAACTTTGTTGTTTATGCTAAAAGAGCAACCAGTTATTAAAATGAATGCATAACCAACTGTTTTAGATGAAGGGGCTTGATTTTTAAAACGACGGTTTTGTGAGTGTTTCTCAAGGACCTCTTTGTTTATTACCTTCAATCATGCACAGGAATTTTGATAAAGGTATTGTTTTGGCTTCATGACACAAATGACGTATATAACCAGAAAGAGAAATAAAAGAAGAAGAAATAGAAAAGAACAATCCAACGTCCTGTGAACAGACGCGTACATTGAAATTCTAATACTGAAATGTTTCAAAGTCAGAACAAAATCCTCCTGCTGCCAATACTCCACAACGACTTATTTTTACTTCTTTTGATCAGCATGCAGTGAATCTGTTTAATGTGGACGTTCAACGATACAGAAAAAGAGTCCATTGATCTTGCTTGATGTTACCACAAATGAGGGGGCGGGGGCGAGTTGGAGGGGTGCTACTGGTGTAACCTTCGAAGCAAGTGTTGGTATGTATCGTTTGCTATATACCCTAACACCTACGAGCAAAGACAGATGTGACTCATCTGAGAACAAAGGTCTCTACATGCATGAGTCATACTTCATGTCTGATGACTGCCTAAAAAAACATGAAAATTTATATCTCGAGGGAAAAAAATGTGTGTTACTGGGCGTAACGTTGGCATACATGAACTAAAGTAACGTGAAATTTGTACGAAAAGTTACTCGGAATCCAAACGATAGTTTGCGAAAGATATATCACGAATGCCGTCATGTTAGAATTCATGAGGAGTTTATGATAAGTGTCTTAATAAGTTTAAAGTCCTCACTTATCATGGTGTAAAGTTTTAAAATTAAATGTCCTCGAAAGTTTGGGAAGAGTTTTATTTCATGACTCCTTCATTTTGAGTACTGATGACATGACGTCAAGTGGAGAGTTATGTTGCTTAATGAATTTATGTGTAATTTTTACATAACTGTCCACCGACAGTAATAACTGCATTCTTTTAATTTTTTTCAGTAATGTGTCTGTACTTCTACAACTAAGTGTGTCTGTCAGATCTTTTGCATAATTCTTCTTGTTTGCGCATGATAAAAAAATTCTTGGTGTTATGTCGTCCACATTAACCAAAAGTGACAATTAATTTAAAATTAAATTAATCTTTGTCATAACCACTTATTTTAAATTTGTAAATGAGTAGAATGCATTTAAATTTCTATCAATATGTCGTCACTTACTCATTTTATGTATCGTAAGATGGCCCATTAGGTAATACAATCATGCACTTTCGTGGACACAAAGAAAGTTGTTGTTACACTTGCTCACTACTCGAAAATCTACCTTTCTAATTGACACTGCCAGGATGTAGTTGTCAACGACCGTTTAAAAAAAATATCAAGGTCTTTGAAACATTTGCCTGCATATTACGTAATTAGTTCACTGATGATGAGAAAGGTAAACGATTATGATTGAATATCTATATATGTTCATCATAGATGTTCTTACGTACTTTTCTCCTTGTACAAGCGCATCTATTCACACATTCCATGCACCACTAAATCGTCCTCCATTGCAATGTAGCGTTTTCCATTTTTAATTATCACCCCTCCTAAAAGTGATACGTTAGCACAGTCTGATACTAAGTAAGTTTCGCAGAGACAGTTGATTACTAACATCCTCCATTGTTTAGACTTTTAATATAGGATAATCCAGAATTCCAGATTGTCAATTTTCCAGGTCCCTTTTTAAGGCGGTATATTCCTGAATGATATATTATATATGATTTTAAAAACTAGGTATCATATAGCAGTTGATGAATTTCAAATGGATTTTGATGTTATTGAAATGGATTGACTGAATTTGTAATCGCTGGAAGTTGTAACAAATTTAGAATTGTTGCTTTTTACGTACTTTAAATGGCAGGTACTTATTTCCAATATAACTTCAAGTTGTTTGTGACATATTACTTAGACCTACAGTTTTAATGTAGTTGAACGAGTATAAATTAAAAAGGCAAGTTTCAAACTTGAACTGCGGCTCGTTTCCTTCTAATACATTTTGCTGTGGGCTGGTATATTGGGAAACCCAATCACAAAACACTTGTTTACCTTGTGTAAATCGTAGACAGACATGAAAAGTTCATGTAATTACATAATCGAAAGCAGAGGCAACTTTGACAAATTGGAATGTGAAACGAGGAATCATGCGTGAAAGATTCCCATGATGAATTGTTGCTTATTTTCCTTTACTACTAAAAATAAGATTAATTTAAATATTAAAGTTCACCATTATATAAGAATTTTGTTCGGCATGTGAAACAACCCACTGTATGATCTAATGACCTGAGTAATATAGGGTACTACTATAGCCCTCCCTAAACCACTATAGCAAAACCCCAAAACTAATATAGCCACGACCACAAACCTACGATAGCCCAGACCCCAAAACCACAATAGCCCCAATTTTGTCCAAGATTTATCCAAAAATGACACTTTTGAGGGGTTCTAGATTTGTACATCAATGACAGCTTTAAGGGGGTCCTAGATTCGTACGAAAAAGACAATTTTGAAGGGATCCAAGATTTGCAAAAAAGTGACAAATTTAACGGGTTTCCTAGATTTGCACAAAGTAAACAGAAACAGAAATCGAAAACGAAAAGATGCATGTTCAGAGAGAGAGGTGGAGGGGTGGGTGGAGAGACGTGGAGAGTGCGAGAGAGAGAATGGACTGCTCTTGTTGACATATTTGGTGACCGTTAAAGGGAAATAGGGCGTTTAGAATACACCACCATGGCGTATAAAGAAAATACCTTTAACCACTGCTAAACCATTCAGTCTCATCAATGAACATGTGTCATAGCTTCATCTCCTCAAAACATTACGCATGTGATGAGTAACGGAAGATGCATCATCTGAATTTTGAAAAGTTTGGGTGAACAAATGCTTGAGCAACAAATAACTGAATTTCTATCTGTGAGAATCTTATTCTTTGAAAAGAAGGCTACTGTCCTTTCTTACTTTGAATAATCTATCATTCAACGTCCACAAATATTGGTTTTAAGACTATGGTTGTTTTCTGTAAAACAAACGCCCTATTTCCCTTTAAAAGAGCCATTTGATCGTTTCTTTACTCCTCCCTCTATATACTGTTGTTGCTGTTGTTGCTGTTGTTTTTGTTGTGGCTGCTGCTGCTGCTGTATGTTAAACTGTAGCAGAGCGTTGAGCTCCACCTGCTGGTCGACATCTCGCTTTGTGTGAAGTAACTGCTCCTGCAGTCGTTGCAGCTCAGCCATCCAGTAAGCGTCAGCATCGGCTTTGCCAACCTGGTAGGTCCTCCCATGTCTCTTCCATTCTTTCAATTTCACAATCTTCTAGGAACCAGTCTGTATCGTCGTCTTCTTCTCTCTTGACCTCGTCTTTGACGATGATTGGAAAGTATTTGTAGATAAGTGCTTGTTACGATACTTTCGAACAAAAGTATTGGCCAGCAAAAGACATGGAACTTTGTCGCCTCGTCGTGAAGCAGAGGCTAAACGTAGAGCTTTAAGGGCCTTGAACTTGACAGAGGAAGGAAGCGAGGTGATAGAGAGATGCGGTGCAAATGTCTTCGAGTCGAAGCTTTTGACAAAAAACGGCATAGCCATCTCCGCCACCAAAGACACCTGTTCCACCGGCCAAGGACGTCTATGGCGAAGTGAGTAATGTCCCCACGACAGACTCGTTAGCTCCAGCGCTGATGCAGCATTAAAGAATACAGAAGAATTCTGGCAAAAAGCAATGACGGAAGAGGATATTGATACTGAAGAGAGTTTAGCACCAGAGTTAGAGGCAGCTGGATCAGGACCTGAGGATATTCTTAAAAATGCCATATCAGAATCAGGCTTCGAATTAACAGATAGTGATGAAGAAGAATTAGAACGGTATCCCGAGAGTGAAGGGTTCGAGGTAGATTCGTTTTATGGAAGTGATGGGTTTCACTTGAAAGAGCTTGCTGAGTTGCTTAACGAGGACGAATCGGCCGAGGTAGGTGACATTCCAAATACTGTAAAAGACACTGAGCAGTTGGGGACAAAAAAGGACAATGATGACGATGATGCTGTTTCTCTTCCTGATAGGATTTCCCCTGAGAATAGGCATCATGCCGATGTCAACGCTGATGGTGAGGGCCAGGATGTTGATGAACAAGATGACGACATACGTCGTGTTAAAACCCTCTTGGTTGTTGGGGGCTAAGCGAGCAGAGATATAGAGAGGTTCGACGGTTTCATGCAAATGCCAACGAATATATCATCGAAAGAATTACACAGCATGCCAGTGTACGGGTTTGATCCTGATGATATCGTAGCTATGGAAATTCAACATCCAGCAATGAACCTCACATCAATGCTTTTGCTACACAATTCTTTTCAAAGATTGTAAGCAGGTGTGAATGAAGATTGCTGTGGAGTAGTTAGTTAAGTGCCATGCACCTTACTAATTTAGTTTCACCTATTTAACCTCATCTGCATTGCATCTCATTTGAATATTTGTGTACTGATGCGTGATTGTAATTTCGGTTGAAGAGCAGAATAAAGTCAGACAGCTAACAACAAGCCACGCTGCAGGTTTTTTACGTAGCCTCAAAGGCTACGTCTCTGGAATCGTCCTTCGGGTTTTCCGCGCCGGTTGACACAAGATTTCGATTGCAGAAAAAATAGATCCGTTAACCACACAGTCGGCGGACATGCGGATTAGTACACAATCTCAAGTACAGTTCCTGTCGCCACGCCCCCACGATTCATCATAATAACCGTAAATGTTCGTGAGCGAAGGGAATAAAGCACCAATACAAGTATTATGTTTCAGCAATCAAGCCATAAATCAAGATTCTGGCTCTATGAAACTTCTCGAAATTTCACACAGGGGAAGATTGTTTATGAATTTTATACAAAGATTACAAATAAATTACATTCGCAGTCTAGGTTTGGTAGCTTCCTGAAAAGGATTCATGCGTGGAGTCGCAGAACTCGTATATAGATAAGACATGACTAGAACAACGCCACTTTCACTATATTGATCACGTGGGCACACATTACGTCCTTTTGACTAGAGTCATTTGTAACCCTGTCTAGTCCGCATTATATATCAAAGATTTTTATATGGTATCGTCCCGAAGAAGGTACATTATTTACTATTTTTATGTTTGTGTTAAATATCGGCGTATGTTTATGGCGGCATTGAGATATAAAATGAAAAGCGTAATACAATATCTTATCGATAGATTTTATTCCAAACGTTTAAAAACATGTTTCTTTATTTTCAATCAGTCAAGGCGTTGTACCCTTGTTTTCGTAGTAAAAAAATTCAATTTGGAGCACTAAGCCCCACCCCAATCCAAATATAGCAGATTTGCCTAAGCTTACTGAAGCTAGCCTGATATGGCCAGGCTCGCGACCAAAGAAACTGCGAAAAGTTTCTCCGTACTTACACTGTGCATTTCGTGCTAAAGCGCAACGTTAATACAGTACGTGTTGTGAATATACGTACATCTACTAACATCAGTGTAAAATAGCTTTATCGATCGCCGCGCGGAGTAACTTTTCGTGGATATGTCGTTGAAAGTTCACCTAGGGTTATCAAAACCACTGTTCATTGAGACCTCAAACATTTTTGGATGTATTCCAGTGAATTTTTCTTAGCGTAAACTGCTTTTGTTTGATTCATAGGCCTAATTCGTAAGCGAGGTAAATCCTACGCATCCTGCTACTGTAGTCCTAGACGTTATAGCTGAGTTTGTGTTTGATCGATTAGCCTACTGAACATCAACCACAAAGTGAGAGAAGAATTAAAAAAAAAAAAACCTCATTTTCTACTTTTCCCTAAACCTGTACATGTGTGCTGGAATATCTGCTGTATCTATTATATGCTACTTCATTCTTGCAAATGCAATGCATGAGTAGGTGGCCTATGCAAAGTAGGCTTAGGCTAACTTTCAAAGAAAATAACACAAGACAACTTCACTAGATCTACAAGGGAAATTGAAATCTGTGGTAGAGCAGTAAGACATTTAAGCACAGATTAGGGCCAAAAAAGAGACAAACTTACACATAACAAGAAAAGTGAAAGTATAAGTTGACGAACCATCAACTGCAAAAATCAAAGCAAGTTCAAACGTAAAATATAAAAGTAAAGTACCCAATCATCTTAAAGAAAGGGACTTGTGAAATGGTTCTGCCCATGAAAGAGTAAGGCACCGAAGCGATTAGTATAGCTAAATACCGTCAGTAGGCTCACAATTTTTCGCTCTGAAATTTTAATGAATTTTCAATAGTAATTCAAAGTGGGAAAATAAAAAAAGTCTCATATACCATATATATAAGGGCAGAGTGAGATCATGTCTGCGTATGTTTAGGGAGAAGGAGGTCAACAATCCGGCCACCACTTCCCTTTTCAGACTTTTTCTGTAAGACGCCTAAACATACAGCGACCTTGAAAATCATATGACAAGAATGATGTTACCTGGTCAACTGCTAGGCTTAACCTAGTACAAGAAAAAATTCTAGGGTCCAAGTCAGTAGACAAAAGTGGGTTATGTCATAAAGTTTTATTGCACTCTTGCCTGTCTTGCTGGAATAGACCATTTTTTTTTCCCCTTACGCTAACGCTTACATACCGGTAGTGTGCTCAGCTTGAAAAAGTTATGTAAGAATAGTTTCTGTTACCCACAGACGCTAGTTAAAAAACTCAATTTTGGTTATAAAGGTCGAAATTTATGAGAATCACTTAGTAATAACATTTTTATGCACGTTATCTTGTCTTTTGTTAATTAGAGGCTTGGTCTTGAACATCTAATTGCAAAGTTTGACTGTTCATGTGACTTTTAATTTGATTGGTTTGCGGTTATAATCATGGCGATTAATAGTCGTAAGTAGGTCAAGTGCTTATTGATACCGCACAAACAAGCTTGACCTTAAGTCATATAACAATCATAACAATGAAGCATATGGCAATATCCTGAGTGGTTTAGGACTTTCAAATTCACCACAAAATCATAACCGGGCAATTTTTTTTTCTCACAAAACATTGGACGTGGGGTAACATTAAACCAGAAAGCCAAAAGGCTTTGTGATTCCTTGCCACATGGTTATATTATAACAAAGTTGAATTATCCACATGACAAGTATAAGATCAACTGCAGTTATTTTTCTTGATACACCACAAGCCTTTAACTCAAAATGATCTTTATTTTGGGTAACCTGACACGACCGTGACATTTGACGTTCACCAAAAGCAATAGGGATCACCTACCCAGTATGGCCAACCCACACATCAAGTACAGTATGATATCAGTCAACATTACCCTTCTGGAAAGTCACTACCACATTTCCAACACTGGGCTTTGTTTGTACCATTTCTTTTTGGCGCTGTCCCAGTTTTCCACTTTTGGTCCTTCAATTTCTGTAGCATTTTGATCCGAGATCTTAAGTCAAGTAGCTCAGTTGCGGTTGCGGTTCCTTCAACACTCTTCGCCGCAATCGTGACGAACTGCCACTTTGAATTATCTGTGATTTGATTTCTTTATCTATATCCATAAACTGACAATAATTTGCTAATTGCCTCAGCCTGGTGGTAAACACATCCAGCGTTTCGCCTTCCCCTTGCTTCGCTTGACGAAACTTGAAAATCGCGTATTCAGTATTTTGTATAAGTTGAAAATACTCCGTCAGCTTGGTTTTTGCTGTCATAATCTGTAGAGTCTCCAGTTTCATTACGTGTTTGAAATATTTCAGTGACGCTTTCCCCTCCAAAATGAAGTAACATTGCCCTTTTACGAGCTTCATCCTTGATATCAAATGCAATGAAGAAGTTTTCCAATCGAAGTAGCCATTTCTCCCACCGTATGCCAATACTTGCATGATTGGAATTATCTCCGAGACTGAACTCAGGAAAATGTGGATAGGCCATTTTAATTGTCAGAATTTAATCGATTTTCTTCTAGTATTAAGGTCTTCCTTGAAGGTTTTCAGAGTCCAGGATCCCATCTTCATCCCCATTGTAAGATTTTGAGAAAACACACTGGAGACTCAGCAATGCATCTTGCTACCTGTATTTCTGATGATATATAACTGCAGATTATTCTCATAACAAAGGCCAATACATCAAATATTTATGGAATGCCTTAATATACACAGGAGACAGTCAGTGGTAAACTGGGCAGTCGTCTTTGTTCTATCAAAGAGATAAATGAAGCGCAGGTGACAGCTATCTGACCCCATGACCTCCCAGTTACTGAGACAATCTATGGAGGCCTCTGAGGGAGTGTTTGAAAAGTAAAAGTTATTCTCTACTTACAAATGCAGTACAGTATATGGAAAACGCTATTTCAAACATGACATGGTCCTGATTGGCTTCCATAGGCTGGAAAAATGCTATTTCAAACATGACATGGTCCTGATTGGCTTCCATAGGCTGAATAAGTTTGCAATGACATTGAGTTAACTGTGTCCGAAGGAATCAAACACTGCCAATAGTAATGTTGCACAATGAAGCCCCATATGCATTTGTACGGTAGTTTATAATAACCACAATAATGGTGTTTAGGCTATTATTATTGTTTTATAGTGAAAAATTATCCCTTCCCCTCTATTGATAAGCATTAAATTTCACAGGGTCGTGAACCTGTTAATAACAGACAACCTCATTAAGTTTAAAACAAATCTGACCCACGGATAAGGAACTATGGCAGTTTCAACATTTTTTATGTTTTACCCCACAACCTCATTAATATGCAAGATTTGGACACCAAAAACGATAGGGATCATCTACTCAATATGGACAACCTTAATGCCAAAAATGAAATTACTCAGAGTTACCCTTCTTGAGATAGAGTGTTTACGAGCAACCGTCACACACACACACACACCCTTACACACACACGACATCAGGACTGCATAGATTCCCCTGCCTACGGCAAGGAATCAAAAATGATTTCGTTCACATAATTTATCACTTGAATGCTTTTGGAAGTTATCAATGTCCTCTACGATGTTTGACATCTCTACCTGAAGTGGATAGGCTGATTATAGCTGGTTCCTGGACTATACTAAGAATTATCGGCAAGCATCATTTGAGCCATTTACCCAACTTCAGTTTTTATTTCAAGCCTGTCTCTGGCCGATCGTGGCTACGTCGAATTTGCCATGAAAATTCAAATTTCTAGTTTTATGTTGTAGTTTTCGGTTTTTTACAAGTCTGGGACTTGTAACCGAACTATATGGCCCATATAGGATCAATAATCAGGAACAACCTGAAGGAACCACTACCATAGTAGTAATGGAACACAATTTCAACTTAGCACCATGCAATCTGTAGGAGAAGGGGTATTCTGCAAGATTTGATAAAAAAGCCCATATGGCCCACTTGACACCTTGGACCAGAAAATCTTGAACACCCGGGGTTCCTCTGCCAGAGCGCTAATTTGACAAAATGATTTCACATTGGACAGCAAAGTATGCAGAAAAGCATGATTTCATAAAATGGTCCACATGTCCCCATATTCGACCAATAATCCTAGACAACATGGAGGAGTCACTACCATAGTAGTAAAGTGACACAATTTCACGTAAATACTATACAA
Source organism: Stichopus chloronotus (assembly GCA_021234535.1). Classification (NCBI taxonomy): domain Eukaryota; kingdom Metazoa; phylum Echinodermata; class Holothuroidea; order Aspidochirotida; family Stichopodidae; genus Stichopus; species Stichopus chloronotus. The sequence continues at coordinate 13,061,510 of CM037839.1, forward strand.
TCTGCAGGAGAAGCATTTTGCATTATTTCATAAAAGGGCCCATATGGTCCATTTAAACCTTGGACCCCAAAATACCGAACACCCAGGTTTCCACTACCACAATGCTAATTTGATAAACATTTCACATTGTACAGCAAAATACGCAGAAAAATATTTTTCATGACTTCATAATATGGTCCATATGACCCATACGGAACAAATAATCCTGAACAAACTGAAGGAATCACTACCATAGTAGTAATGTGATGCAATTTTATCTTCATACCACACAATTTGTAGGAGAAGAGGCATTTAAGCATGACGTCATCAATATATGACCCATTTGGAACTTGGACCTCAAAATCTTTAACACACCGAAAGCATCACTACCACAATGCATCCATATAACAAGTATAACCTTTGTTCAACCTACATAACTTGAGATATCCTGTTAAAAAGATTTGTAGAGTTTTGCCCCCCCCCCAGGTCCCCAGGTGACCTTTGATCTCCACAAAAACAATAGGGTACGCATTTTCAGCATAGCTGACCTGCATACCAAGTTTAACTTGCATTCTACTTTTCCCTGTTGAGTTAGAGCATAAGTTAGCAATTGTCACAGAAACACAGAATTTAATCCCAGTGCCCCCAGATGACCTTTGACTTTCACCTAAAACACTAGGGCCACACCTTCTAAATATGGCAAATATACACACCACGTTTGACTTTCGTCCGACTTTCCCCTTTAGAGTTAACGCATACCTAAGCAAGTGTCACAGACATACACACATACAAACACACATGCCAACCTGACTGCAGAGGTTCCTTAGCTGACACAAGAAACCAAAAGCACCTCTCAGGTTGTCCCTGTAAGAAGGTGTTTTCGTTCTTGGAAACATAGCATATTTCCGTGCCTTCATGCTTCACCCCCCCCCCCCCACCTCACCCCGTTTCCTACACCTTGAAACTATACCAGCCCTAATGAACCACATCACCAACAAATCAATATTGCTTTCATTTACGGACTTTTTTACAATAGCCAATGACTCCATAATTTTGCACACACAGCTTGTCAAATTTACATGCCTGTCATTGCAAGGTTGTCACTTATCAATACTTGAAAACTCGGGTAAAATTGGAGAATTTTCCCTTTTTTTGGCACATAAACTTCAGTTTATCAAAACGAATGATCAAATGAATGAGAATAGAACACACAGTTGATGCACAGACGTCTTTCACCAATAATGATGGATCATGTCACTAACAGAAGCCTAGACAAATAACCACTTATGCAGTTCCTTGAAAATGCTAACAAAAAAATCATAAGTCCAGATTATGAAAAGTTTTCACTGTATCCTTTTGCAGACTGGGGAGACCTACAATATTCGGTTATTTGGGTACCCAACCAACGATGCCACAAACTGGGTACAATGTAACGGCGTATAAAAGCTTACAACGTTACTTTTTCCTAGCTAAATACCCTTCAATGTAATGCAGGATAGAGAGATACAAGGTGTTATATTAACATGCAATACAAAATGTTTATTATGACGTACCCTACCCGACCGACTATGAACTGCCCATACACCGGTACGAGGTTTGGACCTGTCACAAATACTTACAGAAGTGTGACTGGCGTCCAGCTGGTGCAAGCTACACATTTAAACTGCATCTTGAATGATCCATAGTTATGTTCGGTATTTGGCTTCTTTTAAGCAGCACATGATAAACAAAAATTAACCAGAAAGCCAAAAGGCTTTGTGATTCCTTGCCTTGATAAAATACATTTTGAACACAGCAGTTTGAAAACTGACATCTGTTTGATTCACACTTGTACGAAGAAGGGCTCACAAGTGCATTTTTGTTTAGTTTCTTAAACCCAAAATATGAACCCCTTTTTGTTCTGATAAATTCTCTCATTCCTTTGTGCTGAAATGATGTGATTTTTCTTGACGGTGAAGTGCCATATGATAAATTAGTGCCAGGGAGATGGTAACATCAATCAACTCACAGGTACCATGTTGATACTTACTGTTGTTTGTCTTTCCAATCAAGGGAAAATGCAGTCACCCCAATCAGAGTTAGTATGCCCTGTTACTCTAGCTCATGATTGGTCTATTTCGATTATGTGGTAATATTCTTGTGAATTGTGAAATCCAAGGAGAATTTCGACTTGCTTTACCTATTGTTTATAATAGCTATGCTCAAAGTGTCTTTAGAGGAGCTTGTAACAGAAGGAAATTAGCAAGACTTTGCTGCTTTTTGAAAACAAATTTTAGGGTAATATGGTGTAAACAAGGTTTTCAAGTTTTGACCCCCGTGACCCCAGATGACCTTTGACCTCCACCAAAAGCAATACAGTAATTCCTCTTACCACAACACATCTACATACCCAGTATGAAATCTATCCAAGCTTCCTAACATGATATATCATGTAAACAAGTTTTCAGGTTTTGACCCCCGTGACACCAGATGACCTTTGACCTCCACCAAAAACAACAGGGTTCTTCCTCTCAATATGGGGCATCTATGTACTAAGTTTGAGAAGTGTCCATCTTTCCCTTCTTGAGATATCGTGTAAACAAGGTTTTCAAGTTTTCACCCCCGTGACCCCAGATGACCTTTGACCTCCACCTAAAGCAATAGGTTTATTCCTCTCACCACAAAACATGTACATACCAAGTATGAAATCTATCCAAGCTTCCTAACATGATATAACGTGTAAACAAGGTTTTCAGGTTTTGACCCCCGGTGACCCCAGATGACCTTTGACCTCCACCTAAAGCAATACGTTTATTCCTCTTACCACAACACATCTACATACCAAGTATGAAATCTGTCCAAGCTTCCTAACTTGAGATACCGTATAAACAAGGTTTTCAGGTTTTGACCCCTGGTGACCCCAGATGACCTTTGACCTCCACCAAAAACAATAGGGTTATTCCTCTTACCACAACACATCTACATACCAAGTATGGAATCTATCCAAGCTTCCTAACTTGAGACATCGTGTAAACAAGGTTTTCAGGTTTTGACCCCCGGTGACCCCAGATGACCTTTGACCTCCACCAAAAACAATAGGGTTCTTCCTCTCAATATGGGACATCTATGTACCAAGTTTGAGAACTGTCCAACTTTCCCTTCTCGAGATATCGTGTAAACAAGCAAAGCTGTCACATACACACACACATCACCATTGCATAGATTCCTTGCCTGCCTTCGGCAAGGAATCAAAAAGGGTAAACAGTGTGGTCTCCTTATTTATTCTGAACTGGAAACCTCTACGCTTGTGCGCAAGATGGAACTGATTCATCTCCACTAAAGAAGGGAAAAAGGGTAAAAAAGGTACCTGTATCTTTAAATCTAAGAAAATATTTAAACAAAGTACAAAAATATGAATCTTTTACATGAAATTTACATAGCACAAGTTTGAATAAAAGTGTTTTGCAATAATCCTGAGCATTGTAATTAAAGAATTACATAAAACTTAACAAAAAAAAATAAAAAAACAAAATGTACAAATGGGTATTGTTTTTTAAGAATCTGACATGGTGCATGAGGTGAGGATGTGAAACATACTAAGTCTTAGTGATGCTTAAGCATTGACTCAGGACTGTCACCAATTGAGATGTAACAATGGCTGAATACACAATGATACCTGCTGGCCTATTATGATGATAACTGACAGGCATATTGTCCTCAAAATACACACCTACATACTATAAACCAGAGATATGTCCATGCTTTCTCTATTGAGATTCCATAAGACCAAGGTTTTTGCATAATTGACCATTATTGAAACTAAAAATTGGTCCACGCCTCCCTTCTAAGTATTCTGTTTATGAGATTTTACTTTTTGAACTTCCTTTGATACCCTCTGAAGAGAAACTTAAGGCTTTTTTCTTACTCAATAGAGTTCACACACATAACAAATGTCAAATCATTTGAAGTCACTTATGGAGACATTTTGTTTACAAGGCTCTTACTATATGCCTCTTACTGACCTTATGTAACCTTTGACCTCCACCAAAAGCAAAAGGTTTTTGTACTTAATGTGGCACACATACACATGGGAAATATGACATCTGTCAGTGCATCACAAGGTAGGTACCAAAAAACATACACACAGTCAAGCACACACATACACAAATGCCATGATGAATGCAAAGATAATGGCTGTTACTTTTGTGCGACTTATCCGATTTGCAGTTGGTATCTGAGAAACATCTCGAGTAACAACCCTTTAAAGTCTAGGTTGTTGCCAACGAAAAAGTCAGAACCACCATCTCACAAATCAAGATGACTGGTAATTTTTTAGGAATCAAGATCAACTTGGTACATAGAATAACGCACAGAGGTCTGGCCATATGAAAATGATTAAGTGGGTCGTAAAACCATTACTAACTGTAGCATATTAAGGTAGATGTAGAAGGTGTACCCATGTTCAGCAAGTTACACATCAAACTGGTCCACTGTGATAGGTGCAGGAATGCACTGGAAGTGGAAACTACTTTTTAATAAGTGACTTTTCAACCTTATCAGCTATGGACAAAACATTCCGACGAAATTAACAATGTAGCAAATGTCACGAACTTTGCACCAGAATGCTTATTAGGCCCATCAAATCTGTGAGTGATGACCAAGAGAGACTACTGTAAAAAGTTTCCCTTCTTCGCACAATTACTGCTCTGGTGTCTCCGCTACTGTATGTGAACGTTTCATGTGATTTAGACTTTATATGGAGAATACATCTTTTGACAATAACTGAATTTCTCTCTCCTAATCCATTTTTAATTCCTTTTTACCTATTCAAATCTGGTGATTGTAAAAATGTTTTCCAAAAGAGGCTGCACTACTGGGACTTAACTATGGTATGTATTTCAGTCATGCTCTTTCAAATGGCATTTATGTGTAAAATGTGTGCGCATTTTCTAATAGTAGGTACAAGAATAAGGCTTCCCTTCTGCGAGCGTTCTTTTAATGGTACTGTAAGTTCCCTTTCTGCATTAGTGTTTTCACACAGTAGCCACTTTGGAAAGGTCTCTCTACTGTGTGTGTTCTTTCACATAGTTTCAATTGATATCTCATTGCAAATGTTTTCATACAGTGGTGACAGTGAAAATGTTTCTCTTTGGTGTGTGCTCTTCCAAACAATCTTTGTGTTTGCATGCTTACAGTAGCTTCGAAAGAGGTTTCTCTACTGTACGCTCATTTTCAAGCTATTTTGTATTCCTTTACTCCCGCATATTCTTTCCCCCAATAATGGCACTAAAAAGGCTTCTCTTGTGTGGGCCTTTCTTTTAAGTTTTCAACTGTTTTCTTCTTGGCAATATTTCTCTCCTGTACAGTACAAGTTTTCTCATGATACTCCCAAATTCACTTTTTTATTTTAGGTCTAATGTTTTCCCACAGTAATGGCAGTACCACTGGTCTCCTGTATGTGTGTGTTTGTTGATGCTCCTCCAAAGGAGCTTTACTTGTAAATGCTTTCTCGCAGTTTTTGCAAGAATGAGGCTTCTCTTTTGTATGTGTCATTTCATGGTATCCTCAGAACCCCCTTCTGTGCAAATGCTTTCAGACAGTAACCACACTGAAAGGCTTCTCTCCAGTGTGTATTCGTTCATGTTTTTTCCAACTCCCACTCTGTGAAAATGTTTTCTCACAATAGGTACAAGAATAAGGCTTCTCTCCTGTGTGTACTCGTCTATGTCTTTTCAAATGAGATGTTGTTGAAAATTTTTTCCCACAAGAATGGCACTGAAAAGGCTTCTCACCTGTGTGAGTTCGTTCATGCTCTTCCAATATATCTTTGCGTAAAAATGCTTTCTTACAGAAGCTACAAGAATGAGGTTTCTCTCCTGTATGTCTTTTTTCATGGTATCTCAAACTTGCTCTGTGTGCAAATGCTCTCCCACAGAAACTGCACTGAAAAGGCTTCTCACCTGTGTGAGTTCGTTCATGCTCTTCCAATGTATTTTTGCGTATAAATGCTTTCTTACAGAAGCTACAAGAATGAGGTTTCTCTCCTGTATGGCTTTTTTCATGGCATCTCAAACTTACTCTCTGTGCAAATGCTCTCTCACAGAAACTGCACTGAAAAGGTTTCTCTCCGGTGTGAATTCGTTCATGACGTTTCAAGTGATCTTTCTGTATGAATGCTTTCTTACAGAAACTACAAGAGTAAGGCTTCTCTCCCGTGTGTGTTCTTTCATGATATCTCCAAAACCATTTCTGAATGAATGCTCTACCACAGAATCTGCATTGAAAAAGTTGCTCTCCTGTGTGCAATCTTTCATGTCTTTTCAAATAATACCTTACGGAAAAAGTTTTCCCACAGTGCTGGCACTCAAAAGGTTTCTCTCCCGTGTGTGTTCGTTCGTGCTCCTTCAAATTACTTCTATGTGGAAATACTCTCTCACAGTAGCTACAGGGATGAGAGTTCTCTCCAGTATGTGTTCTTTCATGATATCTCAAACTCCCTTTCCGTTTAAATGCTTTTCCACAGTGATTGCACTGGAAAGGCCTCTCTTCTGAGTGTGTTCTTTCATGTTTATTCAATCCATGTATCGTTGAAAATCTCTTCCCACAGAGACCGCACTCATATTGCTTCTCTCCAGTGTGCGTTCGTTCATGCACTTCCAATTGATCTTTGTGTATATAAACTTTCTTACAGATGCTGCAAGTGTAACACTTCTCTCCTGTATCACCCTCATTGGCTCCATCCTCTAAGCAGATTGACTGATGACTGGAGTAGCTCTGGCCTGCTTCCCTCCACTGGTTTTCATCCTTCTGGTTTAGTCCCTGGTACCAGAGTGGTGCATCACTATTCCCAGGCATGCCAGGGGATTCTGAAACAGAAAAACAAGACCCAAGGACACTGTGATATCGTGCACACATGCAGAGTAATGCAAATTATGAAGTAAAATTAAGGAGCATTTTTCATTATTTAGTACAATAGCCCATATGGCCCAATTCTGACCATGAACCCTCACTTTTGTAACATAAAATCTGTAGAGAAAGTAACATATTTCATGCTTTTATAAAATGGCCCATATGGAACCTTTCTGACGTAAGACCCCAAACATGACAAACACCCAGATGGAACCACCACCATACAGTAGCACTAATGTGACCAACTACAGTCAGTGGCGTAGCCAGGATTTTTTGAGCAGGGGGGCACTGGTGGGGCACAGACCTTTCCTGGTGGGACACAAGTTTTGTCTATATATATATATATATCGTGAGGTAATAAAGGATTTTTAGCTTGACATGTCAAAGCTGGGCCATTTTGACTTAATAAATTGACCGCAAGATAAAACTGCACATTTCCAAATTTTTCATGGGGGGGGCACCTGGGGTGGCACAGCTTTATCATGGGGGGGAACGTGCCCCCTCGTGCCCCCCACTATGCTACCCCCACTATGCTACCCCCCCCCCCTGCTACGCCACTAACTACTGTATCAACAGTGTTACATACAATCTGTAAGAGAAGTATTTTGCATGATTCCCCAACAGCCTAAGGACACTATAGTTCCTTGTACTTGGAATATACATACTGTAAAATGACATGCTGGAGTTCATAAATATCAAAGAAGCCATTTCAATTAATGCACTAAATTGAAGATGTTGATTCCTACAATATACAGCAATACCATTCATTTTACAAAGCACAAACATCTGTCAATTTTTCATTTAAAGCCTAAAAAAGGGATTCTGCAAATTGCAATAACACTAATCAAATCTACGCCCCTTTGAAGTCCACCCAACACTGACAGCATACCCTCGAGGGGACTGCTAGAGTTTAGTTTTTAGTTTCCTCTGGTAAGAACACCAACTGACTTATTTTCTTTCATTGTGTGTTTCCCACCTTACTAATTAAAAGCCATTTACATCAATGCATACTTCACCACTGAAGCACAAAGACATTAATTGATCCAGTCAAAACTAGTCTGGGATGACCACGTACAGTACTTCCCACGGCACTGCTGCTTCTTCATTTGATCATGAAACTACTACCTTAGTCAGTACTTCCATGATTTGCTAGAGGGGACTGATGGAAAATATAAGCATCCATAGCATCAAAATGGAGCAAATGAATTTCAGTAACCAAAAGTCAATTGCTCACAGCATGCATATAAATTCTAAATTTTCTGCACACTGTTACTCAAACTGAAGCCAAAAAGCTAATCACATTGAAAATAAAAATGTCATGGTCATGTACCTAATATCTAACAACACCTTCCTATCACATTTTAAGCAAATCAGACAAGGCACTGCAAAGGTATTGCCATATCAGGAATTTTACATTAAAAGGAAATAAGGCGTTTGGTCCACGAAAAACAAACATATTTTCAAAACCACTGTTTGTGGACATATAATGATAGGGTATTCAAAATAAGGAAGGGTGGTACCCTTCTTTTCAATAAGTAAGTTTCTCACAGATAGAAATTCAGTTATTTGTTGCTCAACGATAATTTGTTCACCCAAACTTTTCAAAATTCAAATGATGCATCTTCCGTAACTCAATGCATGCATAATGCTTTTGGGAGATGAAGCTTTTGCAGATGTGTATTGATGAGACTGAATGGTTTGACAATGACTAGGCTATTTTCTTTACATGCAATTTTGGTATATTATAAACGCCCTATTTCCCTTTGTGTCCCACCCACCCATTAATATGCAAGATATAGGCACCACATCAATAGGGCTCATCTACCTAATATGACACACGTACACACCAAGTTTGAGAAAAATTGAGCACTCGATTATTGAGTTATCATGCAACATACCTCGCATTCCAATGGCGTCACATGCACAAACACACACTTGTACACACGCCGACTTGACTGCATACAGAAGGTTCCTTTTTTAACACAAGGAACCAATATCAAACAGAACATCTGTACAAAGGATTTCCTAAAATTCTTGATATTTAAACTAAGACTTGATAAGCAAGAAACTGTACATGGTTACCTAGGATACATTTTGTCCTATCATGAACAGTTTAACTGTAGAATGAGGATACTTCATGTTTCTTTGTTGAAAGTAGCCACCGTTTAAAATTTTGATAGCGAAATATTTTTAACAAACGTCTTAGTGAACTGAATGGTCCTTCATACTGATAATACTAGAATAGTAATGCTACTGTCCCTCCACCCCTTTTTTGTATGAGTGGTTACAGCAGTCAGTGGGGATTGCGATGAAAATTTTATTGACCTAGTGAAGAAAACTTTATGCTGTGATGAATTGCATTTTCGTACTTCTGCATGTGACAGTGATCAAGGCTTCCTGCACTAGAGGGCAAACACAGGAAAGTGTGCCCAATGAAAGCCTGTTGCCAGGATAGCCCTTGATAGGAAACATGGAAATGAAGCTTTGGTTGTGAGCAGGTGAGTGCATTACATTTGAGTGGATGGTAACTTATTACAGGGGTGGAAGGTCATTTGAGGTCACAAGAGGGTTAACATTACAGAATGTTTAAAACATACTGTAGTATCTAATGATAGGAATAACTGACTGATCATGTGAAAACATTAGATCAGTGGTTGCAAATACTAGGGGGAGTCCCCCTACCCATGGGCATTTTAGTAATTCATGTGGAGGGTGCTAAATGCTGGCAGGAGTCTGAAAAATGCTTGACTTCATTGGGGGGTGTAAAAGGATGTAACTACAGTAGTTTTCAGCACACTTACCTCACAATATTTCACAAGCTTTTAGAATTGAGCTTAAGTGACGAGAAAGACCCACGATACATATGATTTCTCACCATGTGGAGAATACATTGCCTGGTCATCACAATTCAATTGGCACTTTAGGAACCTGTTTCAACATTGCTCCACTGTGTGTCCCCTGAAGATCATCACAATGACAAGCTAATGTTAAATTGGTATTCAAGGGGATGTGCTACTTTCCACGAGTCATTTGGTGAAAGGAGCATTGAAGAAGGAAAGGTTGAGACCTACAGTGCTATGCTATTGGTGGGGTAAGTGGTCATCTGCAGACAAACAGTGGAAAGCTGTTTACAGAGAAGATATTAATGATGAGAAATATAGCTTTGGTTGCTAAATTAAGCACTGTAATTGTGTGCCAAAATCCTTGATAAATTTAAATGAACAAGTTGTGTTAAACAACCTACTGTGAATGGAGGAAATAAAGTTGTATTTGGAGTCTACTGATGAGATAGATTGCTGTAATGATATGAATTAGCTGATGTGTGTGCTATGTTGGTTATTTCCTTTTCAGAGGAATGAAATGTAACTAGGCCTACTTATTACAAGTGTTGTGAAAGTTTGACCAATTAGGCCTTCTCCTAAACAGGGTTAGGAAATCCTGCGAAGCCAGGGACTCTTTCAAAGGGATAAGCCCTAAAGATTTGTTTGTGACTGTAAGTGCAGGTAGTTGCTGGGATGGTTCCTTGTGGGTAATCGTTATTTTGGGTCACTGAAGGGTGTACAATTTTAAGCTCTCAGCTGGCGACTTCGCTTTCTTTTTCTTCTTTTGTGGATACTTTAAACAACTTTGTAATGTCATCACTCGGAACAGACCAGTAATATTTTAGGAAAGGACTTCTCTGAGAACTTCATATTCTGTTAAGTATTGTTGTTTTTCCATTTAGCAATTCAGAGACATACTGTAACAAGTACCTTCATCATGCTTTAAATTTCTTACTAATGCAATTTCTTACAAATTGGCTTTTGATTGCTCAACTAGTAGGCCTATATAATCCCTTTCATGAAAAAAAACAAAAAACTATCCCCTTGCCTGCTCAGGAAATGGAAGAGAATAATGCCAATTCACCCAATTATCATTATTTGAGAAAGAACTACCATACTTCCTATGGAGCTGGGGTGGTGGGGTTGGGGTGGTGGGGTTGGGGTGTCACAGATGGGGGGTATCAAAATGGGGTTGTGGGGACGGGGCTTGGGGTATTTACTGTTTTCCTTCTTGAATTTACGTATGGTGGATCTGGCTTGTACAAGCTAAGCTTTTCTTTCAGATTCTTCATTCCCTTTTTTCAATATTGTTATTTTATTAAATTTATTACTGTGTATGGGAAAAAAAAGAGAAAAATGAACCAAACAAACGGGTGTGTGTCACCACAAACTTATTTATCAATGTGTTTTTCCATTTTTTTATAAATTAGAGGGTCGACTGCAATACAAGTAATAGACATACCCCATCCATATGTTCATACCAGACACATACACACAGCATACCATACATCTGTTCCAATGCTTGTCAAAGGTTGCACCACTATAACTTTAAGACAAATCTGACACAATTTGTAAGGAAGGAAACCTTGTGAAGAGGAAGACAGACATTTTTACTCCACATTACCACATACTGTAAGCCTCTACCTACACTTGAGCTAACAATAACGACATCTGCGCTACTGCAAACTAGCTGAAACTTACTACATAAGTGAAGTTAATTGATGTCTACTGTTAATTGATGTCTGCTGTCTCAGATACACAAAGACTTTATATGTAAATAGTTACTTCAAAAATGCTAACGACTACAGTACTTTTGCAAGTGCAATAAATACAAGAATGCAGTACTTGGAAATCACCTTTACATATATTTCCTCACCTATTTGCTTTTGACAGATGATTCTCACTCACTTAATTTGCCTTTGATAATGATAGCATTATTTCTAGTTTTGGTCATTTGAGAGTTCCTTTTGCCTCAAGTAATCCCCGCCAATCCTCGTTTGTTCCATGTGCGATAAAATTCTATTACACAGCTTTTAGTAGAAATAACCTCTCGTGATTATTGCTAATGTTGATGCTTTTTATGTTGAGTTGTTTGGGGTTTTTTTGCAATGTTCTTACAGTTTTAATAACTTATTTATCTTTAATTCTTCCTTTGTCCTTATATTTTAATCAGACATTTGTATATCTATATAGTGTCTGTCTTTGTGAGTATTGTGTATTAATAAATGTTTTCATTTTTTTCCTGCTGTGCTGTTTTTCAAGCAATTTGAGTTACCTTGCATGGGTCAAATAAAGCCAGTTCTATTCTACTCTATAGGTGGGTAAACTCAGTTAGCAACTTTGCTCACAGCAAGCCTTAGTGTTCACAAAGAGCTTTTATAAAGTACCTGTTCCTAGGGAGTCAGTTTCTTCCATCGTACCATCTTCCATTGGCTCTTCAATCTTGATGATAATTTCAACTGCATGAAAAAGGCAAGAAATTGTTAAAGTTACCAACAACACTTGTATGAACTATGGTACAGTTCATACCAGACTTAAGTTTACACAAAGTTAATAGCACTGGCATTCTATATATTGCATACTGTAACGTTCCAGGGTGGACTAACATACTACAGTAGGTTTATTTTAGCTGGCGGGTATTTGCTGTATTATCACAGAACAGTAATGGTGCAATCAAAGAAAACTTTCCTAACATTGGTGTGCAAAGCTACAATTTTGGATCAACGCAGCAAAAATCTATAATTCACTACTTGACTAACTAGAGTACCGGTATAAGATCCAAGTGTTTAAACAATTTCATTTGCAAACATTTCCATTTCAATAGCAGACATGTGCAATTATTAGCATTGTGCATAACACATGTATGAGATTGATTATGACTATAAAAGTGACAGGGATGAGATAAAAAAAAAACTGTGAATTGTCTACAGTGCTGCACTTGATCCATTCACAAACTTTTTCGCACAAATGGCAGTCACTATATAATCTACTTTTCGTAATATTTCTTTTTGGTGGGGGAGGGGGGGTTGGGAGTATTTAATCAGTATGTAATCAAAGGGACACAATCAAACAGTCACTGCTGATGAGTAACTAATCACACAGCGATTTATCACATGAACAAAAAGCTAAACCACAAGAAATCTCAGATTGTCTTCATCTATGCAAACAGGGATTGCATAAATATTGATGGAAAATTTTTCATGGCTTTTCCAGGTTAAAGATTTGATTTCCCAGTCACTGAAACCCTTCAAAATCGTAATTTATCTCTATAGTTGGGCATTTTTATCACATGTAAAAAACTGGCTTTTCACTACATATACAGTTTTCCAGGATTTTTCCACAATACAGTACAGGTGTATGTCATTAAAAAGGGCAAATTCAATGCATTGAAATTGGACCAATCAAATTCCAAGTTCTTTAAGGACCCTACCAAATCCTGTCTAAAGCTGAAGACACTGTTCTCCACAGTACATGCACTGTATGTGCTGTACCTACAGGTACATAATGGACTGAGCTATTTAAGCCACTGTACAGTAGCTATCATTCAGGAGTAACAGTCACAACAAAATATTGTATTTCAATTTGACATATCATCCAAGCACAGCACACGAGAATGGGAGGGCATCAAAGTCTAAGGCAGTAATTAGATACGTAGGATCAATTGATGCAAATTCATCTCTAACATTTACCTGGAACAGATGACGGGTCTGGACTATCATCTTCTTTCCAATCATCTTCAATGTATTCTTCTTTTATAACGACACCACTATCTTCTGAAAGGACAAACCACACTGTAGATTATGTTATGTGTTGGACAACTTGTAAAAAATGATCATCAAGACAATTTTCAAGAGACAAAAAAATATTAAGATATAGTATAAATGAATAATGATAATAACAAGTGTGAAGAAAAATGAAACAGTGCACTTGTTCCTAAAATACTGTCAAAATTTCACAAAATTTTCAAAATGATGGAGATGAAACAGTATACTGACAAATGCCAGTGAAGTGTGCATCAAAACAACCCAAGTTTCCCCCACAAGCACTGACTATGGTTACCAGCTTGGAAAACAATAGGAAAACTGGTTCACAGTGTTACTCGCATGCCTAGCATTATGCAGTACCACAACCCTGTATGAAACCATCTTGCCAAATGCAAAAACCATAAACATTTTAAGCCTCAAAGATTGATGAACAAAACAACAAAATATCATTAAGGCATTTCTTCAAATAACCTAATGTCCCAGACATACTTTGTAAATACTTGGCTCTTAACTTTTGTGACAAAATACAACATGCAATCACCAAGGTGGAAGGCTATTTGCTGAAATGGTACAGCAGCACATAGGCCTACAATACAGCTGGCTGGAAACAACTGACGACTGAAGAGAACAATCGGCATTTAGTTCTGTCTTAGTCTTACACAGTTAACCCTAATTCCACAACATTGGATCCGATATATGCAACCCAAAGCATATGGGAAGCAAGTTCAAGCAAACAAGACATTCAAAACACGACATGCTGAAAGGCAATGAAGGGCCAAAGGCCTAATGAAATGCAAGTCCCAGGATCCGAAACAAGCCCTCCAGGAGCAATTTACACTATAAGTATTGTAATTTAATAACCAGCTCTAAATGTTCCACCAGAATCCAAAAGTTCATTCAGCAAATTCGAAATGGATACAAAGGTCAGTCAGCAACCTCTGAATACTCTATGCCACAAGTGTCAGTTCAACTGAATGAGATCACTCCATACATGGCATCCTACTGTATAATACTCAGGGATGATCCTTAAGCAACTGAAAATGGTTGTCTGAAGGACAACCAGCTGCAAAAATTTGGTTGTCCTCCCAAAAATTTGGTCGTCCTCCACAACGGACTTATGAAAACAAGAAATGTGCAAAATGTGTATTTTGCACAGTCAAGACGATGTTTTTATTTGTCTTATACAGGTTGAAACTTTCCACAGCTAAATTATACTACTGACTTGTAACTTAAAAGTAATGCTCAGGGTTTCTCCAAAGGGAATCACTGATGCTGTAAAGTATATATAATATAGAAGAAAATCTCTGTATAGTATAATGTCTGTTTCAAATCAAAATATGATACATTACTAATCTTGAACGGTACTATCACTATTTAGAAAATTCATACCAGCTCTCCTTGCACCTGGCACATATGACCGAATTCTTCGACTGTGGTTCATCTATCTGGTACTTGCTGTGTACAGTATGTGCATGTCTGGTACAGTAAAATCAATTGAAACATGATCGTACACTGAGGCTGTTTGTTTGGCGTTTTACGTACCGTGGATTTCAGGTTGTTTTGGCGGTTTTTTGTGAAAGAAAACAGATGTTTTGGAATGGAGTTCATGCATGTTAAATATTTTGGTTGCATCTCAGTGTTGAGTTGTACGCATTGTGTCACAATATAAATGACCAGGGGTAAAAATTTGGTCGTCCAAAGGACAACCTGAGGTAGTAACTTTGGTCGTCCTACAGAAATTTTGGTCGTCTCGGACGACCGCTAAATTTCATCCCTGATACTGTACAGTACAGAATATTCACTATGAGTAGTTGACACCATTGATTGCAAAAACTGCCCTTCATACATGTTTATGACATCAACTCTGAACAACTCACAGAGGAGCTCTTCCACAAAAAGTCTGCAGGCAGGGGCACTGACTGACACGATAACTGTGAAAATCCCAGGACAAACACTTTCCAACCAACAGGACAAAATATTTTACAACATATACAGCTTCTGACTGTATCTATCTTACAGTAAGACTTTAATTATGTAGTACTTTTGTATTGGTACAGTAGTTTACATATACTATGCCATGACAACACTTTTTAAGAAAGAGAAAGATCTACACATACAGTATGCCAACAATGCCCCGCATGTTGCGGGTGTAGGTGTAGAATACTCTTGTTGATTGAATGCAATATTGGGACTCATGTCCTCACATATAATAACGCAAAAAAAAAAGCCAAGCGAAGGATTGTGTTAAGGTGTAGTTAGCTGATGTACACATATACTTAGCAAAGATGGTGATGAACAAGGAACAAAACAATAAAAAACTGGGAGCATCTGCACCTGGCAATATTGTCATTTTTAAATCAGGTGAGTAAATACAGAAAGAATTAAAGGCGCGTTCACACTACAACGATATCGGATCAGATTACGATCCGATTTTTTTCGTTTTTGGTAAATATCTTCTCCATCTCTGATCGGAAAGAACCAAAAATTTGCCAACTTGTGTAAATAAATGATTTGTATCGTATGACTAAGAAAATTAAATTTATACTAATTATTTCGTGACGTCACACCTACAGACAGCTTTTATCGGACCACGAGTGTCCGATAAAAGCCTTCTGTCGGTGTGACGTCACAGAATAATTAGATAACAGTTCATTTTCGTAGTCCTCTGGTACAAATCATATCTTTACACAAGTTGACAAATTTTTTGTTCTTTCCGATCGGAGATGGAGAAGATATTTACTAAAAATAAAAAAAATCGGATAGTAATCCGATCCGATATCGTTGAAGTGTGAACGTGCCTTAAGAGTCCTTCTTTATGTAGTGAAACTGGTTCCATATTGAATTGAACCTGCAGGACTGATTTGTAAAGCAAACAAAGAACAAGTGTAGCCAGAAATGTCCAATGTAATACTGCTACAGTTTAAAGGGATGATCGAGGGGGCTACAGTATGTAAATCATTTAATGGTCATGTAACATGCATCTAGAAGAAAGCATGGCTTTACCCAAAAGTTACAGAGTGATAGTGGGGTAAAACAGGAATTCGCCCGCAAAATTGTCAATACAGCATTTGATGGATATGAATTATTTTAATTGTGGCTATTTTCAACTTTTACACAGCCAATATTCCAGAATGTCATTTTCAAGTCACACAACCTCTAAAGCTGTTTGGAACACTGCTGTACTGTACATCACATTTTCTGCTAGTGCTATCAAAACTATCTGCTCAACAATGAAACATACGATACAACAGCATTCAATTTAAGTGGCTATTGCTTCAAATGCCAAAGGTAGCATGCTGTGCTGTACAACAACGTATGTTACAGTAAGTGTGGTTATATTGAAGAATCAGGAAAAGCACCTGTAAGCCTACAGTACTAGCTTTACACCTAAGCACTCTATATATGTCTAGGTCCTCTGTGTGAGGCGAAACAAACTTAATAGTGAAACTAATACACTTTCCAACAAAGGAAATATTTTAGCTGTGTGAATACTGACCTACAATACTGGAGCCCCTCTGCTTTGAAAATCTTTTTAATGCAATACTGTACGTTCAAAGGCTAAAAAAGTGCATTTCAATCTTTGAAGGAAAATTTGCTTCCACAAATTTCAATGTTTGCCTGTTTGAATAGTACAGCTATAGAGTAGAGTAGTTCCACAAGAAACTTATGGAAAAGTATGGATAGTCATTTCATTAGTTCAAGATGCTAAAGCCAATTGTTAGACATAACATTGCTTCTCAGGTCTGCTCAGTTCAAGTGGAATGTTCCTTAAACACCACGATATTATCCTAATATCACTAATGATTTACATGTTTTCAAATGCTATAACTGCGGAAGCTTAAAAGTGCCATCCAAATAAGAATATCTTTGCCCTGTAACTTGACAATTTTCTGCAAAATGTCTAGATAACAAGAAAATATAGCAACAAAAAACGGAAAAATGATCAATTGTTTAGTTATGTTATTTGGACAATTAAACAATTTTCTGCAAATTGTTCAAATGACAACTTGCATATCTTGTCATTTCAACAATTTGCTGCAAAATGTCCACTTGTTTACTTATTGACTAAGTGAGCAATTCAACAATTTTCAGCAAAATGTCCAAATGACGACTTATCGTATCTTTTCAACTCAACAATTTTCTGCAAAATGTTGACTTGTTCACTTCTTTTCTGAATGAGCAATTAAACATTTTTCTGCAAAATGTTTAAATGACAACTTATTACATCCTGTCATTTCAAAAATTTTCTGCAAAATGTTGATTTGATCATTTCCTTTTATGCGAACAATTAAACAATTTTCTGCAGAATGTTATCTTGTTCATATCTTTCAAAGTGAACAATTAATCAATTTTCTGCCAAATGTTCAAATGACAACTTATCTCATGCTGTAATTTCTATTTCTGGTTTGGGAAGAGAACAAGTGGACATTTTTCAGAAAATTGTTGAAATGAAAAGATATGATAAGTTGTCATTGGAACATTCTGCAGAAAATTGTTCAATTGCTTACTTAGTAAGAAAGTAAACAAATCAACATTTTTCAGAAAATTGTTCAATTGTTCACTCACAAAAAAGTGAACAAGTAGACATTTTGCAGAAAATTGTTAAAATGGCAAGATAAGATAAGTTGTCATTCAAACATTTTGCAGAAAATTGCTCAAATGTTCACTTAGTAAGAAAGTGAACATGTCAACATTTTGCAGCAAATTGTTCAATTGACAGGATGTGACAAGTTGTTATAAGAACATTCTTCAAAAAAATGTTGAATTCCTCGCTAAGAAGCAAGTAAACAAGTTAACATTTTGCAGAAAAATGTTGAGTTGTTTAGATAACACAACTGAACAAGTGATCATTTTTTTTATTTTTGATGAGATATTATCTCGTTATGTAGACATTTTACTGAAAATTGTCAACTTATGGGGCAAAGATATACTTATCTTGATGGCACTTTTAAGCTTCCGTATATAACAGATGTCTGAAGTTGGGTACATGTCAAACGTTTTGGAACCATATACCAGGGCTGGAATTAAGGTTGAAGGAGGGCACGGCCATTTGGCCTTGGTCATTCATGAATTTTGGAGGGCACCAAGGCCATCAGGTAGGGCACCAAGGCCAAATGTTTCCGTATGGCAGGGCACCGAGGCCAAAGTGAAAATCAATTGGTAACAGTAAAATGGTCTATGGACCTTGTTCAATACATCATGTGATAGGGAAGCAATAGGTTTCAGACCACTCAGACTGTACAGTTGTATTACTTGTAAAAATGGGCCTCCTCTCTGTGGTAATGACAGAGTGACTTGTAAGATAAATGCATTGTATCTACTGTACAAAAACAAGCAAGTTGAGTTCAGTCCACACACCTCAGTGACTGCAAATAAGAAGTAAAAGCCTGAATTATACCTTAAAAATTTATTCCGTCTCATCAACTCTTAGCAACTAACATAAGCAATCATGATTGATTAGAGTAATTTCATTTGTTAATCTTTTTTTTCCAAATTCCTATCCATTACTGTTGAGACTTGATTGAGATTCTAGATGTTTTTCCTAGATCCATCTAAATTTCATGTTGACATACTACACTCTTCTACCTCCAAGTTCCACTAGAGGCAACTGTTTGCTAATGTTCACTGAGCAGCTCAGAGTCTGACTCATCTGTTAGTAAACTGTCTGTTAGGTTTCAGCTAGTGGAAAGGACCGCATGACTTGTAAATTTGAAGTACAGTGTTCATTACAAAACTACCCCTTTGCAAGACAGTCTTCAGTTGAAAAAATCGGGGGTTTCAAATCTTTCTGGGGTTTCAACTCCATCTCCAGACGGATGATACTCTTATGTATTTGTAACTGTGAATGATCAAGTTGCCATCTGACAAGTGATCGAACATTGACAGGCTAGGCATATGCACGGTACAGGACACCGACCAAAAGCAGCTGCCCGTTGCGTGAGTTGTGATTCTGTTCATAGTCCGTCATCTGTTACCTCCCTGGTCCAACCCATCCAAAGAACAAATTCACTGCGATTTGTTAAAATGTACGACGTAACAACGAAAATGGTAACATCTTTCCGAAATTTGTGACGTTTTTCCCAAATTCGTGACGTTTCATAATTATATAATAAATATTCATTGACAGTGGACACTTCCGTATTTTTTACGTTCACAACATAGAACCCGTACGTACCCCGGTCGGCCCGGCCCTACGTACTGGCGCGCGTGACACACTTAGACATAGCTAGCTACCGTATAGCTAGCAGTAGTATACTGCAGAAATGCGTGTAATTGTTTCACATAGGACTTATACTCGAATCACACGTACCTCTAGCGCTCGGCATAGGTGGTTACCACAGCTTAGGGATTGCCGTAACTGCGCAATAAGTTATTTGCTTTTCACAATTTCATTACTATTGCAATAATACTGCATCAAGTTGCATGAATTTACACGTGTAAGCTAAACAATGTGTGCGTGTTTTGTTTGATAAGAGCGTGATAGTAGGCCTACTGTCCTACCAATTCAGATTATCCACCAAGAAGCGTGGCCCACGAAACTTAGGAGATGTTTGACCTAGGCTAACTTTTCCATGCGACTGCCACAGTATAGACGCATTTCTTGATTCTGCATTAGCGCAGAATTTGTGGTTAAGCACATAAACGAAGGAAGCTGCTTTCAAGTTTCCTGGCATGTGTTAAAGACCTTAAGTTAGCAATCGGCAATATATTCATACACTGTCAGTGGAAGGGTGCTTATATAGGCCCTAATGCTTTTCTACATGATCGTTTGGGACTTTCCCGGTTGCCTAACAAATACGTACACACTAAGAGCCTAGCCTACACACTTTAGCGCAACAAGCCTCAGATTTTCAAACATTTTTTAGTTGTTTTCTAATATATTTGTATGCCGCAAATGCTTCATAATAAAACAGGTGGGTTATTGTTACAAAAATTTTATACATTTATGAAATACTTGGAAAGGATTTTACCTCATAAAACTTACGATTGCCCAACACAAACTCCTGACTCAAACGGAGTAGTTGAAAATAACCTAAATCATTATTTTCTTTGCACATACGGGAATAGTTGATGTCCTCACAGTATGGTATTCCCCATCCGCTCTGAACCCCACTCCCTGCCTGTTCTCAAGGTTAAAAACGATCATATGCGTTAGTATCAACTGCCACCCCTGGGCCTCTTGGTGATTTTCCTTCACTACCCATTTTAACCAAAACCCCTTTCTCCATGAAAATGCCACGCAAATACCTCTAACTTCCCATTATAAACATTCGATTCACGAAACAGTCACATTGACAACGATAGGCTGGCTTTGACTAGAGCCCTGTTCCACCCCTACCCTCCCCTCACAAATACTACAAATACTCTGGATTCGTTGCCTGAATTTCTGGTATGCTTCAGGACTTCACGAAACTTCATAGCCCGATTAAAATTTGGTTGCCTTGGGCAATCGGACAGGCGATTTGTCAGAGCCTGATTCATAATCCTCCCAAACAAAATGATATGAGACATCTCGCGCCACATATAGGGCTGTACATATTGTAATCATTTTCACTGCACACGTGGTCCAAGCATAGCGTACATGGATCACTTTTGTACCAGTTAGGTAAAGTTGCATGATGCCATTGACAATATTGTGTGAGTTGCGTAGTTTATGAAGCCAGAGAACGTGTCAACATGACAGCCTCCAGTCGGGACCGACACTAGACAATGTCGCATTTCCGATAATTGTGATGTAGCACGCAGCAGAATTTTTTGTCAGGATGAAATTATTTCTAAGTTGGAAAACTTATTCCCTGATATTGCATTCCCAGAATATAGGAAAAATCCGGCCGTGGCCGTCGCTTAATCCCAGCCCTGCATATACTGTAGGCCCTACACTTTGCAACGTACTACATTCTGCACCAGCAGATGTGCACGATCCCTCTAAAATCATCACAAGTCATAACTGTCCTTTGATATTACAAAGTGCATCTATTGGTCAACACAATCATCATACGTCTTCCCTTTTTCCTTCTTTGCTGCTAAAATGTGTGTTCAAAATTGTATATGATTGAGGCCAGTTTGGTAAATCTTACTATGCATTTTGCACTTGTCTAGAAATTTGAAGGAAAAAACACACAGAGTGCCACTGCAATATTGAGTTTTTCCAGCCTGAGGGTGCGGTGTTATCATGGATATGGACTGACCAACCAGATTAAACAATTTCAATGGTGGATACTGCAAAATTTGTCAATAGGTTAAGGTGACAATATTTTGAGAATTTAAGTTACTGTATAGGGATGATGGCCATTGTCAAGATAATAAGGGAGTGGTTTGGTGTTCAAAAAAATATTTGGGCAGGCTGGACTGGGTTACCATGCATTCATCTTTACTGTGTTACAGCCCAGACAGTCATGTACAGTACCTGTTATTGTTAATATCCAGGCAGAAAATTTGTTTTCTGCCTGTGTTGCTGACATTTGTTCTCTTGTCTTATAGCTCCCCTACAGTACCTGTTTAATTGTGTATACTTGTGTGCAGGCTACACACAGCTCTTGACAAAGTTACAAAAATTGTTTCTGCCTGATACTTTGCAAATGACAAATTTACATGATTAATTCCACCTAGAAATGATTTGATGAATGCATTTGTGCCCAAAGTTGTGTATAGAGTGCTGCAAGCTTACATACTGTAAAAAAAAAGTGTGATTAAGGTTGTTGGATGCCTCGATCCTCCATGTTACAAACTGACTGGACACCTAACTTTGCACCTCCTTGATATGATAAGGCATAACAAGGTGTAGAATACCTAAGTAATGTAAACCGCGCAAGTCTACAGTACCTCCCTGGTTAGACCTAGCCTACGTTTGATACAATTGACAGTCGAATAGAGATAGGGGAATCAACCCATTACCTGACATTTTAACACTCCAGTTTGGCCTAGTCTTCAGCGATTAGTGAAACCACTGTAACATCAACATCGCACCAGGCACTGATAACTGTAGAGATGAAAAGTGTTATGAGGTTTACGACATTGCAGTCACCTGTCTTTCTTATCTTTGATGGCTTGAGAAGTCTAGTGATCATACGTAAACGTAACACAACGTGGTATTTGTCGTCTGGTACAGTCACAGTAGACTTTGCAAAGTCTTTCTCGGCGAATGAATTCCCCGGCCCTCCTTTGATACAATCCTCACAATTTGAGCTGCAGCCTACTTATACCCAACCGAGGATATGTACTCATCTAGTAATAGCGTTTCCCTGTGATCGCCGTCCGCCGGAAAGACTTTGGACACTCGATATAATTATGTACAAATGAATAGTCACGTTTGACGTTATAAGGGCAGCTATCAGTCGGGGGAGTAAACACTCTTCCGGAACAGCAGTACAGTGTGGGTGTTCAGAGGTGGAAGAACCAAGATTTACAGAAACTTTCCAGCCCAAGCAGACTTTGCAGAGTCTACAGTCACAGTGGAACTTCCCAAGGTTTTCTCCAGGCCACTGCCAAAGCATTGTTAATCGAAGCCCCTAGCTTCGATTCTTGCATTTACTCAGCTCGTCGTGTGAATTTTTTTTTCTCATTTTCACCTGCGTTGGTGCCCACGAATAGTTGCTTTATACGTTCCTGAGCATACAAGTATAATGGCATATTCAACAGGAAGGTGAACAGTGACGCAGACATTTCTATTGTTTCATTAAGTGCTAATCGCCATTTTAGCCTCCTTGCAAGACCCTTTGAGTTTTATCATAGTGTGTTCCACTCTACCCTTTCGAAATATTACCGACTTCCACTCAGGGAAAATAGGGAATTTGATTGATTGCTTCAAGTCGTTTCCACCGTCCCAGCATTCTGTTCATTGTAGCTCATACGATTTATTTCAAATTTTAATATAATAAAGCGATAACTACCATCTACAACCATACAAAAGAACTAAGTGGTCCCATGCTTACAGACAAAAACATTACGTACCGAAGGGACCTCACCCCTGAGCCATATATAGGCCTATATATATATGTACAAGTAATGCACGTAATAAATAAAACGAATGTGCGGCTGAGTTTTTGCCTCGTACGATTTCCTTGAAATTTAAATATCATAAGGCCATACCTACCATCTACAAGCTCACAGAAGAACTGAGTGGTCCCATATTTACAGAAAAAAATATGACTTAACAAAGAGACCACACCTATGAGCCATCTTCATTACATATATGTACTTACAATGTATGTGCAAGTAATGCACGTAATAAATAAAACGAATGTGCGACTACGTTTATAACTCCTTTTTGCCTCATACTATTTATTTCAAATTTTATAAAGCGATACCTATCATCTACAACCACACAAAAGAACTTAGTGGTCCCATGCTTACAGACAAAAATATTACGTACCAAAGGTACCTCACCAATGAGACAACTTATACCAATGTGCGAAGTATGTACGAGTAATGAATGTGCGGCTAAGTCAATAACTCCTTTTTGCCTCATGTGATTTCTTTGATATTCTGACAGTATCTAGCAATATTTATTATCTATCTCATACAAGAAAATCTGGTCCTGGCTTTGCAAAGAAAGTTGTGACGTAATGAACATATTAGTTTTACTACTATTTTGTGCACAAATAAAGAAAGAAAAAAGTGACGTAACAAAGAGACCACACCCGTGAAACAACTTAAGTAACTATACATTTGCAACTTTAGTACCTACATATTTTGCAAAGTAGTTACAAATAATGCATTACATTGTTAGAAGGAATGTGAGTCTGAGTTTATAACTCCCTTTTGCCTCATACGATTTCTTTGAAATTCTGACAGTATCTAGCAATATTTATTATCTATCTTTTACAGGAAATGCTAAGTGGTCCTACCCCTGGAAAAAAAGTTGTAACGTCATGAAGATACTAGTTTTTTTTCCCTTTACTATGTAGCATAATTCGTGAGTACTTTTTGCCTCAAAGAATGTCTTTGATTGTAGAATACAATAAATTCTGTGCTATTAGCTGCAACTTTAAGAAACAATTAAGTGGTCAAATACTTAAATAGAAGAATATGACATAATAAACAGACCACCAGTTAAGACAATTATTTATAAGCAGAAATTGTATACAAGTAATGCATGTACTGAATTTGCAATCTATATCCTACACGAAAATGTAAGCAGTCCCCACTCTACAAGCTAAACTGTGTGGTAGTCGCCACATGAAAAAGATGATGACGCCATGAACATCCGAGTTTTATACTATGAATATATTATATATGTTTTACAAATGATCCATCTTTTAATCATAACGAATGAGCGACTGAGTTCATAACTCCTCTTTGCATGCCTCATACAATTTCTTTGAAATTTTTGATATAACAAAGTCTTGACTATTAGCTACATTCTTATTAAACCAGAAGATCGAATGCCACTCTGATCCAGGCTTGCCAAAATTTCACTTTCCATATACACATGCATATCTTTAAATAAAAGAAACAAAAGCAAGTGGAGAAGGGAAGAGACCAATATCAAAATGAAAAACAAAACATAAGAATGTAAACCAAATTTGGTGTAATGCCAAATGCTGATATGAATGAATAACGAACGAATCTAAACCACATACAACTTCATTGACCCAACCTTACCGAAAATTGTGGTGACAAAGGATGGCATATATCTATTAGCAAAGTAATTTACAAGTTGACGGAAAGTTCCTTACACCAAGGAGGTTCTACAAGGAAGAACCTCCTTGCTTACACCACTTATGGTTAGAGACGTAAAATTAGTGGCGAATTAACAGAGATACTCCTGGAAATATCTTCCAAAGGTGTCCCGATGGAGTACTTTGTAAAGACATGGAGTTGCTGGAAACGGGACCATTGACTGACTACTTAGAAACAGCAATAAATCTAACGAGATATGCTAAGTTATTGCTTGAAGAGAGTGCACAAACAATGATGCTTCTGATAGTTTCATAGGAAAAGCAAATGAAATTAAAGGCAGTAACTCATCACCCCAAGCTGGCTTCCGGAGAGCAAAATTCTCAACTGGTTCTACTCTTTAATTGACAGCAAATGCAGATGCAGAGTAGCTCATATTACACAGCGTACACAGAGATCCATCGTTTCGATTACACATGTGGAGGAATTTAAGACACGGACTAGAGGTGAGTGGTTAGGAGAATTTTAAGTCTCTAAGGTGATCAGTATTTGTCTTTTAATTCCATTCATTTAGTAACAATATACGGGCCTATGCTCTTACATCTACTTCTTGGTAAGTTTTGAATGTGGAAAAAGGGTGCATTATTTTCCTGATGGGCATTATCTCTTCATATGTTCACATTCAGGACATGTAAAAAATTCAGAGTAACACGTTTGGTTTTTGAATCCAGGACAGATCTTCGGAATAATAGAACTTATTCCTATTATGTCATCCCATCTTCGGTTGGGCATTTCAAATGATACAGCTCATCTACTCATCAGTGTTGAAAGTTTGATGTTAACCCAAAATTCAGTTGCCGAGATAACTTCCCTAATAGATGTCATACTTTCAACTCTGGTGACCTCAAGTGACCTTTTACCTCCATGAAAACAATAGGAACCATCTTCTCTCAATGGACTCCCTTTACACCAACTTAAAAAAAGTCCAAGCATCTTTCCCTTTTGAGATATAGTGTTTACAAGCCAAAACACGCATACCCTTTCGGGACATGAAATTTTCCTCACGTAAACGGGGATATTCCCACTTTGCATATGAAGTCCCCAGTTACTGGTATTTAGTCTCACATGTATCGGCGATTCACGCCAGAAACGGGATTGTGTGTGTAATTTTTACACACGTACACCCCTATACACAGGTATAGATCTATAAAATAGGTATTGGGAAAAAGTTGGATTGACCTGTGAAGCTGAATGCGCATATCTGAAACTCCAATTTGCATTATGTTAAAATATCCAGAAACGGGGATATCCCCGTTTTTCGGCGCACCCCGGTTGCAAGTTTGAAGTTCCTGTGTGTGTCCCCGTTCGGCGCCCTGAAACAAACCCGACCTCTACACACACACACGCACGCACACCCATGCACGCACACCCATACAAGCACACTCACACGCACCGTCATCATCGCGCAGATTCCTTGCCTGCCTTCGGTAAGGTATCAAAAGTGTTCGCTTGCATACAGATAAAACTATGACGTAATAAATAGCAGGCCCGTATAGCCGCATTAACCATTTTTGAGGGGGTGGGACAATATCAATATTGGAGTTTCTCGGCCTGGCGAGGGGTTTAGGGGAAAGATTTGTCACCTTCCGTTTGATTTTTTTTTTTTTGTCCTCTTCAAGGGTTTTACATGCAAAACGGATTACCATCTCTTCCTCCTGTATTTTTATTAAACAAAAGCATGACTTTTTATTGAAACACATTTTATCTAAAACACTATTTATTTTTTATGGGGCAATGTGCCCTCCGTGCTCCCCTCGTGGGGGGGGGAGGGGGTGGCTGTGCGGCTGACATAATCCCTTGTTGCCTCATAAAACTTCGTTGAAAATTCAATGGTATGCCACAACACTTATTATCTACCTCCTCCAGGGCAAAAAAGGTCGCGATTCTACGATGGAACAAAAAAAAAAAAAAACTATGAAATCATGAACATACCGTTTTACAATTGCACCAATGATGCACTTTTACAATAAAACGAGTGTTCGCCCAACCCCCCCCCCCCCCACCTCCCTTTTGTTTAACAGAATTTTTCTTACAATTTTAACATAATACAGCTTGAACCATTATTACACCAAGTGGTGCCGTACTTATATGACGTAATAAATAGACCATTACGCGTGAGAAAATTATTTATGTGGAAATTTTCGCATGCTTTTCAAGTTTTTGCCGAGAAGTGATCTACGTTAACTTCCTGTCGCACAGAAATTATCTCTCATTCTTTTGTGTTCGTGTGTTCTAGGTTTTAATCTTTCTTACGTAATTTATTTATTTCACACCATTACATCAGTGCCTTCGATACAACAATCTACTAACCACTTCCTTCTTAAAAAGAAGATATTTGGAATGGACCAAATCTGATGTTTATTCAAAAAGACGTCTTTACGTCAGTCTAAAGTGACTGCATGCGTGTATACATAGTAAAAACAACAACTTTCATGTGCAAAACTTTTGTATGTCACCATTCTGACAAATTGTTTGGGACGATAAATAGGTTTCATGGGAAACATTCTGCCACATGATTTCAAATTCTGGTAACATAACGACAAAAGGTTTAAAATACGATAATGTAGTGGTTGAAAGTTTTTCTTTTTTTAAACTTAACTATACGCGCTGCTTTCAGAGCATGTCCATGGCAAGTATACTGGAGATATTCAGTTAGTCAAAATAACTGATCACTAACGTCACAATAAGACCATCAGTTGGTATATTTGTAAATGCATGTGCTTTGTTTCTCTAAATATTACAACTGTCGATGCCGATTTAAAGAGGATGACTTAACTGGTATGATTTTGATACACCAGCATGTGCTGTCGCATAGGCGCGTATACGAAGAACCCCTAATTTTTAAATATGATTTCTGTTTTCACTGTTTTTTGTAGTTTCCGTTGTTCTTCAAAATGTTTATTGTCATTTTCGTTCATCCATACCCAGTCCATGAACAACCTCTCGTGTACGTTATAACTAAAGAAAAACTTACACTCAAACAAAATCTAATCCTTCAGGTTTTTCTGTACACACGCAACCGCTTTAACCCTAGTGTGATGTACAGTATAATCGGTAAAAGCTGGTTTTGAAAGAAAGAAAAAAGGGGGTCCGAAGATGTTTGGAAAAATGTACACTACATGACCCACTTCAGTTAGAACAAGTGCAACGCCAAATACAAGTGTCAATTTGACATATATGCAGCATCGGATTTTACAATTGGAAGAACTGATTTTCTCGCAACTGTTTGGCCCGTGTCTTCAAGGATAAACACATTCGCTTGAAAAGACTTGAAATCAAAAAAATATTTCTTCATGCGCCGTCACTCAGTTAACGACAGAATACCGGGGAAAAAATGATGAGCCTTAAACATCAAACCAAATAACATGGAACTATTTTAAATTTAGGCCAATAATTTTATTAAATTGGCATCTATATCGTTATTTATTTTCATGACATCACATCATTATGGCACTTGTCTTTCGTCATGGATTACATTAATATATGGTTGGATTTACTCTATGATCACTGAAAGCTGTTAAGAACAACTACGAGGCCTTTGAAGAGAGAGAGAGAGAGAGAGAGGTGGAGAGAGAGAGATCAAGAGCCAAAGACGCTCAGCTGAGTAATGGGTTAGTGAGATGCCCCACTTGCATCAAATTGACCAGTCGACCGGTTAGTTTGATGCTTTTCGTCTGCGCAATCGGTTAGTTAGGTGGTTTCGGTAAACTAGGTGATTTGATCAATTAGATGCGCTCCGTATCTTGCCGACGTCAGATCAGGCTCGTACCCTACCTGAAGAAAAAATATTCCAATAAATCAACGACCAACTTAGGGGGAGTTTCGGTTCAAACTACAGAAACCTCTTCGGAGTTTCGTTTTAACCTGTGAACAGTATGTTGCCTTTTCAGACTTCGAGCGCATCCTGATGTGCTTCATTTTATCGTATGTGGAGAAGAAATAGGAGTGGTTTTCATTCAGTTTGATTAGCACTTAGTAGGAAGGATATGGTACTTCTACGGTTGGCAGGCACTTCGCTAATCCCTTAGTAGTAAGGCCGATACAGTATGATACGTAACCGGGTTCGGGCCCAGTCTGTTACTGGCTCAGTGTACATAATGCAGCAGGCGTATCATTTCAGTGTAATTAATTGTACGGTAACAAAGTGTGAATACCTAAATTGGGTCTGACGGAGTATTTATTTAATTTAGACAGTCGACCTTGGTACAACATGAGCCTCTTTTCTCAACTCGATAAGACCTCACTTGTTATGGTAGGGATTGTATTCCAACCGCCGGAATGACGTTCATGAATTATTAGTCTATGACTTCGAAATCTATTCTTGAGCTTATGAGTAATGAATAGAGTGATATGTAAGTGACTGTGAACTGGCCGCGCCAAAAAATTGTTTTAGGTAGGCCTATGGTAGCCTCAAGGTTACAGGAGATAACGGGAATGTAACATGGTGCTACGAAAGTCTGTTGATGATTCATTTTTCAAGTATAGGCAGACTGCTTTTGTATTCGGGCATGATTGCGTGTGACGGCCGTTGAACCGAGCAGGCTGGCTTTCCCTTAAATGAACTCTCATACCCTGCTGTAGGCCTACGCACGGTGTAAGCATGTTGCCGTGTTTTTACTATTTGAAAATATTGGTTAATGGCTACAAATTCGTTGTAAATGGGAGTGGCTACCAATTCGATGTAAAGGGAAATCGGGGGAGGAGCGTCGCGCAGATAACAAATTTCGGAAACTTTTAATGTTCATTTTCCATCCTCTGAGTTTGACCGCTATCCCCAGTTGCAACCTCAATCGGGTAGCCCTTGTCTGAGCGCCAAAGTTTCTGTCCTGCATGTACGATTGTGCACGAATAAATCGACATAGACTATACTTTGTTGGACCATCATCGGATGTTGCAGCTCCATGGTTGAACCATAGAGCTACCACAACTTCTGTGTAGAGCGGTATTTGAAAACTACAGTTCATTGGCACATGAAATAGATGGTGTACGAAACTACGAATAACAAAGTTAAATAAACACAAAAACAGTACCAGACTGGAGCCGTCTCAGTCTAGTTTGACAACTATGCTCAATAACAATGGTAATGAAGTTGCGACATGCCTTGCTCCGATAGCAAGTAAGCTTGTTTCATCTTTTTTTTTTTTTTTTTTTTGAGGATGATTGTAACACAAATGTTCAATTGAAGTCCTGAGTGTGCTGTACACCGCGTTTGTATGGACAAATCGAAGGGCTCAAGGACAGCTTGGCGATATCGATAAATCTATGAGGCCGACAAAAGCGGGTGTAAAAAGTATAGCAGGTAGATGACGTCATTCATTCCGCTTTGACAAAACATGTCTGTACAAGTTTCAAACCAGTCACGTCACAATCTGTATCTCCACACGTATTCATAACTAGTCAAAGGGACAGTGGAATGACATCATTATCTTTGAAATAGAGCGTCTGGTTTCCTTCTAGAATTTACTGGCACAGACCATCTCAACAACAAAAGTCGTACATGCAAATAGTGTCAGCTAGGGGAATTTGTTTTTATATTGCTGAGAGCAGACGTGTAGTGTATTATCGTTACACGTTGGCAGCGGAGTAACCAAATCAAGCGTATATGAACCGTCTTCCTTCGCAAAAGTGTTCGCTATGTTCATGAAGCTAGAACGGTAAAAATGTTAGGTTTCTTCTCAGTCACAACGATTTGTTTTATCTTATCGTTTTCTCATTGTATTTTTTTCCCCGTCGCACCATGGCCAGCACTCAGGTCAGTAAAATAAGGGCACTTCACAGCTCAATTAAAAGTATTTCTACACAGTTCTGTGTTCTTTATTGATTCATTATCCACAATGCAAATAGATACAACTTTGCATGTGGCTCTTGGAGGTTTGACCACATGCTGCAAGTTTCAAATTTATACAGTCCAAGTCAGTTACCTTATATACCCCTTTACCACCTTATGGTTTTACGCCTAGGGTAGACCCTACTCTACGACTTCAAGGTCTCCCCACGTAACTGAAACTGGGTGCCAAACTAGTGACGTATGCAGAGAGTCATCACGGAACTGACATCATAGTATTTGTGCTCTCATTTTCTCATTTTTTTTTCTTATTGTCTCATTTTGTTCTCAGATTGGGCCTTTTTACGTTTGCTTACATTCGATTCTCATTTTTCAGCTTTCTCGCTTATTTGTTACATAGCACTCATTTAGCACTCACCACTCTCTCTCTCCACCTATCGCTCTTAGCCTCGGGCCTCTACAGGTATCCTCCTCTACACATTTAGTCCCTCCTCTTCCCGTTCTTTAACCCTCCCCCTCTTCTTGCATAATCATTTACGTAACACGCCATTAATTGTATACGCTACTACTGCAAGATGGATAATGGGAAAGGGGGTGTTACACTGATTAACGGATAGCTGGAATGGCTAAATGAAAACAATAAACAACAAAACACAAGAGCGTGAGTTTACTAAAATTTATTCAAACGACCTCATATTCAGCAAAAATTAAAACGGATATTTGGGAATATGAGAGACACAAATATGCGTGCAAACCTTTAAACCCGGCTGAAGGAAATAGTCTCAGATAATTTCAGAAAGAGAAGTCGTTTCCTAAACTATAATAATTTTTTTTTTTCCATTGTTCAGTTTTATTTGGTCATTATCCAGTGTCTCCTTTATAGATCCACGACCTCTGCAGTTTTTTTTTTCTTCTTTTTTTAGCTCGCGTATTACTCTCTAACATCTCACTTGTGTACATCTTCCCCCGTTATTGCTCTCGGTGCCGTCGTCACTCTCTCCTTCATCATTCTCGGTCTTGTTCGTCTTTTTCGTTGACCTTGAATCAGTGACGTAAAATGATTGACATTGCTTTATTGAGATCAATCATAGCCTTCCAAGTCTTCAAGGCATCGTACAGAGGCTTATCATCCTCCTCCATCCTTTGATCGTCACCTTTATCACCCTCTTCTTTACGTTTTAGTCCGTTACGTAACATCTTTGACATGACATTATTGAATTTGGTTAGACGCATCCAAGTCTCTACCGGGTCATACACGTTTTCGTCATCATCGTCATCACCGTCATCATCAAGATCACTATCACTGACGCTAGTGGAATCACCACTGTCACTCAACTCACCGTCATCATCACCGTCATTGCTTCTTTCACTGTCCCGTGAGTCATCGCCCTCTTCACCGCTGTCTAAGGACGAATCATTTTCACGACGTAAGATGTCACTCTCACTCTCCATACCTCCTTATTCGATGTCAGTGACAAACCTATCCGAGCTATGTATCGTAGATTCGTGTCGGCGACGGTTGAAATCAGTGGAAAAAGCCTTTTTACAAATCCTACAACGAAATGCCATGATAGAAATATGGTCCGTTCTCTCTCAGACAAAGAGCAGAATGAGATTCCTGAAATAAAACATCTTGTTATATATACATGGATGACGCATTAGGAGAATGGTGACTCGAGGAGAGGGAAGGGGGTCAAGAGGGGAGAAGGAATGTGTACAGTGGAGAATGAGAGAAATGTTGCAAATATGACTAAATGCGCGAAAATGAGAACCGAATGAAAGCAAACGAGAAAACTAAGCAACATGAGAATAAAATGAAAGCAAATGAAGAGAAATGTAACAAAAAAAAAAATGATAAAATGAGAACAAAATGCGAGCAAATGAGAGGGAAAGTTTAACAAAAATGATAAAATGAGAACATAATGAGAGTAAATGAGAGATAAAGGTAGCAAATGAGAACAAAAATACGCATACACTCGTCACTCGAGTTTGTTATCGGACGTTTCACAATGCACCATATATAGTCCACCCTTGCCCACCATTGTTTTGGTCACACGACGTTTGTTGACACTCATGTGTATAAACTAGGAAGAGAGCGGAAGAGAGTTATGCTCAAGGGTTAGGTTGTACAAGAGCGGGAGACATGGGTAGAGAAGGTAATTGAAAGGAGTTCGTAAGAAACTTGGGAAAACTATATCCGGTGAGCGTACTCTCGTTGTATTTGTGATAAATATACCAAAACGGATCCACTTATGTCCTTAGTGTCATGAAAGTGAGATGGTTACATTTACCAGGCTGCCACTTCTCACATACCGAAAGAAAGACGTCTCGCTTTATCATCCTATGTCTCAATAAGAACACACGACATGACGCAATCACAATAGCTGTACTCAGCCTAGAAGATGGCGCTCTTTCCCTTCCCCTTACCCACCTCATGTATCCTCATTTACCCACCTCAAAAAAGGTGCCATTCCACATCCTATACTACTAGGTCTGTAAACTGCTCTCCCGAGGAGAGCTTATTGCTCTCCTACTATGTTTGGGGCCACCTCAGTTAAACCAGGGACTTGCTATTTGTAACTCCCTGGTTAAGAAGAAATTGTATCCTGCATTTATGCTCATTGCTGACTTGCAGTTTTCATTTTCTTCAGGCACAATAAGTGTCAGTGAACATACGTGGCATATCCCATGAGAATTCTACTACTTCACCATGAGGCGTGAACTGCCACCTGGCACCTGCACCAATGAATGCATGCTATAGAATTTTGTCATACCAGTATTCATTTAATGGTGCATTTTTTTTTTTTTTGATTTTATGACTGTCCTTGTCCAGTCTTGAAAACAGACCTGGTGGACTATGACATTTTTGGTTCCTTGCCTTAGCAAGAGGTACCAATGCATTCTACTTGGCTTGTGTGTGTGTGTGTGTGTGTGTGTGTGTGTGTGTGTGTGTGTGTGTGTGTGTGTGTGTGTGTGTGCGTGTGCGTGCGTTGACGATTGGTGTCAATCGGGGACCCTTTGTGAAATCACACCTACCAATCGGGGACCCATCTGGAATTGGCGACGGTCCTTGTTTCAAAGTCAGCTTTTAAATAGCCTTCATGCGCTATATGATGGCGCCATGAAGCTATCTATTGATTTTGAAGGAGTATAGACGAAGTCCCCTTTGAGATAATGTTGGGTTACGTCCTCTTTTGCAGGTGTATGTGTGCAAGACACCATGCCCACGATTCCCTAGTGACAAACCGATACACCCCTCACTATTACAGTGATAAGTATTAATTGAAAACAAAGTGAGCGCCCCCATTTTTGGTGTGGCAAAGGGTATTATTTCCCATCAATAATGCCTACTACAATGTTCATCTACAGCCGTCCACGGTTGAATAGTAAAATGAAGAGATCCCCGTGTGGTGGTATAAACCTGCATGGGTGTGTGTGTGTCTGTGACGCAGCTTGGGTACGCTCTAACCCAATATGGGCAAGCTGGATAAAACTTATACTTGGTGTGCAGGTCCGTCATAGTGCGTAGAAGTGCCCTATTGCTTTTGGTATCCAAACCTTGCATATTAACGAGGTTATGGGGTCAAACATAAAAATCTTAACGCTGCCATATTTCCATAACCGTTGGTCAGAGTTGTGTATACTTGATAAGGTTGTCTGTTACTGACAGGTTCACGACCCTGTGAAATTTAATGCTTATCAATAGAGAGGAAGGGATACTTTTTCACTCTAAAACAATAATAATAGCCTTAACACCATTATTGAGGTTATTATAAGCTACCATACAAATTAGTTGAAAAGCTTATGGCCTACAGTGTGTAAAATTCCCATTGGCAGTTTGTGGTTTTAGTCATACAGTTAACTCAAAGGGATTTTGGTCATTGGAAACTTTTGGCTCTGTTTTAAGGCTATATGGTAGCCTAGGAGGACCATCAGCGAATGTATGTCATGTTTGAAATAGCATTTTCTTTATAGGTTCTCTTAGGTTGGTTTACTGATCCATTACAGTGGGTATAGTGCCCTATTGTTTATGGTGTCCATATCTTGCATCTTAGTGGGGTTATGGGGTCAAACATAAAAATCTTAAAACTGCCATATTTCCATAATTGTGGGTTAGATTTGTTTTTAACTTGATATGGTTGTCTGTTATTGACAGATTAACATCCCTGTGAAATTTATTGATAGAGGGGGAAAAAATTTTGTGGTCTTATTTTTTGGTCATTGGAAAATTGTTGCTGTTTTAGCGCTATGGTAGCTTAGAAGACCATCAGCTGATGTATGTATTGTTTTAATTATTTGCATTATCTTTATAGATTAAAATGGGTTGGGGAACAGTTTCAGACACTGTGTTTCAACATGGTATAGTGAGTTGTTAGTTTAGCAGTTGGTACACAACTACAGTATGGTAACCAGTATAGTCAGTGTGTGTACCAATTGAATTTGCATTATCCTTAAATTTGAAAAAAAGGGGGAAACTTTTTAATTCATTATATTTTAACATGTTTAGTTGTTTGTTAATTTAGTGCTTATACATGGGCCCAAAATGTTTTGGACCCAGTTTGAGCTCAATTTTTGGGCCCCAATTTTTTAATTCATTATCTAAACATGTGGTATATTTCTTAATTCAATGGGGACACTGTACAGATAAGCCCTCATTTTTGGACCTGATTTGGACTCTGTTTTGGGCCCCATCCTTTATAGCCCCAATTTTTGAGGACCCAACTTTTCACTTGCCCTAACTTCTTTGCAAGGAACCACAGTGCCCATTGGGCTCTTGTTTTCAATCATGCAGTGAAATGGTTTTCTAAGTAGGCTTGACTGATAGCCTAACAACTTACTGTAGTCATGTATTGAAGGTGTCTATATGTGGCCTCTGAGTCTCCTCGGTGGAAAGTTTGGTCCACCTTCAAAAGTTATTAAGAACTCCAGGTGAAAGATATTGTCAGTATACAGCATGCTATAGAACCAGTGTTTTCACGGGTAACCAGGGTATCCGGGTACCCGGCACAGTATTTTACTCATCGGATCCAAAGTTACTATCCATCAGTTTCTTCATAAAGTGAAAAACGACACAACCGCTTTATGAAAAGACTCTGTCAGATTGCCAAATTTTGCCTACTAGACACAGCAAATAGTTCATACTGGAATTTTCTTCTTTTTCTCTTGGAAAATTGCTGGCCCTATTAATGAGTAGGTGTAGAACTGTAGATGGATGTTTGCAATACATTAGTGAGATCCCTCCATGCGAATGCAATGTACTTTACTACAGTGGAAATGCCAATGATAACGATATACCTGACGTTTGGTTTGCCACCTGATGGTTTTGAGAAAAAGAAATTACCTGATTTTTATTTTTAGGAATGTGTGAAAACACTATATAGAACAGACAGCACCAAGGTGCACTTGTATCCAGATTCGATGGACACTTAATAGATATAACAGATGATGAATGTCATAATTAGTGCCATGCAGACGTGTTGGTAATTGTGAGTATATTTTCAATTACTACATTGTAGACATCACTTGCACTTTCTCAACGGACGTGCAGTCAGAATGCATGCACCGTTAACATACTGTTTCCAATTCGCTTCATTACATTAAATTTTTGTGAAGCATAATCCATTTTTGATTCCATGCCGAAGACAGGCAAGGAATCTATGCGAAGGTGATGGCGTGTGTAAATTTGTGACGCCCTAGCTTGTAAACACGATGTCTCAAGAAGGGAATGGTGCTCGAACTTCAAAGCTGGTGTGTTGGTAGTCCATTGTGAGTAGATGATCCCTATATTGTTTTTCATAGAGGTCAAAGGTCATTTGAGGTCAACAGAGCTTAATGTGTGAAAACCTATCAAGGGAGATATCTCAGCAAGCCAATTGTTGCTGGCACTTCAGACTCTTATCATAGATAGCACTTGATGAGTAGATGATGTCCAGCATTTTTTATGGAGGTCAAAGGTTGTATGAGGTCAATAGAGGACATAGTTTGAAAACCTTGTAAAAATGGTATCTCAAGAAGAAAAACGTGATGGAAAATCAAAGTTAGTGTGTTGGTTTTCCATGGTGAGTAGATGATCGCTATTGTTTTTCATTGAGGTCAAAGGTCATTTGAGGTCACAAGAGCCTTAAGTATGAAAACCTGTCAAGGGAGGTAGCACAGCAACGGAATGTTGATGGAACTTCAAACTATTATCGTCGATACTGTAGCAGCTAAAGAGTAGATAATGTCTGTCCTTTTTGTTTATGGAGGTGAAAGCTCATGTGAGGTCAATAGAGGACATAGTTTGAAAACCTTGTAAACAAGGTATCTCAAGAAGGGAAAGGTGCTTGAACTTCAAAGTTGGTGTATTGGTGACAGAAGCACAAGCCTCGGAGACTTACGTCTCCGAGGCTTCTGTTTTTATTGAGACCTTTCCTATCAAATGATGATTACATGAAATATAGAAACGGTTTCATCGTATAATGGGAAACTTTCAATTTTAAAAACACAACTTGGAGCCATGAAAAAATTCCTTCGTTTAAGGGGGTGGGGTTTAGTCGTCTTGATCATTTCAACTAAGAAAACGTTTAAGAAAACGTATCAAGTTGCGATATTCACCTTGTAAAATATTTTGTAACAGCACTTGCCTGCAATAACGTCTTTTGCCCTGATGTGGGAATTTGTAAAAGGACATTATTACAAAAAACAAATGGTAAAAAGGAAGCAAAATATTGACCTCTTGCAACTAACGTGAAGACTTCCTGGTCAGAGTATGAAACGAGGACAATAGTCACATATTGTTAGTGCCTTGTGACACCCCCCCCCCCCCCCACCTTCTTCGTTGATTTACAAATCTCTTCTTTTAGAGATAAATGTATTGAAATATGTTAAAAATTTTGCAACAGCTAATGGACTGGGTGGTTGAAGTACGCGACCTGTACAACTCACGTTACGTATTGAGAAGCTAACAAGTATAACTCTAACATAAAAAAAAATCTTAATTTACACTAATTGAAAGAGGAAAAAACTCTTCAAACTTTTTGCTTCGTAAAGTTAGCTACCCAGTGACAATTTCCTCCTTCATGTAGTCTAGATAGCTAATAGTAGAACTTTGACATCTTATCCGGACCTTATATCCTCCCCTCGGGCATCCTACCTATCAAGTTTATCCGACTTACCCCCTGTAGGAGGAGATGGACTCACATATGCACTCACATAAGCACACGCACACGTAGATCTGGATACCCCTTCCCGTCACCTCACCACAATCGATAATCCTGATCCACCTGACTTTGTGCATCCTAAGGAAACCTACTAACGTCATTTTGTTTTAGCTGAATACTTAAGAGGCCGCGGTAAGGTGGTCAACCATTTAAGTGTGAATTCACTAAAGAAGTTCAATGTAGTATAGGATCTTCTCACTATTATACTACTTATAGGGATGAGCTAACCGCCTTGAAAATAAAAAAAAAACTAGAACGCATCGAGTTATCCGCATCCAAAATAATTGCTCATGATCTACTAACGACGACAAATCTCAAAACATTTTCGAGGAAGTTGAAAGCCCTCATAAACCATATCCATAACCGAAACAGTGACAAGTATCAGATAAATGAATCAAAGATGAAATCTTTTGGTTTCCATTTTTGAGGTTTAAATGAAAGTATTTTACTATATTTAAAAGAATTAGAAGCTGACATCTTTAAATTTAAGACCTCCTCCTCCCCTTGACATAATACAATGTATCAAATTCCTGACATTTACCCTCCTCCTTCCCGTCTTCTCATATTCTTACTTTTTAATGAACTTGATAGATAGGATATTTTCAAAACGCCCTTCAGGAATCCTACCAAAATGGTATTAATTCAAATGAGTAAGTCAGTAAAGATCGTACTAAACAACACAACTTCCAAGTCTACCCCACCTCTAGTAAAAATCGCATAACGACCCACTTGGAACAAAACATCTACTTTTTTCGCCAAGGTAAATCCAACTTTAATCAGACATTTTAGCTCTTCGGAATTCACATTAGGCTTATCAAATATTTTTCTAGTTTGGTCCTACTGGTTTGTTCCTACATGTCGAAAAAAGCTTTTAATAAAGCGTTGCACACCGGTATCAGATACAAAATGCCCAGATTCAACCCACGATTTAACTAGTCACTCTTTTCTTTCTTTCTCCCCAAATGGGAAGTCCAAATTCACTGTAAATCTTGTCCGAGTGATACTATTAACGCAGGCATCCCTTTACGTAACCTGAATATTCTCCAGGCTACAAACTGCAAATTCAGTCAGTATGCCGATAATAATTGTATACAACGCACCAAAAAAAAAAAATACTAACCAAAATTTACAATTTCTTACCTTGAAAGCTGGTGCTTCATGAAACTGACATCTCGAGATAGATTTTTCTTCATATACTGTCTTTTTATACATAAGATACTCTTTTTTATATACTTTTTCTCTTCTAAAGGTTTTAAAATAACGACGTGCATTTGTCTTCAAAATATCATCTATAATGCTTTTATTAAAGCCTCTCCCAGTGCAGCT
Source organism: Stichopus chloronotus (assembly GCA_021234535.1). Classification (NCBI taxonomy): domain Eukaryota; kingdom Metazoa; phylum Echinodermata; class Holothuroidea; order Aspidochirotida; family Stichopodidae; genus Stichopus; species Stichopus chloronotus. The sequence goes on from CM037839.1 coordinate 13,100,952, forward strand.
TTTCTTGGTGTCACTTTCGGAAACAAACTTTTACTTTAAACGTCAAAGCAATAAATCTGCCATTCCGTTGCTGGATTGGCACAACTGCACTATCTCCATTGCCTATGTTCCGTCCGATATCCCAGTCAAGATTGCCAAAAAGAAAAATCCGTCCAGTCCTTTACTGTAGAATTTCTCTTACCACTATAGCTGACGTCAATGAGTAAGTTCTAAATAGAATTCGTGGAGGTTGCAACCCATATCTGCTCGCTTGTAAAATCCCTATTTTTTTGACTTTGAGATTTGAAACTTTACAAGGATAACAACTCGGTTGTTGGTAGTTGATCTGAACGCCAGTTACGAAAAGACCAAGGCGATACAATGCATTTCCCAAAGCATCCTAATTATGCAGAAACCCCTCTTGCTTTAATCCGCATTCCTTTCTGGCTCACTTCCATTACCTTGCAAGTAAATTGTTACAGCTTTTTTTTTTTTAAGAATGCAGTGTGATTGTAGACATCCTCGTTGTTGTCAATGGAAAGCTTTGCCTTAAAAAGAAAAGAAGGAAAAAAATGTCACCGTAGCTCATCCACACTCCCTTACAGGACCTTTCGTGAGGGTGATCAGAGGTGAACTTTTTCATTATACACATGTATCTAATATGTCCCCTGTTTCTAAAGTTCATCTGACATGCATCTAGAAAAGGGCTCCCTTGGTTCAAAATTTGCAGAGTGAAACTCGGAACAAAAATCCTTTGAAATTGTGCTAATATTTGTTACCGTTTTTGACATAGGCTATCCTTTTTCAAAGTGTGATAAAAAATATGATGATAACAGTGGGGTAGTTCGTAGCATCTGTATTTCTTTATAGTGAACATTTTCATATGTTGCAAAGGTTTCATACTTTGCAAGTGATATCACTATCATGTAAAGACGAAAACACATGCTACCATGACAAAACGAAACAAAAGACACATAAAGAATATCCTTGAAATAAGACATAACATAAGACATATGATGCGAGTCCCTCTCTTGTCATATTTGCATACTTAGCGAATGCTCATTTACGAAGCAGTTTATGCTCATTTACGAAGACAGGAATTCTGTGTCTGTAAAATCGTCCAATATTCTATAGATTTTACATTTTGACATTTGTGGCTGTACAGACAAAACATTGTGTCCTTTTCTTTAAGGAGAACCGAGCACTTACAGCAACTAGTTCAGTAGGTTCAAATAGATTAACAGCTCAAATTTAACACCAGCTTCATCCCAGTCTGTCCGATAATGGAATCAGTGCCACTGTTACTTTGGCCATTCACAGTTAAAAAGGAAACTCAGAAGAAAATTGTACTGGCTGACATAGGTTCGTGCCTTTATTTCTTCTTTTTATCAAGCCATGCCGTAAATTACTGTAAAGAACAAACAGAAACTCAATGGTCAATGTAGTAAAGCTTTCTGGCTGGTTAAATGTGATTCTAGAATAGCGCCACCATAACACTTTTTACACAGAAAAGGAGTCTACACTTCATTAAAGTTCGATGGTCATCCATACACACGTGCAGTGCTATGATTCCGGTTCTTCAACTCACTGTGATAGCTACGGTACGTTGATTACAATGTGACAATTTCACTGTAGTAACGTAAAAGTACAACTGATATACGACACAAATGAAGCATAATCTACAATATGAAATCACAAACTAATGATATTCAGTCAAAATGGTAACGTACGCTTACGTATTTTAGTAACGTATTTTAGTACGCCACAAACTGAACATCGAAAACTCCGTGACAATTACCAGAAACGACTTCATAAGGGTAGGTTAGTAACGTTAGGTCAGTGATAAAGTCAATGCATGGCGCTCTTCAGAAACCACACAGAGATCACAGGATCGCTACAGCCACAAGAAACTCATTAATTAGCACATCTCATAAGGATGGCTTGAGGAATTTCTCATTTCCCAAAAGTCTTACGAGAATATCACGAAAATTTATTGGCGAGAATCTTGTGAGGATTTCTCATAAGAATGAGAACCAAACTGAGAGTTTAAATTAGACCGACACCCAATCTAATCGGCGATAGAATGAAAAAAATCATGAATAATAGTTTTAAAAAATAATTATATATGACATTTCGGACGAGGTCAAACAAAATGGTTCCACCCATGGCCCGCGACGGTCACTGCACTACGTCACAAGTGATTACGTATTCATGATACGACATGGATTGACTTTTACTGTTTTTGGTTCCTTTTCTATCAGCTGGGGGCATATCAATTACAAATACAAAATCTGGACTGTAAATTAGACCGGACCCTACCTAATCGGCGATAAAAGGAAAAAATCACGAATAATTATTTCAACAAAATAATTACAAATGACAAATCGGACGAGTTCAAACAAAATGGTGCCGTGCATAGCCAAGGGCGGTCGTTGCACCACTATGCCACATGTGATTACGTAATCAACATATGACATGGACTGAATTTTATCGTTTTTAGATCGATTTATCAACTATGGGACTATAAAATAAAAAATGCTACAGAATCATGCTTTGAAATAAGAACATCACACAAGCAAATCGCGGATGGAACAAATAGTCAATTAATTTTATTAATTGTAAAATATTACATTTACACATCATATTCCGGACCAGGCCTACGTGTCAGGATTCTGGACCAGGATTACGTGTCTAGCATTAATTTATGTATTTATGGTGGAAACGTATTCCTGTTTGCCAAAGACCTGTATCAGTAACGACTTAACTTTGCCGTAATCTAATTTGACAATAAATGCCGCTCCACCGAGTCTACTGGGAAGGGTACTTGCTATGTCTTCTGTATTTCCTTGCATAGGAAGCCGTCAATGCCACAAGAAGACGAAGAAACCACTGGGAAAAGTCTTTCGTATCGTTTTCATTAAAAAAAATGGGGGGGGGGGGGTACGTTTTACGTTATAATCATTTAAAGGGTCGTTGATATCCTTCGGCATGGTAACTGTACTACAGATTAAGAATATGTAAGGAACTTAATGTGGCTCATTGAGTTGTTTCGTGAAATTCACTAACTTTCCTAAACCTATCAAATTTCCTTAACATACTAATGACAAATGGTTAAACTAACAAAATCCCTACGTTACCGCCCGCGAGACCGAAGATCCGCTAGACCGAAGGTCCGCGAGAAAAAATTCCAGTTTCATTCAAGGATATCCCATTCGTTATAGAAGATATTAAAGTTAAATGTTGTAACGTGGGCCCTTTTAAGTTTTTATTGGGACGATCGCTCTACCAGTCTCTGACAAAGCATGTTAATGAAAAGGGAGGAGATAACGTAGTCAACTTGCACTATTTTGTGCAAGTTTGGTCAGCTTCAATGGTTATCATTTTTGTTTCTGAAATATATTTCCAGAAAAGAAAGATGATGGTTTCACTTTTTTCATGTGACCTTGAGAGGGGTGGAAGCTTATGGCCCCGATTGGTGACCTTGAAATAAGAATAGAAACATGTTATGTTGTTACCTGTTGAATTATTTTTTAATGATTTATTATTATTATTATTTTCTTGTCGTCTTATAACTTTCTTTAACTTACTGTTTTTCAGCCGTCCCCAAAGAATGAAATATATTCACTACGGCGTCCCATAAGTTCTCTCAAAAGGTCCCTTTAGTTCACTTGTGAGGTCCATAAATAAACAAAAGAAAACATACATTTCAAGAGTTCATACGATCGTGCTGATGTCCTATAATTTCAAATGGGTGTGACAAAAGTTTAGTAAATGTCCCATAAGGTCAGCCTAAAAGGAGGTGTCATAAGTTTAAAAAAAAAGTCCTATAAAATCAAACGTTCATCTCTAGTGGAAACCCATATATATCTGTCTCGGGGACCTTATTTGAATTTCGGTCTCGCGGAGCGTACGATCACCCGTCAAACCAGCTACAGCTTCGCCCATATGCTTCAATGCAAATGTCGGACTCGCGGGAAAGCCCCAACCCCAATGTTTCATACACAAAGGAACACTAATAAAGTGAGCAACTAACGATTCAATTTGTGCTTCGAAAATTCGTGACCAGACACTTTCTCATGTTAGTACTTAGGCATATTCATATACATGTATCCAGTACAATTAAAGGTCAAGAATTCACAAAGGTTTTATAACTACTGGATGTGAAACTTGAACAATTATGTTAATCATAAGTATTTTCATGGGTTATACCCTTCAAAATCATCACAAACTTATTGTTATCAACTCAATGAGCCCCTTTAAAGGAGGATGTGCTATTTGAAGGAGCAAAAATAGCCTTCATTGTCTATCCTCCATCATTCTCTTCCATTCGGTACCAATCTGGAAAATGCCATCTACGATATGTTTCTTTCAGGAGAAATTTCATTCATTAGATTGTTAATTACGGCAGAAAGAAGAGTGATTCATTTTTTTCGGGTAAAATGTTAGCAGAACCAGGCCCTGTAGTAAATGTGCGAGATCCCACAACAAAAACACATTGCCACAGGAAATTAGGCTTCTTTTGGACAAGTAGGCCATGCTACGGTAGTTTATACAGCTTTCTACAACTATACGAATTTTTTTTTTTTTTTTTTTGGTGAGCTTTTGGCATTGCAGGAAAAACAGCACATCCTGCTTAAATTAAAGGGTAAAATGTCGAAACCAACACACAACATGCGTTTCCTCTGAAAAATCTAAACAAACATAAATACAATACACCACTATAGGTCCGGTATGCATTTACAGTCAGTTATTTTTGTGTTATGTTCTCTATCTTATCCGCAAAAGTTTAAGTATGTTCTCCGTCTCGGTCTTTATACCGTTAACGAGATACCATCAACAAAGAAGTCTTGTAAACTCATTTTTTTTAAACAATACAACTCACCAAGGAGTCGTCAGAGGGTACCACCAATCACGAAAAGCCCATTTAGAGGACTTGACTATCACCGAAGACCGTACATCAGGTAATCCATGGATCAGAAAGCTCAATTTCCCAGGTTCTACTACAGACTTTGGCGTAAACCTGCGTCAGATTCGTCAGCAATGTAGAATTTGTTGCTATGGTGCACTATGTCGGCATGCCAAGATAAGAGTGAAACAGTTGACCAAGTTTCCGATTATTAGGATCAAGAAAAGTTGAAATAATCACTGTTCGAAATATCCGTCGTCTTGGTCATGGGAAGCGAGAGGTCAAGGAAAATTCACTCTACATGCAGTGATTTCACGTGCAGAGAAAAATATTTACTTGGCTTGATTCTCCAGTCACTGACTACATACAAACTCAACGAAATACAACTTACCACTTAACCTAGAGATGCATAAACTTACCAACATAACAAATACAAACGTTAGCATGACAAAGGGTAAGCTCCAACAGGTGTAACATAAGTCAACAGCTGAGAAGGTAGCACGAGATAATACAAATAAATTCAACTAATGGAATTCCTTACATCAATTTTCTTACACTAACATCATGATAAGATGTAGTGTTGTGCTCCCTATAGGCAAGACGGCTTGAAATTTAAAAAAAAAGTGTGTCATGTGTGACTTTGCCTCCCTCCCGGTTTCTTCTACCGAACATGTACAAATGAAGATTGCGAATTGTAATGCTCATTATTGTTAATCGTCAATAAAACCCTATTGGAAGATTCACATTTACCGCTTATGATTTAGAATTTTAACAAGGAAAATGATTTCTTCACAACCAAAAAGTAATATTTACAAGTTAAATTTCGTAATGATCCTCATACCAATGAGTTGTTACCAAGTTCTGTCAGCTGGCACACCTGACTTCTTTTTTTTTCTTTTTTTTTGGGGGGGGGGGTTGTCGCATGTAGTACGACGAGAAACCGGCATTGAGGTGACAGCTGAGAAGCAAGAAAAGTAATATCCTGACTGGCTACTCAATTTGATAATGATAAAATTAATCCTCACGAATCCAGCGGGATAACTCCACTTTACAATTACTACTTTTGAAGAAATTCTGATAGATTGCGACAAACGTATCTTAGTAATATATTGTTTATTTATTTAATCGTCAGTGGTCATCTCAATAAGTTAATGGACAATCACGCTACGTACATAGTTTATTGAGGGTCTATCACTGAAGAATTATCTCCTCCCATATATGCTAGACGATATAAAATTTACCACACTTTGGTGGGAACAGTACAAACATTAATAACATGACAGTCTGGGGCGTATTATATTACTCACAAAACATTTTCCCTGTTTGGACCAACAAATTTTCCGGAAGGATCTATGCAATCATGCATGATGGTGTATACTCGCATATGCATGTTACGCCTGCAGCTGCCTATAAACAGTTAGTCAAAGATGCCAAGTCCTATAAGTGGGAACGTTGTGGCGTGTTAATTTCTTAGTCTCGCAAAACTGTACTAGCAGGCACCGTTAAGTGGGCTTATGTGGCTATTACTGTCGATGTCTGACTATACAGTAGTTTTTTATATTTGTTTGATGATGGTTAAGTGTATCAAAAGTCTGTTGTGTTGCAAGAACAAGGGCATTGTTTGTGTATTAAAATTGGAACAAGTAGGTATTCCATGGAGTTGCAAATCTCATTACTATCATTTTTCAACGGCCATTCATAAATAATTTCATGTTCTTCTGGAGTGTGCTGAGCTGTACATGATTTTCATCAGTGGTTCAGATCCCCCGTTGTGGATAGCAGTGCTTGATGTACAAGTTACTTAGCTTAGTGATCTACCACTGAAGTACATTCGCATATGCATCAAACTTTCCACAAATACCTGCATTTGCGTAGTATTCCTAGAAATGTGATCGCGTTAAAATATTCCCCAGATAGGCACACGTCACGCGTTGTGCGTTTGTATACTCCGTGTAGTACCCCCCCCCCCCCCCCCACATAAGGGCTACTGACCTACCACGTTTCGGTTGTATACTACAATGGGTGTAGAGAGGGTAGGAGATCTGTACAAAAACCGGGAGTTGACAGGTCTGTGATTATTTCTGGAAGCAAAGTTTTCTATGCGTTAGTACCTTAACTCAGGTATATTTGTATATTTGTACAGCGTATATGCCTATCGCACAGTTGTTCAAGAACACGAGCTGTTTATCTTCTAGGAGAAGTTCACGAGTTCTTGGAACTCTGTTCTTCGACGGGAATGGGAAAAGGGGTCTGCGGAGTTACAAAGAAAAGCTGTCACGCCAACCTAACTTCAACGTGGAAGATTCCTCGAGAAGGAAAAAAGAACCAAGGCTGAACCCCATTTTGAAATTCGCCTATTCTAACCGTCTCCGACAAATGCTCCTAAAAGCAACTGCCGGGAAGGAAGAGAATAAAGTCTCTCGTCGTCTGAATGCATTCAATTTATCCTTAAGACAAATCATCGGTAGGTAATGAGAGTAGAAGTTCGCCATAAAAAAACCAACAGCTGTTTTTAGGGCCACCAAATCCTCACGAAAGAGTAGTTCATTTTTTCATCTTGATGACATGCATAGTTTTCTCTCTCATTTTCTTCCTCCTCTTTTACCATATCTAAGAATAACTAGAAATTTGAATTTGAATGGCAAATTCGACGTAGCCACGATCTGCCAGAGACAGGCTTGAAAGAAAAACTGAAGTTGGGTAAATCGCTGTAATGATACTCGCCGATAATTCTTAGTATAGTCCAGGAACCAGCTATAATCAGCCTATCCACTTCAGGTAGAGATCTCAAACATCGTAGAGGACATTGATAACTTCCAAAGCATTCAAGTGATAAATTATGTGAACGAAATCATTTTTGTTACCCCACGTCCAATGTTTTGTGAGAAAAAAATATTGCCCGGTTATGATTTTGTGGTGATTGTGAAAATCCTAAACCGCTCAGGATATTGCCATATGCTTCATTGTTATGATTGTTATATGACTTAAGGTCAAGCTTGTTTGTGCGGTATCAATTAGCACTTGACCTACTTATGACTATTAACGACCTTTCGCCATGATTATAACCGCAAACCAATCAAATTAAAAGTCACATGAACAGTCAAACTTACAATCAGATGTTCAAGACCAAGCCTCTAATTAACAAAAGACAAGATAACGTGCATAAAAATGTTATTACGAAGTGATTCTCATATAAATTTGCACCTTTATAACCAAAATTGAGTTTTTTAACTAGTGTCTGTGGGTAACAGAAACTATTCTTACATAACTTTTTCAAGCACACTACCGGTATGTAAGCGTTAGCGTAAGGGGAAAAAAATGGTCCATTCCAGTAAGACAGGCAAGAGTGCAATAAAACTTTATGACATAACCCACTTTTGTCTACTGACTTGGGCCCTAGAATTTTTTCGTGTACTAGGTTAGGCCTAGCAGTTGACCAGGTAACATCATTCTTGTCATATGATTTTCAAGGTCGCTGTATGTTTAGGCGTCTCACAGAAAAAGTCTGAAAAGGGAAGTGGTGGCCGGATGGTTGACCTCCTTCTCCCTAACCATACGCAGACATGATCTCACTCTGCACTTATATATATGGTATATGAGATCTTTTTTTTATTTTCCCAGTTTGAATGACGATTGAAAATTCATGAAAATTTCAGAGCGAAAAATTGTGAGCCTACTGACGGTATCTAGCTATACTAATAGCCTTCGGTGCCTTACTCTTTCATGGGCAGAACCATTTCACAAGTCCCTTTCTTTAAGATGATTGCGAGGTACTTTACTTTTATACTCATGCTCATGCATTGCATTTGCAAGAATGAAGTAGCATATAATAGATACAGCAGATATACCAGCACACATGTACAGGTTTAGGGAGAAATAGAAAATGAGGTTTTTTTTTTAATTCTTCTCTCACTTTCTGGCTGATGTTCAGTAGGCTAATCAAACACATACTCAGCTATAACGTCTAGGACTAGTAGGATGCGTAGGATCTGCCTCGCTTACGAATTAGGCCTATGAATCAAACAAAAGCAGTTTACGCTAAGAAAAATTCACTGGAATACATCCAAAAATATTTGAGGTCTCAATAAACAGTGGTTTTGATAACCCTAGGTGAACTTTCAACGACATCTCCACTAAAAGTTACTCCGCGCGGCGATCGCTAAAGCTATTTTACACTGATGTTAATACATGTACGTATATTCACAACACGTACTGTATTAACGTTACGCTCTAGCACGAAATGCACAGTGTAAGTAAAGAGAAACTTCTCGCAGTTTCTTTGGTCGCGAGCCTGGCCATATTAGGCTAGCTTCAGTAAGCTGTGGCAAATCTGCTATAATTGGATTGGGGTGGGGCTTAGTGCTCCAAATTGGATTTTTTACTACGAAAACAAGGGTACAACGCCTTGACTGATTGAAAATAAAGAAACATGTTTTTAAACTTTTGGAATAAAATCTATCGATTAGATATTGTATTCGACTTTTAATTTTATATCTCAATGCCGCCATAAACATACACCAACACAAAAATAATAAAAATAGTAAAAAATGTACCTTCTTTGGGACGACACCCAATAAAAATCTTTGATATATAATGCAGACTAGACAGGGTTACAAATCACTCTAGTCAAAAGGACGTAATGTGTGCCCACGTGATCAATATAGTGAAAGTGGCGTTGTTCTAGTTATGTCTTATCTATATACGAGTTGATTTGTGCTCTATCACTCCACGCATGAATCCTTTTCAGGAAGCTACCAAACCTAGACTGCGAATGTAATTTATTTGTAATCTTTGTATGAAATTCCTACACAATCTTCCCCTGTGTGAAATTTCGAGAAGTTTCATAGAGCCAGAATCTTGATTCATGGCTTGATTGCTGAAACATAATACTTGAATTGGTGCTTTATTCCCTTCGCTCACGAACGTTTATGGTTATTATCATGAATCGTGGGGGCGGGGCGACCGGAACTGTACTTGAGATTGTGTACTAATCCGCATGTTCGCCGACTGTGTGGTTAACGGATCTATTTTTTCTGCAAGGGTACGAATCTTGTGTCAACCGGCGCGGAAAACCCGAAGGACGATTCCAGAGACGTAGCCTGTAAGGCTACGTAATAATAGATTCGAAAAGAAAGTTCGTCCGTTCTTTTAAAGCTGAGAAAAGCATAAATAAATGTCGTATCAACTTCAATGGAAATGAGGCTGGCTCCACGTGACCATTCAAAACTTTTATCACTCTATAGAGAAGCAGAAACATTTTCAAAGTTCATGCTCGACATCTCTGACAGAAACATGTCTGATACAGAGAATATTGCACTGGATAAAGAGCTGATATTTATTGCTGGGCCGCTAAAATCGAAACGAGATGAAATTCTCGCCACCATGGAAGACCTAAAGAGAAGGATGAGAATACACTTCATCATCGATGATAAAAAGTATACATGATACAGTTAATTACGGCTTCCATCTACATGGTTAACTCAATTGACCTTCAGCAAAAATGTTGCGGACTTTCTAGAAACAACACTGGCAAAAAAACGCTTGTGTTCCTATCCGTACTAGGCAAGTGTTAATGGACTTGTTTGGACTAAACACACTAACACGACCTCTTTGTCATTTTTAACCGTTTCAAAAAGGTAAAGTGAAGGCGATCGATGTCCACCTGCAGAAATCAGTTAACATTGGAACTGCGAGAAAGCAACAAAACTTCAATCAAGAGGGAGGCAGAAAAGACCTATTCATTAACATCATCGTGTATCATCGTAACTTGGATAACAGTGGATGCTCTGATATTAAATTCCAGTGTTTCAGAATAGCCTCTTAGATTCGGAAGCTGGGATTTGATATGGTGGGGGGATATCAGTTTGAAGACTATAGAGGTGGTTCCCATTTTTTGTGTTTGGTGGTGAGATATTGCCTCTAACGGCCTAACCGATTCTTTATTATCCGAACAAATATAAAAGGGCTCCAAAGTTAAAAGATTTCCTTGTTAAATCAAGGTTCCAGAGTAAGGAAGAATCACGTGACAGTCAGGGCTCACATGAGGATCTGTTAAATGCACTAGGAACTGCACTCTGAGCTCATACTCGTTAACGTGCGCCACAGAACACGCATTTTCTAAGAAGAAAAATATTACGATATATGTATATGTCAAATACACAAAATATTAAAATGTTTTACTATTGATGTCATTGCTCCACAATTGAATATGAGAGCAAAAACTGGTCTAGTTGGTCATAAAACCCTATACTTGGTCATATTATTATTGAAAAGTACGTTAATTCCATAATTTAAAAGTACGTTTTCATTTATAAAAAGTTTAAAATCTTTCACCACGGTTACAGGCAGCAAGCTCATGTTTCACCTCGTAGTTTCCGATAAAAAATTCTCAGTCGAGTTCCGCGTCGTCTTGTGGTGTTAGAGAATGTCCCACGGCATACCCTCCCCCCCCCCCCCCCCATTTTCGTTTTCGAGTTTCATCGATGCACACAATATTTAATTCAGACATACCACAGAAATATGAAGCTAAAATTCAAATTCCATGTGCATAAGTGGGGAACCTTGGTTGTGCTGAAAGCGAGAATTCAACATGGGTATGTTAGGTGACATGCGTTGTATATTCAGACATAAAAGTCGATCACACGGTCGATCTTGCAATGACGTGCGCACACTCGCATGGAATTGTTTAATTTCAATTTAGGTGGAACGATAGAACAAGTTAGATTATGTAAATAAATTATGATATGGGTTGTTTGTGACTGCAGAAAAGTTTAGTGTGTGCTTCAATGGGGATTGCGAAATAGTTTGTAGTCCACATTTACATATTCCTGTGAAATGTGGAAAAGAACACGGCCATGTTTGGAACCTCTTAAGTTTATTTTGCACTAATCTGGACACTTAAGAAATGCTGATATGCTACTATGGGCACACAAGCAATTTACCTGTGAAGGTTCATGGATGTTCTCAACAGGCCTACATGCTTTCAATGTGAAAAAACAGCGCCCTTTATAGGAAGCTGTGATGTGCCTTTTGCACCAATTTGAACTCCGACAAATTGTTGATCTGCTCTCAGGGGCATGCAAAGAATGTACTTGCAAAGTTTCATCAATGTACGCAATAGGCTCTGTGCTTTAAATGTGCCCAAAACAGCGTCCTCTTTGGGTTGTTCTGAAGTGCACTTTGCACCAATTTGAGCAAAGTTTCATCCATGTCCGCAATATGTGCTTTAAATGTATCCAAAACAGCGCCCTCCTTCGGTTGTTCTTAGGCGTCTTTTCATCAATTTGGACACTAAAGAACTGTTGATTTGTTATCAGGGGCATGCAAAGAACTTACTTCCAAAGTTTTATCAATGTACTCGATATGTGATTTAAATACGAAAACCACGCCTATTGAGGGCGTTCTTAAGTAGCTTTTGCATTCCTTTGTGCCGTTAAGAACATCAGATTAAATGTGCAATCAGGACCATAAAATTGACCAGACTACGCTATTTTCGTGAATGCACTCAAAGATATAATTTGAACGTATTTTGGGGGTATTCAACCCTCTTTCACCCAGACGCACCATTTTCAAAACTGAAGAACGTCCATTCCTATGTTCCCACACCACCTCCTTTCCATTTAAGCAATCACACTTAGGGGCCATCTGTCAGGACCTGTGCAGCAGATAATTTGTCTGACATGGGTATTTCTTACCTACGCAGGATACACTTGATAGTGAAAGTTGGTTCCAAGTGATGTTTTGAATATTTTACGTCACGTCATCTGTGCTGGAATGAGCCTATGGGTTAAACTTATATACGCTGTCTGGCAGGCCATTTAATTTGCAGCAGTAAATTCGTCTTGCATGGGCCATTCTGTACACTGTGAGATGTCAATAATCATTTGTAATTTGTTCCGTGTGTTACCGTCAATGTTTGATCAAGTCCTACATTTTGGGGTCTTTCTAGGATGTCTGCCGTGCCCTGTGCAGCAGACAGTCTGTCTGGCAGGGGCCATTTTACACTCTGCAAGAAGTACCTATTAACGCTGAATTGTCTGCAGTGGTATCGTTTGATTGAATGTATTTTTTGGAGTCTTTTTCAGGCCCACAGGGCCACATGCAGCTAGGGGACCTACCAGGCTCGGGGTAATTGTAAAAAGCAATCATAATCAATTAGAATCGATTACATCTTTCAAAGTTATCATAATCGTAATCGATTATTTTTGCAAAAATTGAAAAGTAATTGTAATTGTTATGGATTACAATGGCAAAGTGATCGTAATTATGGTTTATTTATGATTACATTCAAGTTAAGTTTATAAAAGAAGTGCAAAAGAAGTAGTAGCTATCAAACAATATTTTTCAGTGCTTGTTTCTGCTGGAGTGACTACGGTTTGCTTTCCTGTTTTTTGGGATGCCCCAGGAGGGCAGCCTGAGTATTAACTGCAGGAACTTCAAGGTTTCCACTTTAGTAAACTTGCTTCTGCCTTTGAAGTTACCTGTACAGTTTGTTCACTCAGGCACACTACGCAATTGGTTGACTTTATATTAATCATATGTTTGGTAAAACAACTGTCAAACTTGATCAAATGCACAGGCGTTCTACCAGGTCTACAATTCCTATACCTCCCTATATTTTTTTTTCTTTTTTTTGTTCCCCCTGTAAATTCGATTAGGCCCTACTTTTTTGTTTTTTTTCTTCTTTTTTTTCTGGTATTTTCAGGAATGCTGTGATCAATGTTGTTTGCAAGTTATAATGTGCAGTCAATTGATTAGGACAAGTTTCCCCCTATGGTAACTAGTTTAATGTCTAGTAGACACATGCCAAGATGCTGCTGATAATGTCACCAGGCCATGTAGTGGACATGTTGGATGATGTTGTCCAAAAGTTGACCTCATGGAAATGCCAGTGTGTCAAAGGTGAAAGCATGGATCCGATTAGAAGATGGGGGGGGGGGGGATTTCTAGGCTCAGAACTCCCAACCTGTTTAGCAAAATTCAACACCATGAATATCCAAAAATTAACATACTGTTTTCTGGAGATGTGACAACCGATGGTCTCCCACAATTCTCAGCACCCACCCATCTAGAATCCTGATTGCGCCACTTTAGTAGAGGCATACTGTATTTCCACATCACTTTAAAATTTCTGCCATGACTCCTCATTGAAGAACCTAGTTCTTGTGCCATGTCCCTAGAAACAGGAGGATAGCTATGTTTCTGGGTGCATTTCAAATATCTTATTCCCCCACCCTGCAAACAACGCTTGTAATGCCACTGGTTTTGAGTGAAAACTGCAAAAAGACTTTCAATAATGTTAAGAAGACCGTTTTCCATCAAACAAAATACTTCCAGGTCCTTACTTGTAGAGAATGAGAAACTCTAATGCTAGCACTCTAGGAAGTATTTTTATCCAAAATATTTCTCAATGCCATCACATGCAACACATCAAGTAAAGTAAATTTAATCAACAGTAAACCAGATCACTGATCTATATTAAGTTTCCGCGAGTGTTGAGCCTGAAAGGTTTGGAACATTTGGTGCTTCATTGATATTTATTCTGTTTTTCATTTGTATGTTTGCATGTTATAAGATAAGAATGTTTTCAACAGAATTTCAAGAGAGGGATGCAGTCACACATGTACTGCATACGAGATTTCACAGCGATTGCCAGGAACACTACCTCCAGAGATTTCAATAATTGAGATGCAAAGTGGTGTCACAATTAGAGACTGTTTTTGCTCTGTTTCAAATGTCAGTAGCCTATTGTCAACTTTTTTAGGCGGAACGTTTTTCAAGTTTTTCAAGAGGGAGGTCAGTATTTTGTATGTGTGTGTGTGTGTGGGGGGGGGGGGGGTGGGAGTGCGTCATTTGGTTGGCAGACCCACCTTAAAACTGCACTTGGAAAATAATGCTTTAACATACATCTGCTGACTCATTACCATGCTGGCTTATTACAAATTAGAGGAAGAGATTACTGTGCTGTATCCCAGAGTAGTTGTATTGTCGTGTTAGATGGGGGTTTTAGGGGTTTTCACGGTCTTGGTATGACTGCCTCGGCGACGGATGTTTTACGTTGTTGACAACACAGAGCGAGAGAGAGAGAGAGGTGGAGAGAGGTGGAGAGAGAGGTGGAGAGAGAGAGGTGTAGAAAGGCGCATTGCATGGTCCACTCCATTCTGTACTCCTGTAGTGGTGCGCGTGTGTATGTGTGTGTGTATGTATGTTTGTGACGTCCTACCTTGCAAACACGATATCTCAAGAAGGGGATCTTGGACAGATCTCATATTTGGTATGTAGGTGTACCACGTTGAGTAGAAGAACCCTATTGGTTTTGGTGGAGGTCAAAGGTCATTTGGGGTCAACAGTGGTCAAATGATGAAAACTTTGTAAACACGATATCTCAAGAAGGAAAGCTTGGGCAGATCTCATATTTGGTATGTAGGTGTACCACATTATGTAAAAGAAGCCTATTGCTTTTGGTGGAGGTCAAAGGTCATTTGGGGTCAATAGGGGTTAAATTGTGAAAACCTTGTAAACACGATATCTCAAGAAAGGAAGCTTGTAGAGATCTCATGTTTAGTATGTAGGTGTACCACATTGAGTAGAAGAATCCTACTGTTTTTAGTGGAGGTCAAAGGTCATTTGGGGTCAACAGGGGTTAAATTGTGAAAACCTTGTAAACACGATACCTCAAGAAAGGAAGCTTGTAGAGATCTCATATTTGGTATGTAGGTGTACCGCAATGAGTAGAGGACCCCTATTGTTTGTTATTGCATATAAACATACACACTGTGATAGAGCCTAGCCAATACATGTATTTCTAACTGTTGTGCCGTACACTTACAGTCGAGGAACAGACTAGACTAAGATTTTGAAGTAAACTTTGGTCCAAGTTGCTTGAAAATGTGCTTTATGTTGCCTGATATATTGCTAAGCTTATATTGGGTCATCAGGAACAGGATGGCATATTTTACACTAAAACTTTTTACATTCAACTTAAAAATAGTGTGGAGAATGTTTCACCTAGTGTTACGACAAACCAACAACTCAACAACTCCAAAAATTTGACACCAAGCTCAATCATATCAGCTCACAGTCACAGGAGAAGGGTTGAAAGAACTCTTCGGCACTCCTAAATGTTCTACTTTAAATGACCTTATCTCTTAGATCCTCTTAGGCCTACTCTAAGGCAGAGTACACACATGAAACTGAACACATTCATAGACATTTTTTGCAAATTTATTCTCATTTAAAGATCTTTGAGAAATTGACACTGTTTACTCCGACTTTTGCATGCACTGTACATTCCTAGATTATAGGTGTATCTCATTGAGTGTACAAAGTTCCATTGTCTTTGGTGAAGATCAAAGTTCATTTGCAGTCAACAGGATCACAGTATGGAATTCTTGCAAACATGCTATCGCAAGAAGGGAAGCTAGACAGATGTCATATGTACTTCATTGAGCACAAGACCCAATTGGTCTTTAATGTAGGTAAAAGGTCATTCAATGCTAACAAGGGTCAAAGTGTGAACATGTAGATATGATCTCAAGAAAGGAAGCTTGCGCAGATCTCATACTTCATATAAAGCATACGTAGCTTAATGTGACACATACTAATGCTATTATATCAGATTCAGAAAAAATTCTCTTAAACAGATCATGGAAACCACAATGCTTTTCTGCATTCTGGTTATCTTCCTTTTCATTTTATTTATTTATTTACTTATTTATTCATTTTAATTTTAAGCACACAGGGCTGATCAGTACTGACAGAGCGTCTGTTACTTGCATGGTGACTTCTGTTTTAACCGTTACTAGTGTCCATGTAGTTTTCAAACCCCAATCAATTGGTTGACTTCATATGTGACCATATTTTTATCTCAGTATAAACTGACCCCTGTGTAAATTGCGAGAAAGATTGACATCAGTGTTAGCATTAAGGAATTGAAACGGGAAGTGAATGCTCTTCTTTTTTTTAAATCAATTAGTTTTTTTTAAATCAATTAGGGATCTCTTCACCCCCCCCCCCCCTTCATCATTCCAAGCTCTGCGACGCTGTACCTTACACTAGACGTACCTTTCGCTGGTAGTGAAAGCTCATGCATGTCAGTGGTACTTGTACTGCTGCTTCTCACCTTACCATGTTAATATTCTCTCCACACCCCTCCTACAATACATCAGGCACCAAGTTATTAATCAGTGATTTCTTGCGAAGAATGAATGTAAATAATATGCCAACATTCACTTAGCCTGACTGTACTATCAGTAGGGTAATACCACCCCTACAACACAGCATTGTAGACAAAACAGAAGGAGAAAAGGCCTACGTTATCCCCAATTAAGAAGGAAAAAATGGTGTCATTACCAGCACCTACGTGTACCTCAGCTTCCATCCAGCTCCTCAACCATATCATGACCTGAGGACCAGTTGTATTACTACCGCATGTGGCGTAGAAGTTTGAAGTTTAATAATATGCAATACCTCTGATGTCAAAAGGCCATTGGGCTTCCCAAATTTGAACTTGAAATTAGAGTTGAGATGTTGACCATGACAAATACTTTAAAGGGGAAATCAGGGTTTACTGTCACAATTTATTTCACTGCAATTCCCCACCGGCATCGCACAATGACTTATAACCAACAAATATGACCAAGATTATCTCAAAACATGAGGACAACTTCGAGAAACGAGTCAAATTCGCAAAAAAGTCGGTGAAGAACTCTGAAAGTTTGTAACATCCATATTCATCAAATCAAATATGAATATTCAATACTGTCGCCTTTTCAAGGTATGAGGAGGTGCGCTACCTATTTCATACGTAGCCTATACGTGTGCTCTATGTATCATCAACCACCACTAATAAACTCTTGTTTACTTAGCATTGCACAGTGCATAAACAGCATGGGAACCGTAAACATTCGGTCATGTTTATTCATATAACGTCATCTCAGTCTTACGCTGTGATTGGTCATCGTATAGAGGAGGCTGTTTGTACATGAACGTTTATTTTTTGTACCCGACAAATATTAAGAGTTCTCATTCAACAGTAACAAACGCAATAATTACCATTTCTTCTACTTTCAAACACCTCCCCAACGTCTCTATATTTCGGTGAACAATCAGTTTAAAAAGAAAAATCAACTAAAGGTCAATTTTTGCAGTCAAACCCCGATTTCCCCTTTAAATTTACAAATACCTTATGAGAAAGAATATTGTAGGCATCACAAAAGTATACGATACAGCCTAGTGTTATATGTGTTTTATGCACAAACATATTGCATCCTATATAAACCAAAACTCATTGCACTTGCTAAGTGTTTTCCGAAGGATGCAACCATGGCAAGCTGATCTTGATTGTGATTGTTTTGAACCTACAACAAACATCAGAACTTAGATCACATTAGATTTAGTTATGCATGGAGAGAGCTTAGAAGTGTGCAGAATTTTCTAGCACTAGATTTACTTATGTGCAAGCTTGGGAAGACAATGTTGGATTCTAGCAGCCATGCACATTAGCGTGAACACCAGTTGACATGCTTACTTTTCACATAGAAATAATTCTATGACATACAGTTCTTTTTTTTTTTCTTTTTTTTTCTTCATCAAAAGTCACATCAATTAGAAACAGTCAAACAATTACATCACACAAAAGTGTGAAAGATTTTGTACATTGAGGGGTCTATTTTACAATGTACAGATGACTTTGTTACTCAAGTCATGTATCTAGAAGAAATATGATCTGAAATCACATTGTGTGTTGTAACATGGAAAAATACATGAAATTCTATCAGTGGTGATGAATCCGTCCTCATGACTTTGTTGTGTTGTTAATTACTTCCACTTGTGGTTAATTACTTGCTATTGACATCATTTATATTTTTGGCATTTTTACCTGCCTGACAACCTGTCTGTACTTGCTGGATTCATTTAAATACTTAGAACAATCTGTTATTATGCAGTTAATCTGATACCATCCCCCATAGGTTATCCACTTCTCTGTTCATGATAGATCTTAAGGCTAGAGATTTTACTGCTTAAAACTCTTTGGGTTCAGTAAAACATGCATATTTATACTGTTCATGTATGTGATATCGTTTATGGATATGGATGAATCCAGAGTTGATGAAATATGTCTACCATATGACAAGTCTATAAAGCATGTTTTGCATTCAGTTGGCATAAAGTTTTGCCAAGATCTTATTTGAAAAAAATGCTTATTCCAGTATGTTGTAGTCAACACTTTATATAGTTAATAGACTGGAACAAATATTTCTTTCATGTTCCTTTTTTGCAGCTCCAGATGTAGTAATCTACTAAATGCATGCAACCTGCACAATTATCTTTTAAACAGGGATCCACATTTCTTTCAGAAGACCAAAGTTTTTCGTTGACAGATTCCATTGGTCTAACCACTCAGGTATAGTCATTTTTCCTATCAAATTTGCAATGTATGTAGTATTGTTACAATGCCATTTATGTGCGATGAACAGTGTTTTCATGTGGTCCGATTCATTCACCACCAAAGTAGAGGCCGCTCTGTTGATGTATTGAAGAGACTTGTGTGACAACAGTTTATGATAGAACAATCATGATGCATGAGAGGAGGGGGGGGGGGGTGTATGGGAGCATGGATACATTAACAATCATTTACATAATCTGTTGATTTACAAAGCAGAATCATTAACCATTGATTTACTAAGTGGTTCTTTTTAGTCCTGGTATGATCTCTTTCTCTCTTTCTTTGTTCCGTGCAAGTCAGTATATGCCTTGAAAACATGTGCATTTATAGATATAGAGTAAATTAAATCACATTGTCTTTTCATTTTATGTCTTGTTTACCTATCTTGTTTTGCCATGATTTTTTTTGTTCGTTTTAACTTTTTTCTTTCTTCCTTATCGTCATAATACAACGATGTGTAATCAATTACATTGATGAGTACATTTTTTTTCTTTTTTGCTTTTTGCTTTTTGTTTTTTTTTTATGGTAGGATGTAGTGAAGGGTGTGACATATCCATGTACCCAAAGTTTGCCAATACAAACACGCAAGTGGTGGAGCAACTTCACGCCACCTTAAAGAGGCTGAAGACATCATTGTCCTTCATGGACCATGCAAATTTCATGAGACAACTAAAGATATATTTATTTTTCAGAAATATCACAATACAGGAGAAATTGGTAGGTCAAATCTTTCTTGTATGTTTTTCTATTACTCATTAAATACCTGTGTTTATTGATAATGTGCACATGGACAGGATTGTTTCATGTTACATTTATTAACTATGTGTGTATTACAAGTAAACATTACTCATTGCATGTTTAATTTACTCTGATGAAGAGTTTCAGACATAGATCCTTCATTGATTTAGTACGTTTTGTTTCTGTCAAAGCCACATAGAACTACCAATTTCATTGGCTGAGTCAGGGTCACTAAGGCAATGGATTAACATGAAAAGTCTGAAAATTTTTTATAATGCATGGAAAGATTTTGTTAAATGTAATGGAATAATGCAAGGTAATGAAAAAGTCTTGCTTTTTTTCTTTACAAAATGAAATCTCTTCAACTCATGTTATTGATACTTTGCTGATGTAATTGAAACTTGATGTATATCGTCCAAAGGACTGCCATGGAAATTAGTTACATGATTATGTGAACGTATTGTAAACTGCATAAAAATCGATGAACAGGAAAGTGCACGGAGACATAAAGCTAGTCAAATGCCACTGAAAGTAGAAAGATAAAGTAAAAATATCCCTTAAGCTTGATGTATGGCAGATGTTGTGTAGCTGTATCAGATGTTTTATAATTCAATTCAAATGTAATGTTTGTGCTGGGAGTTTATGAGCTAGTTGCATTACTTTATTTGGTGTACCTCTCTCTCTCCACCTCTCCCTCTCTCTCTTCAGACTTGAAGATTGTAAAATATGCGGCAGATCAACTACTGCATTGTCCAAGGTCCGTATAGACTAGTTTATGAAATCATGCTATAAAAATGTCTCTTCTCATACAGATTGTATGGTATTAAGTTGAAATTGTGTTACATTACTACTACGGTTGTCCAGGATTATTGGTCCCACATGGAGCAATGTGGACCATTTTATGAAATTATGCTTTGCTGTATATTTTACTTGACAATGTGAGATCTTTGTCAACTTAGTATCAACATGTTTAGGTCTTAGTGGTCCATATGGGCCATTTTATGAAATCATGCAATATAGTGCTTACCCTACAGATTATATGGTATTAAGCTTAAATTGTGTCACAAAACTACTATGGTAGCGGTTCCTTCAGGCACTCATGAAATTATGCAGTGTTTTCTTTTTCTGCATATTTTGCTTTGCAATGTGAAAGGTTTGTCAAATTAGCATTGTGATGGTGGAACCCTTTGCATTGTTCAGCATTTGTGAGTCTAATAACAAAATAGGTTATATGGGGCATAAATGATAACTTCGTGCAAAGTGATGGATTTTTCAATCAATTATATGTTACAGTGTTGAATGTTTTTCATTTTAGTACTATGGTAGTCAATGCCTTTGGGTGATCACCATTCTTAAGGACAAGTGGGGTTATACTGCCTTTGATTTGTTTTCATCATTCATAGCATGCTGCTGAATGGGTAATATTCAATCATCAAAACAGTAATTTTTCTCACAATATAGTTACTTTATCAATATTCAGATGTATTGTTTATGTTTGGAATAAGCAAACCACCTGTTTTTGTATCCATCACCTTCTGCCTCGGGGTCAGGTCAGAGAGTGCTGGACAATTGATTATTTGAGCATTAACTCCCTGTTTGATAGTATAGGTTAACGAAGGGGGAATAGGGGGTTTGCAGGTTTCAATTGATGGTCATTAACATTCCTCACTTGATTTCAGTTGAGATTCATTTCTGCAACAGCCATCGTTCCTTTTTTTCATCAGTTTGATAACGGACATTGCATGCTGCACTATAGTTAGTATAAGCAGGGAGGTGGTATTACCACCTCCCTGGTGTAAGTACTATGGTCATGGAGTACATTTGGCTTATCAGCATTCTTAAGGACAAAATGGAGTCAAAACTATTTTTGATATGATAAATTGTGGATAAACCATGGTTAGGACAAAATGACTTCAGTTAAAATAATCACCCAAGAACCACAGAGCCCATCGGGTCTTCATATTTTGCATAATTTAACTTCTGTGAGAGCTTGGTGATGCCTTTATTTCCAACTCCTTGTGTGCATACAGTATTTATTCACAATTGCTATCAATTGTCATTCTTGAATAATGTTTGATGTTTTTGATGATGCTTATATATATATGCTTATATATATGATATATATATATATATGCTTATATATATGCTTATATATATGCTTATATATATATATGCTTATATATATGCTTATATATACTTATATATATATATATGCTTATATATATGCTTATATATACTTATATATATATATGCTTATATATATGCTTATATATACTTATATATATATATGCTTATATATATATATGCTTATATATATATATATGCTTATATATATATATGCTTATATATATATATATGCTTATATATATATATATGCTTATATATATGCTTATATATATGCTTATACATATGCTTATACATATGCTTATATATATGCTTATACATATGCTTATACATATGCTTATACATATGCTTATACATATGCTTATACATATGCTTATACATATGCTTATACATATGCTTATATATATGCTTATATATATGCTTATATATATGCTTATATATATGCTTATATATATGCTTATATATATGCTTATATATATGCTTATATATATGCTTATATATATGCTTATATATATGCTTATATATATGCTTATATATATGCTTATATATATGCTTATATATATGCTTATATATATGCTTATATATATGCTTATATATATGCTTATATATATGCTTATATATATGCTTATATATATGCTTATATATATATATGCTTATATATATATATGCTTATATATATATATGCTTATATATATATATGCTTATATATATATATGCTTATATATATATATGCTTATATATATATATGCTTATATATATATATGCTTATATATATATATATATGCTTATATATATATGCTGATATATATTCTTATATATATATATATATGCTTATATATATATTTATGTTTATATATGTATATATGCTTATATACATATATATATATATATATATATATATGTTTATATATGTATATATATATACATATATATATATATATGCTGGGGGGTGAAGCAATTGAGGACTCGTAGACATCAGATTCATTTGTTCAGGCTTAGTGCATGCAGCATAAAAGACGCAAGAAGCGACATTTCCGATCATTGTGTGTAAGTGTGTGTGTGTGTATTGTAGCTGGTGGGGGTGAAAAGTCAAACTTTTTTCATCGGGTTCTCGTCAAAAATGGTGGCGCTTCTCTTAAATAGTCCTTGACTTCCTTTGTATAGTGACTCTTACTAGTCTTATCCGCACAGTTTTTTTTTTCCTTTTTCTTTTTCTTTTTCCTTTGCTCCTTTATTGTTCTTTCGTTTGCCGATTAATCGATTAATCGTTAACCGAAAGATCTCTTACTGCTTTCTAAATATGCTTGTCGATAAAACGTGGATGTATTTAAGAATTCATCTGGGAGTGGTATACTTTGACTGATATTTTTCACGAAAGTATGATATCTAATGTTAAAAAAATCAGATAGTTATAAGGATGTTTTAGTAAAATTTTGTTAACCAAGAAAAAAGTTTCGTTTAGTAAAGAACAATTGTCTGCCTAACATTTTCTCTTAAATATCCAGAATAAACTCAGAAGTAACTTCGTAATCCCAACATAAATAGTCATCAATTTCTTCGTGATTCCCACAAAACGTACAAGAAGGATTGTCTTTTAAGGTCATGCGGTAGACGTGGAATTAGTACCTAAGATGTTAAGTAAAATCTAAACTGGAAGTATTAAACTATACTTTCACGTACAGAGGTACATGGAATTCTAACAAAATAATGAACCTCCACTAAAGCCAAAATTCAATGAGTCTACAACCAAAGGGCCTTATATGGACCAAACAAGTTTATAGAAACTGACTGAAAGACCGCCACAATCAGGAAATAAATCATTTACCAAGGACAGGACAGCCTGAAGACATTCTTTAGATGTACCGGTAAGTTAACAATCACAAGAAACAATATTGACATCTGGACCTTGTTCAGGTAATCCCTTTTTTCATCCTCTTTTATTCAGTATGAGTATTGTATATGGTACAGTAAAGAAAATCGAAATTATTTACAAAATATCTGCATATCAATTATTCAGAATGATGAATTGTCATAAATATGAGCGGCGCATTCCCCATATTTTCCTACTAGATTAAATTATGAGCTTTCAGTTTTTTAACATACTTTATTTTTAAAGGACATAAGGTGTTAAATTTCATACAATTTTCATCGCAAAATTTTCAACTGGTATGGCAAATTTGAATTTGTATAAAATTCATTTACGTTGGGCAGTTGAAAATTCAGTTTCTTGTCAGACAAGTAATATTTTAAATGAAAGATGAGGAAATTATAAGGGTGTCTTAAATAGAATTTGTATCCAAAAAATAAGCCGACTTTAGAGAATACAAACTTTCTGCCATATATGCTTTGCTCTGCGTCCAAAATAAAATTTGATGTAATGCTGCAATCCCAAAACAGATGTTCTGTAGCTTCAACCTGCTCATTACAAAAGGTACAGAGTGGGTTGGCAACAATGTTCAAGCTACAAAGACGGGAATTTGTGCCGACGATACGGTGAGTAAAGCGGAATTGAAAATAACGAATCTTACTTTCTTTGCAAGAGGTGAAAAAAATTCTATAAATGGTTTGCCATTGAGATTGGCTAAACTGAAAAACTTCGTCCCATTTCGAAAATGCAACAGGGAGAGTAGCGATAGTCTTAATTAAATGACTGTAGATTTTACGAGATAAATATGGAGTATCTTGAAGATTGTCTTCTATACCGACATTTACATTTTCAATGTCACGAATATGGCAAGCCCTGTTGGACAAATACACCATTGCCATACACGAAAATTCCAATTTTCTACCCATTCTGTAGGAATAGTAGATAAAATACCGTAGAAGATAGTAGAAGGGAAAACATCTAGTGAATACAGCTGCTTAAAGGATTCAAAACTCAAAGGATCTTTGGTTATTATCATTAAGGTCTTTTACCCTTGAAACACCTTTTGCATACATATAATCGTAAAATACAATTTCATCATTAATTCTTATCAGTGAATGATTTCAAACAATTTCATTTTCGAAATTTTCTACTGGATAACGAAAACCCCACACACATCGCTTATAAAATTATTATCAATTGTTAAATCTTTCGCCTGGTAGTTACAGGAAAAAAGAAGTTGCTTCCCATATTTTTGAAAATGAAAGTCAAAGAACAGTTTCCAGGTAGAAGTGGTATTAATCTTTTTACCGAGGTGCATTTTAGACCAATTATAAAGGAAATAATGTGGGTGACTCCCAGACCCCCTTGGTTCAAGGGGCTAGTCAAAGTAGATCTTTTTATTTAATCTGGTTTCCTGACCAGATGAAACGAAATAAACAAGCTTCCAAATATTTTATGAGGGTAGCAAGAGGGTTGGGTAAAACTTGAAATAGGAAAACTTGTTCAGGTAATCCGGTACAGAATGGTTCAGGTCACAAGCCTGTGATGTGTACAGTTTCAACGTCCAGTTTAAATTTTAATCGGACTCATAAATGACTGATTGCATTTATCAGAGTCGTTTAAAAATTAATCCAGGAATATCAGTTCTGCAAAATATGGAATCTGGTTTATTCATTTTAAGATGAAAGTTAATTGTCTTCATATTTGGGGAAAATATGCACAATGTACTCACTACTATTAAGGAAGTGTTATACCTCAAAAATAAGTTCTTGAAGGTACTTTGAGTCGTTCAAGGTTTTCTTTTCTGATTAAATGCTACGATAGTTACTATAGAGATCAATTAAACAGACCTATTCCTGGTTTACGCTGAGACGCACAATTGTCTTCACATTTGAGGCTAACGGTTTCTGCACAGTTGGGTATAGGGAACAGAGCTTGGTATGTGAGATTTGTTAGTTAAATGTCTTACAGTTATTGCCTCCAGTTTTTATTTACAACTAACGAGTTGGAGTCATCAATGAATTATTACATTTAGTCAGAGTCGTTTGAAAATTCATCCAGGAATATCAAGTCTACGTTATATGGAATTCGGTTTATTTATTTTAAGACGCACAGTTAATTGTCTTCATTCTGTATTTGAAGCCAACATACACAATGGTGCTCCCTACCCAAAGCCGACACCGTAACTTATACAGCAAAATTGTGTACTTTCTTCAGCACAGTGCTAGAACGATTGGATGTCATCATAGTAGGGCCTAATTATTTCTGCATAAACCTCACAAATGTGTTACAGTTTTACATAGTGTCTCTTTAGGGCTTCCGTCTATAGCGTATTCGCCGTATTGCGTTTTAATATGACTGAACTGGATTTAGTTTGTGATGTTCATAC
The DNA here is from genome assembly GCA_021234535.1 of Stichopus chloronotus. Taxonomy (NCBI): domain Eukaryota; kingdom Metazoa; phylum Echinodermata; class Holothuroidea; order Aspidochirotida; family Stichopodidae; genus Stichopus; species Stichopus chloronotus. Next base: position 13,127,401 of record CM037839.1, read on the forward strand.
TGCCACACACCCATAAGGCACACACATTATTATATGTCAATCTATGAGATTAATTCTTATGGACAAAAAAGCGTTTTTTCTTCCCAAATTTACGTTATTCAGAGAATTAATACATGAAGTCTCAAGTTACACGGCTAGATGAGTTTTTTCGGAGCTGCTTGTCATATAGGTAGCAGGAGAAGATTATTGGTTTTATTAGGATCAAAAATTTAGTCGTAAGCAAGTTGGGGTGCATGACATGCCCATTAATTTGAGGAAATTCTCCATGGCATTATGACGTAAAAAAAATTTGAAAAATCATGTATTTCGAGAAAAAAAATCGGCATTTCATGAGATGATTACGCCTAGACATATCATTCCTAAGAGTAATCGACTTAAGTTTAGTTTAATTTAGTAGAAAAAAGGATCAGGAGGGACAATTAAGTCTGCATCTAGGACCCTGGAAACAAATACAAAAATCAAACCCGGTCACAAAGCCTTAAGTACTTGTCCAGTGCATTCTTAAACATATTTACACTTCTTGCCATCACTACATCCTCAGGCAACCCATTCCACGCATTCACTACCCTCTGAGAAAAGAAGTAACGACGAATATTGATCCTACTTTGAACCAGTGGAGTTTAAGACAATGACCTATGGTAATTTTACTATTTGCAAACTTGAAAAAAATCAGAAAATGATAGATAATCAAAACCATGAACAAACTCGAAGACTTGTATCAAATCTCCACGTAATCTTCTCAGCTCAAGTGAAGTGAGATTTAAGAGACGTAACCTGACGAAATAGCGACACCCTTGTAGGCTCTAATCAATCTAGTAGCCCTGCGCTGAACTTTCTCAAGTAACTTCTTATCTTTAGAAAAATATGGGTTCCAAGCTTACACAGCATACTCTAAATGAGGCCTTACCAACTGTTTATAGAATCTAACAACAATGTCAGGGCCTAAGAAAAGCAAAATTTCTCTTAATTATACCTAAATCCTATTTGCTCTTTTATCTGCTTCAACACACTGCTTAGCTGGCTGTAAAGAAGAATCTATGTGAACACCTAAGTCCCTTTCAACACAAACCTCTTGCAGTGACTGTCCATTTAAAGTGTACGAATACCTAGGATTATTATCGCCAATATGCATTATCTTGCATTTCTCAATATTGAACAGCATTTGCCACTCCTGAGACCAAGCAAAAACCATGTCTAAATCCTTCTGAAAACTTTTTGAATCACCTTCAGAGGAGACCTCAGAATACAGTTTTGTGTCATCAGCAAACTTCTTGGCTCTACACACAATATCAGCATCAACGTCATTAATGAAAGCAATAAACAGGAGAGGACCCAACACAGACCCGTGTGGGACCCCAATAGTTACCTCCCGGCCTGCCAAGAAGAAGCGCAACCATTTAAAACCACCCTCTGTTTCCTATTACATAGCCAATTCTGAATCCAGGTCATTAAATTACCACAGATGCCCATACTCTTTAACTTAAACAAAAGTTGCTGGTGGGGAACCTTATCAAAAGCTTTCTGAAAATCCAGTAAAACAACATCAACATGCTTCTGCCTATCCAATGAACTAGTAACATCTTCCATGAACTCCAAAATATTGGTGAGGCAGGACCTTTCCTGACAAAAGCTATGTTGAGACATTCTGATTAATGAATAACTACTGAAGAAACTAACCATAGACCTTTTAACACTAGTGAGACTGACAGGCCTGTAATTACAGGGCTGTGACTGATCTCCCTTCCTAAAAATTGGGGTGATGTTAGTACACCTCCATTCCTCAGGATAACCTTCAGCCATAAATTTATTAAAGACCAGTGACAGTGGAACACACAAATGATGAGCAAATGACCTCAAGAGAAAAATTGGATAGATTGAATCTGGGCCAGGGGCTTTACGGATATTAAGAGAACTTGGCAACTCTTTACCTTAATGGGAACAATTTAGAATTTGGGGGTATTCAGAATTTGGGGGTATAATTTAAGCTTACCTTAATGGGAACAATTTAGAATTTGGGGGTTTAAAATGAGCAAATTTTTGTGTAGACTACAAAACTTTTCGATATGAATAGAAATTGATAGGCCTAAAAGGAAACATACAAAACTCAAACCCCGATCATAAAACTGAAAGTAGCCTACTTGTCCAGTGCTACCTTAGACCCATGAACACTACTTGCCATTACCACATCCGCCCCGTCAAGCCGTTGACTCGTACCCTCTGAGAAAAGAAGTAACAACAGATATTGATCATACTTTGAACCTTCTGGATTTTAAGACAATAGACTCTTGAAGTTTTTCTGCTTCCAAACTTGAAAGAGTCAGATTAGTATAAAGTATCAAAATTAATCTTGTAGCCTTGAATCATATCTCCTCATAATTTTCTACACCGCTACAACGGAGGCATTTTGTCGGCCGCTCGTTGTCGGTTTGTCCGCTGTCGCCCCGAAGCGTTAATTTTTTCGTAGCGACAAGCTGAATGACGAAACTCGTCCGCTCGTCCGTGTGTCTGATTATCGGCCGACCAATTGCTCTGATACAGTGGCATGTTGGTTGTAGGATTCAGGACCTTTGTTTGGGAATCGGGACCAACTGGTGGCACAATTACCCTAAAGAAGCAAAATTTGGTCGGCCCGGCGACGGACCTCTGGCGGCCACGCCGTCGGTCCGCCGAAGAAATGTCCGGTGGCTCGACGGCAGTTCGCCGAGGATGCTGATTGGTTAAGAAACTGTGACGTATCATGCAAGATTCTTTTGTCAACCAGCGGAACTCCGACGGTCACTTGTCCACGGCTGGTGGTCCCCCAGATATTGCTGACTGGGTAAACATAGGAGGGGTCTGATCAGGGTGCATATCCCCACACCTGTGGAACATTGATCTATAACTGAATGCTCTCAGAGGGTCCGAGTCGGTGGCGGCGTGTGCCCATACAGTTCGGGTAGGGGGGGGGGGGGCAGGACGAGTTTCGGCGGTTGTTACGATGGTACAAGTCGCTTCTGCTTGATGGCATAATTGATCGTTCTAATGCGAGGTTTGCAAACGCGACGAGCATGTATTGTGAGCATGTCAATCTCGCTTACCATTTTCCACAGAGGTGGTCAATTTAAATCATTTACAGTGTACAAGAGAATCTGTAGGACTACAAAATTAGCTGAATTTAACTAATACATAACATTACCTAGAACACCACCCAACGGTGAGAAAATTTGAACTTTATCAATAAATTTATGATAGTTTTTCATGGGTAGGACCAAATAACGATGCTTACAATTACCATCACTGTTCAAATTTACATCCAATAATCATGAAACCTATTGATTTTTTTTTCAAATTTTCTCCCTGGTTTGCACTAGATGTGGGCATATGCGATATGAATTAGTACTGTAACGTAAATGTCCTCTACAATCCACCATAGAGCAATCTGCGTACAGTACGCAGTCCATTGTGTGAGCTGAATCATGAATATTCAATTTGTTAAGCAAGATGTAATTACTGAGTTGGTAGTACTAAATCGACAACGTGCATTCAATATACACACCGGACTTGCGTGCACACTTTCATGTAAATAATACAGTTATTATAGGTAAAGATCAGAAGGGATTGTGATAAAACTAAATGTTACCAGTACTCTTGGCATGGTAGACAGGAATGCATTTGTAGTGTTGAGATAGGTAAGTGAGTCATTTGCAAATGGACAGGGTCGATGGAAATGCCTCTTTTTGGTAAAAAAAATGGAATACATAAAAAATGTAGTCATATGAGGTATGGCTGGACAGCTAGTTAGTTATATTTTAACAAACTGTTTACAGAACAACAAAAATATCAATTCATTTAAGCAACTATTAACATTTCATGTAGATGCTAATTTCCTACCATCCTACCTCAAATGTTTCTAATATATGAGGATATTTCAAAACAGCAATACCGTAATTGAAGAATGATTTAAAAACAAAACCTATCGGCACTGGTAGATGCAGGCAATGACAAGCAGACAATGGTTACATTTTCCTTCTGTTGTGCATAGTTTGTTGATTAGCAGTTAAATACTAATTACCAGGTTGTCCCTCCACTAACTGTCCCTCAGTAACTTGACTTTGGAGCATCATTCGAGGGTAGTACAAATGGATGTTTGTCGATGCATCACAAAAAGGTCACAAAGGTCAAATGAGGTCAAGTTGGGGGGTTAAATAGGGTCATCATACGCACTTCAAACAGACAAAATTTTCCATTACACCATCCCCTTAAAATGTTTTGTTGGAGAGATACCAATAAAACATAATTTTCTGACCTTTGACCCTTTCGTATTAATGCGATTAATGTTACCAGATCTCCTCCTACCAATATATGTGTGTATTATTTCATATACTTTCAACTCATTTCTCACTGGAAATGCATTCCAACAGTTAAAGACATTGAAAATGAATTCTCTCCAGAGTTTATTCTTTCATGATATTTCAAAATCCCCCTTCCTGTACAAATGCTTTCCACAGTAATTACACTGTAAAGGTGTTTGTTTCTCCTGTGTGTATTCCTTCACGCCCCTTCAATTGATCTCTCAACGGTGTACGCAAATGCTATATTACGGCAGCTACATAATCAACACTTCTCTCACATATGTGACCCTTCAATTCATGGTATTTAAAACTGTATCCGTGAGCAAATGTTTTCTCACGGTAGTCACACTGAAACGTCTTCTCTCCTGTTTGAGTTCTTTCATGATGTGTCAAATGTCCTTTCTCTGTAAATGCTTTGACACAGTGATTGTAATATAGAGACTCCTCCTCAAATGTGTATTTTTTCATGTCCTATCAATTGAACTGCATGTGCAAATGTTTCTTAGGGAATTTACAAGAATAAGAACCTCTCCATTGCATGTGACCTTTCATGGAATTTCAGACTCCATACTACTGCAAATGTCTTCTCATGATGGTCACACTGAAAAGGCTTCTCTCGAGTGTATCCTTTCATGTCTTGTTAAATCACCTCTCAATAGAAATGCTTTCCCACAGTAACAACACTGAAACGGTTTATCTCCGGTGTGTGTTCTCTCATGTCTTGTCAAATACACTTTTTGTGTAAATGCCTTATTACAGTAATTACAGGAATAAGGCTTCTCTCCAGAATGTGAACTTTCATGGCATTTCAGATTCGATCTATATGCAAATGTTTTCTCACAATAGCCACACTGAAAAGGCTTCTCTCCTGTGTGTATTCTTTCATGTTTTCTCAATTCACCTTTCACTGGAAATGCTTTCCCACAGTAATTACACTGAAATGGCTTCTCACCTGTGTGTATTCTTTCATGTTTTGTCAAATAAAGTTTTTGTGCAAATGCTTTATTGCAGTAGTTACAGGAATAAGGCTTCTCTCCAGAATGTGACCTTTCATGGTATTTCAGACTTGATCCTAGTGCAAATCTTTTCTCACAATAGTGACACTGAAAAGGCTTCTCTCCTGTGTGTGTTCTTTCATGTCTCGTCAAATTACCTCTCACTCGAAATGTTTTTTCACAGTAATTACACTGAAATGGCTTCTCTCCAGTGTGTGTTCTTTCATGATATACCAATGTCCCTTTATGTCTAAATGCTTTCCCACAGTAAGTGCACTGGAAATGCATCTGCCCTGTGTGTAATATTTCATGCTTTGTTAAATTCCCTTTCTGTGTAAATGCTTTCCCACAGTGATTGCACTGGAAAGGCTTCTCTCCTGTGTGTATTCTTTCATGTCTTCTCAATGCACCTTTAACTGGAAATGCTTTCCCACAGTGATTGCAGTGAAAGAGCTTCTCTCTGGTGTGCATTCTTTCATTTCTTTCCGAAGTCCCTTTTGCGGCAAATGCTTGCTCACAGTAATCAGACTGGAAAGATTCCTCTCCAGTAGTGCACATTCGTTCATGAATTCTCAATTCAGACCTCTCTGGAAATGCTTTCCCACAGTTACCGCACTGACAAGGCTTGTCCTCTGTATCTGATTGTCCGTGTTTTTCCCGCAGCATACCTCTATGCGTGAGTGCTTGCTTGCAGTGGCTAGAAGAAGAAGGGGTATCCTTTCTATGCCTTTCTTCAAGATCAGTCGCCTGCTCTTTGGTTGTAAATGCACTCTCTGTATAACTGTGTCCACAGGGGTATTCTCCGACATGTATTTGTTTATGAGAGTTCATCTCTTCTTGATTGAAAGACTTCCCACAACGATTACACTTGTAAGGCCTACTCTCACTATGTCTGCTTGGATGATCTTGTAACATACTGCGTTGTGAAAATGCTTCTTCACAATGTTTGCACTTCAACAGCATTCCTATCAAATGTGTGTTTTCCTGTTGATTTAAACTTTCTAAATTTTGACCAAGTTGTAGTTTGTAATCCTCATTGGCTCCATCCTCACTGGCTTTATCTTCACTAGCTCCATCTTCATTTACTCCATGCTCATTGGCTCCACCCTCATTGGCTCCATTATTATTTCTTCCATTCTCTATAAAGCAGATAGACTGATGACTGGAGAATCTCTGATGCCTTTCTTTCCACTGGTTTTCATCTCGGTACAGAACTCCCTGGAAACATGAGGGACTATCACTATTTTCTGGCACAGCAAGAGACTCTGAGAGAGGAAGGAAAATAACAGATCATTTGGAGCAGATTTCCTCAAAGAGCAAGGATTTCCAAAAATTTGTCAGTTATAATCAAATTGATCTGCAAATTGAACTGTATTAGATAACCTTTAGAGAGCATGTAGAGAGTTACAGAGTCTAGCTGTAATACACATATCATCACAAAAGAATGACTGAAGATACAAGTTTCAGTTCTTACTTCAAAACATGCCTTAGAGAAATCTTGCCTTTTTTCACAATTTAACATGGCCTATAGTTTAGAGGCAATTGATGCAAAGTTCAGTTCCAACTGCCCTACAGTACATACTACGAAGGAGCAAATCGAGATTTCTACTGTCTCATTTATAATGCTAAATGAAATCAGTGGTTAAGATACAACAACCACACATTATGTGACTGCACTTTTGCAATTAACGATCGAACCCTTTTGCCCTTTTTCTTTCAAAGATGCAGTGCATTTTTCCTTCTGCAAAATTGCACATTTGCTTAAACTCTAGTGGTATGACTTCTGTAGTGTTTCCTATAGGGCAGTGGTTTTCTATCACAAAACCTTTGCAAAGGGAATGCAGAGGGCTGCAGATATTTATGGCAATATTGTCACGGAGAGAACTTTTGAAGTTGGGAGAGTTTGGACTTGGGATGGACCTTGATAGTAAATACTCAACTGTATTAATTCACAGCATTAACAGTACTAGTCTACTTCAAGGCACTAAACCATGGAACACATTCAAACGTGGAAACGTTCGGTCTACAGTAGTCCTTCAAACAATGCAACTCAGTAAAACTCAAAATGTACTTAATCTCCAGGAGTCCTTGATACGCACCTCAATAGCAGAACTAACAAACAGCGACACATACAGCACAAGCCTACACAGAATTTGTATGAAGTTATGAGAATCTTTGCTCTATATTCAAGATTTGTATTTCCTTATGGAAGATATGTTCAGTCGTTTAAAGAGCAATACAGTAAAACCCCATACATCCGAGCACATCGGGACCAAACATTGTCAGGATAACTGAAAAGTTCGGATAAGCATGTTTGTCATTAATTTGCTGTCCCTTGTGTAGCACGCACTTATTAATATAGTGAAACTAACCATTGCTATGTTGTCTCTATCATTATGTGTTAATTCCCAGAGAACTTTTACCGGAAAAGCTCTGAATTTCCGGGTGACACATGACTGCCTTTTGATCTCATGTGAGGTATCAGATGCTTGGTTATCATTGTTCATTTTCCTAATACCCTATGGCCTCACAGGTGGTCTGTTTATAAAGAGTAAGCACTGTAGCAGTGAAGATCAACTGTCTCAATCTATTGCAAGATTTTCCACTGAATTTGTTTATGCTGGGTGGACAGTCAGTAATTATTTTTATTACCATGATCTGTGGAAGTGAAAATCCTCATGGAGGAATTTCAGGGTCACTGAATATGAGCAGAAAAAGCACTGCAGCTGTACACCTAATGATGTCATTTCTTTCATTTCATAGTAAAAGATAAATATTTGTTAAAGATTTTTTCATGTGTTTTGTTTAGATCGAACTTCCAAGGAGGATATTTTAAATGTGGGCAATCAATGTCCGTCTGAGTCCGCCTGAGTCTCAGTTCCATGGGAGTTTTTGTACAGTACCTGTTGGGAGGGATTTCTCTTCTTCCTTTGGTTCTTCGATCTTGATAATAATTTCATCTGCATGACACAATTAGGCGCAAAGAACTGGTTATGCCATAAACAACACTTTAATACTACTAGGTGAACTATGGTACACACCACACATAGGGCCTACGTATGTTGCTGGCACTCTCAAACTGATGTTATAAATACTGTAATGCTCATGAACGAACCTAGTACTTATGACTGTTTTAGCCACACATTATCTACTGTTCAATATTATCTACCGTTCAATATTTCTATGAATTACTGCACAACAATGATGCAATCAAAGAAACCTTTCTCACAGGTGGTATCATGGCAACCTTTCTTTTTTTTTTTCAGAGTAATTCAGCAAAATGTATAATTTACTGCTCTATTAGCTATATTGTAACAAAAATGTTCAAGATTCTAGTTCTAGATAAATCCACTGGCCAACATCTTTATACAAATAGCAGTACCACGTGTGAGGCATACAGGCATGTGCATAGCAACATATGTGTGACAGAAATAACGATTATGGAAGTAATAGGAATGAGATTTCATACAATTACACACTGCCTTCCTCCTTACATCTGCAAGCATTTTCAGAAAATTTCTCCTTCTTCTGGAAGGGAAGGGAGGATGTGTTTTAATCAGAAATTAATAAATCAATCAAATACACAACCAAAAAGTCGCTGATAATGATATGGCTACTTATTATTTAAACAAAAGCAAAGCCATAAAATTATTTGAAGGAGACCAAAGAAATTAAAAAATCTCAACTTGCACCCATTAAAAGCTTAAGATTACTAACTAAAGGCACGTAGTTACATTACAATTAACCAGCATTGACATTCAGTATCAGTCACAAGCAACCAAAATTTCACCCAACAGATCTTCCACAGTTATAGGCAACATTTATTGCCCATTACCAGCACATGTATTTTCACCATAAGGTTAGTAAGAAAGGGGCACCAGAGCATCAAATTCCAAAAGTACAGTACTGTACCAAAAAAAAAAAAAAACATCTTTCATCTTTACCTAAAACAGCTGAAGGGTCAGCATTATCATCTTCTTTGTAATAATCTTTACAGTATTCTTCTTTTATAGCTACATCACCGTCTTCTGAAACGAAAAACAACCAGAATGCATGAATGCATTGTGATTTCAATGATCTGATTATGAGCACTTTCTGAACCTGACATTATAGCATAGTATGAATCAAAGTTTACCTATGCTTTAGATCAATATGAGATCTGCACACACTTCCTTTCTTGAGATCATGTCCACAAGTTTTTCACAATGTGACCCTTGCTGACATCAGATGAACTTTGACCTCCAGTAACACCCAAATGGTTCTTGTACTCGATGAGATACAGTTACAAACAAAATATGACATCTGTCAAAGCTTCCCTTCTTGAGATATGAAATTTCTAAGAATTTCATAATGTAACCCTGTTGACCTCATATGACGTTTGACCTTCACTAGAGGCAATGGAATTCTTGTATATTCACCTACATTCTAAATGGAAGATCTGCCCAAGTTATCCTATCCTGAGATATTGTTTTTCACAATTTTCACAATTTGACCCCTGTTGACCTCAAAGGACCTTTGACCTCCACAAAAGTCAAAAGTGATCTTGTAATTAATGTGGTACACCAACATACCACATATGAAGTTTGTCCAAGCTTCCCTTCTTGAGTACCAAATTCCCCTGGCCTGATCAGCTCTTACCGTTAATGATAAGATGACCGTTGACAGTTCTTACCATTAATGGTAGATACTCAAACACTGTTGTGTTATAACACCATAACACATGTCTGACAAGTTGGCAGATATGATTGTGGTAAGGATGCTTGTAGGAATCTTGTAGCTTCAAAGAATAGAAAATATAGTGTATGAAGGTTAAAAAAAAAGAATAAAACCTGCCAGGGAAAAAAGAAAAAAAGGGAGGGAAACACAGGAGACGTAACTCTAAATAATGGTGCTACCCACCTTTCAGAACCCCAAAAGCATGCTCCATTTTTCTAGGCTCAACCAATAAAAAAGAGTGCCCTTTTTTTGTCTGACAGAGGACCTGGCTGTGGTACAACTTACCAACTCAGAGCAGTTTTTACTGTATAATAGTGAAAATTTATTTGTGGTTTAAACTGTACCTGCTAGCAAAATTGCCTGTTTAGAGATATCGTGTTTACAAAGTTTTCACAGTTTGACCCTTCTTGACCTTTGACTTCCACCAGAACCGATAGAAATGTTGCACTTGTGTGGTACACCACCATACCACATATGACAATTATCAAAGCTTCCCTTCTCCAGATATCAAGCTTACAAGGTTTTCACAAGTTGATCACTGTTAACCTCAAATGACCTTTGACCTCAACCAAAGTCTACAGGGGTCTTATACACGATGTGATACACCAAAATACCATATACAACATCTGTCCAAGCTTCCCTTCTTGAGATATCTTGTCAGATATCTTGCATTCTTATCCTTCACATACACACACACACACACATATGCAACAGTGACTGCATAGGTTCCTTTGCTACCACAAGGAACCAAAAAATGAAAATGGTTGATGATATATTTCCATCCGTGAGGTGTTTTTCTGACATGTCAGCCATCTCCATCGACCACATTTGACATGTGGGTCAGAGGATGGTTACCCTGTGCACATATTCCTGTGATGGGACTATTACATGGACTAAAATGTACACAAAACAACATTGTTCCAAGGATTTACCACACACACACTATTATTAATCATCCACGCAAAAAGACCACACTATTTCTTTGGTTTAGTGAGGTGAAACTTGTTGCAAAACCTCATCGCCTTAGATGTAAGTTTTATCACCTCATGCTGTGATGATCCACACGGTCAATTAGACCAGGGAGTTCCTACTTACACAAGAACAGCTACTTAAAAGTAATACTTGCAGCATGTCCACCAAATTTCAAGGTTTTCCTTAGTTGCATGGCAGGGGCTACGTTGAGTTCTTTAGTGCAGTCATAACATAATGCACTATGTGACTGTGCTTTTGTAATCATCTGCATTCCACTATCTGCATTTCTTCCATACTTGAGGAGCATTTTCTCAGTCAGTAAAATGGCACAATGGTCCTGTCCCTAGCAGCAAGACCTCTGTACAAGTAGTGCTTCCCTAAGGTGATGGTTTTGATTCTAATCACCCAAAGATAAAAGTTAATGTAGAGAACTACCGTGAACTAGAGCAGAGTGTTTCATACTGAAAGCATACACCTTCAATGTTGGGAGCATTTGCACTTGCAGTGGTCCTTAATTAATACTTTACCAATCGGTAAATTCAAACGTGTGCTAGTCAACCTCATGGTGTTACACCATGGACTTCATCCAAACTTTGAATAGTTTGATTTAAAGTAGTTCTTTGAGCAATGAAACATGTTTTAGCACAAGAGCATTCTATCTTCAGTACTTCTTTACATGAAGAACTTAACAGTATAACAGACAATGAGACATACAAAGAACTAGAATCTTACTCTATAGATATATTCAGCTCTATTTACTCATAAAAGAGACATTATCTTTTTGATACAGAAGTATAGTCTTAGCATAGATATTATATACAATGCCTGTTAGATACAGTACCTGTTCTTAGAGATTTTCTTTCCATGGGAACATCTTCCATTGCCATTTCAATCTTGATAACAACATCATCTGTATAAAAACAGTCAACCAAATGGCTTAGGTATAGGATATCTGCAACACTCACTGCTGTATGAACAACAGTATAATACAAACAATACTGGAGCACAAAATTGCTTTTAAACAATGTCAAATCAATGTCAAAATTAAAGTCTACCATTTTGCAGAAAATGGAAAAAAAATCAATCAGAAATCACTACAACTGAGGAAATTACTTGAAAGTGTCCAAATGTATGCAGTAGCAATTGCATCACTTCCAAAGGGACCTCTTGTTATTCAAGAGTGATTCCAAATTCTGCAACCCGACAGAAAATGTAAACGCGGTGGACATGATCTCATGTAAGGGGATGAATGGAGGGGGAAACAATGACTAAGGAATGTACTGTACATGGATCAATCACACTCATAGTAAGAGTAACTCAAAAACAGATCTTTTTCCTTTACCTGAAGCAGGTGAAGGGTCAAGGATATCATCTTCTTTCCAACCATCTTCACAGTATTCATTCTTCATATCAACTTCTGAAATGAAAGAAAGTAAGAAACTGTATATGCAGTTGATGGTGGTAATGTTTGCAATGCAAGTACATTTCCGCATTATTCCCATTAAATCTAGAGATGGCAAATTGCGCCAACTTCCACTGGCTTGATGAGGCCTAGCTAAAACAACGGCCACTTTTCATTTTTTTTTTTACACCTCAAAAATTCTGAACGCCAGTGAAGCTCTTTCAGATATTAAATACACAATTGGTGATGACACAATACAATCATGCAACAAATAAGACTTTTTATCATCATTTATGGGTCTATGAAATGTGGAGATGCAGATTTTTGAAAACTGTCATGATGAATCCAAGATTTTAACTTATGCTGTAAGAAGAACGATAATGCAAATGCTAATTCCAAATTACGAGGGGCTAAATTTGTGTTGAATATTGAAATTTTGAGTGTTAATGATCAAGAAGGGAATGTACATACAATGCTGCTTGTAACAACTTGTACTTATGGCTCTGGAAATTCCAAACCATCTGTTACAGACAAAAGTTCTCTTATCTTGTGTGATAAAAAAACAAAAAACATTTGCAGCAGTTGATTGAATAAAATACCACCTGTATTTACAAATGTCCAACCAGCCTTCTTAAAAACATGAAAAAGTAGGTCAGAACTTTCACCAATGCACTGCTTTCCCTACCCCACTCTCCTTCCTGAATCCGCAAAACTGCGGTCTTTCAATACCGACACCTGGCCGTGAACTCATGTGTCCCAGTTTTTTCTCCTTTTCAAATGCACAGCCTTCGTGACTCTTTTTTTTTTAACTTCTCTTTTTTCTTTTTCCTCTAAACATATCTTGGTCAAAGAGCAAACATACTTTGAAAACTGGTGTTTCAGTGAATATGAATGTTCAAATGGTGAGCGGGTATGTGGGATATATTTTTGTGGTGCTTTAAAAGGGCATTATTGCTAGGAATGCAAAAAGTGCCTTCCTTTAAATGGACACGTCTCTTTGAGTAGACCGTGTACTGTAATGTATTTGGAGCTAAATTACTTATTTTTCCAAGGAAAAACAGGATTGATAATAAATTACCAAAAAATATCTCTTCACTACTTTAAAATTGTTTTAATAATATCTCAAATAATTTTTTGGAGGGGATGTACAAACATTTTGTACAATACCTTGACAAATTTTATGCAACTCACTATTTCTGATTTATGTGCAAGAGATTGTTCTTTCCACTAGTATTGTAAACATACAAAAGCACCTGAAACGAAAAGTGTAGGCTTGTGTAGGCTTAGTGTAGCCTGTAGTGCTACTGTAGTAGTACCCCAGGAAGCGAACAAGGTTTCCTTTTTTTTTTCTTTGTTCAGCTTATTGTTACCAAAAAAATTTGGAACCAATGAAAGTAACACAAATGACTGAAAAATTCCTACCTGCAAAAAATGTAGACACAAAGGGAGTTGTACAAAAGCTGTACGGTACCGTACAGGGTAAGTTCATTTTTAATTGGATAACAAATATGCAACATATTCTTACTAGTTCTCTTTGATATTGTTTTACTGGTCGGCTAGTTCTATTTTAAATAACATTTAAATGTGCTGTGTTAGTACTAGCCTGACAATGACAATTACAGTAATATAGTATGCAGAAAAACCCAGACAACAGTGTTAAAGTAGCTCTGCTTGAAGATAGTTGTTCTTGTTGTCCTGGTTTGCAATTATTATCTATTACTGCATAGATCCGTGAAGTAGTGTCAATGGACACTCTGCACAGATTCACAGTAACCTTTTTAGAGTGCGTAAAAGCTTTATCAATTACTTCCTATTGCATCTGTAACAAAGTTTTAATCCATTTCAGCTTTGCTACTACATGCCCCCCAAACAGGTAAAACAATTTATACAGTATACTGGGAGTGATCAATTAACAAACATTGGAACCATTAAATAGTCAAACATTTATTAAAATTTATAACATTTTGTAGAAAAAATTGGTTAGGTGTCTCTCTTTTAAAAGTGCTACATTTTGGTGATGGCTAAATTCAGTACTCCACATCAAATTAATTTCGAAAGGAAGGTCACACTACACGACGCAGCGTCCAAGAAGTACAGAAATCTTAAGGCAATCACTACCAAAAAAGAGCAAAGAAAATGAATTACCAGAATTAAGAGTAATCATGTTTATAACCAAGAAGAACATTGTTTTCTCTTTGTACAATTGTACTATACAAGCCTCATCATAGACATTTTGGTCAAAATATTTTGGTGATATTTGCAAAATTTTCAGTCCATATTTTAAAAGTAGAACTTACTTAAAAATATTGCCATAAGTAACAAATTTTCTTTGAACTAAGGTGCTTACTTTAAACACCAAAAATAAAATTAATAAAGCAAACAATTGTTCTTGATATTGTTTGAGGTACATACATTGTGAGTCACATTTACATCGAAATTGCATCACATTTACATGCTGCGCTGGCATTAAGAATGCAGCGAATGACTCGGGACACTGATCGACTCAGGAATGATTACTTATTATAGTTTCATTAGTACTTTCATTACAACTAAGTGATATAAGTATGTATCTTAACTACTACAAGATTGTCCATAAATTGCTTTTGGTGACCAAGCAGAATTTAGCATCTTTCACTAGCTCACACTTGAAAACTTGCATATAGTATAGCAGTATAGTATGGCATATATAGCATAGTATGGCATATATATAGCCAAGGAACAGCTTATGGCTAGTGTTTTCAGATGTTAGCCTACAGTTCGTGTCGAACGTTCAGTTATTCAAGTCAAAATTAAATCATTTCCTCATCATATTTTGGTAAAAATGTATGCAAAAAGGTGGATGCAATGGCAGAGATCGTTTGTGTACAGTTTGGTAAGAAAACATAAATAGGGCTAGGCCTATTGTTAACTTAATCATATGAGGGATAACGTCACTGGCAGGGGTAGGCTAATGCCAGGGTAAAAATTTTGTGTTAGTGCAGCAAGAGTTGTGATGTGGAGTGTAATGAGCTCAGACCATGTACCATAACGCACAGCCTGTTCAAGGACTAAGTCTACAGTACGGTAGTTAACATACTGTACATCTCACAGTCACAGTGAGTTGCAGTGCTTGGTTAAGCTACAGCACAGTAGCCTACACATTTTGTAACCAGGGGTACTGTACATTTAGCTCTAGCAATGGATTGAATAGTATATTGCCTAAGCCTGCCCAGGGACTTGGAAAAGTTTCATGCTTGTCTAATAACTAGATAGTAGAAACTGAATAATAATAACGACAGTCGAAGAGAGACCTACGCAATATCTGACATTTGATTTGGGTACGTCGGGTGGCCGTCACTTGAAGCTAAAATTACAGTTATATATAGTAGTGTAAATTGGATTTACTAGTAATATTATTATAAGCACAATAACATGACAAGAGATCCCGTACAAGACCAGTCTGAAGATGGATAGAGCTAGAGAGCTATAGCTGGTAGTGGTAGCATCCCTGTATTACTTGCCTCCACTTGCCTGTACTTAATATCCTATAACTTATGTCATTGGTTGAATCTATTGCCCATACTTTATTCGCACGTGTATATGAAAGCCTCTTAGGGCCAAACAGAAGTAAAGTTTAATTACCCAATTTCTTTGAGTTTAAGAATGAAAAACCACTGCTTCTTCTTATGATTAGATGATATTCGCAAATAAGAAGTTTAAGAAAACCGCACATAAAAAAAAAACATTGGTTCTCGTCGAAGCTTTGAAAACAGACTTTCTTGAGGGATTTAAAAACGAAATTTATCTGACGAATCTCCGTATTCTCGTCATGCTGTCAGGCCCGCAGACAGTCGGGGACATGATGGGGGGGGGGGGGACACGCACTGTGCCGATACACCGAAAATGGATTAAAAAAAATCTACTACTGTACTACTAATAAACAGTGTCCCGGTGTGACTTACATGTGATTAGGAGGCTATTCAGCAACGGGAAAACAAACTTTATTTTTCCTTTTCAATGTGGCATAGGACGGATCATCGATGAGTCTTCAGACTTTCTGATCCTCAAATTCTAAACTAATCTGAATTAAGCTTTATAGAGAATGTTTTTGTATATTCTTCTCTAAAGTTCAAAAATTTTCGTTCGCTACGAGCAACTTTTTCTCAATCTTCAGCCGGTTATTTTTTACTTACTGACAATCGTTTCATACATGGTGGTTATGTAAAAGTTTGCACAATGAAGCTATCTTTGGCCCGTGAATCACAAAGGGACGTGATATAACCATTGAGCTACATCAAATCGCATGTAGCGATCACTGTTTGAGTTCATTGCAAGTGGTTGCATGGCCATATCCCCCTTACCACCACCCGGCCCTTCTTCTGCAACCGTTTTGTAATGTTTTGCCAGAGAAAGGGCGCCAGCAAATGCAATACGTTGCGATCTCAGATTAGTAAGATTTTATCTAAGAATTTCTGGTGCTCCACGCCAACTCCCCTCCCTCAGATGATCGTGCACAATTGTGTTAATGACGAAAGACCTGGCTTGAGCCCCCATGGCAGTTCGACAATGCAGAAGAAATGCACCAGCACCAGATCTGTTGTTAACATCTTAATGTCTCATTCCTTTATCTCAGTGTTTTGGTTTTGCAGTTATAGTATGAGGTGATGACATTTGACATTTGAAACTTCAACTTTTCGATGTTCAATGATTCCATAGAAGCTGCTATAGCAGTCATGCAGCAAACAACCTCAGTCACTACTGAATCGATTTTATTATTCCAGTCTTTTTCACATCAAACAAATTGCGGAAGGGGGGGGGGGACACATTATTGGTTAGAAGGGTACAAACTTGAAAAATCATTATTTGAACACCCAACATCTTAAAAATGAGGAATTTCTATTTCCAGGTTGGCAGTTCAGTAGACTATCTAATCTGATGGAAAAGAGAATCACTTGATTTGATTCTGAAAGGGATCAACAACAGTAATTGTCATGGCGAAGGATCGAAAAGAATAGGATATATTACATTTAACGTTTAAGTTAATCTAGTAGGCCTACTACATTTACGACCGTCCGTTGCTTTGATTTGGTAACATTAACATTTGGTATTTCATTTAGCATTGATTTGTGTCACATTTACCCATTTACATTTTTAGTATTGTATTTAGGTAGAAATATTTAGAAATAATAGGCTACATGCGTTCTTGGGTGTATGGGGATGCATCCACTGAGCGAGTTTGTATGTATATACATTGTGTTTACAAATGTAGGGGTGACGTACTTGTGAATAAACAGATAAATAAATAAAATGAAATAAAAATGCCGAGACCTTAATACACTTTGACCAGCATAGCGTAGGCCTACAAGCTGATAAATTTTGTCTAATTCTAGCTCAGGTGGTTTACGCTTGCCTTAATGAACATTTTTGCTTGTCGGAGACAAATGGAATTCTATGAAAGCCCATTAGTGCCATCTATATAAATATTATCAATATGTTGTAACAGATTAACAATCTGATCTATTAATCATATTATATATGATATTATTATAGAGTAATAATCTGTTAATACAGATTATTAATCTGTAATTACAGATTAAAATATTTATATAGATGGCACTAACACGCTTTTGTAAATAATCTGTAAATGCAGATTAATAATCTGTAATTACAGATTTATAATCTGTTAATACAGATTAATTTTTTTCAGATGTCACTAATACGCTCTTGTAGAATTGAACGCGAGGAAAACGTTTAATTAAATAGGACAGCACTGGTCATGATTCGCTAATTAGTTATCATTCAGAGGGTTTCAAACCAAAAGATTAAAAACGGGGACTCTTATGTTCCAAATTCTATGTTGAATGGGATGATGGATTTTTGGTATCGATTTAATGGGATTTTATGTTGCGACTGTCCAAATTCCACATCTAAGTCCTATTAAATTCCAGGAATTAATGGGAATTCAGTGGCCGAACTCAATGGGAAGTTATTGGATCCCTTTAGTCCCATTCAACTGGATTCAATGGGACTAATGGGAATTTTCTGCTGGGATTCTCACTTGCCGGCATATCTTTCAAGTAGGCTAACACAATTTAAACTTAGGGGAATGAGATCCCGCTAGTTCAATGCTGTGCGCCTGCAGTTTAATTGGAACACACTGGACGTGCTGTTTATAATTCCGGTGATCGGGGAGGGGGGGGGGGGGGGTAAAGATAAAAATTTTCTTGCATACGCTCCGCGTCAACGTTCCAGCACTCATCATGCCCTCCCCATATCGTTACCGACTTCCATGGCCTAAGTAGGCCAGTTTTAGGAAAAAGAAATTCAGAAGTCATTTCAATATCAAATCGACGCCCATGCTATAAATTAAATATCATCAGTGTATTCCATTTCATGTGCTGCTTTGTTTTACATACAGCCTACCCCGTCCTAGTCAAAGTAACGGTACCCGGACTGTAGCGGATGAGTTTCCTCTTTTTTTTTCTTTTTTGGTCGGCTTCGATAGCTATAAAAACTTGGAGCTAAGTAGCTACAGAGGGGCGCTTGTCTACATGAGCCAAAACAAGCACTATCCTAGCTGTCTGGGGGGTTAGCTACCGAGCTCCACGATCTAGCTTATTTTGCATCTGCATGTAAATAAATCCCTCATTGCTGTCCACTTACTAGTTAGTTACTGTTCAGTCGTTAGTATTTGTTCAATTATGGTACAAACACTTCACAATCGTGTGGCTAGTAATACAACATCCAATTGAGTTCCAAGTTGTCATAGCAACCTCAAGCGCCAAGTGAGTTTTCCGGCACAAGCCACCTGTTACAGTGTCAGTGGTATGGGCTCTACACAGTATGTACTAGGCTAGCTGTTGTGTGTTGTTGAAGCAATGGGAAAGTTACAGTGCAGTGCAGGTGAGCGACACTTGAGTGTAGTTGGTACGTAATAGTGTGACTGCGCGCGCTAGTATCGACTGCCAATACATATGGCTGCCAAGTGCTGCTGCTAGTGCTACTCCACAGGCACCAAGTTGCGGAGAAAATATGAATATGCCCGGCGACCGCAAATGGATATAGAACTGCATCGTTTACACTAGACTTTGTCGACACCAGCAATAAATTTCTTATCTAAGTAAGTCGTTGTTATCTAGCCTTTGTTGAGGCGACTCCAAGTTTGGACAAGATTTACGTGGAATAAAGCTTAATTAGGCCTAACGTTAGGCCTAAGTTACAGAACTTACTTGCACACTGTAACAAACAGTTACGCTAGGCGGTAGGCCTAATAACGTTAACAACGTCACTAGGCAACCTAGCTAATTAGGCCTTGCTACAGATCCAGAATTGTCAACTTTCTCGATTTTACTGGGAGACTCCCGGTTTTGCACAGCTGTGTTAGTAAGTCGTTAGTTTATGAGGGGCTGTGCATACAGGAAGCCTAGAACTGCATACAATGATACATGTACTTGCATGCATTGTATGTGGAAATTGGCCTACATGAGCAACTTACAGTATGCTGTGCATGTGGGTGATGATTCACTTCGTGGCACTGTTTTTTGTTGAAAATTACCAATCTTCAATTTGTTTTTTACTAAACTTCTGATTTTTTGACTCTGGAAAATGTTGATCAACCTTTTTGGTGAGACAGGTTGGCAGGTTAGCCAGTCTGAATTTCGTGCACTCAGAACTGAAGATCTTCGGTGTGGAGCTGGCATTTTCCTTATGTTTTCTATTGTTTTTTGGAAAAAACTTCGGCATGCGCCTCACATGGAATGCACTTTGGCAGGTCAGGAACCTCCCTAAACCTACTGTAGGACCAGGGAGGTGTTATTAGATGGAGATCCATCAGAAACTTTAATTTATGCTAATCCAATGAGATTGACCTCAAAGCAGAGACTGAATCCTTTAATTGGAGATTATTGAACTAAAGGGCATTGGAAAACATTTGCCTAATATCTAGGTAACCTCATCTGCTCGTTCATACCTACAGCGACCCTAACAAAAAAGATTAGTTAAAGGAATGCTTTAATGTCTAACTAGTTGCTGACAGTCAAGTACGAAACACTGTTTGGACATTCCAAACGACTGTTTATTGCCAAAAACCTAATGATGCTGGCTATAAACCAATGCTCATGGTCTATGCAAATGAGCAAAGTAAGTATAAGACTAAACTTTGCCGTCGGTTTTTTACTTATTTTCGCATTCGCTCGCTTGATCTAAAAGACACCGTCATTTTGAGCAAGTTGTATGGTACTAGACAAGCATGTTGTCGAAACGCGTCGAAACCCTCAAATTAATTTGCAGCTTTTGCGACTGGCAATGTTAAGGCAAGGGGCAAATTTCGCGACCTGCTCATCGAGATGTAGCAGACAAAGTCTCCCTCTCGTTCTTAACACCTCTTGAGCCTATTGAATTATCAAGAACAACACACAAAAGAGATTACTGTCGGCAACTAGTAGGCTTCAAAGGAAGAGTTTTTGATAGATCTCCATCTGATACCGCCTCCCTGGTAGGACAATAGTGGTCCTACATTGTTTATAAGAAACTAATTCTAACAAGAAACATTAACATGTAATTTTTGACACAACTTAAGCCCAGGGTTTGGAAAGTAAGTCGTGTAATATGTTTATGTAATCTTGGAGTGGTGGAAGGGACTAGGCAATGAGGATTAAGGGTCCCCTCCATTTTGGGAAATTTTTTGCAGTTTTCAAAGCACAAAATGGGAAGGTGTCAAGGCTAGGCTACCTTACCTCGTCATCCGATTGATCCGATGGGTTATTCTGGCTATAGCCCTATAGTGCAGCATGACATGACTCATAGAAAGCAACAACAACTCAAGAAAACATAAATTAAATTTTTGGGTTCCCCTGACTAACTAGTTGTTCTAGTGTGTAAGTGCTATCCTTCCTAAGATATATTTGTGTTATAGTTAAATAATAAAAATATTTATAAAGCGCCTTCCAAAAGATCTCAAAGCGCTGTACAAAGAAAATTATAAAAAGAAGAAACAATGTACAAAATATAGAAGCAGTAAAGTCTAAAGCATAGAATACAAGAGCAGTTATGAATTTTAAACAATTAAAAAAATATGTTTTTAAATTCTTTTTAAAATGATTAAGATCTGTTGAAGAAAGCACATTAGCAGACAAACTGTTCCAAATCTCTGGGGCAGCCACGATAAAAGATCTGTCCCCATAAAACTTAGAAAAAGAAATAGGAGGCTTGGAAAGTAGAACTTCAGATGAGGATCGTAAACAGGCACTTGGTGTGTATCTAGTTATACGATAAGATTAGAAATGCAATCTGTTGCCATACCATACAGAGATTTGAAGGTAAGAAGAGCTATCTTATAATTTATACGATAATGAACTGGCAGCCAGTGCAACTCACGCAGGATGGGAGTACTATGTTCATGCTTGTTAGAACGGGTAACTCATCTGGCTGCTGAGTTTTGTACGCGTTGTAACTTAGGGATATGACTAAATGTTAGAGCATACAGGAGACTATTATGTACAGTAGTCGAGACGTGACGTAACAAAACAAGACGTTTAGTTGATTTACGATCATTTACATTGCAGAGTTAAACCCCTCAGACTAGCCGTCCACCAACAAACAGGTCAGAGATGGACCCCGCATCTAGTGTCTTGGAACTAGAGCCATGCATGCGTAGGTCCACTGTACACTCCACATTGCAGACAGCTTTCTTACCTTAATTTCCAACAGACTTTATTGTGCCAAAATTTTTGTATGAATAGTGGCCCCCACTGTCCTTTACTGATATGAAATTTTTGTCTGATAGGCCTACTGCCCTCAACTGATTTATTGTAATTTTGTCTTTTGTAGAAATTTTAATTTTTAGATCTTTTAAAATTTTTAAAATTTAAAATTTTAGAAATTTTGTATGAATAAGCTGGTGATTCCAAGTGCCCTTATAAGTACAAAAAATTTTGTGTGAATTGTGCTTCCATGTGTCTTATTTTCATGTGAATATGCCACACCAACAGAGATAGTCTACTGTAGGCCTGTTTAACCAGTGTTCAGAAATCGTGCAACCAGACCAAACTGGTTTTGCGGAAAATCTGCAATACTCACATGAAATCTAGGGCCAGACACACATTGATAATTTGGGAAAAAATTGCAATAAAAAGTAAGACAAAATCAAAACAAAAACCAGGAAAAGGAAAAAGGTAAATTAAGACAGGAAAAAATTGTAAACAAGAATGGACAAAATATGAAAAAGCTGTAAAATATCAAGACAGAGTACTTTGGTTACACACCAAAGTACAAACGTCGACATCTTGCAACCAAATCTACGTTCCAACCAGCGTTCCAAACCAATGCTCAACTGCATACACTTTCCCGGCTTACTCAACTATGCATAAAGCATGCATGTTATACTGTATACATGGAGGTTATCGTGCTTTTCCTGTCAGTTTCAGTCCTATCAGCCCTGGCAAAATGGGTGAAAATACAGGGACTGGTTATTTGCACAATGCTTGTTTTGAGGAAAGTAGGTCACCTGTTGTTAGATGCACACGCTGACAACCTGTCAAGAGCTAACAAAGTTTGTTCATCATTGGAAAAAAAACAAAATGTGATGAATGCATTTGTAAAGACTGCTGGGTAGAGGAAACAAAAACCATACATTTTGTTGCTTTGTCAAGACTGCTGGGTGCAGCTGCATGAGACATGTTATAAACATTACTAGAATTGATAAACAGTTCATGAAACTACTCAGTATGATGTTTGCCAATTCAAGATATCCATGCACTGCATGCAAATATGAAAGTAATTCAATGCATGGTTTCGCCACACCTGATGTACGAAGTTGCTTACCCCACGTTTTTTTGTAACGAAACATATCTTACCATCATCCCTAACATGTATACCAAATCTGCCTACATAAGTACATATTAGTCAGAACTATTTTTACTATATGAGTGAGTTTTGTCTGGGGTCATTTTGGTTTCCTGAAATTGAAATCTAGTGAGTGTGGAGCTCCTCATATACTGTAGACAGGCAAAATTGCAAAAATGTGAGCAGGGCCATGTATTGTAAAGTAAGTGGTGACTCTCAAGCTCATCCATGTGATTAGTTGCCAATGACTGCAAACATTACATTACATTATCATATTATCACCATCTACCTTACGTCATATGTGTAACCATAAAGCACGTGAGCAGTATGCAAGTGGAAGGCAAGTGTGTTTGTTGACACATATTGAAGTAGCCCTGTAAGTACATACCTGCTAGTAACTATTGAAGGGTATGTGGTATATACTTTCTTTCTAATTAGACTATATACTGAAAGCTGCTATTAACTATTGAAGGGTATGTGGTATATACTTTCTTTCTAATTAGATTATATACTGAAAGCTAGACCTACAGTACATCTTGCAATCCTAATCTGTCACAACTAAATATGTTAATTGTACAGGGGGCTTTTCACTGCTGGAAAAACAGATTTTCAAGTTAATTGAAATTCTATCCTCATCAGTTTACAACGTGCGTGTGTGCGAGTGGGTTGTATTCCTTGTGCTTATATGTCTGGTATGTACTGCAACCTTGTAAAAACCTAAACTGCTTCACATTGCCAATAGTCTTCCTACCTGTTGTCGAGCTTTTACCATATGCTGCTTGCACCAGTCATCCTTATCGCTAGACTTTCTGAAAACTGAAATTTAGTGTATATTGCTGAAGTTTCAAGAAAGATTACTACTCAGACGCATACTCTCGGGATATATAGGGCCCTTTTCATGGATGCATGACTCGACAGAATCCCAATCAAACTTCTCAAACTTTTTTTTAATTTCAGGATTGCATGACAAAGCAATCAAGTTTAAAACACAATTATTAAAGCAATTTCCCCAGCAACTGAGGTTCCTGTCATCATTTCAATTTGGTTTTAGCACGTAATCTTTGAAGTGAAAAGCCATCAAGATGGGATGTGGGTCATCCCAGTCCTTGACTGTCCCTACTGGCTCATCAGACTACAAATATATGGTCCAGAGGACATGGGAGAAGGTGGATAATACCCTGGACAGCAAGAAGAAATCCAAAGTTGTAGTTACCAGGTCCGGATGGAAGACTGTTCGAATATTTGTGTCATCAACCTTCAAGGATTTCCATGCAGAGAGGGAAGTCTTGGTCAAAGAGGTAAAGTCAACTTCACAGGAGTGTTTGTGGGTTAAGGGATGTGCATTTCAAGTGCTTACAAGAGTCATTTGTGTGATTGCTGTAGACCTACAGCATAAGCAAGTGAAGTGTGGTTGAGGTATATGTTAACCTCCTTGCTTGCTTCATGTTTACTTGCTGATAGTATATTATATATTCTACAAGTGCATTCAGAAGAGGAATGGTGAAACAGGTGACGGTATGAGACACTGAGTTGTTTATTATCACTTCAGCGGTATTCGCTGCGAGTCATTGCAATTACTTAAATCACAACAAATGTATATTTTGTCCTCTCCTACTGCTACTATAGGTATTTCCAGACTTGAGACAGTGGTGTGAAAAGAGGAGGTTACATCTGGTAGAATGTGATTTACGATGGGTAAGTTGCAGCAGTCTAAAATGTTGTGACCATCATACATACGTTCCTACATTGTATAGTAAATTAATATACTCAGTCGCAGATCCCTTATTGTATTAGTATTTGTAACATTGTGTGTATCAGTGTATCAGATTTATCTCCAGACTTTCCATCTTTCCCAACTCCATTACCCCAACCTGAGTTAACTTTATTACTCTTTCATGTTCAATTACATGTAATTTTGGTAATTTCTGGAAATTTCCAGCAACTTAGCTGCATGTCATTAAGGTTGCATCCAGTACTGCTATGCTGCATTGAGAAATTTCACTTTTCTTCAAAGCTAGCAATTTCCCTATCATAATGTCATGTTGTAAGCAAGAGATCTGCTAATAATATAAATTTTAAGTAAGTACCCTCATTGCCTGTATATTTTATCACTAGGGTGTACCTAAGGACACCACCACGGAAGAAACACTTAGGATGTGTCTCGGTGAAATTGATCGCTGTTACCAGGACAACATCATGCCTTTCTTTCTGAATCTCACCAGGTATGTGATGGATGATTTAAAAGAAGAACCCAATATTAGCAGTTACATTAATGACACTTTCGAGAAACAAATGACTTCAGCAGAGCACATTGGTTATATTGTATCTAGGAGCAAACAACCTTTTTTGATCTTTTGATAACAGTGAGCGATGTGGCTGGATCCCCACCACTTACGACATATCTGCCTCCCTAGCTAAAGAGTATCGCTGGATCCAGGGCCTGTCTGTCACAGAGATGGAGATACTTCACGGAGCATACCGGGGCGACAATCCAAACTGTAAGTTTAAAAGCCTGTGTCGTGATGCAGGAAATACTGTACTTAAGTGTTCAAAATTTGGATATCAGCTTTTAGGTCTCTTGGATTTTGTTGTCCAAAAATAAAAGTAAATTTCTAATATTGTGTGTACAAAAACTGCTACTGTGCACAATATTCCATTTGTGTAGCAATTTGATCATTTTGTGTTCCAAAATGAGACGCAATACCAGATTAATTATTCCTTGTGATGGGAGTGGACTGCCTGGAGAGGATGCTCCTAAAAAAAAAGAAAAGAAAGTAGAAGGTAGATTTGCTTCAAATGTGCAGATTCCTCTAAACCTTGGGGGTTTTCCTCAGAACAGATGTACTTGTTGACTGTTGTTGTGATTGTCGTTAAACTGGACTGTTCCCCTTGTGGGTTGCAATCCTGTCAATGTCTTGTTACACTTCGGTTTATTGAAGGATGTTGTCAACTAATGATGAACTAATGTTTCAAATATTTAATGAGGTCAAAATTTCATGCAACAGAATACTGCCCTTAGGTTCATTTTCATTACAGTGAAACAATACTTTATAGCTAACACAGGTCTGTTCATATCTATATAGGATGTAACTTAGACATTAATCTTTAAGAAAGTGCAGGTAATGAGAGTATGTGACCCATAAATGTTGTACAGTCATTTCCTTCACTGCTTTGGTTAGTTCAAGTCATAAATGTGCTATGTATGATATGGGAACACTTTGACGTGTGCTTACAAGTATGCCATGAAAACTCACCTTGAAATCTTTCCTCGCTATTCTTGTTGTGTCACGTTGTTATGTGTAATAGTCATGAGGAAACAGTATTAATTTGATGTATTATATGTATATACATGCATATATGCTACAACCCATGCTGTTGCTGCTTACAGCTCTGTTCATGATCCGCAATTCTGGCTTCCTGTCGTCCGTCCCGCCCGAATACGAGAGTGACTTTTTGGATCCAAATCCCATTGCCTGCCATAAGTTGGAGTACCTCAAGTCAATGCTGCAACAAAGATTGGTAATGGTCTTTTTGGCTCTTAATTTATGAAATGCCCAGACATGGAGGGGAGAAAGAGAACCATACAATGGTCCTGTCAAACCCCACCTGAGAACGTGTTCTGTTTATCTCTTTTCATTTGTTGATTCCTGTAAGAGCAGTCTTAGAGTATGTTTTGAACATTATGTGTTTCTTAATTTTTTTATGAGCATTTAAGGAGAGCCGGCTTGAGCTGTACGGATAACAAATGCGAATTTGAAAAATATTTTGATTTGAGAAATATTTTATCCGTACCTTTCATTTTTCGTTAAAGGGGGACAGAGTAGTTTGGTACGACGTGGAATTCGCTGGAATCGATGAGGATGGCAAAGTAGAGTTCAATGGGCTGCAGGAGAACTTTTCAAAGAAGGTAAAACAAGCAAATGACCAAGATAAATGTGTAGGTCAATGTTTATAAGACTCCGACTCAAGATCACATTTTCCAAGAGAAGTCAGCTAATTAAATACTTCCTGACAATAGTGTTATGTCACACTGAATTTCATATTGTAGCATCAAGCAATCAGAATATTTGTGGAGAATTTAGTCACCATGGTTGTGCTAAATACCAGATGCTCAACACTCTCTGAATAATGTCAAGAACCTGCCCTTTGTGTACCTGGTGTTTTATGTATTTCTTACATATGTCCTTAATATGCTGTTGATTGGCTTCAGTCCCTGGGACAAAGTTGCTCCAAATGCTGTCCAGTTAATGTTGCAAAGTTTTTCACATGTCCCTCTTTTACATACTTTAACGTCAGTCATAAAGTGAACTGAATAGGTTATGCAACCTTCTGTGATATCATGTGTTAACCAATGACACACATGTGCCTTTGGGCAACAGAGGGCATTAAATATATGCATTGACAATCAGGCACTTCACCAGTCAGCATGCAGTTAAGCTTTATCCATCCAAAGTAGAAGTATACACACAAAAGCGGTCATGTACATTAGACATACTTGTAGGTCTTAACCAAACGGAAAGTTAGTGTTACATTTAATATATGAATTTTTCCCAAACAAGTATGATCTTCTTTTAAAAATTGTAAGTTTTCCAGAAAACTTAATCCAGGACTCGAAATAAGCTTGAAGAAGGGCACAGCCAAAATGAACAATATGGCTGTTGGTTGATGTTATTTCATTGGTCGTTTACTGAGGGGCACCACAGCCATCTGTAAGGGCCTGACGACCATGGCTATCGTTGGTTATGTAATCTTTTGTCATTTTGCTTGTTTCTTTTGTCTGTATCGATAAAAACCCAAGTTGAACACATCACAACTGCAACTCCACTTTCTTTTTGCTTTTCTTTGACAGGTGTTTGATTTCTTCAGGGATAGGATCAGCGAACAGTATCCATTGGTGGATGCAAACTTGAACCCTTATCAACAAACCAAAGAGGCTCATGAGGTGAGAGAAGCCCAGTTTCTACTTGTTTTGTGTTTGTTTGGTCTTGGTCACAATTAGTCAGAGCGTTTGACACGGACAAGGATTCCGTTAATACTGAAACTTGCTTGTGGGTCGGAGGTTGTCTCTAATCAGTGATTTTCATATTTACCTGAAATTGTCTTTTTGCGTAAGTTGATAGTTGCATTAAAAATTGTCACATCTGTCGAAGAGTCGAATGGTGCATGGTCTTCATGGTCTTGTGACTTCTCTGGATGTTAGTGGAAAGCATGACTCCATAAGTGTAAAGTGTTCACTCTTTCTTCCTCAATTCTGATGAAGCTTGTTTGTAGTGCTCACTTTTATTTATCATTATCTATTTAGCAGGAGGATGTTTCTGGCTTCTGTTTAGTTCATGTCTACAAAGCATTAATAAATCTAGGCAATAGATGCATAGGTAATAAGCAAATTAAAAAGAAGGCAATGTTTGTTTGGACTGTCAAGATGGTTTCTGTATTAGTGGTGTCAACCAATGATGTCAGGCCCCTTTTCTGATATTGCATCTAAATTCAAAAGATCCACCAAGGTACATACTACAGAACTGCATGTTTACCTAAAGAGGGACACTTCATCACCATGTCATCATGTAAGATGCATGATGTATTGAAACGTGTGAAGCAGAAGATCATATCTTGACTTCACAATGAACTTGTAGCCTTATTGAAGTTTTATTTTTGGAGTACCAGACCGCCTGTGAACACTGGTCGAAAGTTCGTACCCCATGCATAGACTTCTCTGTATGGTAACACAGACCGAAAAAAGTGTTAGTTTGATTCCTGAACTCCTTAAAAATTTTGCAAGAAAGTTCGTCGTTTTGATTTAGAAAACGACATGAAAGTGAGGTCTAAGGATGGTGACATAAAAATGTTTGACGTATCGATTAAGCAATCTTTTGGTTTCTTCAAGTCTGTTTGAGCTCTGTCACTTAAAAACTTCAAATAAGACAGCGTTTGTAGCTTTTGCATCAATTTTCTTTTTTAATTTACTGCAAATGCTTTAATCAGTGTTGCCATTTATCTCAGTCTTTTCTCAAAAGCCGTGGCAGTGTGGTCCTTGGCAGGAATGATATTTTAGAAGAGATCAAAAAATATGTGGAAGAAATTGGTAACACAAAGCCTCTGATACTGACCGGGGGCGCAGGGACAGGAAAGTCATCCCTCACAGCCAGGGTAGCCGATGTAGCTCAGACTATGGCACTCAATAACAAGATCCCTGGGTAAGTGGCAGTTTATTAGTTCTCTGAAGATTAATGAACCCAATTCATCCAGACTGAACTCTTATTTTATTGATCTTCCATGTCAAAGTGTGTAGTCAGTTCCTTAGCTTGTTCTCGTATAGGTTGTAAAACCTGCCTCCATGTGTTATAGATTTTTGTTCTTCTGTTTTATTTGGTAGAAGTGTTCTGTTTCCTGTTACCAACCTCATTGCTTTAGGGCATTTTTTTTTACCTCTTGGTGATACTATTCCACTCATGTAGCAAGCAATAGCACGGTCAACTAGACATAAATGCCTAACTTTCCTTGAGCTGTATTTCACTTAGTGACAAGAGATCTTGGTTTCCATGTCTATAGCCAAATATGTGAAATTGAGAAATGAGGGTTTACCGACTAATTTAACTAGAAAACAGGATTCTAATAGCGTCTCAAGATTCATCATATTTATTTGATTTGTTTCTCTCTTTTTACTTTGATATCGTAACATTGCTCTCTTCAGCGGTGGTAAAGACGGCTGGCATGTTTTCTATCATTTTGTCGGAGCTGTCCCCGGATCTACAGATTTGGAGAAATGCATCAAGAGGCTGCTGAAAGAGTTGAATGCCTTCAATGTAAGTTTGCAGTATCTAAGTATCTCATTTGATTTTCAAAGGTGGTGAAATTTGTCAACTGTCATTTTCAAAAGAAATTTTGAACTATTCAGATAGACTGAGAAAGATTCTAGACTTTTCATGACAGATTCTTTCAGCGCACCATTTTCCAACCATATATGTGCTTTTAGTAAACAGAAGGTGTGAAACATTTGGCAAATGTCTGAAAGTTGAAGATATATTTGGGTTGCTCTGGAAACGTCAGCCTGATGATATGGTTGCAGTTACAAAAAAAAAAAGGTCCGATGTGACGCCAACCATGGTCCTGCATCAGGATGTGGCCAACCTGTAGAATACGTGGTTGGCTTCATAGAGTTAAAATTACAGACAGTTTCTCTCTTTAAACATGTGAGATTCTCTGAATGAATTTTGTCCTAAAGAGAATTTTGATATCACTGTTCTCTGACTCATCTCTTGACTTCCAGGAGGCTACTGCTCCAAAGAACCTTGAAGCATCCTGCCAGCTCTGCTGTGGAGTTCTGTCTAACCCAAAGACAAGACCGGTTATCGTAATAGTTGATGCCCTCAATCAGGTGAGATGCTCAATCAAGGTGAACCTTTTCTGTACCAAAGAAAGGAAGAAAGGAAATTAAGGAATGTGTGACATACTGACTGTGCTGTTTTTTTTTTTTAATTGTCCTTTAATTTCAAATAAAGCAAAGCCACAGTGCATCAGTTTTGTTTCAGAAAGATGAAAAACAAAGTAGGTTTTGCCTTTTTTAATGGACGATGCTTCATAGAAAAGTACTGGGTTCACATGGAAAATTATGCAAGAAGGGGCACTCACATGGAGATTGTGTAAGAGAGGACACTCACAAGGGAGGTTATGTACATAAAGGGACGTTCACAGATAGGTAAAGTAGAAACGGGAACTTACAGTGAGGTTCTGTAGAAGGAGCACTTACATGGAAACCACGTTGGGAGGGGCATTCACAGGCAGGGTATGTAAAAGGGAACATTGATGCTAGGCAGAGTTGGTTAGAGGGGACATTAAGAGAGGTGCAATGAATGAGGGCAACTGCTGTCAGAGCAATAGGAGCTGCTGCCATAATGTTATATATTTTTTTCAGTAGTCAGTTTGATAACCTAGTAACAAACATATCAGGTTGCCATGGATAATATTGTTTTAATATGAGTCAATAAATGTTTGTATCACAATAATATCTCAATTTTACATCTTGTTAAACATTTGTTTGTCCATGGGCATGGGGTAATTTATCCTTTCATCCTTATTCCTGCGGTCCTAGTTCGATGACGATAAAAGCGGTGCAGTGTTGAGCTGGCTCCCCAGGAAACTGTCCCCTCAGGTTCGTGTCATACTGTCCATGATAGACGATACACCACCACACAGGATACTTCAGGAAAGAACTAACCGTCCGGTAGAAATCAAAGTGACCCCACTGGATATGAATGCCAGAGAGGTAAGCATGAGTGACTACACTGGGCCAGAAGAAATTTTTTCGCTTTTTGTTTGCCTTGTTTTGTGATTTAGTTAGGATTTATTTACACTAGAGCTCTGCCATCCATAGAAATGTAAAGAGTATTTGTATGTTTTCTTTGATTTTGTTTCCTCTTTATGACAGTGTAGGATACTAGTGTATGAAAATATTGAATTAAGTTACAAGTTCGTTTTTAAACCAATGGCTTCATTCATTCATGCATTCATTTCTTTTTTTATGTGGAAAACTTTCAACTAGTTTGAAGTATGCCTCATTAAACACAAGCATTTCCTCATTTGCCACACTTAAAGTTGTTTAGACTTAATGAATTACCTTGTTACTTTACATGGCAAGCCACTGGTACTGGTTTAAGAGGATGTGGTGCACATTAAAGTAAAGTGAATCTCTTCTTCGGCAGAACATCCAGAGTCAAACTTAACAGCCATCATCTGGTTATCTCAAATATATAAGATGACCAGCTGTAATAAAAAGAGGCAACATGGTTCCCATGGTGATGGAAAACCTGGAAAAGTCATGGAGATGATCAACCTCTAGGGGTTCATTGTCAGTCTCTGAGAGTTTTTAACCGGTCCATAAAACACTCATCATTTTCAAGGGGACTTGTAATTAGTTTATGGGAGATTCATAACCAGTCTTTGAGAAGGTCATCAATCTATCTCTATAAATTAATAGAGATTAGTTAATTTAATCAGTCAGTTTAATTAGTTAATCCACAAACTAGTTAAATAATTAATTAGTTAACTAGTTGATCAGTTAGTTAATCAGTTAATTTAATAAACCAATCTCTAAATTAATATAAATTCATATTTATCTGTTTCTGCTGGACTCATTATCAGTATTGAGGAGTTCATAATCATTTTTTTTTTTTATCATAACCAGTCTGTGAGTCTTCATCTGTCTAAGAGGTTGCATAATTTGTGTTTTCTTTGTTTTCTCTCAGCAAATCGTCACAGAGATGTTGGGCAAGTACAACAAAAAGCTTGATCGAAATCAAATGGTCAGCCTTCTGTCTAAGAAGTCATCTGAAAATCCTCTGTGGCTGTCGATAGCCTGCGAAGAACTCCGGGTGTTTGGCCTCTTTGACAAAGTCACCGACAAGATCAACAGCCTGGATGATGGATTACTGGAGTAAGTGTTGTCTGCTAGATGGCTGCTTGCGATAGCAAAATAATCTCCTTAACTACCTGCTTTTTTGCATGCTATCTTAAAGTGAACTTGGAGGTTGAAGTAATATTTTTGTCCGAAAGATCTGCAACAAGGGCTTAGCTGAGGGCAATCTGTTTGATATTAAAGTAACTTACAGTGCTTTTATGTGTCATATTTTTTATTCTGATGCATATTTTGGCTTGATTGTACCAAATACGATGACTGAACTTTTGCTTGGGGCTTTTGCAGAAACAGCTGAATTCAAAGATATTTCAAGTCAATGAGTGTCAGTTATGAAATGTGCATTATTTTTAAGATTTTAAGAAGATTCATTGATATGACTAAAAGAGACAATTGCTGGTTATTTTCATGGTTACTTTACTTTGAGTAGGATGTAGAGTTTCATGTTGCTTTGTCATAGTCACTTCACTGCTGTTTGCGTCATGTTATGCTCTTATCTGGACTTTGAATGACTCTTAACTCATCTCTGAGAGTGACATTTTCATTTTATTTTTCTCTGCACCTGTGAATTTGTTCAGACTTTTAGAGCAAGTCTTCACACGGTTCGAAGAGGAGAACGGGGGCGAGTTGCTGACTTCTACCCTCTGTCTCTTGGAGACCTCCTCTACAGGATTGTTGGAGACGGAGCTCTTGAAGATACTGGGAGACGAGGACAACCTCATCCCAAGTGACAGCGCTGAAAATGAAAAAGAATCCAAAGGTACAGATTTTTAAAAAAACTTTGCAAAGATTCAACTTTTTGTAATAAAAATTTAGCAACTTTGATTTAAAAGATAGAAAGTTTGACTTTGTTCTGAACAAATGTAGGTGCAGATTTCACCCTGGGGCCATATCTCACAACCTCTGTATGCCCTTACACTTTGGGTGTTTTACTGGAGTGCTGTTGATCTTTGCAAATTTCTATTTTTCTATTTTTCCCACCAGATGTTTACACTGATACCAACAATCCTGTTTCCTTTGACCCTGTCACTCCTTCTTTAATCTAACTTTTTGAAGCATACGAGCTTGACTAAGAAAAAAATAATATTATTATTATTAGTAGTATTGAACTAATGTGCAGTGATTACATTAGCAAAGAGAGGGTCATGTCTAGAATCTTTACAATACTCAGATGGTGCGATGATAACTTCCAGAGGACTGAATTATTAAATAGATGGGGGATGGGTGGTAGGTGATTTTGCAAAAGTGGAAGTGAAAAAATTTCTTTTTCCATACATCAGCGAGTGTTTATGTGTATTAAGCAATCAACAATTTATTCCTTTACTGAATGACATAGTTTCTAACCCACACATTAATATTTCTTGACAGCCCTACAAGAGGAAAAAATAAATAGATATAAATTACAGCGGCAGGTGTCTGGTCACCGCCATGGATGTCTCCCGAAATGTTGACATTCTGATATGAATACTTTATTTAGTTTGAATGATTATACAGAAATGTTCAAGTTCAAGCACAACTTGCTGTTATCATCATTTCTTTTTGCAACACACCTCACCCATTCTACCTCTTCTCCCTTCTGCCTGTAAAGTATTCGATCTGTAATGGGCCATTTTCTAATTTGCAGAGAAAGAAAGCAGGGAGAAAACTTCAAAGGACATAGGACCCCTCCCTGCTTATAAGTGGGCAGTGGTCTTCAGAGCCTTGAAACCCTTCATCAGACCATTCGGTGACAGTGGCGAGGGAAGACTGGATTTCTACCATAGGGCCCTCAGTAAGGCAGTTCGGAAAAAGTGAGCAATGTTTCCCCTTGTTATCTTGCATCCTATAAATGTCACAATAAAACGATAGTAACGATAAAGTGAAAATGTTAAACTTTTTCTATTACATTGAATATGTAGAATATATTTATCTGTAGGATTAAGCACAGAGTTGTTTCTGGATAGAGACACATAGTGGTAGTGCTTGTCTGACTCAAGCAAGTTTGCAATAATAAATGTTAAAGCTGATAACCCTTTTTCTCTGATAGTCATAAAGCAATAGTTATTCTGAAATACGCGTGAGACTTCAGTGTGTTGATTGTTGTCCCCTTTCTCCAAATGTGCATGCTGGAGCAACCCTGGAAGATAGCTGTTAGGTAAAAGTTAAGATAATAGTCAGATAGAAGGGGTCACAGTTTATCATTGTTCTGAATCCTCCAGTATTTCTTATTATGTTTATCTTCACTGAATCCCATGCAGGAAGAAATCAAATGAAAAGAATCTCACTTTGACTTACGTGCCAATTTGAGAAAAATTAAAGATTTTTGTTTATATGTACGTGCGTACATACATATGTATGTGATGCATCGTAATGTGAGGTATGTTACGTGATAACTCAATAACCAAGTGTTCAATTTTTCTCAAACTTAAGATGGAAGTGTATGATACTGTGTTGATGTGCCCTATCATTTTTGGTCATTGGGGATCACCAGGGGGCATAAAAGTGAATTTATTCCGTTGCTGTTATGTGGTGTCCAGTATTCAAACTGTAATTTCAAACTATAATTTTAGGATAAGATAGATTGGTAGGAAGGGGAAATTTGATCTTTGTGACCTTTGTGATGTCTGGATGGGTCTTGTTCTTTAAGAAAACCAAAATGGCAATTATTCAACCCTCCTATGATGCTTCTCACTCAAGTTACTGACATTTTAGTGAAATGTCATGAGAGGTGAAACTACACCGACAGAAGTACACAGGCATGGGTTTGGCAGGTGTGTAATGTGAATTTTGACAGAGGATATTTTACATGAACGTAAGTGCAGCAGCGTAGGTTGTGCTGAATAAAGACCCTGTAAGTGTATACCTATATGCACATTTATGCACAAAGCTAGTGCACTGTACTGTTACTGTGCACTGTACAGCAAATGGAGCAATTCCTCTAAATCATCAGAAAATCCCATTGATTCCCTGTTTAAGTTTGACCATGTTGACTTCTGTCTCTTGACCTTTGCTTAAAAAAATCTTCCAACAGGTATCAAGCAAACTTTGATGTATAATTTGGTATCAATTATTTTTCCTTTTCTTTAAAGATACTTTGGAGGCTCTGGTGCCGCTGCCAAATACGATCAAAAATGGTGGCATAAAAAGTTAGCTGACTACTTTTTCGATGTTAATGTGATTCATCGCAAAGTGGAGGTAAGCACGATGACATCTCTTTTTTGATTCCTTGCCGTAGGCAAGGGAATCTATGCAGTCATGATGTCGTGTGTGGGTATGTATGTATGTATGTGTGTATGTGTGTGTGTGTGTGACGGTTGCTCGTAAACACTCTATCTCAAGAAGGGTAACTCTGAGTAATTTCATTTTTGGCATGTTGGTTGCCCATATTGAGTAGATGATCCCTATTGTTTTTGGTGTCCAAATCATGCATATTAATGAGGTAATGGGGTAAAACATAAAAAATTTTAAAACTGCCATAGTTCCTTATCCATGGGTCAGATTTGTTTTAAACTTGATAAGGTTGTCTGTTATTAACAGGTTCACGACCCTGTGAAATTTAATGCTTATCAATAGAGAGGAAGGGATATTTTTTCACTATAAAACAATAATAATAGCCTAAACACCATTATTGTGGTTATTATAAACTACCGTACAAATATATATTGATCTACATTGTGCAATAGCAAGTGTTTATTCTCTCGCACACAGTTAACTCAATGGGATTGCTCCCTACAGTACTGCATTTGTAACTTAGTGAGTAACTTCTAGTGTGGGGGGCTAATAAGTTGTCCAGAGAGAGAGTCTTGGTATGGGAGGTCATGGGGTCCGATAGAAAAGCATGCAATGGAATGTTAATGGGTTTATGAAGAAAATGAAGAAAATAAAAAAACATCTGTTCTGTCATTTATTTGGATAATATCAATATCCAGAGGAACAGCTGGTAGCAAAACAAGGTTTCTTAACAATCAAATTGGAGTGCTTTCAATCATATTTCACAATGTCGGAAAAGATGGAGGAAGCAAAAATATTGCGGAGGAATCATAACTTAGGGTCAACTTACCAGGACTTTGAGTGTGTTAAAAGCTACTGGTAACAAGGAAGAAATTATCCTGGTGGTTTACGAAGAATTTTGAGGTAAATATGGCAGACAAGCTGAGTTCAGATGAGGTAAGGTTGAGTTATTTGATTCAACTAACAACAGGCAAGACTAGAAGCAGCATTGATTACTTGTGTGTTTCTTGGAGCTCAGAGATAATGTTGACTGATTTCATACCGTACTCATACTGTACTTGATGTGTGGGTTGTATGGCCTGGGTAGGTGATCCCTATTGCTTTTGGTGGACATCAAATGTCGCAGTCATTTTAGGTCACCAAAATAAAGGTCATTTTGGGTTAAAGGCTTGTGGTGTATCAAGAAAAATAACTGCAGTTGATCTTATACTTGTCATTTGAATAATTCGTGTTTGTTGTAATATAACCATGTAGCAAGGAATCACAAAGCCTTTTGGCTTTCTGGTTGTCTTCATCCTTTACATTGAAATGATCTTTGAATATCATAAAAATTATAATTTTCAGGTTCCTCTTTGCATTTCTTTAACATGCTGTTATTGTTTTTTTTTAAATGTTTAGAAGGACATGTTTTACGTTCATTGCATCATTAATTGAAAGAACAATCCCAACTTACATCCTAATTTACGATGTCTTTGTTTCCTTGGCCATTCCCTTCCTCTTAGGAATTACCGTCACACCTTCTGGCCATCAATGATGTGGATCGGTTGAAGATATTCCTGACAAACTGGGCAGTCTTTGATATGCTCTTCAATGAAGACTACAGTACACTGCTATTGAAACACTGGAGAGAGGTAACTACTTTCTCATTATTTATCTTCTACATATTTTGAAACCATTATCTTCAATAAAATCAGTCAGAGGACATCGACTGTTCATATGTTTTGGCAAACATTTTGGCTCTGTAAAGTTTTTACAGCTACCCCCTAGGAGGATTTCCTCATCAAAGGGTTGCAAGAAGGTGAAGTGCTAAATTGTTCCTGCCTTTGTAGAAATATTTTTTATCCTATTCTGTAAGTATTTGATAAGCCTCTTGCTTTCTTTGCCAATTCATTTGTATCTAAGATAATGCTCCAAACACATTTGGCTGTTAGAGATTGCTCTCATTCAGGTACGTTTCATCTCATGTTGTTCTTCAAGATTCTGGTTTTGGAATAAACAAATTGGAAATAAACACTTCATGGTTTGGTATGTAACCTGTTTTTACTTTCTTCCCAAGTTCAGTTTGGTGAGACATTGCATGTTTGTATCTTCTCTTTCAGGGGCTCGGTAAGGACTGGCAGGATGTCTTGAAAGCTGAGTACACTGCTTGTCTGGAGAGATTAGATGAGGAAGAGGCAGAAGGACTGGTCTCTAAAGAGGAGGTTGCTCTGAGATATGAAAAAGTAGCCAGGGTCTTGTGAGTACAACTTTTCAATTATACCTCCCTCAGCTGTCCTCATGCAACTTGTGGGTGCTGTTAGGATAGACTGAGAAGCCAGTGGGGCAGTTTTCTGATAGGCCTGATACCAAAGAGAGATATTAATGATAGGAAGATGAGATCTGCATTATGGGTTGAAATCTGACACTAACTAAGATAAGGTGGTTTCAAGCATACAGTGATTGTGCATGGGTAGACAAGTGACACTGTCAGATGAATTTTACCATCTCTTTTTCATGTTAAGTTATTCAACATTCCGGGGGATTCTTTTTGGTTATCTGAGGGATCTCTTTAGTGTGCATTTACCAGAATTTTTATTGTGAAGGCCAAAGAAAAGGTATTTGTTAGTGAACCGTTTTAGAAATAAGATGTTGGTTTAATGTCATGCATGAAAGAGGGCTTTTTATAGAATTAAATGACTTTAGAACAGAAAGGGTTATATAGTGTTATGCAAATGATAAGTTCATGCATCAGGTTTTGTAACGTCTGTCATGTCAACCCCAATCGGTTATTGGTTACAATGTTGATCTGTTAAATTTTCTTCCATCTTGCAGGGCTCAGTCAGGCAAGCATCTTGATGCTCTGGAGTTACTGAATAAGACCATAACTCTTGAAGAGAATGAATTGGGCTCAAGACCAGAACGAATGGTAGAAATCTTTGCCCTGGTCTGCACAATTTATGATGAGGTAGGTGACTGGCCTCTACACAGGAGGGGTGAAAACTCGGACATGGTTCTCAAGCCATTTGGTCAAAAAGTGATGTTAATAACATGCAGTGTCTATCCTTCTTAAAATCTCTACATAAAGACCTCATAAAATTAAATGCAGTATGAGGTATGGTCAGGTATCAAACTTGTCACCTGATCTGTGCCCTGCAGTGTTTTGGCATTCATTCTGCCCACAATGCAGATATTATGAATTAGCAAATGCTCCAATGAGCAGAAACCTCCTCAAATGACTTTGTTAGATGTTAAGGCTGCAGTGTGTCTTATTTTCTCACTGAGGTGGTAATGTCTAATCAAGCAGAGGATGAACATGTGCCGGACTTTAAGAGGGACAGTTTCATCATGAATAGGAGAAAATGCATGGATCATGTCTGCAAGAACAATCAAAATATAATTTCTTTTTGTTTAAAATTTGTCGTCTACACTTTCCGTTATGCAGAAACTGAAACTGTATGAGTATGTTGATGCTTCTCAGAAGAGAGAACTGAGGCCAGCCATAGAGTATGCAAGGAAATCAATAGCTATCAGAGAGACCCTGGATGGGGAGATTCATAAGGTAATTGTTTCCATTTTGGAAATTTCCATTCGTGTACATCAGTATACATTTACATGAGACAAGCATTGTTTTGAAATTCTCTGTACTAACTAGATGAGACATATCCATTTACCACAATTTTTCTTTGTTTTTTCTTCCTTGTAAGCCTTATCTTGAGAAAAGATATTCACAATGCTGATTGTACTGACTGTCAATGTACTGGTATGCATGCCTTCACTTAACTGATTTTGGTAAAATGTTGTTAAGGTTGTAAACATCACCCTGATGGTAAACATTGCCATGGTAGTAAAATGTTGACTGGATTTTTCATCCTATTGTGATAAATATTTCTCTGGATCCATTTAACGGATATAACATGATTCTGTGTCGTGACATTGTCGTTAAACTTATTGTTCTAGATCTTTCCTTCATCTTTGACTCTAAAACTTCTGAAATTTTTTTTATGTATGAATAGGTGTTTTCTCATTGGAATTACTTTGTTGCTATAGGCTGTAGACAGTTTGTTTAAAGGAGCTTCTTACTTGTGAGGGTCAATTTGCTGTGAATTTGTATTAAAATGACATTTAGTTACATTTATTTCCCATGTATTGTACTGTATCAAAGTTTGCATGTCTTTACATAAAGCATTCGTTCCAGATTTGATTGAAATATTTGAGTCAATTTGAGTTAGTTATCTGCGGAGATTTGAGTTAGTTATATGCAGAGATCCACTGTGATCTATTAACTTGAAATGTCTGTGGATGTTAAAACTTCCCTAAAAGTTTTTGTTATGACTACGATGAATAGTTTCACAGACATGGCACATACACAAATTGTAACATTACCATCATGAAATAAAACAGTTTTACCAGATTTTGCCCTTTGCAATGAAAAATGACATAAAAACAAATTCAATGGAATAATTTCAGGCTGACAGTCACTATTTGATGTGGTAGTAGGAAAAAAATAATAGACAACATCTTAGAAAGCTATAAGCTACATCTCCAAAATGAAGATTTGACATGCTATACCATTGTATTCTCTATTTTTTATATCTCTATGTTATTAATAAATTAAATGATTGATGAGTGGCCGTGTGTTCTGTGATTTGCTGATGACGTTTCATTATTTTTTTCTGTTTCAGTACAAACTTGGCAGGATTTTCATCCAGCTGGCCTTTAATCTCCAATCCTGGGTAGAGTGCGGCGGTGACAACAGTCTGAGCATGGAAGAGGCAGAATCTGAGGCCAAGAACAACATAGAGAAAGCAATAACTATTTTCACAGAGGTATTTAGCTTATGTTGTAATTGATGACCAAGTCCCAAAGCTGATTACAAGAGACAGGACTCAAAGACAGAGTACCCTTTTACTGCTCGCAAGTGGACTGTATACCTCATACCCCTGTTACCATCTTCAAGGACAAAGGACGTCCAGCTCGCAAACTGGACTGTAGACCGCAAGGACCAGTGAATCCCTTTTCAAGGACAAAGGACCCCTCCCAGGTTACAAGTGGAATTTAGACCTCCCTTCCGTGAGTCCCACTGGGGGACCACAGTCATTTTCCAGCTCATAAGTGACTTAAGTCGCTAAGGGTGTGAAATCCTTCGTAAAACAAAGAGCATGTGAATGTAAATACAGAACTTGTGATAAGAATCGTGACCAGAATCTATATAAAAGTGTGGGGTGGGAACGTGGGATGTACCTGCTAGGGTCAAGTTCACATACCAAAGAATAATAAAAACTCTAAGTGGTGTCTTAGATAAATTTGAAGTCTGCATATGTTGAGACATCAGTGTAGTTCATGGGTAGTCATGGTGACTTGTTCAGCCACTATATCACTGATACACCTCCTAATAGTCTTCAATCCTGTACACCACAAAACCTGGCAGATAGCGCTTAATGATGTTTAAGTAGTATTATTATTGATCAGTATGTGCACATGAACATGAATTCTTCACAGAGAATCTATGGTTAGGTATGAACATGATGATAAGTGTATCACATACCATATGGTTCAGTCATGACATGTATGCTATACCATCTGATGAACTCATGACAATTTAATAATACCATGTGAAAAACTCATAACAGGTCTGATATACCACGTGATGAACTTATGACAAGTTAACCACACCATGTGATGAGCTCATAACAGGTCTGATATACCATGTGATGAGTTCATGAAAGGTATTTTGTACCACAGACTACAACACTGACCATGGCATTTCATTATAATATGAACTTTTGTTACCACTTTTGGTGATGGCGCAACTGAAGAGGCCGTTGAACCTGTTGTTCCCATAACGGTGACATGTTATGGCAATTTTTCTCAGAAAGTATCTCTCATCTTTCTCAAAAGCCATTCCTATGATTTTAAGCAACCCAAAAGTTGAATGTCTCTGCTCAGTCTTGGTTCAACAGGAAAGCAGACCTGCTGCTTTTAACTGACTTGTATGCCCTCCAGTATCGACAGGCAACATGCTGCCTAGTATAAGCGTTTTTCTTCTATCCTAACAGCTTAAATCCGATGCTTACCTGGCAGATGCTTTGATGACAAAGGGAGTCATTCATCCAAGAGGTAGTAATGAACAAGTAGAGGTGAGAAATTTAAAATTGTTTTATTAGATTTGATTAAGATGTTTCTGATGAGAAAGTTAAGAAGAACAACTAAGTGAAATTATATCTGCCTACTTTCATTAAAAATATGTCCCCGGAAAATAGAAACTGGGAAAGGTTTTGTGGATAAATGAAATGGAGTTGTGTCATGATCTAGATAGAGGGACATTATTATATTTGAAATGGATGGTGCACTCTCATGGCTACATCTATGGGTGCCCTAGTTTCTTTCTCATACTTCAGTGGGCCCAGTATGCTCAAATATTTATGAGCCAATAGTCTGTTACAATTTTTTAAAGAGGGATGGCAAAAGACTTTACAGGTTTCGTACAAGAAATTTGACCAAAATTTGTGTGTCATGTGAGCTTAGTTATATGGGCTGTGATCACCCGTATTCTGGGCAAGGTAAAATACTTCTGCAGTATTCTTCTGTTTAATTCTGCAGTCATTCATTCTGATGTTTCTCCTGATATGCTCATTCATTTGTTCATGCTAAATTTTATTGACTTTTATTTATTTTTTCCATTTCTTTCCATTCTCAGTATTATAAGTCAGCCCTGGAGCTCTGTCTCCAGGCTTATGG
This sequence comes from Stichopus chloronotus, assembly GCA_021234535.1. Taxonomy (NCBI): domain Eukaryota; kingdom Metazoa; phylum Echinodermata; class Holothuroidea; order Aspidochirotida; family Stichopodidae; genus Stichopus; species Stichopus chloronotus. Next base: position 13,169,974 of record CM037839.1, read on the forward strand.
CGAGAACAGCGTCCTGACGACCAGAATCTATCTGAACACCGGCATCTGCTACGAGGATCGACGGGACTACGAGACGGCCTACGACTGGTTTGTCAAGTGGCAGGGTGTCTGTGAGGAGGTAAGCTTCATCCAGCTTTACACATGTATTTATTTAAAAGATGATACCATTTCCACTATCGTAAAGTACCAAATATATTACAAAGGTTGAAAAAGTGTTCTCAGGGAGTTTGGGCGTTAAATTGGGAGGGGGCACATGTCTGTCCCACTTTTTTTAGTGTAGGGACACTAATGCATTTGTCCCACCCCCTTTAGTAATCTGAACTAAAAAAACCAAATATTCTTAGTGGAAATGTAAATTCTTTAACCTGTTTCCTAAAAATGAAGAAAGCTTAGCTGAAATTGACAATGCCATAGAGATCAGGAAGTGTCATTTTCTGCAATCTGAGAAGTATTTTTATCAAAAGCTTTTCCTTGTATGCTGCAAATCAACCAATTCTAGCGTTCCACTCAGATGGAGTCATTGCTACTCGACCCTCATCCTAATCCTTTGCCTGTGGCCTCTCTCACCCCATCCCTACCGGTTACAATACTTCTAGAAGAGAAGTTTATGTCTGATACCCCCCTCCAGTTGATGCCCATGTCAGGGCGTAAACTAAACAGGTAACCATCGACCATAGATCAGTACATGTACGTGCTTGATTACCAAGCCACTGTTAGATAATGAACTAGAAGCTTTAATGTGTAAATGGAGTAACTGCTGTAATCATGATATACCGACTCTTTTAGATGATACATAAGAAGTGAGTTAAAAAATTGTGACAATTTTGAAAAGGTAGATTTACCAAATTATTACACAAAGGGTGTAAGAATAATAGCTCCTACTATGAGGTCTATGTAAATTTCCAGGTTGTTTATCTCCTTTACATTTAATTATAAAGAGTGCATCCATTTGATGAGTAGTGTTCCTATCACAACCTCTCACCACCTCATGTTGCTCTTGACTATGATTACCGCATCAAATGTAACGTGGCCCCTCCCCGCCTCTCTCTTTGAAATTTAAGGTGTTTGGCTACCACCATCCAAGAACTCAGAGGTGCCGTAACTGCCTGAGCGAAGGGATCTACGTCGGCATCAAGAGGAGGAGGGACATGGTGGCAAACAACAACGCCCTCAACTCGAACATGGAAGCAGAGAGAAGAGAACTGATCGATGACTACATGGAGGACTCTGGAGATGACAGCGACTGAGACAGTTACTACGGTGATATAAGACTCTAGGAGTAAGACTCAAACCAGAAATACTAAACTGGTGAGAGGGGGATTGATGATAGGGGATCTGACTTTACTCCAAATTTATATTGTTAGTTTACATTTGTGTTCTTCTTAACTGCAACAGTATAGAGGTTTCAGTGTTAGGACTAGTCTCTGGGAGTAGATGATTTTCTTAATTTTTGTACATATTTTGATCATGTCACCTTGATTGTATTCTACAACGAAATTGAAAGTTAAAACGTTTGCATCATGTACATAAAATGGATGTCATTAAAACGGTGAAGGGAAAGTCACAGGATATTAAAAGAATATTGGTATGATTCTCCAGCAATGGTTAGAAGTGTATGGTGTGTCAGGAGAATGTCGTGACAGCTGAACTTGTTGCTGCAGAGTAGACTTGTGAGGGAGCTTATGTATTTCCTCAGGTAAGCCTACCAAGCCGGGGGGATCTTTAAATCTCCATATTCGGATAAGGGGGGGGGAAGGGTTTGGTGGTATGTAGAGAAAAGAAAAAGGAAAGGATCTTAGCTGGAAAGAGTAGCTGGGGAGTTAGATACATAGTCCAAAGTAAAATGTAGAGGTGACCAGCTCAGAAGAGATTAGACACATTCTCAGTATGAGAGGGATTGTCACTGTGTAATTCAGGGAGCAGGTTCTTGGCTAGAAAGTATATTCATGGATCTTGATGCAAAGTCCAATGTATTGATGGAGGTAACCAGCTTAGGGGAGATTAGGGGCAGAACTGTGGCTGGAAGGTGTAGCCAGGGATCCGGATGCATGTTCTAATGTATAGCATTTGGGTAACCAGCTGAGAGGAAATGGGAAATCTTCTCACCATTATTATTAAGAGGGTATCGGGTGGGGGGAGGAACAGTTACAGTTGGGGGAGTAGAATCTTAGCTGGAAAGCTAATCCGGGAATTCAGATGTGTATAGTCGGTTGTGTAACATTAAGGTAACCATCTGAGGAGATGTGACACCCTTTCACTTAACCTTGCTAAAAGGTTTTTCTCCTTGACTTTGTTTTTGCGCTTGATATCTTTTTTTTTTGTATAGAATTATAGCAAACATAATCATCCATTTTTATCCTCCCTTCAAAAATCAGGATTTAACAAAGTCGGAAGAATGGAAAATTTAATTGGCAAGTTATGGAATAACTAAACTGCTGTAGAAAGCTATGGAAAGAGCTTCCTTTTAGATGTTCTGACAATCATAAGAGTGGTGTAGCTTGATTACAGTGCTATGCTGTTTGATATTCTGGTGGACTGAATTTCCCTGACTTAATCTTTGTCGCACGAAAAGAGAGGGAGGCTTGTTTGGAGGGATGGATGAGTTCATTTGGAGGGACGGTATTCAAGAACCTCTTGTGACGTAAAAATGTCGGAGACTCTAACATTTTGTTAATTTCTGGTTTTTCGATACCTTTGACTCCCATCCCTATAAGATAGCTATAATTAAATAATATTAAGGTAGGTCGTGAAGACAACCACTAAATGCTTCACCAAGGTTCAGACATGTAGTTACTGGCAACAGGTGGATTGTTTTGTTTTGGTATTTTTTGTTATTAATAAATCGTGATTCTGCTTCTAAAGTTATTATCATATGCTTTTGTATGTTTTTCCCCGTGAAGGTCTTCAAAGGGCAAAACCTGCGTCTTTCGTTGTCATCTTAAGACGAAGTTTTTGCCTTCCTACTGTTTATTGTTTTGGATTGACTCTTGGGACAACAATAAAACAAAGTAATTCCTTTCAATTTGATTATAAAGCAGTAGCTAACCCCACCGATGTATAGGATATATCAGACATGATTTTTTTTTTTTTTTTTTTGCTTCCTCCTGTCTATCATCTGATAGTAGTGTCTCAGGGTTTGATATGAAACAGTTGAGAAGCTAAATGCCTCAAGCTAATCTCATTTTGCATTGACAAAAGCACTGAAACGCAATCAAAACAGATATGTCCAACTCGTTAGGACGACTCATATGGGGCGAAATTTGTCTCATTGGATATCTGGTCAGTACAATTACATTTACACTCTTGTTATTGCTGGATCCTCAGAGCAGTGATCGCGGCACCATATTTCCACCGTGTTCATAAGAACAGAAGTTTCTTTGCCTTATGATATCTCTCCTTCCATTGTTTTGCTTAAACAATACTTCAAGTGCTGATCATTATTCTAATCTGACTGACTTCGTTTATGCGTAGTTGAATATTATTGTTTAGAAACTGTAGGAGCATTAAAATGTGGTCTTCGTTGAAAAAAAAAAAACACCTCATTAAACAGTTTTATCTCTATGATGTACCATATATTTACCAGCATTTTTCCATGTCCACTATGAAGCGTAATTTGTAGTTGATATCGTGGTTTAGGCTGTCACAGACCAGATCGTCATCTGTGAGGACGAACGAAACCAGAAACAAGAGGAAAAGATTAGTGAGAGCTAGGGATATCTTCTGAATTAGGGACAAATAATCATACATGTTAAGAAATATATAAAATCTATGGCAATAACTTATGCTGAATTTAATTTTTTTTTTGCAATGTATTTAGTCTTTCTTGTAAGGTAACTGGATGCAAAGTAACATCTTGCTGTTCACCAACGGTAACTTCAATATTCTCTACCCTCCCACTTGTCTGTACCTGCAAACACCCCACCCTCATCCTTTCATGCTTCCCCCAAGAATTTTTCTTCCTACCGGGTGTTATTCTTTGTTATTTGGAATGATTATCTGATAAATCAACACATCTTATGTAGATGTTTTTCACTTAGATGCATATCTAACCGACATTGAGGCCAGATTTTTTAAGTTGTACTTTTGTATTTTGTAAATTTTTAATCCACTTTGTTTTTTCTTCGTCCCAGTTTGTTTGTTGGTTTTAGAACTGATGTACATACATGAAGTAGATATTAACCCTCCTTACACGTTACGAAAGTTAAGAATGACCATGTGTCTCTATAATACCCAGCTCTTTCGGACTTACAAAACAACTTCAGTTTTTGGAGCCCAATACGCTTTGTTCTTCCGTTCCCCTTCTCTTTTTCTTTTTTCTCTCTTCGAAAAGGGGACTGATATTATTTTTTTTTTTTGAAATATAAAAAAAAAAAACAGTTACACTCTCATTGAAATATCATTGAAACATGAAAAGATATTTGTAGAATTACTTTTAAATAGATTCCTTGATGTGGAATGTTTGCACGTGACTCCAAAGTTTCCTTATTGTCTTTGATTGTAATGATCCATTGCACCCATGTCAGAGTGTATTGCTAACGTTATGTTGACTTTGGGTGCTTAAATCCTCATATGAGGAAGGAAAGAAGGGCAGTGCTGATGAGATCTCTTCTGATTTCACTATTTGACAAAGGTCAAAATGAGCTGACAGGTTGTTAGATTGGACCTCTATGTAAATCCCAGAACGGTAAAGGTAAGTGCCTAATACAACATTGTACAACAATGTACATCCGACAAGTCCAAAATTTCCAATTTGTTCTCTTTCTTGGCAATGTTTCAGTTTTGCTTTTATTTAAACCACTTTTCAGGAATGCTGAGCACATAATAACTTTTTCGGCCAACGGTTATTTTCACCAGATGGAGGTTAAGGTTAGGCTAAGGTTAAACAGTGAATTGAATTACATTTTAAACCTATCTTGATAAGAACAAAGTAAACTGAAGTTGCTCATCTTAGGATTTTGTTACAAAATTGGTAATGCTACGTACGTGTCATGATTCATGGCGTAGCAGGTACATTTGGTTATTGAAAGCAAATTAATGCTTTTAAAATGCATCAGCATGTCATACAAAGAAAAAAAGCATTAATCATTGTAAGACCATTCAGTCTCACCAATAAAACAGCAGCATATAGCATGATCTTAAAACGTTGTGCGTGAGACCTGTTACGGGAGATGCATCACTTGAAAGTTTTGGTGAACAAACTATCCTTGAGCGCTATGAAGATAATTCAATTTCAATATGTGAGAAACATTTCTTACAAAGTAGAATACTCTTCTGCCTTATTTTGAATAACTGCCATCCTTTGTCCATGAAAAGTTGGTTTCAGAAATACGATTTTCTTTGATAGACCTCACCAGGAGCCCTAAGACTGGCCCCTTAACCCCACTCGTTATGCCCGTTAGTGTCATTCGCTCGATTTAGCTCTGCACGCGAATTATTTTTTGTTCCCTTACAGTTCTTTTGCCCTCCATTTGCCTTCCCCCGATCTAAAATCCCGGTGCCTTCACTGAATAGATATAAACTCAATATTACAACCAATCGTCATTTATTGTCATTCACGTGGAAACAAAATATCAACGTATGAAAAATGGTAATACATTTCAGGTGGATTGAGATACAAGAATCATCATGATAATAAATTACGGTACGCATTTTCTCTCATTTTTTTTATTTGGAGTGTAGAGCAAATATTTTTGGCCTGAACACATACGCGTGCTATGGGGTGACTAGATATTTGGAGGCAGAAATTCTTTGCCCGAATATCGTTTGTTACTAATTAGCGGAATTACTATCTAAGCGGGGCGCCACCATCGTTAGCGTGTAGCGTACAACAATTTGGGTTTTACAATCCCCTAGATTCTCGGAAACGGCATCTCAAAAGTGTTCTGTGCTGTGTGTAACGAAACTAGAGATATCGTGTCGGCAATTTCAAAAACAATCTATGACAAATGGTAATACATATATCGAATATCCCGCGAAACGTCTCACAGAGGATGGGTCAAAATCCTTCGAGAAAAAAAAAAAAAAAAAAAACATTCGTCGTTAAGGCAGCTATCTAAGACGGGGGTGGACAACCTGCTGGCCGCGTGCTGCCAGCCAGTGACTACTTTTTACGCCCCATGAGATGTCTCAAAAAAAAAAAAAAATCGTCCAGTGCTAGACATCTTTTTGAATGCTGCCAGGTAGGCCTATATTTCAGAATTACTTATCATTAATACTACTCTATGAGATTATGTTTTCGTGAATTGAGATTTATGTTGTTTGAAAGTCCTCGGAATTAAAGGGCCGGACAATTTTCATTCCTCATATCTGGCCCGTTCAATCAGGAGGGTTGCCCACCTCTTATTTAAGCGGAGCGCCACCACCCCTTGGCGCTGAAACTTTCAGAAAAATTGTGGGTAAGAAACCTCCAAGATGGCCGGAAACGGAATTTTCAGGGTGTATTGGGTTGCAAGTATACCCAGTTTTGGAAAAGAGACACCATTTCTGGAATTTCTCAGTCAATGAGAAAAACATCAATCTTTCCAAATATGATAGTAATTTGAATTGCTTTTATCTAGAATAGTTTCACCTATTCAATAGCTTTTTGGCTCTTTCATCGTATTTTGAAGCCATATTTTTTTTCGGCAAAAATCGTTATTTCCAGAAAAGCTACTGCAACAGATTTGCAGCGATAACAGTTTTTTTCAGTTATTATTATTCCTTTTGATAAATTTTCAAACTACTAGGTAACTTAGACAAAGTCTGGTGGAATATTTTCCATCTATTGTAGTCACATTTGTTCTCCCCCCCCCCCCCTCCTCCCCCAGAAATTCTAGTTCCAGAAAAGTTATATCATTTTGCTTGGCTTTCTATCGATCACAGTTTTTACATAGTTTGCTACCTAGTTATTGCATTTTCTTCCACGATATTTTTTTTTTAATAAATGATAGACGCCTTGATCAATTGATGAGTATAGCATTTTGATAGGTGCAATGGGGAGTGAGATGAGTGATGCCGGACTGGCCTGTGAGAGAGTTGCAAGGGAAAATTGAGGTATCCGACTTCCCTTTGGAGAATTTTTCCACCTATCAGGTAACCAGTTTGATGCAATGTAGTGCAGCATGTGGCGTACGGTCAGATGTGTTCAAGACTGAGGTTTAAAAATTCCAACTACGGTGTTCACATTTTCCTACTATCGTCGTTCCTAGACTGAAATATGAGAAGATCAAATGTTTTTTTTTTATTATTTATTGAGAAATCCTTCAATTACCAGCATTTAATGTCATAAAATGAGTTAGACTGAGATATCAAAAATTCAACTGCACAGTTTTGTAGCTAGGATTATTTCCACGAGGGACAGGGATACAGAATGAGAATTTCCAAGGTTACATGGGTTGGCTTGATCCTGAAAGTGAGGGTATCATGCGGGGTCATAAGCTGGTCTGAGCCTATATTTAAGTGTGAGGTTGTGAAATAATGGATCTGATGACTGATTGCCATGCTTGGTGGTGTCTAAATGTCCGGGTACCCACTCCGTCCTTTAACAATTTTTTTTATTATGTTGGATGGACTTATATACTACATACAACATGGACACTACATACAACATACTACACACAACTACATTTGATGCATCAGATTTGAACTAAATTTATCTCCAGGAATTTATATTCTTTAAGCCTGATTTGTTTGTTTGTTTCTGTTTTTCAGGGGTTTTTTTTTTTGTCATTTTGATTTGCAGTGCTTATGAAGTGTGAACTTAATCATTTTGAGACCTTGAATGCCCCACGGGACGTAATTTTGAAATATTGGATGGACATTTCCCCAAGTTTGTCCCCTCTCTCACTGCAAGAGCAATGATGTCGAAAAGATCCTTGTCCAATGGTACAATTTAGCCAGGCTTGGTTAGCACACTATAAGTATTGGCCAACACACCAGTAATTCGTCCAACACCGTGCGAACACTCGGCAGAGACATGAGGGGGGGGGGGGGCATATCTAGCTAGCACGCTTCATGTCGCAGTGACAGATGTGGGGAAATATGCAAGTGGCGTTAAAATGCAAAGAATGCAAGAAAATGGTTTACAAAAAAATGATAAATTGGAAAGGATAATTCTTCAATTTTCACGAATTTTCCAAATTTCCTTCCTAATTTTTCCAGGTGGGGCAAGTTTCTCCCTGCCCCACTAGCCATAGACGTCTACGGCGGGCAACGATTTCACAATAATCAGTTCTTCGCTGTACCGCAGGTGTGTGTATGGGCGGATGACACAAATAGAAGGGTAGCCTTTGATTGTTTCCCACACCCCAAATTCTTTCGCTTTGGGCCTCTTTATGTAATTACCACTACAGCTGGCGTACTGCCTTTAATTGACACTCAACCACATGCATCACTTCGCCCTGTCCTGCTGCGTCCTGCTGCGAGGATACAAACTTGAAAACGTAAGCCTGTGGTATGATATGATCCACCATTGTCGATCATTGCGAGTTTCGCATCATTGGAATAGTCCCGAACAATCCGCCGTAGTATATCGCACCTTATAAAACGCGACAATAGCTCACCTACGTGTACAAGGTCACTTGATAAAAGAAAAATGAGCACAAGGCAGATAGCGAACTCACGTAATGAACCCACACGTCATATCACGTATGTTTGCGATGGCACTTGTGTTTGAGCTCTATTGATTTTGTACAGCAAACGCTCGCAACTATTTAGCGATAACGTACGTGGTAGGGTTGCTTGTATACACGAACAACAGATTAACATTGTTCGTAGCACAGTGGGCTCGTTGTACATACGATACATTGTGCATTCTGGTTGTACAAGGGACAAATGATCTGCGATCAACTATAGCCTAATTTTTAGAAGAAATAAATACACCCGCGAAGGAAGTTAACAAAGGTGAGTTAAAGTCACTTTGAAGAAAGGTTGTAAAACGGAACGGATATGATATCATGTACTCCGTGTGTGAAATTGTTCGGTTATGCTCAATAAGGTATTTTGTGGCGCTACTAAAACTTGAATGGAGTAGCTCATCATGTCTCATCACCATTGTGCTGTAGCAGCATTCGACTCGTCACACGTATAGATTTGCGTGGCGTACACATAGCACGTACGGCACGTAGTAGTTGTGCACTGTGATATACCACCGGATATACAGACTGTGATGATACATGGCAAATGTTTTGTTTTAGGCACTCAGATGGCACAACGTCTACGGTGTACGGACGATACAGTTACTCGGAAAACAGTCGAAAGATACGGTGTGATTCACGTGATAAAAGGATCGAGTGGACTCACCGTTACTAAAATTAGGCCTATGAAGTATGACAATACTAAAATGTACATCCTGATATATGCGTGCTTTCGCATATTAAATCAAATCGAATTAGTCAACTTAATAGCCCGATCTTCCGAATGTGTAATCCAATATCACGTTACCCATAAATATGTAGGTATTTCTGCCGACTTGAACCTTGTAGATTCGTACAGTAGAGTGATGAATCATTGTGACAATAGGTAGGCTACACTTACCAAGTGGACGTGAGGGGGGGGGGGGGGGATGGGGGTGTCAGGGTAGAGGGATAATGGCTCGATCTACACTGAATTATTCAGCAAGATTGTGTTTCGTCATGTCCATTGCTTTGTTGAAGAACATAAATGATGATTCCCGCCCTCCCATATAGGCAGTGATGGGTGGAGGGAGCCTGCTGAATTAAGGGGGGTGGGAGGGTGCTGGGAGGGTGCTTGAGAAGGTGCGGCACCATAACTTTGGACAGACTCTACAAAACCCTATTAAAGTGAGACCAGTGTTGAGACCAGAGGGTTTCGCGGGTAAGTGTATCGCGTGAAAACTACATTTGTGTGGAATTTTGTTAATTGCTGCAAAACTGCTTATTTTATGTAACGTAAATCTAACATGCTTGCCGTCTTCTTACTATGCCATCCTCAATTTTGAACCTACTCTAAGCCCTCCCCCCCCCCCCACACCTCCCTCCCGGAGAAAATTTTTATAGGCAAGAGTCCCTTATTGCGACTCATTCACTTTTAATGTGAATCAACATGGAATTTAGACATGGGAAGCGTATGGGAATGTCCCCTATAATTCAAAGGGTCCCATAAGATTACCATTTAAATTGTCCAAATTCCAAGTTGACTTCCATTGAAAATGAATGGGATCTAAAAGTGTCCCTTTGAAAGGGAAAGTATGATATTTCTTTTCCCCTGTCTATAGATGGGGGTGAGGGGGGGGCTAGTTTTAAATCATTTTTTCTTCTTGGATGTTAACCTAGGCCTACATGTGGCACAAAGAAATATTGCTATATAACTACTGCAGTAAAAAAAATCGTATTATGCATTGAGCATAGTTTACTTTCATGAACAAATTTCACCCGGAAGATCGAAACTCGGGCCATGGGAACACTTTGTTATGGATTTGAACGTGGAATCGAAGGGAAACTACAACATGTACTTCCTTTAACATATCACCATTCAGGTTAAGGGACTCATCCCATCCTCTTTAAATCATTGAATTTGTGAAATCTGGTAGACAAATAAAGGTAGAGTCTTGAAAACTGTCTTCACTGATTCTGATCTTTTTATTTTTTTTTTTCATTTATTTATTTATCTATTTTTTTTGGGGGGGGGGTGTTTTTCTTTCTTTTTTTCAAATGGCGTTTCTCTTCCTTATCGTCAAAGTTCCGATGCATGTATCTTGGTGTGCAACGTTGGCACATTCTTACCAAAAACAAATGTTGTAGGCTGTGTGGTTGTATCAAAGCAAAAAGTGCTTATTAAAGTGATTGCGTGCGTAGGCAAAAAGTAAAAACATTGAAATTTCATCTCCAAAAGTTTGGTAAGGCTTTTAATTACACCATTCAGACAATCTGGGAAAAGAAATAGGTTTCAGTTGGTTTATTTTGCCAAATGATTTCAAATTCTTCTAACATAACGACAAAAAGTGTAGAAAACGAAAATGTTGTGTTTGACAGTTTTCATTCAAATCAACGGTGTACTTCTTTGAGCAAGCCAATGGGAAGTATACTAGCATTGGATGTTCAGTTACCAACTCAGGATCACTGACGCCGCGGGCAAGGTTGTGTTCAGTTCGTAGGTTATTTGTAAACTTACTGTGTTTCCTTTCACCACATACTACAATTCCCTATACCTACCAAGGAGCGACGACTTGAGTAGTATGTTTTTGATACACTGGTGAGACCTGTACTGTTGCATATTCATTATGTAGGCGGTTATATAAGAACCGTTTATTTTCAAACATTTTTTACTGTTTGTATGCCAACCCCGTTGCTTTTCAAAGTAGTTTCTGCCATTTTCCTTCATTTAAAGACATAGTCCGTTCATGTACAACCTCGCGTGTACATTTAAAAGTAAAGAAAAAGTTAAGATCAAACATAATCTTATCTTTTTGGTTTTCAGCACACACGCCATCACTTTAAGGGGTTTTGCAATTAAGTAAATCTTTGTTTGTCCAGTTATCGAGTGCGAGGGAGTTGGGGGGATGGGAGTTGGAGGAGGAGCGCACATTTGTACCGCAACGCAATGACGGATACTGAGAACCTTTCGCTTGTTCTATCTTTACCAAGAATAGGATTGATACTACTTGTACAACTTTCATCGTTAAGGTTAACTTGTACAGAGAGAAAAATATTCTCAATAAAGCAGCATGAAAACATTGGAAAGAAAACGAATGTTTTCAGAACAAAACAATATACAAACATGCACGTCACCTCACCACCCAATCAACTCCAGCAAGACACATGACGTCAGTGCATTTCCTGTATAATCCAGGGTTTGTCGTAAGCACAACTTCAGTGTATTTCAGATGCACTCTCAAGTTACCAAAAAAAAAGAAGAAGTTGCTTTCACTGTCGTCTCAGGGAGTTTCAATCTAAATCTTAATTTTTATGCCGTAGTTCTACAATATAGGAATTCTTGGGAAGTGCTATTCCAGCGATCTTGGAGAGATTTTGGACCAATATATGTCCTATGTGATACGAGACTTGGGGGCGCTTCACTTACAGTAGGTACTTTTCGCTGGCCCCTCCCCCTCCTTGACAAATTCCTCGCTATGCCCCTGCTCGGCAGGATCATCAGTCCAAGTTTTCACTTTTCGTGCTTGAAACCGAACATCGAAGTAGTAATATCCCGCATGATATTATTACAACGGTTTAAATCATCTAAGAAAAAATCGCAAACTTCAAATCTCTAAGTTTTGCAGAGTTGAGGTGTTCAGTTATACACCACTGACTCATTTGATGGTTTTCACTGTAATCGTCCTTTATATCATCATATATCATCATTTTTCTGTGGTTGTGCTAAGGTGATCTTAAAACGTGTCTACCTTCCATAGCCTTTTTTAAATTTTATTTCCATGTGTTACAACAGGTGTCTCTCTTATCCTGCCGAAATATCTTCCAAAGACCATTGACAATAGGACGAATCGGTGTGACTTGATTCTCTCTGAGGTATGTCCACCTTCAAACCTGGGACTAGCCTGATTCGTCAGAGGATGAGCGAAGACGGTGAATTCAAAGACTCGGCTTACCTCGTGGATAGGCAACTACCAACATTTCGAATTGGGCTACTTGGAACGAGGACGAAGGCCAAAGTTCACCGCCCAAGAGTTAGAAGCCCTGGTTGCCGGAGTCGAGGAGAACAAAGATGTCATACTTCCTCAGGGAGGAGCTATGGCTTACCAGGGTAGCCTGAGCAGCAGCACTGTCCGGCAAAATTCATGGAAGGATATTCTTGCCAAAGTGAACGCCGTGTCAGAAGTCAAACGTTCTCTGCCCGAGGTCGTTAAACGGTGGCGGTATTTGAAAAGTCGCACGCGCGTCAAAGCTAGACGGCTCACCAAATGGGATAAACCTCTAAACGATCTTCAAAAACGAATTCTAGATACCGTCGGGGACATCGAGGGTCCCACAAATGGAGGTTAGTAGTATTTTTTGCCCCTTTGTTAAAGACACATCTGGAAACAACAAAGAAAATAAAAAGAGAGTCACTGTCCTAAAACTGAGACAATTTGTCCTCATAGTGACTCACTTTATATAGAGTGAGTCACCATGGAGACATATTGACTCAATTTTCGGCTAGTCACTCTTTTTTATTTTCTGTGAAGAGTGTAAGCTCTGCTACCATTGATTTTTGGACGAGAGCCGTGACCTGTTGACCAAATATTTGGTGACCAAATTTGTGAGCACATTCCACTCAACTGTATGTTACAGCCATGGCTGCCTAAATTCGGGTCATTGTGTGAAGTCATCTTTTATCTTACTGTAATTGTTAAGGACTCGCCGAGTCGTCTTCTCAATAGTCTTTGCATATTGAGCACTGACATATTGAGAACTCGTCAGTGCGAAGACCAGAAGACTAGTTTTATCAATGATACATTGGCTTTGAGTCAGTTTATCACCAACTTTGAGGTCGTAACTGTCTCTACCCATACAGAATATTTTCATTCTAACAATTCAATGACATATGTGATTGAAACAATAATTCCATGAAACGATACCAAAAGGTATCGGACACCGGGATAAATTAACGTTGAATTAGCCCAACAAAACATGTTGGAGGTTTACTGAAGAACTGCTTTTCAAATGTGAAATCCTAACTTACCTGTCTTCGCACTAAAATAATGACCAACATTTCTTATTCGTTGAAATGCTGTACATCTTGTTATTTTTTATCGAGCTATCTTCTGCCTAGTCTTGAAACTAAATTGCGTAAAATGCCTGGTGCGCAAAGACTGAACACAAGATATTCCTCTTTGACAGATCTTGAAATTGCACGCGACGTTCAGGTATACTTAAATTAAAAAAATGTTAGGAAATAACGACTCCTTTGTTTGAGGATTAGAAGTGTTAGTCGGTTAATGTTTAATTGACTTACAGGCATATTTTACTGACAATTGAAGGGGTTCATAAATGAAAGAGAATGATTTTCCACCGCAGGAATTTGAAACCGCCATGCCCTAGTTATTAACTCAAGATATCGATGTTTGAAAAAAGATTCTCAGGTCAAGAAAGACTTCCGGTTCCCTCATGGTTACCAAAATGTCATGTATCAGTCGCAAATTATTGTAATTTTTCTTTAAAATTGAGCCTCTCCTTTAACCTTGAAATTTGACGTTAGTGAAAATGTAGATTGGGTATATCGTGGATCTACCTTCAAATATGGAGGAAATTAAGGTCACGTCTCTTGAACGATTCTGTTTCTGAATCGATTTCGGAGGCTGGTGACTAGCACTGCCGGAACAACTCAACAAGTATGCAAAGGCACCGAACAAGTATTGTACGTCACCGTAACTGCTTAGTGTCACTGTTACTGTCATGGAAGATATAGGAGAAAGAGAGTTTAAAGAATTTGAAAAGCTTTCTGCATATGTTCCAAAACATTTCCGACAAAACGTACACACGTTTGCAGTGTAAGAGACTCGCGTACTGTCAGTAGAGCCAACAAAGAATTGAAAGGGCTTAAAAAAATTTCCGTGTAAATAGTGCTTTCAAGTATCCTTATTCGCACGAAAATTTCCGTGTGATTAATGCTTTCAAGTATCCTTATTCGCACGAAAATTTCCGTGTGATTAGTGCTTTTATGTGTCCTAATTCGAACGGAAATTTTCGTGTGACTAGGCCCCACCTTTATTAACAGTTTCGAAAAAAGTTCCATTAACACCCGGCCGAACCGAAAATGTTTCTTATAAATAAAAAGAGCGAAATCAGTATATTCCCAATATTTATGAAAAAAATTTCTGAAGTGATAAATTCATTTAACTTTCTTATTTTCGTGTATATGTGAAAGCTGTACAAATGGAGGAGGTAGCTTTTTTGAACCTCGTTAACACAATTTTTTCTCACCTTTATTTCTTCTAGATAAAGAACAATACGAAGAAGATGGTTGGGATGAAGTTTACGAAATCGATGTTGGAGATGTAGAGGACGGAAGCGAAATGGATTATGGAAACCACGTGAACTCAAACGGAAAGGAGGAACGAACGACTGTGATCACGGAGGCAGATAATCATACCCCGATGACGTCATCCGTAGCTCAGCTGTCCAACAGTAGTACATCTCAAACCACGGCATACCAATCTAGCGCGCCAAATCGGGTAAATGCCAACTTACCGTCTTCGCGCATGATGCGGAATCATTCAAGAATTAATTTAGAGAGAGCGCCATCTATTTACGACAGTCAGCCCGAAAGTGCGAGGGAAATGCACGATAGTGCAGCATACCACACGAATCAACGAAACGACAGGTCTTACGCGGACAAAAACAACGTGAACATCACAGTGCAGTCATGTTCGTGCCAAAAAGAGAATAAACGCTCTACCGTAGAAGAGGAAAGATTAGAGATCGAGAAACAGAGATTGGAGGTTGAGAAACAGAGACTGGAAATCGAGAGAGAGAGACTAGAAATCGAACGAGAGAGGTTACAAATGGCCAAAGAAGAAAAGACTGGGAAAGGCAGTTGAAGTCGCTGTGTTACATGACAAATACTATAATTGGATCTTGCGGTAGAGAGCTGTTGAATCATGAGTCAAAGACTGCCCTCTAATCTCACTCTTATCATGTGAATAAGATATCTACAAGGTTTCAACAAAACTTATCGCCAAGACATTTTCAGCTCATTTGTTCGTGTTTCTTCTCTTTCATGTTTTTTTTTTCAGTTTGCTCATTTCTTTCTTGTTTCTTTCAGTTTGCTTTAATATTGTTAATTATTTTATCATTCCAATGATTTCACAGAGCTATTCCGATGATGTGTGTGTGTGCGCGCGTGTGTGTGTGTGTGTGCTATACAAAGTCGCCGTTAGTGATCTGTTTTGCTAAAAATCAGTTCTGATCCTGCCAACACCATTTTTCTTCTCAAGTGTTTTCAAGCATGCAAACTTGGTTAATTTTAATAAACGAATCAGTAAACATCAGAGGGACATCACCCAGCAGAAGAACTGAAAATTTCCGTTGTTTGCCCTTTGATGGCCAATAAAACGACACTTGACAAGGGAAGATAATATAACTCTGAACGGATTTATGAATCTCCCCCCCCCCCCCCACTCCAAAAAAAGGAACATCTATAGTGCCTGTGAACTTAACTTTCGGTACTTAGCAGGCATGCGCTAGCACATCAAACTCATTCTTTGTCAATGCATGGTCTTGTACTAGGCACTATAGGTGTGCCTTCAATCGATCAGTTCTTTGAGTCAATAAACGCATTACAAACTTCAGTGAGGCATTGTTGCTGCAAGTGGAGTCCAAAGTATGCACCGCCTGCATCGCATTTACTCTAAACAACATCAAAGACAAGTACCGGTATACACCCTGTTATTTTCCGTATTCATGGTAACATTTTCTTCACACGAAATTTTCAAGTTTCAGAATTATTGCTATCATGTTTCAAATCGTGTCAAACCATTGTCATGAATTTATTTGATAATAACAGTATCGGATAGGGGTTATTCTGAAGTCATTGACTCAAGGTTTCATCATAAACCTTGTGTTATGTACGGTCTCCTTCAATTCAAAACCTATTCCCAAGGAACTACACACTTTGAACACAACCAAAATGTAATAAAATGGTTAAGGCACGGTGAAGGCAAGGTTAATAAATATTCCTGTAAAGTTTACATGTATTTTAATCATGCTTTTATATTTTTAAAATCAAACTGTTTGTTTGGTGATCTACTCATGATTCTCCCAGTCGATATTCATATTACGACTATCGTGATTGCAATAGATATACCAGGACGAGCTACAACGTGTGGTCAATACGCGGTCCTCACAGAAGTTCAACTCACCTACAAGGGGACATAAAATTTGGGAAGTCTAGAGTCGGCGTTCCATACAGTAGATCAACAAGTATGCATTTTTTTACCACAAGCCCAAAGACTACAAAATATATGTACATACGGAACCCGACGGCTTAAAAAAAATCGCCATGACGTCATCAATTGCCAAAGATGTGTTACCATTGGGGAAAACTGACACATAAAATCAATCATATTGTCAGCCTGTGAAATGGAATATATTCAAGACATTTTCATCCAACATTAGGAACTATTCAATCATTTATGTGAATCACTTCATTTTCTGTCTCATGAATGTCTTTTTAATTTAGGCCTAAACCCTTATGTTAGCTTTGTTTCTCTCTCTCTTTTTTTTTCTAGTATTACAGTATATCTTGCTTCGTCACTTCCGAGCCGTACCTTAACTTGCTGACTATATCCAATCATTTCAGGTCTTTTTGCTTCTTTATCTATGTTGAATTACCTGTTGTTGAACATTTTGTGACTGATTCCTCGTGCATAGTGGAGGATATTTCGTAAGATTTTCAAATAAAAGAGGACTTTGGAAAAGTTTAAATGGTGTTTGTTCTTATAGCGTCCATCTTTTCGGTGTGGGTGGTTGCGTCGTCGGGGTTATGCGGTGGAGTAATACTGATCACCTTATGGTTTTAACGGTCAATTCTAATGTGATGTTTTGTTTACAACATTAAGAACAACAATTATCACCAAAAAGAAATAATCATCCACTATAAGTTAAACAATTGCCACTCTACACAGCTTTTAAATTTCTTGTATATCTTTCGCTCGATTTTACTTTGCGTTTTCAATGTGAAGCAAACCTGTTGCAAATGTAGGCGTGGCGGAACGGGCCGTGTATGAGTCAGGCTGGTGAGTTCGGTTAAAGGAGTGGAGACAGGACAAAGTCGGTGTAGAGAACACATACCAAAGTTCGTTGGTTTACTTGCGGGAACATTTATTGATATTTTAACTGCAACACATATACACGGTAAACGGCGTCCACACCGGACGGCAACCACACCAAGACTAACACATATGGTTAACAGAAAACCTGAACACAACACAAATACAAAAGAACTTACATAACACGACGTAACCTAATTACTTTAAACATCCAACTGAATTCTTAACATATTATCAACCTAGGCTTGAACTGTTTACACCTCTCTTACACAAACACAATTGGCAAACATCGGTAACATAATTATGTAGATCTATTTCTTTCTTTGGTTCCATGGCAACCGCTGAGAATGCGTATGAAGGGCAAATGATTCAGTTGATAATATGTTTTATAAACTATCGTTGTAACACCATTTTTCGAATTTTTTTTTACGCACTTGCTTATTTTTCAAGTCCTGTTATCCGGTAAAAGGGATTTATGGACAACTTAGGTCACACGGTGATTAAGCTGGTAGGCTCATTGAGTTGATATCAATGAATTTGTGGTGATTCTAAAGGATATAAATACCTGGCAATATTTATAATTAGCATAATTAGTCAAGTTTCATATCCAATAGTTATGAACACTGTCAAAATTTTGAAGTTTTGACCCTATACTTGTACTGGTTGTGTGCGTGTGAATAAAAAAGTGTCTGGACAAGAATCTTCAAAAACCAAATTAAATCATTAATTACTCATTAATGTTCCATAGTATGTGAAACATTGGGATCCCCGTGTTTGACCATTTGTCATTAGCATGTTAAAAAACTTGACAAGTTCAGGAAAAAAAAATATTGAATTACACGAAATAACTCAACGAGCCCCTTTAAAGAGAAATAGTGCATTTGTTTTACAGAAAAAAAGTTTTACAACTATTTTTTTGAAATTCAGTTATTTGTTGCTCAAGAATAATTTTTTCACCCAAATTTTCAAAAATCCAAATGATGCACCTTTCGTAACTCATCGTGTGCATAATCTTTTGAGATGACACTATTGCTGAGTTTACTGATGATGAAACTGAATGGTGTAACGATAATAAAAGCTATTTTCTTTGTATGTCATGTTGGTGTGTTGCAAACGCTCTGTTTCCCTTTAATTAAAGTGATTGCGTGTGTACTGAAAAACAAAAAGATAAGATTATGTTTGATCTAGTAACGTTTTCTTTTATTTTTAAATGTACACGCAAGGTTGTACACGAACTTACTATGTCTTTCAATGAAGGAAAATGACAGTAACTACTTCGAAAAGCAAGGGGATTGGCATAAAACTGTAAAAAACAGAAATCATATTTGAAAATTAACGGTTCTTACAATAACCGCCTACATAATGAATATGCAACAGTACAGGTCTCACCAGTGTATCAAAAACACACTACTCAAGTCGTCGCTCCTTGGTAGGTATCGGGAATTGTAGTATGTGGTGAAAGGAAACACTGTATTTACAAATAACCTACGAACTGAACACAATCTTGCCCGCGACGTCAGTGATCCTGAGTTGTTAACTGAATATTCAATACTTGTATACTTCACATTAGCTTGCTCAAAGAAGCACACCGTTGATTTGAATGAAAACTGTCAACCACTACATTATCGTCTGCTACACTTTTTGTCGTTATGTTAGAAGAATTTGAAATCACTATGGCAAAATTAACCAACTGAAACCTATTTCTTTTCCCAGATTGTCTGAATGGTGTAATTAAAAGCCTTACCAAAATTTTGGAGATGAAATTTCAATGTTTTTACTCTTTGCCTACGCACGCAATCACTTTAAGGTGGTGAAAAAACTTGTAAATCGTTGAAGACTGCCAAGATAGCCTATGTTGCCTTGAGACTGAACTGTTCTGATCCGGAATGTTTAAACAATGAAGACGAAAATATTAATGATTTTAGACACAATTTGCGTCTCATAGCCTATTTCATTGCGTTGCGCGCGTGTATTAATCACTTATAATAGTGCAGTAAAAATAATGTGGTACTTTGAATGTGTGGAAATGCAGAAAGGAAGCTAGTGAATGTACCTTTGAGAGGTTTATCATGTACAGAAACCATTCAAACAGTAAATCAATCGGTATTACGGATGATTCGATCCACAATGGTACGAATTTTGACCTTTGAATCTAATCATCATTTCCTACAATATGACATACGGCAAAATGTTAATAGTAATAACAAAGACCATAATGACCCGAGCAAAGGTGGTAATATGTACAATGGATTTGCCATAAAATACATAGATACGTAAACGGAAATCATCAAAATGGCATGCGGGCAGAAATATCCGAAAGAAACGGTGCTCGATAGGAGAACTTTGTTGCAAGCACGGTAATTACGTGGGTGGGGGAAACTGCAGACAATGTTGGTATCTCTCTTTCTTTCTTTTTTTTTCTTGTACGTTGGTAGGTATTTATCCCGTGTACCAACCTGGTGCAGTAATGGACGTAAAGGCCTATAACGCCATGTTTTTATGCTTGTTGTTTACGTTGGCGTCAATGATGGAATCAATCCTGCCCTTTGTCCAATCACAGACCTCATTTCATTCCATTCATTCGCCATCAGACTGAGTAATTGCAGGACTGACGGACTTATAAGAGAGTTTAGAATCCCTCTCCTCTAAAAGACAGGTCAACTCCAGGTCATTCTTGGAATCTACTAGCTTAAGTAGAACTGATCTGGCATGTAGCCAACTGTAGCTTTGTTTTGCACATATTAGGATATGGTGGCCGAGTACTGATCTATCGTGAATATACTAGATAAGGGTGTTGCGCGCCGAAACGTTGTGCTTTCGACAGTGGCCTTCGTTCTTGCTTTTAGACCTTCAGTATAGTATATGGCTCTAAATCTATTAAAAAGGCACAGTAGGCTCATGGAAAGAAGAGCTAGCATAGATTATAAGGGATAGGAAACACATTGCTAGGCTGCAATGATTGTTCAGCCGTATTGTTAGGAAAAGAAAGAAATATGAATCGAGATGGAAAATTGTAAAATAAGAAGGCTTGTTCTTGATCAGAGTCTTTGCTACTTTCATACGTTTAGGGGGTTGCAAAGGTCCAAAATTCCGACAAAAAAGTTTTTTCAAGTGAGTGCAGTAGGCCTATACAGTACATACAAACACTTTATAAATATACAAAGTTATATAACCCCTCGAAAATGATAAATACAGTAAATGCAAATTGTGTTGCATCCAGGGTATTTTGATGTGTGTGTGTGGGGGGATGTCAAAGTATGAGATAGGTGAGCTCTGTCTTGAATGATGTACAAGGAACTCGGTGTCCCCTTCCTGCTCCCGAATATTCCCCCCCCCGACACTTCCCCTGGTGATTTTCCGAACCCTTCTTTAACCCCTGACCCCCTCCGTATGGATCATCAGGAGTGAGTCGTCCCTGGGGGATTCTTCTTGCTGGGAATTGCTCTGGGTGGGAATGGTCCGAGAGAGGTTGTCCGAAGCTGGAGAAATTGTCCAGGTGAAATTGCCCGGGGGTGAGGGTGGGTAGGAGTACGTCCGGTCACTGCCCCTTCTACGTTTGGAAAATTTTTCCAGCTGACAGGTATCCTCAGATCTGGTGCAATATTTTGCAAATATTTGAAGTCGGTCATTGTTCTGTTTCCTGGAAATTTTAAGTTCCAGGAAAGTTCATCCAACAAATTTAACTGTTTGGTGATGACAGATTTTTTCCTTTTGAGCTTTCTAGTAGCAAACTTTCGACTGCTACTAGATAAAATTAAACGAAATCTGGTGCAATATTTGGCTAGGGCCATAACATATGCCAAACTGTGATATAAGAAATCCCAGCTTGTTATTTCATTTTTTCCGACTATCTTCGCTGTGCCAGTTTTTTGTGTGTTTGTGTGTGTGGTGGGGGGTTGATTGTCGGCACTGATTGTGACAATACGAGCATGCCCTGAAGGCGTGATAATTGCATGCATCATTGGTTAGATCTTCATCATGATAGGTTACTTGCATTGTTTTCCTATTAAACAAGTGTGAAGTACTAACCAAGCCTCTTAGAGTGCATCAGAAACCGGAAAACAGATTGGAAGAGTTCAGGAAACCTTCAAAGCTGCCGTTTGACCTTATTTAATACAGGCACCGTTTCGATCTGTTCAGCGAGGCTTTTTAACAGTTACAAAGTGGTTACAGAGAGCATTCCTGATTTAGTTTCTTCTCAGTATTGGCATGTGATCGATGACATCGTCTATATCGCTATCCGACGATATAAACTTCAGATTTTGTCCCCGATTTACTGCTCTCTTATATTTCCCATTGAATCGCCATTTTTCCTGTTTCATTGCAGTTTCATCTTATGGAACTGCAATGAAGGACATATTATGAAACTGCAAGGAAGGACACTACAAAAATCCTCTGAAGAATTTAACTAGTATAGGGTCCCTACCAACAAAAAAGGAAAAAAAAAATCCCTCAAAAAAAAAAAAAATAATCGGTTCCCAGGTAGACTCAGAACAGTGATGAGAGCACAAACATGAAACAAAAAAGCAACTCATGAACGAAAATTGGCCTTCTCGACCCTACATTGGTTTGAAAAATATGTTTGCCTACAAAAAGTAGTATCACGTATTAAACATTTCATGTATTAAAGATTTCATTTTCGTAACGTGTCAAACACTTATGCATCACACATAGTGGATGTCTGTAGAACGAAGAGTTGAAATCTTAATGTAGCCTGACTGTTTTCGTAATCCTAATAGACACACTGTGGGTTGCGTTGACTGCATGTTAGAGATATATAATTTCATTCTTCTTTAGGTTTTTAAATCATTTTTCTTAAAAAAAAAAATCTCCTCTGAAAAGTAAACAGTCATGTATTATGACAAAAAAAAAGAAATAAATGAATAAAAACTAAACGAACTCCGTTTATTGCGCGATCACCGTAACTCACTTCAATTTGACATGTGCTGTCATGTCATATTTCGAATGTTCATTGAACTGGACTTCTTACACAGATAGTGCTGCCTTATACAGTCTAACAGCTGTGAGGTAGCTTGTTGACAAGTAGTTATTTCTCGGTTGGTTAAAAACTGCGGAAATTTCAAAGTTCCATCTGTAATTGGTTTCTTCCTAAGTAGTCTTTCCCTTTCAATGTACAACGAGAGAGTATCCCAACATGCACACCGGAGCTTACTAAGTCAACAGAACAGAGGGCTAAAGGGCGGGTATCTTGTAGCAGGTACAGTGGTTAACAGTGCGTCGTAAATGCAATCCGTTCAGATGGTGTTTTATCGAACTAGCTGGCACCGTGAGAAAATAAAAACACATCAAACCGGTGTTTGAGAGAGATGAGTATAGCTTTCAGGAGGAGAGAGGCAGGGGGATTTAAGTAGTTTGATTTACACATGTATAGGTCAGTTGATGCTTTTTTACCTCTTGCAGAAAGGCCGTGAAGGGAGATAGGGTGAGCGTTTCCTGACCCCCCCCCCCCCTTCATTCCATTTATTTGTGCGTTGCATCAAATAATCTTTGTGGAAGCTTCAAATTATTTTGCACGTTAACGTAATTGAATAGTAAATATAGCGTAACGATCTCCTTCCCATGGTCAATATAAAATAGGAACTTGATCTCTCCGTTGAACAAATTTGTGGGCAAATTGTTTTCGTTTCTGTATTCAACAGGCTGCAAAGAACGTTTATAATTGGCCATAGCTACTTTAGACCCCGATCATACTCCACATGTGCAACCACTTTAGTTAACACTGGCCAATCAAAAAAGAAGAGTTAAAGTTGTGTCTAATGGTTACCTTCAACACCCCCCCCCCCACACACACACACACTCTCACATGCATACATCTCCCTCCTCCCTCCTCCCCCCTCCCCCTCCTCAATACACACACACCACCACCAAAGAGAACAATTTTGTCTAGATCTTTTAATTTAACCATTAATATTAACAAGTGAAAGTAGTCTAAGCTATCCAGGTACACCGTGTTTGCGATCTAGACTTTGTTTTGCTTCATACTTACACTAGTGCAAAAAAGAGTGACTAAGAAAAAGAGAAGGACGAAATCGAAAAGCTATTTTAGAACTTTTTATTGTATATAGTCTGACGTTGGCAGACTTTTAAGGTAAAGAACAACAATATATTTTGTCGAAAAATATATAGATATATACAATGAATACAATGGTTTACATTGCATAACAAACCTGTACACTACAATTCTTTCAACAAAATGTATATCGGTTACTCGTGTATGTCACTTAAAATAAATGTTAAAGATTATAGTTGTGAAAAGATCACGGAAGCTTGAATCAGACAATCTTCTCTCTTTTGACAAATGTAATTTAATTAAAAGTTTTGTTCAATTTACTCTTGTAGAACCGTATAAAATAGCAAATTAAAACGAAACAGTTCATGAAATGCGCGTTTAAGACTCGAGCCTCAGCAGGGTTTAAATATCCAATAACACCAACATGGATCATCCTTCTTATTTAATGTGTTTTAATGTATTTTGATGTGTATATTTGATGTATTCTGCCAGTATTGTGGACTTCTTATGCTTTCACTGTTTGGAATTATATTTCATCACCTGATGACGGAGACACGTGAATCTTTCATAAAGTTTTTTAGTAGTAGTTAAACATGTATTTCAAGAGCATTTCTTTTAAATTTTGCAATTTTGTGTGGTTCTACAAAGAAAGTTTACTCCACCACCTCACCCCATTTTACTTTTCTCTTTTTCTTTATTCTTTCCATCCATCTCTCTTAACCCTCCCATGCCTCAATTTTTTCCATCCGAGCTCATTGAGGTTCATCTTTCTCTTACTGACACCATTGTGTAACCACCCTGCCATCATTTTTTCAGCCACACAGTTGCTTATATACAATATAAAGATATTTTAAGTTTTCTTGCAACAAAACGCCAAGTCCCCCATGCTGATAAATCTTTTAAAAATCGTCCATAGGATGATTCTTGAATCGAACAAAATATGCACAGTTCCAGAAGAATATGGATGAATCTTTTAAACATTATGCACTTATGAGTGTTAAAATCTGACCTGAGGTAAAGAATGCATAAAGCTTGTTTAATTTATTGACTTCTTGGACATTAATTCTTATTTAGTCACATATTTATGCAAAGTGTAAGTATCTTAGGCAGTGTAATTGGATTGTCAGATAAACATGATACAGAGAGTCAAAATGGTATTTTCATACTATAGACACTATAAGAACTGTGCCATCATATGTAGATGAATACATCATGTATGTGTGTATGCACGCTACAGAAGTATAGTGACAGTATTATTCATTTTCTTCAATGCGCGAGAATAGGTAATGCCAGTGTCATGACTTTGTCTATACATTGTAATGACAGTGTCAGAGTGTCCTTTGTGCACTGTACTTTGCTGTACTTTGTGATTACGGTTTTACGATGTTCCTATGCAATGGCAGTGATGTCACGAATGGCAATATCACGATGTTTCCTGCACGTTGTGATGATAGTGTTCATAATAATGATAATAATAATAATAATACATTTATATCGTAGTCACAGTTCAATTATTGTATATGGGCTGCATGTGAGGTATCGAATTTACTGTCTGATACAGTTATGTCAGTACTCTGAGAGTATCATTGTCACGCCTCCTCATTTTTCCATGATCAGACATTTTAATGATGATAATTAATCTCACATTAGGCACTAAATTGTCACATTGTAACATTCAAAGAGTAAGAAAAAGGTTAATGAAACTAATATGCTTTTCAAGAAATGTCACACATTCAGTTACAAACGATTTTATCTCTGTTCGTACCCTGCCATAAAATGATACTTAAAAATCCGTATCTTATTTTAAATAGTTTTGTTGATTAAGATATCACATAAAAGATATTTTTAATGCTTTTATTTAATTATACATGAGTAAATTAAATCAACAACGAAAGATAATATATACTTTAACGATAATTCACTATAACTGTTGTAGATATAACGCCTGATTCTAATTATTATTGCAATTTTCCCACCCACCACCTTCTGAATCACCACCGTCTGAACACATAAGTGTTGAGAAGGATTTGTCCATTGACTAAAAAAAACTGAAAGGAAACGAAATGTCTCTTGCAGTGTAATGACAATGTCATGATGTTGCCATCACAGTGTAATGAAGATGTCATATTGTTGTCTTCACTCCGTATTGACAGCGTCATGATGTTGTCTTTACAGTATAATGACCATGCTATGAAAAGTGATGCTTATCTTGAAAAGTGATGAAAGTGTCACGCTGTTGCTCTCACAGTGAAATGACAATGCCATGGTGTTGTCATTACACTATAAAGACAACATCATGACAATGACATGATGTTGTCTTTATAGTGTAATGACGTTATCATGGTGTTGCCTTCACAGTGTAATGACAACGTCACGATGTTTCATTCACTGTGAAATAACAATGTCATGATGCTGCCTTAATTTGCAATGTAATGACAGCCATCATAGTAAATATTTTTAATGCCTCTTATTTAATTACACAAGAATAAAATTAAATCAACAGCGAAAGATAATATATACTTCTACGATAATTTCCTATACTTTGTGTAGATATTAGGCCTGATTTTAATAATTATTGCAATTTTCCCAACCACCACATTCTGAACGTATTCGTGTTAATAAGGGTTTGTACATTGGTTCACATAAACTGAAAGGGAACGACATGCCACTTGCAGTGTAATGGCAATGTCATGATGTTGCCATTCCAGTGTAATGAAGATTTCATAATGTTGTCTTCATTGTGTAATGACAGTGTCATGATGTTGCCTTTACAATAAAATGGAAATGCCATGATGTTACCTTTAAAATGTGATGATAGTCTCATGGTGTTGCCTTCACAGTGAAATAACAATGTCATGATGTTGCCATTAGAGTGTAAAGACAATGACATGATCTTCTTTCTGCAGTGAAATGACAATGTCATGATGCTACCTTTATAGTTTAATTTCAGTGCTATGACGTTGCCTTCACATTGTAATGACAATGTCATGATGTTGCTATCACAGTGTAATGGCAACGACATGATGTTGCCTTTACACTGTAACAGTTCCATGATGTTACCTTTACAGTGTGATGACAATATCATGTTGTTGCCTTTTCAGTGTAATGACAGTTTTATGATGTTGCCGTCACAGTGAAATGACAGTGTTGGGACATCGCAATTGTCTTTACATAATTACTGAAACCATGATCATAATGTGTTCTTATTTTTCATGACAATGTCGCCCTGTCTTATTTAAAATCAACGAACGTGTTGCAATATAACGAATACATTATAGAATGATACCACACAGATAAACCCGTACATACATTAACATAATGAATTACACAAAAACCATTTGATACATGAAAGAAGTCGTTGCGAGATTTCACCGATTACTACGAAAGCCCGTAAGTGCCTCCAAAAGAATTAATCTATAATTACAGTTTTAATAATATGTCATTAAAGTTTACTAATCTGTAACGATGGATTAATAAAATGTAATAACAAATTAATAACCTGACATTACAGATTATAAATCTGTAATTAAAGATTAGTAATCTGTAATTACACGTAATCTGTAATTACAGGTTTAAAATTGTTAATGGCACTATTGGGCTTGCATAGATGATCCAGGTTCTAAAATGAACGTATCTTGGTAAATACTTTATACAAATACAAGTAAAATGTTTCTTTCATTGACATTTCCTCTGAAAGTGTTGATATCCTGTAAAAGAATTCACATATATATATACAATCATTGTTGCATCTTTTTTCATAAAATCGAGCTGGAGTGAAGAACTACCTTTTTGCTATTTTTTCCCCTTTAACCATAGTAGAGTAACGTATGGTATTTTCACAACCAAAGTTAGTGTGTTCCACTGACAACATTGACAAGGCATTTCTTTATATCAGATTATATTATGATAGAATTATGATTCATCCTGATTTCGGTTTATGAAATAATTCACCAGTCGTACAATATATGGCTCAGGATTGTGTTTAGCACCTGCGCAATTGGTAATTACTTCTAGACTGTATCAATTAGTTACATTAAACTTGTTTTGTCTTATCTTTAAGATTCCGTCCTGGAGCATGTATATACATATATATGTATATGTATATATATATATATACATATATATACATACATACCTTTACCTTATAACCTTCAACACATTTGAGGCAATTTAACCAATTGATATGGTCTTGGCTTTTCCTCAGCGTTCAGCCGAACATCACTAAGACGGAAAGTGACATTATCGAGAACGGTTACAAACACAAAATTGAAAAGGTCACTTAAGGCATTGACTGGGAGGACTTAGTTTAAAGTGTGGAAGAAACAGTCCCTCTCTTTGAAGAACGAATGGATTCCTTTGTCTAACACTGTAAATGAAAGTTGATTTACTTATCTCGTTACCTTAATTCTCAAAGACATCGTACATCATTGCAGACAGGGAGCCATAGCAGTATACATCCGCGTTAGATGATTTAGTGGGATGTCGACCGTACCATCTGTATATAACGAACCTTGAAAGGAATAATCGCACATGGCAATTACGCCATATCTCAACCGGCGTTACATCCTCTTGGCTTTACTTCACACATTTTTAAATGGATCCTGTCACGTGATGATCACCTGACTCATCTCCTATGGTGTGAGTGCGGCATCTCCATGCCCATTTGACTGTATCTTCATGCCTTCCTACAACATTTCGAGTAACAACGATAGCAACAGCAGCAACATATGACGTTTATCAGAACCAAAAGACCCGCCAGGACACCGAGTATGATCCGCCAAAACATTTGTGCAAATCTGAGAGAATCTGAAATAGGGCCATCACAGCAATGGGACTCCCCACAACAGGCCTGTGGGCAGGTGTTGTTTACGGCTACGCATATTGGATTCTCCCCTTGGCAACAATCGATTGGACAATTGGAGGAAGATTCCACGGTAGCATCGCATCGACCATCTCCGCAAAAAGCTACCTCGGCTTTGGTAGAATGTCTATAATATCGAATAAAAGATAATTGTGTAAAATATTTAAACTGAGAAAATGAAACATACATTTGAACTAAGTCACATTGGAAAACTTCGCGCATATATGGGATGACTACAGTCAACGCATTTCCAATGGCAAGCAATAGACGTGTAATAGGAGTGTATGGCGACAATGCTGTAACAACAGGTCCTCTGTCACCTCATATTTATGATGATTAATGATAATTTTAAGATACTTTGATGATTTGGTGGTATTTACCCTAACTCCTCTGACTCTGCTGCACAAGCACCCGCGAAACATTCTGACCAAATCCAGCATTTTTTTGGTTCGTTCGACCCAACCCCATCTCTCTGAACATCTGCGAAAAGATCAGATGAGAGTTGGTTAAACCTGGAATATGAGTTGCAAATTTGTCATATCTTGCTACTGAAAGTCAAATATTTTATAGCCACTACAAAAAAAAAAATGGAAAATATTTAAGCCCCATCCTTGTGACATGAATATTCATATCCATTCTCATTGGTCTGTTTGAAACCCGAAATTCCCTGAAACACTGACGAAGAGCATAGATAGATGACCAGACGATTGACAGTATACTAACTCATATTCGAGCTTGCACATAGTACAAACGAGTTTCAAAACTTAATTGTCAATCCTTTTGTGAAGGCTGCTAACTGACGAGATTCATCTTAAACGTTGAGAGAAATCAATGAAAGAAATTCATATTTGCAGTGTGTTGAATATACAGTGGGTTGTTTATCGTTTCTTAACTAGTGTAAATATTTTATTTTATATTCATAGTATTTACTTTCCCACTTGTCTTTTCTGTTTTTGTTTAATAGACCTACTGCACGATCAGTGCTGGCCATATGTGACTGGTAGTTCTTTACCAGACACAGTGATATGCAATCAGATATACTGGCTAATACTTTTGTGTTGCATCGTGGACACTAGCCCATCCATAATGCAATTGTTTGACATACCAAGCAGGTTCAGTCTCGTTGTTCTTCCATATATGGTAACATAATCACTCGTCGAGCATTTGATGCTTCATGAATAACACCCCTCCCCCTTGTCAAATAGTCTAAGCTAATCTATCGGTACCTTCAACCTTGGTTAGTGATCTTTTGTCTCACACAATCAGGAAGACTTCACTAATGTTTGTACGTGTGTGTGTGTGTATATGTAAGTTACGTCTGCATAGAGTGCGGAAAAGAAGTGGAAGTAACCGGACATATTAACCGGAAAACGGCTAGGTTGCAAAGCCTTGTACCAAAAACGCAGTATAGCGGGTGCTCCATAAAAAGTGCTAGTACAAGCTCAATTATTCCGACTCCAAGAGATTCATCATGATAAGAGAAGAATGAAGAATGATATGAGAGAAGTTACAGTTATGTCTGTTATATTGAAGTGACATGAATGCCAGTTCCTTTGATGGTCAACAAAGGTTGTTTATATATATATATATATGTATATATATAACAAATGAGTCAATTATTACGGTTATATGTCAATCAGTGCCAGTTTGGCTTTGGACCATCCATTGTATCTATATCGTTTTGGTACATAATCTTCAGGATAGGATATATTGCCTACCATAGTGTGCTAGTTACAGCGAAATTGCTGATTCTACTCACTTAATCTAATTGTAATCTTGTAGATTAATTTCGATAATTAATTTCGATACTCACAAGTTAGGTTTGTTGGTGGGCGTTGAGGGTTGAGGGAGGTGTGTTTAGGATGTCATTTAACCATTTCACCATGTTGTATGATATTGTCAACAGTTTGTTCAACATTCTTAACACTAACTTTAAAAAAAAAAACTACTTTTGTGCGAAAGAGCAAATTACCATGAGTTAAAGAGAGGGTCACGTATATACATATCGTTATTTTCTTTTAAAATGGTAATTACAGCCTGTTCATACCACCGAGCGTGTCTCAACGACACGTGAAAGTTTATAACCCTGAACATGGCCACTAGAATATGGTGTTATGAACAGTAGTGAGTTCTTCAGTGTAGGGTTCAACAGTGTATGCTATTTTGATTAGAGAGAACACCATACTTTGAAAAGTTGCCGTAGAAATTTTCTAGAAAGATCGATGGCGGTGATATGACGAATATCCTACCAATAACTGGAGGTTTCCTAAAATTCTACCAACTAGACGTCAATGGCGGGCTAAAAGGTTTGTTATTCTTGTCGGTGAAGGTTTGCGGACTTCCTGATACAATATGTCCTACATTCTCGTTTTCACTCTTCCTATGCTATGGTAATCACTAAGTTACGTTTATTATTTTTAAAAGTCATCCAGTTTCTCTTCCTTTTCCCTTGTAATTTGGTTTTGGTACAGGTAACCCGATGGGTTGCATAATTACTCCTTTTCTTCTTATTGTGAAAAAAAATGTATCACATACAATGATCTTTCATATATTAATTGTTAATTACTGTAAAGTAACTGCAAACTAGAGACTGACCTGTTGTAGGCCTACTTAATCACAGAAATATGGACTTCTGCACTGAGCTATTCGTCCCATAATGTTAGTACGTCTTTGCAGAACTACCTAAGGGAATATATGTGATG
Organism: Stichopus chloronotus; assembly: GCA_021234535.1. Taxonomy (NCBI): domain Eukaryota; kingdom Metazoa; phylum Echinodermata; class Holothuroidea; order Aspidochirotida; family Stichopodidae; genus Stichopus; species Stichopus chloronotus. The sequence goes on from CM037839.1 coordinate 13,201,272, forward strand.
TCTGTTTTAACGTCACTATGTGAAGCCACTGGGGAGTGAAATAAACGTCCAAACGACACTCCTTTATACTATACACCTATAAATGATGAAAACAATAAATAAGGAACGTGAAACAGGTATAGTGTCGAGCGGGGAAGGGACTACGAACCCCCGGGCGAAATGGATCTCGTGAAATATAAATTTATTACTAAAGAAATAAAAAGAACGTTTGGTTGGAAAAATAGAGATTTTGATCCTTGAACACTTGCAAACTTCATATGCTGAAAAAAAAGTACTAGGATGTTAAAGAAGTAATTAGTATCCACAGAGAGGGAGGCTGGTGGGAGACAGGAAGGAAACTTGTCAAGCGGTTGAGTCAAAAATTAAAAAAAATAAAAGATTATGTTAATCTGACTCAAGGTAGGCAAACACCTTGCGTGGGCATGGCAGTGCTTGCTTGATTATCGGTGTTTTAGGGCGTGATCTGGAAAGCCTTTACAGTTCCCGGTCCCTGACAAAATGTTTAGACCTCCCCGTTTAAAGGGAATTACTTGTCAGTACCGCCCCGCCCTTGACGGTTATCGCATTGCTGGTTGGGATTACATAAAGTGCAGATAATCTCTGAATATAGCTATATAATTACTGTGGGTAAAGACGGTGCATCGAAGTGCATTGATGGCTTTAAATCAAGATAACGTCATGTGATGGAGTCATTGTAAAGTTGTGATACATGAATGAAGGGTCACATAGCCTAACGCAAATAACAAGCATGACTAAAGAAATAATTGTTCGATTTTGTTACAATTGCCAGGTTTTTAGAGTTGTATGACAAAAATGCGCAAGGCATTTTCACTAGCAATCATTACACTGTATTTGACAAGCACCACTGACAAATTGCAACCATTCAGGGGCGGCGCCATTTCCCGGAAAGCTCCCAGATCCCGTGGGTGCCTCCGTGCAATAATTGCAAGTAACATTCGTTTACAATCAAGCACGACTACTAAACAAGTTTTCACATGAAGGTTCATGACTGGCATATCAATAATAGTTATGGATCACATGTGGGATCAAGATGTTTGATCCCCTTTCCAATCATGTGCTGATCACCACAAAGGTATTGCACTGAGGTGCTCGGTAACACCTCCTGGAAATGCTGCTGAATGCAATATGAAATGGTATAAATTGTCCTCTGGATGAACTTGGTATGAGTGCAAAACGTAACTTTTCCACAGCCCACTTTCCGGTTTCAGGGTGGGTTAGTTTCCTTTCGACAACCGCACCTATTCATTTGTTTCTACACAAAGCACTGGTAGATGTTAATGGATGTACCATTTTCACTGGCAACCAAATGTTGGCAAAAGTGTACAAGGTTTTTACATTAAACTAATATTGTTTCCATTCTACTTCATGTATATAGGGAGAAAGCATCCATTTTCGTTATCTTTAAATCATTTTTCTTTTCACGTTTTATTTTGGTTTACTTGTGAGTAAATAGGTCGATATTTTCATGATAAAGCTAATTCTAGTTACAGAATTGGCCCCTACGTGTCAACCTCATCATTAATACAAAAACCTATATATACACTAATCGATACTCATGTTTCCCTGGCGTTTTTCTTGTTTTGTTTCAGAGCTAGTCCATGTATAAACGCGCCATGGTTCTAGATTTTGCTCCTTTTTCAGTATTTCTCAAATACAATATACCAATATGACACTTTTCTTTTCGTTGTGAAATAATTATTTGTTTAGAGAAATGTTTCTTGTAATGTTCAATTTTCAATGGACTTCTTATGTCAGAAATTATCACCGTATAGACCTAATTTATTTAACATCATCATCATTCGTGAGTTATAAGTGAAAGTAAGTTAGACTATATTTGGCTTACCGAGTTACCATTTTAACATATACCAGTGTATCACCGTCAAACGGCTGTTGATCTGTGTGTCTTCACAGAGCTGGGAAACAGCTGAAGTCTTATTTCCCGGTTCAATTAGACATCGGAGGATGTAAATCCTTAAAGTTTTGATATAAGTCACAGTTAATCAATAACACATGAAATCCTCTATATGAGATAGGCACACACTCACATATACACACATATGTCAAACATACAATAACAGTTATAAATATTGTCTCAGTGTCTGACTGAGTTTTCTGACAAATTCTCAGCGAATTCACTGCAATATTAGCAGCTAAAATTGCATCCTGATGTGTTTTCAAAGGTCAATTTCATGAAAGATATATTTTTTTGCATCTAGGAATAATAGTGGTTGTGATGCTCTATTCTGTGTGATACCAGGCTCACTATACTGACACGGAGGAGGAATAATACATCGGCACCTATTTATATTCTGTTCATATTACAACATATTATTTCCTTGGTTTCGTTTCTGAAACTGAACAAAATACTCAGAGGGGTCCTTACTTTCATCCTGGAACGACCGCGCAATCTCTTACCGGTAATTGAAAAAGAAAAGGTACTCAATGCCACAAAACATGACAGTTTGGGCTACAACCTTGTGAAAAATCTTACTCCATAACACAAAGTGGAAGAGTACCTATATATTTATGACTCTTTCAAATCTATAACGACGCCATTCTCACTAGGTTTTTCCAATACTTATATAGTTTAAGTGACGTCACTAGTGAAGAGCCAATCTTAAATCATAAAATCCTCCTTGAAGAAAGACTATTTTAATGTATGCCCTGTTTTAGAGCAAATTCTAATTCTTTGCAAGGTATGTAGAGAATATAATAGCAGCACTTTGGATTTTGATTCTGGAGGCTTACCTTCTTTTGGCGTTGGATTGTCCTTCCGGACCGCTACAGTTAAATGACTTTGATTGGATCAGATCAGCGTATCCTAGTCTTGATGGATTGCAATGTAAATTGGGATATTCATCCTGTAATATACAGAGAAAAATACACCCAAAGGTAAAATAACATCGATTGAAACAGTAATATAGCTGATTGAAGCTTGCGAAACCACCAACTGTAGAAGGTAGAGGGGGTGGTGTGCGTGAGTGGGGGTGGGACAGTCAGTAAGTCTATGAGAAAACGAACTGAAGTTGTAAATGGGTAGAAATGCTGCAGCATTCCGATAAACGGAATCGGAGGGGGGGGGGGGGGGAGGGTGGGTGGCATGGGAAGGTGAAAGAGAATCTCAGTGCAGTGAGGGGGCGTGGGTGAGATAATTTCTCCCGTCATTCAAGGCAGGACTACGTCATTTTGAGTATTTTGTTTTCTTTCTTTCCTTTCTATGACTCGTGAATTTACATTTTCTTGAATGAAACTTTGTTGAATATATTTAAAGAAATGTTGTGACCTTGTGACCTTTATTCTCGAAACATGCTTTGAAAAGAAGATAAAGAGAATAAAAACAATAACTGACAACATCTTACTGAAGGACAGATCGATGTGGTGGTGTGCTAAATCTCACGACAGCACAGACCCCGGTCCCTCCCCCCCCCTCCCCCCCCTTCCGCAACGCACTGTCAAAAAATAAAAAATAAAATCAACCATACAATGTCCTCTGGATGTTGATTGAATTCAAAACAATTGAAACAATTAAAGTGACCGAAATGTTATTCAGCTGAAAAATGTTGGAAGCTCTGGTGAATTCAGTTGGAGGACATGCATGGCTCTACTCAATGGCGGAAAAAAATGTTTATAGAAGTTTTTCTTTTTAAGAAAATGAATTTCACAATTTTGTTTCAGCAAATCTCATCTTATAGCGCATTAAATTGTAACAGTAAATCTTCCAAAGGGAAAGGTTACCCCTTCCCCTTAATCTCCTTCGTATCACTGTACCACTATAGTCTGACCGCTACCAACTAAAGAGCATGGGTCCGCAAGTGGTTGGAAGTTTACTGTTAGGCAGGAACTATCCGTGTTGCATGTACATGGATGGGAATAATACAAACATTCACAACCAAGAAGCAGAATGGATGAAAGTTTTCAGTTTCGGCGGGAAAACATTCAAGCTTTGCAACTATTAGCCCGTCGCTAAGTGTATTTTAATTCTAATGAATTGTCAAGATTAACTTCGACATTTTTGTTTTACTCACCTCGTTTTTGACAGTAGAATTTCTTAATCCACCGCAACATGAATAATATTCAAAATTAATGAAGACTTTCAAATTGTAGTTGGTACATTCCGAGGGTTTGACTTTTTCGTAATCCGTCTGTTCAGGTTGGGTCTCTCTATTTGGCTCGGGAACAATTATACGTTGTTCAGGTTTACCAAGCCGTCCTTGTCTCGTCTTCTCGCCAGCAGCAAAAACTCCTCTTCGGCCCAAGGCGAAGATTACGACCGCTGCAAGTGAGATGAGGTTCAGGTGTTTCGAATTGCAGGATAACATCATTTCTGTACCAGAGAGAAAAATGCCTCTAATTCCGGTCGATAAATTGAAACGAGAAAATGTAATTTGTAAAAAATAGAGTGAAGTTCAGATAAGATATTTGGAAATTAATTAAGAGCAGAAATGCACAAAAAGTTGTCGGAATTTTTTATCCTGGTGTAAAGCTAGCTACGTAACTGACGAAGTTGGTAATGTTAAATGAAGTTTAGACCAAACACGTATACTATGTCAAACAGAGTTGACGCAGGCGGTCGTTAGCTTACTTGGTAGCAAACCGGAAGCAGTCAATACGGTAGTCTTGGAGTTCTCTTTAGTTCTAAGATTCCCTGTTAATTCCTGTTTTCTACAACCAGCTTTGACTTTTTCTTGAAGTTTGTGTGTGTGTGTGGATGGGGGGGAGGGGCTCTTTCTTATATTTGATCGACATTTCATGTAAAATGAAATCACGCAGCTATTACTGAATCTCTGAATGGTGAACTCACCTCCCATACCTTCCCAACTATATCCTGCATGACATTGCTAGGCTAGCATTAAATATTAGAGATACAACTAAACCAGAAGATGGCTTTAAACAGTAAAACATTAACGAAACGTTGTTATTAGAAATGTTCTGTGGCATTGTTGTTTTCAACACTTAGTACAACAGATTTGACCTGTACAACATTCAAGTGGATGACCGTTTCTATATACCCCACAGTCGGTAGGGTATATTGTGCTATATTGACGGAAATCGTATTTTTCGTAGGGGAAGATATTTGTTAAATTACCAGACAATGAAAACGGTAATCATTCACATTAAAAATGGTTGGAGATATCAAATTATTCCTACTGTTTATATCTTTCTGAGCAACCGCGTAAGCAAAACAAAAGACGAAGCACATCCCTTCATTGAGATCTAGCGGATATGGCACTTAAAGTATTCCGTATTGCTGTGTGTTTGTGTGCGTTTACTCGATCACATCCTGGAGTCTCCGAGGCATTTTGGGTAAAAACTTACAAAACTGTTTACAGCATATAGGCTACAATGGTTATCTATTGGTAAACATTACATTATTTCACTAGTTATAGTACCCCTTGAACCGTTTATGACATTAAACCTGAAAATCATCTTCAACTAATAAAATATCTTGTCAATATACAGAATTTTTCGTCACATTCACAGTTGACAGATATTAAAGAAGATTGGGAGATGAAAATAGCATCCATATTGGATGCACTTTCAGGTAAAAACATTTCAAACGTTCTAGAAATTTTGTGCATATACATATATGTACCTAACAATGACCCTTGGAGTAAAGTCATTGTTAAAAATGAAAAGTTGATAAAATTATCAAACGAAATAAAGCTATAGTCAGGGCGATTAATATCTCACTTAAAGTGAAATAGGGCGTTTATAGAATATACCAACATGGCATACAAAGATAACAGCTTTAAACATTGTTAAACCATTCAGTCTCATCGATAAACGTCTGCAGAAGCTTCATCTCCCCAAAACATTATGCATGTGATGAGTAACGGAAGATGCATTATTTGAATTTTGAAAAATTTCGGTGAACAAATTATTGATGCAAAACAAAATAACTGAATTTCTATCTGTAAAAAACTTATTTCCTGAAAAGAGGGCTACTGTCCTTCCTTATTTTGATTAACCTATCATTTTGTCTACAAACATTGGTTTTAAAAATATGGTTGTTTTCTGTCAAACAAACGCCTTATTTCCCTTTAAGAGTGCAATGAAAGAAAAGAAAATTTACTCAATTTATTCTATCCAAGGACAACAACCTATCCAGGTGATACAAAAAGGGAAGTGGCAACATAAATACCAGTGTCACATTCCGGGACCACCGGCAACACAGTAATCACTGGTTTAGTGTCAGAGCCAGATCAAGCAACAACCTAACCAACCAACCCACTGGTAGGACCTTATATTGGTAGGACCTCTGGCTCAGGAGGAGGAGGAGGGAGGGGGGGGGGGGAAATTGTGGGAGACTGAGACTGGGGATTCAGGTAAGAGTAAGTCGATCACACAAGTGCAAACAACATACAATGACTACTGAACGAAAAAGGGGTTTCATAAAACAATGACGTGGAACATTGTTGTTACACCAAAACAATGTTTAAGAGTTTATCTTCGCCTTGTGTATAGCATCTATTTCTCAAAATCTATTTATTTCCTGTATATAATGTACTACTGAGTGGTTTTCTCATATCATTTTTTTTTTTCAACATTTTGTTCCCTGTATGTATTTGAATCTTCGTTCAAGCATTTTCGATCTAAATCCCCTTTCAATTACAACACCCTCAGTTACCTTTTCCCATGTTATCAACTTTAAGGAAGATAATAAAGGCTAATTCTCAGTTGTTTCCCTCCAAGTACATCCATCCTCTTAAGCTATAGTGAGCCAAGACTATAAAACGGCCATAAAATTGACAGCAAGTTCACTAAGAAAACAGACTCCTTGAAAACGCATGGTAAAGAGTGATGCATGTGTCGCACTTTTCAAGCATAAAATTTAACTTTATTTCTGTTCAAAGATAATTATGGACGAACGTTTTGGTCAGAATCTTTGCAATTAAGTACCGCAGGATTTAACTCTGATTGCGAATGTTATTTGGTTGGATTTTTGAGACACCTGCCTAAGCTCAAAAGTTATAGCAGTATATATGAAGTATTCCTCACAGGAATTACGGTACTTATAACTTCCCTTCAACATCGGATGAACTAGCCGAACGGTCAAATGGTGTGACAAAGTATTGGTATATCGGAAGTTTAAGGCTCCTTACCCTTTCAATTGCCAAAATCTTTTGTTTACTTTTTTTAAAATAAATATTTACATTTTAGAGATGCAATTTTGTGTTAAAACTCTCTACAAAATGATGCAAGCTACCATATGTCAGGAGAAAGGAGCTTTAAAGGTTAATGTTAGTTCTTTGACAGGTCGAGTTTTGACATTTCGTAGTCGTAGTCATCATGAAAGTTTTACAAAATTCAGTAATCATTCACAAAATTTCGATGTTATTTCTGTTTGTTTTAAAGCCCTTTATGAGGATTTCTTAATATGGTAATTGTCCCTTGATTGTGACTCACAGTTCATTATGGAACTCTGGAAGCACGGTGAGTACTGTAACTGAATGTGATCATATCAGACGTGGTTATACGTAGGTCTAATATGAGGATCTCAAGTTCACTCTGGGAGCTTTTCTCTCACTGGCAAACCTTTCCACTGAGAAGTTGTTGCTGTTATATTGCTAGGTTGAGGAGTGTGATTTCTTTGAGGTTTTCTGGACTTAACAATTTCGATTTTAAAAGAACACACATTATGCTGATCGTCGAACTTTGTCGCCAGCTAATTATACCAAGAAAATATTTACCGAAAAAAAACAAAACAGTAGAAACAAAGAAGGGAAAAAAACGAGATAATGCTTTGAGTAATTTCTATGTGTAATGAATTGCATTAAAACACTTGTTTAGTCTCCAGCAGTTCTTGAAAAGCTTAAAAATAGGTATGTATACCTGTCATACTGAGAAGAACATGACGCATTAAGACAGTGATTGAGCGACATGGGATTTCCTTTGAATAGAAGAATTCCTTTGTATATAGGCCTACGACTGCAATATTTATTCAGTAAGAAAGTTTGGATGACTTATAGGTTTCTGTGTTTTCATCATAGTTTTCTTTTTTTTTTATGGTATTTTTTTACTGTATTACCATGGTCTTATCGTTCCATAGAGGTAACGTTAGTAGGACGGTCATTTAAACTTCGAATACAGAACGTATCGTTAAATTAGATCTAACGTAACTTGATTAAAATTATTTTAGGGTGAGCAAATGTTGCTAACAGTATTACAAAAAAAACATAATGTTGCTTATCCTTTGCTTAGGAGGCGGGCGCCCGGGGAGGGGGAGACTAGTGCGGGTGGATTACGTGATATCAGGGAGGGGTCTAAGTGGCAGGGAGGGATGCCACAAAAATGTACATTTGCACAATTAATTTTGTGTTCCAGAATGAAATGTTAAAAATGTTTTGTAATTTTTTATTATCTTTGGATAGGGTCATGTCCCCCGTTGACCCTTCCTTGGATCCTCCGGGAAAAAATCAAACTTTGGATCCGCCACTCAAGGCAAGCCTTTGTTTATCATCACTTGAAAAACTTGTCTGAGTATCGAGGGACCACGTGTACCAAAAAAACTGTCTTTCTCTTGAGAAATTGTATTTATCATATATATATGGATAGGCTATTGTTTGGTCTATCTACAGTACGGAGTTTTTTTTTTTTCTGTAATTTGAGTTATTTTTAAATTTATATGAATCGAAAAATTGGGTTTATCCAAAACCAGGTAGATAAACAGAGTTTTTGAAAATTGAGTATCGTACGAAAAACAGTTTTTCGAAAACTTTGATGCAACTCCTTTGATCGTAAAACCCCGTTTCTTGATTGATAAATTTGATGTCTTGCTATCAACTGTGTTTTCCGTCTGCGTTTATTATGATAGTTTTACAAGTTTGCACATGCATAGGTCTGTCTTTCCCGGACAACCTAATGTTGTCTTGTATGCCCGCCCTCTCTCCACTCCCTCACTCTCCTTCTCTTCTCCTTCTCCCACCTCTGCCTCCCCATAGACTGTAGGCTACCACTTTTGAAATCACCGCTTCCTCTGCCTCTTGGCTTCGATGATTGTTTTGCATGGAAAGTACAGTTTGTCAGTGACTTTTGGCTAGCTAACTGGCAATATTTCCAGTTTTTGGATATATTTAGGCCCGAAAATGGTCAGATATTTTGGAAAAGCAGCGCTCTTCCAGGTCGGTTTACCTTGGCAACTCGCTGGCAAATATTAGCAAATAGCACCATGCCCCGGAAATCGCTGCAAATCTCCGTCGAATTTGTAGTTCAAGCGGTAATGTATGCATATGGTGATTGCTCACCCACAAATTGCGTTGTTTGTGATCTATTACTGTCGTAAATGTAATGTACTTAATTGGCGGTCTAGCCTAACGTTACTCCTTATGCCTCACTTTCTTACTAGCACTGCAGTGTTGCTAGTGTCTGAAACTAGATCTAGCCTAGCCTCCCCTACTTACAGTACACTTACACTTACAGGACAAGTTACAGTACAAACACATAAGCTAGGCTGCACCACGCATGTTTACCACAATACCATGCCTAGCGCTACGCTGGGTCGTTGGGCTTCAATGACTGCCTGTATATTGAGACTGAGAAGTTCAAGGCCTGCAGGCCAATTGTGTTCTTTCATTTGGATCATTTCCACCAGCCTATCCATTTGATTAGGCCATACTTAGGCACTTTCACACGATGACGTCACACACGTGAACTATAACCTAGGTATGGTTCATTGACTGAAGCCTATGCTCCGCTAAATGGAAGAAACTAAAACGAATGCCAGCACATTACCGTTAAAATGAGCTAATGCCAGGTGTTCGCCTCCAAAAGCCGTCAAATGCCAACTTATTTTGCATGTGGTAACGAATGCCAATTGACGTTATGATAAACCCGATACGGAAGCCTTAAAAAACCATGAGACATTTCAAAGGACTTTACAGCACTAGGCTTAGTAGTAAAAGTAGTTTAAAGGTACATCTAAACGCGAAGAGTGATGCAGGTCTAGCTAGCTAGTATTAGAGAGCTCGAATAGGCCTACATGAATGCCAACACAGCATACACGAAAGTCAGAGTATGGATGTCAATGTTCCTACAGCAAGGCTATTACCCATTGTCAGTATCAAATACCAGTGGGCGAATGCCAAAGCGTGATCGAGCAATATGCATACTTACCAATGCGCGAATGCCAATAGGCCTACACACGAATGCCAACACATCATACACGAAAGTAAAAGCATGAATGCCAATGTTTCCACTGCAAAGGCTAATGCACAATATTAGTGAGGAATACCTGTGGACGAACGACGAAGCGTGTTTGGGCAAATTGCATATTTGCCAAGGAGCGAATGCCAATAGGCCTATGCGAATGCCAGCACATAGGCTATGCGAAAGTCAAAACATGTAGGCTATGTCAATGTTTCTACAGCAAGGCTACTGTCCAGTATAAAATCCAGTGGGTGAATGCCAAAGCATGACGCGTGCCAAATGCCAATGAGCAAATGTCAATGAACAAATGACGATATCGCCAATGCAGAACCATGAATGCCAAATGTGCTGAAATTCCGTGTCAAATGCTAGTTAATGAGCAAATGCCAATATCATTATTTAAAGTTAGTTTGAACCCATGGATAGCAGATTCCTTGAATGCATTGAACAATGATTATTAGACTCTGCTACTCTCTATGTACTAAAGTAGAGGAGGCTATACCACTTTTCACTATCAGAAGAACGTGCTGAACGCAAGTATTTTCTGCTTTATCCATGCGATGTCCTTTTTCAACTTCCGTATACAGTTGTCCGCAATACAAACAAGTTGGCATTCGCGATTTTCTACATAGCCTTATTGGGCATTCGTTGTAGAAACACCCCGCTAAATCAGTTGCTTCAACTGTTCATTGACTGTTTTGATTTGCAGTTGTGATACATATAGTAGGTGTACCTTGAGTCGATCAGTACTTTGAGTCGCCCAAGGCATTTTAAACTCCAGTGAGGCCGTGTGGATGCAAAGGAATTCCAAAGTTAGCACTACCTACATCATATTTACTTCAAACAACATCAAGAACAAGTACTTGCCGTGTTATTTTTCATTTTCAAGGAAAATTTTACTCATAGTCAAATTTTAAGCATAATTTTTAAGTTTCAGCAATGTTGATACCAAAATATCAACCAGAATGTCTTTGGTAAAATTCTCATTCAACATTTGGATAGAAGAGACAATATTTTTATCATCTGTTGACAGTATTATGTATTTATTTGATAATAAACAGTATTTTGGTAGATCTTATTCTGATGTGATCGACTGAAGGTTTCATCATAACCCTAGTGTTATGTAAGGCCATGTTAAATTCAAGACCTATTCCCAAGTAATTAACCATTTTCAACACAAGCAAAATGTATTAGAATGATAAGGAAAAATTTATGAATACTTCTGTCAAGTTAAATATATTATAATAATGTTTTCATATTTTTAAGATGAAAATGTTTGTTAGGTGATCGACCTACAGTACCCCCATGCTACTCAATGCTAACTTTCTGGAAAAATTAGGCCAATCTGATCTTCATAGTTCTTGTACTAACCATTTACTAAATTCCAACTGAGTAACTAAATCCAAGCAAAAACTTGTAAATATAACAAGTTAAAAATTTTGAATGTTCGAAAGCTAGATTTCATAAAGAAAAGCTAAAAATACACTTATGGTTAACCCAGATTTAAAATGCTGGATTTATACTCTCTCTTTTGAGGTGTAAATTGAATATCTTTCTGTTTAATACAACCCTTGGATTTCCCCCCAAACCCAGGAACCCAGGATGCCGGCAAAATCAAAATTTGATCTTACATGAACGTCGGCATAAGCCATGTGTGTAGCAGCATTCGTACATATCTGGAGCAGAACTACAGTAGCTTGGACTGAATATGCGTTCACGGTTGGATTGGTTGCTCTTTTGAGCTTATTAAAAACAAAATGATCAAGTGTTACCTACTCAACGTAGTTTATAGATATTTAATAAACTCCTACAGTAGTCTTGCCGGGAAGAAAGGTGAGTAAATCACTCAAAAATGCCCAAATTTATTTGCAACAATTGTATGCCTCAAACATGACAACAAAGGTAAAACTAGAAGATGAGATTACAATAACAGTATGTAACAAGTTGTAGCCTAGGCCAAGTGAAGATTAGCTCAAAACCCCAGTTATAAGTTGGAAAGGGGGCTGGGGGAAAATTTGCTTAAGCTATGCTAATTTTAAGGCTCATCTTACCCTGCATTAATAAATAAAAAAATAGGAATATTCTACATTATATGAAAACATAATGTAAGTATTTACACTTGCATGCAGTGAACACTGAAGATCGAATTATCTGACTCTTGATCATTGATGGATGTTGGAAATCATGATCCATGTAGGTCCTAAGAAGAAATTTGCTACCATGTTTAAGAGTTGTTAAATTACTATCAGCACTTTCTTTTTTGAATGGCTGTAGCCCACCATGGAAAAGGATGATACATCACTCTACCCGGGTCCTTTCACAAAAGCACTGAATCTTAGTTATCATATCATATTTTCAAGAACATTTGAAACAAAGGTTACAGAAGATAAAATAACGAATGGACTTATATTAGAACTTTGCAATTGCAACAACACTTCCAAGGAAGTTGCAGAACTTCTAATTGCACTGACAGAACATGGAACCTTTCAATCCTGCTTAAAAGAAAGTGAGTTGGCTAAGATCAGTGGAGGAACAGCAAACATGCAAACAAATAAATGAAAACCAGGACGAAATTTCTGAGGTAGAATCAAGAATTGAAACATATGAGGAGAGGATCACAGAGCTTGAATATTAGAATGATATAATGGAGAGTGGAATTATAAATACATTCCAAAATGGTCGATACAAGAATGAAGTGAGAGGAACAATCATGACTCTTGTTTTTGTGAGCATAAACAAAGTGAATAAACTAAAGTCATTGAGACAGTTCTCAGTAACTTAACCGGTTAAATCCCTGAATGTCTTCCTTCCAACAGTGATGTATCAAGGCTAATTGCTGAGGTACATTATGTAGCAATGAAGCAAATCTTAAGTGAACTACGCAAAAGGGATGCCTACTGTCTTCACTCTGATGGGACAACAATATGGCACTGGCATTATCAGGGTTTTCAGGTGACCAGACCAGAGGGCAAAACATCAATTGGGATGGAGGGGGTTGCGTTTGGGTAAACAGAGCCTCCTCTTGAATCTTTCAATGTAGCTATGAAAGAACTATCATTAACACTCTCTGGTGATGACCGAGATGAGGTAAAGGTTGCCTCATTAGTTTCATCCATAGAAGACACTACGGTATGTCAGATCAAGGTCCTACCAATCCAACCTCAATGCCCAGTTGCAGAATCTCCGAAGCCAGTCTCTCCAGAAAGTTACCAAAAGACTGGGAAACCCTTCCAGAGAAGGTGAAGGAATCTGTGGCTGACATGAGAAATTTTTTCTTTAAGATGCATATCTTAGTCAATTTTGCAAGGAAGGCTGACAAAGCTCTAAATTTCTTTGAAGAACGTGTAATCAAAAGTGGCTGTAACCTCCACACGTTCAACTCAGGGAGGGAATCAGGAGCAACTGTTCACAAAGCCCTGACAACTCATGGCCATGACAAATCAGGAGTTGCTAACCACTGGCAAAGTTTCTTGAACACTGGGCACAAAGTTAATAAATTGGTCCCATTCAGGGGAAATGGCTTTAGCATAATTTTTTTATGATGCTGCCGCTGTCAACTATCACTTCGATGACATACATGATTTTTTTAACAGCTTGACAGACCCAAATCAACTTCTTAGAAGCATACAGTACGATTTTGCCCCCAAAGTGTACATAGCTGGAGTCCGAGCCCTGGCAATTGTGGACAAGCTTATCACAAGTCCATTTTGGAGTTGCATCGACTCTGCTCGCTCAATCCTGGATATCAACCCTACCCTAAAAACCCTTTATGATGCCCTTCAAGAATACAGTTGTGATGCATCCAGTCTACTACATGGCCAAGAAAATTTCAGTTACACACCCGTTCATGAGGATGCACTGTTTGCCTCCATTTTCCAATGTCCACAATGATGATGTGAATTGCATGGCTCAAATTGCTCTTGAACTTGTCCTGAAATCATTTGTAGTTCTACTTGACCAGCAGGCAAAAGATCAGCTTCCTGGTGGCACTGACTATGATCCAAGAAATGAGTTGCAGTCATCAACAAGTCATGTCCCTACTTCTAACACCTGTTCTGAAAGAGACTTTGCCATATTAGGCAGACTTCTTCGGCAGAAACCAAATGCTGGAACTGTTGCAATGGAGACCTTTGTATTGTGGACAACCAAAAACCAAGCACCTGGCTCCAATCGCTCAATCCAACAGAGAGATCTGTGGCATCCTTAATGAAACCTGTGACAACCAGTCTTCTACAGTATGCAGTGCAGGTCAAAGAAAAGAAGATATCAAGCAACAACAGATAAATATTTTAAGATCAAAGCAGGGCTCCCTTCATAAAAACAGAAGACGAGGTATCAAGGACAACACAAAAAAAGCAAATAGGCCAGTTGGTGTTCTTTAGTGGAAACTAGACTATAGCAGTCCCCTCCTGGGCATGCTGTCAGTGTTGGGTGGACTCAAAAGGGACATGTATAGATGTGATAAGCAGTATTGCAATTTGCAGAATCCCTTCTTTTTGGCTTTAAAGGAAAGATTCATACCTGTTTGTGCCTGGTAAAATTTATGGAACAAACAAGTACAATTAGGCTTCCACATCACATACCCCACTGTCTTTCTGTATTTTGCAGTTTGAACCCCTATTGCTTTATATTGCAAGAACTCTTGGCTTCTTTGATATTTACAGTATGAGATTTATTACCGGTACAAGGAACCATATAGTGCTCGTTGGCTCTTGGGAAATCATGCAAAATACTTCTTCTACAGATTGTATGTAACACTGATGGTTGGTCCCATTAGTACTATGAAAGTGGTTCCATCTGGGTGTTTGTCATGTTTGGGTCCAGTGCATTCGAAATGGGCCATATGGGCCATTTTATAAAATCATGAAATGTTTCTTTTTTTACCGATTTTATGTTACAAATGGGAAGGTTCATGGTCAGAAATGGGCTATTGTACAAAATAATGCAAAACGCTCCTTTTAGTTCATAAGTTATGCTACTGCACAGTACATCTGCGCAAGGAAGCACAGTGCCCTTGGGCCCTTTTTTATTTAGGTTTTACATTTTGTTGGTTCCAAAGACAGGCCCCTCAAATGAAGGCTTAACAGGTTGCTGGCTCAAGCCTTGCTGGGGATTGAGATTATCATTTATGGGTGGATCAGATACTGTAACACACATTTTGATTCATAAAAGCATAAAAACTTGAACAAACTAAATGTTACTTAACAGTGGTATTTATTAAAGTGATTATGTGTGAACTGAAAAACCAGAAGGACAAGATCTTGATTTGATTCTTAGATTTGATCTTAACTGTTTCTTTATATTTAAATGCACATGGGAGGTTGTACACATGGACAGACTATGCCTTTCAATGAACGAAAATGAGAGTAACCACTGTACTTTGAAAAGCAGCGGGATTGGCACACTGAAAAAACAGTAAGAAAAAAGAAATCATGTTTGAAAATTATCGGTTCTGACTGTAAGTGCCTATTTAGTGAATAAGCAACAGCACAGATCTCACTGCCGTATCAAAAGCTTACTACTTAAGTCTTCCCTCCTTGGTTGGTATCAGGGATTGTATTTGGTGACAGGAAGCACTGTATTTACAGATAAACTGCAACTGATCGTATCATTGTAGCGTCAGTAATCCAGAGTTGTTTTGAGTAACTGAATATTCAATACTAGTGTACTTCCCATTGGCTTGTTCAAGAAGCACACCATGGTTGATCTCAGTGAAAATTCTCAACCCACTGCATTATTGTATTTTACACTTCTTGTTGTTATGTTAGCAGAATTTGAAATCATATGGCGGAATTAACTACAAATTGTTCATTTATTTGGACATGAACTGTACAATGTTTTTACTTTTTGCCTATGCATGCAATTACTTTAATGTGCTTTATTCATTTTGTAATATTTTGATTTGTTTAGAAAGACTAATCCCCTGGTTTTAAATTGAAGGAGGTGGTACACAACACAATGATTATGATGGAATTTAGAGTCAATTACTTCAGACAAAGATCTAAAAAAGACTGCTTATTATCAAATTAATGAATAGCAAAGTCAAAAATACGTCTTTGCTGTCAATAGGTTGAATGAGAATTTCATTTTAAGATGTTATGGTTAATATTATGGCTAAGATTTTGAAACATGCTAATTATCTATGATACTGAAAGTTAAAACGGTGGCGGTACAGAAAGTACATTTTTTCCTTGAATCTAAAAAATAAGACAGCAACTACAGTACTTGCTTTGGATGTTGTTTGAATATGTACTGTAATGCAGAGGATGCTTACTTTGTAATCACAGCCTGCCCACTGGCCTGCCTACCGGAGTTAAGAATGCATTGTTTGAGTCAAGAATGAAGATGCTGATTGACTGAAGATACCCCCAGTTTTGTACTGTTGCTGTACTTCATTTTATAGTTTTAACACTTCATTATGCGATTGGCATATAGTCCTTGCTACCCATTCCCAACAGGGTTGAATAATCACTACAGTACTTGTTACGGTGCTGCATAAATGCCATTCTAGAGGTCTCAGTCTTTCCTCAAAAAGTAACATATAAAGTGCAGACATTATTAGACACATTTGTTGCTTTCCATGAAGCTTTTGCATTGTTTGGTCATGTGTGGACATGTGTGTTAAGAGGTACAGTACAACAGATTGAGTCGGACTCTGCCCAACTCCTGTTATCGTGGATGTGGTATATATGGTATACAAAAAGGTTGCAGAGAGCTTAGGTACCAGACATGCTTTTTTCTTTGCTTGTTTTAAAAAAGAGAATATAGATAAATGTAAAAAGATCATACTTCCAGGTAGACGAGTCATTCCGTCTGAAAGTTAAATGGAGAGCAGTAACAGTGTGGAAATTCAGTCTCATCTCTGGTGGGAATCTTTTAAGGAAGGATATACTGTACACATGCAGGCCCATATGCAGCTTTTCAGTGGGGGGAGCTTGATTTTACCACAAGTGGAACATTTTACCTGACAATTATGACCGACAAATTAAAAATCATTATATATGTTGCTAACGTACAGTAGACCTACTATCATCGGCTGAGTGGAACTCCAGATCTTGTGGGGGGTTTGTCCAAATCCCCTGAACCCCCCTGAATATGGGCCTGCACATGGGTCCCTCCTGACTGCTGTTTCACTTTTTGACTATTCAGTTCTCAAGCAATTGAGCCACTGGTTTATTATCGGCAAGAGCTTAGGACCGCCCTAAACCCCTGTCAGAACTGAGGCTTCCTTCAAGTTATGTGTGGGACATCATAATTACTTTATAAGAACCAATAAATTAAGAATCAAAGCAAGGACCTCCGATGCATCTCATTTTTTTTTTTCAATGAAAGAGAAAATTACAGAAAACTTATTTTTAGATAAGGATATAGTATCCTAATAAAACTAAATGCTAAGTTGGAAAGCTCAAATCCTGCTAAAATACTTTCGATAAATTCAAATTTGAAATTTATGCACACTAATAGGATAGAATAATAATTTGGAATAAAAATATGAAACAAGACACTGGTACAGATGTCCTTCTGATATGAAAATGTTTCAGCTGGGTCACAGTGAACACTTTATGGGTGCCAAGTCAGTTGTATTTTGCAGAAAATGACTCAATCTTGGATTTGTCATATGGTGGACTGATCTTAAAATGCTGTGAAGAGAAAGGTTTAAGTTTGATATGGCTACATGTATACCGTGAAAACTGGAATTAATTTACGTCAGTTTCCTTTAATATAGGTGATTGGGAGTGCAAACATTTGTATAAGGAATAATACTTACAGGTAATCTGGGAATAAAGTTATATGGCTGTCCGTATGAAATTTACAGTGAATTTCCAAGTCTATGATGTTTTTTTTTTTTTTCCAAGTTAAGAACTTGATGATACTGTAGCTGTAGTTACAGTGAAAACAGGCACATGGCAATTGTGTCTCTCTTGACGCACTTGTCGAGTTTGATCGCTATGTACAAAATTAAAACTTTTACTATTTACGCTTCTTCCTGATTTGACAAAAGATGGAACTCTGGAAGGTCAGACAGTTCCAGTGTGCCTGAATTCTGTCATGGTTGTATGCTCTGCTGTAGGTCATCAGACTTTGGTACTGTATCCTTAGTCATATGGCTAAACTTGCATCAATCGATCTTGGATAGTTCAAAGTTTCCTTGTACATCACAATATTGTACAGTGTTTTCAAGTGTGTAACTTTCCTTTTTAGTTTGAAGTCAGATTGTAGAACATGTTCACTGTTCACTCTGCAGGTGACATGCCCTGGAGTTATCTTGAAAGACAGGGGTGACGTTTTCTTGCGAGTTGTTTTGCTTGGATTTCAGAAAAATTCGTTATGCTTGCCTCCCGTCTTTCCGCTATTGTACCATCAAACATTCACTTTTGAAAGGGTGAGTACAATTATTCCCTGTGTTTTCATTTACTGTGTTTTCATTTCTCCTCCAAGATTTGTGCAGCCGGGCTGAACATAAAGAAGTCTCTGGGGCAAGGAAAAGTTACGTAGGGCAAGTCCTTACCTCATCTTGTCTGACCGGGCAAGTGACAGCTCATTTGTAGTGTGCATGTTGTATACAAGAAGTTATCACAAACTGTACCGTAGAAGCATATAGCTGACCCTGCAAGTGTGTACGGTATCACCACGTTCACCGGCCAAAAGATGGCCTTCCTCCTTGTTTTCGGTATGCACAATTTCCTAGTCTCCAAATTTGTGTATATGTAGGACTTGGAAGACACAGTGGTCCATGAAGAGCACAGGTGCCATCGGCCAATCGGATTGAGTTGTAATCGTGAGGGGGGCCTCACAGTACATTGTATGTTGTTACAAACTACAATAAAGGGGAATTCCATTCAAGAAACGTGTTCCTACGTAAGCCATTTCAAACCATTTCCATTCTTATTCTTGACATTTTGAAATGAACTTCCCTTGAGCAACATGATATGATCAAACTTCCAGCTCAACTGACTTGAACTGAGTTTCTATCATTATGCATGTATACGAAGGGCACGGCCATTATAATTTAATTAACGGTGATCTCTGTGGCTTGTAATTTGGAGTTTGAAATGTCTTAAGTAACTCAGAAGACATGTTCCTTGCTTGGAATTCTCCTTTAACTTAAGTACAGTATGTCATGACATGGCAATCATAAATCATTTAGTCCGACTCCAAAGGTACCTTGTAACAAATATTTATCACGTTACCAGTGACGACTTGTTTTTCTACAGTATTTCTTATTCTGTTATTTCGTGCAATCAAAAAATTTTCAGTGCAAGTGAATTCTGGAAGCTACTTGTCCCACTGGGCAAGTTCTTTTGAAAGTTATAATGCTCAACCCTGTGCAGTGGTAATGGTGTTCCTGCTTTTAAGTGATGTTGAGTTACATGCTAAGGATGTGAAGAGTAAGAGCATACTGTTTATGTATTGTCAACCACCATTTACACCAGCATCAAGTGCTCAAGTTTTAGAGAATGTTGACAATGCTCACATGCACAGTACTGTGGTATTGTGAATCTCATGCTATGGTGGTTTCAAAGGTCTCAATCAGTCATAATGCCATTCAGGGTAAAGAAAGGTTAAGATGATACATGAATCATAGTGAATTATATTCATCCTGTTTCATTTATTCTTGGAACAGTTGGCATATAGTAGGGAGAATGGGGGTGAGTGCTGCTGAACCCCACCATTTCATTGGTCTATAACTTGAAATAACTCATTTTAAGCTTGGAAACAAAAATGAAAATTTGGGTAAGTGGTTGAACATTATCTAATGCAATGAAGCAACCCAGAGCCCCATTGGAATTGTTTGGGGGAATGCCTCGGAAAAACATGAGTTTGCTGCATGCACCCATGGTGAAACATTTCCAACTTTCTACTTAAAAAATGAAAATGATGCACTTTTAAGTGGTAGAGTTGACATACCATGGTAGAATTGACATAGTATGACAGAATATTGGTTCATATTGGCAATAGCTTTTAGTGGCATTGACAGCCAACACTTTTTTGGGATATTTTTTTAATTCAGCGTGTTTCCAAAAAAAAAAGAGGAACATTGTTTCTAGAATCCATGACGTCATTCATATCCAAGGTTTTGATTGACAGTTTGGGGAGAAGTATTGACAATGCGTCCTGCGTGAAATAAATGTGCCAACAGTTTTGCTGGGGATTCCACACCCTAGATGCACAGTCGTGTACTGCGTATAAGCAAAAGGTGCCTGTAAGTGATCTCACACCTTCATGAATCTCATCGCCCTATAGGGGCTAGATGAGATATTGTAGTCACTTGGCTAGTAGAGCATGGGAGAACGGTTGCCATCGAAACGCTTGGAGTGGATTAGTAGCGACACCCCAGGGGTACCCCATGGTAGAGTGACCATGGGTACAGAACGGTCCTGTTAGGTGGTATAAATGAAAACGTGTCTGTGCCAATGCGTGTGCGTGTGTGTGGGTGTGGGTGTGTGCATCCGGACCTGTCCAAATTGTGATTTTTCCAGAATAGTTTGAAAAGTATATGAGTGATTAAGTTTAAACTTGGTAAAGTTGTGCATGATGCCAATACCGTATGTCCAAGATATATTAGTTGTGTGGTGAATTGAGTCAAATTTGCTGATTTTTTAGAAAAAAAGACACTTTTGCCCCAAAATTGCTATTTCCAGCGTTCTGTATCTTGAGAAGTATTTGAGCATTCAATGCAAAATTTTGCAAAACTTACCTGAGAATGAAATATTCAAGGTATATCACTTTTGTAGTAAAGAGAGGGAAATTTGCTGAAGTTTTAGAAAAAAGGCTAATTTTACCCCAAAATTTGTATTTCCAGCATATCTTGAGAACTATCAGACCAATTAACTTAAATTTTTGTAAGTACTTACCTGACAACACATTATTCAACATAGTATTACTGCCATGATAAATCCAGTGAATTTTGCTGATTTTTTAGAAAAAAATGCCAATTTTGCCCCAAAATTTGTATTTCCAGCATATCTTGAGAACTATTACAGTAGATCACTTAACTTAAAGTTTTGTAAGGACTTACCTGAAAACATATTGTTCAACATTTTATTACTGTAATGTGAATCCAGTGAAATTTGCTAATTTTGCCCCAAAATTTGTATTTCCACCATATCTTGAGAACTATAGGACCAATTAACTTAAGGCTTTGCAAGGACTTCCCTTAGGACACATACTGTTTAACATAATATTACTGTAAAGGTAAATCCAGCGAGATTTGTGATTTTTGATTCCTTGCCGAAGGCAGAGGAATCTATGCGATGGTGATGTCGTGTGTGTGTGTGTGTATGTATGTATGTGCGTGTGTGACGCCTGCTTGTAAACACGATATCTCAAGAAGCGTAACTCTGAGTGATCTCATATTTGACATGTAGATTGCCCATATTGAGTAGATGATCCCTATTGTTTTTGGTGGAGGTCAAAGGTCATTTGGGGTCACTAGAGGTCAAAAGGTAAATACCTTGAAAATTGCTTGTAAACACGATATCTCCAGAAGAGTAATTCTGAGTGATCTCATACTTGGCATGAAGGTTGCCCTTATTGAGTAGATGATCCCTATTGTTTTTGGTGGAGGTCAAAGGTCATTTGGGGTCAACAGGGGTCAAATTGTGAAAACCTTGTAAACACGATATCTCAAGAAAGGAAGCTTGTAGAAATCTCATGTTTAGTATGTAGTTGCACCATGTTGAGTAAAGGAACCCTATCGTTTTCAGTGGAGGTCAAAGGTCATTTGGGGTCAACAGGGGTCAAATTGTGAAAACCATGTAAACACGATATCTCAAGAAGAGAAGCTTGAGCAGATGTCATATGAAGTGGGCAGGTGTATCTTACTGAGTACAAGGGTCACCAGAGGTCAAAAGGTAAATACCTTGAAAATTGCTTGTAAACACGATATCTCCAGAACGGTAAATGTGGGAGATCTCATAGTTAGCGTGTGGATTGCCCATATCGAGTAGATGATCCTTGTTTTTTTTTGGCAGAGGTGAAAGGTCATTTGGGGTCATGGGAGGTCAAAATGTGAAAAACCTGAATCTACAATATTTAAAGAACGGTCCTTCTAGTGAATTTTATACTTGTAATGTAGAATCCTCTTGTTGATTTGAGAACTTATTTTAGGACATACCAACATAGTCTCTTATAAAGAAAAGATGAAGACAACATTAAATTTGGTATCAAAGATTACTATTTTGCAAACCTTATGCTACTGTCCTCATAAGGACATGTGAGCATGCATGAATTGTAAATTGGAATTGATTAAATATACCATGGGTTATTAGCTTCATAAAAAGAACTAAATTACTGATCATTTGGATCAAATACCCTTGAGCGTGCATGAACTGTGATTGCTTAATTGAATGAATCAAATTGTAACTGACCCCCCTCTGTTCAAATTGGTCACTGTTATCTGACATAATTTATCGCAGTTGACTGCCAGTAGAAACCACAATGTCCAGAATAAATCATACAGTCTGTTGAGCCAGGTGCTCAATGGACTTAACCATTTACTGTATAAACAGTGTCTCTGTTTAGCCCTAAAAGGTAAATAGGGCGTTTGTTTTACAGAAAACAACCATATTTTTAAAACCATTATTTGTGGACATAGAATGATAGATTATTCAAAATAACGAATTACAGTAGCCTTATTTTCAAGGAATAAGATTCTCACAGATCAGAAATTTAGCTATTTGTTGCTCAACAATAATTTGTTCACCCAAACTTTTTAAAATTCAAATGATGCATCTGTTACTCATCACATGCATAATGTTTTGAGGAGATGAAGCTTTGACAGATATTTATTGATGAGACTGAATGGTTTAACAATGGTTAAGGCGAATTTCTTTGTATGCCATGTTGATGTATTCTAAACGCCCCATTTCACTTAACAGTAGTTCAGGTAAGCTTTAAACAAATGACTATTGTGTACTGTATCAAACCAGGGAAACTTGTACTGTGTGTTGTGTCTTTAAGTAGACTAAAGGCAAAATTGCAAGTCATGCTAGATTCTTGTTTAATAGGAATATCAGTTTTTACTAATTTTCAAGGACCTCATAGCCATTGGGAAGGGCATCATGCCAAAAAATCAAATATGAAAGAGCTGCCACCAATAGCTGTAACTAAACAAAATAAAGTGCTATAATTTTGATTAAATAAACATGTTTACCTTTTTATCAAGTTATTAGACACGACAAAATATAATTTGTTCCCCTGCAGCATCATATCTGTTTGGGAGTTTTCTCATGTTTGTGTAGGTCAAAGGTTATTTGGGGTGACAAAAGGTCAAAACCTTGTATGCATGATATTTTAAGGGTGATAAATAAGAGGGATCTTATACTTAGTTTGTGAATTGTTCATATTTAGCATGTTGATGGCCATATAGGGTAGGTGATACCTATTGTTTTAAGTGGAGGTGAAAGGTCATTTTGGGTCACGAGATTTCAAAAGGTTTTGACCTTACTAAGATGGTATATCAAGTAGGATAACTGTGTGGGATCTCATGCTTGTCATGTGGGCGATTCATGTTTGTTACAATATATATCATGAGGCAAGGAATCACTAAGCCTTTTGGCTTTCTAGTTTAGGAAAAAAGCCAATTTTGCCCCAAAATTTGGATTTCCACCATATATTGAGAGCTAATTAAGCATTATACGCAAAATTTCGCAAGGCCATTCCTATGAACACAATAATGAAGATACAGTACATCACTCTTCTAGTAAACTGGTGAAATTGTATGATTGTTTGGTAAAAAACTTAGAGCCTTCATCTTGTCAATAGACACCACCTGTTTAACTTTAGCCAAAACATCTTTAGCAGAACTGGCCCCTGTGGATAATGTCTTTATGAGAACATTAATTTTAGGTCAAACAATAATTTTAGCAGAACCAGGTCCTGCACAGTTAAATAGGAGACTAATGTGCAATAACCCTTAGAGGAATGCTCTTATATCCTGCCCCTAACTCTAACCACTAAGCCTAATGTACACGGAATAACCCAATGTTATAATTGTGTTATGTAGGGTAATAAGCCTAGATACTTTTGAGTTTTGAGCCGTTATTGTTATCGTTACTTGAGCCTAGTAGCACCAGGCTGTAACCTTAAGTTTGCTACCTTACAGTAGATACCAGTATTGAGATGTTTGGCTCTGCTCACCACCATTTTATACTTGAAGAATATTTGCCACTCAGTTACAACTAGTTCCCTGAACTAGGTCTCTGTGAGATGTGGTTGCAGTAAACTATTACAAATCCTCATGTGCATGCCCTGTATTGAAATCAATGCATGTTGGCGATGAGATACGCAACTCCGTGGGTTGCCCTCTTGTTTCACTTGTGTTGTTAATCTGTTTCATCTTACTGTGTATACAATGTCATAAATAGATCACACTTGTGAAGCCTGGCAATCTCCCACTCTCACCCCCCCCCCCCTTCTTTAGTTTAGACCTACCAGTTCTCTCAAACTCTGTCAACTTATCATCCCTCCCTCCTGTCTTTGCTCTTTTTTTTTCTCTCCTTTATTTTTCAGCATCACCCATCATATCCCCAAAATTTTTGTGGAGGGACACTCTGCCCCCTCCTTCCCTGGCTACACCACTGGTGACATGTAGACATGTAGACTTGCATCCCACTGCTAGTTATCAGCTACTGTATGATCTCATATTCTGACAGTCTTTAACATGACTGGTCACATCTTCAGAGGTTTGGTACATTTTGAACAGGGTCGTACTGTAGCCAGACAGAATAAAGTGTTTGTTGTTATGAAAAGAAGGATTGGCTAATTTTTGGACCCTGGGAAGTGAGAACAGCCCATGGGCCAAGTTTCTTATTGGAGTTTGATAACAGTAGTGGTCGAGATGTTCTAGTCATGGTTGGTAATTGTGTTTTTGTCTCTTTGTGGTGGTTGACCGAAGGTTTTGTAATATAGCTAAAGCCGACCACGTAGCTACAACCCTGCTCTTGGAGTGTCACTGTACATTGCTTGATGTGTACAGGTCCAGGGGGATGCCATATCATATGAAGGCAGCACCTTGAGGTTCCACCTGTGTTTCTCCTTGAAAATATTCATTGATCTCAATCACTGCCGTGTTGTGTTACCTAGTGTGACCTGGAAAAGCTATTTAGTATATATTGCACTAATTACCCTTTGTTTGTATACATGTTGGAATTGACCATTATAGAGCATTTATAGTTATTGTGAGGTAGTGGCTGTATTTGTGTTTGCTACATTTAAGCAGACTTGCTCACTCACACGGTTTCATCGTGAGTTTTCAAAGTTGCCAGGCATTGTCTCATGGTGAAATGCCAGTCGACATCACAGTGATGAAATGCAAGCGGTTACCTCACTTAACATTAAGACTAATATTGATGCTTTCCATCACTGTTTAAAGTTGCTATTGATGTGCAGATGTATTTTTGTCAGAAAAGTGAATTATTTAGCAATAATAAACTTCCAGGTTTGTTACATGTGATTTCAGGTTTTCTTGCAAGAGCCTAAAGGTTTGCACTATTTTGGTGGTTAATAGCAAGTCTGATTTAGTGACGCCCAAGCTTCAGAGTAGATTCTATTTGAAATAAGTTTGGTAGGTACTGTTCTGTTCAGAAGATGTACCATATTGAGCACAAGACACCATACTGAAGCCAACATACAGTATTACTATACAGTAACTGCACAGTGTGCAGTATACTTAGAGTTTGTGAAATGGGTAGAAAAAAGTCAGCCAAGTGCTTCTTGTACATGACAACCTCGAGGGATGCATTCGCATTTGGAGCACCCACGATGTGACTTTCATATTTCTAGCCTGTCAGAAAAATTGACTGAGAATCCTAGGCCACCAAATGGAAGTTATATGGCACAGTACTGTTCATACAGTAGTACAGTAGTTTACAGTACAGTCGGCATCACTACAGGACACCTGCATACTCATATTTGACCTGTTTTTTTTTTCTGTTGTTTTTAATTACTTCCTGTTTTTCTTTGACTGCCACTGAAAAGATGACTGGACATAAAGTGGTTTTGTTTGATGATAAATCTATAAGTTCCTGGACTGTACACACTGTGTGGTACTGTAAGAGGGCCATGTGCCTAAGACCTTTCCTGATTTTGAGCATAATAACCCACTCTATATCTGAAATACTCAAGTAAGATGATACTTGCTTTCGTAAATTCCAAGGACTTTTAACAGGCATTAAATTTTGACCTACCACTGCAGAGTACAGTGAGACAACTTTGCTATATAATGTATAAATCTTTTCAAAGCAATGATCTGTGTGGTAGACTTAATCGTTCGGTCATTTCTTCTCGTGAAGTCGTCCGCCGTCAAAGAGGGTATTAGCCTCTGAAGATGTTACGTGATATGTATACTTTAACATGATATAACTCAGTGAGGTCATGTCATGTTGGATCTTTCCTACCATGTCATACTCATGTGTCATAACTCATAATAAGAAATCTCGTTGCCCCTCCCCGTCCCGCACCCCAAAATGCCAAAAGGTTTATTTACAGCACTATAATGGTTAGTGCTTCAGGCTGTACAATCTACAGTAATGTATTTTCAGTTGATCAGGTGACTTTATTGAAATTAGAGGGAAAAGTTACTTGTTTAATGTTTGTGAGTTCAAGGTATGTAAGTCTGATTCATTTGTAGATGTTTCTCATTTCATTTTTTTTGTTTTTTTTGCTAAGACTAAGTTAAGAGTAAGTTAATCTAACCATTCTAGTGAAACTTCCATTCAGCTTTCATGCATAGTTCTGGAGATATTATCAGTTAAAGTTACCCCCTTTGCAACCAACTGTGAACTTGAAGCAAGCAGGAGTGACATCATCTCCTCACATCGCTAAAGATTAGTTTGTTTTGTTCATTATTCATTATTTTGACCTTGAAATCAATAGGTGGTCAGCTTAAGTACTGGTTATGCGAAGGTCACAAAACTCTCATACTCGTCATATATATATGTATATATATATATATACATACATATATATATATATATATATTCACATTATGATAGCACTGCTGTAAAGTTAAAAGAAAAACATACAGTAAGATGCTTTATCAATGTGGGGAGATGGCATCACTCCTACTTGCTTCTCATTAACGTTCGGTAACCAACGTGGCAAACTGGCAACTTCAACTGCTCATGTCTCGGGAACCGTACATGGGATCTGAATGGACGTGTCACTATAATGGTCAGATTGACTTATTCTTCAACATATGCAAACTATATATGTGCGAACTATATTTGTGGCTGGACCATCCTTTTATCTTGGTAGAATGCAACCATCCTGTAGGACAATGTGTCAGCAGTATGGTTCTTTACTTTAACTTCAGCAGACGCAAATAGATTTTCCGTCTTGAGTTCACAGTTTTGTGACCTCATCGTACCCCCTCGGTGTCCACCTTAACCACTTTACTCTCGGCCTCCTTAGGATATCCCAGCCTCATTTGGATTGTACATCCCAGGAGCTTATTTCTCATTTCCTAATCCCAGGCTTTCCCAGGATGTTCCAGATTGATAGATTTAGAGCAGCTGTTGGAGGAAGAACCGGTCTTGGTAGAGCTGATCCAATTAGACGAGGTGAATCTTTCGGATAGGGCCAGAGTCATCGCCTTTTATCATTCTTCCGTCAAAGAGTTTCTCTTCCCGGAGGACAGTCTGATACCTTCCTATGCTGACTCCGAACAGGAGGTATTGATGCAACGGAGTATCTGGTTCAGTGTAAGTACACAGCTAAATATTATACTGTGTAAATATGTAAATATATATACGTATATGTATATGCATAGTTGTTCACAACTTTCAGTCTTGGATGATATGCATTTTTGTTCTTTTTTTTTGGAACAATTGTATATGGGAACAGACCCTTTTTTTTAAATAGAGGAATCATAAAGATTACACACATAGTACTACATATTTCACTATGAGTCCTACAGTGTTAAATAGCGGAAGTCATATGAAATATACAGTTTGTAGACTTTGATAGCAAAGAAACCATGACCTGCAGTATAAACTGTTCACAGTATTAAACTTTACAAGCACCAGTAGCTTGGTCAAAAATGGAAGTAAGAGCTCCCGTTGTGTGGTGACCAAGAACCAAGAGCATCCATTGAGGAACTTATCAATAAAGGAAGCCCCTGTTGTGACAAAAACATAACTCTGAAACTATGTTTTTAACTCTTATCCTGTCTGCTCTGCTTCCATTTCTGATTTCAGGGCATCTCACCAAAGTTAGAGTTTTCTTCCAAGACCACAGTGAGAGACACATCGACCCCTTTCTTGGACAGTTACTACGAAAACGGGTCGGAAAATACAACCAACTCGAAGTCTGTGTCATTCGTCGGAGGGAAGACTAAAAAGTCTAAAAGAAGGTAAATCTTGGAGGCTGAATGAACTGCTCATATTTATTGCACTACATGTTGCACTATCATTGAATTGTATCTTCATTGTCAATGTGGAAGTTTCAAATGTAGTACTCTAAAGAGATATGAAAATTAATATATGATTCCATTTAGGTAAATCAAAACTGAGAGAAATGAAGATTAATTAAGACAAAAATCATGGTAAGAAGTAGAACTGATATGATAAAATTACATGAAACTTGATAAAAGTACTGTATGATAAATTTAAGATAAATTGAACTATGATTGTATTTTGTAAGTTAATCTTGGTGGTGAGCCATTTGTTACTATAGATGAACTGCCTTTGAAAAAGAATACATAGGTCTATGTGATATCCTTCCTGTTTGGCTGGCAAAAGCTCACGTAAAACCATCCATCTTCTTTTCAAAGTAGACTTTTGGTGAACTTTCCAATTCCTGGTCCTTTTCCTTGTTGCATGTGGGTGTCACTATATTTATTGTTATAATGTGGTCTAGTGTTGCAAGTACTACTGCTCAAGAGGCACTATTCATCATGTATGTAAAATGAGTTGTTTTATAAGTAGCCACACTGCATCAATAATTATGAGAAAGATTCACCCCTGTTCCACCTCGCGAGTGGTTCTGCCAGGGAGAATGAATGAATTACGTGTGACAAAGACAGCTTTTTCTCCTTTTTTTTTTGTTTTTTACTTTCCTTTCTTTTTAGGGAAATCTGTGGAAAATTATTTGCAATGAATTTGAAAATACCTGACCTGCTGTCTGTACTTCTGTTTTGTTATAGTCATAATAAATTGCTCTTATTGCTCACAGGACCTACAGCTATGGAACTCCCACAACTTCTTCTATACTGAAGTCACCAAGGAGTACAAAAGTGCCTCTGCTTAAATCCAGCAAGATGGAAGAAAGGGCTCCATTCATAGTCAAAAGGGTGAACCATTTATAAAAAAAAAAATTTTCTTTAAACATTGTCTAAAGTTTTATGAAAAAAAAAAATCTTTCTGATGTTGTTTCCTCAGTGATTGATTAGTTTTATGTAGCAATTGGAAGTATGAAGCGGTTATTTTCACCAATGGAAATCTCTTTCACAAGCCGGAAGGACCCTGTCACAAACTATTAAACACGAAAAGCTTGTTATTTTAAACAAAACATTCAAGGCTTTGGTGCACTACTAATCCCAACTAAATGCAATGTAGAGAAGGAAAGACCATGTTTCAGCAAAAAGAGTCAGTTCAAAAGTTTATAGATACTCCGTCAAAATGAAAGGTGCAAATTTGTTAAATATGTAGAAAGATCATGAAACATGTAAATGGCATTTTTATTAGTTTGATTGGTCAGGATTCAAAGTCATAGATTTACTGAACTTTCTTTTGCAGTGGGAAAAGAGATTTACAAAGTCATAGCACAACCTTAATTAAGGCAGAAATTTAAATGTGAACCAATATTAAATACCATTTATTTTCTTCATCGGTATTTTTAAAATTAATGAACTGTTTGTGAAACACTGTTTACAGGGAAAAACTCTCATTATTCTTCAGAAAGACAGTTTTAACCGGGCAGTCTCTCCCAGCAGAGCAAGGTCCCCTTCTCCACGCCGTCCAGCATCGGCCCCACCCAAGACCAGTCACTCTGTCAAGAGAAAGTCATATCTACCTCAGAAAGACAAAGCAATTTCTAGTGAGTAATGTTTACTTTGCTTTATCAATTACCTGTCTCACAACATATGCATTTTGACTCTATCATGTTGTATGCTGTCTGGTAACCTTGAACACTGCCCTCTAATACCTTCAGTAGTGAGCATTATATCCATCTGTTGCTTCTAAGAGTTTCTGTATCTCTTTTAGTTCATGGTCTGCCTGTTCATGTCTTCCAACAACCAATTTGGTAATAAGATAGCATTTGGAGCATGCTTAAAGAGAAGAGTGTTTTGTTTAACTGGTGTCTTAGTAACTTTCTAATCCATTATTTATCAGTTCAAGTGGAATTTGTTGCAAGAGGTTGAGGAATGGGAGAGGAAGGACTCATATGAATGTCTCAGAAATTCAGCAGTCAAAGTGGTGTAAATTCTGTTGAATATGTATTCGGGAAGAATCCTCAACTCCCATTGGTCCATTTCAGTCAGGAGAGACCTTGCAGTATCCTTCAGAAAATACATGGGCAATTTTGGTGTAAAATCACCTGTGGATGAATGCAATCAAAGCCTAGATCAACAGTGGTTTGTCATCTGCTATGGTACACAAAACACTGGTGGTAACCATCATGCACAAATATTGTTGAGACATGTTGGGAATCTTATTTACCTTTTCTTAAATTCTGTCACTGCACAGCTTACAACTATCACTGTATATGGGTCTTGCTATTGTATTTGATGCAGGCAAGGGTAGGAGGGTACATTAACTTTTAAAAAATACATGGAAGGGCTTTAAGTTTGATCCTTGGTATTAATTTCATCCGCGAATTTAAGACAAAAAGGTTAGCTGTGAACTGGCCCATCAAGAAAGGCTTTTTTCGAACACAAACTAGTATTCAAACCAATTGAAGTGTCTGAGTGCCAGGTTCATTGAACTGTTTGCTTTTCTCTGCCATAAATGTATGCACGATATAACATAATGAAAAATTTGTGGAACATGAAAGTGAGTGTCCCTGGTATCATTGAAAAACATGCAAATTTGATGTATTCCATGTACAACTTACAACTAACTTGGTCCTATATATTCCTAATCGTAAGGTGAAACATACTGACGTACTTTGTGCAAACATGGTGCTCACTATCTGTAATTTTGTTGTGCAACATGTGACACATTGAGCATTTTAAGCACAGTAAGTAATGCTCATACAGCAATGTTGAAATGTGTTTCTCGTAGCTTCTTCTTGTTCCGTTTGTGGAGTGAAACATACTGTCTGGTGGTGTTTTGTGATGTGCTTTTTGTGATGCTTTGAACTATGAAACGCTGAAACCATATCAGTGGAACTGTGTTGTATTATTTTTGTGTAATGCAGGCTACATCTCAGAAGAAGATTGTCGTATCTGCCAAGTCTATCGAAGGTACCTCGGTAGAAGGTACTGGGGTCACAAGAAATACTATCATCCCTCTCGAGACACCTCTTTCAGCAGATCCAATCTGGTGAGTGATCTCTACTTTCAGCCGAATGTCAATGATAGCATGGCATCAGTATGTTCTGGCACCATGTGAAACATGCTTTCAATGTAATGGAAAATATTTAAGTTGCCGGAAATGGTTCGGATGATGATACGACCAGTTTACAATGTCAGTAAAACCGATTTCGCAGTGGAGTCACTTCATGCTTGCTGAAGGTTTTGATGTTGCACAAAGATAAAATGAATGGAGTGAAGCAATTTGGAGGATGGGAACCAAATATATGCATTATTTCAGGTGTTTCAAAACTTTTTCTTGTGATGACACCTTTTCAGGTGGCACCATCTGGGCAAAACTCCATTTCTATATGATGTTTCCAGCAATATCCAAAAGATGCATCAGATTAACAGATCATGTGATAATTGATAATGATTCTCTGTATTTTTCTTTATCCTTTACTGGTATGTTGCAATTCTTAAATTGTCTGGTGTTAAATTTTCAAACTCAACCCATGATCCCAGGAAAGTTTCACAACCTCAAATGTGGTTGCCATGCCAAGTTGGTGAAACCATGCATCAGATCATTTTGTAATAAATTGTTAGACTTCACTGGTGTGCTTACATGTGTGGTTCCTTGGTGTGCTGATATATGTGGTTCTTTGGTAAAAAGCATTTACACGTGTGTCTTTAGTATGCTTGGACCATTTATCCTTTCAGATCATAAGATGTGTGGGTCTTTGGTGTGCTTACATGTGTGATCTTTGGTATGCATACACACGTGGGTCACTGGTATGCTTAGACTGTTGGTTCTTTAGTATCCTTAGATGTCCCTTGGGATTCTTACATGTGTGGTTCTTTGGTATTTGTACATAAGTGTTCCTTAGCATATATGCTTTCATGTGTGAGTCTTTGGTATGCTTTTATACATCATTCTTTTGTATACTTAGACTGCTGGTTGGTTACTATCCTTTGATGTGTAGTGCCTAGGGGTTCTTGCAAGTGTGGTTCTTGATATTCATATATAAGTGGTCCCTAGAATGCATACTTACATGTGCGGATCTTTGTAATGCTTACATACAGTTCTCTGTTCGTGCCTAGACCAGGCTTCCTCAATTAAATTTTGCTCAATTGCCACATGGCTAAATTTTTTTTTGCTATAATGAGCCACTGATGGCCTTACTGGGGGAGGGTGTAAGATCAGGGTCAACTGCCCCTTCTGAAAATGTTTATGTTTAGAAGTGGCCCAGATGCAAAATCGTGCAAAGTTTGCTAAAGTAGTGCGTGGGAAGTACTGATTTTACATATTTTTGTGACAAAAAATTTTTTGTTAGCATGGTTGAAAAATGTTCAACTTTTCAATATTCTTTTTGCGCCCACCCCATATCATGTTGCGCGCTACAAGTGGCGCTCACACTGTCATTTGAAGAAGCCTGGCCTATACCATCAGATTCTTGGCTATCTCGCGGTACCTGTTTTGCTGGTATTCCTATATGTGTGGTTCTCTGGTAGTCCTACATAGTACTTAGCGTACATCATACATGCGAAACATGTTTGGGTCTTTGGTCATATCTGGTCCTTTGATATGCCTAAACTGCTGGTTCTTTAGTATGCTTAGATGTGTAGTTCCTTGGGGCTCTTACGTGTGTGGTTCTTTGGTATTCGTGTATCAGTTCCTACACCATCAGGTTCTTGGCTATCCTATGGTAACTGTTTTGCTGGTATTCCTACATGTGTGGTTCTTTGGCATGCATTCCTCTATGCATCAGTAAGTTATGAGCAACCAGCTGGCAGTCAAGGCATTGGTTTCAAATGTTTACTTCCTGCAAGAATCTCCCAAAGCATTCCTAAAAACAAAGAGTCCTTCACGTAGAGTTCTTTCTCAGCACTGCATTTGTCTTTCTCAAAGGACCAAAGAAAAAAGCAAACTAAAAAACACTAAAAAACTTCTAAAGTGTTTTAGTGAGGGCAGTTGTCATGAGGGTGGAACGTGGAGAAAATCTGTGCAATAAACTCCAATCACCATTGATCACCATGTAAGGAAAGATGACATGCATGATTTTGTTTTTTATCTTTGGGGCAACGGATGGCAATGTTGATGTGCATAAAATTGATTCACAAAATTTCATCGGCGGATATGTCTGCTTCCCATTTTGAAACTTTCCTTTTTATGGTGATGGTGCAGTGACGAAAAATAGTGTGAGAGAAAGAACCGTAACTATCGTGCTAGTCCTTTGAAAATAAAACAATGACAGTTCCCCTTTTTGTCATTTTAATATGTTTCTGTGAAACTTTGAATGTCATGTCAATGGACTTGTTTCCCTAATCTTATTTTCAAGGAAATCTCCAATCAGAATCAACCATACTTCCTTTTATCATTTATCATGGTGTCCCCTTCTTGTTAAGTGGAAGTGACACGTGTTTGTTAATCTGTTTTGAATCGTTCCTCTTTCAAATGATGTTCACCAAACGGACTATTTTGGGGTCTTCCTAAATGCAGGGCGATATCTCAAAGGAAGTTAAAGAACTTCTAAGTTAGGTATTTCGTTGTCAGATTGTTGTGGTCTTTGGTGCATCTGTGGGTGTGCAGTTCAGGAGAGAGACTGACGATTCACCTGTAAAGCCAACTCACCTTCAAAATATGGAGGAATCGCCTAAAACGTGATGAGGGGGGGGGGGAGGATGAGTGGGAGGATGGAGTAGAATAGAGGAGAGGGTGATGGAATAATGATTGACTATTTTGATGTGTGGAGACGGCCCTCTGTGTGCAAGGAGAGAAGTGATTGGCTAGATGGTAGGGTAGTGGGAGGGAATGGAGGAGTTTACCCAGAAGGCCGCAGTTTCAAATTGCGTTTGCAGTATTAGAAGGGAAGTCTTGCATTTGGCAAAGGAAACGATAAGAAATCAAAATGTACAGGGAACGTCTAGAAAGATAGGTCAAGGTTTTGAGATATTAATTGAAACCTTGATACAAACATGTATATGTCATTGCAACTTTATGTGTATCCAGATACAGCAGATGAAATCAGCACAGGTGGCTGCTATTCATCAACCCTAGTTTGTTCCCACCCCCCAAAAAGAAATAAAATAAATCAAAGAAGAATGACCTCCATGGTAATTAAGTTAACCTTGGCTTCACGGTTGCTTGTGGCTTAATAGCAGACTCCCCTCTGCCCGTAGAATGTTTCAGCTCAAGTATTTCTGGTGGGGTTGTGGTCATTTACTTAGATCTTTTATCTCTCACTTCATGTTTGGCCTGTTGACAATCAAGGGTCATTTTATGACCCTCTTAATAGCTGGATCACTTCAGTATTAAACTCATCATAACTTTCTACAGCATTTTGTCATAAATGCTCATCTCTGTAGGACACATACTCTATTTTAAGAGGATGGCAGTGCTCAAAAATGCTCTGTACACAATATGCAAGTGAATCTTTAATGTTGAATGTAATGCTATTTTGGCATAAAGATTAAAAAGCATGTTTGTTTGTTTCGGTACGTATTCCTTTTAGTTGTTTCTGTTTTAAGGGGGTGAAGCAGGTGGGTGCTAAGAAAGGGCGGGGAAGATAACCTGCAGTCATTCCTCTCCCACTGATATCCCAGCTACTTCCAGGGTTTCTCTACACACACCTAGAAATAAGACCTTGGTGCTTAGAAAGTAGTTACACAACACTCCAATCAGTAGCGAGCCACCTCATGTTTGTGTCCCTTTTTTTTTTTTCATTTTCTAATCCTCCAGTCATATTCACACTTTCCCTTTGGTGACTTGAATCAATTGAGCTGGCCTAAGTTGAAAACCAAAACGACATACCAACAAGACTTTGTAACTACTATACTTTGAATATATGCACCTGTTGTGACCTAGGACTGAAAAAAAAAAAGGAATGAGAGTCACCATTTTTTTTCACGCTGAAAAGCACCCATGAATCTCTCGTGAATCAGAGAATTACTCTCAAAAAAAGTGACTTTGAGCAACATGTCTTGGCAGAAGACCAACCTAGTGTAGCTTAGTCACTCCATGACTATACTCCTGCGTATTATATCTTTCATGGGAAGTAGCCAAGGAAGATATGATTCAACCAGCTTCCCTTTCACAGTGACTAGTTACAGATCAATACAGAAACGACGATAGCTTGCAACTTCCAGCCAGTAATGGGCATATTAAAAACAGGTCTCTGATAGTAACCTTTGAAGGAGGAAGTGTGCACTTTTAACCAGACCATATTTGGTCATTGCTGGCAGTTTGTTTACCCTATTAAGGGTTCTTGCTTTATAGGCAGATTCTGGGTTTATATGAAGTGGATAGTCACAGATGAAATTGGGTGACTCTGGATTTTGCTAGCAATGACTGTCAGCAGAGTGAACATTAAATGTGGCTGATAAATTAAAACATCCAAGCAGCAGATGCTGCATGTGTTTCAGTACTGATGATTTTGTGAACAATTAATGCCTTATATTCTTTGCAGTGTGGGTGTAATTGCACGTGGCCAATCTTGAAACATTTTTTTTATCGCCCCCGTGAAAAGGGTTCATCAAGGTGCATTCTGAAATTAACTTGCTATTTTTGTTTCCAAACCTGGTGAATGTCATTCACATGTCAATGACTAATGGTCAAACTAAGAGAATCCTCATGTGTCACAAACAAAGGAACTTAATTGGGTGAATAATGAACGATTCAAGTTCGTTTGGGAAATTTGCGGCCAAACACTTTTCACAATTGTGCTCATTCATATGCAGCGCACTCAGTAGATGCCACTGTAAAAATTTTGACATTTGGAAAGTATTTATTAAACCAGTGGATTTGAAACCTGACTAGATATGCTAGTTATAAGCATTGCCATGTGGCTGGGTCAGATTAAAAGGATTGGCCAGTGAAGAAATTGGTATTCCTCTCTTTATGAGCAAAAAGCATATCTCAGTAGCATTTTTGGTTCAGAAGTTATGAATTTTTAAATAAATATCTCTTTCAAAATAGAAGATTGCATAAGTGGGAACTTGTGATGTCACCCAGGCCCAGTTACATGAATATCCTTTGTATTTTTTTTATAATTTTGACTGTCTTAAAAGAAAGATTAAAGAGATGTGGCCTCAGTTCCACAATATTTTAAGGTACAGTAAATCTACAATATACCCAATCTACCTTTTTGCTAGTGTCAAATTTCAGGGCTAAGTGAGGGCTTCAATTTTAAAGAAAAACAGACTTCTTGCAGTAATATGCCAGTGTTACATGACATTTTGGTAATATTGAGGCAACTGGAAATATGTCTTGACCTCTTACAACAGCAATATCTTGGGGGTAGGAACAACATATTGGGGCAGCATGGGGTTTTGAATTCCTGCAGTGGAAAATTATTTCTCTTTCATTTAAGAACCCCTTTAATTTTCAGTAAAATTTGCCTTTAATTTAATGTGGAATATCACCTGAATGTGCTCCTTTAATGGAATATTCAAGTTATAAGTGAACATGGTCTTAAATGGAAGAGCATACAGTATTATTTTTACTGCAGTCACTTTAATTGCCTCACCAACATCTTGTTCATAGCTCATGATATTGTTTTTTTTATCAGTGACAGTTCCGGTCTAGATAGATTTACAGTTTCCTCAATGTTACAAAATGCTATGTAACATCAGCTAATGGATTCAAAAGTCTTTTGTTGTTCTTTCAAATGAAAATGCATACCTTCACCTTGAAATTTGTACCCGAGTGAAAAAGATTTAGCTTTAACTGTTGAGTGAGTTAGGGTTACAAATCTTTATCATAACACTACGCCAGTTGAGATAAAGACATACAATGGATCCATTCAACTTCTGCTGTTGGTCTGTCGTAACACAATGCAATGGGCCGCTGTGACATAATTTTTTTTGGGGGGGGAGAAGGATGGCCGTTACAAGTGAAGTGCATATGCGATCATGATCAACTTCTGTTGTTGGTCTGTTGTAACACAGTGTAATGTGCCTCTGTGACATCAAGTTTTGTTTAAAAGTCTGTACCTCTGAGACAGAAGAGACTATTAGTATATATGGTTTCATCCAACAAAGAGAGAACTATTCCTTGTCCTTCCCTTTACAGTTATCCCACAGTCATCTCCTCAGTATCCATGGCACAGTGTAGAGATTTGAATGTCCAGTGAAAAGGTACTACCAAAGACATCTTGCAAGTTTAGGATACTTTGGTTATTTCACTTTAGATACTTATTAGCTGTAATTCATCTGCTCTTCTATGTTTTGGTCTCCATGGTAACAGGTTAAAGTGGGAGAAGATGAATACAGGGACTTTCCTCACCAGGATTCATCGATGTATGTCGACGAGGAGACAGACGGTGGGTTTTGTTGTTGTGTCTTCGTACCTCTAATCTGCAAAAAAAATCCTTCTGATATTGTCAGCAATGTTATTCACAAACTTTAAAAGGGAGGGTGGGGGGAGGAAGGGCTGTTACCAGTGAAGTGCACATGCGTTCATCTAGCGATGGCTGGGCATTGGTCTGAGCAAGAGGTTCGTCCTCATTGCCAGAAATTTTTGATAATTGAGATGCTGAATTTTGCAAAATTACGTCACTTAGAGACGATTTCTTGCTCTGTTTGAAATCGCAGTGGCCCGTCGTCAACTTTGTTGATACCAAGTGGAGCTTTTCTTGAAGGAGGAATTTTTTTTTTTTTAAGGTGGGCAGTTGCTATTTCAAGGGGGAATATAATTTTTCCCTGTGGAGAACACTGGGTCAGGGTTGCTAATGATAGTACAGCAAACACCAACAAGCAAGCTGCTAACATTCAGAATTATTGGTCACACTCCCCAAATATCCAGTTACAACATGCTATCATTGTGGCTACCTGCATCATATATCCACCCCCAGTGATAGCTTGCTATGTAGTAAGGAAAGTGATCTACCTAGGGAGAGCACATTGCCTCCTGCCACATTTATGTGTCACGTCTGTCTGTGTGATGGTACAGCCGTTGCTGTTCATTGGTTGGCTTGGGCATGTCAATCCATTGACCTTCTTGGAGATAAAGTTTACAGTGTACTGTAGTGTACCAGCTTTGGGACCATTAAGGCAGGATCTTTGGTTACATCTTGGAGCCCTTCTGTCTGTAGCATCATTGGAATAAAACTTTTATTTTAGTCACTCTTTACTCCTTTGTTTTTAATCATAAATATGTCATCAGACAATACAAAACCTAATGATGGACGTAAATGATGGGAATATTTTTCATGTTGACTCAGATCTTAATGTGAATGAAGTTTTGATTTTATGCAAAGACAACAACTACCTGGCAGCAGCTCATAATCACAATACTGTGAACATTAAACATTGACTATGTCCTGCACTGTATGTTGTAATGGATTTCCCAGACCTAGTGCAGGATGTTTGGTGTTCATCAACTCTTTGTTTCCATTTTTCAAAACCATCTGTTGGTTCCTTTCCAGAAACATGTCCCTTCCTCTTCGATACAGTTTTTTCTCTCTCTCTCTCTTGGTGAACCTTTCATCCAGCTCCTAGAATGCTGTTGAATGTTGTTGCATTATGTTTCTCTCTGCTCTTCATCTTGTTTCTATTACAAATCATTATCTGAATAGCTTTTCTTTCCTTGTGTGTCCAAGACCACATCTTTATGTATATACTTGTTTGGCCTATTTTTGAAGGTATGATGCGCCATCACTCGAATTGAATTTAGTCATCAGAAACTTTTGATTGCCTCTCTCTATCTCTCTGTTTTGAATCAGATGAAGTGGTAGTTACGTGTGATTACCGAAGGATACTCTGAACACGATAGAAGCATTTTATATTGTACTGCCCTAGGAGACACGACATTGCGCTCAGGTTTTGTGGCCTGACGTAATAGGTGTTTCAGCTACTTACATTACCTTCCGTGTGTGTTCAACATTGCCAATTGTGCCCCATCAATGCAAACTTAACAAGGCTGTGTTGGCTTCATGGTCAAACACAGTGTGCAATTCAAAACCTTTTGTTTTGTGCAGTCTACTCAACATGATTAAAAAGTATTCATCGCTCCATTAAATCCGTAAATGCCTGAGCACTTTAGTTTTGATGTAACATCATGATCCCTTGAAAAATATATTACACTGAAACATGCTTTTCACCCCCTTGAAAATCAGCTGTCTTTTATTAAACTATGTGATTTTTTTCTTGTTTACTGATCTAGTGGTTTGTGTGCTAGACTTTGTGTTTCAGTCACTTTCATCCGTGAGACTATCCATGTGTATGATCTTGGTGTATAACTTGTCCTAATCCTTCTCATCATTGCTGTACACTGTCAAGGATGTATCAGTGTAATTGCAATGTGGTCTAACAATGATATAAAGTTAAGTCAACGTTATTCATAATCTCCAACTGTGTTCGCGCTAAGGAATTGAACCTGGGAGCAAAATCCCTCTTAAAAATAAAATTTGAGGAGGGATTTTCAAAAAGGAAGGAGGGAGTTGTCACTTGGGTAAAGATTCTATTGCAATTTATTGTGAGTACTTATAATTGTTGCTACAGACTTCAGCTGTGGAAAGTGTGTGTTATTTTCCCACGCAAGATTTTTCTTTGTGCAGGATTTGGAAGCCAAATGCGGTATTCACTGGAAACCCGCATCTTATAGCAAACGCTGATCTCCAGTCTTGTATGCATCTCTCTCCATCTCCCTTTCTCTCTGATATTCAGATATCATCAATGGCATGAACGGTTTACAATTCAGCGAGGCTCCCACGCCGGGTCCGGAGGTCGAATACGGTCTTCTACCCTATTCTCCCCGGGTGTCTCGTCCGAGGTCGAGAAGCCCTTCGAGGTTGAGAGCTCGCTCTGCGAGTCCCAGAGGTCGTCTCGGCAGCCCAGATATATCCGGTCAGATCAGACGGAGAGTTCAAAGGGCGTTGGAGAATGAATATGTTAGTATTGCTCTGTAGTACATCAATGATCTGCATCATAAGTCTCAAGGATATCATAGAGGAAGCTCTTTCTTCACTTTGGATGAGATCAATGTGTCAGAACAGAAGATGAAATGTGACTGTCATATTTTAGAAGCTATCATATCAGGGTAGAAAATTTGAATTTAGAACTTCCAACTCGGACCTTTGTATGCGTCCTGTTTCATGTCTGTGTAGATCAAAAAAATGACAATACTTTTAACAAAATATCCTCTGCTGATAGAGGCAAGGTGGTCATGCTTCAATTTTCTTTGAGTTTGAGATATCAAGTGAGCAATTTTTGCTGGTTCGAATGGATCCTCCCTCTCCCGCAGATATGGAGGATCCAACGTCAAGAAGTCTCAAATGAATATTCCAGACCATCATCAAACTCCTGTCACAGATTTACAGTAGTCAGTAATGGTCATACAAGGCATTTCCATTAAAATCATCACCCACTTTACCTGCAGTAATATTGAAATTGCGATGCATTTTTACAATGAATAACATTTGAGACAGCATCATGACTTAAATTCATAGGCATTCCATGATGATGTGAAGAAGTTCTCTGATGGTGTTGTTCACCCTCGTTTCTGTGCTACTTCTCAGTCATAGGCTTGGTCAGCGTATTGAAAAATGGTTTGGGGTTTCAAACGATCCGTTCGTTTGTACACAAAGACTGGGAGCAGATTAAGAGTCGTTGACACGGTGTTTTACATTATTATGGATTTTGCAAGAATATTTTGAATATTGGCAGGATTATTCTTTTAATTTCACCTGGAATGATGTAAGATGTGACAACAACTGGAAACAAAGAAAAGAAATATAAGTAATACATCTTGGGATTAACAGTACTTTGGCAAACCCCCTGTTTCAATATCCTTCTTTCAAAAACGAAGTGCAGGTATCACACAGAAATGGAGGTAATTCTTGGAGCTTCTCAGTAAATTATTACTATTATTATTATTTTTTTATGATGATGATGATGATGATGATGATGATGATGATGATGATGATGATGATGATGATGATGATGATGATGATGGCAAATCTCTTCCATCTGCAATCCCTCTAGGTGTCGGACGATTCGGAAATATCCTCTGTCACGTCGGAGGAGGCACTAGAATCATTGAGAGAGACTTTGCTGCAATCCCCTCGACGACGGAGGTATATCAATTACTAACAGTTTTTGAGGTTTGTTATCAATTTTCTGTTGGTTGTTAAAGGGACCATGTAGTGATTACCAAACTACCAGATGTACTAAAAGTGGCCATTATTTAGTACATGTGAAACTCTGGGGAAATTTTTTCCCCCTTTTGCTGAGGGATCTTTTTGTGAATTTAGTTGCCATTAAAGTGATATTTATTTCTCTGTCACTGCATTGTCCCTTTAACATATTTTATGTTTTTGCACTTTCTTGCAGTTCCTGTTTTTTTTCCTTTTGTGGTAGCACCTCAATTTGCATGGTTTTTGCATGTATCCCTTAAAGTGGTTCACTTCTGAACTAAAATGTTTTGTGACACAAGGTGATTAAAGAAGACTGATAGAATGTTCTTTTAAAAAAATTAGATGTTAAAGACTCTTGCATCATTATCAAGTAAGACATTACAAGGGACAAAACAGTGTTAGCAGAAACTGCTAATCAATGTTAAATTTAGCCGGCAGTTGATCCTTTTTGATTGGCAGATGTCAAAACTAACATTGCATTGTGAGTTGAAAATGTAACTCACACATGTACCAGATTCACAGTTGTGGCTCTGACTTGAAACAATTTGAAAGAGAAACTTCTCAGGTTAGGGACCAGAGAAAACATCGATCCGCAGTTGTTCTGAAGATTGCACATATGTCAAACTGAATGGTAACTGGGCTTTCACGGGCGGCAAATTGCAATGCAATCCCAGTAATCACGTACCTTGTATTTACTTCAATCC
Source organism: Stichopus chloronotus (assembly GCA_021234535.1). Lineage (NCBI taxonomy): Eukaryota > Metazoa > Echinodermata > Holothuroidea > Aspidochirotida > Stichopodidae > Stichopus > Stichopus chloronotus. The sequence continues at coordinate 13,243,733 of CM037839.1, forward strand.
TCCAGAGACCCTCCGAATATTACAGAAACATTCACGTGCAAAATAAGCAAGTGATGAATCATAGCTACTAGCAATTTGGAAGGGGTAAGGGGTAATCTGAAATGTCTTCATCAAGCCAAAGGTTGATTGATAACCAAATGAAGCAGATGAGTGAGGTGGGTGCCACATTTAAAGGGTGAGAGCCTCATTGAATTTGATAATGCCCCAGTCCAAGGATTGATCTTTTGAAGGGGGGGTCGAGAAGAAATGCCGTCTGTATAGTTGATGGTGTAAAATGCCATTTAGATTTCTTCGTCATAATTTGTTGAAATTAATTTTGTACACCTCATCTACTGGAGTGGGTTACAATTTCTAATTTGTGGGAAGTACTGTAGAGCACTTACTTAGTGTGAGTACTAAGTGTAAGTACTAGATGAGTACGAGTTGTGAGCACTGATGTTGACAGTTTTCTCAATAGGCTCTCTGATTTCATCTTCAGTAGGCTACAATATTTAACTTTCGCTTGACACGTTTAGTATTCTCTGTAACTATTGTTCCCTCCAGGTTTACGCCTTTCGGCAAAAGTCTTGCAATTTATGATTTACAGAAGTAACATGAAATTTTCATTATAACTACTCTTTCCATCATTCTGTAACTTTGTTGGCTTTATTGGTCTGTTTGGGTTCATTTGGTCTTTTTTTTTTTTGGTCAAAGGTCCTTGTTTTTTTGTTGCTGTTGTATTGCATTGAAATTGTTTTCTTCTCATCCATTTTATCTTCGCTCTTTTTACGTTTGTCTTTTTCTCTCCTTAATAATCATTTCATTCTTTGATAAAATGTCTAAGTTATCACTCATTTCCTTGCTCTTGGTTAAAACCTGCCTGAATGAATCGTAAGTGAAAGTGCAGTTTCAATTTAATACAATGTATTGCCAGATGCTTGATTAGGGTCACTTTTAGTTTGGTAATCCACTTTTGGATAATCTGTAGCATTTAATGAGTTAAGTACTGTATGCAAGACAATAGTCAGCTTAAAGATTATATCAACCTAAAGCAGTTTCTTGTGAAAGTGCATTGACTCTTATTGTCTCCCCCCCCCCTCTCCCACCTGCCTTTGAATCGTAATTATTAGTTCGTCTGACATCAAGGTCTACCATTCCCACTTATTTGTGAATTTCACTTAACGGGTCATTCCATTGGCAGACTCGTGTGGACCATGGGCTCCATATTGTAAATTACATGTACCATTCTCTTTCAGGGTCTCTGTGCACATCGACGAGGGACACTATTGGTCCAACAGAAGGGGTATCGGGCGTGACCTTGACACCACTCCGAGGGAAAGGTTCAACGACACTCTCGGTAGGATTTACAAACGACTCCATCGAACCGCAAAGAGTAGTCTGTGAACAACGGGAGCATTGGACAACCTCTGTTACGCTTCACTTTCTATGAGTGCTCTAAGTTGCAACAATTGCTAATCTGATCATCAAATTAATGATTCCTGATATTGCTGAGTGGATTAAAACCTGAAGAAGGTACTTCAAAATGCAGTGAGAAAATAAAAATAGAATCCATACGATGGAGACACAGTTAAATTTGGGGCAATATTGTGTTCAATTCTTTCAGAAGGAATCACTTTCTGAAGTATGTCGTTTGGTATGGAGTAGAATGAAAGTTTAAAAAATATGGAAAAAGGAGCAGTGGCACTTCATGATGTGGTGACTTGATCACATTACCTTGATATCTAACATAATATAATGTTACTTTGTTACCTTGGTAACAGTGGTAAAATTTGGCTCAAAAATAGTTATGGGACCACTGGTGACACGTCGCCTGTCCTACGCCGTGGGCATGAGGGAGGGGGGATTGGTAAACTCACCTTTCAAGTGAAACCGTTTTGACCGAAGGATTTTCTGCATTCAGGCCTGAAATGTCGATGAAGGTGGTTCCTTAATTCACATATTACAAGATACCTCAGTTTTCCTTGCTGCTACACTCAAGCAATCATTTTCAATACTCCAGAGACGTACACTTGCTTTATAATAAAACAGCATGTGGCAACATGTATGTTCTGGTGGTTGTGATGGCCTTAGGTTGCTTTAATTCAGAAAGATTTTGTATCGTCAAGTTGACAATAAGTTGGAAATAATAATGTTCATGAACTGAACATGTCTGTAAACAAATATCCTTTGACTAGTATTCCTTTTGCTTCCCTTCACCATCATTTAAAACATAAAGAGGTTTAAAGACTTCCTGCAATATTCAAATCATAGATTCGTTTGTGAAACTATTTTCTCAATTGGTGGTAACTTAAGAAGCTGTTGCTATATATATAATATCAAGATAAGAATTGTACCAGTCAATAAAGCAAGCATTCCAAACAGTATCACCTCCCTTTTGAGACACCCTTTTCCCTTTGCGAAACTTGCATTTAGAAGGGAAATAAGTAATTTTTTATTCAAAGCTAGAACTTTGATAACCAGAACATATTAAAGATGATGTATAAATGGGCTCTGCAATTCCCAAAACTAACTGGTACCATCCAGAGCGTGTTCTGTAAACTGATGTAATCTTTTCACAGAGAAATGAGTAATCCAACATTTCTGACCAGTTCGAGACATCATAGCCTGTAAGAAATTGTGCGCATCAAACCTTATCAGAAATAATGTTGCATACCGTTATTCGGCAACTAGACACACTTTGAAAATCAATGATTGCACCTGCTTCACCTCATGCCGTCTTTCATCTGTCATTATCCTGTTTTTCCTTCCTCATTTTGAAAATATGCCTGTTGCCAAACATGCCCTCCTTCCTTCAATTTCTGGATCTGCCACTGGTATCTTTATAACAAGTTATATTACAGCTAGATGAAAGGCAGTGTTTTCCAAAGTCATATTCAAAAGCATTCATACAAAATCCACCCATAGCATTACAAGTCCCACGGAAGTTCTTTTGTGAAGCACAAACTTTCATGATTGTTCATGAAAATCATTTGTCATGGTTTAATATTAAGAGGCTAGTTCATTGATAGCATGTTTTTACCTTAGTAATTTGTGGAAGTATGAAATGTAAGATTTTCATACGTTTTTTATGTAACTTTTTGTACTCTCTAGCAATTTTTTGTACTGTCTAGGCCTGTTCATCTCCATCATTGTTAGTGCTGCATTTTTCTTTTTGTCTTTGTTATCAAACTTGAGCCAAAGCAATACTAGCAGATTTTGAAGCATTTGTGTGAAGTAGATACTACCCCATAATGAGGTTGATACATTTGTAGTTATTTGTCCCCTCTCCCAGTGAATATTATTTATTCTATGTTAGATAAGGAAGGGCTCTGCTTTAACTGTGCTTAGGGTACACCAAAGTAGACCTTTGCTCTCTGTCATATTTCTAATTTATTGTTTCAACTGGCAAATGGAACCACTTCTTCATTTATCTTAATATCGAGGTGTTCGTTATTTAGCTAGAACCATAAATTTGTTACAAGCCTCTACAAGTACATGTTAACTTGACATGTTGAGCACGATGTAGCTTTTTGATACAAGACTTAGTTGGAAATTCGTGACATTTTCAATAATTCTGTGTTCTAGAAAATATCCTGTTTGTATTAGTCAGTGTATGGTCACCATTTAATAGGTTTTTCCAATCCATTGTTTTCAAACAATACATTGCTGAAAATTTGTATATAAATGAGTGAAATAAATTTTGCAAGAATTTTGAGGGAGGAATTTCAACTCCACATTCTGTCTTGATGGCCTTATTCTGTAGAAGTGTATCTGTGAAAATTTTTCATGAAATTTGTTTATGAATTTTTCTTTTTTTTTGGTGAAAACAAAAACAAAAAGACAAATAATCTTTTTTTTTCTTTGATTACAAATCTATATTTACAAGAGGCAGAGGAATCTCATCTGCATCAGTCATGAAACTACTTCTGTCCATGAAATCTGAAACGGTAAAATCATTATCAGCTCAAATACTGCCCATGAAATGCTATCTGTTCTGTAGGAAAGAAGAAAATGATAACATTTTTTTAAAGTTAGAGTAGAACTTACCACTGATGCACTTGAATGTTTTTGCAAAGTAACTTTTGCCTGAGAAATGAGATGTCTTAAAGTCCAACTCTGCTGATAATAAAAGATGTGACGACGAAACATTCGCAGTGCCCTTCAAATACAGACTGCACTGTGCAAATGACGTCTGATCAAGTCTGGGATGAGGTTTTATCTTCTAACATTATTCAGATTTTTCTGCCTGAAAATATTTACAATTTGACTGAAAACTGAGGGACCTATCCTGTTCCCCTATGCATTAAAGCCCTTACACAAGTTGTGTTTTGCATTAATGTTGGCGCCCTGCTTAAAGTACAACATGAACTCGGAAACAAATCTCAAGAAATGTGACATGCACTTTGTACAGTGCATCACATACTTGAGTGTACCTGACTATGAAAACCAGTTCCTTGTCCACATGCACCGACTACCCTCACTGATAAATTTTACCTACATGCAAAAGGGCTCCAAATAGCATCTCCATGAAATTATGACTTTGGTAACTTTGGATCTGAAGAGAGCCGCGGGTTGATTGTTTAATCAACATTAGGTTCTATACATTTTTCTCAACAGCCTGGATATGACTGCAACATCTCTTGATGCCCTTACAAGGAAAAACACAGTTGAATAAATAAAAAAAAAATCGTAAGTAACCTGAAAATGCTGCCATGCACAATCTCAAAATCTAAGGCTAAATAATCACTTTTCTTAAAATATAGCAAAACCCTGTAGGCTGAGAAATTATTTCATTTATACCAAAAATTGCAGTTACACATGATAGAAGGACTACGTTCTGCAATTATTCTTCATTGAATATCGTGGAATCCCTTATGTTGTAGAGTGTCGGTGACAATCACTGCTTTTGGCGTCCATCTGTGGCCTAGCTGTATCTCCAGAAATCAGTGCGTCTTTCAGACCATGGTACGCTATACTCCTCCTGACGTAGACCACCGCTATCCGGGCAGCTGTGACTACCATGGAGAAATCAAATCTTCCCCTTTCATAGTGGTTTTGTACCACCACCTTGGATCAAAGATTAGATTAAACGTCTCCAGTGATTAGAAGACGGAACCATATCTAATTTAGGTCATTGAAACTCTTTTGTGATAAGTTTAAGACAATCTTTGAACCATAATGCACTGAATGGATAAAATTTTTATACTTGACTGTATTGATATCTATCATATCCTGTCTTCCAATCAGGTAAATTTGAAATTTTCTTTCCCAGATGAAATTTAAAGGAAATTACGACCCACTTTTAAATAATCCACATTGGCATACTTTGAAATCTGAGAAGTACACATCCCCTCAATGAAGACAGCCTAAAAGGTATTTGAGAACAGAAGCAAAACAGTTGATATGGCCTAGATCTCTATCGCACTCTCTGGGCCGTTGCTAGAGTGGGGGGAGAGGCGGTGCTGTTTCAGCTTCCATATTTCCTCCTTCTTCCTCAACCACAGTTTCATCTGAAGGGTATAAAAAGAGAAAATCTTAGAAACGATTTTTTTTTAATTTTTTGTTTGTATGATCTGTCCCTCTTCAGGTCGCTTCTTGGTCCTCGATTCCATTTGCAACCTCTTCCTCCGCCTCCATTGGTTCTGCATCATCCTCTTCTTCTACTTCCTTTCCTGAGGCTGCAGCTGCTGATGGTATGAAAAATGTAAAAAATTAAAAGCAGTCACATCCCATTGAGGAGGAAGGGAGGATGGGGGGGGGGGGTAAAGAGCAGGACAATAAACTTTTGTGCAAGCAAACAGACAACACGGCAGTAACATCTCTTGAAGTACTCTAATTGTTTGGCATCCCCCTTCACTCGGTATCCCCCTTCACTCGGTATCCCCCCTCTCAGGCATTATCCCCTCACTCACTATCCCTCTGACACACAACCTAAACCCACACACACTCCACCTGGCGAACTGTGTACTGGGTATTCATGAGTATGCTCCAAATCTAAATTAGAAAATACATAAAATTGAGCAGTCAGATTGCATTGTCATATTTTCTGAGACCATCTGTCCACCCTATTTTACAACACCGTGCTAAAAAAAAAGAAGCATTTCAACTTAGGAATGAGAAATTAAGACAAAGATCACGGCAAACAGCCAATCCTGTGATTCTGCTTGGTAGTGTACCCTGTAAGTCATTCATTTATCAGTTGGAGATATCCTATGCATGAGCATACATGGCTATTTCAGCACTCTGCATTCTTTGAAACAGACATTCAAAACTGGCAAACAAGAAATAAACCTGAACAAAACCAAGACTACACCTATGCTAGCAAGAGTAAGCCACAAGCCATTCTACTGAGCGTACTTCTTCCCCTTGCATGCACATGTACATAGAAGTGAACACCCTGCAGAGAAAACTGATCACCTTGGTTAGCAGGCATGGTAGGCATGTTGAAGACGTCGGAACAAAGTCCTTCAGACAAAATTTATCATCGACGTAGCGAGAGACGTTTCTTTGATGGTCTCTTCATCAACCACCGACAGAAACCTAGAATAGTTATGTCAATTCTCTTTCTACTTGAACCGTAGAACAGCAAGCATATGCCTAACTTTACAATTGGACCAACCTTTCTCCAGTACAAACACACAATGGAAATGCTGCTGGTGAGGTTTGGTATAAATAGGTATATCACTATGTACACTTAGGATTAACCTTGTTCTCTAGATGACTGGTGCTTCCACTCTGTTTGACATATTTTGCAAATAATTTTCAATTTTGTGGAACCGGAGAGAGGAGGGTACTTAATTCAAAACAGCTCCAATGTTTTTTTTTTTTTCCCCTAAATTCACAATCAAATATCACCTCACGGCCATCAAGGTCGAGTTTTGGAGGAGCAAGGTTTCTCAGGAGATACAAATATCAATACCGAAAGATGATGTACAAGGACCTTGCACTTAAATTGCAGGTTTTGAATGTCAAGAGCACATCTACTGAAGTGATTGCTAACTTTGTGAACATTCAGTGGTCCACCTTTTTGCAACAATTATGTTCTTTGTGTCGCAACACAGTGACAGAGCTTCAGAGCTTCTCAACATTATTATGAGAGCCTCATGAGATTACTGCTGTCTGGCATAAAGACCCGGAGTAGTATCACATTCTGTACAGCTGAATTTTAATGGAGATCTACATGGACAGCTCTGTTTGACACCCTGTGTGAATGTGTGTGAGACCTAGGTGAGTCAATTTGTATTCACGGTGGGGTGCATTCATGTTATAAATATCTGGAAGAAAGAGCTAAAAATTTAACCAACAATATCTGAACAAGCAACTCAAATATAGAGCACTTTTTTGAGAGTAATTTCCATGACTTAAGAGCTCTGCTTTTTCCAACGACGGCTCCCAACAAACAGCTTAATCAGTAAACTGAAATTCATCAGATTATGAGTATCATCCTGAATTGAGTTGACATATTGTTTTAATTTTAACCAAAGACAAACTGATCCGCTCATTCACCCTACCACCTAATCCTTCAAAAAAAATGTATATCTGTGAATATTAATTGACTGGTCTCTGGTAACAGTTTACAGTTGTTAAAGTTGGCTTTCAAATAATTCTTCTTGTAGTATCTGTTCTTAGAAGATTAAAATCAGCCAAGTTTGACAAACTGATCTGTTGTTCTGTAATGGATGATGATTTTGCTGGAAATTCAGTGCTTTTTGAACAAATTTTTCTCATAACAGAATATCTGTAACAGCTGAACATTGCACTATTTACACTGCAATAATTATGAAATTCAGGGAATACAAAACTATGGAAAGGTTTCATTATGCACTTTTTCTTGGAGAGTAAAGTTGTTTTTCATGTAGTTCTGCCGCCCCCCATCTCTGCGTCACGTGCAACAATGATATTTCTCACATTTGAGAGTTTACTTCTGTTCCACAGACCCCCCACAATCCAAACCCAGTCCCCAAAGCATGCACCACGTGATAACATCACACAGGGGATGCACTTGACATCTCCCAAAAATTTTCTGACCAAGGATAATAGACTTCACCAAGTATATTACAAGATGGAACTTGCATCTTTTTTTTTTTTCAAATGCATCTTTTTTTTATTTTTTCAAAAGAATTTGTAGTGCTGTTTCACACTTTGGTTTCACTTCTCAGACCTTTGTGACTTTGCTCATGTATAGGACCTGTATCGGTTTGACTGATGGAGTCAGTCTGACCGCTAGTACATGATATCAACGTCATAGCATACCGTATGTAATCATCGCATACATCTATGTCGTCACAACCACAGGAGTCACGCACTGGCGCACCACACCACAGACATTACATTACAAGTTAATCATTGAGGTAGTCACTCACGATCAAAGCGAGAAAAAACCATTTCAAATCTGCATTCCTATCACTGATATGATCAGGAAAATGCAATGACAATACAATGCTTCCAAGTAGGCGGTGTGTAGGAGTGCAAATTTCACACTTTGGTGACGTTGCTATGGTTACAATGACAAAGAAACATACCAGCACTCTCAATGCAAATAATACTTTTATTTTAATTATGTGCTGAGATATTTTGAAGTTATTTCAGTTGGGCTAAAAAAGTATTGGTGGCCTTCCTTGGCAATTTGGTTGGTTCTTGCATGTTGCTTTGCATCCCTGGTTGTCCCTGATTAGTCTCTTCATAGCATTCAACCACAACCCCCCCCCCTCATTCCGAATACATTCCATAAGCATTTTTCACCACAGAAAATGGGCAGCGATATTTCAGTTGGCATAAGCAGCTGACAGTGTAAGTATGTAAACAGAAACAACACCTTAGACTGATAACATGATAAGATCAACAACTGATAACATCAATACTGAGAATTCTTTACAGTTGTATAGAATGTTTTGTTCACATAACACAGTCTAAGAAATTAAGTAATACTCCAACAATCTTCTACCGAGTGACAATAACATTATTTCCACAATGAAACAAATACCTTACAGAATGATACATCACATCAGTACATGCACCAGGCCTGTTAAGGCTGTGTATATTTCTCATCATCTGTCTAACATCTAACTGCAGTAGCACCATGAGAATGTTGCTGCCATTTTTAAGATACTCCATGATCATGACACGAGACAACTCACCTGCTGTGCCCTTATTGGGCTGTTCCTTTCCAGGAACCTGTCCTGTCCGTAATATTTGGTTCAGCCGTTCAACCTCTTCAAGTGAGCTGGCATTCGTGATTGCTTTCTGTATCAGAACAAGAGCAGAATGAGGAAGTTACGTAAATAGAAGAGGACTTTCTAATTCATTGCACACATACAAAAAAAAAAAAAGCAAGAGAATATAATTCAGGCCTTGAAGAGCAGTTACTTTACAATGCTAAGCAACCACACAAATGTGGAGTGAAGCATGTGGCTTATATATTACTTCACAACAGGAGCCCACCGACCTAACAATATTGGATCAGATTTGTTATCTTTTTTTACTAGGTCAGTTCAGATGGCAAAATTTTAGGTTACTCTAGGACAAAAAGCCATCCTACTGTGACCCTGCCAGGGTTCAAACCCAGACCCTCACAGTTGCTCAACTTCATTGCTTTAAATGCTACCAACTTCATCCACTCAGCCACAGCACCGGTCGATAAGACATGAACATGAAAAAAAGGCTACTTTCAAAATATGTAACGGCATAAACCTTGATCCACAGATAGTACTCTCACCTTTATAGCAGCTATGTCCTCGGGGGTGGGACCGGAGGGTGTAGGTTTTTCTCCAGGAATGTCACCTCCTGGTACAAAACTGTTGCATAAAAGGAAAATGTTGAAAATATGGCAAACATTACAACACAAACTAATAATTTCTTTGAAATGAAAAGGCAACCTCAAATCAAAACTTGTGTGTGACGACTGATCACCACTGGAATGAGAAAACTGCCTGAACTTTTTGAGTCCACCTCAGATAACTGACAACTTGGGAAGGGTGGTTTGACTCAACCTCAATTTCAATATTAAACAACAGAAATAAAGAGAAGCAGGCAAACTGTAACTGAAATGATGATCGATGTTCCCAGAAAAATATTATCACTGCTGGCTAATTCATATCACTATGACATTACATTATCGAAAGTGCAAACTTAAAAGAATGGCAAAATAATTGACGTCTCTACTTCCTCTTACCAGTTGCAGTATCGTACCAGTTCTTACACACACAATACACGTAAGACATCAACTCCGAAGAATTGCAACGTAACGTCGATGCCGATTCCTTTTGCCATGAGATTAAAAAAATTCACAGAATCTTAACACCACATTAATACATGCAAGACTCACTCTGAGCTCCTCCTATCCTTCAATTTGCATCAGTGATGCCCTGCTTAAGGAAGGATAGGTAGTTGTGACACACATTTTAAATGACTTTTCGCTTTTTCTTCCTCAAAATCGGGTATAAGCATATCTCCTTACATGATTTGTGGTAAAAATGACCTGCCAATGACAAACTTTGTCAAGGTGTTCCAGTAGAGACAGATGTTTTTATTTGTTTTTATTCCTTGCCATATGTATATACCACCAGTATATACAATACACATACTTAGTATGACATCAGTGACAGTTACCCTTCTGGAGATATTGTGTTTACAAGGATTTTACAGTTTGACTTCTGGTGACATCAAATGATCTTTGACCTTGACCACAAACAATACTGACCATCTACTCAGTGTGACTAACCCTCACACCAAGTATGACATCTGTCACAGTTACCCGTCGGGAGATATTGTTGACAAGGGTTTACAGTTTGACCTCCAGTGACCTCAAATGACCTTTGACCTTGAGCAAAGAGGATAGGGATCATCTACTTGGTATGACCAACACACATACTAAATATGAGTCATGGTTACCATTCTTGAGATATCATGTTCAAAAGGTTGTCACTTTTTTACCTCTGTGAACTCAAATGACCTTGGACCTCCATCAAAAACAATAGGGATCATCTACTCAGTGGGACCAACTCACATACCGTATATGACATAAATCAAGGTTACCATTCTTGAGATATCGTGTTTACAAGGTTTTCACATTTTGACCTCTGTGACCTGAAATGATCTTTCACCTCCACCAAAAACAGCAAGGATCATCTACTGAGTATGACCAACCCGCACACCAAGTATGAGAACAATCACGGTTACCCCTCTTGAGATACCATGTTCACAAGAAGTGTCACATACACACACATCACCATTGTGTAGATTCCTTCTGCCTTTGGAAAGGAATCAATAGTAATCAGAAAGAACTCATCACAAAAGTAAACCTTTAAGGTCGTGACTGTTTGCCAATAGATGTATACAAGTGTTGGCCCAGATTGAAACAGCCACTACAGTTCCCATTTACGATGTGCATATTCATGTAGATTCAATAGCCTACTAGCCTGACATAAACGGACACATTTACCAGAGTACTATACCACCAACACCCAAATACACAATACATGACCCTCCATGTCTGAAATATAAATGCATCAACTGTGTTATGAAACAGTTTCAGGTTGATTTAAAACCTTAGTGTGGGCTCTTTCTGGGTCATTGGCCTAAATTTGCTGCACACCCCCCAGCCATCATGGGATATAGTTGTGTTTCCCTAAGGGTGTGAAGGTTGCGTAGGCTTACGTTTTTGATCTCTTGCCGATGTCTTTGGCCAGCTGTGCTCCCTTTTTACCTTTGAATAATTGTGCTGCTGCCTCTCTCTCCTAAAAGAACCAAAGGAAGAAGAAAAATTAGGGATACATAGATAGCAGTCCCACTGTGAGTTAGCTGACATTAAAGAAAATGGGTTACTATGTCATATGCTGCAAATGTAATTCTGTTAACCCCATTTGATTTTATTCAACTTATTTAATCGTTGAGTCAGGATATTGTCATATCCTGTACCGCCAACCAGGTGAAAACTATTCAGATACCACAGAAATGAAATGCTTTTTGATTATATCATCTTCAAAATGTAATCAGTTGACTTAACTGATGATGTTATGACGACAGCGATTGACCAACAAGTGACCTCATAACCCATAATTTCCTTCATTCACTCTTACACATTTGTATGTCATTAAATACTGTTTGGCAGTGTTGATATTTCCTCACTTCAAAGCGTAAGTTCGTTGACGCCAGATTCTTTGGCCTTGACCAAGAGACTGACGACCAAAAAACCTGCAGAGACCATTCCTCCCACCCACTCATGGCTTATAATGCACAGAATGGTTTGAACACTTTTATAGAATCCTGAGATATGAAAAGATAATTACCAATCTTGTCTCTCATTGTAATCAAATATAAACTTACAATGAACATGATTTAAATATTGCTACAGAGACTAAGATGGTGCCCATACTGTAGTCATTAATTATGATAACAGAGATAATTGTTAGTATGTTTATAATGTAGTGATGACATAACTGTGGTAACTATAAAGCTCCTGCATTTCCCTGTGGTACCAACACCAATGTTATTGTTCTTGATATCATTTACCAATGTCATTAAAATCCTTATCACTACTTTTATTACTAATGCTGTCATCACTGACAGTATCATTGTTAATTGTACAATCAGAAATATAATTATCGATAGTGGCTATATCATCATCACTAATGATGGTATTATAATCATTATTAATATAACTGTTTTTGGACATGAACTTAAAAAAAAAAGTATCTGGAAACAATTTTACCCCTTTTTAATTCATGACATGAACTGGACAAAGATAGAACAAAGACCTTTCATGGCAATGAAACAATTGGCATGACCGATTTTTCATCCAAAATAGGACACGCCAAATTAGTCGCAGATCAAACCTAGATCTGGAAAATGTTTTGGGTATGTTTGGTAAGTTTGAAAAGAGTCTCTACAACAGTTTGCAATTTTAGGCTTTGAGGTTCTTGATTTTGATTTATGACAAAAAAAAAAAGACTTAATGAAGAACAGACTGGCGCTGAGTTGTGTTCCTGTTCAACAAAATAACTTTCAATTTTATCTTCCTCTTGATCTACTTTAATAATAATTTTTTTTTGAAGCTTTGGAACATTTGACACAGATGTGACAAATTTCCTTTTGGCACGAGTCAATTCTGAAGGAGATGACCCTCAGGAGGACTGCAAGTCCCAGGTGCACGGTCGATACACCGGCAGGAAATGGCCCAAACAGATACAATCGAGTCAGACGAAAGTGACACTTAATGGGAAGGAAGCAGTTCAATTCTGACTGCTTTTGTTTCCACTTCAGAGAATGGGGATTAGTCTAAATTAGTTTCTACGGACATGGATGCTATATATAAGTTATTAACTGACTGCTAAACTTTAATATAACATCGATTCTCAATCATCTCCAGATGTTTACATTAAAAGGGATGCATGACCTCTGACCTCTGGTGAGGTCACCAGCAATGTTCAGATGGTCAATTCACTGAAACCATACGACAGCCATTCTTTAATGCAACAGTTGTTACATCAGTCCAGCAGCTATGATGACGATAGGAGCCAATACAATTACAATGAGATTACATTGGGGAGACTTTCTCTATTTGCCTCTGCCATTGGAAACATGGCATTTACAGCCTGTGAGTTTTTATGAGACACTGTAAACAGATTTTTAACATGTTATCCACTGATTTCGTGAAAACTGCTAGCAAAGGAATAATAACAAATTTACGAAGTGAGAAACACACCAGTTTTGTGTGAATTTGAAAGCTAATGCATTTGCTAATGCTTAATGCATTTGCTTTCAAACATTAAAGTAGATGTGTCACACCTTGGTCACAGAAAGTTCTCACTTCCTCCAAAAAGAAAACAAAACTTAAGCAATGCACCCATGGTAGAAAAGAATCACCTTTTGTCTGATCTTCCTGAAGTCTAGTAGTTTTAGCTGTGGAAGTTTGTGGATGACGTATAGTCTGTAATGTTTCTTGCCGACGACTGGGTTTCTCAGCAAGCTGAAAAGATGAAGAAGAATTACATCATAAACTTCACAGAAACACAAGCGTAAAGAGAACTCTGACAGCTTGCATCGTTGCAAACAAAGTGAAAAGGACAAATCGCGGTGGAGATTGAAAAGAACACTTCATAGTTTAGTTTTCTCTTTCACATTTCACAGGTGACAACATTTATCTCTCAATCACACAACCTCAAGACCTTCGCTTCACATGCAACAGTGAACTTCCTGCTGTAACTGTTCACCTGGAAAAGGTTCCAGGAAGTCCCACTTTCTGCTATTTTCTTATGTCACATCCCCTTCACCGAGATGAGGTTACTGCGGTGACATTTCCATTGCCTGGTGGCCATAATATTTAATAAGTATTCTAAGAGACATCTGATGTCAAGCGACTATCAAGGGAGGACAGGTGTTCCTCCACCAACAACTCTAGCGACACATTTTCCTGCACATTTTTCTACCCCCAGCAAACCTTACCATTGTATCTGAGAACACAGAGAAAGCCACGATGTGTGACTTCATGAAACTAATGTTGGTAAACAGATGCACTATTAACTGGTTCAACAGCTGGGATAAACTGTGTGCTCACATTCTTGTAACCCATGGCAACTATTATGTATGATACAGAAGTACATTAAATTTAGCAGCAATAGGCTAGCTAATGTATGTCTGCAGTCTCAAAAGACTGAAAGAAATATGGTGACAGGAGTTGCGGGCGAGAAATGCCAGAATGGCACTAACAGCAAAAGGACATCGTGCCCACAGTTTAGATACATCACACAGAAATACTATTTTTCTATTTTGGTGAAAAAAAGTAAATGACAATTTAAATAATTTAAATCTTTTGTTCTGCTTTTCTTTGATCTTAAGAAAAAAACCTGACCTTTGTAAAACTTCTGTAAGCATATTTATTAAGCCTCTGGGCATTCAGTAAAATATATCATTGATGCTTTGCAGTGAAAGAAAGAAAGAGAAAAAAAACAAGATCTGCTTTCATTTTCTAAGTTTTTGCTTGTTCAGTCCTCTTTGAAGCTTATTTTGAGCTTTGTAGAGTGCATTGCGACATACGTAATATTGACACAAAAGTTCACTGTCACATGATGCTGATGAAAAGTGCATCGTCACATTCGGTAATTAACGAGGGAAGCAATCGAAGCCAGATGAGGATGCTGTTTTGCCAACAGTAGAGTAAACAGTCATTGGTTATTCACCGTAAAATACAATAGAATGTTCATTAGACTGTTTAACTTTAAAAAGGTTTATCATTTCCTGATTCTGCTTCGTGGGTTTTTGCTGTAATGTAGTGTCTCCCTTTTTTTCACATTAGCAAAAGGATAAAAAAAAAAAAAAAACTGCAACATTTTTGTCAGTCTGAACTCTGAAGAAAAATGTGGGAAAAGACATGACAGTCTTGAACAAAAAATTTAAATCATGGCATTTTCATCCAAATGTAACTTTATGTAAGTTCTGTGATCTGACTTAAATTCTGCAGTCTTACCTTAGTGACCTCAACGTGTGAACACTTGCTAGAGGGTCAATGTCTCCCTGTAAAACAGAAGCAAAGAATTTCATGTCTCATTATTGGATTAACTGTTTGCTCAGAGGAAAGTGCAACTGCTTGGGACAACTATTCGAAATATTTGGTCAAAATCACTTCTTATGCCAATGTTACTTCGATATTTGCATTAAAATTTTGCAATTTGCCAAATGTTGTAAACACTCCAAAGATTCTTTAGGTATGCATCATTTCTTTTTCACGATTTGATAAAACCTCCTTGTGCAACATGCAAATTTTCTGATTATCAAAAATGGTTCAAAAATAAACTCACTAGCTCTTGGATCTGGTTGTTGGTTAGTACTATGGTCTCGAGCTTTGGCAGATTTTCCTCCAACTTTTCACCGAAACGGCTGCAAGAATGTACCAAAGAGCATGCATGGAATGTTACAGAAAAATCACACGACGATTTTTGATAACGACATAAGAATGGTTTGTAACACTGACCAATTTTAAACCGATGTTCTCATCCATTGACGATTGCAAAATGGCAACTACAACAAGCAATAAAAACCTACTGTAAACTTAAGACAGTTGTGAGGATTAGCACCGAGCATTTCTCTTTAGCTTCAGTTCTGCTGATGCTGTAGCTCTTAACATATTTTCTTTGCTTCTTTTCAAGAGAACTTGTCAAGCACATGGCAAAAAATTACATCAACAAGAGTTTACATAGGGTACTGTATTTAAGAAACTGAAAATGTTATCACAGAACTGTAAATGTTATCCCATATAGCTATTACTTGCATGCATGATTTTGGTGGCAAAGGAAATTTAAAGAAACATTGAGATCACAGTTAAGTTTGAATGTCAACAAACACGAATACCTACATACACACTACTCACTACCGGTCACCTATTTCATTGGCACTAATTATCAGTAGCTACTGTAACACTCCACCGCATTAGAAACCTCATGTAAGATTTGAACACTGCCCTCCAAATTAGGGTAACAACTCTCTCAAATGAGCATACAAAATGATACGTGGATGGACACTGTAGTTGTAAACACATACATGATAAAGAGATGGAGTACTGTACATACATGACACAGTGAAGTTGTGTGCATTTCTTGTACCACAGGCATGTAGAGTACAGGGTAGATCACATACATTAGCCAATCATATGAGCACTATAAGTTACTGATCTATCAGTGCTGTTGCCTTGTCTCTTTATTGGTAGAGTCTAACAACTAACACCATGTACCCCTTTCCTTGGCAGTGCACAGTAAAGTCTAAAAGAAAAACGTCCAAATACTGCACTTCTTGACAGTGTGCAATGAAGCCTATATTAACCATTTTTCATTCTGTACACTGTCTTCCGTGGCAGTGCACAGTGAAGCCTAAAGAAAGAAGCGGAAACACTGAATTTCTTGACAGTGTGCAATCATGAAGCCTACTGTTTAACAAACTGTACACTGTTTTCCTTGGCAGTGTACAGTGAAGTCATTAAAACAGAAGTCCAAACACTGCATTTCTTGACAATGTACAATGAAGCCTATTTAATACCTAGTCTCCATACTGTACATTGTTTTCTTTTGCAGTGCACAGTGAAGACTGAAAAGAAGTCTGCAAAGTCCACACACTGCATTTCTTCAGTTAACTGTCCACAGTGGAGTGTCCATGTACAGCACTTACTCGTCAGTGTGTGTGACTACTGAAGCTAAAAGGCCTACTACAAACTGTACAGTAGCTATACACTGTAGCTCACCATATTCTGTTGTTGTTGAGCAGCAAACACTGCAGCCTCTTCAAGAGTGGAAAGCCATCAACTTTACGGATTTCATTGTCTGAGAAGTCTATGGTGTCAAATTGATCCTGCACACAGTAAAAGTATTAAACAGAGAGAAGTACTATAAACGATGAAAATGTGACCACACAGTACCGTATGTTTTGGACTGGAAAGAATGCCACAATCCACTGTGCAAATTCCAAATACAGATCTGCATGCATGCATACAGAGTGAACAGTGGACAATAAATATAGTAGAAACGTTCAGTCAGTACTGCTAACTAGCAAATTTACTTGACAAACAATCCTTTGATACACATGGATAATATAAGTTTGCAGTTTTATTAACCTGTACGAGCTGATTTGCAGTCAGTCTCATGTAAAATGCCCTTACAAATACTTTCATGTTGCAGCATACAGTGTACTAATGTACAGTAATTTTATTACACATTAAAATATGCCACTGAATACATTATCACTCTCGAGTCGACTTGAAGATGCACTTGATTTTCTCATCTTCTAAGATGCTTACAAATTTGAAAAGGCCAATCAAAGTTTGTTAATCTACAGCAAAAAGGTTGTCATTTTGCAGCCCTGACAAACTGTCTCATCAAAAAATAGGGAGAATTACATATTTTTTTAACCAAAAAATTGGGAGATTAGTAAAAAAAAAATACAGAGATTGGTAATTTTTGACAGCAAACAGTAGCACAGACAGAATCATCACACACATACACAGCACAAGTTGCCCTTGTACTGTAGGTCTAAACCTATTTCCATGTACAAATTACAAGGCAACCTACTACTGGTGTAATTAAAACATGTACCATATGACAGTTGAAAATTTTGTAAACAACAGTCTGACTTTCAATGCACTATACGTTTATTTATGGCTCATTACTCAAGTAAGTCTTGTGCTAACAGTTTTGGCCCTTTTCAGAAATGTCGCAAATGGACTTACAAAAACCAGGAGATTAGAATATGAAACCGGGAGGGCGGGAGATCTGAACAAAAACCCAGAGTCTCCCGGTGAAACCGGAAGGATTGACGGATGGGTTGACAGATCTGATTCTGACATCCAAATCAGTTAAACATTTATTGTAAATTAAGATTTTATTTTACTGTAGATATCGACAATGTCTGCAAGGTTTGGTTCATACTGTACTGTACATATCCTACACAGTCCAGTAACTGCTGGCCAAACACACTTGCAAAACCTCAGTACAATACTGCAAAAATAAAAAACGTATTTTTCTATCTATCAATCGATCGATCAATCAATGTGGTCAATCAATCAGTGGTTGACATTATAAATAATTCATGATTGGATAATTGACGGTAACTTCACCAGGCAACTTGCAAGAATCTCTATACCGTCCTTGGCATATTGTGTTACTGTACATTCAGTACTGTACTGTACAGTACATCGTCTTATCAGACGAACTGTACAGCAGGTCCACATTCATATTTTACTGTATGGCGGACATGCCTTAGAGACTGGTGACCGCTCAAAATATTTCCACAAATCTGATCAATTTACAGTAAACTGTACATGATTGTGAGAGCAGGAAGCCCCTGAGGCTTTGGTATGTAATTGAGTTTGAAAGAAGGTTTAAGCTTTTTCATATTTTTCTGGCAAACTGTCAAGTCCCTGAGAAGTGTTCCCACAGCAGGAACCAATATTAACTACTCTGACCTTTCACCCACACATACTGCGCTAGCTTTTATTTTTCCTACAGTTTCATCTCTGATTGAATTCTGGGGCTAGAGTAAGTTGCAGCTTCACCACCTGGCCTCTCAGCTGCAGCCAATATCATGATGTGTTCTACCATGGAAGCACCACTGCAGGATACACTAACAGCAGTGCTGTGCAGTATGTGGCTTTCACTAGCTGAAAGTGTGCATATTTATATTTTTCGAAGTCTACAGTATTACACAGGATTTCTTCACACTCATGAAAATTTCATGACATTTCTTTCACTATTTCATGATCTTTCACATGACCATTTCATGACCAAACACCATGTACAAGTATTTGAACAATGGCACAACCATCATGATAGAAAATAATATTTTTGGAAAGAGTTCCATAGTCTGTTCTCAATTTAATGCCAGACTTTTCATGACTTCCTCCACTTTTAACACATTTCATGACTTTTTGGGGCCTGGAAATCGAAAGCAAAATTGCATGGCTTTTTCCAGGCCATGAAAACTCTGATTGCAATTATTAATTGATACTGTACCAAAGAAAAAGAACTGCAGTTTAAGTCATTTACCAGAGGCCTTCTACAGTAAATGATATGCAAAGAATTTAGGGACTTTTTGATTTCAGGAGGGTAGGCAAGAGGACAAAATGCACAGCAAGACATTTGACTGCACATCAGCAGAAGTCAGCATCCCTCTGTCCTGTTGATTTTTAGAACGGTTGTCAATCAATTTATCATCTGGTCTGCAAACAGGACAGTACAAGGGTAGCCACAGTAATTCCCCCCCCCCCCCTCTCCTACCTTCACTGAGACAGCAAAGCAATGAAAGTGGAGGCTAACAAGGCCTTCCGTCGGGGCTTCGTTTAAAAATTAGCACATCATTGTTATGATGTAATTCTAAGGAACGTCGTCTTCAAAACAGAATGCCTTCAATATCAGAATGCAACAACATAGGTGTGTGGTGTTTAACTCTCCATCAGCGTGTCGCTCTACCATCCCGAATTGAAAAGTCCCTGATGCCGAAAAAAGTAATTTGCTACACGACTTGGATTATCCTTGTTTAGGCCAGATACTGTGTAATCTGTGCTCTACTGTAGTCACAAAAATACAGTAAATCAATAACACTAACAGTAAGGTCTGAAAACCAATGTTGTGAAATTTTCTGTACCGACATTTGCTGCAGAACTGGGCAATGGTTAAAACAAAACGATACAATTATTGGTTAACTCTTTCTATGAATGATGACTGATTTTTGTTATTTTTCAATTTAGTTAAGTAAAACTTCGCCACTTTTAGTGGCTACGGACTACTGTAGTACCATATCACTGAGAGAAGGAAGTCATTAACACCGGTCTCTATTCTATTGATCCGTCTATTTGGATGGAGCAATGACCTAACTCCAGAAATATTGTCTACCATAACTTCCTTGGTACAACTAATTACCTCACTGTGAATTCAATGTTGGATCATGAGCTGTCCAAGTACAGTATACTATACACTCTCTTACTATCACTAAGTCAAAACATGAAGTTGTATGGAGTCCTTCAGATAGTTACAGTATTTACTCACATAAAACAAGACACAGTTATGTACTTGTGCAGTAATGTATTTGCAGCAACATGTTTATTCTCAAGTACAACTTTATTCTGAAGACATCATCTAAATCTTACAAAATCCCCACAACTCTCTGTTGTGGGTATACATACATGAGTGACTACACTAACACCTTGCTTACTTAATGCATCAGTTTGACATACAGTAGCTCAAAATGCTACCGAAAACAATTTTGACACCACGCCCTCTACACCTAGGCTCGTCCTCATTTGGCTTGTGCTTTGACGG
The DNA here is from genome assembly GCA_021234535.1 of Stichopus chloronotus. Taxonomy (NCBI): domain Eukaryota; kingdom Metazoa; phylum Echinodermata; class Holothuroidea; order Aspidochirotida; family Stichopodidae; genus Stichopus; species Stichopus chloronotus. The sequence continues at coordinate 13,264,507 of CM037839.1, forward strand.
TGAACATGTGTCTTTGCTAAGTGCTCAACATTTCACCTCTTGCAAGAGCTGCACCGAATCAAAAGCCTTGAGTATTCTCTTTACGTTACTGGGTAAGTATATGTCTACAATGTGAATACTGTACTCCTCTATAATACCTTACAAGTGTCTTTCACGATTGATGTTTATTCGAGGTTAACGAACGACTCGCATAAATTTAGCAATGCAGTAACAAAAACAATGTCGTCACATCATTCAAGAGAGCCATACCGCACATGAATTACTGTAGGATAGATTACTGCGTACTAATTATACAAATTGGGGTGACTGCATTTTCCCTTTAACAGTATTGTCATATTTGCCTCATTGAAACAAAGATGAGAGTGGCACCAAACAAATATACTACCTTGTTGTTCCAACCTAAGAGGTATGTTGTAAATAAGGAGTCAAAACTGTGTGATAAGAATGTGGTATATGTTCTGGTATTGAAAACGGAAACTGCAACTTGATTGTTTATTTTGTGGAGGGGATAAATTTTTCAAACTGTTTTGGAGATTTTGTCTCTGTATAGGCTATATTTGGCAATTGTTCACTAACAGTACAACAGCTAAACATCTGAAAAGCAAAATAAATTTGTTTTCCTCTATAAGATACAATTGATTTTCAACAGAATACAAAACATTAGTAAAACCCATATTAGGTTAAGTGTTTTGAGTAATTTTTTCATTGATTCCTAAAGTCAGAATCAAGTAATTTTTTTCTCATAACCGACCAAACTGGTAGCTTTATTGTTAACACTGGTATTTCAACAGTACTGTACATTCCATTTATATTGAGGAATGTGACTAGTATACTACCCACACTCGCCTACACCTTCTCATGATTAAGACCACCTATTGTCCTTGAGAATATGCAGAAGATTCCATTTTGAGCTATTTGCTGGGTATGGTAGAGTAGGTCAAATCTGGCAAACTTAAACAGTGTGTTCACACAGCGATTGCTTCATTATTCACTTTATGAAGGAACTGGGTAGTAATTTTGGATCTGGGTATAAACAAAATACAATTCCGGTACCCGAGTTGCCCATGAAAACACCAGTTTTGAGATTTTTCACTACTCTAGCAGAACTTTAAGGAAATATTCCAACAAATCATTTCCAAGGACAAATACACAACTCGTCTGTCCACCGGGAAGTGATAGGAAATTAAACCTGAGCGCTGTAGAATCTGACAGCGATCAGATCAAGTTGTATCTTTATGCAATTAGATCAGCACAGTCTGTGACTGCCTGTCTTTGGTCTTTTTGGTCCTAAGAGGCCAGTTTTTAGTTTCTTCGATATCACTCCAAGAAAATACAGTAATTTTGTTAAGTACTTCAGACTAAAAACACTCGGAGGGTCTCACTAATGCAGATGGCAACCTACAGGAAAAATCCAAGATTGCAATTGCCATTCCACACCGCAACAAAAACTGCATCACACACCAGTTTATTAACTTTTGTCAAATTCAAAACTACCTGATCCTAAATTGACAGGATGACATTACCCTTCGATTAATTAGGATTCAGATTATTGCGGAGTTCAGTGTTCGCACAGGAAGAGAGGAAATTGGACCAATAGAGATAGGCCGGTCAATTTAATCCTGTTTAAAAGTTAAAATACTGGAAGTTCAGACAGAATGTTTAAGCATCAACCATGTACTGTACATATGACAGTTGCATGGCATGACGGCAAACATGTGAAGGAAATACATACATTTCATATTTTGGTAACTACAGCAGTTGATCAACTAATGGATAAATAAACAGGCAATAAACATCAGCAACATACAGTGCGACAGTACTGTAAACATGCAGTATTGTGCAAGGTGAACCACACATGTGTAGACCTATGCACAGTAGCCTGATCTTTGCTGGAACATTACACAGGTATTTAAAAGCAAACTTTGTCTTGCGATTCCCTTCATGTTTCATTTACTATGTTTCATAACAAGTCTCTCCAATACTGATATATCCTCAAGAATTTCAGTCGATGTTTGTGGCCTGTCTCTGGGTTTGTTGGTAAACATTCTCTAAATGAAATCAAATACCTTTCGGACTAATCACAACAATGATCACTTTGCATCGGATAAATTTTTTTTAATCACCTGACATTCGTGAATTCAGTATGAAAAAGGAAGCTCTGAAAACTGGTTTGTGAATACGTTGAAATGGGTTATCAGAACGTGATGACACCAGAGTTGGCCTCCTTATAATTTGACTTCTGAAGTAGAGGCTTTGACTCGTTTCTGCGGGCTACGATGTAGTTAAGTACTGTACTGTACACAAGATTCGTTCCACATTCTAGGGAATCAATTTTCACACATTTTCCATGACTTTCTCATGACCAAACAAATTTTCATGACTTTAGTCAGACTGACATCTTGTACAGTAAGTTTTGAAATAGCATCAAAAGCCAAAGTAATATGAGTTGAATAGAGTACAGAAATAAATTTTCATATACCAAGTAAGAATATATTATGCTATTACAGTACAAGTGAAAAAGGAACGGTGCCAGTCAGTGAAAATTTCCAGGGCTAATTTTTCTGAATTTGGAAACTTTTCCATGCCTAGCAATAGTTTTCAAACTTTTCTGAAAAAAATGACTTTGACTTTCCATGACCGTGGGAACCCTGTGTACAGAAAGTGCAATCAACTGCAGTACTGCTTTCCACTAGAATTACTGTACACAATACCAAAAGCATACTTTAGTCATTTATATATTGTAATGGGGATTCTTGAAACTGAATGGGCATGAACTGAATAAAGTACACACAAAAAATAAAAGAATGAATGACACAAAAGAAAGACTTACTAATGTCGCGCCCAGATTCTCGATCACAGGAATTTTATAACCTGATGGAAAAGAAAACAATTGAGACAAACGAACAACTGGTGTTAATTCATTGTGCATGGAAATGTGTGATATGCCTTGTGACAAATGGCACACAGTACAGTCAAACAGTTGCTATTTGTAAATGAACAAGTAGGCATCTATATTCATTCATATTACTGTAAGTACTGTACACATTGTAATAATTTGAATTTGAAGTAATTTAATACAACAAAATGATGTACATGCAGCAGCTGATGCGCTTCCCAGTCAGGATTTTAGGTCGAGGGCACACTTCTACAGTACAGTAAGGTACCTGGTAAGGTACCTGGTAAGGTATCATGTACAGTAACTTGCAGGGTCTGGTCACATTAGCACAACAGTTCAATATATCAAAACAGCCTGGCCACTCCTCTTTAGTGCTGTCGGGATATTGTAATTGTTGCACTTGTCATGATACCTTTTTCTCCATGATACTAAAAATTACTTTCTAGCATGCATCATGACATAATTTAAGGAAAATCCATGAAAAGTAATAAAAACCTTGTTCTCCTTTTTCTCATGTTTTGTTTCTTAAGTGTGACTTTTATTCTTCAACAAATAGACACTAAAAAATCAAGAGCATATAATAAACTAATGTACACTGTAGCCAAAATCAGCATCCCGCAAACTTGTCAAGACTGTCACTAATTTTGATACATACAGTATATCGCAATACACTGATATCACAAATTTTTGGTTTTGATACATCCATACAGTTTTTGCTGACATCAAGACAGTACTACTCATTTTCTGCAAAATGATTTCTTGGTTTGCAATTAACTGATGGTGGCATCTTGATATAGATAAGAGTCTTCTCCCATGTACTGTGTGCTGTAGCACTCCACTGTATGTGTATCTTAAAGAGGAAAACAACACCACAATATATCATTTTTTTTACAGAAGTACTTTAAAGCTTCTTAGAGCTTTGAATCGCATGTGGAGATTTCATGTCAGAAGGCACAAAAATAACAATCCCAGCAACTATTCCTAACCCTAACTGAGCCTGTCCCTCTTCCCTTCTATTAATCAATGAGTATTAATTTACCAGGTTTCACCCAATACTGTATTAAAAAGCAAGCACCAAAGAGTTGCATGCAGTACTTTTCGTCACTCTCGCTTCATCCAAAAAGGCACCTCTGAATGCACAGTGGCCACAGTGGCCCTAAATGAGACTGCAGCGGCCCATACTTTTCAGACACTTGCTACCTGTATGCAGTACTGTATGTACTGTCTGTGATCGACAATAACTACAGCACTCTGAAACTTTCACAATCTTGTGGTTAATACCATTACTGTATGTTTATATCAGAAACCCTTAGCTTACTTCACTTCTTGCTTATAATCAAACATTGTTGAAAAAGAAAAAAGAATTGAAAATGAACACATACTGTTGAATAGCAATACTATACATTAAAACATTAATTGTAAATTGTAAGTCCTTACACTTTGGTGTACCAACTCGGACACTTTTTAGCATGAGAATGGCTGTGCCAAATGTGCACAATGAACTGTTGAAGGGGTTCAAGAATTATCTCAACCCATCTCATCCATGGAAATTCCATATCCTTTTGGTGACAAACAAGAATATTGAGGAAGCATGCCCTTACGCTCTCATTGGAACAAGGAAGCATGCACGGTAGGGGTAAATTAGAACTCAATTTTGAAACCAGACAAAACGGATGTCTGACTTCACAGTTTCGCAAGTCAGTGGAAAAGAATCTCAACTTCCCAGGGCTCTCAAATACAAAAAAAAAGAAGAGAAGACTTACTGTACTAATTTTGCAAACTTAGATGCAGCTCTTAAAGTCCGAGCTTTATACAGTAGTACAGTACAGTACTTTATTTGTTTAACTCTTGGACAATGTCCAAGAAGTATCGGCATTTAATAGTTAAAGTTGTCTTTCGACCTATCACTGCATTTTTTTTAGAGAAATGGAACTGTAAACCTGGAATCTCAGAATTACTCAACTCTCACAATAAAAAAAAAATGTGAAGTTTGATATTCATTCCCCCTCCTAATGTGATACTATATAGTTATGGTTCATAAAACTTGCCATAAATCTTTTCAGAGCAAAAAATGTAGTATAAATTTACTAGTGCTCCTGTTGAATTAGGTCCCTAAACATTTTCACAGACAATGTTCAACAAGTATAGCATTTAATAGTTTAAGTTGTCTGTCGATCTATCACTGCATTGTTTTTTTTTTAAGAGAAATGGAACTTTAAACCTGGAATCTCAGAATTACTAAACTCCTACAATAAAAAAAAAATGTGAAATTTGATATTCATTCCTCCTCCTAATGTGCTATAGTTATGGTTCATAAAACTTGCCATAAATCTTTTCAGAGCAAAAAAAGTACTTACAGATTGACTTGTGCTACCTGTCGGATTAGGACCCTAAACATTTTTCACAGAGTTAGCACTGTATGTGTACACCAACTGCACATACAGTACAGTACCACCCACACGGCAGTCCATGTTGTCACATAACATCTCTTCTAAGATTTTCGGTAGCTTTTGTTGCCAAGATTGGAAATTATCAGAATTTATCATACACTGCCACGTTACTAATTTATACTGCAATGTGGCCTTCTGTTGATGACATGTTTATGAAATGAATACTGATTATGCTTAGAGTATTAATGCAAGTGTGCTGCTGAAAACTTGCACTCAAATCCAACATCAACCTACCTGTACTGTAACCACTGCAGTTTTCGTAAACAGTAGGATTTTCTACATTTTATCATAAAAGGAAAACTGTTACGACGACGGAGAGTGTCAAAAAATCCTTTTTTCATTCTTGATAGTATTTGAACTTTAGTTGAAAACAGGACATGCTACCATGATCTCCAAAAGATGAATGTGGCATTGTAAAGTTAAAAATCCACATCTTTACTTTATACAGATGTCAATATAGAACAACATACAGTATGTATTGAATAATGTGCATTCACATCTTCTAAGTATTTCTGATGAACAAATTTCATACAACTTTGTAGGCACAAATCAATTTCTGAATTCAATTCATTCACTGAAAAATAATAGAATAGATTTGACCTCTGACCTGGAAGTCAATTGCGGGTGCTCTGTACAGTCTTCCTTGAGTTGTTAAGAGGCAGCTTTGGATGTCACAGTAGGTGCATACAGTATTCTGAAAACCTTTTAACAGTACACTGTACAATGAAATACCCAGAAGTGCACACATTTCTCCAGCATTGACCTGTCCATGCACTACTGTACATAGCTGAAGTGACAGACTTCATTTTTTTTTTTTTGCATTCTTCAGAATTACTGTACCTGAGACTATTGCTTCTTGTTGACCCATTACTGTGTGATGCTCTATTTGGGCTAAATGAATATCAACGGTTATCTAAAATCATATTATTTTTGAAGATTCAAGTAACTTTTCTTTATGACATCAAGCACTACGATGTTCAAAAGCAGGTTTTCTCTTTTTTCCTGACATCTGCATACTAACTTCTACTGGCATTAAATGACCTTTGACTTCCACAAATTCAATGGCGAACATGCACAGTGCTTAAAGTGATTGCGTGCGTAGGCAAAATTTCAAAAGAAAAAACATTGAAATTCATTTCCAAAAGTTTGGTATGACTTTTAATTTCACCATTCAGACAATCGTGCAAAATAAATAGGATTCAGTTGGTTAATTCTGCCATACTGCATGATTTCAAATTCTTCTAACATAACTGACAAAAAGTGTGGAATACGATAACGTAGTGGTTGACATTTTCATTCAAATGAACAGTGTGTTTCTTTGAACAAGCCAATGGGAAGAATACTAGTACTGAATATTCAGGTAGTCAAAACAACTCAGGAATCACTGACGCCTGCATTGACGTGATCAGTTAGTGAATTCAGTTATTTGTAAATACAATGCTTCCTTTCGCCACATGCTACAATTCCTGATACCGACCAAGGAGCGACAACTTGAGTAGTACTGTTTTTCTACATACCAGTAAGACCTGTACTGTTACGTATTCATTATGAAGGCGCTTATAGTAAGTACCATTAAAGGGGAATTCCAGTCACGGAACATGTCTTCTGACTATTTAAGCCATTTCAAACCATTTTCATTCATATTCTTGACATTTTGAAATGAACTTCTAATGGACAACATGATATGTTCAAACTTCCCGCCTCACTTTCTAACACTATGCATGTATATGAAGGGTGCGGCCATTATGATGCAACTGACTGGGATCTCTGTGGCTTGTGACGTAGTCGACGACCAACCATGATCAACTTAATTAACCCACATAATTAGTTATTAGACACACTGTGTATTCAATGTGGCTATCACAAGATAAGATAGGTAATTGATAAGATGGCAATAAAACACAAGAGGAATTTTCCATCAAAAGGCAACATTACGCAGTGTGCGCCTGGTGCGAACAATACCTCGAAGAGAAAGAAACGTAATCTTTAGTAAGTACTAGGTGAACATTTTCAGAGACATGGGAATAAGTCATGCAATTACGGATTATGTAGGACAATCAGGTTGGTCGTCATGGATTATAGCTGGTCGTCGACTACGTCACAAACCTCAGAGATCACAGTCTATTACATCATAATGGCCGCACCCTTCGCGTCCATACATGGTGTTAAAAACTCTGCTGGGCGGGAAGTTTGAATATATCATGTTGCCCTTGAGAAGTTCATTTCAAAACATCAAGAATATGAATGAAAATGGTTTGAAATGTCTTACATAAGTCGAAAGACATGTTCCTTGACTGGAATTCCCCTTTAATTTTCAAATACGATTTCTGTTTTTTTGGTTTTTATGCAAATCCTGTTGCTTTTCAAAGCAGTTACTGTCATCTTCCTTCATTGTAAGATGTAGGTCCATCCATGTACAACCTCGCGTGTACCGTATATTTAAAAATAAAGAAAAAGTTCAGATCAAACATAATCTTATCTTCCTGGTTTTTCAGTATACACACAATCACTTCAATGTACATAACAAGCTGAAAGTGCAAATAATTAAGCTTTGACTACAATCGCTCTGTCTAGATTGGCCTCACATATGTATACTGTGACCTTGTACAAGACAACATCCAAAAGATAGGAACCCATATCTCCTGTACACACAACTGTGTAATCCAAATATTAGGGACCAATCTAGATATTCCCTAAGTGATGCAGACACTGACCTTGGCTGACATCACATGACCATTATTAAACTCTATAAAATGCTACAGTACATGAGACCATCCACTCACTACTGTAAATATGCTGAAGTCTTCTGACTTCAAATGACCTTTAAACATCACAAAAAAAAACAGTAGGGTGCTTGTACAGGTATTTAATATGGATTATCATAGTGTACATACCATACACAGTATGAGATGAGTACCCAGATTGTGTTCATGCAATATTGCAATTTTTAAACAAGGTTTTCAATTTGTCCTCTGTGGACCTCAATTGTCCTTTGGTTTTCCCCACCAAAGATTCAAAAGTGCAGTGTGGTTCCTATGATGCAGCCGAGCCTTATTTCTCACCGTAATTAATACTGTACATTGGCAAAAGGAATTGAGCTATGATAACTAGAACATACTGGTACATACATACACGCCGGTACCAAATATTCAACTCAAATGCGAATCATCATCCCCCTACTGTACCTTACAGAATGTATAAGACTAGTTCAAGATCACATTCTTGATACAGTTTGTTTTCAAGATTTTCACACTTTGACCTCTGACCTCTCAGTTGACCTCTGACCCTCACCCAAAAAACAAAAGGTTTCTGGTACACAGAGTGGTGCATCAATACTCTGTTTGTATGAAATCAGTGCAAGAGTGCATCCTCAAAATTTACAAGGCTTTTACTTTGACCTCTGCTGACCTAACTGGATCTTTGACCTACTGTAGACAAAAAAAAAAATGATAACCTGGACTTCACTATGAGTTTTACACATAAACGTGACATCGGTCCAAGCTTCCATTCTTGAGAATTAACACTGCTAGTTTGGTATCAGTAATCCAGGTCTGCAAATGACTATTCTTAACTACTACAGATAGCACCTGGTCCTGCCCCCATTTACATGAATCAGTTAAAAAAGTGAGCAAATAATATCCTTGAAATGTAGGTAGTCATGCACTTAACGAAGATGTAGTCATTTTGAGAATGACTGAATATGCGTCCTGTGCACATTTTTCAGGAAAACATCTTAGTCCACAGAGGCTATAATCTGGAATGAAGGTACAGTGTCATTGACCATAGACCTACAGTAGGTACATTTAAGGGTGAAAACACTGCTTCTCTACTGTTGTGAACTTTAAGTCTTATATCAGATCTTGAGTAATCATATAGAATCCTACATCCATCATTGGCTAACCCAAAGATAACCTATTAAACTCACTATATCATAAAGTTTCAGATGCAGTAATAACAAAGGAAATGGCTCATACTGTAAGGCCAATTTTTGCTAGGGTTTGTCCAGGATTGGTGACGCTGTAGGGAGAAATCGACAGGAGGTGCAGTATCCTTTAGATTACCTTCTACAGTAATTCTTAACACTAACAGAAACACTGGACAGCCTTGTAAGTACTTCATGTTGGGCCATCCCCTGTGACCCCAGCCAGAAGAGATGTGTACTATGCTGTAGGTCATGCTGAAGATCTTACGCATGGAGCATGGGCACATTATAGTTATTTTGGCATACACAAAGCTTTGATTACCAAAACTAACAGAAACAATAAAGATGACAAGATAAGTACTGTATCATCTGGTGAAAATGAAGTATATTACACAGTAATTTTTGTGATCTCCAACTATGGCATAAATCTTACTGAAAATACAGAATTTAAGCTTTCAAGTATATATAGCCTGTGACAAGTCAGAAGCCACTTTGTTTTACATTAAATCAAATAATAATTTAGCAGTTCTGGGTCCTGTAGTTAATGTACAAGACTCCATGAAATCATACATCGTTGCTATTGACTCGCACACTGGTTGAATGACATAATCGCACCGTTCCACATGTTTCCAGACACATCAATGTAATGTACGTACTGTAACATACTAAGTCTAACTTAATTAACTTATCGATGAACTCAATATCAGAGCAAAAGAGGAGAGTCCTACTTTAATTTTGGCTTCATTTCAAGTCACAACATGGTTGCATACCTTGAACTTTCTAGACATGTTTACAAATAGTAAGGAGAAATTTATTGTTTGAAACATATTAAATTTCAAACACCATTTGTAGCATACATGTGTACATGTACTTCCACTTCTTTTCGATTGACAGAGGGTGAGGTAGCAGAAAGCATGCATGACCTGTAGCCTAGTGAATGCTAAGAATAAATTTGACTGATCCTAGATCAATTATCCTACATTTGGGCCATATCTGATATAACTTGCAATCCAGCCTAAAGGGTTTATGCAGAAAGGTGGGTGCCAGTCTGCAGTTCATGCACTACTAGTACAATGCAAAGATCTTCAGCATGAGCCCCAACTCTCTCCTGGCATAGCAGTGGCAAAATGTTTACGTCGTGTCTGCCAACACAAAAAAAATCAGCCTTGGCATACAACTTGTAAGACTTAATCACTATTCATTTTGTACTGCAAACTACTTGTAAGTCAAAACCACAGCTTCAAAAGTTTCTGTTGCAGTATGTTTCTGCTACATCAAGTCCAAAACAAAACATGATTATTTCCTACAAATAGGAAAGAATGTTTGTAACAGTAAGCTTCAAGTTAAAATTGGTAGCACAATCATCGTACAGCAGGTTATGTTAATAATTAATTGTTATTGCATCATGAGGTGCTTTTTGGCATATGAACGCTAACGTCTTGGCGTAACTTCAACTTTACATGGAATACACCTTATGAAATATGAGGTGGATCACTGGACGAGCTGCCAAAGATTGTTTGTGTAAAGTTCCATAAGAAAACATAACTATTTGTGAATGTGTGAGAAATAATGACCCTGGTGAGGGTAGGCTAATGGGTTAAAAATTTGTGTTTGGGCCCAAGTTTTCTGACGTGGAGTAAAGTTAAATGAGCTTGGGCCACGTAACGTCATGCACAGTCCTGTTCAAGGGCTTGGCCTAGAGAAGCAAATAGCACAGTGGGTTTGTTACACACATTAGCAATAAAACGGATTCTAAGTTGGTAAGAAGTTACGTCCCGGTCGGCAACAGGGAAAGCTCGAATGTTGGAGACGCTGTCCGGGACAATGTGAGCCACCGAAATCAAACTGATGCTCAATTCGTGTAACTGCTGCACACGATAATTTCCTGCAGATCTGACTACTGTAGCCTAACTCTAGCCTAGGCTGACGTGCGTACTGTACACTTCACTATGCATGCTCGACAACAGTGTGGACAGCACTGCAGAGGATAGGCTTCAACGGAAAACACAGGCTGAAAAATAACGTTGTATGTACCTCTCAAATCCAGTTCTCTGTCTCGGACAGCATTTATATATTGGGCACACTGTTCAATTAGATCTGGAGTAAGTTTAACCATTTTGACATTTCTCTGAAGGATTTTCTGTTGCCTCAATGATAATTTACTCACGAACACATGCGTGCAATTTTTGTATTGAATTTTATTGAACGCGAGAAATGTAAAAATGGCTTCAAAATCACTACGTCTTCGGAGTAAATTTGATTCTACGATGCGGTACAAGAAATGTCGCTCAACAATATTTTTAATTTCACACTTACAGTCGACTTTTTCTTTATCTCTCGACGAGGCTTTTTTACTCTCCAGTTAATCATGTGATTTTACAGAGGTTAGCGATTGACCACAAGAAGATTATCTCCGCAATGCGGTTGAAATTTTTCAACTCCATTCATGATACCGTGGCATCGCGTCCTAATTGCATCTCGTCCCGTCTCCTGTGAAAGGGCCTATGTGATGGGGACAAGGGGACATGTCCTGAAGTGTGTCTTGGAGGGACAAGAGGACATGCCCAACGGAATATTGTAGTGGGGGGATATATCAAATATCCTTAGTGGAGCTTAGAGAGCAGAACCCTGCGAGAGGTCCTGGAATAATTTCATCAGTGTGAGCATTAGACTGAATCATATCTTCAAGTCACATTTAATGAACACATGTGCAGAACGACAACAAAATTCAAAGGGTGAATTTTTGTGGTAATACTCAGTTAAGAGCCCAAGACTGCACATACTGATGTATGCTGTAGGCCTGATAGGATGTATGGTGATTGTGCTAGGCATTGTACTTTGTAGAAAGAGACACATGAAACCTGTCGCTTAGGGAGGAGGCCGATTAGAGAACATGATTTCATATTAAACGTGTTACGTAACTTCGTTAAAACAAACGTAACTCGTCACAGAAATTGCTTTAAATCGCAACATCGATCTGATACAGTGATCAACATTCCGGGTTTAACTTTCTTTTTGTTCTTTGTTTTTGTTCTTTTTCTTTATTGTTTTTGTTCTTTGTTTTTGTCCTTTTAGAAATGATTCATTTCCAAGGATGGTCCAATGGAGGACTTCAGCCATAAAAAATGTAGCAGAGTATACACAATAAATGTTCACGGTATTGCCTGGGAATGGCAATTTCTTCTTCACACAGTATCCATTACTCTGTAAAAGAAGTGTTGTTGAGAATACGTCCACGAAATTTAATATTATATGTTAAAAACTTTTCACACAAATTTGTTTTCTTTGGAACATTAACCTCACATGAAGTAAGATAATTATTCAATAACTATTCAATAAACAGGACCTTTTGTTCCAAGTCAAATCACCGAAAAGTAGAGGCTATATGTACACTGTAGCGTTTAACTGTCCCCAAGTCAGTACTTCTGTATATACTTCAGTCTTTATTTCCTTGAAAAGAGAATCAAGAAAAAGAAAGTGTAATTAAGAACAGCGGTCTAGGTAGTATGTATCAGCTAGTGTGGTAGTCTGTGCTTAACTGCATGCTCAAGTAATTACCTTTATAATCCCGTCTCTGCAAGCTGTTCTTTTGAAGAGGCACTGAATTGACAGTGATCAACTACATATTTACTTTAAAGGGGCAGGTTCAGTTGATAAATTGTTTACTTATGACAAGTTTGAGGGAAACCAATGTAAGCCATCCTATGATTAGTCGGTTATTGACAATGACGTGTTTATGAACATTTGTTGCCTATATATGGTTAGTAACTTACAGTAAAACGTGCGTGGTCTGGAAGTTGAAGTAGTTGTGATCTTGATACTTACCCTGTCATTGTTGCTTCAGTTTTGTGTCAGATGCCGAGAATCTAAAATTGACGGTGTACCCTCAACATACTCAACAGGTGGGAATGCCCCTACACATCGAACCCTGCATGCTCATGTCAATGTTGCTAAGATGCAATGAGAAGATGTATTGTATAGCCTTTGATATACTATGGTTATTATTGAAAAGATGAAACTGGTAAACAATTATTGAGTAAATGACTAGTTTTTAAAAATATTTGAAACGGAGAAATCTTAACATATGTTTGTGTGATGCGTTCACATGATGTTTGCATAGTGTGAGCCGGTTTTACCTACAGAGTGACACACGTTGTGTAACAGATCTTAGGCCTATTAAGCAAAGGGTACTCGAATTGAACGTGAACAGCTTATTGAAGAGGAGTCGTGTAGAAATTGACGGTATAAGCCACTTATGGGGGCGTATGTATGTATAACCTGTCCACAATTAATGCATTTTCGAATTTCCCTCTCCTTGAAAATTTTCTACGCCAGAATTTTAAACTAGCCGGTTTAACGAGCAGGTTTTACCTACAGAGTGGCAAACATTGTGTAGCAGATGTTATTTTAACAAAGGGTACTCGAACTTGAAAAGCTACTTGAAGAGGAGGCGTAAACAGATTGACGGTATAAGCTACTAACGGGGGCGTATTTATAACCTGTCCACAATTAATGCATTTTCGACCTTCCCACTGATTGAAGCTTTCTATGCCCGAATTTTAAACTAGTGTAGTGGTTTTGATTTATATACCCCAGTTCAGTTTATGGGTCAATATGACTGGACGATTTCTGGTTTAGTACATTGACAAGTAAACTGATTGGTAATAATTGTCCTTATATCGTGGTAATTGTGTGTATGATCTAATTATCATCGACAATATATTGAGTATGTACATTAAGTTCCGTTAAGTTCCTTATTGTTTTGATTATTGCTATGCTGGTGGTATTGTGATGGGGGGGGGGGTCGGAGTAATGTATCCCTAACCGTTACTATGATGTCAGTTTGGAGCGACTTCATAGTGACAAGGCTTTAGACAAAACAAACTAGAAATATGGTTACAAAATCGCAACCACCCGGTTATGAGTTTACAGTTGTTCTGTACATAATGTCCTGTGAGAAAGGGTCGGGGATGGTAGTGCATTTTTACATCACTAGAGTATTGGGCCTCTTGTATGCAATATGCAATAGTTGCAATAGTTGTTCGACCTTTAGGAGAGTTCGAAAAAAAAATGTGTATGCATGGAGAACTAGAGTACAATTAATCTTGCCACATTGAGATGTCCAATATAGGTAGTGAGTCCACACGAAAAATGTAGAAATATAATTCCTACTAAAATATAGCAAGGCACGATGAAATACGGCGTAAAGTGATCAAGCAAACAAAACCAAAATCATGTAAATCGGTGAACAGACGAAGTGATTTTTGTAATATTATTTCTTCAACTGTTCAGGCGACATAAGGCTTATCGTATATTCCCCATTACCATTGAACAGAGCACAAGAAGTTGTACTTAGCAATCTACTACGATGCTGAAAAGCTGTTCGCATGCGCCCTGCATGATGCTCGGCCAATCACAATCTATGTTACTAGCACACCCCCATCTTCATCTTGAACATGTATTGTCATTTTTTTTTTCACAAAATGCTCTTGGATCTTCCAAATAACATAAAATTTTCGGAATGAGCTGGGTGGTTTTCAGTTAAAAGTTCAATCATGATACCGTACGTAGCGTTTTTGAAAAAAAAAATATACAACCTTGTTTCGTGTGAATGAAGTAATGCGGTTCCTTCCACTTTATAAAAGCCTAAGAAGATGTGCCAGCTTAAGTTCTTGACGGTGCGATACGAACTTAAGTTAAACTAGTAGTGAAGGGGTGCCTATTCCGGCAGACGTATCATATAAAGTTCCTGAAACTAGGCTATAATTAATCACTATTTTCGGGATGAAGTGGGTGAATAAATTCTATAAGTTTATAAGATATCATCTGAGAGGTAATGAAAAAAAAAGATTCTTAATCCGTGTGAATGATTGAAAACGTTTAATTTAAAAAAAAAATAATTATAAAAAGTTACATGTGTACTTACGTTTAAAGCCTTTCAAAATCCCGCCAAAATAAGAGCTATGTACCCGTAGGCACTGCTAGGAAGACTAGAACTTTCAAATTGTTAGGATATATTGCTCTTTTACCACATTTTGTTGGGAACCACTTAATTAACCATTATCATAACGGCACCTCCACGTAGCGTATAGGTCAGAATTTAACTAGTTGAGTGTGCCTGAATATGAGGGCACGCTCTATGACATTTTAAGGAGTATTTTTACTGCAGCGACAATTACGTAAGCCTATAGTCATCCCCAAACTACGTTTTTTGGACAGAGAGCCCTGCAAATGAGCAGATAGTGCATGATACATGATTTTTCGTGTTTATTCGTTTTATATGAGCTGCATTTGGGAGCCTGAGCGAAGGGTAATGGTGAGGTTTTGAAAGAATTCTGTGTACAAAATTGTCCATGAAAGTTTGTCGTCGCTCTGTTGTCGTGTACACGTGTGGCCAAGCTATCCAAGATATGTGATTGCATATATATGTTAATAGTACTGCATATGTGTTAATAGTAGCTGCTGAATACTCTGAGCTGCTACCTTGGCGAGCACTGGTATGGCATTTGTGGGCGTCAAAGGTTTCGTAGTTGTGAACAGTAACTAACAAAGGGAGGTAAAACTAATTCGAAAAATTTCTTGTTAGTACTAGTTCCAACTGTCGTAAACCAATCCCATTTTCGTCTTCATAATTTTTTATCGAACAATAGACATAAAACTGTCACTGACATTTTCACAGGGGGTTCTATTTTGGGCGACAAAGATAACGATGACGTCACTTTCAGTACTCATTTGAAAGCTTCCTATAACAATACTGACTATGAGTAAACGCATAGCCAGTGCGTATAGAGCAAAAACAGAAAGAGTTATTTAGGTGACTGTCTACTGGTGAAGTGTCCGACATTTTCGAGTTCCAACGTTAATCACGATTAGATTTTGAATGTTGAACTGGGTGCCAGACTGAGCGGGAAAATTTATACTGCGTAAAATCGACACACATTAAGAGTTCTAGACTACTACACATTACATATGATATTTATTTGGTATAGATCCCGGATGGTTGGGTACTTAAAACGTAGATCTTATATGGGTTTAAAAAAGGGTTGCCCACCCCAGTGATAAAGTCGATCAAATGAGTTAAATAACCCCACCCTCACACAATGAAGGCATAAACTATTTTCATGTTTCGATAACTGGTTGCAAGATAAAAAAGTCTTGCCTTGATACCGTCAGTTAGTGATCAACGATATATGTTAATGTAGGACTACTATAGGTAGGCGTATATCAAGTGTAGCTGGCGCGGAATGTGAGTTTTCGAACAGTTTCCTGTGTTCAGTCAATGATGCATCCTACGATCAAATCTTATATACCATCAGTTATCTACCGTGGTAATTGACTATCGTCACAATTCCCGTGACCGATTTCCTTCTGTAGAAACCGAGTTCTGACAATTGTCGTCAAATTCACTTTATTCCTATATGGTCCTTTGCTGTCGAAATTACCATCTGAAAAAACAATGCATTTATAGAATAGGTTATAGTAGTAATACGTCAACTCCCCCAAAAATAGCTTAAAGTTGTTAAATGCCATTAAAGAAGGCAAGGAGAAGTTAACATTTTGACTAAAAACATTATCCAAATCAAGTCTGTTTGTTCGGTTTCTTTTTTTTTTCACGGCAATTTCAAACAAAGCGGTTGGGCGTTTGAAAGTGAGACTGTTACTTTGACACAGGTGTTTGTTCAATCAGTAATGACAATTAATACAATGCAAGCTGATGTTATCTCTAAAGTAAATTTGCACTGGGTTAGGTCTTGGTGCAAAGACGCCAGACTGTATTCAATTATTACTGTCATGCCAAGATAAAACAAAGGAAGCGTATAGCTGATGATGGGTACATGATGGGGTGGGGGCACATGCAGGCGTATTTCATTGCCATAACTACTAGGGGGCCTTTTATTTTTTTTTCGACGTTATTATCATCATCCGAGTATGCATTGGCATATAAATCTTACGCAAACCACAGTAGGCCTACATCGTTTAACATAACCGATTGCTGAGGAGGAACTGGCAAGTTATAGAGCATCATTTCAGACGGCAAGTCAACTCCCCTTTCTGAGGAGTTTGTAAACTTTTTGAAAGGAACAGAATGTCGTAGGAGGCGTGTTTGTATATGCTAGGGGTTTATAAGGGGGACATTTCCTTCCTTTAATTCTTCGGACATTTTAATATGTGGTCAATTTACATAAATGAGCGCAAATTCGTAAATGGAAGACAATTGTAAGAAGTACGTGTTTACGTAAAGTGAGTGCAAGTCTCTGCAAGAGGAACCAACCCTTCTATGAGAGTCTAAGCCCTGTCACCCCCCCCCCCTTCCACCCGAGTAAATATGCGAGGATATCAATCAGCAGTTCCACTATACCCCCCCCCCCCCGGGGTCTTCTGAAATATATTTCTAGTGGGTTCGTTGGCCAAGCACATAGTCGAAAATTATAAAGTAACTTGAGCACATTCATGTAACTGTACTCAATGATTGATAAATGGTGTACTGTATACCGAAATGAAACTATGTAACATTTATGAAAGAGAGGAAGCGAGGAGGACATGAGATATGTGCAAATAAAGGAATGGTGGGGGGTAGGGTACTAACGTAAAAAAAAATACAGAAAATAATCATAAACTTTATTGTCATGGGAATTTTTCTTTCTACAAATAGTGAACGGAAATTAACGAAATTTTATGATAAATAAGATACACGTGAGAATCTTGTACTTGCAATGCATGAACCGTGAGAATCAGTATGCTATCGTTAAAGGGGAAATCAGGGTTTTACTGAGAAAATTCACCTTTAGTTGATTTTTCTTTCTAAACTGATTGTTCACCGAAATATAGAGACGTTGAGGAGGTGTTTGAAGGTAGAAGAAACGGTAATTATTGCGTTAATTACTGTTGAATGAGAACTCTTAATATTTGTCGGGTACAAAAAATTGACGTTCATGTACAAGACAGGACAACCTCCTCTATACGATGACCAATCACAGCGTAAGACTGAGATGACGTTATATGAATAAACATAACAGAATGTTACGGTTCCCATGCTGTTCGTGCATTGCACAATGCTAAGTAAAGAAGAGTTTAGTGGTAGTTGCTGATACATACAGCACACATAGGCTACATATGAAACTGTTCAGCCCCACCTCCTCATACCTTGAAAAGGCGACAGTATTGAATATTCATATTTGATTCGATGAATATGGATGTTACAGACTTTCGGAGTTTTTCACAGATTTTTTGCAAATTTGACTCGTTTCTCAAAATTGTCCTCATGTTTTGAGATAATCTTGATCATATTTGTTAGTAATAACTCTTTGTACGATACCGGTGGGAATGGTAGTGAAATAAATTGTGAAAATAAACCCTGATTTCCCCTTTAATGTGTTCTTGGTTTATAAAATGAATCTTGCTTGCTTGAGCTTTCAGATACTACTCCAAGACTAGCATGTGTAAGTCCTGTTCTGTTAAAATATAAGGCGTTTGTTTTAAAGACAAGTCATATTTTTAAAACCATTATTTGTGGCTACAGAATATCAATTGAAAATTGATAATCTGTGTGGTCATATCGTAGCCATTATCATTAATGGGCATGGAGTGACATATCCATGGACGCAAGAACCTCCCACCAGGGAGCTGTTATAGTTCCGTCTTGCTCTCGTCTTATCTCTCTTCCCTGACCACTTTGATAACTGATGCAAGTTTCATGTTCCAAGAACTTGAAACTTGCATGATCTCAGACTTGTTAGAGGGTTCTTAAATAAAAGTGCATTTGTTTTCACAATGAGGCATTTCAAACCCCCACACCAATATCTTGTTCGAGGGTCAAAGTATCGATGCATAGTTCATAATTATAGGCTGAGCTTAAAAATGTTGATAAAAAAGGTCACAAATTTAAACTAACAGAGGCGACGTGGACCCATACTGCCCTGGCGTGGGGGACCCTCAAGTGGCGCCCATCATCATCTACATGATAGCTTAAGTTGTGGGAAACATATTTAAGGGTGTGGCGCGGCTTGTACCAGAGATTTTGTATTTCAAACTTACCCCCGTTTTCACAGCATGATCCACAGGCACCCTTTCTCTCTTGCGACCCCCTCGATATAGCCTGAGGGGGTGACCCACGAGCTCCAAACCCCCTTAGCAATCCCGCCACTGATCATACAGTTATACGTTTTTATATAGAAGGGATATTCAAAAAGTTGTTAGTTGGTCTGTGTTTCGGCATCACAGATTTCCCATCATGCAATGTACCAGTGTGAAATTTGTAACTTATTAAACTAAATTGAACTGATGTTTAATCTTCCAACAGACCATATTATTGAGATATAGTTTGCACTAATACAGAGGAAGAAATTTCCCTGATTTTCATGGAATTTCAATCAACTTTTTTTCGGGAACTCCCTTTAACTTTTTTTTTTTTTTGCATCTCTTTATTCACGTTGTTACTAAAAAGGACAGTGATGTGAACAACATGTTCACCTTAATATTTCGGTTACATTATTTACATCAAATCTTACTGCGGAAATTCATTGAAATTATACATACTTTTCAACAGGAAGAATTAACAAAGTTTCTGACTCATCAATAAAACCGTGAGACATCACGTTCTAAGTATGTTGAGATAATAAGTATTAACATGTTACAAAACAACATTTAAAGGGAGGTTACAGCCGATCGGTACTTGTTTGCTGCGTCAAACTGATTTTGTTTCATTAAAATATATAACTCCACTTCGGTGCTAAATTTAAACTTATGGTAGAATGTAATAGCATTTGGTCTTGAACATTTTTGCTTACAGGAATATAAGAAATACTTTGCATAGAGAAGGAAAAAATTAATTACGCTTTTGCTATTTTCTAGATAACCAAAGTGAACAGTTAACTCATCTAATTCTAGTTCATCCCTCAAGCAACTTGAACAAATTTCTTCCCAGAACGCTTTTGTGACAGGGCAATTCCAGAAAAGATGTTCAATTGTTTCACTGTCTGCATTACAAAAGGTACATAATGGGGACTCTTTAATCTTTACCTTAAATAAAAAATCATTAGTTCCAACAATTCTGTGGAGGTATCTAAACTGTAAATACTGGATATTTGCATCCCTAACAGTAGTATGAGGCAACATAAAAATAAGTTTCCAATCAAAATCATAATCCGGGAACAATGCTTCCCATTTACTTACGGCTCTTGGAGAGGAGATATTATTCGAAAGAACGGATCTGTAAACAAGGTTGGTGGCACGTTGCTTTAAAGAAAGTTTTACTAGTTGACAATAATTCAAATCGACACCACTGTCCTGACCTAAGTTTGTTTTCCAATGAGACGGGATTGCTGAAATTATACCATAATAGTGGGTAAAAGGGAAGTTTCTAATGCCATGCTTATCAACAAAGTTCTGATACAATGGGACACCACCCTCTCTTGTAAAAAAGTCCCGTACTTTGAAAACCTTATGCTGTTTTAATACATCGAAATAAACAACCCGTTTGTTAATTTTGATGAAATTGTTGTTTAATACCACTTGGCTTGCAAAATCATTTAGAGGCGTAGTAAAACTAAAACTTGCCCAAGCGTCACAAACATCACGGATAAAGTTGTTTGATAAAATTATATCACCTCTATTAAAATTGCAAGTGAAAAGAAAATCACCTCCATAATTACGTAAGGCATAAGTGAAAAATAATTTCCAAGGTCTATTACTATCATCAACGTACATTTTAACCCATTTTGTTTTTAAGCTATTAGCAAAAATTCGAACATCTATCATATTTAAACCTCCATTTTCTTTTGTATTACAAAGCACAGCTCTCTTCATTTTATCGGGCTTATGATTCCAAATAAAATTGAAAAATAACTTATTCAAATCATCGAAATAATTATCAGGTGGATTAGGAAGCACCATAAATAGGAAAACCAGCTGAGAGAGGGCAAAGCTTTTTATTAAAAGAATCTTCCCAATAGGAGTTATATCTCTTACTGACCAAAGTCGAAGAGTATTTTTTACCAGAGAAAGCTTGGGTAAATAGTTTAAACGGAAAAAATCATCTCTATGATGTGAAAAAGAAATTCCCAAATACTTCATAACGGTAGTATTTAATTCGAAGTTAAAGCGGTCCAGATAATTAGGATGACACTTGGACAACGGCCCAAGTAGGAATAAATGTGATTTATCAAAATTAATCTTCAGACCGGAATTATTACAAAACCTTTGTAAAACCTTGTTCACCTCAAAAAGTGACTTTTCGGAACCGTCAGCAATAATAACAGTATCATCAGCATATTGAGATATCTTAAGCGATGCACCAGAAATTGTGATGACTTGAATTAACTGATTGGACTTAATCAAAGAACAAAGAATTTCAGTACAAATAATAAAAAGGTAAGGGCTCAATGGGCAACCCTGTCGAACACCACGTGATATTCTGAAGTAATCAGACAAATAACCATTATTTGAAACGCATGAAGTAACATTGCTATACAATACATTAATCCAATTCTTAAACTCCTGTCCAAAATTAAAAATTGCAAGAGTATGTTGAATATAGCTCCAGTCCAGGCGATCAAAAGCTTTTTCGAAGTCTAAAAATAATAACCCTCCTGTACAGATTTTTCTTCACAATATGTAATAAGGTCTTGTATTAATCTTATATTTTCGCCTATAAATCTTCCTTTTAAAAAACCTGTTTGCTCATTACCTATGATTGATTGTAAAACTTTTTTCAAACGGGAAGCTACACATTTAGCTGCAATTTTGTAGTCCGTGTTTAACAGTGCAATAGGGCGCCAGTTCTTAAGGTATCTAGTGTCCTTTAACTCCCTTTAACTTGATGAAAGCAATATACCGTATATGGTATCTTAACCCCACGCAGTAGTTTTTCCCATACATACTCGAATTCTGGACGGACATCTATTGCGCTTTTCCCCTTCCCCTCCCCCATTAATAAATCCTAGGTATGCCACTGACTGTGGTCTCTCCTTTCCATACAGTGGATATTCTAGATCATGAAAGGAGCATCTTTCTTAGCTCTTCTACTATATAAGAGATTTACTTTTTCCTTGTTTTTCTCAGCATTGCTCCCAATATATCTTTATCTTCAAAGTGTTTAAGCCAAGGATAAGTTAAATCAACAGTTTCCACGGTCTTTCGATTGGACTTCCTCCAATTTACTATTTTTTCAGCTACTCTACAAAAGATAATTTTAGGTTCGAAATGTTTAGCGATCAAGTTAGTTTCTATAAATCCCATCCTTTTCCAATGAAAGTATTGATTAAATAATGTTTCGTTTTCACCGACTTTCTTCAAATAGTTAGCTAGGTCCGCAAAGTTATAGAAATCCTCCACGTGAATGAAAGAATGTGGAGGAGCTACTTTTTCGTAATCTTCTCGAGAAGGTCCGTAAACGACAGGAATGACGTCATACGAAAGAGGATCCCAAAATTTTTCGGTTATGTAATCTTTGAACTCGCTGTTTTCTAGAGATAAATAGAACTTATATTTCTTGATGATGTTCACACACTCGTGTGATCTCGGGCAAGAATACTCGCCGCATCTTCCGTAGGTGTCGATTTTAATGTGTTCCCCGAGGAGACGGACAAACTTTGACCTCGGCCAAGACGTCGCGCGACAGTTTGAGGACATCCACATCACGGTAGCCCCTGTGGTCACGTTCCTCTTGAAATTATTGTTCCCTGTATTTTCGAAAATCCTTTTATTTTCCATTTCACCATTTTCTTCGGAAAGCGTCACATACCGTCCATAGGGGCACACAAACGTCGAATCTGTTTGGTAAGTGACGGTCCAGTTGAAAGCGTGCTTGTATAACCTGAAGAGAGCGACATGGGGTGTGTTCCTAGGGCTTTCGAAACTGACAAATACCCACGGCTGTCCACGTATCCTTTGGCTAAAAGAGAAGAAAAAAAATAAAATAGACAGGCTTGAGTTAAACCGATAAATAAGCGAAACAATGCTGTTTGGATATTATGGCCCCACCCCTTCCATACCCCTCCCCCTCTCTAATACCATTGTCACTTGGAATCATTTTCTTTGATGCGATATGCTTTCACAGCAAATCTACAAGAAGTGCTGTAGTATGAAAAGCACAAAGTCAAGAGGCAAAGACTGCAATGATATTCATTGCTTCAATGTAGTTTCAGCTGCAATTACCGTTCAGTTGGAAAATCATAGACGAATATTGTCTACCGAATATGAGGAGATCATGATAGCAGACACGGCACACAACATTAATGATCTCTCCTCTTGCACATACAGTCATAACTGCCACATAGATCTTGACCCATTTTCATTTTCCTGGGCACAATTTGAGGCTCTGGAGTGGTGTAAGCGAAATGCCTCCCCACTTTTCCAGAGCCCACCAATAGATTTCTTCTTTACAGAGACATTAAATGCTCAATTGATTTCCTAAACCCCTCAATTGAGGCGATGATCTTTTGTGTCTCATTTGCTGACAAAACTTCTCCCACTCCTTACCCCATAAGTGATATTGAGCCCCCCCCCCCCCCTCAGTTGTAGAGGAAAGCCTCTCTCACTTCGAGTTTGTACATTCAGGTCGAATGTATATCAAAATCACGCTAATTGGTTAGGTATGACTGGGTATAATTTCTTTGTTGTTTGAGTCTGGTAAGATTGGCGGATTCTTCTGTTAAATTGGTTTAACTTATTATAGTGTTTCAAACATGGTTCAATGGCATTAAGAAATGCACAAAATTGAAAACAAAAATACATCCCCCATCCTCTCAAATTTACTTTGTACAGTGGAGTATCAAATTTGGTCATATTATTCATCTGTGTCTTTGTTTTGTTTTTTATTTTTATGTTTTAAGCCTCATAAATTGAGAATGGGTTTCAATCGTTATTATTGTACAACATCGACCTAACAGTGTCTTTCAAATTTGAAGTAGGCCCACTACCCTACAGGTGTAAACGTCAAAGGAAAATTTTCCTTCAAAGTAAAAACAATATATAGAATATTGTTGAGCGAACAAGAAGAGTCAACGTCATATGAGTTTTTACGTTATGACATGAAATTTGCGGTCCCACAAGAAGCAACGTTTAGTATAAAAATCAACGGGATTACAACACTTAGCATTGCATATGCATTAGGGCCTATTGTCCTTACAGTGATTTGCGTTCATATTGGTTGGTTTGAAGTAGTAGTAGTTAGACACCAAAGTGTCATGGCGATGATGCCATCACGACGTCACCTCATGCTCATTTATCAATGAATGAGTAGACATGATTCACCTCTCCAAATGATATAGGATGTAACCACAGCAACATATGTATGATATCACAGCATAACGCACACAGCACATCACGATATAAAGCACATACACAACATATCCTAGCATACACACATGCAGCTATCACACGTACGCACACAAACAGCGTCACACCAGCCGGTAGTTCACACAGCATATCACAGCATAAACGCAGGGCAGGAATACACAGAGTAGTGTAATAACCTTTTAAGCCAGCTGAAATACTATGCTTATACAAAGAGAAAGCAAATTACAATCAATGAAAAAGAAAACTAACTTGGCGTATCCTGTCCATTGCGAAAGTGATCCTGACAAAGTTTGAAAATAAACCACGTCGCTCGACGTTACATCAGAATAATCCAGAGTTTGTATCGTCCTCACGAGACAGTTTATTTTAGGACACATGTCGTCCATGGCCCAGTTCCCGCCTGGTGTAGCTATGACGCCGATTTCGACCGTACAGGGTTCCTCCGCCGCCGCCGGTGGCGTCGGTGACGGTTTACTCTCGATGTCCGCCTTCTGCGGTAGCAGAGCGGTGCCCCACGATCTCGAAAATCCGGAATGATATGCCGCTCTGTCGTCCTGCGGTGGCATCATCGCGTCTCCGATTTGCATTATCACGACATTAGTCACTATGAAACCGACCAAAACAAACGACGAACATAGAAGTAAGCCAGCTTTTATGAGGTTTTTTATCCTTCCCATCGTCATTACTAAGTGATCATCGTTGATAGTTTCCTGGTGGTGGCATCTCGTCCTCTGTGCGGCTGATGCTAAGATGAGGGCAGACTCCAGGGGAAGAACCTGATACCAATGACTTCTGTTGGACAGATCGAGAGACCGATGTAATATGTTTTCAACGAATGCAAACCTGGATGTATTTATGTGCGAATATAATTTGTGCGGCGAACGAACGCGACGTTCGATTCATAAATGTGTGAATAATTCGTGCGTTCTGTGGTTTGCGTTGACAGATATGAGATATGAACTATCTGTCAACTTACTTGTATTGTAGAACACAGGAATTGTACTGCTAACGTCAGTTTCGAAGGGTTCACCATGCAGAAGATACGTCTTTCGTAGATTTGCCATATCTAAATTCTCATAGACTTTGAAATATTTGTGGCTCCATAAAACGACCTAGGCAACATTGTTCTTTGTTCAAGTGTTCTTTACCGTTAGACCACAGGTTCAGAAATTTAGACTTAGTAATCACCCCTCGTATTTGTACCCTCAAATTTCATTTATGTTTGAAAGGGGGGGGGGGGGACAAGGTTGGGAAACATTTGACTGGAGGAACTTGACCAACTCCCCTTCCCCAGCTGTGTGCAAGAGAGGCAAGAGCTGCGGCATCTTCGGTCTGGATTCGATGCTCATGCCGTCAGAGAGAAAACATATTTACAAGCTGGGATTGACCGTGACCAAAATAAGTACAGCTGGGAGGGATAGGACAGTGATATGTGAAGCTGGAAGGGTTAAAGACGGACTTTATGAATGGCTTTATTAGTACAAATAGGGTTAATTAAGATTACCCCCCCCCCCTCTCCGGAAGCCCACCCAAAATAGTTCCAATGAATGATGACGATATAAAATTTTATTCTCTGATAGAGTTCATCATGATTTGGTAACCAAACCTTTCAAGATGCTGATCCAGATATCCATACCTTTGCACTGTTTTCATTATTATTGTTGGTGTAACGAGCTTTTCTCATTACATGATAGCACTAATTTTCAATGTGACAACTCTGGGGAGAAATACCGATAAAAGTGCCCAGAATACCAGGTAAGGGAGAAAATAGTAATCACAATTTAAGTCTAACAAATGCCAACAATAAAGAAAATTATATACGTCCTATTATCTTGTGATCAACAAATTTACCCTACAGCACAGACATGACTAGACCTTGAGTTCCTTTTTTTTTGGTATGATTATTTTCTTTTAAATGAACGAAAACATGTGGAGGCGCTATCTTAGTTCAGAATAGTATAATGCATACTGTTATTATAGTTTCACCTGCATTAGTCTATAACATTATTGGTTCGTTCGAATCAACGTATTTCGGAGACAATACATGGTATTAATGTTGGTGAAATTACAGAAACACTTACTCAAAATGTGTTTTGTTTAGCTGGGTATGGCTCAATACTGCTTGATCATTACTTACTTGCCAATCTCATGCATAGCAAATGCTTTAGTCGTCGATATAATGACGCCCCGATTACGTCATTAATGTGGGGGTCTTGTAAAGATACACAATTTTGTTAGTAGTAATGACGTTTAAACCATTTGAGTGGTATCAAGAATCAAGTCAACAATTAATCATCGCATTAAACACAATAGGATTATGCAGCTAAAACAGAAACAACTACGAACTTCGCTAATTCAGATGTATATGTTCAAAAAGGTCAAGGACTGGGCGAAATCAACTTAACGAAAGTGGTGACGCGCTTCATAAATTAAGTGACAGTGCAATCGAAACAGACATCACCGCAGAGATCAGGCGAGTTAAAGCTGGAAGTGAATTGTATTGACAATCGCCTGGTCATCTTTGTTCTTCGTCAGTGTTTCAGGGAAGAGGAAAGATTACCTGTCACAAAATCTGAAAGAGAACTACGCATTTATCTTCCAGATATTTCATTATGAAAACTTTTTCAACATTTTTTGTTGGCCCGGCAAATTTCAGACTCTCCAATAAAGCCTATTATTCAATCACTATTACTGGAAATCAAACAGACCAAATGGGGATGGATACGAATATGTATCAAAAGTAAACATCCTTAAAAAAGTGGGGATGTTTTCTATCTTTTGCAATGGCTAAAACATACTTGACTTTCAGTGGCAAAATATGACAAATGTTTAACTCATAATTCATGATTATGCATAACTGATGCAGAGAGTCACACTGGCACATTGGCAAGCAAGTTTTCAGCGAAAAAAAAAGCCGAAATAAAAAAAAAAAGCAAGAAAACTCATGGAAAACACGGTTTTCCTACGTAAAATAAAAATGAAGAAAAAAATAAGACGGCAGGAAAAAAATAATAAAACAATTGAAACTATATGCAAGTGGTATTGCTGTGAGAAGTATAGCGCTATACAGTGGTTGGCTCATGATGCATTTATCTAAAGTGATTGCGTGCGTAGGAAAAAACTTAAGAACAAGAAAGTTTCAAATATGTCTTTTAATTGCACCATTCAGACAATTCGGAATAAAAAATAGGTTTGAAGTGGTTAAGTTAGCCACATATAATTTCAATGTCTTTTAACAGAACGACTAAAAGTAAAATGGAATAATGTAAGTATCGACAGTTTTCATGTTTTCAACTTAAAGGCAAATAGGGCGTTCGGTTTGCAGAATACAACTTCGTTCTAAACCTAATGTTTGCGGACATATATTATTCAAAATAAGGAAGGACAGTAGCCTTCCTTTCGAGAAAAAGTCTCTCAAAGATAGAAATTCAGTTATTAGTTGACATTCAGCTATTAGTTGCTCAACAATAATTTGTTCACCCAAATTTTTCAAAATTCAAATGATGCATCTTCCGTCACTCAACGCATGCATAATGTTTTGAGGAGATGAAGCTTCAGCAGATGCTTATTGGTGAGACTGAATGGTTTAACAATGATTACAGCTATTTTCTTTGCATGCCATGTTGGTATATTCTAAATGCCCTATTTCACTTTAACCCGGCGAATCTTCCGGAAGTAATTTGGCAATGATTAGGCTAATTCATTAGTCAAAACAGCTGATCAATGACGTCATAATGAGGTGATCAGTCTGTATAAGTTATTTGCAACTACAGTTCTTCGTTACACCAAGTACTATACAATTCCCGATATAGATAAAGGGGGAGACGCCCCTTAGTTGGTATCTTCTTGATACACCAGTGAGATATATTCTGCTGCATATTCATTATGTAGGCATTTGTGACAAGAACCGTTTAATTTCAAACGTGATTTCTGATGTCTACTGTTTTATAACATTTCTGTTGCTTTTCAAATTGGTTACTACCATTTTCGTTCATGAACACCCTCATCTTGTAACACATTTAAAAATAAAGAAAAACTTAACATCAAACACTGAATGTGAATACCGAATTAAAAGTACCATTGATAACCTCAATCAGGCATTTTCATTTTCATTTTCATCTACATCAACGCATAAAAAAAATCCCTTTTTTGGCCTTTAAAAACACTGAAAACGTATAACTCCACACTAGATCACACGTTGTTGTTTGATTCAGACTATTTCTTCAATCATGGCTCACAAGAAGAGAGGGATTCGGACCCCATGAATACCAGAATTACTGACAAAAGTTTAATAATAAAAGGTAGAACGCAATCACCAATGCTACGCTCTAGAAGGTATAGTCAGGAGATTCTATACTGCCTTACCCATGCATGGTGATTGAGGTTGCTACGCGGCCATACTCGGATGCTCTTATATTTAAATGGGACGAAAAAGACAATCACTATACTGTAAGGAAACCACCCCAACCTCTCCGAGGATTTCAATACCCAGTCCTAGCCAATTTAACTTAATTATCCGTTTCTCAATACCTTCGCCTTTACAATTTAGTTAGTCTAACTACAGAGCCTCTTTTGATTGGGGTGAAATCTGTTTTAAGGATAATTGCAGGGTGAAATAAGTGACAGTAAAGCTGGGGATAATGTCACTTCATTGGGAGCAGGGGGGGGGGGGGGGGATGGGTTCGCAGACGTCTGTGTGGTGAATAGATCGGAATCAAGAAAACTTGAGCCTATGTGTTCTCCCCGTCACAGGTCTCTGTCCTCCCAATTGACAAGTAAGAAAATTCAAACGAAAAATCACTAACAAAAAAATGATCACAACACTAGCATTTCATTTTTTAAGATTGGAGAAAATATTTTCTGAAGTTGTTTCACGTGCCAGAGCGATACAACTGATGTTTAACGAGTCTTACAGAACTATCATAGAAATTTAGACACCATAGCGACCTGTAAACTAATATTTTACAATAATATACTATAATTTCTGTCCCTCGTTTATGATATAAACTATACGCCGAGCATTGTCACAAAACTCTTTTGTTTGATTCCAAATACATGTAGTCATATTCTATCTAGACTTTTCGCATTTCTTGCTACTCGTCTTATGGAGCATACATGGCCTAAAAGATGAAAGTTAATGTATAATAATAATAATGATAATAATAGCAATGTTAAAAATAATGACAATAATAATAATAAAGATAATAATAATGATAATAATATTAATAGAGTGGGGTGTCGCCTGTTTTAGGATGTGTTCCGTTGTTCGACCATTGGCCATTGTCACTCATTTGCATAGACCAAACACAAAGAAATATAACAGTAACACATACACACATACACACAACACTGATACAACAGTGAGTATACAACAGTGAGCATATGTATGATGTTACTTATAGTGTATTAACATGAAGTTTGATCCACCGACAGGATTATAAATCCATACTTTCCATACTTCCCCAAGTTGATGAAATAAAAATAGTATCCCCGCCAAATTCAAGCAAATCATTTTGTTTTGTTAATGATAGAGATACGGAGTTTTAAGAAAATGACGTTTTCTTGGAATTTACTTCTTATTTAAAAACTGCCTGAGCAAATTTAGAATTATTAACGAAATAGTGTCTTGCTTCTATCTTAGCCAAACAGAGGGCAGCCTTGTCACCATTAATTGCTTACCAAGAATAGTAAAGTCTATTATGCACCGAGTTGCAGACATCCGTTTTGTCATTTTAAAAGCGACCTCTATCCCCCGACAGGAATATTTATAACTCATTGTAGCCCATAGTAAGACATTTGTTTCCATTTCAAAACCAGTTAGACATACAATTATTGTAAAGAAAAATTTTCTCGAGATATTCAGTTACAGAGTAATGAGGTAGAAAGTTTAATTATTTTTTCTTGACGTTTTACAAAGCACTAATTTCATGTAGGAAAGTAAGGATAAATTAAAAAAAAATGGGTTACCAACATTATACCAAACACACGCTTTCCTGTTTTTAGTTTTAACACTCACTCGACTCACATAATTACGGCGCTGTATACATCAGTTTTTTATTTTACTTTCTTTTTACTTTATTTCGTCATGTGTTTTATGTTGAACAAATGGAACAAATATGAGATTACGATAAACTTAATTCTTGTGAACTGAAAGGGTACGTTACTCAGATATACGGTGGTCATAAACCTACAAAGTTCAAACTTCACTTCATTGGTATCAATAGTCAATGTTTTGATGATAACTTACTCCCTAAATTAACATCCTCTCACTAACTGTTTTCTTTCATGAGGAGAACGTCGCCTGCACAATGGATTGACATGAGGTCATTATTGGGTAAAATAACCTGAAATAATGATACCCAATAATGTAATTTCAAATTAATGACAGTTAGGACGTATGACAGCAAGTTGAATATCCCATTTCATTTTTTTCCTATCATCATACTATTAATACCCTTAACATTCAGAAAGACTAAGAAAATGCTAAAAAATGAAACAAAGGAGAAAAGCCCCTCCTCCTCCAGTCCCCCCTTTCCTCCCCCCCCCCCCCCTTGTTGAAGAAGTGTTAATTTAAATAAGTATTCGGTAGCAATTCTACAAGAAAGATGCAAGAAAGAGAAGCATTTGGCCCGCTTCTCCGTCATGCGATCCCAAATAACATAATTATGAAGCCTCATTACGTTGGTACAGACTCTGCAGTCAATGGCACCATTTTGAAGTTAGCGGATTACATTGACAGTAATTTTAATCCTTCTCCGATCGATAGTGATTTTCTTGTGCTTTTTTATTCAACACATTTTCCACTTTTCACACTTACCGTTCATACTTACACGATCGGTATTATGTCCTCCACGGCACTGACGTTGGTTCAATAATCATTCACTGGTTACATACGTCAGGCAGGATGATACTTGCAAATGACAGAATGGTAATAAAAGGAACATGACAACAGCCTTTGGTTTAGAAACTCAGAATGAGCTATCATTCCTTCCAGTGAACTATAAACCCTGCATGAAGGAGATCCCAGTGTATGTATCTGCCAAGAGTATTGCATAGATCGACACCTACGTATACAAGTGAAATAAGTGTAAAGGGCGTTTAACCGTAAATGTAATACAGGTGCCTTGTCAGCACAGGCCTATACCTGGTAAGACGTATTACGCAATGGGGTACATGCTGAGACACAAAAGGACCATCTTACCAGAACCGAACACGGCTCAGTGTGACGCCTGTGTTCTTAACTGGGGCAGAAATTTACTAGTTATTCGCAAGACTGAACTCGGTACAATGAATTGTAACAGCTTTTTACTTACGCTGGACAGGTATATGTCTTGGGTGTTTCCTCACTGGTAGTCAAAGGAGTGGGATTTAAAGGCTGTAAGGCATCACCCTAAGCTATATTTTGACTTCCCGGAGAGCAAAATTCTCAACTGGTTCTAAGTTACAGTACTCTTTGATTGACAGCAAATTCGAAAGATGCATAGCAGCTCGTATTACACAGCGTACACAGGGATCCATTGTTCTGATTACACATGTGGAGGAATTTAAGACAGGCTGAGGGAGGGACTAGACGTAGGTGGTTGGGAGAACTGAAACTGTCAGGGGTGATGAGTTTTTGTCTTTAAGTTCAGCGGGGTTTGTCCAGTGAAGTTAGGAAACTTCCACAGCCCAAAATTCTATTCTCCGGCGAAAGGTCACTGGTCAGAAATGTCCATACTAGCCAGCAATATAATTAACAGAGTACTTACTTTTATGTCAATGCTATATGTTCGAAGTAGATCATGACTGGTGCGCTTCCCAAAGTTGTCACTTCAGTACACGATATAGATAGGGCTACTCATATATTGAGCAGTCACTCAGTATAGATTAATTGTGCAGGTTCAGGTCATATTGAGCTTGTTGATTACGTAATTAGGGTAATAGTCCTATCTATAACTCAATTAATCGGAGCTAATACAGTAGATATTTAACATCTGTGTTCACTATAATGTCAGAGAAATATACGGTGCCATTTGTTGGCTTCTAAACAGCCTTCGACAACGATGCTTTTCACAAAATGTCAGTTCTTTTTTTTTTTCAGAGGCTCACAGCAAACACTGCATGGAAACAACGAACTGCTGGAAGTTTAAATCATGAAATATGTGAAATAACTGAAAAAACTGAAATAACATGAAATAAAAAAGGAAAAATGCAGCCACCCCAAACTTAATAAGTAAACCCCCAATGAAAATATATGGATGGCTCTCTTTTACTATTGCGCTATTAGTTTTGTCGTTGACTTGCATAATTTTCAAGTTACGACACAACACGTTACCTGTGCAGTAATGATATTCAGCAACCTCACGGAAAATACTTATACAAGAAATGAGAAGAAAATTAAAATATTTTGATGATTTTTCAAAATAAAGCAGAGACGACTGCTTATTCCCTTTGAGGGCAGTAGAGACTTTGAAGAAGAATAATTAGTCTAGCCAGCCTTCTTGTGGCCAGACTGTGAAGGCTAGGATAGACATTTCCAATCCTCAAGAGCGAGTCGCATTCCATCAAACTATATTTACACGTAAGTGAATTACAGCCGCAACTCTGTATAAATTTACACCAAGAAAGAAGCATCTATCAACAGAAGAAGGGTTAGAACAGGGAATTGCTAGGGTGAAAAAGAATTTTTTTTTTCTCTATTGAGTTTCGAGGGTAATTGGTCTCAGTGACTGCCATCCCTATGTGGCTGCCCCCCCCCCCCCCCGAAGAGTCTGTCAGCGATAGTCAAACATTCGTTGCACAGAGCCCAAAAGTTGCTGAACTTGTTATTCATTGCCCGGCATTGGCCTAAAGGTGCTTTTACATTAGATCCGGTTCTGATCTCGACATGAGGATCAGATACTGATGTCGAGATCACGTCTGTAGTGTAAACGCAGTTCGGACCCGGATCAGATCCTCCTATTTTGATGCTGGCAGAGACCAGGATCTGATCTCGACGTGATTGATTGTAGTGTAAAGGCGAGAGTAGTCACAGGAACAAACTGCATGGTGGAATGAGTCGAGAACTCTTGACCGTGTTGAGAGGAAGATGCCTGGCTCGTCCCCTCATGGAGCTGTTATAACAACTCCTTCACCTGACCACTTTCAATTGAAAAAAAATCTTTATCTTTCTTAAAGGAAAATAGGACGATTATTTGCAGTAAGGAATCATAGTTTTAAAACCAATATTTGTGGATACAGAATGATAGATCATTCAAAGTGAGGAAGGACCGTGGCCCTCTTTACAAAAAGAAAAACAAATAAGTTTCTCACAGATTTTAATTGTTTGATTTAGCCCGACTATTTCTTCAATCATGGCTCACAAGAAGAGAGGGATTTGGACCCCATGGATACCAGAATTATTGACAAAAGGTTTTCACAATAGAAGGTAGAACGCAATCACCAATGCCACGCAAGAAAGTATAGTCAGGAGTTTCAAAAAGAAAAACAAATAAGTTTCTCACAGATTTTAATTCAGTCATCTGTTGTGCAAGAATAATTTGTTCACGCAAAGTTTCTAAAATTCAAATGATGAATCTTCCGTAACTCATCTCATGCAAAACATTTTGGGGAGATGAAGCTATTTCTGATTTTTATTGGTCAGACAGAATGGTTAAACAATGATTAAAGTTACTTTCTTGGTATGACATGTTGGTGAATTGTAAGCGCCCTATTTCCCTTAAAATTGAACATTGCATGATACACCTCAGTAATTCAAGGCAAAGTTTTTGTGCAAGTGTATTTCAACCATGGAATTTACGTCCTGAAGAAAAAAAGAGAAATACATTTAAGTTTCTGTTATCAGGAATTCTACCCTGCCATTCCATTATACTACGGTCTTACGTAATCTCTTCGTACGTGTTATGTCTCGGTAGAATCACAATCTAACTTGATCCTGTGGATTCGCTCAATTTGGCTATTATGCGGCATAGGTCAATTACTCAAGTCGGTTTACATTCAACTGGGGTAAAAATCATGGTAGCTGGGCTCTTCTCCAAATTTCAATTTTTCTTATAACTGGGGAAGCAAACAATATTTTTGGATGAACTTTTATGAGGCTATTTTTCACAAACTTCCTCTTCATATGTCTCGAAGAACGGGTGACGGTTGACACGTACTGCAGTAGACACAACACACATCACTATAAGAAGGGATCGAAAGAGGACCGGCTTTAAAGGAATTGATATTTTGGGCACATATTTTGCAAAAATTAGCATCATTGTCGAATTTCACAACGGCATCTTCAGATGGGGCACTTGTCTCGAATCTGTGGCAAGTTTCTGTCAACACACCGCAGTGGTCCACGTGGATAAAACACGCGTATATACGTTATTGTTGTTTATTTGTGTGTGTGTGTGATCTGTTTTTTTTTCGTTAGAAGTATCAAGTTTTCACGCATGACAGATTATTTTGTAGGAGTAAGACCGTTTCGGTCAGCGATTCACTATAGACCAACTTCACAAAAGCATCATGCATTCTGCACGGACATGTGCTAGCCCTCTCACCTGTAGTAATACAACCTGAAAAACTTGTTAAGGACTCCTTCTTTTTGGGCCTACCTGCACAGAAAGCGCAGATGTGTTCACAACTAGAAGGTAGAATTACAGGTTTCAATTAAGTCAAGAATATATCGACACTGGTGGGTTACAGCAGAATATGTGCACAGGTCGGCATACATGTTTATTTCAAACATGTTAGGAAGCGTTAAATTTTGTTTACAAGCTCGATTTCCTTGAATGGATATTTGTACTTGTCTCGTTTTACACGGGAAACATGGATCTAACGTCGGCATGGCTCTTCTGGTCCGGCTACCTAACACTGCAAATAATATCGGGTAAGTCGAAAGTGATGTGCGGGTAATGTTTAAGAAAGGTATTCAGGTACAGCCGTTGGGTGGTATAAATCAAAACGTGTCCGTGCCGATGTGTGTGCGTGTGTGCGTCCGCACAAGTTCAAATTATGGGTTTTTTTTTTTTCCAGAATACCTTGAAAAGTACATGAGCCATTAAGCTAGGTTAAACTTGGTAAAGTTGAGCATGATGCCAAAATGTCCAAGATGTGTTAGTTGTATGGTAAACTGATAAAAATTTGCTGATTTTTTTAGGAAAAAACGCCAATGTTGCCCCCAGATTTTAAGCTTGCTACAGTACCTTACAGTAAATATCAATGTTACCATTTTATGTTCGGTTCTGCTTACCCCCATTTTATGTTTTAAGAATATTTGGCTCTACTGAATTTAGAATCAGTGGCAGGAACTCTGTGGCAGGTCTCTGTGACATGTGGTTGCAGTAAACTATTACAAATCCCCACGTGCAGGCCCTGTATTGAAATCAATGCATGTTGACGATGAGATACGCAACTCCTTGGATTGCCCTCTTGTTTGACTTAAACAAAAAGCTGATATTTACAACTTATAATATAGATTTCTGTAATCACGAATTTCAATTTAAAGTCATATACTCACATCGATGTACATCCGACACTTTGTAGTCTGCACTGGAATTACGTCATGGTGATCCAACGTACTTCGAATATTGCTTATATATGTCATTAAAATCCATACTTTTATGTATTATATTTACATGAATTGATATAACTAAAACTGAATACTATGAAACAATCATTAAAAACGGCTGAAAGAAAGTTAAAGTATCAGTATATGTGGGGTACTGACGTCATGACTCTCGGTTTGTATGAGTCGTGTACAGTTATGAGGCCAGTACGTATACTCGAGAACAGATACAGGGTGCTAACTTGAATCATGAGCCATCGTGAGGAGGAATATGTAATACATCGTTCTTCCTTCATTCGCTTTCTGTATTTTCCACGCTTTAACGAAACATGAAAATTTGTTTTCCTGTTCTTGGCGATAAGTCTAAGAGAATACGGCGTAAAATTAATGACACCAGTCGTAGTTGTAGGGCATATGGAGATTAACGGTGAAGAGTCACGTCATGATACATATTTAACAACAAAGATCACTGTCACAAACTCTGTTGACCTGTCATTAAAATAAAACAACACACCCTTCATGTGCATCCTACTCTAAAAACAGTCATCCTTTCGTAATTAAATCAACCTGCATGGCCACAAACAGAGATGAGTTACATGGTTTATTTATTAGTTGTTTTTTTTTTTTCTGAGGGGTTGACATTCACACATATTAGAAGTTACATGCCGTTGTTGTTGACGCATACGATGAAATTTTTCACACCGTTGCTGTTACACTCTTGTCCTTAACAGGGAAACTTGTACTTCTTGTATACTCTTCGAATGGTGAGTCAGGACACCCCTACAGTACACGCCATTTGATTTCACGATAACAGTTTAAAACCAATTTGAATTTTCTCCACCATTTTCTCCATAGCAACCACGATCACCTCCATTCAGGTTATACCCGATTCATCTTCGTCCGTGGTAGTCACGTGGAACACTGTTGTGAACCCCAACGACGCAGTTACTGTGCAATATGTCGAAATATGGTACCGCCAGGAGTACGATGGCGATAATACGTGGACATACGGGGTAATGACATGAAGGAAGGGGGGGAGGGGTGGTTGGGGAAATGCAGTTATTAACATATACGTTCAAGAATGTTTGACTGTGTATATGATAGCAATGCAACACCTACCAATCCGCCTTTAAAGGAATTAAAACTTCGCGTTCCAAACTCATATTTTTTCATTTTGAAAAAAAAATCTGACCCTGACGTTCGTTTCCAGTGGTGTATATCACTTCATTAACAGAGTGTATTTACTTGCGACCCGTTGAGTCTACAGAATTTATCAACTATAGGGGACGTTTTGAATTACCTCTTATGCCCGAGCATTTTCCCATCATTCTTTCAGGGTAATGTGAACATTCAAAACGGATTACAAACAATCCAACACTTAGAGTATCCGTATGCTGTAACCTGCGTTCGTGTCACCCTTTATGACGTCAGTGCAAAAGTCCCTGTGAAGGATCCGATCGGTGCAGCTTGTAATAGGACATTTGGTGAAGGTGCGTTTGTTGTGACATCGTGTTTCACAATATGTGTTTGAATTAATATCTGCATTCTATTTTATTTGATAGGACTTTATTACTGAACTCTAAAGCTACCTTGCTAACGTTTCCTCCAATCACGATAACTCATTTTTTCCCAAAATTTATACTGAAATGGTCAAGTTCTTTTATACTTCCTTTGTCCTTTTTTCCTTCTTCATTTGCTTCCTTGCAGCTCCGTCCATGAAACCTCAGAGATTTACAGCAACTTGTGATGTTCTTGGTGATAATCACAACGAACGGGAAGCAACGTTTCATTGGCAGGTGAAGCTTTTAACCATGATACCTTAATTTATTAATTTTACACTGGAAAATTTGTATACCTCGAAAAACAATTAACTTTTGCACTGATGTTTCACTACGTCATGGACGATTAGCTTCGTTACACATAAATTAAAAGTTAACTATACAGGGATCTGTCTTCCGGCTCCCTGGGTTGTAAAATAGTACTATACACGAGCCAAAAAAAAAAAAAGTATGTGGTCCCTGTGTTCTTTTTTTTCATGTAGTTGATTTCATTCCTTTCCTAAATTAGAAATATTGACTTGTTTCTCGTTTAAGTGTGAGTGACAATATGACAAAAAAAAAAAATTAAAAAGAAGATAGGTATTTGCGACATACATTTCACATTACTTTTGGCTCCAAATTTCTGTCTCCAAATATTATAAGCGTATATCTTTAACAGATTTATGTTAAACATTATCTACACTGGCAAGTTCTGCCCGAGAGTGCCCCAGTAAAGAGAAAAAAATGCTTATTTTTTTTAAATTTTTTTTCTTATCTTGACATCCAGCAGATAATATTCATGTG
Organism: Stichopus chloronotus; assembly: GCA_021234535.1. Lineage (NCBI taxonomy): Eukaryota > Metazoa > Echinodermata > Holothuroidea > Aspidochirotida > Stichopodidae > Stichopus > Stichopus chloronotus. The sequence goes on from CM037839.1 coordinate 13,302,944, forward strand.
TATCTGTTTTATGAGTCTTCCTAAGCGTTGTAGATGGAATGTTGTTGGTTGAAGGTCATCCAGGTTTACCTGCTGCGTGAGGTAAGGTTAAAGGGAAATAGGGCGTTTAGAACACCCCAACATGACATACTACAGAAAATAGCGGTAATCATTGTTAAACCATTCAGTGTCATCAATAAACATCTACCAAAGCTTTATCCCCTCAAAACATTATGCATGTGATAAGTAACGGAAGATGCATCATTTGAATTTTGAAAAGTTTGGGTGAACAAATTAGTGTTGAGCAACAAATAACAGAAGTTCTGTCTGTGAGGAGCTTATTTCTTGAAGAGAAGGCTACTGTCCTTTCTTATTTTGAATAATCTATCATTCTGCATCCACAAACATTGGTTTCAAAAATATGGATGTCTTCTCTAATAGAAACGCCCTATTTCCCTTTAACATTGATGACATTTGACCAAAACACCATTCCTTATTCAATGTAAGGTTTGGTGTTTTTTTTTTTCTCTATACTAGCGCACTTTATGACAGATTATGCCGTAAGTGAATCATTTTAAACAAAAATCTGTGAAGGAGATATGATTACACCCAATTAAGAGGGAAAAACAAGTACAAAAAGCTGCGTAAAATGTATGTCTGAATTACCCCTCCTCCTTTACATCAAAAAGATCAATGAGGCTAAGGAAGAAAGGGAAAAAAATTGCAAAACACTATTTGCTTAATCGCAGCAGACGACACTAATACTTTACCGTACATATTCGGTGCATTGTTCTCAACATTACTGATCGGTCAATATGGGACAGTTCATTTTAATACTAAAAAGTAGTATCAATGGGAGAAATTATATATGTAGTGCTATTATAGCAGTCGCTTTTGAGTTGGTCAACGATTAAAATATGAAGATAATTCAATAAAGGTTAGAAAAGTGTGACACTCATTGATTTTTCTTTGTATAACAAGGTCTGGATGTTGATTTCGATTGATAATTGTTGCCCTTCAAAGGCGATACATAACTTAAGTATCGATCAAAGTAATGCTCGAGCGATGTCTTAGTTTTCCACCGTTTTGTACCAAAAGTACAAACACTAAATTTCACACAATTCAAAGGTACTCTCAACATGTCTAACGAGGATTTAAGAAAAAAGAGAAATAAAAACAAAAAGCAATGCAAGTGTTTCACCCAATAAGACTTGAGCGAAGTTTCGGTTTACCTTTATCGTGGGTGCTCCTATTGCTATTAAAAAACTGGACCGTTTCATTGATCTCTGACTATTTTCAATTGTGTATTTCTTTCATCGAATGCAGCCTGTTCCCCCTCCTCACCAGAATGGGATCATCCTCGGCTATCAGCTAGAGATAAGCCCGTCGAATAGGAATGATTGTCAGGAGGAGTGTTTCTGCATTTATAACATGGATGCGAATGTGACTCACCTTCATCTGCCAGGTATGTGTTTACAGACTAAAATAAACATAACAGGCATGTCATTGGTAGTTTATTTTGGAAAGGTATACTTTTAAGTGTGAGGTACCTTCCGGGTTGAATGAGCTGGGTATAGGGGAAGGTGCCTCCTCCAAGGTGGATAATTGTAAACGTCCCTACTATGATATATAGGTGATGGCTGTAACTGTGGTTCTTACATTGATGTTACAAACAATGTAATGAGTGGGCTTATTTATTATTAATTAAGAGAGAGCAACTTTTTCTGTGAAATGAAAGCACAACAAAACTTCTCATGCTGTTGGTTCAATTATTACTAATCGGCGTTGTTGCCTTGTGGTCTTACATGTGTTTTTTTTCCTCCTAGGAAGGAGTTTAAAAAAATGATTATTAAGTGGAATTGAACTGCTTTACAAAAATAGGAGATTAGTCTGTGATACTTGCACCCTGGGAAACAGGGCTAAGTACAAAAACATTATAAAAAGAAAAAAAAAACTTTTTTGACACTTTAACCAGGCCTTTCATTTTTAAAGGGGTATTAGTGTGATTAATTCTGTTTTTTTTTTTCTGCTACGTTGCTTGGACACAGTAAACTATCAATGTTGGGAAATATTTAGTATATGCATGACAGAGCATGAATAATGATTCTTACGACAGACTGTGTTGATAATATTTATCGTAACAAATGCGCATCAAAGACGCATGTTTGTTTTTTAGCATGCATTGCTACCTCAAAATCTGAACAGTTTGAAATCTTGTTCTCGAAACATCTTTCTTTTTTTTTGGGGGGGGGGGGGCAGGATAACAAAGTAGCAAATTATACCTACCTTCATTGGGAATGGAAGCTATCCCAAACTTCCTAATACTGAGACACGATAATTTTTTTATTTTTGAGTAATTTAACTAATTACATCCTTTTTTTCACTCTTACTTTGGTTTGAATATATTTGTGAAATTGAATCTATGTAAGCGCATCGAGATCAGGGTATCATATAGGACCACCTAAAATATAAGAAATGGTTACTGTACCTTAGATGAATATGTTTTGGTTATCACAGAAAGAATCAATAGCTTCCATTGGTAATTTCCTTTTGTTTTATGTTTTTTTTTTGTAATCGGATTCCAGGTGATTTGTCAACCCACATGACTTACACAGCAACTTTAATTGCTTATAACAACCATGGAGAGTCCCCACCTACTACCTACAAACTGCAACCCATAACTACAACCCGTAAGTAAGGCACGCGTTGTAATCAAATTATCTATCTGTAATCTAATTAACTATCTCGTTTTCAGAATTGAAATACCCGCGAGGCAAAAAGAACATCTTGCCCAAATGTGTATCCCTGTACTCGTTAGTAGTAAAACCTTACAATAGAAGTGTGACAGTTATACTCACTAGTCATGCTCCACCCCCCCCCCCTTTAAAAATCAACAAACTACATCTTTTAGATGAAAATTAACTTCACAATGATACACTTTTGTTGCATCAAATCGCATCTATAAGGGCTGAGTTCTCGAAGCCGTCTTGTCATTAATTTTCTCAAGTTGTAAATTTAAAAATGGATATTCTGGATGTAACCCGTTTTGATGTCCCTCATAAATTTAGGATGAAATGTCACCAGTGTGCATATTATTAGTACGTTACCATCAGATGTTGCCTCTTGAGGCACCTCGTTCTGTTGTATTTTTAAAGGAATTCCATATTCTTAAAAGTTACCATTGTTCCACGTCTTTTTTATTCTTTATACTAAATAACGCACAGATTATAATTTGAAGCAAATTGTCATGAAATTGTGTTCAAATGGCTCCACTGCGTTGATTCCTGCTGAACTAGTCGTATAGAATACTATAGGCTAAAGATACAAAAAAAAAAAAGTAGTAAACGCTGCTCGAGAGAATTTCGTGTGAATTTTCAAGTGGAGTGGCCAATATTTTTCATGGTTGTATTCATTTACGATAATTTCAGCTCCTTCAGATAGGGCCAATACACTGATATTCATTGGCTTAATCATCTTTGGAATCTTGTATGGCGCCTGGTGGTGGGCCCATGACCAAAATGCCGACGTTAACACCGACAAAGCAGATCTCTACAAAGACGCCCCCGTTGCCCGGAAGAACCGTCAACGACGAGTAGGTGTTACCGCTAAATCGAGTTCTCCGGGTAACAATAATGTTGCAAGTGTCTAAGTAATCTATTATAGGGTCGAGTTGGTAGAATTTGATGTAAAAACCAAAGATGCATAGAACTCATCCCCCATTTCAGAGTTAGTTTATGGAAGAATGTAAAAGCTTTCAGGTACCCGATGAGGATTCGGGTTAAGAAATGCAACGGTAAATGAGGTAAGTCGGCAAGGTTTCATCATTGGGTTAATTGTCAGTGGTTTTTATTAGTTATATTATTTGTATGCCATATAATAGTAATTAGTAGCATGGTGAGTGTCCCTTTACCGCAGGTGTTAATACATTGTCGTGACAGCGTGTCATCAATGCTGACATTCTCCTGTTAGGAATACTATTGGATGAAATGAACAATATGAAATCTGTCTGGTTTTAAAGCTGATTTTTTTTTTCATATTCATCATTACTACACAAGATGATTACGAAAAAATAAATAACAGGACATAATAAGGAATCATGAATAAGATAACTTACAATTATGGCGAAAGAAAAGAGAAACGATTTCAATGGCACTATAGCCAGTTTTTCCCTAGTAGACTTTTAAAGATTTTTTTGTTGTTGTAAATGACGCTTCACACTTTGAAAATCAATTCAAATCAAGCATTTTTTCACTCCTTTTCTGTAAATGTTTAAAACTAAGCGATATTAGATGATTTCTTGATTTCATCAGTGGTCTCAGTATGCATAATGTTGCATGTTTTACAAAGGCATTGCGGCGAAACGAATTTGTCTCTGCCATGAAACATATTTCGTCAAATTTTAAATCTTTGTTTTCTATTGTCTTTTGTAACATCATAGAGTGCCCTTATCGTATCCATTACTAAAAGCGAATACAGTAACATATTTTAATATCTGTGTATTTCTTACGCAGTTATGTTTCAATCATTTCAAATAATAATGTATAAGTCTATTGTGCAATAAAAAATTTTACATTTGTTTAATGTTATAAACTGGACACCTTTATTGTGCAAAGATTTGCAAAAACATACGGTATGTTTAAAGGAGATACGCCGCATCGAATTTAAAACGTGCTAATACGATAAGTATGTGCATTTTACTATGTGCGTTGGGTTGAGTCACACCGTTAATTATGTGCACTTTTCATTTTAACAACGTGATTCAATTACGTTTGAATTATAACTTTTTTATATTTTGTAAATATTTCATATTTTTATAATTTCATATTTCAACTTCATCATTCATCATTCTTTATTTGTCCGTTGCTTTCACTATAAGAGATGTTAACAAGTGTTTTGTAATCAAATTATTACATACCTTGTGTGTCATTATCTGTTCAGACATCGTCACGAGAACTGACTCCCATTGACCTTCAACCTCTCTCTCTTTTCCTGCTCATCATATGAAGATGGCTGACACATTCCTTTCAAACATTATTCTGCAGTAGTCTGCCGATTATTACCAACGCTATAAAATCTTTTATATCTTACCTGTTGTCTGGAGATGAGGTCGTGTTTTTATGTTCTTTGAGAGCTAAGATCGGATTTTATGGTTCGGAATGTTGATATGGAAGAGATGGCCCGCTGCAGAAGGAGGTTGCTTATTTCCATGTTAAATTAAGACGACACAAACTGGTGCTATCAATATTCTAAACTAGTGTAATATTTACTTTTATTCTGATTGAGGTGCAAGGAGAAGACGAAACCCCTACTCTTTCAAATACTTATCGGATTTCTTTTCTGAATTTACTACTTTAGAGGCGCTTTACACTTTAGGGCCATGTGACTATACATGTCCTTATCTTGGCGATATACGTAGACAGTACATTTGGTAATGCTCACAGACAATTTCAAATTCCATGCGTAAACCTACGGGAAAAAGGGAAGCAGAAATATTGTAATATAGTCATTTCGGGAAAATTATCGGACATGGAGCCATATTCTGTTTCCAATATCTTTCTTCAAGTGGGACTTCATATCCTCCGTTTTCAACAAATCAATGGTAAACTAGCTTGACTCAATATTCTGAATAAAAGATTTAAAAGTGCACGTATGCGCGCATTACGCGCATTAGATTGCAAAAAGTTTATGCAATGTTTCACTTTTCTCCGGACTGAATTTTGGGGTCTGGGAACATGTTCGAGTACACATTAATCCCACTGCATATTAAATGACCCCCATCTATTGTAAGTCTATAGCCAGATAACGTGGCTATACACAATCACAATAAGTGACCTTAAACGCATTCATGGCTTGGCAATCAGAAGATGGCAGAGATGACGCGGCCCACAGAAAATTTGAATTCCCAAATATAGTCCTACGTGAAATAAAATTAGCTTGAATATTGCAATTTCTTCACTTTTAATCGTAATTTGATGTTGACTATGACGTCATATTGAAGTACCAATATCTTCATCTCTTTGCCAAATCAGCAGAAAAGTGACTTAACGAAACAAAAAGGAATTTGGAAAGTCCACAAACAAGTTCTCAGAACCATATCAAGTGATAAAAGAAATGCACTGTCTTTCACATTTTCGTCAATTTTGGCATCCAGGACCATGAAAGATAACATGATCCCATCTTCACTACAGGGGGAGTAGTTATTCACACGGGAAATTCAAGCGCTGGATGTATGCCCGAAAGAAGATATTGACACTGAAATATTAAAATTTCTTCAATTTTTCAAAACTTTTGGAATTTTGGGCCACATTCGAGAACAAATTTCTAAATGCACAGATGACCTTCGTCATCGTCATGAAATCAGCAGATAAAAGTCACAGAAATTTTCATCCTTCAAATATTATCCTAAGTGAAATAAATTGAGCTGGAATATTACAATTTCCTCATTCATATTTTGAGGTAAAGGACCATTTGGAGTACCAACTGCAATTTCACTCCATGAACAAATCCCAAACAAGATGGAAACTGAACCTCTCCCAATACCATCGAAAGCATGTGACTGGGCCTATTTCGAAGAACAAAGTTTGTTTATGCCACCTGTAAAGCGTCAAAAGATCTGAACAGTTTACATGCTACTGATAATAGATCAGCATTTCTAAAGTGTTCAAATCTTTGAAAAAGGCTCTGAAGAACACAGGAAAGAGGGCGCTGTTTTGGCACAACTAAAGCACAAACTGAGTAGGCTTACATCGATGAAGCTTCACACATACATTACTCGCATGTCACAGATAATAGATCAGTATTTCCGAAGTGTTCAAATAAGTGCGAAATACACTCAAGGAGGCCCAAACTGGTGCTGATTTTTGCACATTTAAAGAGCATACAGAGGACAGGATATACCCTGTCAACAACGTTTTCCTGCCGATACAAGGTCAATAAACAGGATCCATTCAGAGGAGTGAAACTAAATTAAAAAAGGCAAGAGACCATTCTAAGACTTTAAGGGAAATTCTGTCGAATGTCATCGCTTTAACTAATGACACCTCACAGGCAGACGATGCTAAAAGCGTACCCTACCAGCTCAAGGCCCGTAGAGATCCACACAGGCTCCCGGGGCACCTTATCCTCTCGGAGGGGTTCACGAGTTCTTAGAACTCTGTTCTTCCACGGGAAGGAAAAAAGGCTCTGCGGAGTTAGAAAGAAAAGCTGTCAAGCCTACCTAAACTCAACGTGGGAGATTCCTCGAAAAGGAAGATAGAGCCAAGTCTCACCGGAATCCCATTTCTGAATTTTTCGAGGTTATCCGTCTCCTAACAACGCTCTTAAAAGCATCTGACAGGAAGGAAGAGATTAAAGTCTCCCGTCGTTCAAAGGCATTCAATTTATCCTTATGACAAATTGGGCACTTAGGAGAGGTAGCACTTTGCCATAAAAATCAACGGCTCTCGTTAGGGCCACCAAATCTTCGAGAAAGAATAGTTCATTATCCCTCTTGTAAATATGCAACGTTTTCTCTCTCTCTCTCTCTTTTTCCTCTTCTACCATATCTAAGAATAATAATAGAGTCAAAAAGAAACTTTGTCCGTTCTTTTAGTGTGGAAAAAGCATTTAGATGCAGAGAATATTGCACTGGATGCAGAGTTTATAGTTACTGCCTGGCCGGAAAAATCGAAACGTGGTGAAATTCTTCATTGCTTTATTGAAGACCTGAAGAGAAAGATGAGAATACGCTTCATCATTCATGATAAAAAGCAAACATGATACAGTTAATTCCTGCTCTCAATCTACCTGGTCACCACAATTGACCTTCAGCAAAAATGTTGCGGACTATCTAAAAGCAGCGCAGGCAGAAATAGCTAGTGTTCCTATCCGTAATGTAAAAAAGCAATGCTACTTAGACTTGTTTGCATTTGACACATTAAACGACCTCTTTTTCGTTATCAAACCCTGTGATAAAGGTGAACACATAATGAATCACAAAGACTATCATTTCGAAGTTGAACGGCATCTGTCTAGTCACCACTACGAAAAGTAAGATAGTAATATGACAATGAAAACTAAAACGTCAGTCCAAGATACGCTGCTAGACATGTTCTCTATAAATGAGATCGATGAAAGCACTTTGAGGAACTTGGCTCTGACATTAAATTCCAGTGTTTCAGAATCCTCTTTTAGGTGCTGGGACCATTTCTGTGGCTGGGACTTGATATGGGAAGGGGGGGGGGGGTAGATATCAGCTTGAAGACTAGGGGTGGTTCCCTTTTTTTTTTGGTTTTGGTGGTGAGACATTGCTCTCGGTTTTCGAAAGAAATGCCTTTAGTGGCCTAACCGATTCTTTATTATCCGAACCGATTCTCTGCCTTTAATAGTGTCCCGAATCTAAAAGATTTACTTGCTAAATCAAGGTTTCAAAGTAATGAAGAATCGTGTGACAGTCAGGACTGGCATGAATATATCTTAAATGCGCTCGTAGCTGCACTCTGACCTTTTCCTCGTTAAAGTGCGTCACAGAGCACGCATTTTCTAACAATAAAAATATCACGACATATATGCCAAATGCATAAAATATTCACAAATGTTACTGCTGATTACGCAGCTCCGCAATTGCTTATGACAGCAAAAACCGGTTTAGTTGGTCAAAAGAACCGAAACATTGTCATATTATTATTTAAAAGTACGTAAATTGTATAACTGAAAAGTACATTTTCACTTATAAGAAGTTGAAAATGTTTCATAACGGTCACATGGCTGTACATAAAGGCCCATGTTCCACCCGAACGCAATTTTCGCCCTCCCCCTGCACACACACCCGCTAGTTCCATCACTGCATGAGAGAGGCATAAGATTAAAATAAATCGACTAAGATGAAGAGTGTTGAATGGGTGTTGTGGGCGAACGTTTCCCTACTTCGCCCCCCCCCCCCACCCCTTGACCGATAAAAAGGTTACCCATCCTTTCTGTTGTCTGAACTGAAATCGCTTTGAAAATGGTGACGCTATACAAGAAAGTACGTGGTGTTCGACCTTCTCCGGCTTCTCTTTAAGCAAGTGCCATCGCTTAGACTCCCCGCTCCACACCTTAAAAATGTGCTAGGGCAGAGCAGCAATACAATTCCTGAGAAACTTGAGTAGAGGTACTCAACCGTTTTTAACAATCTCTCCCCGAGGAACGTATTGGTTCCCATGTAAAATACACTTGTACTCCCTACCTTTCCTATTGCGACATTGTTTGGAGAAGCGCGTAACCCAGTAAGCTTAGAAACGTTTTCGAGTAAGTGTAATGATCAAGTCTTCCAAACCCCACCCCATTCCACGAAGCTTATTGTTGGTTGCAATTGGCCAGAACTTCCATAAAAAGTTTCCCATTTTAAGATGAAACCGTTTTAATTTTACATGTAATTAGCATTGATGAGCAAGGTCTCAATAAAAACAGAAGCCTAGGAGACGTGAGTTTCGTAGTCCTCATCAAAAGCAGAAAACCTGATGTGCTGCCGCAAAGAAACAAGAGGAAAGTTTTCTGTAGCGGAGCATGTGTACTAAACTCTATTCGGAGTATCGATGAAGTACAAAATGAAGTAAGAAACAAGGGCAATAAAACGAACAAGATCCACTAATGGCATTTTCAGCGCTATGTAAGCGTATCCTCTGACCAACAATTTATCATTAGCAATTGAGTCGTAGTTGAACAAACATATTTAAATTATTTTTAACGCCAGAGATAGCAAAGAGGCTTTTGTTTTTATTGAGACCGAATCCATCTACCTTTTTCAAAGTAACTTTTGCTTTGAGTTAAAACCCATTATCAATGAATATTCAAATTTACTGGCATCATTTTTTCCTATTGCAACTATGAGTCTTTGAATTACACTTCGGGGGAGGGGGGGGGGCTGTTCTCCGTACAGAACGCAATACAAAAATACACATATTTTAACACTACCATTCAAATTAGGGATACGAAATAAAATTGTACAATTCTGTAAACATAGGTACGTGTGACGTTAATCAGGTTTTCCCTCAAAAATTTAAATGCGAAAGAACAGTTTTACTGACTGAGAAGGACCGTTTTTAATTTTGATAATGCACCAAGCTTGCTATTAGGAAACTTCTGAAAATTATCAAGAGACAAAAAGATTTCATGAGAATTATCACCAATAGAGTAACTTCCTCTAATGTGTTTTGGCTACTCGAATCTAAGTGGACGGCACTTCTGTAATCTCATAATGTGACTGCCTAATATGTTTTAGATAAATTAAGTAAAAATAAAACTACAATAGGAGAGCTTTTCCAGAAAAAAAATGTTCTTAACTCATATGGAGGATGGAAGGTCTAACTCATTGTTATTTTTTGCAGAACTGAGAATGCAAATGTACAGATTAAAGTAAATGTATTTGTGATTGGTATTGCATTTTTAAAGTTGACCATAAGCTGCAAGACAATATACCGCTAATGAATAGTGTTGCATTCATTTTTACGATACATATTTGAACGCAACGACTACATCTCGTTGTAACTATACTGAACTGATGGAGATCAAACCGTGGACTGGTTTGGGGGTAAACCTACTATCTAAATTCCAAGACAAATAAGATAATTTAACTATTGACTTGTAATACCGTATAAGCTATCAAATATGGTAGAAGTAAATTTAAATCAAGTGCTATGATTATTGAGGTGATACAGTTTATTTTGTGGCAAGTTTGAAAGAAGCCATTACATGCCAATAGTTCCAATTAGTCTCATTATTCATGTATCTATTTCTGCAGTCACTGAAAATGAGAGAAATTGTGCCATTTTTATGAACGGGAATTGCTTATGGTTAATACATTGAAGTATAAAGTGCCTGGTCACAGATTTTCAATAAGTTGTTAATTACCCTATCAGTATTGCTCCAATGTGTAGTGCGCTGTTAAAAATCTCTTAGCTTGGCCATTTACCATCAACATCTGACTGATACTCAACAGGTGTAACGAAATATCATGAAATTTGTGAACCAACTCAATGAGCCTCTCTAATGGTATAGGGATCAATAATTCTTTGTAGTCACAAGTTCGTTAATGGTAATAAAAATGAAATAGAAAAAAAGAAGAAGAAAAAAGTGAAAATACTGTAAATCGACACTTTTTTTGTAAAGTACTATTCTAAACAGACATTTGTCGAATTTCAGTACTTACATTAATCCATGCCCCCTCAACCATGGTTCTGTATATTGTCATGCGAATACACCAAGATTGTTAGGAATTTGTGACCGCATCATCAGAAATGAAGATTCTTCTTACATATTACCTACGTACTTTTTTTTTTTTGTAAATTTACAATGTCAGCTTTTTTAGTTATTTCTGAACGCTAGTACTTTTAGGATAAACAAAGGAACATGGTGATATGCTAAACAAACGAACACGGTCAAATTTCTTGGTCTAGTTTGAAAGCTGACCAGCAGGTTTTCTATTGGTTCCGCCTTGATCACTGATTTGTTTTATTTTTTTTTTACAAACCTACTTTTATCTGTCAAAACTCTAGTTTTAGATAAGCCGAATAATCATTGTCCACAGTAAATTTTACATCTCTCTAACCATCAGAAAAGTTAGAAGTTTAGAGTCAACAAGATATGGGTTTCTTTTCTGTTTTTTTATTTTTTATTTTTTTTTGGACCCTTAACCCATCTTTATGGATCAAGAAGCCATCTTAATCGAACGATAATAAATTAATGTCTATCGATCCGTTGGAACATCTGGCTTTGTCAGACAAAAATGATCATAGTAAACAGCCCATTATTTCTCAAGTTACATACATTTTATTTTGTAAAGGATGAATACACAGAAACTGCCATGAATAACAGACGACAATTTCATTTGTTTTGTAGAAGTAGGAAAAATTGAAATTCAGAAAACCGGTATACCGGTACCGAAATAAAGGGAGCTTATTTCATACACCTTGTATCCTTGGGAGAAAGGAAAAGAATCGTTTCATATCGTCGAGTACTTTCAGAGATGACTCACCTTTAGAGTTTAGCATGTGGTGTTGACAATACGTGTTTAGCTTCCAGGCATGTTCCTTCATCGCCATGAAACCCCTTTACCTGTGCCCGTCATGATCATAGCGATTGTTGGTCTACATATGACTGCAAGTATATGTGACTGCAAGGAGAAGGCGCATCGTTTAAACTCAAATTGAGGACATTTGTAGAATAACATACGCAAAGAAGAGACAGTCCGTTAATGTAGTGGATAATCTGTGTCTCATCCAAAGATTGCATCTCGTAAATCTAAATTTTACCGAAGAGATGTAATAGATATCATTCCTATACTCTCTATCTCTGTCTCATTTTTGTCCCCCTTGTCCATGCTCCTGGCATTAACCTACTTTACAAGCTCAGACGTTACTGTCAGTTATATCATCAACTGATCAAGTGTTATTGTAAAGCAGTGCACCGCGCATTTCTGCCAAAACTGTCAACAGTTAAAAAAAAAAGTTTGTTTAGGGGCAAAAGTAAATCTAATTTATCCAAACGATATATGCAGCTTTTCGGTTTTCATGTTTATAGAACACCTTTATCCACCGTATCAATCTCACTGGCCTTCACAAGAGTGTTAACTGCATCTTTTACAGACCATTCAAGTGGATTTTTAAATGAACGTGAATAATTTTCCACTGAACGCATTTCAAACACCATTTCAACAGCTTGTTCCCAGTTCAAAGATATTACTGTGTGAAGAAAGACCTCTCTGGTCATGAAAGATTTCCAGTCGCTTCAAGATTACTAAAATGCCATGTAACAATAGCATATTAATATTGCAAGAAGTCTTTGCATTCTTTGCATTCTTCTTTGACATTGTTGAAGCTTTCATCATTTAACCTGGAAATTTGACACTAGTGAACATGAAGATTGTGTATACTATAAATTTACCTTAAAATGTTTTGGAAATCAGAGTCATATCTCTTATTATACGATCTTTCTTCTAAGACAGTCAAGATTATCAAGAAGTACAAAAGGATATTCATGTAACTGTGCCTGAGTGACATCACCAACTCAATATTACACAATGTAACATTTTAAAATAAATATTTCCTTACAAGTTCATAGATTCCGAAACGAACATGCTACTAAGATATGAAAAGAGAAAAAATATTCCTAGTTTTTATGAAATATCGAGACCCTTAGAAGCCAAACTCTTTAATACATGTCTCCAGTATAACTAACGTGCTTCTATTAAGATCGTCGGATCACCAAGCAAGTGGGTATTTTTATGTGAACAGATGAACGGACTAAACTTGCAATGTTCACGCACTTAAAGTCTTTAGTACTGAAATTAAGTGTCTTACTCTCGTGCCTACGTTTCTTTTGTTATAGATTGTGGGATGTCATCATATAGACTCCAAGCGGTCTAATGACTAGAACCTATTATTACTGTACTGACATACACGCAGTACTAGTGTCTCATGTTGGCCGTCCACAAGTGTTTCATATAAGAGGTGAATACTCTGCGTGTCCATAGTTCCCCTATTCTTCGGAAAATCTGGAAATAAGAAATTAAGTAAGCCTTTATATACCTAGAGTCATGACTTCTATATATTGTCATCCTGCATGGTCTTATTTCACAGCGCCATCCATAATTCGCTGTAAGTAACACTTGAGATGCTCATGTAAAACTGAGATTGTTTGCACTGTATTCATACTATTTTGGGGTAAGTATTGTTCAGCCTACGTAAGGTTCAAACAAACTTGACCGGTTTCGTGTTCCAGACGCATGTACAAAGAAAAATAGCAAGGTAGGCCCAGTTACACGAGAAACGACACAAAAGTGAAAGGTAATATAATACGATGTTTTCAAGTATATGCGGGTCGGTGATATATTTAGTGCAACTTTCCACGATGACTTACTTTGTGTCACGGACGTGATTACAGATACACTGGGAAAAAGGCTTGAAAGACGGGCTGAGTCCACGAAACTGTTTAGTAAATATTGACTATAATTGTATGACTAGGTCAGGGGGCGAGTTTCTTGTTACAATACACTGATAACAAACAAAGATTATTATCCTTCTCGGAAATGAACTTTACGTTTTAAAGGTAGTAATACCAATATAGAAGAAGTGTAACGCATTAGTTGAATTATTTTAGAGAGAAAGGACTCAAATTCAGACGTGTTCTATGAATGATGAATGCCTATGAAGAATATGTATATACTATACATATATGTATATACCATATGACATATAATTCCTATATATCAAAAGGAGAATAAGAATAATACACTGAACACAAATATTACAACCAAACTTACATCTCTTATCCTCTGCACCTACCACAAGCCAGTGGCTGCACGGGGGAGGGGGGGGGGGGGAAGTCATAACTCAAGGAGAAGAGAATCTTCAAACAGAACCTTTAGACGCCCAATTACTTGCCCCCTCCACTCAGCTGGAGTATAGCAGCGGCTTGGCAGATACATGTATACCTTTTCCCTGATTATATAGATATATTGCATATATATTACATTTGGTAAAATCTTAGAGCTGCCGGGGTTTCGTCCGATGGGCTCTCACAGAGGATTTGCCTCTGGACTCCACCATGCACCTTACGTTTTAATTTTTGTTGACAATTTAGACAAATAATATACTACATTGAAATCATTGGAATCTTTCTGTTGAACGATATATAATGAACCAAAATATCTTGAGAATTGAATTTTACCCAGAGCTTTGCTAAAACATCAATTTCAATTTCAGATGATGAGCCACATGGACTCCACGCATTATAGCTAACAGTAGTGTATAGCTAACAGCTAGATTTTACCCTAAGTTTAAATTCCTTGCCCCTCCCCAAACAGTTTTTTTCTTTTTCTCCCCCCCCCCCCCCCGCGCCCAAATCCTGGTCCCGCCACTGCCACAAGCCTGATAACTCATACAGAAGCCCACATGTTCCGTGTAATATCCTAGATTATACGGTAAAGTGTACACCACTCCACAAGTGATTTAAAAAAAAAACTAACCCACATAACTTCTGTTTAGTATACATTTTACTGTTAACCTGGAGCCACAATTACAGGATCATCACAAATCGTTTACATGATGTGCTATTGAATTATCTGGTGTGATATTATCACTATTTGTGGTACTGTATATGATCAGTAAGTGTGACCTCAGTGTGGTTTAGTACTTTAAAAATATAAGAGATGTCATTGGGCAAAATCCTCCTACAGATCTGGATATTCATGATAAGGTTACGTCACAGAAAACAAAAGAAAATGTTGCCGGCAGTTATGAATGAGCATTACCCACTTTAATGAGAAGAAGGCCTACATTTACAATCTTTTAACTTCTATGAGTGTTTTTGAACGTACGAACTGGTATATGGCCACACAGGCCATAATTCTTTCAGCTACACCAACTCCGGATAGGATAGATAGGCAGGAAATTAGGAAGTATCCAAAGTGGGACTTAATGGACTAATTCCTGTATAGGTTACTTGCTAGCGGCCTCATTCCATCTTTCATAACAGTAATTGCATCTATAAATATAATATTCAAATAGCATATATACACAAACTTGTTAAACGCTGAACGTACAAAATTCAACCTGTCTGTGGAAGTAAACCGCTGGTATGGACATCACATGTTTACTGCGTATATACATTAGTGCCACCACCCAAAAGTCTCGTCAACTTGACTGTCCACACAATAATACTGTACGTTTGTTCAGAACTTCACTTTTTTTTTAATGTTTTTTTTTTACTCAAACTTTTCATGAAGAATTGACATACGAGGACCAGATAGGAACAACGCAGTGTGATACCGAAGATCTGTGGAAACGTGCATGCAAACAAATTGAAACCCGTGTCATATATGCCAACTGAGAACATATAATGACGGTGCATGACATCGTCACTTAACCCCTGTTGCACTATCAGAAGCATTGATATGGTTATGCAAATCAGAACTGGTCGTTTGATGGTCGATTAAAAAGCGGGAAATTCTTAGTAGGCCTATTCATATCGATTAAAAACATAAGACTTGAATTTTCATTGACACGTGTCATAAATTAACACTGCATAAGTCAAGTATGGCATGCAAGGCCTATAATAAACTCAATCACTTGATCCTATTTCAATTGATGGCGTTTTGTTTCCAATCTCCATATTTTCACTTTCTGTAGTGTGAATGTTCTCCGATGAAAGCAATCACAAAAAAAAAAAAAGTTGACAGTGTAATAGCTTTCTGTTCACCGATTTAGGAATGTACATGTGTGTATCGACGCTTTCAAATACGTAAAATATAAAGTTGATTTTACACGCGAGTGAAAGGGAACGCTAACATTTTTGTACAATTAGATCAATGGCCACTTTTAAATGTTCTTTTTTTACCAGATTGAGGTTACATGCAGGACCACAGACCCACCAGTAAGCAACAATATGATTCATCACCAATAGTATTACAAGGGCAGAGCCGGCGGAACGGGGGGTGTTTATTTTACCCCTCCCCTCCCCCTAAAAAAAAAATTGTCACAGCGACGATAGTTGCAAAATCTGGAATTACAGTTTGAAACTCTCTTATCTTAGTCTAGCACATGTTATGACGTCAAAAGATGCAAAATATTTCACCAGGATGTCTAAGGTTACATAATAATTGAAAATGTCTCAAAAAGCTGAAATACCAATTTGAATCATTCTTACACCAGTCGAGCACATGGATGACTTCAAAAGACGCCAGTTATTGCACCAGACTGAACGATTTCTCAAGAGAGAACCCCCCCCCCCGTTCACCCTCCACAGATCCTCAGATCATGTAGCCCCATGCTCAGCCATTATGTCGTTTATCCCGCATATCAAGTACTATTGTATGACATTTTTTTTCTCACCGAGGTGGCTATTATTTACAAAAGTTATCGTCCAAGAACTAGCTCTACTTTGTTATGAAACATCGACGGTTGTAGCAAACTAATTAAAAAACTGTGATCACAAGAAGGCAAAAATTGTTTGAGTAATCTTTCTGAAAAACGGTAATCTTTCTGGTTAATATAAATGTGACTGCAATTGGCAATTGGTAATTGGAAAAATTTCTCAAAAAAAAAATTGTCATCGCTAAAAGTAAAAGCTGTTGAGATTGAGTGGGAATAGAGAAAAAAGGGTAACACTGGCAACCAGGGTGGTAATGTTTTCGTATCGTATGAGCAGTATGTGAGGTTAAGTACTTTCAGTATGAGTATACCATCAGCTAGATGAACATAAACACACGTTTCCCTTTGAAAGAAAAGGGATGATGTGATGGAAAATGGAACTGTGATCAAACGACATTAAAAATGAAAGTTTAGAATAAATGACGAAGTTCTATAGCTACAGCTTCTCACCATAGGGGCACGTTAAGGATGGAAACCAGAAAAAGTCCCATGACAGGGAAACGTCCCTTTATATTTCAAAACATTGTTAAAGGTTATTGGTCGTCTCTTTGAATCTCATCTGAGGCAAACAGTCCTCGATGCACCGAAAGTAATACTATAATGATTACCAACGCGGTATACACACGCGGATACACACGCAATTACCCTCGAGTTTCTGAACACCTCCAATGTCATAGATTTGGAATTTTGTTATTCACCAACTTAAGGTAAAACGAACGAACTAAAGGAAACCACTGTGCATAACCTGTTGATTGATATTCTGTACCCCTTCATCTCGAAGCAGGAGAAGCAGCTGTGCAGTCTGCGATGTAGTGAATGGTGAGGTGGGGGGGGGGGGGTAAACAATAATTTCCAAGACTACAGATCTACCGATTACAGTGAGTGTTTCTGATTTGATAATCTGACAACTGTAAACTACAATGTCGCGGAATGGTGACAGAAAAAAATGGCAAATAAATTTTATATAAACAGACGTAAGATGGAATGGGAGTGCTGCCTTAACTTCATTTCTGATTCAGACAGATTCATATTGCAATGTAATGTATGACGTTCAATTTACTAAAGCCTTACAATTACACTAGAGTGGTACCATTGTAAGCTGGTAGATGGTGCCAACTCTTGAGGTTTAGGCTGGATTTTGTAGTGACACTGTCAGGTGGTAGGCTGCTTAGGCAGGATGACCACAATGCTGAAGATAACGCCACGCAGAAGATGGTGTAAAACGATGACCGGCGATTGAATACAGTCTTTAATTAGAATCAATGGTTCGTGTCAGACAACAAAGTCAACTACAGAAAAAGTCACATCAGATGGTTAGGTTTCACACCGTTGAATATGCAGTGCCCAAACAGTAAGTAGATATGATACTCGTAGGCTAAGCGACTAATACGTAGAGCGGTAGGTTAGCAAATAATGAAATACGGACGCAATGTTTTGAAGCATTTCCATTTTTTTAAAAATGTAAGTAGTAGAATAAACATACATTGAGAGTATTATTAACATACTTAGTAGAATTGACGAACTGACGACTTAGAGTAATATGACGGAATAGTTGGTTGCGACAATAGCTTTAGTTTGCATTGACAACTTATAGTTTTTTTGGGGGGGATTTATTTTTTCGTTTTTAATTCAGCGTTAGGGATGGAAAATAAAGGAACATTGTTTCTAGGATTCATGGCATCATTAATATCGGAGGTCTTAATTGACAGTTCGGTCAGGCCTAATGTCAATGCCTAATGTCAGGTTTACTCGGTCGATAATCCTTGTTAATCTGCATAGGCTTACAGTGATCGTCACACAAAAGCTATATTATGTAATCGGTGGATAACACCAACACGCTTAACTATACATAGGCTGTAGCGATCGCAAACTGTGTAACGGCGAAATCAGCTGGCACTGCAATCATACAAATCAGCGAAGTGCAAACCTGTGTCACCGTGCCTCGTCTGTAGTAGCAAGCTACAGTGATTTGGTTTCCATTAATTTTAACAGTCTCGGATTCTTCATTACTATCATGTTTCAAAATACTGCTGGTAATATTTTGATTACAATCTCAGAATTAAGGGAGACATAACTTATGTACATCTGCCAATAGATAACATCTGTTCTAAAAGACCTTCCAAAAAGCCTTTTTCATTCTGTCATTAGCGCAGAGATATAAGTAGCCTACTATACGTGATTATCAATTGTGTATGATTAATAATGAAAACTGTTTATAGGTAAACGATGACGTCGATATTCTGGGTTTATTGCAAGGAAAAACTACCTGCCCCCCTCCCCCCTCAAGAAAAAAAAAACGAAGCTTTGCAAAACTTCATGCCCTAATTCCAGTTGACCTTTCAAGTGCCACTCTTTTTCTTTAATTACAGAAAAATGTACCTGACTTCATTTTGACTATCTATAGCTCGTGGCTAGAGTTATAGCCCTGCCGGTTTCAGAACCATAAAGTCACTTTGTACCTTGATTAAATCCTTGTCCCCACATTAATCTCTTTTCTCGTTCTAGAGGTTTTTTCTTTCTTTTTTATTTTCTTTTTCATTTTTCTATAGTCTCTAGCCAATCTACTTCGTGAATTTTGCTATCGGCCGTATCCCTTGAATTCTCCACTCGAATACAGAGACGCCGCATGGCGCTGCTGAAGCAAAAAGCCTAGAGCATGTGTGTGTACTACTACTACCCATCCAATCACTGTGAGCTGGTTAATGCATACACATAAATACATACATAAAACTCACACGCAGTCATATATGTGAAGGTGAGTGTAGATCCGCAGTGCAATCTTTCTACCCGTACGTACTTTAGCCTTGATAAAATAAGAAGCTGGCAGTTCGTTGTATTCTCCTCACTCAGACGAACGAGTCAATTGTGTTCGAAGTGCACGGCATTCTGCGCAGTGCGGTCCTGAAACTGCGGCAGAGATAAGTCAAAGTAAATCGAGAATCGTCTACTCCTCAAGATAACATTCTTTCGTCGGGCTCGAGAAGGAACGAACGAACGAGAATATCGTAGCTTGTGACGGGAAGCAATCTCTAAATCGGTTGAAATAATTTCGCACTGCTGTTATTTTAGTTTTCATCTCTCTTTCTCTCTCACGGTTGGTTACTTCATTCAAAGGAGTTCAGTGGAAGTTAAGTTTGTCTATAGGTTGGTATAACACAAGAGTCCTGGATGAGTAGTTATTCAGTGCGACGGGAAAAGAAAGAACAGCGAACAGTCATCGACGTGACGCGACAAGATTGTTGTTAGTTTACATTTAAGAGGTAAGGATTTTTAGACCGCATAATCGGTCGTCGAATCACATTCGGAATGAGGTAGCATTGATTACGCATTTAATTATTTTCCTTTATTGGGAATGGTCAGTTAACGGATAGTAGGCTTAATGGTCAACCATTAATTATACGTACTGTTTATATAATTTATTTTCTTGGGTGTTTTTGACACTCCTTGAAAAAAATAATGAACAAAAGTAAGCCCAACGCTTGTGTAGATGATGATTTCAGACACAAAAAGAGCACGCACATGTCAGTGCAGATGTTGATATGTCATTGTTGAATCAAACGTAAGTGCATCAGTTGGTATTTCCATGACAATAATTCATGCTTGTGCATTTCAAACAACAGAATACTTGTATACTTCTAAGATCGCTATCGGCAGCAGACTTCATCCGGCCTTCTTCGCTTTGCTGTATATTTTTTTTCGGCATCACGTAAATGCAACTCTTGGTAAAATGGACTTGACCGTGACGTTTAATTCAAATATCTTAAATTGCATTGACTGCGATTATGTTGTCTCTTTGTTTGTTTGTGTGTGTGTGTGTATGTGTGTGTGAGGGTGTGTGTGTGAGGGGAGGCTCAGTGATTGGGAGAAGTATTCGGTCTTGTGAGAACAATGCTGATATTTAGCCATTATTTCATACACACAACATATAATCATTATGGAATTGGCATAATTATCTTTGTGTCCACACATGCCATACATGAGTCCATACACGAGCTTGGTTGTACTTAGATTCGATTTTTTTTTTTAAATTTGAAGCTTATACCGTAGAGTGATGGGGGCGGAGGTTGCGATGTTGGATAGTGCATTGAAGTTAGACGGCATTTTGGCATATTTGCTGCTAATTTCGTATCTTTGTTTGGCTATTTCATTAAGGACAGAAGGGTAAAAGAAGCTTTACTGTCTTACTTGAATAGATTCATCCTGATAAACAACAGCAATAATAATGTTAACAACAAATAGTAGTAATGACAATAAGAAAATGAGTTCATTTGCAAAAGCGCACAATGTTACAAACGTAATGAAAGTCGCTGTATGGTACAAAGGAAAAAAATAAAGAAAAGAATGCAAACTATTTTGAATAAATGTACATTTTGTAAAGAAGGGATGAATGGTGATATTACAGTGATACACTGAGTATGCAATGCTATAACACATCGATAAACAACGACTATCTTACCCTGATCTGTGCATAGCTTACAAGTATACAATGCAATGAGTTTACTGTTACAGTCGTCTGTGCCATTCAACTGTTTTTGTGTGGGGGGTTACTCTTTACGCACCCCACACATCGCACTAATTAATATCCAGAGAGATGAGATTCAAAATAAATATAAAAAAGCATATCTGCATCTTAAGAAACATGAAAAAGAAAAGCAAATATTACTTAAGTGAACTGAAAGCTGGTTGAATTGAAGCTTTAACTTTCAGTTACACGTATAGTAAGTGTAATCGATGCTATCTTATCGGTTATATCGTTAAATCAACATACATACAAAAAATGCATGGCGGTAACAGATATATTGCACGAGTCAGGTATTTAGTGTGTATTTTCCTTTTGTCTAGTCAGCATGCAGTCTCCTCTGTTTATTGAGTGTAGGTATACTTATAGCACACGGTCAACGTAATAGAAACTTCCTCTTCATTTTGTAATTTATGTATCTAGCAATGTTTACGGCTAGGTTACAGACGTTAATGAATAACAACCTCTGCACTGTCAGTTCCAGTTTCCTTTGTAGTTATGGAGCTGTCGGCCTAAGCTGTAAGACTCGTTCAAAGTACGTATGCATAAACAGGTGCCTGAAAAAGTACGGGTACTGGTTACATATATGTATGTATATTTTATATATACTTTATATATATATATATTATATATAATATATATATATATATATGTTGTAATACAATATGTAGTGTAATTAATACATTATAATATAAAATATATATTACACATATCTAATTAATATTATTAATTATTAATTAATATTTGATTAATATGTATTACATATATTTAATTAAAATATATTATATATGTTTAATTAATATATATATTATACATATTTTGCTTAACCTATACTATAACATGCCACAGCCAGTGTGAGTGTCTGTATCCAGCTACAGTTAAGTAGCATATGCGAGATATTACGCATCTGAACATTACGAAGCGGATTCAAAGTCCAAATGAAATTTGCTCCTAATATACACATCAGACTGCCTACACGGTAGCATCTTCAGAGATAAGATGCTTCGGCATTCTATTGATAAAATAAATACCCGCGTTTGATTTTGAAGTATTTGATAGAGATGTTCTGAGTTCTTCGAGTTACGTAGCATATCCTGCAAGTGCCTACGGTTTATGTCAGCTGTAACTTTGATAAGACCTTATAATGCGTAGGACGTGTCAAACTTTTCTGCACGCTATCAAAGGGTTTCAACGTGGGGTGGTATAACTGGATTAATGCTAGGGATATGTCTCCCCTCCCCCACTGTACCTTCTAAGATACACATAACAGAAATTGGGCACGTTAACAGAGTTTGGGGATGAGCTGTGTTAAGGCGATCGGGAAGGATGTCCGTTGCTCCAAAAAATATGAACAAGTCATCGGTGACATAAACCATATAGTATTTTTTTATCATAATACTGATGTATAATAATAATAATCGTATATCATTACCATTCAAGTGTTCATATATATTGGTTGCAGACGGCACACTTAAGGAATGAATGCATTATAAGTAATCTTACTTTATCTCCCAGTGAGTACCAAACTCCAAATAACCGATAAGTGATAAAGTGTGATCACGTTCATAGACGATAGAATAGCAACGTTTCACTCTTTGGAAATTTAAGATTTAAGTTTTTTGAAAGCCATTTGTTAACCTTCAGTTAAATTAACTACCGGTCTTGTCGAACAACGTTAATTTAGAAATTAAATATTTTTTTTTTCAGTTTCGTGCAATTTGTAGAATGAAACATAAAAAGAACAGTCAATCAGAACAGAGAAAGGAAAGAAGAAAAATCCATATTGTTCGTTCACTAACAAAAAAAAATAGGCATCCATGTAGAACGTTGGCTTCTAAAAGACAAAGAAAAAAATAAAAACGAGATATTTTGTCATAATCGATGGGTATTGCTTAACGTGCGTGAGTTTCTTAGCAACACAACCTCAAACCATCAATTTTCGTTGAATGATTTTTGTAGCATGTGTATATATATCGCTTGAGTAATAAGCTAAACGTGCTGGTTGACGTCTTCCGTTGGATGTCCTAGGCTGTAAAACAAATACCCACAAATTAAATACACGTAGACTGCCCTGCACATAGTGCCTGCTTCCCTGTTCAAACGACTGCAGAGGTACGAACAGCATCATATATATATATATATATATATATATATATATATATATATATATATATATATATATATATATATATATATATATATATATATATATATATATATATATATATATATATATATATATATATATATATATATCTATATCTATATATATATGCACACACCATATGTAAGTGTAGCCGTGCAGCCGTGCAGCCGTGCCGTTCATCGTTCTATGATCGTACTGTCCCTACTAATGTTTACCTTAAGGTAAACCAGAGTCACCTTGAAAGGTTCTTAAAAAGAAATGTGACTGTATCATTCTTTGTTACTAGGCCTATACTGTCGAGTGTACGCAAAGACGTACCACAGCTTGCCTGAAGTAGGCTGGGACACTTGACCTACAAGGAAGCATCAAGCAAAAGCAGGACGTAACTCGTAAAACTTTGATGGACAAAAAGGCATTTACAACCACTAATAGCATATAAAAAGTAATAAAAGATGAAATAAAAGTCACTGTAAGTGAGGTTTCTACCTCCTTCTTGTACGTCCACTACTAGGCCTATTCTCTCTCCACGTGTTTCCTAGTCGTCAAATTTATATAATTAACACCTTATAAGAGACTAATTACTAACATTCTCAGCTCGGTGTGAATATTTACGTGATTATTTTCTTGCCATAGTGTTTAAGCAAACCCATTTTATCATTGTTTATGGTTTTATCACCACAGACTGCTTCTATACTTTCAAACCCTCTTTTTCCCATCGCCTGATCATGAGTCATACCCAAACTCCAGACAAATCTATAACTGACGTTAAAAGTTACCAACGTCGTGATTCACAGCACAGAGTCTCGTTTACTTCTCGTCTGCCAACGAGTCTCCCGGCTTAGTGTTGTTAGCGATAATTGCTTTCCTTCAAAAAAAAAAAAAAAAATCAAAAATTCATTTTTGTTGTTGACTAATTTTCATCTAACGTTGTATTACTTCATTTTCACCATGGTTGGAAAGCCCCTGGCATAGCTTAGTATCTTGTACAGACGGTTCGGTGTACTTTCCAACAGTCCAAAGCAACGGGATGAGCATACCTTTATTACCGTAATTTAATATTGCTCACAAAAACAATAAATGCAAGACGAAAAATACTACGAAGACTTAATATCATTGATATATATTGGTTTGAAAATGAATAGACAAAATGAAATGACAAGCCGTTTTAAAACGGGTAGGAATATAGTCACGTGATTCGGTCAAGAAACTACAATTCTTTATTTCATTAGAACTTTCGTTATCGTTATTGTTAATTTACGTTTCAAGGAAATCTTTGACCTTCACAAAAACTAAATTTGCGACCTTGTGCAAAGAGAAGGGCGATAATAGCCAGGTTTCATACATATATGTGTATCTGTGTGCGCTTGTTTTCGGTTGGGATCGAGGATCGAAACAGTAGATTTTTAGGTCCCCTGTAGCGAATTCAATTGATTTCTCCGGTCCTCTCAAGTTTAACAATAGACAGTCCTTTGTTAAGATTAGGGTTGAGGTAGAAACAACAAATGAAAGCACAATGAGGTCCTCGGAAGGAATAGAAAGCAAAGCTGTTTGTGTGTGTGTGTGTGTTTGTGCGTGTTATGTGTGTGCATGTGCTGCAGTAGCTCTTGGATCAATTTACACAACATGTCTCATATCTCCCGATTACACGGACTCAGAGTACGATATCAAATTTACGCGTCAAGTAACACCGATCACGCGCATGACAAGTTAATTAATGATGTAAAACAAACAGAGTTCCTTCAATAAGTAAAACTGGCTCGTTGTTCACTGAGTGGTAACGTACATGAACTTAAAGTAGCATGATCATAGAAGTGCATACACCCACGTAAATTACAAATCTCTCATCGGACCAAGACGTAAAAATTCTCCTTGTATTATACCGGGAAGGATATAACAACTCGAAACTAGAATAGTGAGGTTTGTCTGATCGTTAAAGTCCGATGTTTACCTACTTAGATTTTTCTCCTTTTCACTTCTCTGAGCTACCTGTATTCTGATCTGCAGTCCTGTGATATCTTCTAAACTCCATTTGGTTTCCAGATCACATTACTCATTCACAGACTCGTGCATGCGGTCATGATGGAGCGCAACCTATTTGGCCATTTCTTTGTTTGCTGTACATCCATGTTGAAATTGTTCAACACAACCACCAGGGTGGTTCATTCTTTTTGGAACTGTATCAGTTTGAAGTGAAAGTTAGACAATTGAGGTATTCATTGCGTAGTTTCAAGAGCCTGTTAATCTGCCGCACTCGTGTACATAGCTTGCCTCACACAAAGATAGCAGAATCGAAGCTAGGCAACCTAGAGAGATCGCTTTAATGAATGCTGCTTTAGCTGTTTCTCGCAGGCAGAACGGTTGTGAACAAATTGTTATGTTCACTTTCAATAATGTAAACTGTCAAATAACGGATGTGTTGAGCAAAACTGGATTTCTTTAGCGCCGTTGTTAACGTGCTTGAAGGCGTCTTAAAACCTAAGTACGTGTCTTCTACGAAACGTCCTTGTATAAGAAAATACTTATATTAGAATCTTGTCTTTGTAGTTCCACGTTAATAATCCAGTGTACAGTCCAGTTCAGTCTAAACCAGTCTAGTCCAGTTAAGTATATAGTACAGTCTAGTCGAGTTAAGTATATCCAAGTCTAGTTTAGACAACTATAAATCTAATTTATGCTAGTCTGCAATATTTAAATCCAGTCCACATTATCTGTTCATGAAACAGCCGGATCTTGCAGCTACAGTCATTTCTGTTGTCCTTAGGCTGATGCATGCATTAGTTAAATGTCTCTGCTTGACTCCAATAACTAGTCCAGTTAAAAATTTGTTTGTTTATTAGATCGTGAGGTGATCCTCACAGTATAAGCAAACATCAAAGGATAGAAAGTAGCAAAATTCATTTTAAGGAAAACTTTCTGTATGTTTTTTTTTCCAGTATTTTCACAGACTTTATCGGTTCAGACTCACAGTAGCTATTATCTTAAGAAAGAGTGAATAAACAAACCAGTTCACTGTCTGTCATACAATTAAATGATTTTAACCTTACACCTTCACTCAAAATAATTCCTTTAAAGGGGGTCCTCTGCCAAATCTTGTTAACGCAGTCCCACTCTCATCTCATGTGGGGCTGTTTGGCTAGATAACGTGGTCTCGGTTTATGAACCAGGCAGTGTAAGCACTATCTACTTGAGATGAATAACACCCACATAGTATGACACTATCTCGTCTCTTCTCGTGCGTGTTTTTAGACTTTATTTCATCTTCGTCTAGGCGAAAGCTATATGGAAGTGTGCTCAAGTCACTTGCTCTCAGTGGAATTCCAGCACATCATAACTAATTGTATACTTAACCTGAAGGTCAAATTCCGTAATTACTCCTTTAACAATGTATAGCCTCTCAGTGATGTACCGTGGGCTATATATATTCACTAACCCAAGTGTAGCATATACCTATATCTGTAGGTAATATTATGTAGCTACGTTTCAATTCATTTAGCAGTTCATTACCGGCAGAAACATATTTATTGGTGCCTCCCAACGTTTGCACAATGCTTTTCTCATACTCGACAAATCTGAAATAAGCAAAGTAAAAGCTCAAGGGTAAGTTAAAGGTTGCTTGTTTAAACTTTTTTTTCCCTTGGTGGCTGATTTTTTTTTTTTTTTTGTATTAGACGGGAAATGCTGACGATTTTGCTATTTTGTTGACTGAAGATAGTTGTACTTTGTTGATGCATATGACGCTTTCGGAAAGCACATTATGAGGGATACACTCTTTCATAATTCAAATGGCATGCCTCGACTGCATCACTTGGACTGTTTAATTATGTTATGCATTCTGTATCGATAACTCTTAACATTTATCTCACTTGAAATACTCTAAAGATGACACCAATCCCCAGTTGTTTTTGTCCAAACAAATGTTTCTTTATTCCTTAACGGGAATACTGGGCAACGAAAGTGGATCACTGGGATATAAAACCAAAACATGGATGTGATTCTCTACTCAATGCTGTAATTTGTTGTTAGTATCTATACCCTGAACGTAATATTAAAATGTGAAACAACATGTCTGCGAAATCACGAAATGATGCTCGCTGCAATAGTTGATCTAGAACGTTACTACGACACCAAAGTAAATTTATATACCAACTGTAAATTAGATAGGATACAAATAGCCATAATTAATATTGAATTTTGTATATATTACATGTAACAATGATTAATTAGTTACTGCAGTCCTTCGGATTGTTCAGCACCTGACCATGCCAGTGCCAAATGTTGATATCAAAGACACCTGGTGTCTTCGTAATGAACGTATAGTATTTACCATTTCCACAAACTGGTTAGTCAACAAACTACCTAACAATAATCTATGCTAATTTTCCATTGTAATATCAAAAACTCACTGCAAATTACAGTGACTTATTGAATTGATATTTGTATACGAATTAGTTTTGGTGTATTGTTTGGTGTATTGTTTGGTGTCTTTGAACTGACGTAACCTTTTACTTGACAGTTAACCTAAAAAGGGTCTAAAAGAATAACTTAGATAATTGTGGTCCATGTAGAAACATACACTTGGCATATTCGACACAAATTAAGTTATCTATTTTTAGTCAGAAAATAAGAGACACATTCTTGTTTGTCCAACCTAAACTAAACCTAGACCTATATTTTTTTTTCTTTTTGCCCAGTACTGTGACTTCACACTCTCGTAAATGCCACGCTGATGAAGTCACATTCACGATGATCTAGATACATATGAAGGACTTACTCTTCCTCACCAACAAAAAAAGAAAATTGTCTCGAGCTTAATCCAAACGCTCAATTTATACCGGGGAAAAAGAGAGGTAGTTACTAATCGTATTTATTTATCACATGAGCTATCTCCTCACAACTTAAGTAATTGCTTTAGTGAGTCCAGTCCAATGAACTATTTTGTCACACAGAAATATCAACGAACCTATGTTGTTTGGATTTAGGAAATCTTGCATTTTTTAAAGAGTAGAGTAGCACGTTCCTTCCTTTGATCGTTTGCAAATTTACTTGAAAGTTTCGAGGAGAATTTTTCAGTGGCTTGGTTAATTGGAACCACAAAAACTTAATTCACAACTGTGAGAAGTTTTTTTTTTTTCATGGCACTTAATGCTATGTAGCCTTGCATCCCGTAGTAGAAAAGGTGACTTCATATTTTCATTGTCACATTGGAGGTATGGGATGCCCACCAAAAACAAAACAAACAGAAACTTAAGGAATCGCGTGTCGTGACGAAATCATTAAAACAGGACTATTTGTTCTTCTGCTTTGCACGTAGCTCGCTATCATCGATAATTAAAAAGTGGTGTAAGTATACAGGATGCAAATATAAAAGTAACACATAACAATGTGAGCTTGATTATTATCTTCGGTTGGTAGAATTTGGAACGATGATGCGGCACAATAACTCTATGAAACAATTTCTTCTTGAGGCTTAATTTGCTGGTACAAATGTAGATTAATTAATAACTTGCGATACGTACCACAGAAATTACTTCACAGCCTTCTATAAGAGAGAGGAAAAAAACGTTGATACGGCGTATCTTATTTTGTCCTTCAGTTAATTAAATCTTCATCGGGCGTTAAATTCTCATAAAGTAGACCGTACATTACATACTGCAGCCTTCAATGTATTGAGACAGAGAGCGGTTACAACTATATCAGTAAATCTGCGAGTAATGTATTTTTTTTTTTAACTTTTAAGTCACCGAGCAGTGTGACATCGATTGTGAGGGTAAGGGCAAGGTCACCAAAGTAATTACTAGTCGAAAGAGCAAAACTGTATTACACGATGTAAACCTTAATAAAAAAAAAATACTCTTCACACCAGCAAACAAAGTCAGTTACTACAATAATAGAGATTTCTGTTAATGCAGAACTCAGTACAAAGGTTTACATGCAGACATAGCATGTGTCTCTGAAACAAACAGACATATATATATATATATATAGTATCGGCATTAAGACAGTATAAAGGTCTCGTGATGCACTGCATAAGTAAGCATGTCCACTCTTAGTATGGAATAGTGTGAGTGTTCTCTTCCTAGCCAGACGCAGTATAGTTGCATATTCTTTCAAACGCGTGAGAGAAATAGGTCTTTCATTGTTAATGAATGCCTATTTCAAACATTTACATCGTTAGACTAAAGTGAAAATGATTTGAATTACTTGATAGGAATGAATGCCATTCATGAGTTTAAAGAGGCTTTTGTTATACGACAGAAACTGCACAGTATTGGTACAGAAATTGGCCGACTAAGAATCTAACAATGATAGCGATACGTGATTGGTTTACCCGTGGGCTTTCTGTACAGATATAGGCCTTAGTGATTACACTACAAAAGTATCAGAAGAGCAAGAAACATTGCATGGACGGAATCATTTAACTTAATTACAATAGTGGCATGAACTGACATTTATGCGGTTAGCAGTATCAGACACATTTCCATATCCGGCATGGCCCAGTTCATTATGTATGTGAGTGGGGAGAGAGGGGGAGTGGTGGACCTCTTCGGTAGTTACCACGTGACCACAGTTTACCAATCTTCGATCAGATTTGTTATGTGTTGTAGATACCTTCCTTTTTCCATGTTATAAATACTCAGAGATGTCAAGTGTTGATAAATTTGTGTCACAAAGATACAGTTTTAGGGTTCATATTCACACATTTACATACACACAAACTTAAAAGTTGGATGTTGAGATAAATAAACATGTATTCTCTGTGTTTGACACTTCCTTTTGTACAACATGGCCGATGAGCACTGCATTTCTATACAATTGCACATGAAACTACACATTCAACGTGATCATTCATACATGCTCCTATAGGAAGTTCAGAAAGCCAGATAGAAATAAATCCATAATCTACAAGTTCGCCTTCTCATTGACTACGTCGAATTTGTTTTAATTCGATAAAGGTTTTCAATGAAACTGGGAGACGAGGTCGACGGTGACTGTGAAAATTAATAATATGTGGTGAGAGTTTTGCTCGGCAGCAGTGCTCGGATACTTGCGATCTTGAATGAACACAGAGAACAAAAAAAAATATATACATATATATATATATGTATATACTATTAAGTTTGTCTGGAGCGCTGCTTGTTGCAGACAATTGACGAGGTATGTAATTTTCGGTATCAGGATTTGACTCATTCGAAAGAACAAAATAATAAACAAATTAAAGGAAATGAATGTAACGAGTCTTATTAGTAATCTTCGCCAAAAAATTTAATAAATTTCCAACAACATGAAAAGAGGTAACTGCACAGTGAGTGACAAGTTGGATGAACTTCCAGCACTCATAAGGTTACTCATACAAACAACAGAACTCCACTTCAAAAATGATTTTAATCCCAATATAGCGTTGAATAGTTTGTATGCTATGCGTTTTGATTTTTTTTTTTTTGCTTTATTTTTTTCAAACGAAAGAAAACAGTTTGTAAGAAGTAAGTAGTTGGAAGCAGACCCGTAGCTGGACTAACCAATTTGGGGGTGGGGGCACATCAAGCTTGGAGTTTTGCCGGCCTGGGAAGGGGTCTAAAGAGAGGGAACAATTTTTGCCCTTGTCAAGGGTTCTTTAGATGCAAAATGGTACGAGATTTCCATCTTTCCTCACTGTTGTATTTGTATTTAAAAAAAGCAGGAAATTAGTTGAAAGAAAAATGATTTTTTATTGGGGGGTAGCAACAGCGGGAAAGAGGGAACGTGCCTGCAGGATCAATTTATGATTCTATTTTTACTATTTTGGTATCAACATTTTTTAGTAATTTCCTTATTCTTTGTTATCAAAAATACAATATATTCTAACGCGACCATTGTTTCATAAGTCTTAGGATACCTAATATAATTGCAGTTGAAGTTCAACTAATTTTAACACTAATTATTTGAAGTTAGAGTTTTAATTACTTCACCACTTATTTCTACAAGCAATCTTATGTAAAAACAACAATTAAATCTCTTTAGTATTTAGAAGAGAAAAGCTAAATTTGATTATTATACTATCGAACTATCATTTTGTTTCATTTAGTTTTAAATAGTTTACTTTTTAACTTCTTATCTTTGATAAATGACATATTTATTATCTCCCCAAAGTGGTCCTTTTTCCCCTCGGTTCCTTTGTTTCCATTAATTTCAAAGATAGCAGTGTTTTATTTCTTATTGTTATTTCTCTGTGGTAGTCATATTGTTCATTGGTAACGTTGCCAAGTACAAGTATGTCATCAACAACGGCTTTTGTTGCTGTCTGGTGAAAAAAATCCTGCCATTGAATAAATAAACTCGCTATATCTGTTTAAACATTATATATTATATTATTATTTTAAGATGAGTTAACTGTGTTGATTGTCAGAGGCCTGTATTATCCCACCCCCCCCCACCTACATTCTTCTCCCGATTTCAACCCTCATTCCGATTCCCTTCCTACTCCACCAAGTTTTTAACAGGATTATTCTTGACCTAATTCATACACAGGTCTCGTCTCGTTCCCGTTAGCTTTTTTTTAAAATTATTTGCATATTTCGATCACTTATCGATTTATGACTCTTTCCCTGCAAGGAGAAAGCAAACTTGAAATTAATTCGAACTTGAAATCCGTTCGCCCATCTTATTTGATACGGACACACCTGATCCCACCGGCCGCACCTGGATGGTTTCCGGACTTATCGTCGTATTTGACCTTACTTGAAGCTCTTAATCTGATTGGTATAGTTTGATGATAGCACTGCAGGCCTAGTCGGAAATTCTAAATAAGGGAACCGTAGTACGGTAGGCTCTTTCACGTGTTAACACGTCACTTTTTTTCGCCCTGCCGATAGACCAATTAACACTTTAGATGTGTTCATAGCACGTTTAGTCATACGAATGTCTCTCATGAGGTATTACGCTTGACAGTGATGATTCGATAATCAGATTACATCATCATCATTCACGCGGCATCTTTCTACGCCCCCCCCCCCCTCCCGACGGAATTTGTGAATCACCATTATACATACCGTTAAAAAAAATCACAAAAAGATATACTTCAGTGACAGTTTCAATATAATCAAGGCAGTCACCACGGATATAAGAGAGCTAGAGGAAGTGACATAAATAAAATGGTAGATTTACAATAGAAAAACGATTTGATCAAGCCTTACGTAGTTATGTTTTTGCAGAAAGAGAGAGGGGGGGGGGGAGATGTGCTAGTCCAGCTGTCGCAGTGATTTACATACATAACAATGTTTGCAACATTCGACTGTATAATATATCCTTCGAAGAAAAAAAAAGAAGCAAAATTTTGAGAAAAAAAGTCCCCTTAAGTTTCAGTTCAGGTCTGTGAACCTCAATTGAACACTGTTTTCGAATGATACCAAGATAACACTTCCGCTCTGTCCTCGTAATCTAATAAAAAAGATACCTTAACTATATCGAACAACCCCATGGTTCTTCGAGTCAAGCAAGTTGGATCGTATAAACTACGCTGCAAAGCACCTCTCCAATGCCTCACTCCCAGCTTACAAACGAAAAAAAAGAAATGAATAAAATAATTTGTGGCCAATCGATTTCCAAAATAAAATAAGATCTCATCTTCCCGCTAGAATTGTGATGAATCCACCACGACTTCTACAGAGACCTCTTCTTTAACCAACAGAGAATACCGAGGTAGCTAAATAACCCTGAGATGTTTTCTTTTTTCTTTTTCTTTTTTCCATCTCATTTTCTGCCAGTTGAGATAATCTTTATCGCCTCTGTTGGAGTTCTCTCCACGATTTTCACGACTGAACGTACGTGTTGGATCAAAACCTCGTGGGAAACATAAGTTGAGATATTACATATATATATATATATATATATATATATATATATATATATATATATATATATATATATATTCAAGAGCTATATATATATTCAAGAGCTATATATATATTCAAGAGCTATATATATATTCAAGGACTATATATATGTTCAGGGGTTTTTCGGAACGTTTTTGAAGTATGCTCACTTGCCATTTTTAAGTAAGTTTTATCTCTGTACCGTGTTGTATTAAAGATTTTTAAAATCCTTTTCACGTTGAGTGCTAATAAATTTAATTAAATCTATATATATATATAAATATATATCTTGCAATCTCGAGGAATCAAGCTAGTGAAGTATGGTGTAAGAGGTATTTCTATTTTCCTTTGACTCCCTTTTTGAAGGAAGTTCTAGCGTACATGTTATCGCATATTCTTCAGGGAAACGATGATTAATGTAGAAGAAATAAACCCCGATTTTTAGGTTTCCTTTTGAACTATATGTGTTACAAAAAATCCTTCTTGTCGTGTATTCCTTATTTTTTCGTATTGCTTTGCTTACCCATAGGCCGATCTGTTGTTTGGCAGACTTCGTAGTTTTTGATGGTACTCTCCTTCGGTTTGTTGAGGCGATTCCGCATGTTCAGTATACACTAATCAAAACGATTAAACTTAAAATTAAATTTGTCATCGATATGGGAATGTTTAATTATCTTTGTCAGTTTTTTCCCAGTTGCGCGTTTTTGCTGCAGCCAGTAAGGGGGGGGGGGGGGGGAGGGCTTCCCGGAAGATTGCTTGGAATGTGTGTTTACAGTTAGATGCTTGGAAGCATGTGCAGCGCCTCTGTGGCTGCCGTCTCTATGTGGCTGCCGCCCCGGAGAGCTCGCCGACGATAGCCAAACATTCCTTTCACAGAGCCCCAAAGTTAGTGAACTTAATATTAATGAGCATTAACGCACATTGGTCTATTCCTGAGGTAGGCGGTGCTCAATAACTCAAATTGTTGTCAATAGTTAGTGACGCTGTACTGTGCCACATGCACACTATATGGATGGTCTCACGTGTAAGCCATGTTGCACAAATACACCATTATTATATCAAAGCAGTAATTTGAATATATACCGGTATTAATTCGCATGTATACCCGTACTAATTGGAATTTATACCAGTATCAACCAATCAGAAATGCGGAATAAATACACTTATAAATTCGAACATATACTGGTATTTAATCGAAGTACCGGGATTAAATCAACCAATCAGAGAGGTGGAATATATACTGGCAACAATTTGAAAATATTCTGGTGTTAATTCGAATGTACGCTGGTATTCATTCGAATTTCTACCAGTATACAATCAACTAATCAGAAAGGCGGAATAGATGCTGGGATTAATGCATACTGGTGTTACATCGACTCATTAATACTGGTATTAAATCAACCTATACAGGAACCCTAATCTGTTGCTAACATTTAAGCATCGAACAGAAATCACGGAGGTGCTGCAGAAGGCACAGTATTAGTCAGCTCTTTGCAATTGACGCAATGGTTTGATTATGTATACAATGTTAGTAATATCGGTCTTAGCAAGACTGCTATCGTAAACTGACAACATGAACAGACCACTCATAGAATACTCGAGTAGCAGGTTAGATGTATGTGGTTTAAAAATTAATTAGAATGTTCGTCGATTAATATCCAACATTTCAAATTAGTCACTGGAGGAAAAATAGCTGCACAACAAAAGAACTGCAGTCACAAGAGATGACCGTTAGATGGCATTACGCTCCTCAGTGTTGACCATCCAGTCTGGATGAATCCGATACTGCAACCACCACTCTCTCGATTATTAATCAAGAAAAATTAGAAGTCTGTGATAGCGAAACAGAATATAATCCATTTCGGAGTCAATAGCTGGTAACAAGAAGCCAATAAAAGCTGCTCGTTCATCTGTCACAAACCTGCCACGCAATGAACCGTAACAACAAGAACCGAGAAATCAAATGTAATCTACATTTCTTACTGTCTCAAATTTTTTAGGAATGATATATGCATTGCGACATATCCGTTTTAGAGAGAGAGAGTTAGAAGAGAAATATGCAATTCGATAAGCATTCTATTTTTTTTTTTCTGGCTGATATCAAATCAGATCATAAAAGCAAATCATAAACGTAATATCAACGTGTAATACACGAAATTGATCATTCATTTGACGTAATTTGGCAAAACGATTATTCAGTTTTGAAAGTAATTATTGGTGTGAATGCATGTTTCGTTTATCACCCTGGTTATTGC
The DNA here is from genome assembly GCA_021234535.1 of Stichopus chloronotus. NCBI lineage: Eukaryota > Metazoa > Echinodermata > Holothuroidea > Aspidochirotida > Stichopodidae > Stichopus > Stichopus chloronotus. The sequence continues at coordinate 13,338,577 of CM037839.1, forward strand.
GACATCTGGAAACCCATCTGAGCTGGCAGAGAGGCATATTTTAAGTAGGTGTATCATTTTACCGTAACTACAGGGAAGGGTAAAGGAACGTATATGCATATTGATCTCTCAATTAGAAGACATTACTGGTAAACTCACTCCATCTCCATAACCAGCTCAATACAACTTGTTGCATGCACAGTTTATTCTGTTTGCTTATTCCTTTGCGCCATTTCATTTTTATTCCTTTCCAATCACTTTTAAAGTTAAACTGGTTACAACTGTGTGTTACTTCATGTGCGTGATGTGCAACAGAGATGTTCTGTTACTTATATACTTCTTATCGTATAATTTATATTTACGAATGTATACTCTACACGAATCATTCCGTCAACAACTACGTGTACTTATTTCTCAAACTTAAAAAAAAAAACTCGTATATTGACTTATTCAGGGTTTAAAGTGTTGCAGGGTGTAGTGTCAAATAGTGTTAGTCGGTTTAATCTTTCACGTTGACAAGAAGCAGATGTTCTTCTGAGTTATTTTGCTAGCCGCTCACATCTCTCATCACAATACTGTACAATGTGACAGTGAAAGTCAATGGTCATAGTGGTATGTCGCTTTTAGTCCTTACTCATTCAATAATTATCTCTCCGTGCCTGTTGACACCCCCCTCCCACACACACACACACTATATATATATATATATCCTTTGGACAGCCATCACCCCCTCCTCTCGTCCCCTTTCTCTCAATGGGTCGTTCTAGATATGTGCTGTTTGGAAGCCCTGGCGATAAGAGGGACAACGTAGGATCAGAGAGAAGCTTACCCCATATTTCACATCATCGGGTTCCAGCACTTCCTTATGTCCCTTAGTCTAAGATGTAAGTCGTCGCAGCTGGATGGTCTAAAACACATGTTTGTCACATGTTTGCACCATTCTTTACAGCTGACCTGCTTTTCATCCTACATAGTCCACCCCCCCCCCCCGCCTCTCCACTCCTCCTTCACCTCTCTCTTCCAATCTTTAATACTAATTTCATTTCACGTTCATCATCTTGCTTTTGCAGTCCTATTATTGTTAAATGTTATTAGTACTTGAGTGAGGGACGAGACTTTTCATTGGGGTTTCATGTAATAACCCAACACAGATAGAATTTAAACGACTTTAACAAGCAACTGTCAGATTTATCTGATTAAACCTCTAAGCACTATCTTAAGTACTATATAAAACAATACATGTTTTTGTTTATGTACACCTTGTGCTGATAATGTAGACTTTTTCAGCATGAGTTTTTTGTTTGTCTTCAGTTAGTGTCGAAATGACAGGAAAATAAAAAGAGGATAAGTTGGCTCTATTTATAGCATCCCCAAACTTTAGATAGTTTGTGACGAATTCGAGCAGAAATCTGTCGAAGAAAAATGCGATTAGATTAGATAAGGAACAGAAAAAAGAAAAGGAACACACGTGTTAGAAAACTGATTTGGAAAAGAAAAATGTTTGTTACTGAAAGAGGTGTTTATCCATGGCAACGTGTCACAGAGTAAATAGCACATAGATTTAAAGTTTAAAGAGAAATTAATTTGATTGGAAAATGTGAAATAACAGCACACACCGAGTCAAGTACAAATACATCACGAAACAATAGGAGTGACTTTGCAAAAAACATTTTCTAATCCCATTCCTGCGAGATTTTCTTGTTGACTTTTCAGAAAAGTGTTTCAGAGTGATTGGATTTCTGGTGAGGTGATTATTTTGTCTCCCTTTAGGTTTGCGCTCATACTGGGGAGGAGCTTATAGTGCATACGGTATAAGCTAGGTATGAGTACAAGCGTTACGTGGTAAATATATGCATATATTACACATACACACTGAGCGCGCGAAGATTGCGAGAGCAATGTTTTGTCGCAGAAAGTGGGGAGTTTGCCGAAAACTATAGAGCACGGAAATTTGAGGGTTATTTGGTAGGGAAAATGTAATCTTCGTCGGGGAATTACATAGCGCCTGAAGGGGCAAAAATTTTGAGTCTTTTTGTCGGTAAACTCACTCCAACCACCCACCCACCCCCCCACCCACCCACCCTTCTCCCTGCCACAGAAATCAACCGTATAGCTTAAACGCATTTTTTGATAACTGTACTTACACAAGCCCTCTCTGAAAACTGAAGGAGGGGGACTCGTAACCTATTCCCTGTGGGATGGCACTGGACCTACACATCTCTGGCCTATACCAGAAGATATTTGCAAATTACATCTTTTGATTCTGTTTTCTCATTTTAACGATTTATCATGGACTCTCAAGGTTTGTCATTATTCCCCTCATTCTCGAGTTTATCAACTCATTTCTAGACATGATCTCACAAAATTAGGTCATGTTAATGACATGCAAATGTTCCCAGATATTGATATTCAATTCTTATCTTACTTTCGCATTGTCTGAGAGGGGGGGGGGGGTTAAAGAGGCCTGGTCCTCCGTAAACGTCTTTTCCATCTAAAAGCAATCAGTGATGTCAAAGGTCATGATACCACAATGCCTTGCAGTTAAATACGATCGTTACCGGAGTTATCATAAAAACGAGGAAAATAACGTCTTGGCTGCACATACAGTGTAAAGTTTACTTGATAGTGCATACGGAAGGTTCGTAAATCGTTACGTAAAATACATATCTTCAGAATCAAGGCGGTATGACCCGAAAAAACCCATACAAAAAGTACAACAGTAACCTTAAAGGGGACATGCATTTGTCAAGGAGAAATGAAGTACAAGGACATCGTTCTGTTAGCTGCTCATGACGAGTGGATTTCAGCATATTAATGTCTGTATGTAAAAAAAAAAAAGAAAAAAAAACTTATCAAACTTAAAAGTGGAATATGTTTCGTACTAGCATCATGTACGTTGTCATCAATCTTGGTTCTTCATCAGTGTTTACGAGAAGATTATTAGGGGAAAAGATCACCTGCCACAAAATCTGAAAGAGAACAATGAAGTTATCTTCCAGATATTTAAGAGTGAAAATTATCTCAACATTTTTGTTGGCCCTATACAAAATTTAGACTTCACTATCACGTGATATCAAACAGACCAATGCGGGAATGGATATGAATATCCATGTATGCAAAATGGGGCTTAAATAATGCAGTTTTTTGTAGTGGCTGCTGTACCATATTTGACTTTTAGTGGCAAAATATGACTATCTTTGAACTCATATTCCAGCTTTAAAAAATATTCATTGTTTGGAGCTTCTGAATTACTCTTACTACTGACAGTGTGTCTTTCTGTTCGTTTGTCTTGAACTTTTCTCCATCATTTTTCACATCATCATGGATCGACCTCTTTAAAGGTCGTGTCACATGAAAATGACCCTCTGGAGTATTGGCTGTATTAATCATTGAACATGTTGAAAACAGTCACAAATTCCACCAAAATCCATCCAATATTGACGACCATACAATCAAATTCCCCGTCGTATACCTGCATCATGAATAGACATTGTACTAAGTTATGCAAATTCATGACTTCAAGAAAGGGACTCGCATGGTACATCTTACGCTATCCTTTGTGTAGTTAAATCTTTATTTCAAGGACAATTGACAATATTCATAATTTTATGTATTCACGAAAGTTTTTGTTTTGAACCCATGTAGTTTCTTCTTTAAGAATAGTGATATCACTTCCCAATGTGAAACGCAGTAATTAAAGGATTATGAGATTCGGTCACCGAATTGGTACATGTATACCATAGAATAAAAACATTTTTGTCATTTTACAGATTCCTTTCAGCTTACCAGTAATTTTTGTTGCAGATAATGCATTTTTCATACACGGCTTGATTATATATTCCATTGTGATGACGCAGTCTGCTGAAAAAAAAATCATGAATAAGCCTACCTACATTAAATTACTCCCACATGTACGATATGTATAGTCGCCGTCACTGCATATAGTGATATACTAGAAACTGTTGTTGTAATTACTTGATTATGCTGTCATTGCAATTAATAATATATAGATGATGACAAGTTCGTTACTGTAGAATGTAAAATATATTGATTAAAATGGCATTGATAATGTTTTCTATACATGGCATAACAGACTCAGCCATAGTTCCTATCCGTAATGTGTTGCCCCTTGGGGGATTTGGAGTTAGTCATTTCTTTTCACTTGAAGTTTATAATTGCATAAATAAATGTAAGAACGTCTGGAACTGCCGACGAGAACAGATTTCAAAATTAGATGTTGAAAAAAGGGAACATTGAAAAAGATTAAATGAAAAGAAAAACCTTTTCCTTGTAAAGGTCACCAGATAGTAACGATTTGAAGAAAAGAAACAGCACACTTCTGTATCTCAATTTTTACGTCATTGCGCCATCAAGTATGCACAAACGTACTGACGGTGAAAATGTTTTATGCCATACAATTGTGAGTACCTGGTAACATCTTGATTACAGTTGATGGCTTGCGAACAAATGCAGGAGCATGGGATTAAACCTCTGTTCTCAGTGACTGTAAAAATGTTTATGTTCGAACATTAAAAGGAGGTTTTAAAAATAACAGTTCAACATGTTTTGAGTGACGAAGACGATTGTTTTTATGGGAAATTTTCTACCTCTACGACGCAAACTGTTTTAACGACTATGAGTTTTACGTCGTGTATTTGATCTGACGCAACTGGTATTTTGGAAGTGAAGAGAAACTTTTAAGTGAATCTACTTACCTCAGTTCTTTCTTAAATGGCTTAGCAATTACGAACTTAATCGATAAAAGTATGTTGTAGAAAATACTTAGTGTTTAGAGTTATAGCAAGTTTAAGAGATATTTTTTGAACTTTTAAAGGGACTCTCTACACGATCATTTTAATGGATGGGCCTCGGTAGGGACAGCGTCGAATAACTGGTGATTTCTTACTTTAGCGATAATATTTTGTATTCTTTTGTCGTTGTTGAAACAGATGCAATGTCAGTCACCTTGTCCTCACAAAAATTTTGTAATGTGCTAAAATCATGTCTCGAGAAGACCTTTTATGCATGAGAGAACGTGACATGATATCCAGGTATACCATAGGGGTGAGGGTGTGTCCTCTCGAGAAGGGATAAACATGTGTGATATCATGAGAGGATTGCCTTTGTCAGTGAACTGGATCATGAATATTCATACTATTTACTTTAAATTTGCTGATGGTAACCATCAAAAAAAAAAAAAAAAACATGATATCATGCATTTCGCAAAGTCTGGAGACTTGTATCCCTTAACGCTTCATAACGTCTCCCACCATATCTTAACCTTTTCAGATCTATTAGGTATAATATACAAGTCTCGAGAGACAAATGTGATACTTAGCAAACGAAAACAAAATAATGCCTGGTGATTGTGACGTGGATGGTTATCTGATAATGATGTTTTACACACTGATAATTCGCACAGTATAGTAGTTATAGTTGTAGAGGATTAACTTTATTCCAAGGTTAATCTGAAACATTTTATTAAACTATCTTCGTTCATGGTGGAACTATAGCCATACCATAGTACTAGACAAACCAGAATGAAAGCCATGGTAACGACTCATACACTGAACAAATGAAGCTGAACAATAATGCGGGGCGCCCTTGCCTGTAAGACAAAACAGCTCTGCTTTCAACATTTGCCATATAAAATACACGCACGACCCGAGAAGAGAATTTGTTAGTTTGGTTTCTAACTACATCTAGGGGAAAACAGAAGTAAATGCAACCGTTTGATTTTAAGAGATAACCTGATAACATTCATGGAAAACTGCGTTCCAACGTTTCGCTGTTTAAGAGTTACATTAAATTAACATGAAACCCGAATTGTGTCACGTGGTTTCATGAGAACGCCTTTTGCCATTCACAGTTTGGGCTTCACTTATTGTTCCATGGCGTCATTCACTTTTTCATCTATTTCTATGATCCATCCATACATACCTCTTCGAAAGTTCTTTCCTTTGTGTTCTATGTTGATTTCTCTTCTTTCAATTTTCTCAGAGCTATCCTCCTCGGAAGATTTTTCTCCGCAGAAGACTTTCCTCGGAACCTTTCTTTTTCACCTGGGGGACACAAGTACTTTTGAATATTCATTCATCTACGTCACCGTGAGGAAATTCAATCTTGAAACGAAAGGAGAAGAGGGATAAAATTTCAAAAATGTCTAACAGCGTCGCAGCTCTCAGAAAGAACATTGAACAACTCAAGATTGAGTCCAAAGTTCAACGGATTTGCATATCGAAGGCCTCGGCAGATCTCTTGAACTACTGCCAGGAACATGCTAACGAGGACATGCTGTTAACCGGAGTCCCTGCTTCTGATAATCCATTCAAGGATAAAAAATCTTGTACAATTCTTTGATTTTTGTGCTTCTTCATTTCTCTTTAGTTTAAACCTTCTCTATTTTTTATCTTTAGATGTTTTTATTCTCCTGGCACTGAACAAACACTGAAGAACTTCAAAATTAGGGAAAGATTGAGGGGGGGGGGGGCGTGGAATATTGACATATCTGACACGAATGTTGTCAGAAGATGACGTCATAGCTCCCCACCGTAGTTACGAGCTAAATATTTTTTTTTTTTTTTACTTTACTCTTAACTTGTGCTGAAGATACAAACGTTAGGAACGACGTTGGGTAAAGAAATTAACAAATGGGCTTGAGACTTACGACCAACAAAAACAAAATGGAAACACCCAAACTTGTGGTTAGTTGGTCATGAGTTTGTAATGCATTTTAAACAAGTTTGAACATCCTCCTGGGGGATGACTAATTAAGTTGATGTAGTTGAGATATTTAATCATTTTGATTTTCCTCTTCGTATGTGTGAGCGTGTGGGTGTTTACATGTTTCGTGAGATTCAAGCTCAGAGTTCTTTTAGTGACATTTACACCGTTTGGGTTTACTTTTCCTCTCTTAGCTGCAAACAAGATGAAGGAGCAAAGAGAGAATGTGAAGAATGCAATTATAGAGATAGCGTGGTTAACGGTTGTATATTTGTCTCCAATGAAGACTTTAAACGCAGGTAGAAAGCTGGGACTGAAAGAAACAAATTAAATATGGCTTTTTGTGTATTTGTGTATATGCCTGTGTGGGTAACTGTCTCTGAATGGGTGTCTCTCGGTTGAATAGTAACGGAATAATTCCGTGGAAGTTTTTGTCATGGCATCGTAGGTATGTCGTACGTTTGTGTTGTTACATACTGTGTCTGTACCTCGTATGATCGCTTATAACTGAAGTCCCAGTAGTGTATATCTGTCCAGAGGGGACAAGGAGGAAGTTACAACAGGCCAAAAAGAGCAGAGAGACAACGACAAAAAAAAAATAGAAGGAGTTGAAGTTTAATGTGACACAGGAGAAAAGATGAGGGGAGGGGGAGTGACCATGGAGTAGAAGGTAAAGAGACGAGCCAAAAAAAAACGAGTAGAAAAGAAAACGAGAAAAAATCCTCCTTATATCACTGTCTAGGATAAAACAAGTCTGAATTCAACTAACGTTAACATCTCTCTTCTTCTTCTGTGCACCTGACCAGAGATATCCTGTTTTACTGCATATGAACTACATAGGCTATACTTGCTAACGACTTTTAATTTCAGCAACCGAGATCTGTGACCATTTATACACTCAGCGAACTGGCCGAGTAATACACGAGCTAACAGTATGTAATACTTTCAAACCAAACCAAAGAGAATGATATTATTACGTTTGTTTCAAGGAACTAAACGAGTTCAAAGAACATATATTTTCGCAGTATCTGACTGACCTCCATCTAAAATTTTCGTCAAGAATTCATGAATAAATAAAATTTTCTCATACATAAAAAAGAGCCTGAGTATTATAATGTAGTGCACAATATAGACTTTACACATCAATATATGTTGATAGATTTAACCTTGCAAACAAGAAAACTTGAAAAGAGAATGAAATATTTCGATGAAGAGACATTTCCATGTTTGGAGATCACTAAATGATGAGATCGACACCCAGTTACGATAAAGAGTCGTGAGAACAGAGTGACTCAGACACAGTCTCACTAAAATCGACCCTTCTTAAAATTACAGAAAAAATGGGGTCAAAGAGCGTCACCGCAAGCGTATTTCATCCATTATTGACCATTATTATTTCAGTCTTCATTAAAATAACCTTTGCATCCTCGACTGGTCTCAAATATTTAGACTTGGGATATCTTGTTTCAATGTTCATCGGTATCAGGAAATTATGGAGGACTTGAGCAGAAACTCTCCTCGTGTGTTTCGCTTTCTTGAACTTATTTTGTTTACTATTTGCGTTTGATTGTCTGGTTTTTTTTTATAGATAGTTGCACAAGAATGACTTTGATTTCTGGCAACGTTATTGTGACAGACTCATTGTTGTAATTGTTAAAAAAAAGGATACGTAACGTTACAATCGATTATGTTTCGATCGAGAAAAGCGAAGAGAGTGCCAGCCTGAAGTGAAATTCTCAAGAACAAAAATGGATGAAAATGTTGCTGACAAAAGAGTTGTTGATATTATAAACGTGAATTTAAGTATATATACATGTGTCTAAGTGCAACGACATCAACAACAAAACTACAATATTTGATTGAAGAAACTGATGAGTATGTATCACAAATACTCTCATGTAGTAGAAAACATTCGACGAACCATCAAAGATTCATGTTTGCTCGACTTTTCAAAACAATAGTTTTCTGGTAAACACAAAATATGTTAATGTTGAATCGCGACAAAATATTATTGCTTGGTTTGGTAGTGGATTGCTTGGTTTGGCACAGCATAAGCGATAAGAACTGTGCACGACAGGATAAGGTTAAATACATGACAATACCGCATGGATAGAATTCACCGGTGATTGAGTTTATCGTAATCAATATATACAAATGAAAGTAACTGTATACTGTTCAGTTTTAAATTATGGATATATTATGTTTTGTTCATTTTCTACTATTGATCAATGTATTGAAAAGTCTCCTTTCTTCTGACGTCATTAAATCTATTGCAAGAAAAAATATTTTGAAGGAATTGTTGTATTGAAACAATCTGTTTCCATGTATGTAATATATATGCATTACAAAGAAACTCCAAAGATGTTGCGAGTTATCTCAAGTTGCCACGAAACCGATTTCTGCTAATAAGGCAATCGATATAATCCTTCAGTCTATTATGTTACGTTTAGTACGTATACCCAGCGTATAGCCTATCACGTCATGATTATGATATCATGTACATCCAGTGGGTTAAATGCATGCTGTCTAGGTTAAAGGTAACTTCTGTCTGTTTTTTTCTCACCGTATCGTTGAACCTGATATGATTTGATGTCCACGTCATACAAATCCATTCAATGTAAACATTCAATTAAATATATTTAAGTAAAGAAGAGACAAATGTTAGTTCAAGAAAAAAATATCTTGTCTTGTCCAAAGGAAATACGTCTTTCTTGTCCTTGAATCTTCACAGTGACCTAGCAGAAACAATTTTACGATCGGGGTATTCCAAAATCTGGAACCACTGAAACATAGATTAAATATATAGCCATAGAGGAGGGGGTGAACGGTGCATTAAAAGTTTCTTTATTCCGAGTCAATATGTATGTTTACTATTAGCAGAGGTATAGATAACCGTTTCATAACCATTAACTTGAAGTCATGACAGAAAATTGCTCTGGCACGGTGTAACTTTGGGTCTTCTTAACGTGTGGTGTTGTACACGATATCTACTTGGCACTGCATGTTTGTTTCCGATATACTGATATACTTGTATCTACACAAGTATTAATTTCAAAACAGGTAGGTAGCCTGCGTTTGTGCTTGCCGAACACCATTGATACCCTATCAGTTCCACCCTGTGGTTATTAGAACTTTCAACCCCTACCTCTACTTATGTTACTTTCGTACGTGGTGGCAATGTAGCTCAACATGAGTGAGTTTGAATTTTAGCTGCATTTTACTAATATGAAAAGGAGTTTACGCCAAATGGATTTCACACGGAATCTGCCTTCGTGTATATATACATAACAAGGCGTGCTTCTCTCTTGGAGATAATGCAAACGAAGCCGTGACAACACAAAGACAAAACTCACCGTGATGAATGTGGAAAGTAAACAAAGCAAAACTAAAATTTGGGTCATCATAAATTGTTTTAACTATGGACATCGCCTATGATCATCTTAATGTGATGTAGCGTGTCTCTCATTCTTATTACATGTCACGTAAATGCTAACACTCTAAGACCTTTACAGAAAAAAAGCATTCTTTCAGAATAAAGTCATGAAATCTTAAAGGGAAATAAGGCGTTCAGAATATACCAACATGGTGTACAAAGAAAATAGCTTTAACCATTGTTCAGCCGTTCATTCTCGCCAATAAACATCTGCAAATGCTTCATCTCCTCAAAACATTGAGAAGAAGATGCATGAGAAGAAGACGCATGATTTTGAAAACGTTTGGGTAAACAAATTAATGTTGAGCAACAAATAACTGACTTTCTATTTGTGATAAACTTATTGCTTGAAAAGAAGGCTACTGTCATTCCTTATTTTGAATAACCAATCATTCTATGTCTACAAATATTGTTTTTATAAATATGATTTTTTTCTGTGAAAGAAATGCCTCATTTCCCTTTAATTAGTTTGGCGTGAAACATTTCAATCGAAAAAGAGTCATTAGGCTCTTTCAGAGTGAATATTCCAGTGTAAATTTTGACGTCATCCCTAATTTCACTCTTTGTAATGACTCTTTGCACCTTTCCTTGGTTCTTAGTTGTATAATAGCATATCAGCGCGTTATGAAAGATTCACAGCAAAGGTGCAGGGAGATGCCACACTAAAGCACTGGAGATGTGTCCTCGAACTATACCTCACAGAAGGAATACCGGAGGGCAGCAGTTTATAATGAATGGCAGATTTTCATATCAACAGGTCAACTTGTCTTTTGTCTTTAGATCTTCAGTCTCTTCAACAGACGGTTCCCGTGTCTGACGCTTAGTCACTTTCGGGTCCATCATTAGTAAATTGTGTAGGTCTCAATGCCGTGAACGCCCAGACAAGAATGAGCAGTATCATGTCGGAATGTTCAAATGTCAAAAAAAAAAAAATTATCACATGATATATAGCTTCGTGTCATTTATTCGTCATTCGAAAATTGAAACAATGCTCACCGGATGCAGAATGTGTGAATGACACAAAATGGGATATCTTTAAATCTCATTTGGAGGACTCTCACAATATCTAAATTGGCAAAATTACCGCCAATACTTTATAATGTTATTCATCGTTTAGATGGCTCTATGGTAATTTGTTTGCAATGATCCCATCACACTTATTCATACAAGGTGTAAACGAATAATCCGTCAGGATGACGATGTGGAAAACTCTCTGTCTTTAATTGATGATTGGAATACCTCATTACTTCAGTGGACAAAAAGTCGGCGGAGAGAAATAAAATACAGCAATTCATTCTTGTGGAACAGCTTTCTTTGTCCTCATTAGAAACTTGGCCGCTCTCGTGCTTTTTAAAGTTAGCCTCCCCCCCCCCCATTCCTGTAGCGATGATAACTGTATAATCCACCATCTTTGTTTTCTTTTTTTCTTTCTTGTTGCGCTGCATATGTTGCTTCTACTGGTTTTATAATTAGTCATTAGTCACATCGCAATGTAGAGGTCACCTGTTGCCATTTGAACACAGTCCAGAGCATAGACATACGTGAGTCAATATTCCGGGGACCGGGGGGGGGGGGGGAGATTACTTTTCCCTGAATTTCTAAGTTTGGACGAGGTTTTTGAGGCTCTGCTTTTCATCTCGCCCCAGTAGTATCGCAGGGTTTTTGGGGTGAGAGGGAGGGCAAGTTACACTGTGATACGCAAAAACAGTAACCCTTTGCTGCAGTGGAACGCCCAGGATTTTGGACTAGGGGACTTGCAGACTAAGCGAAGAGCCACCATGAGATGGCGCGGGGCGTACCAGAAAAGTTTTGGATAACAATGCCTCCTACGTCGCCTTTCCAAGGCTTCGCAAGGATAGCCATGGCAGGCAAGGAGGACGTACTTAATTCTCTTCTATGTCTCATTTGCTTAAATAGAGCCAATATTTCTGCCCGAATTGGGGGACATGCCGACTGGCCTACCCCTTCCCTTCTCTTCTCCGGCCACGCTACGCTTATTCTCCATCTGTTTTAGCCGATGTATTTATTTCAATGTGGAATACAAAAGAGGAAAACTTGGGTCAGTAATTCAGTGTAATGAGTAATTAATTCTGTGGACACTTAAACAAGAAATGTCAAGCTAGATATTATCTTCGAGTGATTAAACTGTGCTAGTGAGAATCTATGCTCTTATTGTAGTTCTTCTAACAAGTCGTGAAGGACACTGAAATATCGGTAACACTACTCAGTGTACCTATAGGATGACCTCAAGTTATAGTGTGTGTATCTGGCAATGGGAGGGATGTTTTCATCAGGTTTTTCGTTTGAGGGCTGAAAGACTGGAAGTTGGAAGTGAAAAAGGCATTTGTCAAAAGGGTAAGACGGCAAAACTGCAACTCATTTAATTTGCTTTACTTCTTTAGGGTAGGGGAGGGGTGTCAAATGGAAGGTTTGAGGTGCGTTGACAGAATCATGCGGTGATGTTCATATCTTAACAACACATTCTTGCACGCACTAAATCCGCCCCCCCCCCCCCCCCGTCCAACTAGTTCTCTCTCACGGTTAACAAAATGTTTTTGTAGTTTCATGTAAGTACGGTAGCTTGCACAATTCTGTAACAAAATTTTTCTCTTCAGCTAGTCCTTAATTTGAGACACGTAAAGGGACTCATTGAGTTTGTTCACATCATTCATGGCATTTTATCACACCTGTTGAGTGTTTTTCACATGTTAATGGTAAATGCTCAAATAATGAGATTATGACAATCTTACACTTAACTGAAGCGAAAATGGTAGGGTAATTTAAAGGAGCAAAATCACCTATTCCTATCTGTGACCAGACAATTTTTTATCGTAAGGTATTAACATAAGCAACCCCTGTTCATCGAGCTACAATTTTCTCACATTTTTATTAGCTGGTGGAATAGATGCATGATTAAGAAGACTAATGAGAAGTATTGGCATGCAACGGTTTCTTCCAAACCCGTCCCAAACGAACGATATCAAATACTTTCAACGGAAGATACTACTGTTGAAATGTAACAAATAAGCTGTAGCTCAAAAAGACAGTGATCTATCAGTGAGTGTAACGTTTGTGTGTGCAGTGTGTTTGTTTTTGCACTATACAGATGCTTTCGCAGGGGAGAAGACATTCAGACGTATTGAAAGAACAAGAGGTCAAAAGGTCATTTTACGACGGAGACCGTCGATTAACTAATCAGAAATGTAATAAGTCCAGATGGACAATACATTCAGCCGATCCTCACATGATACCATACATGATGAGGTTTCATTGACGGAACAAACCTTAACCATGATGATATGACTCGATATCACCTCATGTTTTATCATGCCAAAAAAGTATTTTCTCGAGACATGATTTTAGCACATTATGAAAATTCTGTGTGGCCTGGGTGATGAATTAAGTCCACAAATTAATACTCCCGGAAATACTTCTTTCATAGCGGACCACAGGTGCTCCGTAGTTTTACACTTCCTTGCAGCCTGAAAGTCGTGTAAACACATGTGTTGCACTTAATGTTCGGTTGCATATATGCTTTGCAATCTCTACTTAAACTATACTTCTACCTAAATACCGCTGCAAAGTTCAATTAAAACACAGGCCTTGGATAAAACCGTCTCAATGTGGGTAGAACCTCAACCGTTATTAGTTTTTTTCTTTGTTTTATTTCGTTTTTAAATTTTATCCATGTATTGTTTCTTGCATGCGAAAGCAAGGCCGAATACGTGAAATGAATCAATTTAAAAGTGGAATTGACAAGACTGCTGCATATCTCCCAGGACGGTGCTGATTTTGTACGGTGTTCCTCGAGGTAACTTCATCATGTCTGTGCTATTGCATGCAGTATTTTCTATTGTTATTAGCTTGAGTATGCCGCTGATTTTGATAAATGTAAACACGTTATGAAACTAGGTTTCTATCCATACGTTAGAAGCCCCAAGGTCACAACTGAGTTGAACAAACATGAGAAACAACTTTGGAAATTTGTGATTAAGAAATGGAGAATGAAAAATGCAGTTTGATAAAAAGCAAGATGGAGTGAATTGTTAATTATTCAACTTCCTCATTATCGCTACACTGAACATGCACTTTGCAGATCCAATTGCTACTTGAAAGACAATAATGTCCAGTATTACCTCACTAACTTTGACACATGGAAATACAATTTGCGGGGGAACTCGGGAAAAACCTCGAACAACTATTTTCAAGTTCAAACATATATATATATATACATATATATATATATATATATGGCGCTGAGTGTGTGTTTGTACTGTGCATCCACAGCTAGACACAATTGCAGAGATTGGATTCTCCAACTCAGTAACGGATGACACCTTCTAAACATTTGCTGTCGTCCCTCTCACGGTTGTTGCGAGTCAGTCTCAAGTCCACCGCTATGCTTTTGCATAACGTAGCAGGCAAATTGAGGTCATCTTCTTAACACCTTCTTGCTGTCTTTGGGGCAACTTTTAAACAAGATTTTCCAGTACATAAAAGCGATAACTGTGAGTACCGTTGCCAACTAAGAAATGAATAAGAGGATGACAACCTCCTTGAATGAAAAGTGGACATCAGACCTCGAGGACTGGTCTTCAGTTAATTCAAGACTTGTGAACCAAAATATAAGACATTATCATTAAAATGGAAGTTTGTGATAATATATTTTGTTATTGGTACCAACACGCCTTGCATCATATTTTGCGGTGTAGGTATAAACGAAGTACATCGATACAATCTTAGACGCTCCGAACGTATTGAGCACTGCTATAGTAAATACGATTTATCTTATCGCTCTATACTGTGCATCCATGGGAGAACGGTTGCAGTGGAAACTCTTGGGGTGGATGAGTAGCGACACCCCAGGAGTACCCCATGGTATAGAGTGACCAGGGGTATAGGTGGGTCCTGTTCGGTGGTATAAATGAAAACGTGTCCGTGCCAATGTGTGTGTATGTGCCCTTGTTTTCGGGTGCGATCGAGGACAGAAACAATAGATTTTAAGTCCTCTGTAGAAAATTCAATAGATTTCTCCGGTCCTGTCAAGATTAACAATAGAGAGTCTATTGTTAAGGTTAGGGTTGAGGAAGAAAAAAACGAAAGAAAGCACAATGAGGTCCTCGGAATGAGTGGAAAACAAATTCTGTTTGCAGGTATGTTTGTGTGTGTGTGCCTCCGCACCTGTCTAAATTGTGGTTTTCCCAGAATTCTTTGAAAAGTATATGAGCTGGTTTAAACTTGGTTAGGTAGTGCATGATGCCAGTATGTCCAAGATGTATTGATTATATGGTAAATTGAGTCAAATCTGCTGATTTTTTAGGGAAAAAAGCAAACTTTGCCGCAAATTTGGTATTTCCAGTATATCTTGAGAAGTATTTGAGCATTTAACTGCAAAAATTTTGCAAGGACTTATCAGAGAATGTAATATTCAAGGTATATCACTTTTATAGTGAAGAGAGTGAAATTTGCTGATTTTTTAGGGAAAAAAGCCACTTTTGTCCCAAATCTGTATTTCCAGCATATCGTGAGAACTATTACACCAATAAACTTCTATGAGAACACATTGCTCAGCATAATATAATTGCAATGGCAAATCCTGTGAAATTTCTTTTGTTTTCTTTTTTTTTTGGAAAAAAGCCAATTTTGCCGCAAAATTGGTATTTCCAGCATATCTTGAGAAGTTTTTGAGCATTTAGTGCAAAATTTTGCAAGAACTTACCTGAGAGTGTAATATTAAAGGTATCTTACTTATATAGTAAAGAGTGTGAAATTTATTGATTTTGTAGAAAAAAAGTTCAATTTTGCCAACAAATTTTTATACATATCTTAAGAACTATAGGACGAATTAACTTAAAGCTTAGCAAGAACTTACCTGAGAATACATTGTTTTCAACATAATATTAATGTAACAGTAAATCCAGTGAAATCTCAGTGCTGATATTTGAGAAAGCCAACAACATTTGGATTTACACCATATCTTGAGAGCTTAATTGGGCATTATACGCAAAATTTTGCAAGGCCGTTCCTATGAACACAATAATGAAGATACAGTATATCACTCTTGTAGTAAACTGGTGAAATTGTATGATTGTTTGGTGAAAAGTAAAAATAGAGCCCTCATCGGGGTCAATACACACCACCTTTTTAACTTTAGCCAAAACATCTTTAGCATAAGTGCCAATTGTGGGTAATGTCTTTGAACATCCCTGCCAATTATGAGAACGTTATTTTTTTAAGTAAAAAAAAAAAAATTAGAAGAACCGGGTCATGCACAGGTAAATAGGCGACCAATGTGTAAGTAAACCATGGAGGAATGCTCTTATATCGTGAACCTAACTCTAACCACTAAGCGTAACCTATATGGAATAACCCAATGGAATAATTGTGTTATGTAGCGTAATATGCACAGATACTTTTGAGTCGTTATTGCTATCGTTACTTGAGGCTAAGTAGTCGCACCAGGCTATAGGCTTAAGCTTGTAACTTAGAGTAGATATCAATATTGCCATTTTCTGTTTGGTTCTTCTGCTTACCACCTTTGTATGCTTGAAGAATATTTGGCTGTAATTTACAATCAGTGCCCGCAACTAGGTCTCGGTGACATGTGGTTGCAGGTAAACTATTACAAATCCCCATGTGCAGGCCCTGTGTTGAAATCAATACATGCTGGTGATGAGTTAATGAAATACGCAACTCCGTGGATTGCCCTCTTGTTAACTTAGTGATCACATATCAACATGTTGTCTTTGATTCATCTACATTCAGATGTTACCGCATGTTACAACCACATAAATTAGTAGATAAGGCGTACTTCCAAATACATGACTTTTGTTTGGACAACGTAAGTTAAGGTTTGATTTTGTTAAAGTACTTTGACCCCTTACTATTCCTTTTCCTTTGAGAATGTCACTTACCAGATCAATCTTGACGTCATAATTAGATCGGGCAGATGGTATTCCCTCTGACGTCACCATCTCAGCACCCAGACTGCCATTTTTTTCAAATGAAACGCATTGCTTACTTCAACAACAATCAAATAGCTCGCCAATATCAAGAACAAACAATACCATACTTACAGCATTGTAAGCGTTGTTATCAACACCAACATCATTAACAAAGAAAATGCAACAAAAGAAACAAAACATCCCAAAGGAATGTGGTCTAAACTAAAATGTGAGAACAGAAATCTTTTTCTCAACAATGAAACATTCAAATTGTTCTAAAGGTCGGCTTCGCTATGAGTATTCTCCAGGCAATGAATCTCAGTTGAACTGTGTATTATAAGATTCATGCCCTAAGGTTAAAACCTTAAAAAAATGTTATTTTAACATGAACTTCCATCGCGACTAACTTACTTATAGAAAAAAGTCAAATATTCATAAACAGAAACTTAATTCCAATACACTTGTTTTATTTTTTTTTTCATATCATTCTCATCGATCGCAAAAGTGGTTTCGCAAGTAGGTTACTGCAGTGAAAGTTCACTTGTTTTTCTTTTTCAAGCCAAGCTGAAACTTTGATTTGATTGAAATAGATTTTTTTTTGTTGCACAAATAACTGAATAACTTTAAAAATGCAAACGGCAAAATAATTCCATTGGTTTTCCTTGGCTCATAATTCTACTCAAGTTTTAACAGAGGCAAAACTAACCTCAATGACCAACAACCATCATGGGTGTCCTACGGTCCGATATACCTGACCGTAATATATATATATATATATATATATATATATATATATATATATATATATATATATATATATATATATATATATATATATATATATATATATATATATCCGTTATATGACCTGGTATCTCCATCTATACCGCAAGTGCGCTGTACACTACCGAGGTCACCATGCCAACGACACCGGCATGGTCTCTGTTAATTGATTACTCGTAACAATCTAACGTTTACAGTAAGTTTTCATGACCTTTAATTATGTTTGAATCCCTATGTGATACCGTGCGAAGTAGTACTTTCTAAGGGTTACCAAAATACTAACCTTGAGGTTCAAGCAACAATTGCAGCACATCAGCTTTTTAATCTTGTAACACGCACATCTTTATTGGCTTTCCTTTCCATATACACAAAAGAAAAGGAAAAAAGCAGGGTGAATCCATAAAATATGATCTCTATCCCAACTCCGTCAAATTTCCAAGATTACAATGGAGTTGTTGTATGAGTTTCTCATAGAAAGACAGTAAGCGAAATAGTCTTTTATAATAATCTGGAATTCCTTTCAGTTGGTTTTATTCTTCTTAATTCCTCTTCAGTTTAAAGAGAATGATCACTGGAGTCTCTATAATATGCTAATCTGCAAACCAAAATCAAACTGGCGAAGGGGCATCCATCTTCTTCTGTGCTCAGTAACAAGTTAACAGTTTGTTAGTTTTACAGGAAATGATTACATTGTTCTATATTTTGGTGCAAGATTTGTGGTAAGCAAAACTGGCACCTATAAAAGAAGAAATTTCGCAATAAGTTTCTCTACCAGAGAAGTGTTGACCCTCCTGCTACTTTTTGCTTATTTTTTATCGATTGCTCATTTTATTTTATTTACTCATTTTTTTTTTGGTTGTGAATCCACGTTTGTCTTCCCAGTGCCATATTTCCAAACGTAAATTATATGGAAACGTATGGGAGAAACATTACATTATAGAAATATCCTCTCCGGGCTAACACTTTAAGAACGAGATTGTACACCCTTAACACAAGAGATTGAGCTGGTCTACGATTACCTACTCCTAAAGCGAGAAAACTTGACTTTTTTTTTTTATTAGAATGTCTCTATATATACAGTAGAAAAAAAACCACGATCTCTCGGCCACAAAGATATCAGACTTCCTTCAGACACCCAAATAAATCAGAAACTTAATTTGTAACTCTTTTTGGGATTTCAAGTGTGAAATTGCCGTCAATGCTCATCACGGAGCTCTTCAAACTATACGCACCTTGATACCTTTTCGCCCTCTTACGCAGTAAGAGAGAAGGAGAGAAAATGACATAAGGACTGATTATTCAGAGCCAATGGCGTTAACAACGCTCAAAACCCAGCAATGCGAGTAAATGCCCACCATGTATAGATGCATAAATGCAGCAGTTGAAAGAAAAACAAGGAAATTCTTGCTCTGAATTTTTTTTTTTTTCAAATAAAACTGAATGATGTTTGAATCCCATCCGGGTATCTGACAGGCTGTACCTCTCGGAAGGAAACATAAAACCTCGACAGTGTCAAAATTATCGGCTAATATTTGCCGGTAAACGTCATCATAATTACCACCGCCATTATGGTTATCATTTGTGCAACCATCATCATCCTCTTCATATTCATTTTTCTACATAAATTTATCACGTACTTATTTTGTTGACTGTTTTTGTCTGTGGTATATGTATTTTCAATTTGCAGAAACTTTACCATCATTTTTTTTTGTTAAATTGGAGAACATGCAATAATGAGCTTTAAGCAACATTAACACCATATGGACCGTGAAATTCCGAGATCACCACAAAAACTCGATGGCTTTGCAGGGTGATTATACAGATGTATATACATTATATTAACAAAAGAACAGATACATGCAGGCTTTGACGGATCACAAAAGCAACAAAATCAGCTCAATTTGATCCATTAACTATCGTCTTATATTGCCATTTAGTCATTAAGTGTAATTATCTCTTTCGTTTTGACAGTCTGCATGCTTTCATTTAAGCTACCGACTTATATCACCGTTTACGAAATACGCATGCGTCTTCTTTCTTTCGATCGCAGATGAAGAAAATTAACCACTCAGTAAACATAACGATCATATAAAAAATTACAAAAATCACGTTTTATTCTGATGAAAAAAAAACTGAGCACGTTTTACCCAGTTTATGCATATTTTATATATTTAGAGGTTTTTCTTTTCTTTTCATATATCAGACCAGATATCAGCTTATTCTAAACCAGCCATTGTGAAAATTTTGGTCACTTATTCACTACGTATAGTCTACCGTGAGAAATTATAGCCCGAAGGCATATATATTCATATGTACATCACCGCATTATGTATCAAATCTGATGGGTCTACCAGTCACTCAAGCAGCTGCAAATAAATAAAATATAAAAATTGTTCTTGATGTTTGCATTTGTCGTCTATGAACCAGGTGAAAGCACTAAATCTGAATACTTTCGAATATCAAATCGCTCGTCTTTAAAATAAAAATAAAATCTGTTTGCAAATGACATTTTCTTTTTCACTATTTCGTGACAATAAAATTCACGTCAGTTGAATCGTTTTAGATTTATTTGGTAGACTGTAATGGATACAATCTGACTGTGTCTGATGCACGAATAGGTTTAAAAAAATTCTACATGGTCCTCGGTCCACTCCTGGACCTGGACCGTAGCATGTTACTTGGCATCATTGTTGGTAACTACTTTCCTACATGTGTATTAAATTCAAATCAGCCAATCAGAGAAGTATGAATATGCGTTCAAAATCAAATCAAATTATCAACAGTTGCTAATCTTACTTATCTAATCGGTTGACATAATACTTGACCATATAGTCAACTTGAAGCACTGGGCGTACAAACTTAATGCATTCCAAATTAATACCACTGTAAGATCACGCCTTTGTCATTTATCTAAACATGCGATGAGTTTTTGTATAATTTTTTTTTCAATTAACAGATGTACACATATTAAGTGGTTTTTGATCAACTTTTCTAATACTTGTTCATGTGTGTTCACATGAAGAGGGAGTATGACTTACAATATGTATCCACGTGGGACCTGGAACTGTCCGGGAAGGACGGGGGCGGGGGTCATGTGACCGTTCTGACTCGGGTTATCTTTTTATTAAGATCAATTAGGTGCGTGAAATACGGTAGGTATAAGGACTACAGCGTAAACGATATGGAAACGTTGAGTCACATATAATCCCTTAAAACACATACAGCGTGCACACATATAAACACACTACCACAATTACTCCTCATGCTTAAAGCCCTCTGTTCGTTACGAATACTCCTGCTGGTAATGCGTGGAACAAGTTTTTAGTTTAGCATCCTCCCTCCATGGATTGCTGAGATGTCGGAGATGAACGCATCATTGTTAAAGAAAGAAAAAAATAAGCCTAAAAGTTGTGGACAACCCCAGCAAACTAATTTGCTGAGCCAGCGAAGGGTAATCATGTATGCCCCCAAATGAATTATTTCCTCCGGGACCAATTCGAAAAGCTGAATACTACGAATGCATTAATCGTTATAAAAAAAAAATGTCGTGCACACGTAAGCGATCGATGTATCATATTTTTATTTGTTCATGTAAAAACAGGAAGATACCAAATAAGGATAATTTCCATTTCTCATAAAGAAGTGTTCGTTACAATAATACATATATTACGTACATAATTTACAAAATGTTATATGACATGCAAATGATATCTATACAAGCTCACGAGATGTGGCATACGAAAAAGAGATACGTATGTATATGAGGTTATCCTAAATTAATTTGGAATTTGTAAAAAAGCGATGAAGACCCGGAAAAGAGGATATTTGTTTACATAGTGCCAGTACGTGAGTGACTAGTAGTATATTTGTGGGTTTTGGAACAGTCGTTGTTGCCCTCAAAGATTTCTATTAGAAACTTGGGCAATTCTACAATTTGCTCAGTTTCAGCAGGGAGGTGTTATTAATAACACCTCCCTGGTTTCAGCTGGCGGTTGTTGCGTCATTAACGTTTGGATAAAACAATTATCATTTTAAGGTGGTGAAATAGTTGTGAAAAAGTCTTCATTTTTGGGCAGGGGTCATTCAGTCGTTAGCCATAACCTTTTACTCGGGATAGATTATGAATTCAAACAACCACAATTTGGAGAAATGTTTCCCTCAGTTGCCAAAGCACCGTTTAAGTTAAAATTTTATTGAAGTTTTCGTGCCCCATGCACTTCTCAATGAAAAGTCAAATTTAACACGCGACTTTCGTTCTTTCAGTTTCTGTGTATAATATGAATGCACGCTTATGACTCATTTGAAATGCCCTGGAATTTAGGTCAAGTCTTTCTCTGCAAATAGCTACCTTCGTTTAAATTTGAAGAAGTAGTTTCGGATCGAAAATGAAACTTGATTAATATTCTATGAATTTTTGTTGCAACCTCGGTACATAATGCCCCATCCATTGAAAAGGTGTACTTAACAGTGATAACAGGAATTAAACATCATAACTGAATATTGTCAATCATTGTTCCAAATATTTTTTTTCAGTTGATCAGGGTTGAGTGAGTCATTCAGTATCAATTCACCGCCGAACCCTCATCCCCCTTTGCCACCCCAGGGCTCGCGTAGACCCCTTTTGCAACGCCATATCCGCACTACCTCCCTCATTAATTCCAGAATCACACCAGCCACCTCGCCACTCCAAGGCCCACCCCAGCCCCCTTGTCAGTCCCACGTGCACCCTTCACACACATACACTAATTAATCCCAAAGAACAACGCAGCAGCTCCACCGCCTCCCTTAGGTACACATTCAGATCCTCGTCACTCCTAAACAACCCTAGTCCCTCCCTAACCCCCCCCCCCCACCCCCCTCCTCGTCACCCATAGCAATCTTCCTCGAAATTCTTTCTTTCAAATGAGATCCAAAATGTGCCATGAACTCACTCTTTTGTAAAACTGTGGACAACATGTTATAGTCTACCACGTTCTGGAGTCAATACTTCACTTTCTGCCGATGTCTGTCATGAAGAAGCAATAAAAGGTACAGTGACAACTATGAAATGGATATTTTATATTCCAAACCTGTGTACGGTAATATGCAGCGATAGATACAAATACACTCTCAGTTCAACATCATTACAAATGACTAATACTCCACACAATCATTGAAACGTTTATTCCCCCTAATTTTCTGCCATCGTATCTCTAAGGTGCCATGACCTGAAAGCAACTCAACATATTTGAGTAACCGGTATAGTCGTTACAATGTTTCTTTTCAAAAGCCCGGTTTCACCACTCTTTCGAAAATAAAGACCATCCATGTGTGTCATTTGTAAACCGTAACGCATAAAGTAGATAATTGTTAGACATTCGTAGGATTGCCTTCTCTTTTCTTTCAAGATTTCAGTCCGTGGTGTAGATATTGCAAGATTTATGAGATTTAAACTCTGAAGGGTTCATAGGCTGGAGTTCATCGTGTACGAGTAGGCCTGTCCGTACTGTTTGCCACTACTGACGCTCTTTGAGCCAAGTGGTAACTTCTTGTCAATATCGTCTGCTATGAGTTCCCCTGGTTTACGTTTCATGGCGTAAATCTGTAGGTAACCTTTATCTGGTACTCTCGGTGTCGTCTGTGGGTGATTGTATGCAACACTTTCAGCGTACGGTGAAGTATGTCCTTCGTCGGCTATTTTCCTGAAAACAAAATGAGAAAAGACTATTTCTCAATCGATATATGATGATGTAACATTTCTTCTAACTCGCCGCTGATATTATTGTCGTCGACGATTTTAGGGATGTTTGTTTCTTGGTTCACTATTGTGGGTTGACATTATTGCCAAGGTCAAATTTCCTTCAGTTTTTTTTTTCTCTTTCCTTTATCATGTGCTTTGCGAATGTTTTCGTCATTTTTTCTCTTTGCTATCTCTTTTTCCGTCTTTGCTGTTGCTTTTTTGTTGCTACTATTTGTTGCCATTGTTTTGTTACTGCTTGGTTTTCGGTATAAGCTCCTCTTTGTGCCTTTTTTTTCTCACGGAATTGTGTTTCCCTGAATTAAAGACATAACTAATTATCTCGTCATCTCTATTTTTTTCTTTTCCTTCTCTCGTCGGTCATATTACATTTGTTTACGAGTATCCGTTTCCTCCCTTCCCTTTGCATTGTTGACAGTGTTGTAGTCGTTTCCAGTGTTGCTCCTGTGCATGGTGATTGCTGTTACTCTACTTTATAGTCACTGCCGACTGGTTTCTGGACATTGGTGACATGGTTACAGTGTTTTGTCGTCCCCGTTTCTGTTTACGTTGTTGACTCTGCAGTCGTCGTCATGAATCGTCAGTGTTTTTCTAATGCATGTCGTAGTCGATGCGGCTGCTGGTTCTGTTATTTTTTGCTGTTTTCGTATTCTTACATCATAATCAGTGTGTTGTGTAAGCTATTGTTGTTGTTGTTTATTTAATTGTATTATCATTAATATTTGGACATTGTTTTACGATGCCGTCTTCATATTGGTTGCTGCTGTCACTGGCTTTGTTCTATGTTTTCTTGTCGTCGGTTTACATTTATGGTTTCTTCTTCGTTATGCTTTGGTATTCGTGCTGATGTTGTCGTGCTCCTCCCTATGGCAGATGTTATCCTGTGGATGTTGTTTACCCAGGTATGTCATGCCCAGATATGTCATGCCCAGGTATGTCATGACCAGGTATGTCATGCACAGATATGTCATGACCAGTTATGTCATGACCAGGTATGTCATGCACAGATATGTCATGACCAGGTATGTCATGACCAGGTATGTCATGTCCAGGTATGTCATGACCAGGTATGTCATGCCCAGGTATGTCATGCCCAGGTATGTCATGCCCAGATATGTCATGCACAGATATGTCATGCCCAGGTATGTCATGCCCAGGTACGTCATGCCCAGGTATGTCATGCCCAGGTATGTCATGCCCAGGTATGTCATGACCAGGTATGTCAAGCACAGATATGTCATGACCAGATATGTCATGACCAGGTATGTCATGCCCAGGTATGTCATGACCAGGTATGTCATGCCCAGGTATGTCATGCCCAGGTATGTCATGACCAGTTATGTCATGCCCAGATATGTCATGCCTTCTGCATATATTGTTTTTTTTTTAAATTGTGGTGATTCATGTTACATGAATGTTGTTTGTAGATGTTGTTTAGTGTAATTACAAGGTATGCCATACTTTCTGCATATGCTGTAATTGGTATTGTTGCCTTGTTCCTTCCCTTAACAGATGTTGTTCGTAGATGTTGTTTATTGTACGTATCAAGTATATGCCATACACCTTTCTCATATATGTTGTATACTTAATGTCATTGATGTTGTGGCCCTTCGTGTTATAAGGATGATGTTTGTGTATGTTGTTCAATGCAATTGCCAGGCATATAGTGACATTTCCATCTGTTTTTATTTTATATTGTTGATGTTGCATTTTTTTTTTTGTTAACAGATGCTTACTTCATACCTACCAGGTATGCCATGCCTTCTGCATACGTTTTTTCTTCTCGACAAGTTCCTTCCATTGTAAGTCGTTCGTTGGAGAAATCGGGGCCTTCTTTGACGGTACAAATAAAGGCTGTAAACTGTTATTAGGCTGCTCTACATCAGCTTTGGGAGATACCGTCGTTACATCTGCACGAACGAAACAAAAAAGGAGAAACAAATAAAAGTGATTTTTTGTCATTGTAGATTCTCTGCTGCTATTGTTGTTATGGCTATTGTTGTTGCAGATGTTGTTGTTATAATGGTGTATTTGTTGATAGTCTTCGCGATTGAATGATAAAGAACTGGTAAAAAGTAGGCTAACTGCCTTTTTTTTTCGCGTAACAGAACACATGTTGCCCAACTTGTTTTTTTTTTTCAGTCATAAACATCGTTATTGAATTCCATTTTGGGTGAATACTAATGGAAATGGATATTGTGTAAATCATTATTGCTATTTTTTTTCGTCTGGTTTATATGGAGGTATGGAAACAAAGGGGATTCAAATATTTTTAATTAAGCTTCTGTAATCGGTTTTCTGTACTAAGTCCTTAATTTTTCATCTTTTCGTTGTCAGTGGTATCATTTTGTCGTATACAGTCGTGAAGGTCATTCATGACGTTAAATTGTGACTTCGTTGCTGTTAATCTGGTAATTGAACATGCGTAGGCTGAAAAGATTCCCACGTACAACGGCGAATTACGGGCGAATAACCAACGTGATCCGAACGAATGCAACCTCTAACCTCTGTCGTAACCATAATTGCGATCTCTGATTGGCTAATATTTCGTTCGTGCCAATAACTGGTTTTCTTCGCACGAACTTGTCAGAGAGAATAGGCACAATCTTAGGCAAAACAGGAGGACAAAATACCCAACCCAAACAAAATGTCTTGTTATGTTTGAAATATTAACGTTGTTGGTAACCTGGGGATGGTGGAAGAGTAATTTTGTGGGTGAAACTGGCGGCATACTATAATAAAATTGGATATATCGCAAGGGCAGTCTCAAGTAACTGAAGGTGACCAGTATGCTTAACACGATACACAAGGTAAACAATATTAGCAATCATATGGTAAGTATAACAATCAGTACATACGGGGACTATTGCTGTTATGGCTTCAGGACGTATTGTAGTGACAGATAAAACCGAGTGTTGAAATCGCAACAAGTCGATCCTATACAGAACTTGGTACAAATCAGTAAAATGCTTAATTTCTCCAGCGTCTTCACCAATTGCAAGATCTTGTTCTTATGCTTCCGTTTCCCCTTGTTGAATTTGTAAAAATATGGTAAAAATATGGTAAAACATGCAAATGTCATAAGACAATTGCTAATGTTTTCAACCTGAAAGGAGCATCCTTTTTTTTCTTTTTTGTCTCCATTCACTTTGTAATAATGGGTGCTAAGTAAATACAGAAACAGTGAGGAACGCCAGTCGCATCTTTAATAGTGTTTACCTTTAAGTGAAATTTATTTTTATTGGCTTGTGCTATACTTGTGCTACAGAGCCGTCTTAACATTAATGGTGTAGATTGTTTTCATGTTTCGCTTCTTTTCTTCGATATTAAGGAAGTTAATTAAAGCAAACGGAGAGTATCAAAGTTAATTAAAAATTGAGACACTATACTTGATGTCGCGTGTATTTACCGTTACACTTACTTGATGATGCGTGTTCTCATTTTCATGTAGAATACAGCGTGTGCATGGTATTATACGAAAAGTGACTTTACCGCAATATAGCTCGATATTTTAATGTCGTTGTAAATGTAGCGAGGTTTGTAGCACAAATAGGCAGGCAAACACTTTAAACATCTTTTTAATAACAAAGTGTAATATCGCATTGTAATATCATCGGTGACTGAAAACGTTGTATTCAATCACGTTATAGGTTACTCTCGTAACATAATTTATAAAGTGATGATGATCTTTTTAAAGTACATGTGACATGTAAAACAGATTTTTTGAGTATTGACCGAAGTAATCATTTAAAGCGTTGAAGATAGCCACAATTGTCATCAAAATCCATCAAATATTGTATATTTTACGAACAAATTTCTGCTTTACAATTGCTGCATCATAAATAAGCATAAGCCAATATGCAAATTTTCGACGTCACTTAAGAGACTCCCTTAAGAACAACTGAGAATTTTAAGTGTCCTGAGGTTTTTAATTTTGAAGCATATATTGTTTTCTTTAAAAATATATATGTCACTTACCAGTGTGAAAACCAGTAATTAAGTAATTAACAAAGTATATAATTGGTAAACAAAAGAAAGATTGACGATGTGCAACACTGTTATGCAGGGTTCCTCTTTTTTCAACTTCTAAATAATCAGCTCTGTTATAGATGCATGTCGCTTATTCGTTAACGTTAGGGCCTGAGATAACACAGCCTATATGGTGTTGATGTGGTTAGGCCCTATACGATAAGGGAGTTATCATGTCAATGATCTCTGTCAGCGTAATGATAGGCTACAGTATATCAATAACATGGCAATACTCTATCACTTTACGGGTCTGAATAGAGGAATAATCTCTTAGTCTGGTTGCCAAATATACAAGGGTAGGTCTATGTTGGTACCAAGGTTTGCTACATGTTCTTTAAGGAGAATAGTTGATTGTGCACTTACATATTTTACTACATGTATACTGTATGTAACAATCATTGAGTTTGAATAGAATTGACAAGAACTAATGCGCTGGCAGTATCTCACTGTACAGGAGATATAACTTCGTATGCAGTATTTGTTTTAACCTGATACAACGTTGCTGATACGTTTAACCATGTAGCGTTGAGCAGACGTTAAATGAACAATTCTGATAACGAGCTTCAATCGAAACGTTGGACAATAAAGAGATATTTCAATTATGAACGCACGATTGCGTTGCTGAGAAAAGGGGAAAATAAAAAATAAAATAAAAAAAATAACTTATGTATGTTAGTACCATACCATGCATCAACCATTTTTTATTACCTTTACTCGGTCTTTCCCTGTTCTTTTCAGGTTTCTCCTTTTTCTGTTTCTTCAAGTCCCGGGCTATCAAACCCATCTGTTAAAAACATTGAAAACAACATGACATGCATGGTGAATTTTCTGACATATCCGACATCAATTAACAGTTTGTCATTACTTACAGTCTACAGTGACGTCATCATCAACATCATCTTTTTTTCTGTGAGCTGACTAACTACGGGCTCCATTAGGATGTTTTCGAGATTTTGATGTTTCGACTATCTTTAGCTGTAAATCGTCTTTGTTTTAAATACTAGACGATTATTTGTCAATAGTTAGACTCTGAGGCTTCTACGTGTTGGTTTCGTTGATATTTCAATCTTTTCGTCTCTGTATTTGCGATTATTCGGAATTTTATCCTTAAAAGAAACAGCCGAAAGTTCCTCTAAAGACTGCACCGTGTAGCAGATAAACGCGGGGCATTTGAAATAGAGACACGTGTGTCAAGGACAATTCCAGATCGGTCGCCATAGTGATGGAGCTTAGTGATTATGACAAATAAGAGGATGCAAAAAGTGAAGAAGATTAAATGGAGACGTTTCTTGATGAAATCAAATATAGAAGAAATATATAGAAATGACAACATTCTCTTCTCAGTCAGTCCTTGAATAAAGATTTTTAGAGCAGTACATAGGTTCATGTATCAAATTCATAAAACATAAATGTCTGTTTGAAGTAAATATTTGCGCATAAGGCAGCGGTGTACTCGTGTCATGACCATTTTGGCCTATTTAGCATTTATGGTCACTACACGCTTTAAGTACTATGACGTATTCTGTTTTGCATCACAATTGCAGATTGACTTTTATAGCTCCGATAGTTGAGGCTTCCAGAAAGTCTAGTTTATTATTCAATCACAAGTATTAACATGATACAGGTCTTGGTGGGGATCGTTAAGTCACCCGCCACCACAATTACAGCCTTCCCCAACCCAGCCTCTCAAACTTATCATCACCCCTCATTCGGTGAACAACCACCCTCCCACTCAGCATCCCTCCACCCCCCCCCCCCCCTCCTTGGTCGTTACTGAACTTAAGCAGCATATTTCTCAACGTCCCGGGGACGGTCGGTTGCAACAGTTAAATGATAAGTGAGCGTACCAATATCTTGGCATTGATTGGTTTGATTCAATGTGATGTTTATCATTCATACACAGATGTAATGGAACGATCTCTTGTTAGGGAATGACACCTATCCTACTTTATTCAGCTCATTGAACTCATCGTCCGAAGATTCAAGGTCGGTACTTTTGGTCTCATATGGCAAGACAATCATGAGCCAAAAAAACGATAAAAACAGCTGGTTGTCTCCTTTGTTTTTACAATGTTATCAGAATAACAAAAATACAGCTGTAGTAAAGAAAAATATCATTAGTAATTTAAAGTAACGATATAAATTATCTCAAAAGAAGATTATCTGTGGAGATCCTGTTCCGTAGGTGTTCACTAATGATCAACGCCACTAAACGACATTGTCCAAACATACTACTGTGGAAAACGTGGAAAGGGGTATAGCTAATGAAACGACTCTGATTAAAGGGCACTTATAATGCATTGCTGTAAACAAATGTAAAATATTCTGTTACCACAGAGTATAATATTATGGTGACAGTCGGTCAAAGATTTCTCCGAAATATGTTGTCAGAGGGTATGTACAGCATGAACTTGCTGGCATGAGTATACACGCGAACACACTGTATTACACACTTTATGATTAATCGGACAGCCCGTTTTTAACAGATATATGCATATTATTATCACTAATGATACGTAATTAGTACGGTTATATGGATACAAGGACTCAATGGCGTTAATGAAAGACATTTTAAGACACATAAAAGCAGAAAGGTGTGAATATCATCTAACGTTAACTTATTAAAGAACTTTTTTAAGAAATACTATTAACAATTTAACAGTTTCTGTATTCTTTTACTAACAATCATCCTAGAGGTCAAAAAAGCAGCTGCGTTCCTCTAATAGTTCCTTAAAAGAAATGAATTTCCTCAAAAGAATGAATTTTGAAAGGGATAATTCAATACATAAGTTTTGTTATGTGTTATGATCCAGTAAGGAGGATTGCACTTGAGCGCAAACATCGTTGCCCCAATACATACATAGTTACCGAATTTGTAGATATTCCCATTTAAAATTGTTTGTATTTGAAATGGTCTTTTCACGACACATTTGTAAGTTTTAGCTATGACTGTTTATTACGCCCAACAAAAGCATCAGCTAACATTTTGCTCCTCCTTCAAAAACTCGTTTTTTATCGTCGTAAGCTTGTCCTTCATGTGTTCTGTTTTGAGCATAATAAATAATAACAGTGGCGTGCTTGCTGAGTAGACTCTGTAATACAGTCTGCTATCCACTACGAAAAAAGAAAGAATCCTTTCAACTGGACTCTTTTAAATGAAACAGAATGAGATGACACATTGCAAAAGTTCCTATACACATAAGTACTTAAAAAACACGTAGCTGCCAGACCCTTCACTTGTGCTGTGTCGTTAACTTCATTCGCTGAATTTCAATCTTCATTTGGAGAAATGTTCTGAAAATGCTCTGCGATATTTACCACAGACATCGATACCGACTTAAATTAAAGGGGAAATAAAGCGTTTGTTTTACAGAAAACAACCACAGTTTTAAAACCAAGGTTTGTAAAGGTATATAGAACGACAGATTATTCAAAATAAGAAAGGACATGCGGTAGCCTTCTTTTCAAGAAATATGTCTCTCAAAGACAGAATATATATGTATATATATATATATGTTTCTCAACAGTAATTTGTTCAACCAAACTTTGCAAAATTCAAATGATGCATCTTCCGTTACTCACCACATGCATATTGTTTTGAGCAGAAGAAGCTTATGCAAAAGTTTACTGGTGAGACTGAACGGTTTTACGATGATTAAAGCTATTTTCTTAGCATGCCATGTTGGAAAATTCTAAACGTCCTGTTTCCCATGTAGATCTGCCTATCGTCATACACAGTCATGTGTTCGATAAATCGATTATCCCGCCATTATCTACACAAAGTATTTGATCTGTCGGCTAAAAAGTGAGTCGATTTGTATAACATGTTTGCACTACTACACCAGATGGTTCAACTCCGCTAAGAGCTCTTTTGCTTGTACAAGCAAACGAATGAAGGCTAACGGTAGAATTTAATTAGACATGTTTAATGACACACAAGAGGCTAATTGCCTGAGAGATATTAGGCCGTACGGAGATCACTTTCTGTTGAAATTAGAGACCAACAAAGTCTATGCAAAGATGAAAGTTGTCACGTTTAATTGATGACCTCGCGTAAACGTTTAATATTTAGTATAGATAATTTACGTTACGTTACTTTGTTTATTTATTTATTTTATTTTTTTGCTCTTTGCAAGCAAAATAGTTTGAGCTTGCAGTCTGAGCGGCTGCAAGAGCAATTTAGAAAGGCTGGTGACTCTGATATTGACGCTAGGCGCTACGATAAAATGGACGGATGGTAGTCGAGAAGACTCTAAGTAACGTACTGTGGAAATTAATCATAAACAAGTTTCTCTACAGTTTAGTGTAGATATTAGTTTGAAAAAAAAAACTGAATTGGGTTTCTGAATTGTGGTACAAAATTTCCACATTCCACATTTCCTGACACCATCGCCTCTCCCTATGACCCAAAATGATGGATTCAACAATCTACAACTTTTACAGTGCAGCTTCTTTTTGTTAATACAACCTCTAGCAGTCATATACACTTTGGCTATGAAATGACAGAAAGTTGACGCATTTTCTTATGCAATTTACGAGGACATAATTACTATGTGCAATTATTTATTATTAATTATTCTCTCGACCGGTTCACAAACCCCTCAAAAATCACATACGTATGTGTACATCACTGTTAAGATACTAATTGTCTTTTTTTTTTCTTCTTTTTTTTTTGAGGTTATGCAGGAAATGTAATACATTCTCAAGGGTATTATGGGAGAAAATCTGCCATAAAGTTGTTTCCTCTTTCCGTTATGACAATCAGAATTGAAAGAGAAAAAGAATCAAAGTGTCCGGAAGGCGGTTGGCTGATGAGAGCCTGCATATACAGCCACAGTTGACTTTGTACTTAATACGTACGGGCTAAAATACATGATTCTCGTACATTCCAGGATTTCCAGCTCCCCGCTCTCGTGGACTGGCAAGAGGGGCGGAGATCCTGAAGGGGATATATCTCCTCATGAGATTGGGTGGAACTGATGCAGTGCAACTTTCTCTTGTAATGCAACTTCTCCCATACATTTATGAGCCAAAAAGCTTGTCATGTCTACATCTACACATCATTACCTGTGTACAAGAATTCCTAGTTTAAACGTCAGTCTCAAGTTATTGTGTACTCTGTTACGCAGTGTCCTCTTATTTCACAGGATCAACACTGGGGCCGTGTATTAGTGTGTGAGCCTCCTCTGGATCGAGTATAAGATTGTGGTTTGAGTGACCTAACCCCACGACAAGAAGTTTAAAATTATAGGCGGATAGGAAATTCCTGAATTTATTCCCAGAATTTCTCGATTACTAAACCTAATATGTGCTCTAACATTTATTGGTCGGAGTCTGCTCCACAAACATGAAAAGAAAAAAGTCCTCATGTAGATTTAAACTAAAGTAAAACGAAAAAAAAAACAGGAAAACAGTTCACTTTGTGTGTTATCCTCATTCCTCTAACCAAGAATACCTTATCGACAAGAGCAAGCGATGCGCATACAAATTAACAAATATGAATTTCTTTGGTATTTTATTTTTTCGTATGCAAAAGCGTGCGTCGTATGTAAGGAGTGGAGTGGAACTGTAAAGTATCGATCGGGTTTTTCTCGCAGTTACATATAGAAGACAGTATTGAGGGGAATGTGGCTGGACTTATGGATCATTTTATCATTTTATCAATATATACTTTGCACCGACTTATCACATTTTCATTCTAAATTACCCCAGGTAATGCTGCTAATGGATATTTGACCAAGCAAAATGAAAAAAAAAAAATAATAAAGTCATTAAATGGGAATTACATGAAGATGCATTCAATTTATATTTATCATCAACTGTAGCAGCATTTTGCATGACTAGCTTATGAAAGCAATAAATCTTTACACCCCCTCTCCCGGGACGGCCATCAATCATCCACATCTTACCTTACCCCCTCCTTACCCCCTCCTTACCCCTTCCTTACCCACTCCTTACCCACTCTTCAAACAGATCGCCTGCCCCATGACTGGCAAAAAGGTAAACTTAATATTCGAATAAATAGAGTTAGTAGGCTATTGTTCGAGGATTAAAGGATTCATTTTGTAAGGTGACTGTATATCGTCATTAGTGTAACGTCACCTTGTTTCACCTCAGCCTCTAAATTAGATTGAAAATTTTACATCGATCACTGGGGGCACTCTGTAAGAGTGAAATAAAACACTTTACCGAGTTAGAGTGATATATCTTTCTTCAGTGGAGAAATTCTGACGTTCCATGCTACTACCTATATGAAACCTTTTTCAGACATTGTGTTCGTATGGTTTAGAATCTTTGTTTGACATTGAAATTGGGAGAAAGTCGTCTAGACCGAGTGAATATGAACTTGAAAAATTATTGTGAGTCCATTTTCAAGAAATAATCGTAATTAAATGACGTCACCCGAAATGACTATTGATCTTTGTTAAAAATTATCAGCGCCCCAAAAATTCAAAACCACATTCTCGTGAGCATTTATTGACATTTTAAAATACCGCACTGTCTGCCACTTTAGTTTGTGTGTTTGCTGACATTCATGTCTAAGTTGCCTTGCGGCGATCTCACGGCGTGGAGGCTAGACTGGGAATGAAACAACGTTCATCGAAAAACGTACAATTATTGAGGTTAATATTTCACAAACAAAAAGAAAAAGGTATGATAATTATAATAATAACAAGCGGTTCGACATGGGTAACTGCTGTTATAAAAATATCATATCGTGATTCCTGAATAAAACCCTTAATAAGCCATGAGAAGTTCAAATGTGATTTGCTGCACTGTTACTCAAGAGGAGAATACGTTTGGAAATCGATTTACTTTCGTTCCCTACCGCAAAACAGTCGTTAATTGCTCTAGTATCTATTGTTCTAGTATCCATTGTTCTTTAATTCATTGTTCTAGTTTTCATTGTGATTCGAGTATTAACTATGTTTTAGTAAATGCTGGTACTTAGGGTGAATAACATGAATAGGTTATATCTCCAAGGTCATATTAATTAGTTTATACACACACTGTTTGTCACATTCAAAGAGAAGGTACTACTTCAATGTCACTTGCATTGAGGTGTGCTGCTGCTGTTGCTATTCCTCTTTCTCGTTCCTACACCCCCCCCCCCCCTCAAAACAGTTTTATCTGTAATTGTTTCCTTCATTCGTCGGTGTCATCATTTAGAGTCCATGCATTGTACTTTGCATTTCTTACGCCACCCTTTAACTTGTTCCTAAGATACTCGACGAAAAATGAAAGCATCAATAAGCATCAACAAATACTAACCCGTCCTCTCTACATCAACTCCCAATCTTCCCTCAGCTCTTGTTTACAGCAGAACATTTAAGCTTACCTTTAAACGTTTAACCTTTAAAATCATAGAGAATAATTTTTTTTACCTCAATCAAACGGGGTTTGCTTTGCCCGTCTATTTTAGCTTCATGTGCTAAAAGTATCTGGCAACACTCCCTGTCACACATAGAGACGCTGATGTTGAGAGCGCTTTGTCCGGACGAGTCTTTGGCATTGATGACCTTTTTGCCGCCGTCTTGGTGACTTTGTTGCACGTGTGCTAAAAGCATCCGTAGAATATTTGCCGCACCCTTCAGACAGGCATAATGGAACGGTGATCTGTAAAATGAGATATCATATTCATGTTGAGGACCGCAATGAATTCACGTGAGGGACCCACATGAATGGATTAATAACACGCGCCCCCCTCCCCCCCCCCCCCCTTATTCACTGGTCCTCTTCCCTCTTTCGTGTCATTAGATGTATGTATAACGTTGTTCCTCATGAACGTGAACACTCTCCAGCTCTGTTCCTCATTGTGAATCTTACGTCGCAACATTATCGTGGAAGGCGCAACCATGGTCAGCAGTGACGAAGTAGTAATATCTTTACTGAGGGGGATGGGAGGGAGAGATTCTTGGGCGTCGTCCATCATCATTTTCATGCTACCTTGAGTGTGGGAAGGCTAGACAAGCGAAACGCGACTTTGTGTAGGCGAGGATGACAAGAAAGTGTTTGAATGGAAATACCCTCTAGATCACCTTTCCACGCTCCACATGAGGTCTTTCACTCTTGCAGTCGCTTAAAAAAAAATAAATAAAAGAAAATTCGGTGCTGAGGGTCCGTGCCCACTGGAACCCATAGCCACGCCACCACTGACAGTCAGTTGTCCCATGATTTGTGGTGTGAACTTGAATTTACTATGGCTGTGAAGTTTATAGTCTCACTATGCACAGGCGTGTGCGTGAGTGTGGAAGAGAATTGAAAATTGTTAGAGGCAAACATTCCAATGTCCCTTGCAGAATCGGTGAAATCATGCTAACATTGACATAACGGATTTTCCAAGACTTCCTTGGTGTTTGATGAAGTTTAGATGAAGATGTACACTAACGTTTGCACCTTGCGTTGAGTGTTTCAGGGCCGGCCTGGGACGTATCCCCAAGTGCTCGAAGAGTTCTCGACCTACACGAAATCGTGGTAACGGCACGCATAGCGGTAAACGACGTACACAAATGTCTGCAGATTGATATGCTAAATGTTTAAACTGAACACTGAATTTCATCTTGGTCTGGCAACAATATGACTAAAAGTGTACACGCCTGTAGGCGGTATGATTATCTACGGAAGCGTAGAATGGACGCGCAAAAGAAAACAGAACCATTTCGGCAAAATGACAATTTTTCGAAGAAAAAAGAAATGAAATTTTGACGACTCAGTTAACTCCTCAAAATGACAAAAATCTGAAGTAAGTTGGCGATTTGATCAAATTGGTCGATTTTGGAAAATTGTCATCTTACCGGTATGAAACATCTCGTCAAAATGGCAAAATTCAGAAAATTGTCATTTTGCCGAGTTAAAACAATGACAATATCTCGAATTTTGCCATTTTGACGAGTTGCCCAATCTCAGCAAAATAATAATAATTTAGCCATTTTGACGAGTTGATCTACTTTCGCAAAATGACAATTTTCTGAATTTTGCTATTTTGAATAAATGCTCATTCTCGACAAAATGACAATTTTCCAAATTTTGCCACTTTGATCAGTTGGCAAATAGTAGATTTCAGGAATTAAAAAAAGTAGTTTCTAAATCAAGTTCAAATTCTAACTCGGCAAAACGCCATTTCCTAAATTTCAAAAGAAGCTGAATAAAGTCAAAATGGCAGAGTTTAGATTTTTGTATTTTCGACGAGTTCATTAAATCGTCACTCCAAATAAAAGTTTTACGAAATTATCATTTCGCCGATATGGTTGGTTTTCTTTTGCATGTCCCTTCCCTTTGCATGTCAATTTTATGAGAACAAGTCCACCAAATTCAATATGAAACTACATATTTCATTACTATTTTCTTACCTCTTTCTATCATCGAAACAAAGAAGTTTAACTCCATGATCAAGGAGGATGGATACGATCTCCAGTTGGCACAGACTGACGGCAAGATAAATCGGTGTTTGACGGTGCTCCAAATCGGGGGCGTTCTTCGTTGAGGTTTCTTTTAATAAAAGTTGGCAAATATCCGTGTCTCCTCTCTGAACAGCGTGATGGAGAGCGGTCCAACCCTGATAGATAAAAAATCAAACCGATTTCATTTCTTTCAAGTTTGCTTCCTTTTGGGGGATAAGCGAGTGACTAGCTAAAGAGGGTATACTGCAGACGTGTCTGAAGCTTCTTTTTTTTTGGCTGACCTTCGCATGTATCACGTTAGCTGTTTCCAAATGTCATGATCATCGTGTGTAGGTATGTATGGGCCACAAATTTCAAGTTTTGTTCAAATATTGTTGTTGAAGTATAGTCAACAAATTACATGACAGTGTCAGTGTATTTTGATGTATGCTGATGTAAACATCTCCCGTTGTGATTCTAATAGGGGGCGCACGTTACTTATGAAACAGAGTTGTACCAAGGAGGTTCTAAGGCTCCTTGGTTGTACGTACAGCTCTGGGGAAACATGGAGACTACCCGGTAGCGTCAGGACACATAGTGTGGCATCGGTGAAAGACCATAAAAATCGATTTTTTTTTCGATATCTCAGCAAACAATGTGATTGTTTTTCCTTTATTTGAAATTGGATATCAAAACAGGTGGACTGAAGTGAATGCAGTATGAAAATCGAGGCAATTGATGCAAATTCGACGATGTTTATGGCTTTGAAACTGCATAAGACTGAATTAATTCTACGATTTAGTGTGTATGGCAATTGGAAAATTAATAGGAAGTATATGCTGCCATACGTGCATGTCCCCCACTAATCACACGTACTCTCATTGCGGCTCTAGTTTAGGCAATGGATGTGGGGGTTGTACATCAGCCGTAGATGGGACTATGATGACCCTAGACTGGTTGACGATTTGACTTAAATCAACCATAAGGAGATTGCTGACTTATAGGTATGTCGCAGGTATCCTATAAGTAAAACAGGATTTACTTTCAAGTGCTGTGTGCATTGAGTAGAAGACACCGTGTAAAAACTGAAATGAATCCATGACGGTGGAAGTCATAGAATCAAATACCCAGTTCAATTATGAATCATAGCTCTTAAGATATCAATATCGTTGCCATACAGAGTGAAGTGGGCGTTGTGTTACTCTAGTCCCCATCTCTATGATCTCTCGTCTCTCAAGCTAATAGACTCAACTAAAGTTTTGAAGTATTTTCTCATAGATATGGTCACGACTTTTAACGGTTACACAATATTTCGCTTTTGCTTGCAGTCTGGTAGAAATCCATGCAGTCTTTTTTTTTTTTTCTTCGTAATTCGATCGTGAACGTAACATTAAATTCAAGTTGTAAAGTATAATACCACTTAAAATATAACGTTGTAAATACCTGTAGATCAGAGTCGTTGACGTATTTGTTGCAATGTCGCAGCATCAGCTCGCACATCTCTCTGTTTCCATGTTTAACTGCATATATGAGCATGGAACCCCCGGCAGAATCCGCATCTTCGAGGGAACAGTTCTGTGTGATAGCAACCATTCAAGAGATTTCATCTACATGAAGCTAGGATTGTAATAGTCGAGGCAGGGACATAGTTCACCATCTCATCTCCCACTCTTTATCAATCTCCATTCTCTCACCTCCATTCCGCCTCCTCCTTCTTCCCCTCCAACCCCTCTTTCCCTCAAAAAAAATTGGTATCATCAAGCAATAAACATTCTCAACTTCTGTCACTTTGTAATTTCCTAACTAACCAAAATAAACCTGTAAAAATTAATTACTGCAGCCGTAGATTTCACTGTCAAGATGGCGGACGAAGAAAACTTCTTCCGTAAAATGTGTAAAGGGTCACTCGAGAGCAGATCGATCGTCGTCGATTTTGATTACGAAAACTCACTTTATCGACGAGAAGTTGGACCACCTCCCTCTTGCAGGCCTGTATCGCATAGTGGATCGGACGATTATCAAACCGGTCCTCGCGATCGATGACGTCATCCATGTTATAGGACAGGAGGGTCTCGACCACAGGTGTCTGCG
Organism: Stichopus chloronotus; assembly: GCA_021234535.1. NCBI lineage: Eukaryota > Metazoa > Echinodermata > Holothuroidea > Aspidochirotida > Stichopodidae > Stichopus > Stichopus chloronotus. The sequence continues at coordinate 13,377,676 of CM037839.1, forward strand.
GAGAAGATGACAGCAACGAAAATTTGCAAAACTATCAACTTGCGGCTTATTTTTACAGATCAAAAATGGTTTCTCGATATCAGAGAGTCGTTACAGTGAAAGATATACACTGTAAAAAAAAAAAACTGTCTACAGATTTCTCGTTAGAATTACAGGACCAAAGTATTAAGAAACGGAAAATTTGCTGTCAAATTTAGTAATATATTGACAGCAGTTTTCTGTATTCTTTTTGTGTTTCTCGTTTTATTTCATGAATTTTTCTTCTTTAAATATACAGAGGAAAAAGTTATTGTGTATTACCGACAAAGTTGGCTTGAGCAAGATGATACGTTTAATGTGAATTAAGCTCTTATTTCTGAACATTATATACGGACACTCTTTTAAGTTTGATTCTGACTGGTTACCAAGGCCCAAAATTAAAAAGAACAAAGAGACAGATGGCATTTTCCTACATTCATAATTCGTACTTTGATGTCACATTGGGAGGACTTTCATAACAACCAAAAGAATGTCTTTTGATTTTTCTTGGCGAAACGTTCAAGCATTTAACAATAAAAAATGATAAAATTATTGTGTTGTTAATCATATAAACAAACAAAAGGTGACTACAATGTCATTAAAACGCACATGTTTACGGACCAAGAACCGCCTTTGAGTCTTAAAATTAACATCGTAACGGTTTTGAGAACAAAATCGAAACCACTGTTTCTTTTGTTTCTAGGACTGCTCCAAGCCGATTATCATCGAAATAAGACGGTAACACAATGCACGAATGTGATTTAACATCTCAAAGTGACTGGCATGTATTTTATCATACGAACGAGATACAAAACTATACGTTTAATTACTTCAAAACTAAATTTCGATAGTGATAATAGAGCAATATCACAGAGTTGAATTTGTTCTCTAACCTTAAGAATATATGCGAACGATATTAATAATCCAAATAAACGTAAAGAGACATTTATCTTTGTAAGAGATTCATTGTATTCATATATAGTCTAATCATTTTATTATGGACATTCAGAAAAGTATATCATATGGTAAGAGCACTTTACAACCTGCACAGGTCACTCCTCCATCGAAACATTTTCCAAAAATGCCAACCCTGTAGTCACCATTGATAATGCTGTTTGTTCCTTAAAGAAGCGACTATAATGGATGCATTTTGTTTTGTCTGAGCAATCGAAAAATATGAAGACCAGCATTTCCACGCTACATTTTAATTTATCCTGTGCCGTTCGTCTCTTAGTTTATACGTGTAATAAAAAAGGAATCTCTAACGTACGTGTCCTTGTATCACTGCCCAATGTAAAGGGGACCTTAATAGGTTATCCAAGGCATTTACATCTGCTCCCTCGGATATGAGATATTTAAGTAAAACGACATTTCCCTGTGAAGGTAAAAAAAAAAACAAAGAGAAATGTTTACTAAAGACCAATACAAAAGAAAATATAAATCATTGTGGAGATGTGTTTGTTATTAGTTAATGCACATCTATGAGAGACAAAGCGCAAATTCTGCTGCCTCACTGTACTTTGCCGATGAACAATACTTGCCATTGTTAGGGCGAATATCATGGTACGTCATTCGGTCACACAAAAATATTTTTAAAGATGTGGCAATACCAAGAAGATTTACAATTCGTGTGCACAGTTTATTAAAATCGACTTCACTACGTGATGGCGATATCGAGCAATGTGATTATATACGCATGCATGATATGACATACTTGCCACTTTTTTCCAGATGTAGGTTTTATTATTTGGCTTACCTCTCCGGCCGCTTCGTGTAGAGGAGTTTGCAGAAAGTTATCCTGTCTGTTTACGAGTTGCGGTGATATTGCAAGTATGAGTTCGGCACATTTGGTGTCCTATAAAAAGACAGAACAAGCAATTACTTGTTAATAACAATTGGAACTATTCTGGCTCGCAAATGCAGCGAAAGGGTAGGAATTCTTCAAGAAGCGTTGGCAATAGAAATATCTATTTCGTGATTTCAAAAAGCACTGACAAGAGCTGAAGTATCTCTGCCAACCCGAGGTCAAAATATGGAACATATCCTACCTATCCCATGTTTAGGAAATGAAGTCACCCAGCAACAACATCAAACGAATAATTTACACTTTCCCAATGATCCCCACTGATTTACCCCTACTTAAGTTTTCCGTTTAAAAGATAAAGGACTTAAGCTGTGAAAAATGTTTATAAGCTTTTCTTCTGTGTTTGAGCAAGATCTTGCAAATTTGGTTTAATGCACAGTAGGAAGATACGACTGCAAGCAGCATTAATGCCTTGGATAATTAATTCGGTACTTATCTCAGCAACTACGATATTTTGGTGTTTACTTAATGTATGAAACGAGAAATTCATACATTGGTATAAAAAGGGGGAGCGACGCAACGACAGACAAAGTACTCTCAAGTATTTTCGACAAGCGGAAGAGTTATACCCAACATGTCTAAAGACCAAGTACCATCAAGCACTGGAAAATATACTAATCTATGCAAACATTGATGGCTGCAAGTTCCGGACCTATTTTTCAGACAAGCTATACACCTGGTTTTATACTGAAGTGAATACTTGCAGAGAGCTTGTAGGGCTGATAAATATATCTTATACTTGGACCCATAGGCTTCTTTTTCCGTTGCATTTTGATGCTAATTAAAATCAAGGTTTACTTTCCTGGTCAATAAAACAATTGATTTTATTCTACGAATAAATTCAAATGAGTAATTTAATTAGTTGTAGCTATTGCACGAGATAAAATACGCAAGAGACCCAGCATCTGCTATCAGCTCGAAGTTCGTGGGGGGAGGGGGAGGGGGAGGGTGGGGGAGGGGTACAGATTGAACGCAAACGCATCAGTACTGAGTGGTGGTATTATTGCAGCATAGCTGTCGATAATTCGTCTTTGGCGCCCCCAAATCGTTCGTTGTAGGATAAGGTAGTAGTGACGTTCATTTTACGTAACTTTTTGCTTGTTCTTCCTCCAAATCTCATATTATGATATCTCATATATCAGATATTGACAAACTTTTGATTACAAAAAAATGATCTGCCAATGGCGTATTCTGTCACAGAGTCTCCCAGTAGGGAGAGAGAGAAAAAACATTTTTTCAATGTTCTATCTATCCATCCGTTCACAATTTCTGAAAATGCTTCTCCGCCATAATGCTTTTCATGGATTTGTATGACACTTCGGGACACAATGTTCCCTAGGTGATGGGTCTTTTGGGGTGTTCAACAATTTTTGGTCCAAGGTCCCATGTGGGTCCTATGGCCCAGTGTATGAAAATTCTGCAAAATGCTTCTCCTTCTAGAGATTATCACAATGATACTCTGTTAATGGTTCTTTGTGATTGTGTTCAGGGATTTTTAGTCCAAGTCTGAGCGTCTGCATCCTTTGTGCCCTTCTTTTTCTCTCTATTAGGGCACTTTCTGACAGAATTTGCCATGTGCCATTATTTGAAGCAAGTCCGTTGAGGAGATGGGTCATACCCTATTTGCTAAAATGTATGTCACGACTACCTATTCCCCTTGTCTGATATAGGATAGAGAGAGTTTCGGTAAACATTTTTTTATCGTTTCGTTAATCTTTTTCTGTGCTACAAGATGATTAGTATTAGATTTATATTTTACAAAAAGAAGGCTAAAGGTAAAGTTGATTACTCACAAAGATGCTTCAATAAAGCAAATCTTTGCGTTGATCTGACAGGATAAGTATCGTATTAAATATACCGTATAGACAGTAACAATGGCCTATGATAATATTCTCTGCCACCGTCACACTCGTATATGGAATGTAAAAATGGCACAATAGACTTAGGTAACCAGTCGTTTCTTGGGTTACCGCACTTACATTTTTCCAGTGGCTGCTTTTATGTAGTACAGTCTCGCCTTCGTCATCAGTTGTGTTGACTATATCAGCACCGCTGTCAAGAAGCATTTGCATCTGGGAAGAAGAAAAAAAAAATGGAATGTAAAAGTGTGGAAACAATCTCGCGCATGCTCAGAAAATATGCGTCAGCGGAAACAGGATTTGGTATAATTACTAATTTATGCAGCTAGAGAATATGACACGGTAACCTAACGACACGTTTTATGTCATACTTTGCTTGCCGAAAATATTTTCCAAAGAGTCCGACCTTTGTCACGTTTGTTTAAATTGATTGAGTTGTCACGTGAAGTCGGTCCGTTTGTGACCTCATTGTTTGCCATCATAAACAAATACGCAAGAAGTTAGAATGCTTTGTAATCATGCACATGTTCACGGTGTTCTGCGCGCTGATCACGGTGTTCTGTCAACTGATCAGTTTTTTTCTATGCATGACGTATATGAATGTGATAATGATTACTATAGCAATCAACTGACCTTCTCGGCTGAACCAATTTCGGCGGCTATCATGGCGGCTGTGAGACCCTTCTTGCCCTTTTGGTTGACGTCTAAGTCACGTTGTAGGAGCATCTCAAGGGCAGCGTTGATGCCATTTCTAACCACGTGGAATAAGAGAGGTTCTCTTTCCCGAGCGTCTTCTTCCCTATCGTCGATGACGGCATTCGACTAAAAATGGAATCAAAGAAGAGCCAAACACTTCATACCTTAGATCAAAATCATAATCAGATGATTCAGGTTTACTTACAGTATACTATTTGTTTAAAATGTAACGTGCATGTGTTTTCTTATAGCTTTCTGTGACGTCACGCTATGTCTCTGTGTTACGTTAGTGTAAGCCGTGGCTTTCGTCTCTCTGTTTTGGTGTGTCGTACACCGAGCACGGTCACATAATACATGTATTACAGCACTTCTGTAGACTGAAGATCGAGCTTAAGATGCAGTGTAAATAAAGGTCAATACTCATAAAACTAACGTTACATTTTTAAGACAGTCGAGATGTGTGCAAGGGATGCTCAATTGTTTTCGTTCGTATATATATGACGTCGCAGACTCCCATAATGCAACTCACCACTGTAAAATATTTATTTGTTTAACAATCCATAACTTCCAAGTCTTCCACGAAGAACATTTTATTGAAAAAATAGTTTTCACCCAGTAAAGAGAGAAAAGCTTCCCCACACTTTATCAATTTTCATTATTTTTCACTGGAAAATCTCTTCAAGACGGAAAGAAACGGTAACCACACTTTAAGTTGCATTACACTAATTTGAAGGGCGCTTATTTTTAAAAAATAAAGACGTTATTCTCTACATAAAAGTTTCTCATAAATAAGATTTTATTGTCAAATCTACTGTCTGCATGAATATTACAACTTCATTTACACTATTCTTTTACACGTTTCCTAATCGTGGCATATTTTTGCAGTACAGATAGCATACGGAAAAGGATAATACTAAAGTGGGGACTTGTAACTTGTGCCACCCGCAACGAGGTGGAAATATGGCCACTTGATTCAAAAAGCTATGGCCACGGTGGCGTTACGCCAGGTTGGGAATATTTGGCCCACTTCGTCAAGTGCCCGGCGGTGTAGGCTGTGCAGTCCATCGTACAGATGTAATTATACGAAACAATTAGGCTCATACAGTGTAGATACAGTAGTAACTGACAGGGCTTCTTAGGAACCAAAGAGGATATGTAACTAATGGATGTGGTTCATACACAAAAACTTAACACGCTATACACACCCTAGAACGAATGAATTCTCTCTCTTGGTCATACAAAGAGAGCATTTACAGAAACTATCGACTTAATCAAAAGCAGACCTTGAAATACCTCGTGACAGACACGTTGCCTTCGATTGATCGGACAAAATCGATAAGTTCTTTATATCGAAGGAATGCAGAATGAGGCATTATCATGCAGTTCTAGCTAAGCTTAATCATAGAGAATTTGTTAAACGGTTCGGAAGCAAATGGCCCTTATATAACTCTTACACGTGAAATAATCAATCATACTTTGACAAGTATGAAGCTTCCTCTTCCGTACAAAACAATGGTTGCTAAGGAAACCATAAAGTCTTGCAGAAATGCTATGGTTCATACACTGTTAAAAATGCAAATTTACAGAAAATATTAATAAAGGAATTAGAAAGGGATACAGAAATGTTCTGGTAATTAGTTTCCAGACAATTTCTGTAATTCTTATTTATCTATTTCTTGATTTTATTTTCGGGTAAATTTACAGACATTTTACAGTGTAGGCCTAGTCATAGTCACAATAGTCTAATGGTGTACATTCAAGTTGATATGGTACTGCTAACTTGTTAACAGAATTTTCTTCTTTCATTCAGGTATAAATAGCGTCTGGAATAGGCATCTAGAGTCCCACCACCCACCCCCCCCCCCTCCTTCCCCGGCCATACCCTCCTTCCATCCGTAAATTATACTAGGATACCACAGATGTTGATATGGAACAAACCATACTTAAAACTGTTATACTTGAAGTTGAAATAAATACTTACAGGAACTTCGTACTTCATTCGTCAGCTGAACCAAGATGAGGTTTGGTTTATCAGCCTGTTGAGTGACCACAGATAGTGACAGGGTGCAGTAATACTGAAATAATACTATATGCAATGACTATCTCACACAAGTGGTACGGGCTTGTAGTAAGGGAGTAGGAATACACTTGTGGCAGTAGGAGTGCGGGTGGCGGTAGGCAGTGGAATAATATGAAGGCGACTAGAAGCACGGGGGTAGAAATAGGGGACTTGGTACATAACAGGAGTATGTGGCTACAGTGTATAGGTATAGGAGTGGTGATAGTAGTGATGGGATAAGAGGTGGGGTTGAAAGTTGAGGACAGACGAAGGAAGGATGGCAGAAGGGACTAGAAGTTGGGGCGAGGAGCAGATGATAATGAGTAACTATAATGTGAGTAGTAGACAGGAAAAGTCGTTTATGAGTAGGAGGCTAGGACTATGGATTAGGGGATTGAAGAAGTGCTAGAAGAAGGGGGTTAGGAAAGGTTTATACATTAACAGTGCCCCCCCCCCCCCTCGTCCCCCATCATTGATGGTCGGTATTGTCCTATAGGAGTTTTCACCACAGAAACGTGGAATGAAATTCGAAACGTAAGATTTTCTGAGAAAAAATTTGCTTTCCTGTTAGCCGAAGGAAAGCATACTGAAATGATCATATACCTTAGTGGATAGTTCAATGTTCAAGTTCCGAAAATGAGGCAGTTCTCTTTGACCGTTCATACGCATTTTGAGCAAGCCCTCTCTTTTAAGTTTCGCACACTTAAAGTGAGTCCTGTTGCATCTTACTTACATGCAGTCGAATATTCCAAAAGCATTCAGTCTCATGCACAAAAAAAAGGAAAATGGAGGCAAAGTTATCCCATTCACATTTTGGAAAACATGCAGATTCATTAGTGTGAGCCGATAAAAGGGGTTTCAACGTGTAATGCAAGGCACGGTTTAACCTGATGATAATGATCATTTCTCTACTGTATACCTACCTGTCTCGAGTTGTATTCTTGGTGACACAGAGACGAGCAGAAATGCACTCTCTGTTTGTGGTAGAGGCTGTAATATCTGGCAGGCTCTACGCAAATAAAGCAGATATCTTGATCCAACCTTCCCATGATAAGACCATTACCAGAATCTGAAGAAGAGAAAAACAAACTAATCGTACCGTTTCTAAGTACTAATGCTAACAATAAGAAAAGTATCGACAAATAAAACGTATCATGCCGTGTTTGCGATGGTGCAAATTTAGATGGTTAATTGCTATTTCGTCTGGCTGTAGTACGTTAAAGGAACACAACAGTATATACTCTGTGTTAGTGCTTGACTGTGAGTATGCATGCAGAAAGTTTGAATTTTAGGTATTTAATGGTTGTTCCGTAATTTGGGGTTAGTCTTGAACCTTCTCTGACGGGGTCTCATACACTGCCAAGACTAAATCTAGCCACATACAGTAAGACATAAATGTATATCTTTCAGCACTGCTTTCTTACTTTTGTTGTTTCTTTTCCATTTTGTTAGCCTCCTTTTTTACGTTCTTACATTTTACTCACATCAAAACGTATTTCAAACTTTACTCTCATTCACTCACTAAGTCAATGGCTACGCTAGCATCGCCACAAAATGCCGAAAGTTGTATCTCATTTGTGTATTCATACTACGTCTATATATTATAGTATTGTGCTCCCGACACGTAACCTGCTTCAACGTTTAGCTTATCGGCAGCCTCGTAGGGGCGACAGTCACAGAGGCGCTAAGCAGGCTACATTTAGCATGGCCAACCATAAACGTTAGACGCCACCCCTTCATATGACATGATGAAATTATCACATTTACCTTCTGGTCTGCGACCATTTTCACAAAAAAAAAAAAAAAGATTGAGTAACGCTCTGACGCACGGCGTTCAATTTCACTTTTACAATTTTCTATTCAACTCACGGTAGCGGGTAACGTAAGAGAATGGGGTGGGACGACGTTACGAGTTGAGCCACTCGTTTTTTTTTTTTTTTTTTTGACTAAATTATGTTACTATCAGAACTGTAAAACATATTTAGGCACTTTTAAAGCAAATTTTTAAGCAAGCAGTATTGTTTGCAAATTTAGCAATTTAATGCAATTTAATTTAAAAAAAAAGCAATTTAAAGCTAATTTAAAAAACACTTTCGAGCAACTTTCAGGCAACTCTCAGAAATTTAAAGCCTATTGTTTGCTGTCAAAAGTCCAAAACGTGTGTAAGCAAAACTGTATGCGCATATTTGTTGTCTTTGGGTGGCTCATTTACAATAAAAAAAACCTTTAAAAATTAACGAAAAGCTTGAGACTTGATGCCAGTTCACATGGATTGAATTCTTGATGAAAACCGACTCAACATGACGTGATATTTATAACATACCCACAGAAGGAATACCCATGCAGCTGCTATGTGCCACCATCGATAAAAAACACAACGAAGGAGACCTATATTTACTGATTCTTCATGTAGTTCAAGATTATAATTAGAGTAGTAGACAATTATTTTGTAGTCAGTTCCACAGCAACACGTATATTGGTCCATACATCGCCGTACATCGTTAGCGAAACGTATAGGCGACAGTAATAAATGTAACTGATAGCGACGGATCCAGTGACCAGAGGGCCATGGAAAGACTGGGCCAAAGAAAAAACAATATAATTTATAAATGTACGAAAGCTTTTTTTCTTAAGAAGACGATGAAGTTCACAATTGTACACTTTTGTTGCACCCAACTCGAATCTAGAGGCATTCAGTTTAACAGAAACTTTTTTCAAAAGGGAAGGGGACACCCATCCCTCAGCCCCCTCCCGATATCACTACACCAAACGTTTGGCCTCTCCCAAAAAAAGGACTTGGATCCGCCAGTCGATAGACAGTAAAGATAGCTGGGCATCCTACTCCAAGATGTGTTTCAGCTATGATCTCATACAACTCAGTCAGCTTTGTAACATATTCACGATTGTAGGGCAGCTTAGGTTTGGTCTCCGTATTTCAAGCAAAAAATCAGATTAGATGAACAACTTTCTTTTGAAACCATTGGAATTACATGTTGTCGAACGGGAAACGTATCCCTGAAGTACGTACACGGAAACAACAATATTCTTTCATATCAGTGTATACTGCAAACAACGTCAGCTCTTCTGCCCTACGTCCAATTCATATAGCTTAAAGGCTGTACTGCATCACCCTAAGCTATATTTTTACCCCCCGGAAAGCAAAATTCTCAACTGGTTCTAAGTTACAGTACTCTTAGATTGACAGCAAATTCGAAAGATGCAGAGCAGCTCGTATTACACAGCGTACACAGGGATCCATTGTTTTGATTACACATGTGGAGAAATTGAAGACAGGCTGAGGGAGGGACTAGAGGTTGGTGGTTGGGAGAATTGAAACTGTCTGGGGTGATGAGTTTTTGCCTTTAAGCCTTTATGTTTCCTTCATGGTTTCCTGACAACTCTCTGATTTAACCAACGAGACAGTGTACAGATAAACTGGCCAATGCCATGCATGTGATAAATTGTGACAGATCAAAACAGACAGCTACGCGATATGAATATACCAATGTGAAAACTGGAGCAATCAACCTCTACTTTGTTTTGGAAAATCACCAAACTCTTGTAATTCTCTTTTAATTTCTCTTTATAGGTATTTTCCATTGTGGAATGGTGCAATTCAACGACAAAAATGATATAACATGAAGAAAAAGAGCCATGATTAATGAATAAGCATCAATATTGGTAGAATATAATATGTGTTTGAGATGACTGCATTTTCGGGCCAAAATTTGCACTACATCTTACCAGGCTGAACGAAATTTATCTTGTTATGCGGGATACGTGAAGACACTATTGTATAAAGGTATATGTAATGGGCCTAAATCACGTTTGATGTAATCCAAAGCCAAGTATAGCAATACAGTGTATTACATTCCTCGAAGTGATTCGGAGAAGTCACTATGTAATAAGTAGTAAAGCGAATGGTCTATGGTATGAGTGAACACAATATTGATAGGGTATACGAGTATCTGTTGGCGACATTTTATACAACAATGCAGCTAATTTAGGATTATGGTATGACTAGGGAAGGATAATTCTCATCATAACACAGCGACTCTATAATTGAAACATAAGTTCGATACTTACCAATCGTCTGTGAGTTACAAGGTTCTATCCCGTCAATCCATGTCTGCCTGTTATAAATACTTTGGGCTCCTCTCTATTGAATACATTCAGAAGACCTAGAAGAAAAACGTGAGTATATCCAATGCTCAGAATAACGAAGGGTTTCCCCTCTGGCTCCGTTAAACCTTTGATGAACTTCTCTGCGTGACTGCTAACCAATGCACGTTTATTTCCGAGAAGATGAAACCTCGCTCTCAGCTGCTTGTAGAGATAACCTCCACCGCCAGAGACGGGCTTCGCAATACCTGCTGTCACACAGCTAACACATTGTTGCACTATAAGCAATGAAAATTGATTTGGTTACCTTGAAAGAAATACGACCTATTCTTGCTAGCTTGCAATCGATATGAAAGATCTTTTGATGCGATTTCCTCACGTCAGCAAAGAGGAGGAGATGATCTTAGAATAAATAACTCCCCACTTTAAAGAGATACACTTTTGTTCGATACCGTTGACGTCATAATGAACCATACAGTTACACACGTTACATGATTGCCTTTTTTTTGTCTGCCAAGCAACGCGTTGAAGTTACCATGGTGGTTAATTCTTTGTCACGCGCTTTACCGTGAAACGATGATGACTACGCCGGGTGCCGCCACCTGAAAGATAAAAGGTGGGTGGGGGGGGGGGGGTTATTGTTACTCTTATGAGGAGTCAAAGTAAGACAGATTTTAATTTTCGACGCAGATTTTTTTAGGTTCCCGTAAATTCTGTGATTTGTATATCTGATGACTGGAAAAGGTAATTATGCATATAATCAGTTAAAAAACAAACGGTCGAAATAAGAGCAATGAACAGACGTGATTAACACAAACTCTTGGGACTACAACACGAAACTGCAGACAGCCAACTTGAAACTCAGTGAAACACGACGAAAACAATTTAAGAACTTAACACTGACGAGTGCATATACACACAGCTTTGTTTTCCATTCATTACGAGGACCTCATTGTGCTTTCTTTTGTTTTTCCTTCCTCAACCCTAACCTTAACAATAGACTGTCTATTGTTAATCTTGAGAGGACTGGAGAAATCTATTGAATTTTCTACAGAGGACCTAAAATCTATTGTTTCGGTCCTCGATCCCACTCGAAAACAATGGCACACATACGAACACATACACACGGACACACATTGAGACGAGGGACCATAACCCTGAGCACGTTTACAGATGGATCATGCATGGGGGAATCGTACTCCCCCCCCCCCAAAAAAAAAAAACATACTTTTATTCAAGAAGTGAATTCGTTCGGTACTTCTGCCCGATGGGGTGGAGGCTGGTGTAACCTTCCGCGAAGGTTGGAATGCTCGGTAGCAATTCAAACGGGTTATGAAATGCAATTTCAGGTACCTGGGAGATGTTGTCGGTCAAGGTCCTTCCGGTATGCTCCTCACCAACCGATTAGGTCACCTTATATGTTGTGTGTCCTAAGTGTATCGTGTAGCAATATGTTCCCCTCCACTCGAAGCTATTCGGAACTCCCTGCACCAACCATTAGAACCTGACGGTGTATCTGCATGAGGATAGTGACAGGGAAAACCCCCTGAAAGTGTCGAAACATGGAAATAATGTATGACCATCGTGGAGTGGTATGTCATATACTCACTATCGGTGGCATTTTCAGAGTAGTACTACCATGCATTACCCGACACTGGTTGGCATGACCTTTGAGGTGACATATTTTTGCTGTGCATGCATTTAATCACGAGCGTTATTGTAGTATTTCTGATTCATCAGGTGATTATGTAAATCCAAGATAGAAAAGGGGATGTCCAGAAGAACAAGCCATGACGCTGAAGTGTATGATTTATATGCGATGTTACCACTTGAAAAAAAGAAGTCTCTCTTACCCGTACACACCGGCAACGCTCATTGGACAGAAATTGCCACTGACCGTCATCACAGGAACTTGAATTATATACCAATAACTTTTCCTCTTCTGATTAAAAATACGGCGTCTATTGTTTCTGGCTGCTACTGTTGAAGCATTCATGAGTGAGGTTTATCTCTTCTGATTGACAAGATCAGAGTCTCATGGAGAAGATGGTCCGTGATTTCTTGAGACCGACTCCAGGCACAGTACGGACAACTCAGGCAGCCACACCATGCAGGTATTCTCTCAAGGGATGAGGAGTTCCCTCTCTCTAGTGTCACTATTGGAGAAGAGGACGATTCACAAGTTTGAGTCTGCAGGAACCGATAAACGTGTTGGAAATTATAGTGACCTTAATGGTCACCGAGACTGGACACCCCTCCATCAGCAGCTATATCAAAAGAAACTCTTGATTACACGTATGTACCATCCGCGGTCATAAAGGTCCACGACATTTTCCCGCTCTAGCAGTCATCTCGTTCTTTTCTTACCCCGAATCTGCCACAAATCTGAAGACCTGCCGATAGCTTTATGGACCTGTCCAGCTTTATTAATCAAAGCCCTTGGCTTGATTCTTGGATTTACCCATCCCGTCGGGTTTTCTTTTGTTCCACCCTCCCCCCCCCCCCCCCCCCACACACACACACCTCAGCGAGTTCGAAAGTTTTGAGGCGCCTAGATTCCCCACTTCTGTATCTTTCCCTTACGGGTTTTGGGAAACGGCATGGTCCGTTTTTTTTCATTGCATTTTTGAAAAGCTCGTGAAAGGAAGAAAATCAAAACAGGTGAGGAAGTACTCCAGGAATTTCAACTTTGCCATTTCGTGATATCTTCCAAATAAATGGACGTGACCAAACATTGGCAGGTATAGACAAACTCCTTAGGGGCCAACGTCGTCACTGTACAATTTTCTCTACCGTTTTAAAGTTTTAGGGGGCGGGAAAACCTGCTATCTATGCATTGTCTTACACTAATTAGCCTCGGTTACGACCATTTATTTTGAGGATGTCACGAATGTGAAAATTGTTATCTGCATTTCTTTGAGCACCCCCTCACTTTTTGGTTTCTTTTTTCAAAAGAGGGACGGACACAGCGTTGGTTTTGAATCACATCGTTTTTTTTTCCAACCCACCGCACTTCCCTTGTCCAGTGGCGACGCTACGGGGGAGTGGGGGGGGGGCATGAGGGGGCATTTGCCCCTCCAGATTGTTTCCTTGCCCCCCGCAGTTTCCCCCCAGTTCCCAAAGAAAAAAGTTGGGAAACTTGGAGTACAGTCAACCGAAAAGATAAATAATACAAAAATAAATAATATACCTCTCTTGGGACTTAATTTTCCACCCACAGATATGCTAAAACCTCAGGGCTTCCGGGGGCTTCCCCCTGGACCCCCACAGGGGCTTTGCCCAAGGAACCCATCAGGGGCCCTAAGGCGGGGCCCTGGAACCCACCCGCAAGGCCTCGGTTAGCGCTCGGTTTCGCGCTGCGCGAAAACCTTTGCCCCCAATATTTTCCTCTGCCCTCAGTTCCCCCCCCCCCCCCCAAGTCTGACTTCCTGGCGCCGCCACTGCCCTTGTCTATGTTGTGTGCAGTCAACAGCAGAAGCTGGTACTCTATAGAGTACCGACTCGCTGGCAGGATTACATATCTGCTCGGAATCCGGTGAAGGAAACAAGATTTGTAACACAATCACGGTCAGTAATATATCTGCGTGTGGAAGGATAGTTATCACAAAAGCGAGTCAGAGAGCTATTAGTCGTTATTTTGAATAATCTGTCATTCTACCTTTACAAATACTGGTTTTAAATCTATGGTTGTTTTATGTGAAACAAACGCCTTAGTTCCCTTTAAAAAAAATGGGTATGAGCCTGACAGTGGATATTCTTGAACATACGAAATGAAGGACTCACTGTGATGACTAAATTATTAAGGGGGGGGGGGGGGATTAGGTTACACACCTGATTTGGATCCAGGCCTACATTACATTCATAATAGCGAAAGTCTGATTAAGGAAAAAGATCTAAGGTATTCGAGTTTCTAAGATGTTTACCAAGAATTTCTGTAGCCTGCAGCAGACCATCGTCTGCCTCCCCGTGGCACCCCTAAATATTTAATCTCTCGTGTTTTGCTTTCTTCATACAATGGGTGGGTAAATCCTTATTCTTAACTATGACTGTCACTTATTTGAATGTTATTGCCTCCCCCGCCTTACTCTCTCTCTCTATCCCCTAGCTCCAAGTCCAAAATCGATCATAAAATTAAAACTGCACTGCAAGGAAGAAAAATAATAAAAGGAAAAATGTAAGTAAAATAATCCAGGAATTCACATTGGTTTTTTCCCTCGAATAACCTTCAATTTCTAAATATATTCACGGTTTCGTTTCATTTTCTTTTCACTTCATTTAATATGAAAAGTCGGTTTTGCTTATCCTGACTTTTCCTCGCTCTCTTGAGAATATCACATGGAATCTTATAACATTGTCGTAGGTAGCATCACGATTTATTCTCTGAGGTCTCAATTAATAATTGGAAAGAAAATATGCAGCATTTCAGACTGCCCCATTTAGCACCTTTTACCGTCATTTCGATTTTCATTTAACCTGACGAGGTACTTACAAAATTATTACTGCAATTGGAGGGAGATTCAATACAATCTGACCATCCGCAATATGTCTTTCCTCTACCCTTACACCATTAATGCCACGACAGCCTGAGGTCACGGCAGTATGACCCGAAAAACAGAAATTCAAATGGAAAAGAAAATCTTAACAGGATTTTAATGTAAGGGGAACTTTTCTCACATCAGTCGGAATAGAGAACATGAGGTTCGATATATCTAGTATGCCAAAACAAGTAGCGGTATGTACGCTTAGGAATGAAATGTTACTGATTTTGTAGATAGTACTCTGATGAACATGGGACATATTTATTTTGATTCAAAGTGATTACAGGAATTGTGTACGAGACTCCTTCGAAACTTCATTGGTGGTCCTTTCCTTTCCATTACTGTATATATAGTGCAGCATCTCAGAAATGGGATTTGAAAATCTGATCTTCAATATAAGCCCACAGTCACGCAGAAATCACTTCCGGGATTGAAATGGATGTGTAAATAACGCGCAAATGGTGTGTAAAGGTAGCAGTCACGCGTGCGCGTCTGGGCGTTTTGTAATATATAGTTCTAAGAACACGTCACATTCATTTGCATTAGTCAATTTCTTTTCCGCCAAAACGTACAGTAAACAACTCAATTCCTTGGCTAGTGTATACACGGCATGTAACAGTAAAAACATACTGACTATGAGTATTACCAAGAGCATGGAAAATGACATTGTTATTAGATATAATCGATGGCTCAGTCCAATTTTGATGGGAGACACAACTTTAGACCACGGGTCCCCTATCCACCAAATTTGGCCCACATCGGCTTTGCGGTCTAGGAGGAGTTGCGGACACAAATTTTTGAAATTGAAATCTTCTTTTGCACGCACACAGACACACACACATAGACATCTTCACACCTTTTGAACCCTACCCTAATGGGGGGTCACCTTAAGTACCATACCAGATTAGACCCCCTCTCTGATGTCTCACATATCAACCACACATAATGGCACCATGACAACTGTTGCTGTGACAACTAAGAGAGTCATAATACATTTAAACGTCCCAAAGCAACTACAATATCTTATCCCGTAGATTACATGTATGCGGATGAGATAATAAAAACCGCAATTCGTATCTGTAGTCGATGTAAGGGCAAGTGCCCTTCTGATAGTTTGCAATACAAGTAGGTGTTTCCAGAAAATGTTACGCTCTGCGTAACAGTATTTTTCACACACCTTTGTCAGTGAGTATATGGGTATTACCATGAAAGGATAAATAACTGCTCACAGACGGTATTCCTGTATACGTCTTGGTACAATGACGCCCATTGCCCTTTAAATAATTTATATGCAATGTTGCACTTTCATGGAAAACATGGAAACTATTTCTCAGTGCTTGGTGAATTTCAGTACAATTAATATTCCAGCTTCAAGTAACAAATATTTATCGATAATGGCATGACAAAATGAAGTCCTTCGATGTCCCTATATAGCATACTAGGCCTAGGCTATATGTAGACATTCACTCGATGATTGCAAAACTTATCAAACTTCAGTCATGTGAAGTTAAAAGTATCAAATCAAGATTCCAGCTTATATAATCTTGAAGACAGTCGATTTGAAAGCTGATGGCCGGGTAAATCGATCAAAATCGTTACAAGCAAATGGGAAACTAGTAACTCATGTTTAAATGGCATTCCAAATTTGCTTTTGTAATAAAGTTATCAATAGTACTCTTGAGTTCACCGAACTCAAAGGGCACAAGTGAGTGAGACGTATACTACCCTTCACAAGAACTCTTGAAAAAAAAAGTGTCTTGTACAAAACAGGATCTTACGTTACCATGGAAACAAGGCAACAGTTTGTATCTAACCTTCACGTTGAGTTAAATATATCTAACCTATGGCTGCTAAGAGTTATTTATATTCAATAAGTAACTTGAAGTACGTCGAGTAATTCATGGTTTTTCAGTAAGCTTCCTCCTACTCATTCGATTGTGTACACCCACGCAACCCAGGCGTTCTTATAGTTCGGTCTGTGACATCCACTTGAAGGCCGGCTAGCAACAAAAATATTTCCTGTTTGATTAGCTTTTCCACGTGGGCCTAGTTTCTCGAAATTTAATGGTCACTTTGTGGCACTCATGCATCCACGTTGTCTACAACACGTAACAACAGTTGTTTAATGAGAAAATTTCATTGGCACGTCACAAAGAGACAACATGAATACATCTGACTTTAGACTCTGCAGAGTCTGCTTGGGCTGGAAAGTTTCTGTTCCTAATCTTGGTCGTACGATGGCCCATTAGTGCCATGAAAAAGAAAAATTGTAGAAAGGAAGAAAAAAAATTGGAGGACTTTTTTTTCTTCGTCCCCAAAGTCCTCCAATTTTTTTTTTTCCTTTCTACAATTTTTTTTTTTTTTTATGGCCCTTATGGGCCATCGTATGGTCGGTTCCGTCATACTGTACTGCTCTTCCCGAAGAGAGTTTACTTCCCCTCATTGATCGCTGACGTCGCGGACGGCGATCACAGGGAAACGCGATTACTGGAGTACATATCCTCGGTTGGGTATAAGTAAACTGCAGCTCAAATTGTGAGGAATGTATCAAAGGAGGGGAATTCATTCGCGGAGAAATACTTTGCAAAGTCTAATCTGAATTTAGATTGAGAGGGGTACATATGTTTACCAGGCACATATGCAGCTTTTCTTAGTGGGGTCGATTTTACCACAAGTGAAACATTTTACAGGCAATTATCCAATAAATTGAAACTCATGTATGTTGCTAACGTAGGTCTACTATCATAAGCTGAGCGGGACTCCAGATCTTGTGGGGGTAGAGCTTCGTCAATCCCCTGGACCCCCCCCCCCCCCCTTGGATACGGGCCTGTTTGCGTTACTGTCCTGTCGAGGTTTCTTAAAAGTGAGCCCAAAACATGTTTCTTGAATAAAAACAAACAGATCACCGAAAAGCTTGCTTTACGATCAAAATTGTTTACTAAGCAGTTCCGTAGCTGCGAGGTAATAGTTGTGAGGAAAAGTCCAACTTATCCTCCCTTCTTTCATAACTGGACTTCGACACTTCAAAGACTTGTGTGACTCCCATTGTTATTAATTGTCTCCTTTGTGAGGAAGCAGTTGTTTCCTTTATTGGAGGGGGGGGGGGGGTGGGATAAGAGTGAATGAGCTCCCATGGAGTCTGGGAGGGCCATTTCCGGTGATCTAGGGGGCATTGTCATAAGAAAAGTATTGCGCGTACGTTCCACGTCAACGACAGGTGGCGCTCCGCTTAGATAGTGTAACTAGCTATAGTGAAGATGGGCAAAATTAATATTCTACAAATGTCTCTTGTTCTAAATTGAAGGGCTTCATGAATTAAGTTCCAGACTTTTGGCTCTCTGAAAGTCTAATGTTACCCGCTGGGATTTAAATTAACTCACTTATTTGCCCGATGGGGGGGGGACACTTTCACCAATTGTTTACTCCATGCCCCTAAATGTCTCCTGCTTGGTAAGCTCTAGAAATATCTCTCTTCCTGGAATTTTCAAGATATTAACTGAGAATACTAAGGTCATGTGGCAGAAACTAAATGTTTTCGGTGTGACACAACTAAGAATGGCCTTAGACAGTGAAATGTTAACCCCAATGTGACGCTATTTGGAATTTTAGCATCAATGATACTTCAGTTTCCCTGAGAACAATCCGTTAGGGAATTTTTAGTAGCAATAAATCATCTCCATTTTTATGGAACGGCCTGTAATTAGTGGAGTCTCGTTTGGTTTCTAATGTTCTTTATTCAGAGGTTCCTAATCGGTGAACTTGCAAAACGTGATGTGAAAAGCTCACATTGAGTTGCTTCGTGAAATTCACTCAGTTTGTCCAACCCTGTCGAGTTTCCTTCACATACTGATAACAAATGACCAAACTGAGAGGGCCCCAAATGTGTCACATAGAAATGAATGTTGATGAGTAAATAACCAGTCAACTTGGTTTTTGATAATTGTGAACAGACACGTTTTCACATTAGCACTGATGTATATAAATATCGCCAATACAAGCAAGGGGGAAAAAGGAGGAAAACTCAACGAAGGTGAGTTTTCTTATCGCTTTTGAGCCACTTGACTGATTATATTTATAGTGGTATTACCACGCGGTTTCACCCTTCAAAATCCTTACACATTTAGTGAATCAGTTCAAGCAGGGAGGTGTTATTAGAGTTCAAGTACCTTGTTCCGCTCCAGGGTAAAGATGCGCTCATGAATTGTTTACAAGATCAGAGGCCAAACTGAGAGGCAGTCCAAAAGAATGGGAGAAGGGACGAAAAGACGATAGAGGATGAGGACAACAAAGAGGTGAGGAGAGGGATGATCGGCTACCTCCGATGTAAGAAATACGCAATTGTTCAAGTCCGCTTCAAAATGAAAAAAAAAAATAAATACAAAATCCATTTGCATCCAGTTTAAAACTTCTGATTTTCATAAATATCCACAAAGAAACTTTGATATTCATTTTCCATGATTGTTTTTATTTCAGCATATATTATGGTCAGTTCTCTCCTCCTTTCACTACAGCAATCAATGGTAGGATAATAAAGACACTGAACAAACACATTTTTTAAATAATTTAAACTGAATAGTCCTTTGTCATTCTTCACCTCCTATAAATACATATATACATATACATGTTTCTGTAATTAAATATCACTCCATTAATCATTAAAATTGTATATCATCTTTTGACATATTAAAGGTAGTAATGAGTTCGTAACCGACCCCTATTTTACCCTCATCAGTTAATATAACTCACATTCTGTCCTGTGCAGAGTAGAGACATGATGAGCCAGTTTGGTTTTTCTCCTGATCTACCATTTTTGTAACCCACTTTTATTTTTCTTTCTTCCCCGTAGATGCTCTATTTCCACAGTATTACATAAAACTGAGACAGAAAAGCTAATTTGTAACTTTTAAAATAACTGGCATGCATGACACACAGTTCACCATATCACACTGTGCTGAACTTCAATGAACTTGACTTCTGCAGAGGGTGGTGTACTTATATTAATGTATTTGTTTAAATAGGGAAAAAATGATGCCCAACGACCATGTAAATATCTCTGGCACCATAAACTTACTCTAGCTCAAACACTTCCTACAAATTACTCTTAATCTCCTTTCCATCTTAGACTCTGTTTCAATATTATCTTCATCAACATCCTGTAGAACTCCTTTGGTCTCTTTCATAAATCATGTCCTCTCTCTCACCTTTACTCTCCCCTCCTCTCAAAACAAACCATCACCTTGGAGGGGGCATTCTCCATCCAAATGAATTTAAAGGGTGAGGTGCAAATATGTCCAAAATGTATATATTGTCCACCCCTTAATGTCTTCAGTTCAGAAGGACACTGACATAACTGTGGACTACAGTGCACTCTCTTTAATGCTGAGTCACAAGTTGCATAGGAATATCCATTTGAATTTAAAGTATCGACTGACTTACGGTAAAATGAATGCCGATTCACTTGGATGAGTTTGGTACTTTGGTTCTATATATATACCAGTATTCCACAAAAGACAATGAAACACCCCTGTAGACTGTTGGCAAACTGATGTCATCAATGGCTCCTGAACACCTACTTCACTTACTGACACCTACTTCACTTACTGACTTCACTTGTTGACATTTAAAACTTTGTCCTACCACACTGCTAGTCTTACTTTTGTGTCACCACCACATTGTCAAAACATAACTTTTGTCAAATTGCTTGTTTATTCAAATGAATATCACCAACGCTTTCCTCTCGGGAAAAAAAAGAAAAAAGGAAAGGAGATATAAATAATACAAGTGGGCAGGTCAAATATTTATCAAATTCTATAAATTTTGTTTTCATTGACATCTTTCAAATTCCATGCTGATGCTTCATGTCAATAAAATTGGAACTTCCAATCTATTTCTGATACTTTCAAACGGTAATACCACCCACAAATTTATCCATATGACACAAATACGAAAAAAAAAAAACCTAACCTGTTTTTTTTTTTCAAAATATGAACCCTTTCACATTCATGACTACCAACAATCCCCACTTCACACTATTTGAGACATCAAAGTAGTCCCACCTCACAACACTCAACTCTCCCCTGAGGTAGAAACAAAAACGTTCCAGTAATGTTTCAAAGATGTTTAACAGAACATCTTTTAAATTCATTCATAGTCCCCAAAGGAAGTCACCACACCTGATCACTGACTCTTAACGAGAGGCCTATTGACTGGGCTACGCCGTCTATGCTAATGAACGTACGCAAAGCAAATACGTACGCAAACCATGAGTCCAGACTCTCCGCGAGGCGGAGGCTGTTCTGCTAAAACCAAAAAGTTGAAAATGCAATAAGGATTCATTTAAAAGCAAAATCAACAGCAGCTCGTTGGGATGCACAATTTTTGGGGTTCTGAGGAGGATGTGCCGATCTACAGGACAACAGCAACAGAGGGTAAGGTCGACCCAACCCTCTCTTTGAGAGGACTTAAATGGGGCTATCGATGCAAAGTGAAAGACTTTCTGTCTGATGAGAAGTATTTCAAGCAACGCTGTTTATCTCAGCAGGATTTAAATTTTATAAAAAAAACTCTGACAAAATACTCTCACTTTACATCTCCCCTGAGATCAAAAGTGTTGAGATGAAGATATTCTGAGGAAAACTAGGACAACTTCATCTTGAAACATCAAGTCCTCTCATCTCAAGAGAATGATGTACTGAGAATAAAACCTCCTTTTCGATGCATGAAATAGTGCATACTTCATTCTCAACAGTACACCCCATAAGGACCAATACATGTTTGGCTACTGTACCTGTGTTTTACAGACGTATTCCTTAATAACCTCAAAGGTCAATGAAAGGTTTCTGACATTGACAAAAATGCTTTGTAGTTTGCACACAGCAAAATTTCAGATCAACAATACATAAATTACAATGTTATCAAGAAATGTCTGTCTGCTTCTGATCCGGCGATGTGCATTGCTTCATGCGACTCTCGGCGTACTTGCTCGGTGAGCCCTATCCAGGCTCCTCATATCAGGACCGACAGCGCTGGAACCATCAACAGCAGGATTACACCATAATCAAGTTAACAAACTTTTGCATTTTTTTGGATGACACTTTTTTTTCTTCATGTTAGTAGTATTATCTGTACACATCTGAAGAAGTTTATGTCCTTCCCTTCAATGCATACGCATCAAGTGGCCAGCCTAGCCATCGGTGATGGTGTAGACTGCGCCATGTTGTGATGATGGAGAAGCAGGTTGTCTTCCAACTCGCTCTTATGTTTGGGAACCTATTGGACAAAGACAGAAAGTAGAAAAGACTTCATTAGAAACATCAATGTCTGTGGCAGAAGCAAGTTAATTTACTACCATACAGTATAAATGACACCAGGATTAGTAGGTTGGGTTTTACTGATCAATATAAAAAGGTTGCTATTGTGATGTATTTCATTACTCTATAAACATCACAAACGCACACACACCCATGCACACACACACACACAGGGATAGGGGACTGTTGCAAGTGATCCTGCTGGAGGTTGGAAAAAATTGTTAACTCTGTGCAGATATACAGAAAGCTTTTTGGGACCTGTCAATTATTGGTATGGCCTTTACCCAATTGACTCCCTTGACTTTATCGACTGCGGGCACATCCCATCCCTGTCAATGTGAACTATCCCCTATGGGCACAACCTATCCCTTATTGACATAACTGTCCCCCACTGACATGACCTATACACCACTGAACACTAGCTACCCCCTACTGACACATGTTCCACATTGACATATCCTTCTCCTTTTCCATTGCGCACTTCACGCTAGTTGCAAGTATTCCTGATTTTCAGATATCCTTTCTTCTCTATCTACTCCATTCACGCAGTGAACAGTGAGCATACATATATATCAGTCACAGAATTAAAGAAGGTACCTAAAGTAGCACTATGCCACATGGCACTGAAGTGACTGAAAGTCCACATGCACTATGACGGTTTTCAAATCGGATGAATAACACTGTAAACAGAGATGGTGATCTTCCCGGAACGGTTAGTATACCGCACATACACACACCCGTATGCCTGTAACCCTGTGCACATACTGTACACTACTGCAAAAATCCATCTACAATCTACCGATGGTTTGCAAGCTCCTGATGGCGTTTCGTTTTGGACTGGGTGGTCTCACTGGTTGGTACTCACCTCAATGAGGACGCAGACCGTATCTTCCGAAGTGACCGCGACGCTCTCCCCGTGGATGGGGTAGTTGTTGCCATCTTCATCGCACCTGTCCTCCTCCTCCTCCTCTTCCACAAAGTCTGGAGGGATCTGCATATCCTTGAGGAGCTCGTACAAAGCATCGTGGCTAGACACCTAAAAGAGATAATAAATGAAAAGGAAAAAATATGGTGACATATCTATAGCATAAAAATTTACAGACGGCATAACAGCAGACTCCCTGCACTGAGTCTGACACTATTAAAAATTCTGATTTAAAAAGCTTTGAATCTGACCATCACCGATCACCTTCAATTGGGAATCCCTTGATGTGGTTCTTCTGTTAAAATAAACTCCATGCATGAATCATGAGTCTAGTGAGACATGTACGTATGGGAGGAAACAGCACCTTTAAAGCATACAGGAAATTGCATGCTGCCAGTCAAACATAGCTGTGGTTTTCCAAAAATCCCTCGCAAATCTGGATGAATTTTTCTAGGAATGACTTTATGGGACATTTTTTGTCAGCCTTTTGGGATAATCCCTTTGAACCGATATGGCACACCATCAGTTACGACAGTCAATGTCCTCCTCTCCCTGCTCTATACCAGTCATACTGTTCAATATACATTAAGGCATGATATATTCTGACAGACAACAACAACATCAATCAATCAATCAATCAATGCAATATATCAAGCCTGTTATGTCAACCTGGGTTCAAGCAGAGATGTTTGAACCATCTACCGATAAAAACAATTCATCCTTCGCTAGGTGCTCTGTGATTCCCAGAAAAGATACCGCCCACCACTCTTACAGGTCATCCATCAGGAAAGGTGCAGCTTTCACAGTAATTCAGTTCACAGCACGTTCAAACTCATGTGCTGAAGTGTACAGTAAAGTTGAATACCCATCATACACTGATCACGTTTCTGTCACAGTGTATTAAAATGTATAGTTACCAAACCTTTGTATTGTGCCTTGTGTTCCAAAACACTACTTAAGGAGACTGAGTTGGGGCAAGATGTCAACCCCCTTATTTGCATAGGGGCCTATGATTGACTAACTGCATGTGGGTAGTACACACTGGGTTCATGCATACATTAAACCAGTAATAACCTACAGTATTGTTTCAAAATCAGAAATCCAGTGATTCATGCTGGTTGCCATAGACAACGTCATGTCACTTGATCAATGATAAAGGTCTTCATTTAGTGCTGTTGTTAAGCAGTTAACCAACTAGTCCAACCTTCACACCATGACATGGAGGCAGGCAAGCAGCCATAGTCTGCATACAGGTTCATAGTTGGATACAATTAGATCTACATCCAAAGAAGGCCTCAGGCAGCTATACTCTACTGCAGGCCAACAGTACAATTGTCAAATGTTGACTAAGCAAAAGTTTGGGGACTGTAAGTGAACCATACCACTTGCATGTATCTGATCATACCACATGTAACCATCCATCACTAAAAATCAAACTTTCTTGCATATGTCACAGTTTCTTATCCTTCCAGTGTAATTACTTCCTTTGCTTCCTGTTGTTTTTAGATACATAATTTAATAGATCAACAAACACATAAACATGTCACAGTAGTGTACAATGAGACTCAAGATTATGATAATTACATCAAGCAAAGCACAGCCACTTTTTCTTTCACAACTGTAGTTTAGGACTCAGCTCAAATGTTGGTAAAACATTTACGGCAGTTTTCTTTTCGGTTTCCACATCCAAATCTTGTGACTGAAACTCTATCGGACAAACATAAACAAAGTACTGATACTTCACTTTTGTCGTGTGAACTCTGTATCCTGCTTTTGAAATCAACATTTGATGATAAGTGGGTGATTTGCATTCAAGTATAACCTTTAATTACAGCAATTTCATCCCACACATCACGGTACACAAACAGCTTCTGCGTTTCTTCAGGATGTACACTTGTGCAGTATGTATTACAGTAGTTCGGTCGACACAACTGCAACTTTTTAGGTACAATCTTGTCCCCCTCCCGGTGTATCTTCTGTTTCAAATTTAATGATTCGGTTTGTTAATGCTTTGGTTTAATACTTTCAATCATATCTTGATCAATGGTATTCTGATATTATCAATCAATTTTCATTTGCTCAATCATATACTTTTTCTTCATCTGGTGGTTTCTAGGACTATTTTTTGGGGTCTGATGTGATATTAAAAACATCGCCAACAGAGACAAGACATAAGTCACAACTACAGTAGCACTGAGTGAGAAGAGGACAAACCAAATTCACAAACAGGGACATACTGTACAAACTGAAAGTCAGCCAGCGTCCTTGACTTGTGCAGCACTACCTACCGTACCACAGTACAGCTGTATATAGAAACCGAGAGTAACAATACTGTAGCTTGAGAAAGGATCTACAGTGTAAAGCTAATGGTTGGGGAGGTTGCACTTTGAAGTTTCACTTCATGTTTTTATTGTAACAGTGCTGTTTTAGAGTACTGTGCAAAATATCCTGGATGAAATAAGTTTCAATTTTTTCACAAAGTGAGATTTTAAGTAAAGTCTGGCAATAGTACTGCACATGCTGAAGCCTGCAAGCACCCTGGCAGAAATTTAAGTTTTCAGCACCCACACTGCAAGACCAGAGGAGGGTTGCCACGTAGGCCGATGGTGCAGGTCCCTCGTAATGCTGCTACGTGTACAGTATCAGCTACAGTATTCATTTCTACGTCTAGAATGAAGAAAATCCACCAGAATCTACGCTTGTCTAAACCACTTTGAAGGACCAATTTGCAGCAGCAATTGTTATGAAACATTCATTCTCCAACAGCAGTTGCATGTCTCTCTGTGTTTACTAGGTAATTAAGACAGACATATTAAACAGAGCCATTGGTAATATTTTCTCAATGTAACAAAGTGACGAAGTGACTACGAGCCAACCAGACTGACAGCCAACACTTAAGTACCTTCTGAGCTACACATTACGTGAAAACGCTGAGGTTGGAAACAAACTGCTCCTCCTATGTGCCGTGTATGTCACATTAACATGTACCTACCGAACAGTGTGTGCAGGGTGAGACAATACCCACACTCAGATTTTGCCATTTATTAACACCAACTAATAGCCTGTAATGCTGTATGGCTGCAGACACCCAGTGCTGTACATAAAGCATTTCCAGTTATTTGTCACATGTGGCAGTCTGGACCACTATTGGTCTTTGTTCACCTCCAAGCCTATTCATGCCGGAACCAATTCCAGGAATTTGCCATCAAAGAAACTGTTCTCAGGAAATAGACAATCAATCACAACTCCCATTAGTGAGTTCTCTTGTTAACAATGCAGTTAAGTAGATTACCAGGGTTTACACCGGAAGAGGTAAGGACATCATGTGACTGACGCAGGACTACAGATTGAGGAATTTGCCCGGGAAATGGGAAAGGCAAACAAGGAACTTGAACTTGGTTCATAAATTATAGAATGGCAATCTTGGTGCTTTTGTATTTCAACAGTTTCAGTACTACAACCAGTTGAGTACTTAGTATCACGGTTGTTTTCCAAAGTGAACTTCTGAAGATTTCGTCAGAACTTTTAAAGAATCAGTCTGTGTGTGCTTTTTTTTTTTTTTGGTTTTTTGGTTGTAACATTTGATCTACAGTAGAGCCAGAACTTAAACAAATTTAAGAGTCTTTCTGGCCTTGAAGTTATATTCTGTATGCTGCAAACCAGTTATTAAACACTATAAAGGTGCCAACTAACTGTCATTGATATTGTCACTTGAACTTTTTTATTTCAGGGCTTCCGTTTTTCCATTTTTTTCTCCCAGGGATCCAAGGGCCCATGCATATTTTTATGTGGGGGTCCCAGTTCAAAAATAGGAATATAATTTGTACATACAGTAACAAGAGTTATGTCACAAGTTATTATCTGCCTACAGTAGGACTCAGCAGATGGGCATTTGCAAATCAGCAGAAGGGATCGGGGTGAAGAACATTTCCAGGAGGTGGCGCATGGGGGTGTGATAAGGGCACCAACTGGTATTTTGCCAAAGGGTCAAGAAAAAAAAAAGCAAGAGGAAAATAGTTATGAAGTGGTGTTGCCTTTTCCTTTGCCATGTTTCCTCCAAACTCACGGGCCTTGCTTAGTGTGCACCCGGCATCATTTTGGGGCATATTTCACCCGAGGTCTCGGGTTACCGACAGCCCTGTACTTTCATTCTCAACTATATCACTGTTACAAGGCAGCCTTCTCAAGGAACCACTATCTGTAAAGGTTTCGTTCTGAGGTTTCAGTTTTGAAAACAGCTCTGCAATGTACAGT
Organism: Stichopus chloronotus; assembly: GCA_021234535.1. NCBI lineage: Eukaryota > Metazoa > Echinodermata > Holothuroidea > Aspidochirotida > Stichopodidae > Stichopus > Stichopus chloronotus. Next base: position 13,405,321 of record CM037839.1, read on the forward strand.
ACAATAGACCTAAAAATACCATAGTCACTGCAAACAGTCTGAATAAAAGCTTTTCAAGTCAGTAAATTCAATAATTTAAGGATATGTGTTCAGTGTTAGACTTAGTAATGGTGGTTTTGGTTTCACTTTTCACTTTTTTGTTTAAGTTGCTGAGAATGAAACTTGAAAACTTCAAAACAAGGAGAGATGATTTCCTTATTCACAGAAAGACTTAATTATGATCATCCTGGAAATGACTTCTCCCTGTTAAAAAATGGAATCCAAATCATTGACCAAAAAAAGCAAACAAAATGGAAGAAAAGATCCTTCATAGGGCAGCCTTTTTAAGTCCACGACAACCATGTACATTTGAGTGCCACTGTTTTGCCTTTCTGCTTTTTCCATGCAAGATTTTCAAAATCTTGTCCCTAGATGGCATTTTCAGTACCTTTCGCCTTCATGAGATGGTTCTACTACACAATTACAGCAAATGTGTGCAAACTATGCAGGTCACAAATTAAATTGCACACTATCAAATCCCTCTTTATAGTACTTATCGCAGAGACACTTCCAAAGTGATGAGGCAGCTTAGGTCTTTAAAATTAACTTGATCTAAGTTGACCTCGGTCAGCTCGGTGCGATGTTTGTGAATACTTCTGTCTACAGTCCTCTGAGCGAAAAATTCTTTTACTTGGAAACATGTGTTGAAATACTTTACTCCACATTCATTCTTTTAATCTGGGGTAGTCTGATGCAGTAAACATTTTTTCCCCCCTATTCTGTCAAAGTACTGTACTGTGATGTCAGTAACTTAGAATAGAACTACAAGTATGTTGATTGGTAGACTTGTACTTTCTCTCTCGGTAGGCTTTCAGTGATTATAATGACAATGTGTGGGTCTGAAGAAGCAGAATTAATATCCTCGTCCATACATGGAAATAATAACCTTCCACTGACACACCTACAATGCAATTAGATTGACATCTGCTCTGTTTTGCATCCTCCTTTACAGCTGTTTACATGCAAATTACTCCCCTCCCCCCCATCCTTTTCATATTGATGACTCATTTATCTCTTCATTAAATCTCCCCATCACAGAACTGATGAAGTGAACTCACTTCACATCAGGAGAGAGAAGAACCTGTCAGACTCTACTAATCACCATAAACCCATCACAGATAATTCCATATCATCTATGACACAGTCAAACTCCTCCCAAATGGAACTTTCCATTTTAAAGTAATATCGGGAGGTTCTTTTTGGCTCAACTTGTGAAATACAGTATGAACAGAATATTTAGACAAATGTATGTTTTCATTCATTTTGATAGATCTATATTAAAACCGGGGTAAAAACTTCTCCTTTATTTCAAAGATTATGGCTATTCTGATTAACAAAGTATTAAGGTTAACCTTAATTGCTGTATTCGTCCCCATACTCCAGCAGTAAAATGGATTGGCCTCAATTCACTTACTGTACACTAACAACAATCACATGCTCTAGGGGTATTGAGAAGCTAATACAAATAAAAGCACAATAAGCTACTCCAGCGACTGCTGTCTACGCAGTGCATGGTTGAGTCATGCAATTGAAATTGTCAGTGTACTCCAAAATAGGTTGCCACGGGAGACTATTGCGTCAATCTGATCCGGTGTGGCTCTTTGTGTGAATCACAACCGTAGCATAAACCGGCAAGAGGACAATATGGTAGTTAATATGGTGACTGATACTGGGTGACACCTGCAGAGTGCTTGACAGTGTCCTATAGATGTGACATTAACAGATAAAAATATCAACAGATACAATATCAGCAGATATGGCCTGATCTTTTGACTTCTGCAGTAGGGACTTACAAAAGCAATCTATAGCAAGTAAACATTAACAACTATACAGAGCTAAGTTACATACTTAACCACTGAGTGTCCTGTTTTCATTATTGCACAGTAGGGCTTCAAGTGAAAATACTGAAACAGTTCTCTTGAGTAATAGCCACAATTCCAATGCATCATGTTTTCAGTGGCATCACCAAGGGGGAGGGGGAATTTTCCACTCCTAGTCAGAATCTATGCCCCCATCCCCCCACTCAGATGAAGTGATCTGACAAAGATGTATGTCTAAATTCCGTATTTATTTTTCATAATTTCGTCACCCAGTGATGTGCTTAAACCTCACAGCTTCTGGGGTTTTGTCCCCGGACCCAGACCTGGAATTTGTCGATGGACTCCATGAGGATCCTTTTGGAGTTTCATCTGGTCAGCTTAACAAATGAAGTAAATCATTTAGAGCTTTTGCATTAAAAACTCGCTAGGCTCGCACTCTGTGCTTGATTTTTCACTGTGTCCAAAATTTTTTGCCCCCCAGCATTTTCTTTTGCCCTCCATTTGCTCCACAAATTCAATAGTCTGGTGCCACCCCTGCATGTTTTAAAGCTTTTGTATTGCAATTACTGTTGCGTGGTATTTTCCTAGCAGGGCTACCAAAAACATCAACACTTTAAGCAGAGCAGAATATCTGAATATCTAAACTCTCTCAAAACCATTTCCTACAAAACCAAACTCTGCTATTTCGACTCATTTTCAGTGGATTAATTTTGAACTGCTTGGACTGTAGGACTTTTCGTCAAAACCTCATTTCATCAGTCTTCATTCCTATCCTCACAAGTTCAGAACATCAACTTTAAGTCACATATTGTAGGTTGCTGGCTACTGAAGGTTATTCACTTATTACTCCACCACACCTTCATAATGTACGGAATGGAAACCAATAGATGCAACATAAATAGTTTTTTCAAGTACTTTTTCTTCCATATGCTTCTTCAAAACAGGAAAACCCTTCAACAAGTTACACCTACTGATTAGGTCACAATATAAAAAGAAAGGGCAAAAAAACTGGTTCATAAAGACAGACATTCACAGAACACAACATAGGTGAGTTACTCATCACAGAACTGTAGTATACTGTACAGCATATCCTGTCGCAGTGTAATGTCTGCATGTCTGGTTCAGTAAATTATTGATGATATTCTGACTGCCTCCTGACTGAGGCAATCTTCCCTAAAACAGCAAAACCCAGAATTTACAAAGGATGTTAACATTGCACTGGGGACCACTGGTAGGAACATGTGGGATTTAAAATGGAGCTCCAGAGCTACTGTACATGTACAGCAGAATGGGCATATTTCAATTGCATATGGAATGAACACCTCAAATTTATGATCAACAAAATGTGAACATTTGAAAATTGTGATGAAAAAGCCCATACTAGTAAAGCATTAAGCAACAGCATCATACTGTGCTGCAGACTGCAGTCTCTAGCTGTCTGATACCAAAATGCAATTACCTGTAGACTCACGAAGAACTCACAAAGGTGAACCCCTGAAATTGACAAAGAACTCTTATGGGGGGGGGGGACTCTGAGACCAACACTTGGTGGGAAAATACAGCCAAATATACTGACAACAATCCTCTCCCTGTTGCTGGAAAGTACTGTAGGAACTATCATTTTGGAATGAGTTCAATCTTCTATCAATCATTTACAATGTGATAGAAATTCTGTAGAAGCACACAAAAATAAATTTACCTTCATCAGTGGAATTGTGTTCTCCCAGCAGTAGGCCTTCATGAGTGCAAAGTGCATCCGAAGTACATCGTCCGCCACACAATCGTCGGCGTGCAAACATAGCATCACAGCCTTGGGGTTCCTGGAATGCAAAATATTGGCACTTTGTCAACAAGGGGTTGATGTGACTGAGATTACAGCTGTCCTTAGAAATTCCTTCCAGGAGTCAGGTGAATTTTTAACTTTGTCAGTTGTTCGGTTCATTGTATATTTAAACTTTAAAGGATACAACTACGTCAGAGCAATCCAACCAATCTTGAATCTATGCTTTGCTTTGAAATCTTCGAAGGATGATCATGAATGTCACATGTGGATTTTTGTACATGTATCAGTGTTCAAGGTGCACAGTATGCACTGGGACATACTAAATTTACAGTGTATTTGAATTAAAGGTTGAGTGACATGCTCCTAGAAAAGAGAACCCTTCATGCAGAAGTTGTTCTCTGTGGGTATTCTGTTTATATCTATTACCATTTTTGAGATGACTTTTCAAAGCTTGAGAAAATGCAAAGCAAAGGACGAGGAGTGTTGCACAGTGTCAGTGTATTTCTTTTGCTAAGCCTGTATATTTTGCCTCTTAATTACTTAATTACTGAGTTTCACATTGGTAAGTAATATCGATATTTTTGAAGAAGGAAATACATGCTTACAAAATAAAACACTCTGGGCATACAAAATTCTCAAATGTCCTTAATTATAACGGTTTCATAAACAAAGGATTAGCATTAAGCCATATCATTAGCGTCCATCTCTTGACATCACAAATTTGCAAACTTATTAAACAAATGTTTGATGTGCTATGTATAAAAGGCAAATAATAAATTACTGTAACCTGATCGTATATACACTAGCTGCACTGCTGCAACACGTAGATCAACATGCTACCTTGTCGCGACAACCAAAATCATTATTTCCAAGCCTTTAGTGATGTCTTGGCAACATAACACTCATTGATACAGTACAGTATATTCAGGCACATTAAAACAAAAAAAGTTTGCTGTGCTGTCACTCTGTCAATGGGCCTTTTGGGTTGTGTGTCAAGAAAAAAAAAGGGCCTGCAGGCCCAAATCGTTGGAAAAGTTCAGACGAGAGTAGTTGGCCGAGTTTGCAAGCTGAAACCTTACAAATGGACCTGCTATGATTTTGTGGAGCAGAAAATCTGTGGCTCTGCATGTCAGCCAACAACACAGTACTAGGATGGAGAATTATTGGCCTACCACTACCAGGGAGTTTAGGAAGGTTCATTCTTCATTTGAATAGGGACTCATGGATTGAAATGGAAAAGAAAACATAATATTGATGGTTTCCTTACATGTTAAGTTTGCTGGCAACTTGGTATACCCCACAGGTGATTCTCTTCTCTACTTTGGCTTGAAGAATCACTGCCTTCAGCAACTCTCCAGCTTCATATCTGTTGAGAAGAGAGAAAGTCGGTAAAGGATGATGAATTTCCACTTTTGATTGAACATCATTCAGTAATATGCGCTTACCAAATTCTTGTTACTAATTAACAATCTATTCAGTTAAGACATTGGCTGAGAATCATCTGAAAAGGGAAGTTATTCTTTACAGTCGTGTCAATATCAATGCAATGACATTGTAGTCTATACTGTTCTTCTTACAAAGCAGCCTTTCAAAATTAGACTTGCAAGCAAATGTGGGTCAAGAACATGCTGATGGCAGTGATCTAGTTTCCTTAGTATGTTAAAAGATACAATCTGGAAAGGAGTCCATGAAAACATTTCCAAGACACTCTACATATTAATTCATATCAATTCTTACTGGTGTAGTTTGCACTTGGATTTAAACCTCAAAAGAAACTAGTAATAGGTTGGGTTGGTTTAGTACTTTTATCTTTACTACTAAAAAGCCAAATCATTGTGGCTGTATGGTGAAGCAAAGACTACATGCACCCACCGTACACTACAGGTACCTCTGGTCCTGTTCACTGCAAATAATGAACAGCATAATAATAAGCAAAACTCATGCTATCCAGCATTGTCACAGTGATGTTAACTGCTTTTTTCAAGTTCGAGTGAAGTTCTCCTAACTGTTACAAGTCATACTTAATACAAGTAACAATGTTAGCGATAGTATTTGCTGCCCCTGAAGTGAAGTCATGTCCGAACATGTCGTACATGCTAAACACAACAAAGGTGACTTCTGCCTAAGTTGCAATACAGTACTTTAACATAACGTTGGATTCTAAATAGCTTGAAAACAAATGTAACAAACAAAGATCCTCAGATTAAACATCTGAGGCAATATCTATCACAATACGGTCAAAGAAAACAAAAAGATCCATTGCGAACTAGACAGACGACAAGCACCCGGGAAAATTTGGAAACACATACCGACGGTATGATGCAATACACAACAAAAATAACAAAGCCGAATGCAAGCCAGGGTTGAGATCGATGCAAACCAAGTCCACACAAGTGCATTTCAAACGAAAATATCAGAGGATAAAACTTACTCAAAAGCTACATTCATTCTTGTCGGGAATTCTTCTTCTCCGAGAGTCATTTTAATCCTATAATGAATAACTTTTCCAGGTATGTTTCAGAAGGATGTTGTTGTAATGAAGGAGGTACACTCTTGTTACGTCTTTCCCGTTTGATGTATGGCTGTAGAATGGTAATTGCGATGGCCTGTGTATAATGTGAAATAGCTATTGCATGCCTAGTCACATGTTTGGCAAGTGGTGCAACGTTGTGTACACGTTTCTTATGTGGAACTTGTGACGTGGAGTAATCAAGGGAATGCCCCTAATTTCAATACAATAGGGCGGAGCGTGCATAGCTTGACCTGTGATTGGTTACTGTAGGCAATTTCTGTGCTTGAAAAGAATGTCACCGGAGGCTAGTACGTTCTGAATAAAATGTCACTGCTGCAGAAATCAGGAAATTGGGTTGAAATTTCAAGTAATATAACATATCGTACCTCAAATTTTACCCCGAATTGATATTAGCTTTCACTCACAATCATGGAATAAGTTTTGCGATGTAGAAAATTTCTGTTGTTTTAGGGCCTTCTAAATGCGAGCGAGGTGGTGAATTGTGTTCACTCCCAACAGAGGAGGGGGTGATAACAGTTCATTGAACTTGGGGGCTGGGCGCATTCTCTGTGACAAACAGGCCCAGCATAAATACGGAGCCATCACTTTCATTTAATACACAAGCGGAGGAGTTTTTGACAGACTGTGGGAGGAATTAGAAGTAGTGGTTGGGAGAACTGAAACTCTGTTGGACCAACCTTAAAGACTGTAATGCATCACCCCAGACAGTTTCAACTCTCCCAACCACCTACCTCTAGTCCCTCCCTCAGCCTGTCTTACATTCCTCCACATGTGTAATCAAAACAATGAATCCTGTGTACGCTGTGTAATACGAGCTGCTCTGCATCTTTCGAAATTGCTTTCAATCTAAGGGTACTGTAACTTAGAACCAGTTGAGAATTTTCCTTTCAGGGAGGTAAAAATATAGCTTAGGGATGATGCAATACAGCCTTTAAAAAGTGATTGCGTGCGTAAGCAGAAAGTTAAAACATTGAAATTTCATCTCCAAAAGTTTGGTAAGGCGTTTATTTGCACTATTCAGACAATCTGGGAAAATGAGTAGATTTCAGTTGTTTAATTCTGCAATACGATTTCAGATTCTTCCAACATAATGACAAAAAGTGTATAATACGATAAAAAGTGCACAATACGATAATGTAGTGGTTGACATAGTGGTAGTATAGTTTTCATTCAAATCAACAGTGTGCTTCTTTGAACAAGCCAATGGGAAGTATACTAGTATTGAATATTCAGTTAGTCAAAACAACTCAGGATCACTGACCCTGCAATGTTGTGATCAGTTCGTGGGTTATTTGTAAATACAATGCTTCCTTTCATCAAATACTAGATTTCCCGATACCAGCCAAGGAGCTACGCTCTGAGCAGCGTGTTTTTGATATACCAGTGAGACGTGTTCTGTTGCGTATTCATTATGTAGGAGCTTATCGTAAGGACCGTTAATTTTCAAATATGATTTCCGTTTTTACTGTTTTTATGCCAATCACGTTGCTTTTCAAAGTAGTTGCTGTCATTTTCCTTCATTGCAAGACGTAGTCCGTCCATGTACAACCTCGGTGTGCATTTAAAAATAAAGACAAAGTTAAGGTCGAACATAATCTTATCTTTTTGGTTTTTCAGTACACACGCAATCACTTTAAAGTTGTGATGACACGCACGGAGGACACTTCCAGAGATTTCCCTGTTCATACATGAAGACACACATACGTACCACATAAACACATGCACTATAGTGGAAGCAAACCGCCACTTATACCTCACCATGCATGTTCGAGGAATTAAAAAAAAAAGTACTGCCAAGTGTCAAACCATTATGAGTAGAACTACAAGTATTGGAACAAGGAGGTCCTTAGAACCTCCTTGATTGGAATGATGACATTTCGTTACAATTAATGACCAAGGGGTTGGGGAAATTCTCTCCACTTTCAAGGCCATTTCTCAGTGACATGTGAAGGAAAGTTGACCTGTGGTGAAGGAAAATTTAAAGTGAATTTTACAAAACAACTCGACGTGTCTCTTTAAATCCACAAGTAAGAAAGGTGGGGTTACACTTTTGCTGTCATTTATCGGTCGCAATAAAATCCGACCCAGAATTTTAAAATGCTAATTGAATAATACAGTCTAAGATCAGCTGGAAGAGAATTCCAAACGGAAGGACCAGCCTCAGGACACACATTCACCCCTCCCCCCCCCCAAAAAAAATAAAAATCAAGAAACAATCATATGAATAGAGCAATCAGAGAACAGTTGGTATTGGTGTGACAGAACTTCAGGAGGGGGGGGGGGGGGACTTCAGGCCTTCACTTCAGGGTCACAAATCGGGCTGCAGCGTTTTGAACTCCTCGTCGTTTCTTGATTAAATTACAAGGGAGCCCATAGAGTGTAAGAGTTGCAATAGTCAAGACTACAGAACAGCAATGCCAGCAGAGTTTTGCACACTTTGCAAGGATACTCAGAAAGAAAACTGCAAATTTTACTAACATGAATGTCAAGCTGGAAATCATTGTCAAATCATACACCAAGATTTTGGACGTCGGTCAAGGCTTTGATCGAAACATGGCCAATCATGATAGAGTTAACAGGAAACTTCGAAAACATTCTATGGGAGACAGGTTTTAGGGGCTCAGCCTTGTGTTTTCTCTAATCATACCAAAGCTCAATATCCGGGACATGCAAATACAGTCTCTGTGCTATGGCTACGATCGATACCCAGACTGGCAAATAGGAAGTAATCCACTGACGTTTTTTGTTGTGTCAAAATTTTTTCTACGACCGATTTCTCTGTAATCGTGGAGATAATAACCGCATAGGTCACTGTTTGATCTTTAAGGAGCAAAAGATGCACCAAGGCGAGGTTTTTTTTTAGATCAGGGCGAATAGTGGCACACCATGGAAGTGTTTTTCACCTCCACACAGGGACACACATGGGTCATGGAACTCACGATTTATGTTCTTTGTAATGATTGGGGGAAATCATCTATCGACATAAATTTCTTTCAGAGAAAAGTGGTAAAAGGGTAAAGGTAACAGGAGGACTTTGAACTGAACATATACGAGTCCATTGACCTCAAATATCGTCAACAATGGAATTTTGCAAGTCGTATCTAAGCTAGCAAGAGAACTTGTAAAAACATCAATATTATAAATGTCATTACGCAATAAATCAACGAAAGCCACAGGCAAGTTGAAAATTATCAGAAGGGTCAGGCCAAAGAAGATGACTGGTTATTACCAGTGGGGACTTCATTAAATACCTTAAAGGTAGTGTGGCATCCATCTAGAAAACGGTTTTAGAGTGAAACCCTGGATCAAAATCCGTTAGAATTGTGTTTTTATCTGCTTATCTTTGGAGATACGACTATTCAAAGTTTGATGAAAATGCTACTAGGATGACGTGGCTTGTTCCACACCGTAGGTATTTCTTTTGTTAGTCCTATATGTTATCTCTTCATGCGTCCGAGACAAAGCTCTCGGGACATATAAAATTCTCAATTGTCCTTGAGGTTAAGTATAACAAAGGAAAACGTAAGACATTTTAAGCGAGTAGATCTCTTGAATCTCATAAATTTGCATTTTTAGCTCATGTCTATTCCTGCTTGATTAAGGTATTAATTTAGGTAAACAATACATTCCGGTTTCAGTCTTTTCGACTTTGATCAAGGTGTGGTGTGCATCCTGAAAATATTTAGTCCCTGGTATTTGGCCTGCCTCACCCTGTCCAGTACAGGTTCGGCCACGGTCTTGTTAGTCGTACGCGGAAGTCTGCAATCAATCCTTTTGTTTTATCAACATTTATTACGAGGTAGTTCCTGTCACACTTACCGAAAAGTCATCGATTTGTTACAGGGACGGTAGCTATTGTCGTCATCATTCCGGATAAGGACAAATATAGAGATGTTTCATCCACAACTTTAAAGCTGGAGTATGAGTTGTACTGACAATCGCCCGGTCATCGACCTTTGTTTCTTCGTCAGTTTTTTCGGGGAAGAGAAAGTAAGAAAAAGCATCACCTGCCATAAACTCTGGAAGAGAACTATGCACTCACCGTCCAGATATTTGAATATGGAAATTAATTCAGACTCTCCGAGAAAGCATGGCAGTCAAACACCGTCACTTGAAACAGATCAATGGGAATGGATAGGAATATTCTTTGATGCAAAATTGGTCAGGAGCTAGGGCGCCGTTTTGTTTTGAAAATTGGGTGCATGGGGACGTGTCTATCTAAGCGGATCGCGACCATGAGTTCGCCCGGAGCGTAGCAGAATTTTTTTTGACGGATGTACCACCCAGATTGCCCGAAATAGCATTTGCCAGACACAATTATGATCAAAAGTGGGTCATTCATATTAATATTTCACGATTGTAAATGTTTCAGTGAAAAATAGTAATTAAAAAAATACAAGAATAAGAGTTACTGATGACAAATTTATCAAATACAAACATCATAATGAGCCAATGTAAAACAAGAAATTAGTCCATCTTAACCTTCCTTCACCACCCTTTGGGCACCGCAGTTGGGAGTGGGAGCCCATTAATATGTGCTACACCCAAGTTGACACAACAACACCAACAACAACAATGGAATACACAAACAAGACTGAACAGGGAGTCCTGCATGCCCTCTTGGTTCGACCGCTGCGGTCTGCATTAGCTCCCAGACAAACAGATAACAAGAAATAAACAAAACAGATGAAATAGCGGAATATTGTACTCGAGAAAGGCAAACAGTTTCAACTAGAGGTACGCTGAGCAGCCTCGGTCTTTGGAGTGCAAACTCAGCCAGTGGAAGAGGAGGAAGTGGCAAGTGTGAACTTAGGAAAACCGGTACGAAAGTGAATAAATATCGTGTTTACACGCTACTCTTATCTAAAAGTTTAGAGACCAGGTAGGGGTGGCTATCTTACCATCAGGACTACCTCGTCTGAGGGACCACGCGGCTACATGCGGCATTTTTGAAACTTTTTTTTCATTTTTTTAACTGTTAATTCCAGCGTTCTCAAACCACCCATATCCATTTATAAGGTCAAGCTTTTTGTATTTGAGAAGTGCAATAAATTTTTGCTAGCTCATGGACTATACATACGGGGAACCCATTCAACCCAGGACTATCTTGCTTATTTTGATAACGCCTAATGGGTACTTGAGATCTTTGCGACTAACGCTGTGTAGCAGGATATCATGGACAGTCGGACTTCCAAAATTCACTCACTCAAAAGATGGTGGGGACATGGTATACCATGTCCCAACCTCTGAACTTTTTGGTGGGGACGCGTCCCATGTCCTCCCTGCGGAACACAGGGCCCTTGGTCTGGAGCTTAAACATTTTTTTTTTGTAGTGGGTATGACATATTCCGCTGACTATGACTTTCACTGAAAAATTTTCAACTCATAGTCCAGCTTTAACTAGAAGACAATGAGGATTTGGGGGAAAGGATACCAGCAAAGTGAAAAACAAAAGGCGCAAGGACAGTACCATGGCATGGCGTTTGTCTTGAGTAAAAACTCCGCATAAATATGGAGTTTAATGCTATTAAAGCCACACCAGAAATGATAAAAGAAAATAACACGGGCTACAACTGAAACAAATCCGTAGTCTGCAAGATTACAATGCAGTTAGTTCAATATGAATAAAATAGCATTTCATTGTGTTTGCCTTTACTATAAACAAACTGGGGATCGTTCATAAGTATAACAGTCAAAGATGTTGTAATATAAGACGTTCAAATGCCTTCATAGCAATGGAAGTCATGGCTACAGGTCGAAAATCTTTCATAGTCGTGATGACTAGGAATTTCTAGAAATTTTGCGATTTCTTAGGAATCGGTACAATGCATGGTTGTTCCCAGATGTTCGGAATACACTGATTTTTAAAACATATGTTGAAATATGATTCATTTTAAAGGACAATTAATAGTTGCAGTGATTTAGAACCCCGTGGTTATAGCAAATAAGGGCTACGGTGGCTTGGACGGCCTCCAACTTCGACAAGTGATGGCGCATGTCCTCTTCAGTCACAGACAGGAAGGGTGTTGCGCCATTGTAAGTTAGTGTCTTCATGTAAATCCTGCATGCCGTCACAAATCCGCTAAACAAAAAAATCTCGATAATGGTATGCAAAATTTTTTATTCTGAGACAAATTTGTAACACATATTATTTGTAACCATTGGTAAAATTACGTTTTCAACCACACCAACGTTTCAGGCTCTCGCATGAAATATCAAGCGACCTTCAACGTGAGTTTCCCATAGCGATTATGGAACAAACAAACAACTTCTTGAAAAGTTATTTACTTCTACCAATGAATGTTATGATTAGTCACGCATTTAGTGGTGCTCTGAAGTATGCATGCGCTCTTCTGAGTTATAAATAGAGCTTCAACATGCATTGGTTACATCGAAACCCGGAACTACCACACCAGGTACACCGACTTCCTGAATAAGACGGTAGCTGTCAGTTAGTAACTGGAGTGTGACGGTGGCAAAGAATTTTAGTATGTATAGGCTATTGTTACCTTCTACACGGTAAATTCACGAGGATATTTATGCTCGCAGATCGTAACAAAGATGAGGAGTGATAGGGTAAATAAAAAACCGGAAAGAGGGAGTAAATTCCATATTCAGAGCTCAAAAAGATTTTTTTCATTTTACCTCGGGGAATATTCTGCAAGCACCCCTTACTGCATACACCCACGCATGAACTTTCCGCTATTCGGAATTTCGCAATCTATTTTACAATATTCCGACTTTCAATCGCCTTAAGTCTTAAAATCCAAGCTTACTTTTTTCGTAGAGTATTTTTTCTTCCAAATTTCTCATTAGTTTTCAATCACTAATATTCCCGTGTTATTTAACTTTTTTGTAATGGATTGTTGTTTGTAATTCTGTTCCTATGACATTTGTATTTTATTTGAGACCATGTGTATTTCTGTGGGAGACGCATTGGTATGGTCGCCCTGAAATGCGTGTTATGATTTACATGACACCTGAAAGCTGACATGTACTGACTACCTCAGGATGCATGTTGCATAACCACGAACATTGGAGGAATACACCACCATCAAGTTCTCCGTTACACATTAACTCGAATCAACAAAGCAATGTTTAGATGTAGGAGAACAGAGATCTTTCATGAAAGGGTCTACAACATGGATCATTGATAAATAGACATGCAAAATGCTTCGGACACGGACGCAAATGTGTTTTGGACATTTGCCGACATGCCACTTTCTGTAGGCCATGGAGCATGGTAAAATACTACCAAACTTCCTCAAGGTATGCCATATTTACAACGCTATTTACAATCGTTCAGCTACGTTTACCACAAATGACCTCTGACCTTTATTCTTGGACAGCGATCTTCATTCAACCATATTCGGTTGGCAAGCATATTCGATCACATCAAAATATACAGAAATCCGAAAGAACTGTAACATTTTCACTAGCCCCCTGACGCCCACCCTAGCATGCAGCACATTAAAAAATAACAGTATCAGCCGAGAACTTCACTAGGTGGGTGATTCGAAATGTCAGAATGGATTATTTCCGTTACGTGAGCAGTATTATGACTCATACACTTTACCTGGTATTTTCTATGACATTCATTGCTATGTATGAATCAGTAAACAATGCGGACACATTAATGTGTTACCCACGCCTTGGTATACATTCGGTTGGAGACACGTCACATTCTTATTAACATGGAAGCAGTGGCTTAGCCAATGTGGGCAGGGTCGGTAAGTTACCCCCCTGGAAAAAAAAAAAATTTTGGGAAAATCAGGGAAACTTAGCGGCCCTGAGATTGCCCCTCCCCCTTGTTAAAATTATCTAACCTGTAGTGCTGTGGACACGAAATTCGGGGAAAAATAAAAAAATAAAATCTGGGATTTTTGGGGGGTTCAATTTTACTTTGTATTTACATTGACTCAGTATATTTTTTCATTAAGGTTAACATTTTATTGCAAACAAAGTAATTACTGCTTAGATTACTTACAAGAGTGGGGAAGGTAATTTCCGGCTGCCTGATTTTCTTTAAATTTGTTGCAAGCTCCACGTCAAACGATGTGGCGCTCCGCTTGGTCTTCCCAGATAAATCTCACTCCACGTATGCACTTAAAGATAGCAAGGCTGTGCTATCCCCCCTCCCCTCCCTTCTTCTGAAAATAGTGCATACGGCTTCGACCAGCTTAAGTCCCATCCATGCCATATTCACATTCAAAATCAAGCCAGGGAAATTTCCATATCTTTGTTCACCCCCACCCTTGGAAAAATTGGTGAGATTAAAGTGGTGAAATTGTGAAAAATTGTGAGGGGTGAAATTAAAAGTAATAACCTAAAGAATGGAGCCATTTCCCTGAGAATGTAATCTACATGAAAACACTTACGTCACACATACACTAGTGAAGGCATGACTCTTACACTGTACATCATAATGCGTATTATAGTGCTGATCAGGATTGCCAGTGTTTCTGTGGTGTAACCGGCCAAATCACATGGAAAAACGCCAAATCAGAACAAGCTCCTTGAGGAAACTGACCCTCTATTTATGTACAGTTTAACACTTGTCAACACACAGTAATACGATATATACACATCATTGCATACCCAATCTATTATGGCCACAAGTGGAGTGTAAATTGTAAACCCTTAACGTCCAACTCGGGTGACTATTAAAATCGCTATTTCTTGAAATTTCGTAAAAGAGTTGATATTTTATTGTAATTTCCAGTTAAGTCCACAAAAAGCCCCCCCCCCCCCCTTCTCACCCATTGCCAAAACGCAGTTTGGCGTGCACTATTAATTTCTACCGTCTAACAAAGGTAGACCAAAAAGCCCCAATGGCATTAAGGGTTTTGATGATTCAATTACGAGTATTTTGAATCTGACATACTGCATACTGGTGAGGATATGCAATGTACTGTGCTTGGTCATTAAAATGTTTCACTGATTTAATGTGTTAAAATTGCCTTGTTACACCACTGTATACACATCAACATCTTTTATCTTAAGATAATGACTGAGTGGTAGGTACTGTAGGTCTCTCATAACTCAACATGCCTCAACAAATAACTCCACAAATATGCCATCAGGAAAAGTGTCCCTCACTTGTGATAACATGTCCACAAGCTTACTATTTGACCCCTGTTGACCTTTGACCTCTGCCACAAACTACAGCCTTTAGGTACTCAAAAAGTACACCTACATACCAAACATGAGATTTGTCCAAGCATCTCTTCTGGAGATAACATGTTTAAAATGTTTCCACAATTTGACCCCACTTAACCCAGATGACCTTTGACCTTAAACTAAAACAAAGGCTACTTGTACTTGGTAAAGTACACCTATTTATAAAAAATCTCTCCAAACTCTCCTTCATGAAATATCATGTTTACAATATTTTCATAAGTTATTTGAACTCAAATGACCTTTGACCTCCACTGAAAACAACAGGGTCCTCGCACCTAATGTTGCACACCTACATATCAAAAAAGGAATCTTTCCAAACTTCCGTCTTGAAATATCGTGTTTACAAGTTTTTCACTATGTGACCCCTGTTGACCTTCATTTCTTGTACCTAATACGGTACACCTACAAACCAAATATGAGATCTGTACAAGCTTCTCTTCTTGAAATATCGCATTTACATCACAAACACACACGTACACACACGCCCGTGCACATGCACACACGCCAGCGTGAATATTAGCATTATCATAAAAACCAAAAAAAAAAACCCCAAACAAGCAAACCCTGGCACTGATCTTACTTTGTTGACGCTTATTCATGAATGAAAAAGATAAGCTTCAAACTTCCTATGTGACGACACGAGAGTTTTAGGAAGGCTATTGAGTTACAAGTGAGCGATCATGGTAATTTCAAGGGATCAAATCACAACGTTGACTCCCACCCACCGCAGTGACTAAACTGGAAATACTTACAATACTTGTTTTTACCTACGATTTCACAATTGCACCCCTGTATGCCTCTAAAAGACACATACATGCCATAAACCAATTCTGTCCTACCTTTATATCCTGAAATGTAAGTAGGCCTAAATTTGGTTTGCAAGTTGACTCCAAAAGACATTTGACCTTCACTACAATTGAAAAAAAAAAAGCATTTTGTGGAGCAGCAATGTGGCACAGCATAAAAAGCTGTAAGAATGCATCCAGGTTCCACTGCAGCCCCCACATAATAAATACATAATAAATAAATTAATCAATCAGTATCCACATAAAATTTGTATGTTATTATTATTAACACAAAGCAGGGTACCACTATTGCATGAGCTAAACCAAGTCTAAGCATACCATGACTATAACATGTAGTCACACTCTCCTCACCTGAGCAACACAAAAAGGGATAAAATACCAACAAAAAAGTTTTACAATACCTAGCAGGGTGTCACAATTCAGTGAACTAAGTCTATATCCCAAACATTCATCATAATCCTGTGACCCACCCTTACCTTCCCCTCCCCTCCTTCTGAACCACCCTTCCCTTAAATTTTATACATGGCATTATAGCCATTAGATAGGTACAGTATGTTGCAAATATCACATGACAAGTTCATAACAGTATAAGCAATGGATGATAGAACAGGACAAAAAAAAAAAACGAAATAAGACACATTGATATATAGGCTGTACTGATATGAAGAAAATTCAATTCAGTGATGTTTATTTTAGTAGCCTACATCTTACATTGTATATAATAAGCACTTGCTCAAACTGACAATTGCACACATGATGTATCTTCTTTTCCTAGCCACACAAAAACAGTAAGTCTGGTTCATAAAAACAATTCAAGGGTGGGTGGAAAATTCTTTTGCATGATTGATCATAAAAGTGCACTGCAGTCCAGTGGGTCATTGAGAGACAGTGCTGGATTTTGGTGAATATTGCAGCCCTAACTTCATGCTTGGTCACAATTCACTGACAGAAATATCAACATGAAAGTAGATAGAACCAGTGCTAAAAATTAAGATCATTGATGGATGAACTGGTGACATCCAATTTACTTTTCATAATCACACTCAAAATGTTCACTTTAGTCAAGAATGTCCTAATAGTGCATGTGATCTGACTCTCAGACAGACAAGCTGCTTTTTACTGGTCGTGAAAATGAAAAAAAAAAAAACAAGTACTCAAATGACCATTTTGACTCAGAGTTGTGGAGACGTTAGCTTAACTTCTTGAAATGTTCACACAGATATTTTAGCAAAATTATGATGGGGATAGTGAATCTCTGCTGCTGTCAGGGGTGTAAACAATGGGAGGGGTGAAAGAGGCACAGGCCACTGAATTGAGCATATTTTTGACCTTTTTTTATGTTTCTTTTATGGTAATGCTAGTACTTCCACAATTGTTATGAGGCAGGCCTACATGGTTTTTTTTGTCTTAAAATGCTTGGAAAGAGCCATTTCTCGTGATATGAGATGTAATTTGGGGCAAAATGTTTGTGTCTATTTAGTAAAGCTATGGTGGTGGTTCCCTTCATCTTCTACAGGCTTTGCCCTCTCCTCGACAAACTTCTGGCCAAGCCCCTGACTTTTGCTTCACATTTAGCATTTTAAGAAGAAAGTAATTACTGTAGGTAATGAACTGTTTTGTCTTCATTTTAGGCCACCTTGGTATGGATGACCCTTCACGTTCCATTTTGTCAAATTCCTAACTTAAGTATCTGCAATTCAACTGAAAATTCTAACAACATTAGTCTACAAAAGGAAAGATGCAATTATCTCTTCAGAGGTATAAATGATATTCTTTTTTTTATGTTTTACCAGTTGAGGTGATTGTTTTGGTGTTGGTCTCATTTGATGCAATGATTGCAGATAGTCACAAGCCATGTTTAATAGCGTATTCATATTAACGATACATGTTCCAGTATAAGAATTTATGGTGGGTATCAGTATGCATACAATACTGGAGTGCATTTCATCACTGTACTAACATCATTTATCTTCACACTTCAACAACAACACAATCATCCATGGGCATTAAAGTACAGCCACCCCCCCCCAAAAAAAAAACTGGCACACAACTGCAATTTGCATGGTAAACCTCCACCCCTCTACATATTCTCACATGGGTCATTCCTTCTACTCCTAGCTAATAATGATTCAGGAAAATATGAAGAAGTGATCTCAATTGGGATTTCCATAAAGAGTAACCTAGTGTACTATGCTACTGGACAGAATAAATGTTTCCCAAACAAGTGCAACACCATCCCATTGACTTAAAACAGAACCTTAAGACAAAAAACATTGACTAGTTTCCAGGACGGAAAAGAACATTAACCAAGTCAGTTAAATCCTATCATATTGGGTAGTTGATACTTTAAGCTGGAATATGAGCTGAAAATTTTGTCTGCAAAAGTCAAATTCAGAGTCAAATTGGTGAGGAGCATAAAAGTAATCTTTTGGCCAAAACCACCTACCAATGCACTGGAAAATCACACTTCCTGTAGGCACCCAGTCATGCAGAGGGGAAAAAAATGGGTTTCCATCTCACCTCCTTCAATATTTTCCACAGATGAACACCTGACGCCCACCCCCTACAAATTGCTCAATCATGTTTTTCAACTTTATTTTTTCCATTGTTGAATATGCCATTCAGATTTTGTCGCTGTGTGAAGGCTGAAGTACAAGCTAAAGCAATCTTAATCAGTGGTTTGTCGACTACCAATACAAAATTCTGCAGTGAAGTCTGCTTTAAGGTCCACTCTCTCAAGGTTTTTCATTTTTCACCATCACTTTAATCGACCCACCAAAATTTGGGCCCAGGCCTACGAATGGGCCATTACCCACCAGTTGCCCACACCTGATGTAGAGCTACATATCATTTACATTTGTATTTTTAAAAGCATCACTTCACTCATCGATGGCAGCAGAATGTGTGCATCCAGATCATCAATCCTGTCCTGGGTGTAGTGGGTTGTACTTTTATGAACATCATAAAGATGGTCCCACCTCCTGTGGTAGTTGAAGTTCAGGCTCCTCTAGATAACAAGATGTTGATCTGCAAAACTTGGAGTTCATGGGTCATTTTAAATCCTGATGTTGATTCCATGGAGGTCGCTGGACTTCAGGGTACTCTTTTATTGCAGCCTGTCTGCTGGTGTAGATTTTCAACATCCAAATGTTGATATCTACAGTACAAACACATTCAGGATACTTGCAGTGCTGTCTGCTAGCCAGAGTAGACTTTTATCATTTTGATACTGATGCCACAGATGTTGCCAGACTTTAGGATATCCTCTCGTTGCAGATTGTCTGCTGGTGTATACTTTTAACACCCTAATGTTGATTCTGCAGAGGTAGCTGAAGTTCAGGATAGTCTTCCTCCCAAGCTGTGTGTCAGACTTTCGACATCCTCGTGTTGATGTCAGGACAGTCGCTACTCTCTCAACGCTGCCTATCGGCTGGTAACTTTAGGTTGTCGACATCCAGACGTTGATTCCAAGGAGGCAGCTACCGTAGAGTTCAGAAAATACTTCTGACGTTTCAATGCTGCCAGTGGACTGGCATAGATTTTCAACATGGTGGAGTTGATTCTACAGAAGTTGCTGCAATTCAGGATACTCTTTTAAATCCTACCTGTCGGCTTGCAGATACTTTCAACATTTTGATAGGTCCTGGATCTGGATCCTGTAGGTTGGTGTAGCCATTGAACACTCTGATGCTGATTTTATGGAGGTTGCTGGAGTTCAGGATACTCTTTCAGTGCTGCCTGTCGACCGGCGTAGATCACAAACCCCCACGACAAGCCGACGACGACGACGAGGGCCTGTTTCAAAAGAGAGAAAACACACACTGCACGTGAATACACTGCACTCACCGCAAGGGTCGTTCTGCACGGAAAGAGCAAAATCGTATCAAACATGGTAAATGTAACAACAAACAATACGAATTTTGCAGAAAACATGTAATATAATACGGATAAGAGACACTAGAGTAAATTTTATAGTACTCATTGACTTTTCTTTTTCTTACTTGGTTGATGTTATTTGTGTTTTCGTGGCTGGATGAGTTCATTTACCTGGTCAAGTCAAGTCCACACACCTCCCAGCATGTTTGGAAAAAATGTATTTATAAATTTATGCTTTTTTATGTAAATATTATGCTTATTTATGCCACTGTTTTTAAATTCCATGGCAATTTTATGCCATTTATGTGGCTGCCATGAAAGCATGTTCTTGATCACAACAAACTGAATGGTGAGAAACAGGATATTCATTAACTGGCCCCTGCCAATGTCACATGTAAAAAACTTGACAACAGTTATGTCACCATGCAACCAAAAGGAATGTAACTGAAGGAAACAGTAATTCACAAACTCAATAGAAGAACCAGTCGTGCTGTAAGGGTCCAGTGATGGGGGAACACATATTGCCACACTGTACATCTGTGAAAGGACATATCAGGTGCATGACCAAGATTTCTTACAATGGCATGTCCTGCTTGAGCACATACAGCACTGCACAGGCAAGAGTATCGACGCAGAGGGCCACCATTGGGTGGTGCAGAGCAAAGAACATTTCTGGCTTTACGAACCCCAAAGAGGGCTAGAAATGGCACTTCCCGCTATCCTGAGCAGCATGTACCCAGCCTTGAAATAGGGGTCTCATGGCTGAAATTTCTTCATGAAAAAAACATCAATCTATAACAAGAAATTCAAAGGATTTTGTGATTCCTTGCCACTATTAATGAAGAACAAAGTACAGCATGTACAAACCAATTTTGAAATTCAAACACCTTATCAGTCTAGAGGAAGCATGCCTACACTGACTATTAAATCTCTTTTGACCACTGTGTGCACTACACAGTTTAATGTGTTTTCACAATTTGACTTCTGGTGACCGAAAATGAAATTTGACCTCCACCAAAATCAATGAGAGTCATCTTCTCACTATGACCAACCCACACAGTAAACATGAAATCAGTCAAGGTTACACTTCTTGAGATACCATGTTTACAAGGTTTTCACAGTTTGACCTCTGGTGATCTCAAATGACCTTTGATCTCTGCCAAAAATAGTAGGAATCATCTGCAGTACTTGATATGACCAACCCATACACAAAGTATGACATTCTTCACAGCTATACTACTTAAGGCGTTTATATGGTGTTTACAAAGGTTTCACAATTTGACCTCTAATAACCTTAACTGACCTTTGATCCCCACCAAAAGCAATAGGGACCATCCACTCAATATGACCAACCCACACACCATGTATGAGATCAGTCAAGTTTACCCTTCTTGAAATATTGTGTTTAAAAGCAGGTTGTCACATACATACAGGTGCACACACACACACACAAGATCACCATCGCATTGATTCAACCAGAAAGTCAAATGACTTTGTAATTCCTTGCCGATATCTCACCAAACTGTGGTTATGGACCTGAGATTGCGCAAGTCAAAAAAGCCTCCCGAGGGACTGGACTAAAACAATTAAGTTCTTTATAAATCTTGACAGGGAGCTTCTGGCAACTGGGATATTCTCTGAAGGCTTAGAAAAAGTGATAGGAGCTATGTTAAGTGGTTGCTTGGCATAGAAAATGGCATAGAAAACTTTCCACAAATTGAAAGAGAATGAGACCAAAGTATATCTAGCAGTGACCTTTACATTTACACACATCTATATGTATACATATACAGTGTACAGTGTGTTTAGGCAGGAATATTGAACTGAGTTTTTTTGTTCTCTTTTGCTTTTTCCTTGGTGAAAAAGAAAATCGTTTTCTTATTATTACAGAGCAAAATAGTGAAAAAAATTATGCATTCATGTGCATTTTTAATTTGCTGGGTTTAGTGTCATGAAATGTATCCTTTTGAATATTGCAGTGATTTTTTTTTCTTTTTTTCTTTTCTTTGTGACAAAATATATTTTCTACAAGAAAAAAAAGGTAGAGAGACAGAACTTTGCATGTTTTGATAGGAGGAAGAGACCAGCTCTTTCTAAAAGATTTGATGGCCCTTAAGAGAGCCATTTAAATTGGGACTTAGTTGGTAAATGCGCTGGTCTACACCGGGTGCTGCTCCATGATATTGGGCATGATGGACAGAAAAGGCTTGCCAGTGTACTGCTTCCACATCTACTCATCCAGGTACATCGGCAGGTGCTCCTACCTCATCCCCATGGTCTTCTTCATGCAGGCCTTGGTCTTCGCCCACTAGTTTTCAATAGCCTGGGTGTGTTCACCGGTCTGTGAATACTCGAAATGTAGGGAATAGGTGACAGTGACATGCTGAAATACCAGAGGTTGACTGATTCCAGCATAGGCCCGCCATTGGTTGGAATGGATGATGCTGCCAGGATGGACATATTGTATGATTATTTGGGAGTAGGCTTAGTGTCACTTCATCTCGACGGTCCACAGCCTCCATATATCCAGTACTCTGTGATACCAAGGTGTCCACCATTCCAAAAATCCATATTTCACCGTACTTGGTGAATCTTCCTTTTGAACTTCCTCCTGTGTCAGGACTCAGGCTGGGTGTGAGAAAATTCCAATGTGTAATCAACTAGGCCTAACCCCACGTTTCATCTAACCCTGCTCTCCCTATACTTGCCTACTGAAGCCTTGAGGATAGCTATGAATAGCGTACACTCAGCAGTCAACGCTATTGTGTATAGTACAGTAGGTCGACCTGTGCTAAGTTCTCCCCTGTCTAGGCTAACAATCAACAGTATTCTACTTTCCAGGTCTTAGGGAGTCAGTAACATAGTAACAGTACACCGACCGACCTAGCTAGGCTAAGTTAGGCCTAACGTCACATGTGTTCCTTACCAGTGTTTGTATTACTTCCACTAGCTTGAGAGTAAGACTCATAATCGCGGCGCAATAATTTGACTGTTGCAAAACCAGAGAAAGAGTTCCGAGCACAGACTATGAATTAAAGCTAAAAGTTTATCCAGGTCTCAAAGTCACTCTAGTCTAGACTTGGACTATGTTCTATCAGCAACTCCATGGTCCAATGGTGTCTTCGCGTTCGAAGCATAATTGGCTTACCGCTGCTGCCAGTGCCAGTGCTTTCTTCCAAAAGTTCCAGAAGTGTTTGTATTGGCCATAGAAATAAATCCAGGAGAGTAAGTAATAGAGCACTCGGTTCAATGCAAAATCCTGCATAGCAAAAGGCGTTCTCAAACTTCTCATGAAACTTCGTAGCACAAATCCAACAAAAATTTCAGTATAATCTAACTCGCAAACAGCTACACGTTGAGACTTTGTTTTCGTCCTTCCTTATACAAGGAAAAAGAAAACGCTTGCATTTACTTCTGTTTTCCCTAAAGATATAGCTAGATGTCGAACGAACACGTTCTCAAGCGGTAGGTGCATTATATATGCCAAATGTTGAAGGCAGAACTGGTAACAGATAAGGAAACAGATTAGCAGACAACGTAACATAACATAACAAGTTCAAGGGCAAAGGAGGGCAAAAGCCCCATAAGATGCCCTGTAATCCAGACCCCCCCCCCAAAAAAAACCCCTAACCAAACTAATATCCAATAACATAACAAGTTTAAGGGCAAAGGAGGGCAAAAGCCCCATAAGATGCCCTGTAATCCAGACACCCCCCCCCAAAAAAAAACCCCTAGCCAAACTAATATCCAATATATCCCAGCATAATTAGATTCTGCCACATTCTGACCATGTTAACACTCTATCCAAGTCCGCTTGCAACAATGAAGCTTCTTTGAACCGGTACCCAAACCAAGGGCCGTTGCGACCAGGGGTGTGGGGTGTCTCATCCTCCCCCACCCCCTCTCCCAAATTTGTCATAGCGACAATTAATAGTCGGAAAATCCAAATTACCAGATGGAATTTTCCAATCCTCGGTCTAGCTCATTTTATGACATAAAAAGACGCCAAATATTGCACCAAATTGTGTCTAGATTACCTGGTAATTGCAAAATAATACAATAAATCTGAAATACCATTTGCATTCCTCATTTGGCAGTATAGGAGAGACGATAGTCGAGAAATCTGAAATACCAGCTGGAATTTTTCATCTCTCAGTTCATAGCACATTTTATGACATAGAAAGATGCCTACTGTTGCACCAGATTGTGTCTAAGCTTACCTGGTAATTGGAAAATTTCTCAATAAATCTCAACAACCAGTTAGGATTTCTCGTATAAAAGTGTACGAGCGTTAATAGTCGGACAATGGGAAATACCAGTTGGAATTTTTGATATCTCAGTCTATTTAGCACATTTTATGGCAGAGAAAGATGACAAAAATTTCACCAAGTTGAGTTTATTGAGTAATTGAAAAAAATCTCAATAACTCAATAACATCAGGTGCGACGATAGCCGGAAAATGTGTAATGCTAGTTGGAATGTTTTACATTTCAGTCTAGCACATTTTATAACTTCATATGACGCCAAATATTGCACTAGATTGCATGTAAGGTTCCTGGTACATGAAGGATTTCTAAAAGGGGATGGGGGGGGGGGGGGGAGGACGCCTCCTTGAATTCCTTATACAACCCTCTCCCAGGTCAACCATCACTCACTCCATGCTTTCCCCACCCATACCAAATAATACTTTTTTGCATAACTTTTTTTTTTCTCATCAAGCTGGCATTTAAAAAGTTATCGGTACAAAAACTACCTTTATACTTTTTTATGCAATCATCGACGGCTGTAGTATAGTAATAAACAGTAATCGCCAGAGAGTAAAAATTGTTGACCGCTTCAACTGATGGTGTCGTTTCGCTTAAATAGTAACCCTGCTCGTAAGTCACAAACATAATTCGCGGCAAACATTAGACCTCCCCCAAGAAAAACAAAATCCTATGCACCGATGTGCCAATGTGTTCAACCATGAAAGTATTTGTCAAGTACTACAAAAAATAAGAATGGAGAATGCGTAATTTATTACGATTCAATTATCACCTCAACTCACCTGATATGTATTACCATTTTTCTTAAATTGATTTTTTCTTTTCACATGAATTATGGAACTGCAGACATGATATCCATATTTCAAGGCTGGGTACGTGCAGCTCAAGTTCACCCCGAAAGTGCCGTTTTCTGCCATCTGGGGGTTGAAAGGTCAAAATTTTCTTGCGCGCTCCGCGCCAACGGATGGTGGTTCTCCCCTTACATATAGTTACCCCGCTAGTTTGTCACAAGCATAATTTGGAGAAACAACTGCTCCTCCTCCAAGAAAAAACAAAACTCTAGGCACCGATGTGCCAATGTGCTCAACCATAAAAAGTATTTTCAAGTACTCAAAAAATAATATTATTAATAATAATAATAAAGGGAAGAGGATTCATTACGATTCTTGTACCACCTTAAAAACATATATGTACTACCACTTATACTAGACTGATTTTCCTTTTCACATTACAGCTCCAATTAATGAATGGTGGCGCTCCGCTTAGATTGTAATGTCGCTAATTAGTCGCAAACATAATCCAGACAATCTCTCTCCCCCATAAAAAAATCTAGGTGTTTGACTTTATATGTGTTCAGCCACCGTATTTGCCAACTTAGCAAAGAAAAAAAGGGGAAAGAGGTTCTTGTATCACCTAAACCCACCAATTTACCAAATATGTATTACCATTTTTCATAGACTCATTTTTCTTTACGCATGAATTAAGGAATTGCAAACATAACATCCATATTTCAAATCTGGGTACGTGCAGCTCAAGTACACCCGGACGTCATCTGGGGAGTTGGAAAAGCCAAACTTTTCTTGTACGATCTAATGGTCTAAAACTAATGGTTTTGCTCCGCATAGATAGTCCTGTCGTTACTGCCACCTCCCCCCCCCCCCCTTCAAGCTCTTTTTTTTTTCAAAGAAAATTTGTTTACTTTGCCTGGTACTGTCCTTTAACTGCATCCCGTTAATTCTTCACCTCTCCTACAGAAGGTATTCCTAGTGTCTGAAACTATCTGGGTGGTCAATACAAAGTTGAAAAAAAAACAGCCGGTTACACCCCCTAAAGAGACCTGACCCTATAGCTACTGTTCTGTTCATGTCTTTTTCCCGTGCCTGTACCCATAATCATCACTTGGTACTCCGCGTACCCATGCATGCACATGAGCTGGTGCACCGCCAGTACTCATACTCATATCGTCATAGACTTTGCAAAGTCTTTCTCGGCGAATGAATTCTCCTTCATTGATACATTCCTCACAATTTGAGCTGCAGCCTACTTATACCCAACCGAGGATATGTACTCATCTTGTAATGGCCGTTTCCCTGCGATCGCCGTCCGCCGGAAAGACTTTGGACACTCGACATAATTATGTACAAATGAATAATCACGCTTGACGTTAGGGTTAATACATATTAAAATACTACGCGTTGGTCTCATGAAATGAGCCAATAGCAGCGATCGAACAATGAGAGGAAATAATGGTACCTAGGCTAACTTTCACCGTATCACCAGATTTGCCTTCGGCAGAAATAGGATATCGCTAAGAGAGGCCTCAAACAGTTGAAGGAGAGTAGAATATTGCCATGATAGTTACGTAACTAATCAGTCGTATTTCCTTTCCCCATCATCACTCCCATCATTTCTCACGATGGCCGTGATTGGCTTCTACCGAATTCGGTAGCGAAAAACTATGGTGTTAGTTAAAAGTTGTGTGCATAATTAAAACGAGTGTCCAGAGTCTGCGAGGGCAGCTATCAGTGGGGGGAGTAAACACTCTTCCGGAAGAGCAGTACAGTGTGGGTGTTCAGAGGTGGCGGAACCAAGATTGACAGAACCTTTTCAGCCCAAGCAGACTCTGCAGTCTAATATCGTCATGGCACCCCCACCCACCCACACTCACATCACAACACTGTACATTCATTGTCTTATATATTTCTATGCTGAAAATGGGTTTTTATCAACAGAATGGAATCTTTTTGTGTCAAAAGCTCGTTCTTTAAACTTAAGAATTTTGAAAAATTTTTACCATACATGATAGCCTAATGTTAACTTAAAGAGAAACTAGTACAGACTCATGTCTCCAAGTTTATCCAAACCCTGCAGTTTAAATCAATCGTCATCATCGGTATAGATGGTCATGAGCTATCTAAACTAAAGGCAGTGACTCATCTCCTCAGACAGTTCCAATTCTACAAATCACTCACTTTAGCCCTTGTCACAGCCTGTCTAAAACTCCTCTACATGTGTAATCAAACCACTGGCCAACGTGTATGTTGTGCTTTAGGAGAGTATGGGGGCAACTATACAGATCGAATAAGGAAATCAGAAGTGTACTCACCAAAAACAAATCTAAAGTCCTTTTACAAACAATCGCTCTGGCTAAATCCGTGGTCAATATATTCAGGTCCTGGTCAATATTCCAAATTGTAGAAATACAAGTAAAATACATAAATCGGCGGATTAATTAAGTGATGCTGTAAAGAACTTTTCGCTTTCCTGTCGCGAACCACGTGGCTTTGCTAAGGAAGTTGAAAGAGTTCTCCGGGAAGTATATAAAGTGAAATTGGGGTAAAAATATGAAGATGAATATGCGAGGATTATTGGTGTCAATAATCGGGTATTTAATAAAAATTCGCTACTCTCACTAGAGACGGAGGCTCGTGCCTAATCGTTGAGAAGTAGGACGCAGAGTGATAAGAGTTCTTTGTTCATCTCCTCGTGTCAAGTAAGAGGTTTCGGCTGATGCATAATTAGTCATCCGCCGAAACAAAGGGATGTTCATACAAAACTTGGCAAGAAAACTTTTCTGAGAATTTGGAATAATTTGTTTGCCAAGTGGACACCGGAAGTGAGGGCAGGCTTCCAATCTATGACTTCTGGATGAAGCCGCTACAGTGCAATACAAGCGTCTCTTAATCTTTCGAGTTTGCTGTCAATCAAAGATCAGATCTACCAACTGAGGATTTTGTTTAATAGCCTAGACCCTACCAAAAATGTTCGTATGATGAGGTGATGGATGACTACCTTTAAATCATGAATAAGTTGTTTGTGTGGGTGCATCATGGGGGGGGGGGGGGTAAATTGTTGGGAGACAATCTAAGGGAAGCGCCACCATCGGTTGGGGCCTTGCGTTAGGGCTATCGATATGGCCTCGATGTGGTTGATAAGTACGGTACTTTTGGTAATAGGTTAATAATGCCAACTGTTATGCAAAATTTTCGAGTTTCTGCCGAAGAAAAAAATTCACTGACAGCTCATTAAGGAGGTTCTCTTTCAAATTTACCCAACTGTCCGTCACCGAAAACCGCTAGTTGGAAACCCCGGCGCCTGTGAAAGGAATATGCGCTTTGCGTTAAACATGTGACCAGATACCAATCATACTGAATTTCCAAGTGCTGGTGGCCTACCATACAAATCTAGGGACACACTGGTTAGCTTAGGCTTACATAAGCGGAATTGATTGTGTAACTAAGCTAGAATTTACAGTGTTCAGGATTATCACTGACTACATGTACTATGTAGTTATCGACCAAGCACACAGTTCGAAACACAAAAGGTGCTCTACCACGAGCAACATTCGAGTGATAATTGATAGAGTGTCTGACGGAAAGTAGTATGATATCGTCATAATTCTATAAGGTAATTTTTAACTGTTCTTTTGGGGAGACTCATATTTAGACCATGGGCTTTCTTAATTTAAGTTGTACTCGTAACCTAAGTTAGCCTAACGTTAGAGTAAGTAGGACAAGCTTATCTTCTTAACGTTGACGTTAGGGCTTAGGCTTAATTATTCGTGTGAATTACTGTAAGTTGTAACTTGTATTTGTAAGGGCAGCTAGGCATTGGCCCTCAGCCCTAGACTAAGTACTAGGGGCCGGACATATACAGAAACTTTGGCTTAGGCCTAAGATTCCTGCCCAACAGGTCTTGTGTAACTAATTTACTGAGTTTTCTTGAGTGAATAACTTAGGCTACAGTAAGCCAGTTACAAGTTGTACGCCAAGACTGATTTTTACTAATTTTAGTGCACTGGGGAACGCCGAGGTAAACATTTTGCTACCACTATGCCAGGAAAGAGTCTGCCCTCACACCAAAGATCTTCATATTGTAAGTTCGTGGAATGCAAACTGGGAAAGATGCCAAATAGCCCCTAGTAAACAGTGTAGCCCTACACAGGGATTTATTGTTTTGACATGTGGAGGAATTTTAGACAGGCTGTGTGATGGACAAGATATACGTGGTTGGGAGAATTGAAACTGTCATGGGAGATGTGTTTTTGTCCTTGAGTTGAGAGAATTACACTAAACCAAAGTCAGGGCAATGCTGTAGGCCTATTTCTTTGCAATTTGGCTTACACTTCAAATTCAAGTAAAACTAAGAGATTAATTTTCAGTTTCGGTAGTGTTGTAGTGCCATCCATCCCTTCTTAATTCTGAGCATCAAGAATAAGAATTCCTTGTAGCCTATTTTTTTTTAAGTAATGCTGAGTCGATTACTGTATTCTAAACACCAGCACAGCATGTAGACATGCTGGGATTTCAATGTAAACGTGACCTACAAGGTATGTTCCTCAGAAAATATCCAAAACAATTATGTGCCGTACCATTTTTGATGTTCCAAGTAAATGTGTTACTGATGACTGTATTTTTAGTTTCTGCTTAAGTATGGACTAAAAATTTGCAAACATTATCAAAATTTGGGACCAAAATATCTTTGATGAGGCTTGCATAGTCCAATTTTAGGAAGAAAAGACAACAATTTTATTTTTGTTTAAAAACTTTATCATTCTTGATTGTGGTAGTTACAGTTACCATTTTCCTATGCTCTTTTTTGGTAGTGATTTCACTCAAAATTACATTACAGACTCTGCATTGTGTATTGCAACCTGTACAGTATTCAAAGATTCTTTATGTATGGATTACTCAATCTAGACATCACCAAAATATAGCACATAAAGAGAGACACAAACTTAGTCATTACTGTAAAGTTTCATTTGAATGTCTTGAATATTTTATGGTCCTTACGTTCGTTAAGTGATTGACTCATGGTTTTCCCAATATACTGTCTGATTGCACTTGCTTGACCTTACAGGACAAGTATGTACAGTATGTGAAGTAAAAGCAGTGGATGTATTTGGGTCATTCCATGAAGTTTGATCACAAAGTGTGACATAGATGTCAAAATTTCAAGTACGGTTTATCACAATTTAGATGCAAAGGATGAACTGCCATAAGTGCTAATCTTCAAAATATCTATAGTCTATTGTCCATAGCTGACATCTGAAGGAACAAAATCAGTAGCTAGCGATGCTATGTGCATGAAAACTCAGATGTAAAACTGGCACTGTGTGACAACTGAATACTGCAGCTGCCACATAGCCCAGAAAGAGATCTTTTTCACAAGTCCTGTTCTGCATCTCTGGTGAGCCCATAACTGCAACATAACTCATATGCAGTTAAGGTAATAGCTTTACAACTTAGGCGTACAACGCTCTGCAATAATTTCTGCAATTTGACTAAAATTCTCACTTTTTATCAGCTTTTCTTTGAAATGGAAAATGAGTGTGCATGTTGCAACATGCAAAAAAGCGTATCTCCCCAAGCATGTTGATGTTACATCTAGCTAATGATAAGTATTTTGGTTCGGACAATAAGCAAGTGGTAATATTACATCGGCAAAAGGTGCGAATGTAACATGGACACCACAGTCAACCAATATGCTTTCAAAGTACCAACTATGTGACAAATTCCTGGAAATTGTATACATTCACTTACAAGAGATTAGTGCAGTACTTCAAATAGGAGGTTGCATTTTCTTTCACATTCTGAGGTCTTTCAACTCAATGTGTGGTGCGTTTTACATCCTTGGATCATGCAACAATCAATGACTACAGTATGTACCTGTCTATGTTCTCCCTGTAAATACTACTGTAATACTGACACAACCTGTGTATGTAATTTTATTTCGCTCACATAGAATGACAAAATTATAAATACAGTAATGGAAGGTCACAATCAAACTGATTTTTGCAAATTTTTGAGCAGACACAAAATTTCAAAATTTAATGGATCCATTCTATAATGTCCTTACCTAAAGTGATTGCGTGCATAGGCAAAAAGTAAAAACATTGAAATTTCATCTCCAAATGTTTGGTAAGGCTTTTAGTTGCAGTACACCACTCAGACAATCTGGGAAAATAACTAGGTTTCAGTTGGTTAATTTTGCCATATGATTTCAAATTCCTCTAACATAATGACAAAAAGTATAGAATACAATAATGTAGTGGTTGACAGCATTCATTCAAATCAACCGTGTGCTTCTTTGAGCAAGCCAATGGGAAGTATGCTAGTATTGAATATTCAGTTAACAACTCAGGATCATTGACGCTGCAGGCAAGGTTGTGTTCAGTTCGTAGGTTATTTGTAAATACAGTGTTTCCTTTTACCAAATACTGCAATGCCCGATACCTAGGAAGGAGCGACGACTTGAGTAGTATGTTTTTGATACACTAGTGAGACTTGTGCTTTTGCATATTCATAGATAGGTGGTTATAGTAACAACCATTAATTTTCAAATATGATTTCTGTTTTTTACTGTTTTTATGCCAATCCCGTTGCTTTTCGAAGTAGTTACTGTCATTTTCCTTCATTGAAAGACATAGTCCATTCATGTACAACCTGGCGTGTACATTTAAAAATAACGACAAAGTTAAGATCAAACATAATCTTATCTTTTTGGTTTTTCAGTACACACGCAATTATTTTAAGATTTAAAGACCTATGCTGAATTTTGCCATTCCTGTATTTAACTTTAAATAAGCTTTTAAAGCTACTCAACAAAAGTAGGCACCAAGATACAGTAACTAGGTTAACTAATATTTTAACTAATATCTCACAGTATTGACACAGTTACAATAAAGGGCAGTAACTCGCCAAGAGTATTATGCACCTGCAGTAGTTGAAAGTACTAAATGACCCACTCAGATGTAACACAGATACCGTAACTACTTTATTTGTTGAATGCAAGGTGATTGCTATTTCTTCCTTTACATGGAATTTTGGTCTCCACCCTGTTTTTGATTGCTTGCCGAAGGAGGCAAGGAATCTATGTGATGGCGATTTTGGTTCGGTGTATGTGTGTACGTATGTGTGGGCATATGCACCTGTGTGTGTAGCAGCAATCTCGTTATCACTAGTTTTTGAAGGGAATGTACCAGATTGGTGAAAGTTGGTGTGTGGGTAGGACATATAAAGATCTCAGCTGGGATTGTTTTTAGTGTGGGTCAAACGTCATATGAGGTCGCCAGCAGCCAGTACATTGTGATGATTTTCTTGGAGGTCAAACGCCATATGGGGTCATCAGAGGCCATAATGTGAAAAGCTTGTGAATTTTTGTTGACGCTCTAGTTTTTGAAGGAAAGGTTCAAGACAGATCAAAGTTGGTGTGTGCAGAGGACTTATAAAAGTCTTGTCTGGGATTGTTTTTGGAGCGTGTCAAAGGTCATCTGATGTCACTAGTAGTTAGAGAATGTAGACAACCAATGTTTGCAGTATCTCAAGAATCACATGTTGCATGAGCTTCAAATTTGGAGGGTGTGTACTTCTTTTTAAGTAAATAAAATTGTGGAGGTTTTTTCAAGGTCAAAGCTCATCTGGGGATATCTGAGGTCGCACAGTGGAAAGCTTGTGAACACACAATTTCCAAGGATGAACTAACCCTGCACTTTACAGGTAGTGTTAAGGTGCAGTACAAAGACCTTTTGTGGGTTTGGTTTTGGTGTAAATTGATTGAAGGTTATTGGGTCACAATGAGGTGCAAAATGTTAGTACTTTTTCTCTCTCTCTCTTCCGGGTAAATAAGTACTTGGCATTACCCTCATTCGCAGACCAGCAATACTGAAATGTTTCATTAAATTCAGTTAGTATTTTTGGTCTTAAAAATTTGAATTCTGTGACTTTTAATGCGGTGCACAACAATAAACTATAACACACGCAATAAATACTTTTGTTATGAATCTACTACTATTTACTGAGCCGTTTTGATAGTTATAAACTACAGGTACTTGTACATAATTCCCAAACGATGAGCAAGTGTTGTTTGATTTTGCTTTATGTTAATAATATACGTTACCCCATACTCCACCTCAGACCCGGGGGGGGGGTTGTCAAGTACTGTATACATTGGTCTCATTAGTCATGACAGCCTTCTGGCAAATTTGGGTGATTATGGTGCTAAAGGAGAGCATATTTAAAATGAATTGAACATTTTTAGAAGAGTTGGCCCATAGCATCACAATAAACACTGCAATATTGTTTGTTAGTGCCTTCATTTCCCCTTCGTACATATATTGAAGTACCGAAGGCAAATTTAGTCACATGTTACTTCATTCAAAATGCTGTTGTCATTATGGTGCTTTTCATCCACCTTGGATTCCCTCTTTTTGCTCCTGTACCCTCTCCTCATTCCTCTCCCTGATATGTGACAGCAGACAGATCTAAGTAAGTTTGTTTTTCGTTTCTCCTTGCAGTCTCTCTACCGACTGAAGAAGGTTTGAGATGGCATCTTCAAGCCAAGACTTCCCCACCACACCACCGGCCATCATCAGCCAAAGTTCAAGCAAAACTCCTAATCCCAGTAAGGAAAGGAGTCCCTCACCAGAACAGTGCTGCTCAATATGCCTGGGACAGTTCAAGGACAAATCCTTCACTGACTCTTGTTTCCACACCTTTTGCTTCTCCTGCCTTCAAGAATGGGCCAAGGTGAAACCAGTTTGCCCTCTCTGCAAGACCTCTTTCAATTCCATCATACACAACATAAAGTCTAACGAAGATTATGAACGAATCTACCTCCCGGCCCCAAGCAGCAGAAATGATGAGGAAGAGAGAAGGTTCAGATATCCTAGTACCCTCACTCAGGAGAGGCGGATGCTGTTAGAGGCAAGAAGGATGCGTCAGTTTGCTAGGGATGCCAGACGGGAAGAGAGGCGCAGGAGGGAAGAGACAGCTCTCAGTCGTCGCAGGTTGATATACTCTGCGGGACTTAGGGTGCTTCACATGGGATCTAATGAGTATTCTCAGTTTCGTGACATTTCTCCACAGTTTTTCAGCGCTAATCCAGCAGTCACCCATAGGCTCGTCCCATGGCTGAGGAGAGAGTTATCGGTACTCTTTGACAACCAAGAGGAGCATGTCACGTTTATGACTCACTATATTCTTTCCCTCATCACAAATGTTGACATTCAAAGTGAAGAATTTCACATTAACCTCCGGCCATTTCTCCATGACACTGTGGAACACTTTGTCCATGAGTTTGCGAACTACGCCCGTTCACCTTTTGACATGGACACGTATGATCAGATGTCACAATACGACTTCTCAGGGAACAGTACGGGACGGTCAGTGAGGCCCCCAGTGAGGAGAACCAATGGACCCTTAGTAGCTTCCCTCCAGGAAGACAGCGACTCTGATGAGCCTTCTGTGATTTTGCTGTCGGATCACGACAGCGAACCAATGGTGATATCAGATGGAGACGGAAGTGGTGACGAGGTGGAACAAGTAGGAGGTACCATCGAGGTGACGGATTTAACAGCCGTCACTGGAATTGAAGATGCAACAGTTGATGCCGGTGAAGAGCAACAACAAGTTTTCACTATTAATGATGACTCCCCCACCAGGAACCCAGAACCACCACCAGACTTGGATATTCCAGGTCCATCAGGACTTCAGTCATCAGGTTCTACTGCCTCTGCCTCTGCTGCTGTTGTTGAGTCAGAAGGGGAGGTGGGGAGTCCTGTTGAGGAGCAGACAACCAGTGAGGTACACATCAAGGAAGAACCTCCTGACTTTCATGATTCAGAGCACAGTGATATTGAATTTATAGCCTTTCTAAAACCGATCGGTGAACGCACGCCAGAACAGATGTCCCTTTCCTCGGAGAGTGAGACCGAAAGAATTGCCCACGAAGAAGCAGAGAGGCGGTGGCAGGAGGAGAAAGCTCGCAGGAAAAAGTTGCGTGAAAGAATGAAGCAAATGCAAGCCAATCCACAGACTGCCGATGGTGCATCATCTGGTAATCGAGGTGGTGCATCTCGAGGATCAGATAGGCAGAGACATAGATCAAGATCAAACAGTTATGACAGATCACGCCATAGATCACGTTCTCATGATTCTCGTCAGAGAAGATCACGTTCCAGCGATGTTTTTGTTTATCACAGGTCAAGGTCAAGGGATAGACATACCTACAACAGGTCTCGCTCGAAGAGTAAATCCCCTCCTCCTAAATCTTGGCGTGAAAGGTTTGGTTACGTCGATTCTTCACCCAGTCCACCAAGGGTGAGTTCAAAAGCTTCCAAAAAGAAGAGCCACTCCCATTCAAAGAGAGACAATGGCAACAGCCACAGCAGATCTCGCAAAGGCAGAAGCCGCTCAAAAGAGAGAAGCACATCGAGAAGTCGACATGACTCAAGGAGCAAGCAGGGGAGCTCTAAAAGCAGGAGAGATGACAACAGTAAGAGGAGGAAAGTTGAGGACAGTAGAAAGGAACGTTCACGAAGCAGAGAGGAAAGATCATTAAGCAGGAGTAGAACATCACACGATAAAGGCCATTCATCAAAGCATAAGAAGTCAAAGTCAAATAAGAAACACTCTAAACGTCGATCGAGGTCAAGATCGAGGAGTAAGCACCACTGATTTGTTGTTGAATGCATAAAAGACATGACATGGGTTAGGCTACATTCAGTTTACGAGTTATTTCAGTAATACTGTACTGCAAAAGGGGTTTTATCTGCTCTACATTTTTTTGTCATTATTATGTTTTAGGTCTTTTAGGTGACATTATTCGCCACCTACTGCATGTACATGCCAGTGTTCTCTCTAAGCTTTTCGAATCCGGGACTGATTGTCCCTCTCTGGAGCAACTTAAGAAGGAGTTCTGTGAATCAGAGGTCCAAGTTACACACAACCATTCACTCTTCAAACACACGATCCTTGATTGCTTGCCTGTACTGTGCGTAGCTGGTGGTACTGTAGGTCAGTTAACTCAAATATTTGTTGGTTTTTCCGTAAAGTTTAGCAGACGCTAAAGGGAGAAGTCAATTGCTGACAAGATTCCATACAACTTATGAATTATTAGATGTTTAATACATGCAGAATGAGTCAATTTAGATGGACTGTTACAGTCCAACAGGATCCTTGTCCAGGCGTTTGCAGGCAGTGGGTGTTCTCAGTGTAAGCCCATTTTGCCACTAATTATATCTGTGAGGGAATGTGATGTATCTCTTTTATGGTTGGTGTTTTCTCTTGTTTGGGAGAGAATTGCTAAACCCCCCCTCCTTCTTCAGTTTAATGCAAACCATGGCCCATGCTTCCTTTTGTGATGAACATTGGCTAGATTTCATCATCCGTTACTTCAATTTATAAATTAAATTGCCTGAGATAATGAGAAGTGAATTCACTCAAGAGACAGTGTATGCATGGTACACAATATTTGTTGCCACAGTTCCCAGCATTGAATTACTCACCACTGACAAGTCAGTACTACCGTTTGTTAACATTATTCAAAATTACAGGTGACAAATATGTAGGGGGTAGAAAAACTTACCCGATAGTGTTGAAGGGAATTGGGCTATGTTTCGTAATCTCTTGTCAAAATGTGGATAAGCCTGGATGACCATTTTAACCACAGGTGGGAAAAATTTTGCTTTTACGTAAAAGCTGTATCCAGAAGTAACACCTGTGGAAAAACAGCTGCCATGTAGTATTGAGATCCCTATGTACTTTTTTTTTTTTTTTTGGGGGGGGGGGGGGAGTTTGAGAACTTAATTGCCAGTGTAGGTGCAAGGCATGGCATTATGTTAATATCCCAACATTCATAAATTTAGTGGACGTGGAATGGCTCCCCGGCACTTGTTGCATGATGGTAGGCAAATCTACCGCCAGAGACTTCACACCCTCGACACTAACTTGGATCAAGGTTTTGATCTTATTTCACAGATTTCCATCGGATCTTGAAGGTATTGGGTTTGTACGTCAGAAACTTTTGACTGCTACTCCTGAGAGCAATGACCAGTACTGCCATTAGCAATGGACACTTTGGAGTGATATCGGACTTGAACTTTAAGAAGTTTCAGTGTAAATCTTGTTCCCAGCTCAGATGAAAAGAGCTGAAAGTTTGCAAGAGCTCATGTAGGTCATATGAGACAGTAGAGATGTTTCAAACTAGAATGTCAACCAGTTATGGCATGTCATCTCAAAAGACAGTTTTGATCAGATATGAGTGAAAAAATATCGTAAGGATCTCGGTACAAACCTCTCCAAGAGTCATATCCGAGTTAGACTGAAGTGAGCCTATAGGAACACAGCAGTGATCAGATACTGGTGTAGAGTGACCATCCTAAATAAAGATACAGATAAAACTCCACTGGCGTGATGTTTTTCCAAAATTGGGATCTAATGCATGGTTGAAGTGTGCTGTGCCTTAGTCTGTGTGAAGTAAAAAGTTTGGTGCTGTTACAATCAGTTATCAATAGAGCTACAGTAGAGTTAGCATTGAAACCTGTGGCATGCACTACAGAGAGGGAATTTCTGATAGAATGCTTTATTACAAACACCTTAAGTTTGGAGTATGTATGTATGTATGTATGTATGTATGTATGTATGTATGTATGTATGTATGTATGTATGTATGTATGTATATATATATATACATACATGTAAACATTCCTTTGTACCTTTTCTTTTTTGAGGAAAACAATGAAAGTGAGATACTAATATTCATACATTGAAAAGCAATATCGCAGTTATAAGAGTGCAGACCATTTAAATCGCTGAGCATGTAGAAGTATACATAGTAGTATCTATTTCATCATTAAATTCTGAGAAATGAAACCAACACGGTCTTCTCTGCGGTTCATCACAATTTATCAAAATAGTGAATTCCTGGTTTGGGTCTCGACGCAAAAGAACAACTAATCACCTGAAGTTAATACTTTTATGATTGTTTTCAAGTGAAGATTGCTGGATTGATAGTTTCTGTATTAGGATGCTAACCACGGATCACCACAGTTGCTAAGCACATATGGCCCGCTGATGAGACAAGATCATTGGA
Organism: Stichopus chloronotus; assembly: GCA_021234535.1. NCBI lineage: Eukaryota > Metazoa > Echinodermata > Holothuroidea > Aspidochirotida > Stichopodidae > Stichopus > Stichopus chloronotus. Next base: position 13,443,495 of record CM037839.1, read on the forward strand.
TTGTGAACATTTGCTGTGACTAGCAGGCACAAACTGTTAAGTCTGTTAGGACGGAGTCACGATAGGTCGTCATCAGGCACCCATATTTAAAATCGCAGACTGCACGATATGCATTAATATTGTCGGGATATCGTGGGTGTGAGTGTCACCGGGATGGCATCCGTGCAGCCTTTGAGTAGATTAATGCGTCATGTTTCAATCCATGTCTACCCGGTGACATATCGTCACTGAATTAAATTGAAGATTATTTAATATAAACCAAATGTGATGGTTTTAAGATACCTATCATGGAAATCATCATGACAAATTATTTGCCTGAATATTGTTGTTTGTTAAAACAAAGTGCTTCCAAAGTATGATGCAGCAAACATTCTTTTCAGGAAGTCAAAGGTTGCTGCTTGTTTAGCAGAGTGAGACATTTTTTCCTTTCCTTCTTTCATTCATTGTGAGTGGTGGGTGTTTGTCATAAAGCTCCTTGTTTTTTGTGATTTTTTTGTAAAGCCATTATCAGAATCTGAATATTTATAAGAAATGGGGGGGGGGGAGTAAAATGTGACATTCAACATGATCAGGTTAATATCATTGTTTTCCAGGGTTTTATTGAACTATTAATCTTCTTTCTTTTTTTTTGTTCCTTTGAGACTTAGCTCTCAAAAGCTTGCTCATTTCAACCAAATGCAACATTTCTTGACTGCATAGCCTCCAATTGATCACACTTTCTAGAACAAAGTATGAAAATACATATCGGTTGACCGTGTTGCTTTTGGGTCTTTTTTTTTAAGTTCCAAAGTCTCTTTAAGACAAAAAACAGAAAATTGAAAGAAAAAGCAAGGCCAAATCCAAAAGTTTATTCAGATTGCATTTTATGTATTATGTAACATTACAGTATATTGTAAATTTTTTTGTATGGTAGCATTTTGAAAGCTAGCCATCTCTCAATTAAAAAATAAAGTCAAGAACAAAATTGAAAATTCATATTTCTTTGCTTCCATTGTATTCTGAACTCCTGAATATGATCTTGCAGAATTGATATCTGGTCAGAAAATTATCTTTATTATGCTTGAACTTCCATTTTATCCATGAATTGGTGCAAGTCATAGGTACAATTATAGACATAATGTTGTGATTATTTCACTTAAAACAGGCTACAAACAACTACATGATAAGAGGGAAGTGACAATTCCAACATTTAAGTTTTTTGTACTGTTTATCCTTGAAGTCATGCCACCACATTTCATATTTTGTAATGCACTCAGCCTACAGATTAGTACAGATTTAAACCAGTGTTTAATACTTTACCAACAAAGAAAACACAACACAAGATATTTCAATTCCCTCTGCAACTATTGAAAGACAGAGTTCTATTTACAAAGTACACATCGACATTTTTGACTTTGCAAAATGACCACATAAAATATGAAACAATTACTTTCACCTCTGCCATCACAGCAGTCTTTTCTTCTTAAACATTCCTTGGATGTCCCCAAAAACAGTAAAGACCACTCCCAGTATAACATGTTGTGGTCAATGTTCAAAATGTTTGGTCCAACCATGAACTTCTAAAAAAACATTTTTAGTATTCAAAAATTACATAGCGCTCTCACCTCAAGGATAACTTGAGAGGAAACAAAGCCCACGAGACATTGCACAGCATGGATGACAGGACATAGAAAGATGAATCTCGGGAGGCAGTGAGGGGGAGGATGGAGCAGTGGGGGGTGACTGGCTACACTGGAACTCATAACATTAGCAGAATGCATACTGTGGGACGATTAGAAGCACATGGCATAGCAAAAACAAGAGACGAGCCAGTTCTACTGTTAAGCTTCAAGTAAATCTGTTTACCCTCCATGGTTTTCAGTATACTGGCTGATAAAATCTGATAATAGACTATATAAATATCACCAATTCAAGTGCCAGCATATACCTTCCTCATCAAGTTGGTATTTAACAACAATTTTCACCACACCTTTCAAGTGGCATGACTGCAGTACATTGACTGTGGTCCATGCATCATTAAACAAAGAACTGGGTTGTGCCTTGTTTTTTTTCAACACACTGACTTGAGCGGTTATCAGTATCACCCATGGGTTAAACAATACTATCCATCCCATTTAATATGGGATTCCTATCATAGTTTTCTCAATGATTTTCACCACTATGCTGAAAAGTCGACAGTCAAACCAGTCACTGTCTCATGATGTATATGTCCATCATAATCCACCAGGTGTCAGAGAGACAAAAAATGAAAGCACTGGAGGGTTTGTTATACAACAAAGACAACTAGCTGAATAAATATCTGAATAAAATGTCAGCAGAAAAAAATGCAACAGAGACAATAGTTGTTATATCAAACCTGCTGAAAAGTACAACTAATACAAAGTATGACTAAATAACTAACTGTCTGAGGAGAAAGTTATCTGTTCCCTAAAACATCCTGTCTTCTGGTGATAGCATAGAGCCTCTGTCCCCTGCACAAATTTTCCTCCACACAAAATATTTGTACATATATGAAATTTTTGTAACCATGCCCATAAAGTCTATTTAGCGACAAGTTTCTACTTTCAATTTCCAACAATTATGACAATTTTAAAGGGGGCTGTTGGTTTACCTGTTGATTGTTTCATGTGACTGAATTGCCATTCGTAAATTTGGTCACAGACTATGAAACACATATTCAATGAAAAGTTCCAAAGTAATCAAGTTTGACATGTATGCATTTTTAAAAGGCAAAGAAAACCAGTTCTGGTGTTGTCCACATTTGGTATTTCATGACTCACCATCGTGAAAGTTTGACATGATGATGCTGAGGCAGATGTTCACAAAAAGTTAGGTTTCTGCTTATCCTTTCTCCATCAGTTTTGCTTCATTCTGAACACCAAGTGCATCAGCACTGCAAAAAGCAAATTCATTTTTATCTAACGATGTCAGCACATTGTCTGTGCAGATGACATCATCAACTTCATCCTAGAAATTGACATCTCTGTATCACCCCTGCAGCGAGCTTCTTTATCTTTATCTGAGTATAAGAATAATCACTGAATCATCTCTGCAGTTGGCATCTTCATCTGACTGAAAAGGACCATTGAATCATCTCTCCAAATGGGGAAACTCCATCCTCCTAAATAGCACCAATGCATTTACCTTGGCAGTCTTCATCTTTATCTGACTAAGAATGATCAATGAGTTGTCTCTGCAGTCAGCATCTCCATCAGACTAAGAGTAACCTCTGAGTCATCTCTGCAGATGGCATCATCAACTTCACTCCCCAAAAGGCACAAATGCCTTCTCTGTGCAGTCAGCATCTTAATCTCTATCTGAGGATAACCACTGAATCATCTCTCCAGTCTGCATCTCCATCTGAGTCATCTCTGCAGATGGCATCATCGCTTCCTCCTCAATAGCACCACGTCACCTCTGCAGCCGTTTCTTACTTCCGAAGCACTCTAAAGCCGAATTAATCTGATATCCAAGCTGGATAAATCTGCAACATACATTACTCATCTCAGTAGTTTGATTGACTACAGTCCACAAGCTTAGTATTCAAACTATTCACCCTCGCAGCCCCCTTCATAAGTCTGATGAATGAAAGTATGTCTCGTTGTTTACCCACATCCTCGAAAATCGAGGTGTCTGATACCCCATGATGTAGTCAGAACCATCTGCTGGGCCAACCACCTGCAAAAGACGATGAACGTAATACTCATGTGAATATTGAGTATCCTGTAATATTCATGATTTCCAGAAATCCCCATGTCAGCATCCTATAATATAATGCTACGTTTCTCAGATATGCTATAGCACTGCTGTTCCTAATGTTTGCAGGAATTAACACACTGCTATTCTTTGAGATATTCTTTGCAACTTGCCATTGAAAACTGTATTTTCACTCCATCTTGTCGTCCATGTAGTTCGCTATGCAATGCGGACAAGAACTTTTCAAACTGGGATATTTATTCACTCTTCCCCAGAAACGAATATTACTTAGGGAGTAAATAAGGTGTGTATGGTACCTGATTCTCAAGAAAATGTCTGCCTGTCCAATTTGAATGCTTCTTTGATACTAATCACTGGCAACCACTGCCTCAGATTCTACCAATCAATGATGGGATGTTTATTTATGAGCAATGCTATATATAGATTTAGATTATGTAGATTCAATATATACTCTATAAGAATGCCATATAGATTCTATAATCCTCCAGCACTGCAACCGTATCATACACTTAGATAAGTACACGTTTTCCATACTAGCAAAATGGGAACACAACCAGTGTTGGGGTACAACTTCAGAGGCTGGTCTTATTATTGAATGACCTGACATTTGTTTTTCTAATTTTCATAATAAGGGCTGATAAAGCACAACTTTGTGACAGAAGCAGCATCCAGGAATTCAGAGCAGAAACTTCTGTGTTGACCTTTCTTTCACTATTTCAAACGGGAATTAGCTAGATGAGTTCAAAATGTCTATATGCACAGTCACTAGAATATGTGAAATCACAGTGACAGATGTAAATTATTACTCTGAAAGACGAAAAATAAAGGAGGAATACCAGTTAAAATAAACACATTATTTAATATTTATAAATGCAGCATGTGGAAAATTTGGTGACGTGAACTAAAAAGGACCATGTTCCAGTGACTCTACTTTTGAATGGAATTGGAGAAGGGGTAGAAAATCCACGAGGTGGCATATCCTATGTAGCAGTTGGGAGATTTCTCGACAAGTGATTAAGTGTTTACCATCAGTGAAAGGGCCTAAAAATCAGTCTCTCTCAATATCTTACCAAATGAGTTGGGTCTTTTTGTGACATGGCAATCGAAGCAGGTGGTTTGAAGTATGTGTGGTGTGAAATTGAGCAATCGATGTAGTTTGGACAATGTTACGGCTTTTTACAAAATTTTGGGCCAGCAGGGGAAGGAATTGGCAGAAAAACTCATCATTCACGCTGAAAAGTTTGTGGACCTCTAGCATAAAATCTAACCACCTAAGGTACAGAAAAATGAAAGTGCTTGCGAACCTTAAAAATGTCAGTTTTCATTGAGTCTTACTAGCTTATACATGTGAAAAATACTTCTAAAAGGCTCTGAAGACAAAATTACTTTTATGATTCAGTGTGTAAGTCAATGGGGCAATATAAAGGGTATGGTACCACAAGGCAAGAAAACTAAGGATTCATTCCTGTTGAGAATCAAGTTCAGATAACGACTGAAACAGCTTCAATGGGGACTTAAACCTTCATTAAGTCACCTGATTTGGAAATTCAGCTACCCTATTCACCTATCCAGCTATTCAGCTATAGGAAAGCTATCCTGGGAAAGCAGACACTCATGTCGTCCATCCCTTCAAGAATTCCTGTGACAAGCACCGCCCCTATATTGACAAGACCAACAGGTATTGGTCCCTCAGAATAAGAGAACACTTGAAAGGAAACTAATGAATATGTCAGTAACAACAGTCTGTAACAGCAGCAATTTCTCAGTCTTGTCATCTGGTAAACCCAAACTTTGACATCAGGACAACTATAGCAGGGAAGCACTATAGCAAGGAAGCACTGCATATTTATAAAGAAATAGTACTGTATATATGAAGAAGTACAGACCCAATATGAATGCACAACTGCATCAATAAGGATGGTCTTTCATACTAACTGAATGAAAGACATGACTTTATTTTTGCTACGTTGTATCTGTGCTTTGTAATTCAGACTTCATCATAAATTTAGCATTTTCCTCTTCTTAACCGATGACAAAGAAGATATTTCTTTGAAACTGTTCCACTTTTTAAACGATGGGGTTTCAACCCCTTTGGGTGTCAAGTTGCTCTTTTATTTGGTCCCATCTCATTAGTATTTCCGATGAAAACACCTCCTGGTACAACAAGCAAGATGGGAGTAGTCATAGAGGAGGAATCATGGTTTCTGGTATCATTTTGAAGGTAGCAATATCATCTTTGGAAAAAGACTTCTGAATTTGTTTCTTGTATTGATCTACATCAACTGAAGAACAGTTGCCACAACATTCATATAGTGTCTGTATAATAGTTTCTTAAATGATTTCAGCTTCTTTTTTTTTGAGATTTGGCCTTTTTTTTAGCTTTCTGGACTTCAATTCAATGTTGCAAATACCAATCAATTCCCACTTGGACCACATACGCATTCCAAGGCATGCTTCACAAGTAACTTTCGAATATCAACATGCTGGTCATTTCATTTACTTGTATGTATGACATTGTCAGCAATTCTCATTTAACAGACGAGTAGCTTAGAATGTGTACATTTCTGTCAACATTACCTGAGTTGCTATAAGGATAAAATCAACAAACTGTCCCACAAAGAGCAGTCCCATAGTGCAGAATTTCAGCAGGCCGATGGCATGATAGCCAAGGTAAAATCTGTCCGCTCCTAACATCCCAAGAAAGATGGACAACAGGACAGCCGTTCGATGAGACTTTCCATTTCTGAAAATTTCAAAACAATTATTTCAAAGCACTTTGCTTCTTGCCTCTTTCTTTATCATAAAAACACTTTACAACGCATATCAGATACACATTTCATTGAACTGTACAAACATCAGACAATGGAAGGAGATCCCTAGGCTTGGTTTCTTGTACCCCGTGACAGGCACTGAAAACCCATGTTTACAAAAGGACAAAACCGCAGGTTAACACCGTGTTTTCCAGCGTGTGTTCTCACGTACCCCGAGTAAAATTGAATTGGTTGTGCTACCATAGTAACAAGGTCAAATATTTCGCACGAAGTGCGGTACCGCTAGCCTCTTGTTGTGATGTGCACCACCTGAACTGGAAGTACGGGTCATCTGTGTTGTAAAACACTTGTTACCTTGACTTGGTACCATAAACACGGTGTTTAAAACTGCAGAACCCTGCGTTTGAAGGTGGATTGATATTTAAACATCGACCCCGAGTAAACCCGCATTCTAACGTTACTCGAGCGCGAGGCAACACGGTGTTACCCTGAGCGTAGGGTACGTGAGACCAGGATTCCTGTTCCCTGATTTTCTCCACATTTACTTCTCTTATAACAACCTTCAGGATCATGATGGTGCAGTTTTACACTCTACTATATTAGTTTTACACCAAGTAGAGGTTCTCATCAGGAGACAACCAATAGTGGAAAACATTCTGCAAATTTTTTTTTCCTTCTACATTTATATCGGTATGTCTTCTCATAAGTTCTGCTGAAATTCATCAAGCACTGCTCCAGATAAGTTTTTCAAGTTTATGAAAAAAAAAAAAAAAAACAAAGAATGCAGCCTTATGCCGTTGTATGTTACCACATGACATGCTTTGTCAGTTTGTCACTTTGGGAAAGTGAAAAGATTTTCCTTCAATTGACGAGGTGTGTATCCTCTTACAATCAAATGTGTCATCAAATTTTCTCCTTAAGCTAAATTTCATTCTGAACAAACCTGCACTGAGCATATCTTTGTCAGTGTGGAGAGTGTTGGAAAGACATTGAACTAAGTTTTAAGAAAGTGTGAACGAAAGCTCTCATCAGAATCAAACCAAGTTTAATCACACTTTCTGGGTTGTAGGAAAATCAAACAGAAAGGAACCCAATACATCCTTCACTAGAAAACCGATTTGACTGGTAGCCCCAAAACACATTCTATCTCCCTCGCTGATCCTTGCTGCTTCCCATCCAGTATTTTGTGTCATCCTACTTAAGGCATGCTGCTCATGCATGAAACATTTTACATGTTTGTGCAGTAATGCCCAAGACATGTGGTGAGTGGTTGCCATTTTCATTCACGCAATACTGGCCTGCCAGTTTTACTGATTTTTTTAGAGGACTCTCTTGCATTTCATACTGTACTTACGTATAAATACAAGGCACTTCTTTCAAGAATTCTGTTTTGTTGGTCCCCAGTGGACTGTCACACAGCAACCCATCCACCGTCTCACAGTGCACTAGATGAATGGTTAAAGGAAGAGAGACAGACTCGAGACAGTTAAACCAATAACAAAAAATGTGTAAGTGATGGATATGGACTGTCAAGAAAATACAAATGTGGAACTTAACAATTATTTTCTGATTGAGGTTAAAATGTTCTGACTGTGCTTGGCAATCTTTTGCATCTCATCTATCAGGTTTGACAATGCTCACTTCAAAGCAGACTTTACTCAACAAACCAACTACAGTGGCAGATCCATGATTTTGGTTTGAGGGGGGTGCACAGGATTCACACATTGTGCCAGAGTGTCTTCTGTCTAAGGATATGTGCTCTCAATATGGTGGGTTTCTATACCAAAACCATGACGACTGAACGGTGAGATATCTACGATGGAATATTAAAGGTGCAATTGAACACTTGGGGGTGCACAAGCAACACCGAACTGCCACTGAACTTAAAACGGTAAAGATCTGTCAATGGAGATGATCTCAAGTTGTATACCAATCAAAATAGGGCCTTTAGAATACACCAACATGACATACAAAGAAAAAAGTTTTTATAAATGTTATACCACTCAGTCTCATCAATGAAAACCTGCAAAAGCTTCATCTCCTCAAAGCATTTTGTATGTGATGGGTAGCAGAAGATGCATCATTTGAATCTTGACAGTTTGGGTGAACAAATTATCTTTATGCAACAAATAAGTGTATTTCTAGCTGTGGGTAACATATTTCTTGAGAAGAAGGTCATTGTCCTTTCTCATTTTGAATGATCTATTATTCTTTATCCAGAAACATTATTTTTACAAATATGATTGTGGTCTGTAATACAAATGCCTCATTTCCCTTTAAGACTAGCAACCACCAGTGCCTTGTAGATTAATGGAAATGAAATACATATACAGGCTCTGGACTTCAGTAGCTTGACCAGAATTCCTGAGACAGAAGAGATGGAGTTGCTTTCCTAACGTACAGCAAAGACATAAAGAACGTGGCATGTGATTGAGCTTAAAAGCAAACTGTCACACACTGAGGGATCTTGAAGTTAGATGTTAAAAATGCCCAAGAAGTGATGGATGGAATTTACCAGTGAAAGTGACAATGCTCAAGACTCACCTATACCGGTTATTCTCATGACTTGCAAAGGTATAATCTACAGGACAGTGCAATTTTCTTTCTTTGAAGTAAAGCGAGAAGCCTCTATGATAAATACTCTCATTGAATTTAGAGTTCCAACTGAATTGAAATATACTTGACTCACAAAGTGCTGTCCTGTTTTTCTGACAATTTTTTAATTCTTGTGTTTCTGGGTCCTCTTCCTCGTAGCAGATGTATCTGCATATCACAGATAAGGAGCCATGGCTCACAGCTACAGTACATACTGCACATAAGTTCTTCACATGCAATACAAATCCATTGAATAGGGTATGAAATTATTGTTACAAACTGCAAAGATCAAGTACCTGTTATCTGAATCACTGATAAAAGTAGGATACTTAGAACAAACCAATATTATTTGTGTTGGTACATGTGTGCCAAGGGGAGAAAGAGTTGAAAAGGTCCCTCCAGTCTCTTGTGGTAAGGAACAAGGTCTTAATGCTCCTCTTTCATCAAAGGACTTCCAGCATATTCATTCAGTACTAATGTAACAGCACAAGTCTTATAAATGGACAAGATGTGAAATAAAACAGCTGGCATTCTTCACCTGCAATTACTGTATTTATCACATGAATTTTTGTTTTTCCCCTCATCAATTATTTTGTTGTGTCTATTTTTTTCTTCCTTTTATTTAGGTGGGGGAAATGGGAAATTGATAGGTAACTGACATGGGCTAGCAGCCTGCTACACCGTTTGCATGCACATTTAACTGTCTTTGTACATTGTTAAAGTACACCTGACAAGAAAAACACATTTTTGAGTATTGACACAATTTATCATTAGAAATGTTGAAAATAGTCACAATTTTCACAAAAATCCATCAAACATTGACCATTTTACGGACAAATTATTCTTTTACAATTGCAATACGGACAAATTATTCTTTTACAATTGCAATACGGACAAATTATTCTTTTACAATTGCAATATGAATAAACTTAAGTCAAATATGCAAATCTGTGACGTCTAGGGGTAGGGACTCATCTGATATGCCTTATATTATCCTTTGTTTATTTAACCTTTATTTCAAGGACAACTGAAAATGTCCAGAGGGTTTTAATTTGGAAGCACATATTGCCTTCTTTATAAATATTGATCACTTACCAATGCGAAATCCAGCAATAATGTACTTACGTAATGAAATGCAAAGGCATAACAAAAGAAATACTGACACTGTGTGCAACACCCTACATCATCTGTTTTGCATTTTCGTTGAACTTTGAAAAGCCGTGTCTTGAAAATGGTAATAGATAGAAACACAATTCCAACAGATTATCACTCAGGATTTCATTCTGCAACTTCTGAATGAAGCTAACTCTTTTCTAGATGCATGTCACTTGGTCTTTAATTCTGAGTCTCATAAAAATTTCATCAATTTTTTGACAAAAGGATACTGTCCGACTTGCAGATCTGTGCAACTCAATTGACCATTATATGACCAGGATGCTGCCAGCAACTGAGTAAGGATGATGATAAGTGGTAGCAGTAGACTTCGTTTCACTTCCATGGTACAGGAAAGCATAACATAATAACAACAAGTCACAAAATCAGCCGAAGGCTGGTATGCTCCAGTGTTTGTTCTCTTCTGTTCTCTAATACTTGCTTCACTTTCTTGCCTGTACCATGGGCTCACAGTATATTCTGGGGAGGAAAAGAAGGAAACACTTTGCTTTATACACAGACGTATAAAACAGTCAAAGAGCCTTCGCCAGCCTGATTTCTTCAAAGTACACCATATTACTGTTACTCTTGCCATATACAATAAAGACCACCTGAGGTAAAAAAACAAACTGCAGAAGTTTCTCATCCTGACCTTTCAGAAAATTTGAGCATGCAGACTTTCTTCAAGGCAATTACAATAGAGGCCTGTTGACAACACTGCAAACTGTTTGTAAAGTCAATATAGTACCTGATCACTGTATCAAAGAGTTTTATGTTGCAAAAACATTATCAAAGAAAGTCTTGGAGAGAGGATTCCTTAGGTCAGAACAAGACATTTTCAGTTATAACCTCTACTTTTAAGAAAGAAAAACATGCAGCGGCCAAAAAGTGTGTGGCCAGGGACTATCAACTTACTTGACCTTATCATAATTGCTTTGCAAATTAATTAATTGAAATTAAAAATAAATCATATGATTTTTGTCCAAGCTTTCAATTTCATGACCTATTCACTGCCAACTGTACTTATTTTGCAAAAATTATGACCCAATTGTGAAAATGTATAAATTCACCAAAGTTTGCAGATTTCAGACATTGCAAGTGAGAGACAAAGAGGCTATATGGTAAGTAATGTTAGTATTTCAAGATTTAGGGATGTTACAATACTAAATTAAGCAATGCTTCCTGTAAGATTAGCAAACCAAAAACCAAAATATTGAAAAAATAAAAAAAAAAACAGAAATTCTGGGCAATGTGTACAAGTGGTTTGATACTCAGTTACTCCCACTCCTACAGGCAATATAGAAGTTGTTAAACAGGACATGTCTTCATCCTTCATTTCAATCATAGTAGTGTGTTGAGGCAACCAAAAGAGAAGGCCTAAATAGGATTTTATAGTTACAATTAAGGGAAAATTATGTTTTCTGCAACAAGACGTTAGGCTTTATTTGTAGCCAGTTGGATAGGCTTCAGACTCACAAGAGTATATATGCCGTTCATTGAGAGTATGCTGTTCAAGCTTGGAATTCATATTTTTCTAAAGATAAGGATTTAGGTCCACTTGAGGATGGCTACTAGATGAATTTAGATGGATTAGTGCCTTACAGGGTGTTCTTCAGAGTAAATTTAAGGTTCCTCTCTAAAATATCACTTCAACTGAGAAGATTACAAGAAGATTTGATTTGATCAAGTTTACAAGATAGTTTTCTGATTTACTAAAGTTTGCAAATAGTAAAATTACAAAAGATCATTGCCTTAAACTCCAAAAGGTTAAAAGTAGGATTGATATTCATTGTTACTTCTTCTCTCAGAGGCTAGTGAAGGAATGGGTTGCTCAAAACTGCAGCATATAGTAATGGCAATTAGTGTCAATGAGGTTTAAGAACGCACCACACAAGTATATAGTATAGTTTAAGGTTTGTGACCAGGTTTGAGTTTTGAAGGTTTATTAATTTTTTCAGGGTACCATACTTGGTGGGGAGTCAATTGTCCCTTCTATCATTCTTCTACTAAACTAAAGCTAGGCCTAAACACTTAACTGGAATTGTAACTGGAATGGCAATTTTACCATCACTCGATGGGCAGTACAGTATGCTACAATGCATTAAGTTGTGCTGTTTGTGAGATGCCACAATTTTTTGAGCTACTTTTCAGAAAGGAAAATGAGTTGCTGGCAGAATGAAAAAAAAAAACAAATAGTTCAGAATTATTATTAGACTAACGTAAAATACTTCAAACAGGCAAGTTATATCAGCTAGCTACAATGTGCTTTGCCTGAGTCGATCAGTGACTCAATCACATTCTTAAATGCATTGAGGTGATGTGGATGCAAAGGGATTACAAAGCAAGCACTGCATGCATCAAGTTACTTTAAACAACGTCCAACACAAGTATCTCTCATGTTATTTTTTATGGGGAAATTTTAATCAGTCGAATTTTCTAGTTTAAAGGCTGTATTGCATCACCCTAAGCTATATTTTTACCCCCTGGAAAGCAAAACTCTCAACTGGTTCTAAGTTACAGTACTCTTAGATTAACAGCAAATTCGAAAGATGCAGAGCAGCTGGTATTACACAGCGTACACACGGATCCATTGTTTTGATTACATATGTGGGGGAATTTTAGACAGGCTGAGGGAGGGACTGGAGGTAGGTGGTTGGGAGAATGGAAACTGTCTGGGGTGATGAGTTTTTGCCTTTAAGCATCATTGCCAATTATCAATATCATGTTTCCAATCGTACAAAATATTAATCAGAAATTGAATGCCTTCGATTGAATTATCAAACTTTTGATAGTAAAGGGAATATTTTCATCCGTTTTTGACATTGTTATGTATTAATTTTATAATAAACTATTTTGATAGGTTTCATTCTGTGTGATTGACTCAGCGTTCCACCACAGTTATGTGTTACTGTACTGTTGTTACTGTACAGCTTCTTTAATTTCGAAACCTACCCTACTTCAAAGTCGCCTAATCATTCTGAACACAACCAAAAGGAAGAAGAATGACAAAGGCACATTAATGAATATGACTGTGAAATTAAATATATTTTAATCATGTTTTCATTATTTTACGATCAAACTATTTGTTAGGTAATCGACTCATGATCATGTTCATAATTGATACCCCCAGTCTATGTTCTAAAGCAAAATAAGCCTAACGTTAGGTCTAGTTCTGCGAGAAACTGTAAAGATGTGAATGTTTCAAAACAATGCATTGCGGTAATTCATTCTGAAACGTTACTCTCCTAAAAGTCTCACTTACCTGCTTTGAATTCGTTTCTTGTTCATGGTTTCTACTGAATTTTCGTAAGCCCTGAGTCCTTGACCCCGGATGAGCATGGAAATTCCAGTTCTCTTTTTTTCACAACCGTACTACCAGCTGTGTCGTAGACTGAGGGCGACAAGCAGAGTAACGTTTCTGCCCATTTTAAGGAATATGGTGTTCATTTTGGCCACCTTCTAGACAATGTAGTGACTTATCTAACAAGATAGAATAGATACAAGAAGAACACTTAGGCCTACTTCAAAGGAATCCGCTATGGAAAGCTTCCGATTTCATTGACTTATATTGGGGTACGTTGCACTTAGGTAGTATACAGTCACTGAAGAAGGAAAGTCATCAAAATTCACACTGGGCTCATCGGATGTGTAATTGGGTGGGGACGTTTTGCCAGCAACAGGTCCATTGTCAAAGGGTGGGGAAAGGAGGCCCACTGAAGTTTTTAATCCCCCCCAGAAAACAGTCCCGCACATGTGTCCGGCCCTCTCCGGTATCTCTATCGGTAGGTCTCATAGTTCGGGAGCTAGCGAATTAAGATTTAATTCACATCTCGAGTGCAAATCTGAAAATCAGGTCTATAATCAGTGACAAAAAATTCAGTGACCGTGACCAGACTGCACTGTTTTCGTGGATGTACTCAAAGATGTAATTTAAACGTTTTTGTATGGGGGGGGGGGGTCATTTAACACTCCCCCTCCCCCAGACGCACCATTTTCAAAATTTAAGAATGTCCATTCCTATGTTCCCACACCACCCATTTCCATTCATGCAATCAAACCTTTTTGTCCTCAACATGTGAATTAAGTCTTCGCCAGCTCCCGGATTATAACTATGTCCTGGCTATGGGCGACTTGCTAGTAAGTTAAATCATTAGGTGTAAGTGAAACACTAGGATTTCACCAATGAAAGGATCTAAATAAATAAAAATTACGAGAAACATTTCAAAGTTACGGGCGACAGAATTTTATTTTCATTTGAAAGACATTCTGTAGTTTATCAATAATTTCGACAAAAATACTACTCTTTGGTGAAAAACCTGCCACTCTTTGGCTTAGATAAGCGAGTTTATCCACAATTATTTTTTTCCCTGAATAAGGTCACTGAACTTTGAAGTAAAACGTTTTACCGCAGGACAAAAGCGAATGGGAACACTGAACTATGGGATCTTGTAACAAAGTCTGTGTGTGTGTATGGGCTAGGGATAATTCAACTAGCAGAATATCTAGGACCATATATCCAGGCTTCAACTGGGCAAGATGGTTCCCATATGTACCACATGGGTGTCATGTGGGCTGAATGGGTCACGTTTACGTTCGCACTATGGAACCCAGATGGGCTCATTGGGGCAATGGGCTAACTTAGTGGGCAAATTAATTGCAGTCCTTCATTTAAAATTGTTTAATTTTTCCACTCCAAGCATGACCTAACATAACACTGGTACAAATTCTGCACTGGGGTCAACCCGCTGAGCACGTTGAAACCTTAAACTGTGTAAAATCAGTATTTAAAGCTCAGTAGGATGAATAATCATTTTTATATTCGTGACTGTATCCTGGTGAATAGGGTTAAATGTAATTGATCCTTACATGGTTATTAAAAGTCTTAGGAATTAGTACATTGTACGTATTGTGGGAGTTTTACGCACGTGACATGTGTGTCTATAGGTTTCATTCAAATATTTTTGTTGTTGGTTAATAATTCAATAGGTTGTGATCCACATTAATTACATTGCAATAATTTTGCATACATACCCATTGGGCCCAAGTTACTCATTTACCTTTTCAAGCTTCTACGAAAACAAAAAATGTTTTCAATCATGACAGCTATAGATCGATTGCGTACGCACAGAGTAATCTTTTGTTTTGCTTGTCTTTCGAACAATGCAGTAAAGAATACTACACAAACACTGTTTTCCATGATAAATTAATGGATTATTAAGAATGATGTAACTGCACAGGGTACCCATGTAAAACCCATAAAGGCCTAATGCACATTGCTCAGATTGGTCCCATATACGGTCCACAGTGTAAACGATAGCTCGGTCACATCTGGACAATGTGAACTTCGTGCAGTTACTCCATCTGGGCTCCATGCGAGTTACCCATCTGGGTCTCATACGTCAGCCCAGATATTTTATTTTCTGGAAAAGGTATGTCCAGGCCAGCCCCCCCCCCCCCCTACTTCTCTCAATATGTGCCAAGTGCCTCTGGAATAACAGCGGGGAGGAACAATTCATTTTGAACCACGTATCATCTCAACCCATCTGATATGTATCAGATATGAGATCCGTTGCTCAAAGCAGACAGTGGCAGTTCCCTGTTTCAAGCCTGAGCACATCCAGCTTAGAGAACACCCGGGAAGTGCCGTTCACGTGGAGTGGAGGGGCGGGGGTAAGACAAAAATATTATTAAACGCATCTTTCTTTTTCTGATTTTACTACGAAGTGAAATGTTAATTATGGCGACTTTCAATGTACGCATTGACTTAATGACCATGCATGAATAGATAGGTCTATGTAACAACGTCGCCAATGCCGTTATATTGTGTAGACTACACGAATGTTGAATGCGTTCAGCGCATATGCTGACGTTGTCAATCCATGCCATATGTGTGACCTAATTAATGTATCGGTGACGTCACAAATCAAGGTGACCGTTAAAACTGATTTTCGGATGTAATGTATATGAAACAAGTCGTCGACTGTTTGGTTTAGCCGCCTCCGATTGTGATGTTTGGAATTGTGATTCTCTGTTCAAATTGCAACATTTTCCAGTTAGCCACCCTTCCTTTAAAACTTAAAAAAAAAAAAAAAACAGGCTATGCGTGCACTTGTCCAATGTGGTTAATCCTGTGGGGGACACATCTTCCCCACATTTCGATGGGTGGGGAACGCAATATCAAATTTCCCCTCACATGTCGTAAAAGAGAAATATTGTGGTTTACTTTTAGAACGGGGGGTGGGAGGGGACATTGTAAGAAATGTCGCTCCACAAATTAGGTGTTCATATTGCAAAATTAGACTCATCTACACATCTCCAAGTAATCCCCTTTTCAAACTTAGAGCTAAAAGAATTTGCTCCTTCCTTAGAGCCTTAGAAGTGCACTCCGAAGTTGTTGTTCACAGGTTCCATGCACCTTCCCTCTCCCTTACACCAAAGTCCCTTAATCATCAGTGACGCCTCCATGGGGGGGGGGGGGCATGGGTAACCACCCCTCTTCAAAAATCCTGGACACGCACCTAATATGTCCTTTAGTAGACGTATGCCTATATGTGCCTCCCCCTCATCACTAGACACTGGCTGCTCCCCTGTTGATCTTCAATTTGGTGGTTAGTCTCGAAATATTATAATGAACGGTAAAATGTCTCAGCAGTTTTGCACATTCAATACTATTCGAAGATACAGAAATGCTTCGTTCCAAAGCCAACAAATACCTCAGAGCTTAATGGTTTCTCCTCTGATCACGATAATGGGCGTTACCACGGATCCCAGGGGGGGGGGGGCGAACTATGGCGGTCCCTGTCCAATTGACGCCCCTGCACTTGTCCGTTACAATTCAGGGCCTTAGTCGACCGAAAAGAGGGCCTCTATGAGACCACAGCAGTGGTGGTTATCGGTAGTATTTGTCTCAACTTGTTATGTTTAATGGTGCTATCTATGTTATGCCATTTATATCATCCAAACATGAAATAATGTCTACGCCTGCTGCACATTTAGAGGCCGGCATGAAGGAAATTTTCTGATAAAAATTCAGAAAGGAAAGGAATACTGGCAAGCCATGAGGACAGATCTGATCAATTCCGGGGAAAGTTATCTGAGGGTAAGTTAGTAATATACCAGGAGCAGTAAATGTTCAAATGTAAGTCGAACTAAAGAGTGGATTTTCAAATGTTAAATTTTACATAACGTAAAACACAGCATGATATATACCTGGTAGGGCCCTATATACATGCATGTGCTTGAAAAGGGAATTGTAATAGACTTATTTCCCCAATGCCTATAATTCTGCCGTAGTCTTGTCTCAGTCACTATGCTTATTGTGCCTGGCACGGTGCTTCTTGTCTCCCTATCCCCTCTATACCTCCCCTGTGTCCCTCACCTCTTCCCCTCCCTGATGAGTATTTTGTTTAAAGCTTTCCCCTGCAGCCGTAATCCTTCATATACGGTCTTCTGACCGTCTGGAGTAACTTGTTGGCAACAATTGTTCGTCGCCATATCATCCATTCATAGAGAGAATATCTTGTGTCCCCCCTTTTTTGGTCGGTTGCAGTAATTCATAATTCATCTCTGTTTCTACGCAGGCTTCTCATAAATGACAATTTATGTGCAATCTTAAAATCCGTCATTACTTTACACTGAAAAGAACCTCAAATTGCTCAGAATATTTCCAAGTTTTCCTTGCACTTTATTTGATGCGCGTTATGGATAGAAACTAAAATGAAACTATACAGGCCACATATTAAAGTGTTGTAAAAAAAAAAAGAAGTGGACGCAACGGAAAGGTTATTGTAACCAAGTGCCTAGATCTCGTAATGTACCTACGCACCTCATATTAGCAGTTTGAGATTGTCATGATTGATTGCACAGCCTATGTTAGGGTCGGTTTCGATTACCCAACAACCCCCCCACACACACACACACACTAACACACTTCCCATCAAAATTAAGAAGATCGAAAACATGATTTACAGTTTTGATGGAGGTTTGACCTCCCTTTTCGGGTACAGAAAAGAGGATATAAGTTTACACTAAAATTAGGAAGCGACTGTTTCCGTAAAATTGTTTGATAGTAACACATTCAACACATTAGAGTCTTTCACCAATCTCATATGAAAGAATAAGACTATATGGTTGACAGGAGGACTGGTATTGTTGCTTGCAGTGCCTGGTAGGGTATATGTTGATTTCGTGTTTCTATTTAAAATCATCTAGAACAAAGGAGGAATTTTGAAGCACATCTTGCTTTATAAAATGCTAGAAAAAAAGAACTAGTTTTAATGTCAACAGTAATGAACTGATTCATCAGGGCACCTCACAAAATACGCATAATGTGCTAAAATCATGATTCGAGAAAACCTTTTCTGCATGACAGAGCAAGACGTGATATCCAGATATACCATAATGGTTAGGGTATGTTCCTCTCGAGAGGGCGTAAACATGTATGGTATCATGTGAGGATTGGCTCCATCAGTGATGTGCCAAAGGGATACACAGGAGGGATATATCGATATACCGAATGGCATAATCCTTGGCAAACTACGTGCAAATTAAAGACATCCAAAAGTGCATGCAATGGTTTGCAGGTTACATTTGATCATATGTCATATACAATCATACACAAAACAAAACTTTGCAACACATATATAGGCAGTGGCGCAGCACTTATGGGGCCACCTGCCTATGACTGGCCATAGCGGCCGATTTTAAATCAATGCTGATTTTAATTTAAATTGAATTAATTTTAAAATTAAATCAAATTAATGTTGACATTAAATCGTAGCGTGTAGCACGATGATAATATGCTTGCCTGACGTGGAACATTTCCCCCATAGGGTGCTGGCATGGCATTGCACTTTTGGTCGTAATTATCTTGATTCGAAAATTTTAAGAAGACAGTCAACTGCTCCTTGTGATCACTACTGTTATCGAAATATCCACTTCCACGCCCATATGTGTGAAGCAAGACCGTGTTCGTGCATGTGGTCAGGGCCCACTCAACCCACTCTTGGCCCGGGCACCCTGAACTAAGTTATGCCATTGTATGTGTAGCCTACATTTCATATAGTAATTTTTCATCCAGTATTGGTCATACAATATCTTCTATACAGTATATATTAAGGAAGAGGATTCGTGAACATGCAACTAGACGTCAGTCTTTAAGTCACATCACGCTGTTAATTTATTTAGGTTATCTATTCCCAATAGATCGTTCTGTGATATCCACTGTCAATATCTGGAGTGAACAAACCTTCCCCGTAATAACCTGTTCAGTTCTTTTACTAGCGAAGATGGAGATCGAAGAACATACAAACTGAAGAATACTCGCATCGCAACCCCCCCCCCCCCAACAAAAAAGTTACTGTCCAAATGAGAGCAAGAAGTGACTGTTCCCTGACAACTCCCGACAATCCACCCCCCCCCCCCCCGGATAATTGACAACGGACAACTCCCACCAGCAGAACTTCCCCAGTAATACCCACACAAGAACAATTTCCAAATGGGACAATGCCGCCTCGGACGGTTCGATCCTATCCTTTCCCCTGGAGGAATTCATCAGGGTATTGTTCCGGGGAGACTTCTCCGGGTTAGAAATTGTCTGGGGGGGGGGGAGAGGGTTCAGAGGTGGGAGTTGTCCTGGGGAAAATTGTCCAAGTGGAAATCGTCCGGGGGTAAGGTTGGTTCAAAACCTTGAATGAAAATCTAGATGTTGCGGATTGTAGGGACTAGTTCATTTCAAATAACTGTATGCCCCAACAGGTGAAGATCCAGCTGAATAGCCTACGTCATAGCTGCATGTTTTTCTACAATTTAACCAGACCCTTGTAATCAGTGCCGTTATCCGTGCTCTTCTTGGCGGAGGAGGAGGACTGGTGAGAAACTGCAGTAAGGTATTGAGCAAAACGATTTAGTTATATCATTTCATTGAAGATGAAATATCGGCCTCCAAAAAAAAAGTTAAAATTGAGAGTATAGAAAGATCATGGACATAGGCGCCTGAAGTATTCGTTTCAGGACTCTTTTCCTTTCTTTTTCTTTCTTTCTTTCTTTCTTTCTTTCTTTCTTCTTTCCTTCCTTCCTTCCTTTAAGAAACTTTAGAAAAAGGGAGAAACTTTTAAGTTTACAACTTAAAGTTTCTCAGTCCCTTATGTCTTGAGTGGTAAATCTGAGTGTGTCCTCTAATCTAAAACCAGGTCCTTTATGTCAGAAATATGTGAAGTTACGTTATCATTTGTTTGTCAAAGTAATTCTTTTTTTTTACTTTCTTAAGGGGAGGAGCACTCATGGCACTTCGGTGTGTGTTCAAGGCGGGGGGGGGGGGGGGGGGATTGCCAATTGCTTCAAGTTTCCTAAGTTTTTGCCGTTTCACAATCTAGTGAGTATCTTATCGATTATTTGATATGCTGAAACAAATATCAGATGTGTTATGTACGTGGCAACTCTTCACATCACTAGTGGACTTGAAATCATGATATTGGTAGTATAATAATTCTGCTAATAGTTTTAGGTATATCGGCCTAATTAAATGCGCAAATGGAACAGCTAAACTGTGTCCTATACGTGAATGGAATTTAATACTTGGATAATTTGCTTATATATGATTGCAGTGACGAAAAATTTGTCTGCAGCTATCATCATAAATAGAGAAAATTTAAGAGTTTATCCCAAGTCATGGCGTTCGCCAGGAAGTGAAATTAATTAACGATGATCGTTGTGACGTTCGTGGCAATCAGTTTCGGCCAGCAAAGTTGTGAAAATATCGTAAATCAAAGTGTATCATCTCCACCCGACGGTATGCAAAACACCGTAGGTGCTATGTGAACAAGTTTACGACTTATCCCTTAAGATGTGTCAATACAAGGTAAAGTTACATTTGATTATATTACCTGTATTAGATGCGCAGTAAATGGAATCAATCATGTTGGAAAGGACTCAGATAGACTGTATGAAACAATAAATAATTCAATGTTTGAAGAAGTTGATTTCTTTGTTGCTTTATGCTCAAATTTAGATGTCCATTTATCAGGGGGATCTCTTTCGTATATTGCATGTCAACTTGTAACCCATGAACAGTCCCCTACACTTCCATGCACCCACCTCCAAGCCCCGACGCTGTTTAGCCTACACCGACATCTACGACCGTACAATTTTACAAAGTTTTTAAGTTCATGGGCGTGGATCATTAGGGGGGTGGAACGGGGACACTTAATCCTCCCTGTTTGTAAGACCCGAGGACGTCTCCAGTAAGTCCCCCTCACTTTTTCAAAATGATGAAAATACAGAATATTGGAGACATTTCTTAACTTCAAACTTCCACATCGTCAATTTTTCGACAATGGTTTGTGTGAAGTATCTAATAGACGATGTGAGAATGACATTTTCCTCCACAACAGCTACTGTGTTAGAAACCAGATGTATTTTTAAGTAAATAGTAAACGTATAATCCTGCAACACTATATGAGTCTCTCATTTATCAAAATGTAACTTTCCAAGAATCACTAGTATGCACCGAGTTTATTATTTACCCTTCAGTGACTCGATCTGTTCTAGGAATTTAAGCATGTTGATATTGTGTTGAGTGTTTGTTACAGTGTTTGTTGTTACCATCGACCGAAAACGAAAAACTAATCGTCAATACAGACTTGACTATCGTCTGGGTTGCTTGATTCGAAACCGTTCGTCTCATGAGACCCTGTTGATGAACATGTGGATGTTATCTCGATCCTCGGGTATGTTTGAGGATAAGAGAGGACAGACAAATGAACAAACTCCGTCACAAACAACATTCACTGAGAAACTGATATTTGTATCTACACCGAATCAGGTTCCTCCCCCAGACGTTGTTTGTAATTGGACAATTAAGGCATCCAAAACGACGCACATGAAAGGCGCATGCATACCGTTCAAAATTTCATTACACAACTAGCTATATGGTCTCCTTTAATGATAAGCCTTTCTGAATTTTAGTTTAAATTATGACATTTTCAATCTGTGACCATTTTCTTTCACTTTTAATTCTCTATCACGTTCGAATCTGATAATGTTTTATCCAGAAACGTACCCACATATATTAATACGTCATCACGTAGCCATTGTGGTATAGCCACAGCGGTTTTGTGTACTGGTATGGGTTACATCTGTCACGGCTTGAGGTTTTAAATTCCAACAATGTTCGTTTTCAATTCCTTCCATGTTTGTCCTCTCGGTTACGCTCTTTGAAAAATGTTAGTACGATATAGACCACTGGTAGAATTTAGGTCTCACATTTTTGTTGGGCGGGGGGAGGGGATGACAGTCATTCAGATGAAATTATACTTTAACAATATATTTCATCTAGTTGCAGATTTGTAGCCAGAGTAACCAATTTGGGGAAGGGGCACATCAACATTGAAGTTTTCACTGCCTGAGGAGATCTAAATATTTTCGAAGGGAAAACTTTTTTGCCTTTTTCTTTTAAGGGTTCTGGATGCAAAATGGCACGAGATTTCCGTGTTTTCTGCCTGTATTTGTATTTAAAAAAAAGGAAATGGGGGAGTCACTGCCTGACTATAGGGCTTTTAGTGATAGGCCTTAATATTCTATTAGAAAGAAACTTAACGGAATCATGGACGTGGTTTCATAAAGTCACTAGATGACCAGAAAAGTTTCATATCGGCGGCGCCACATACGGTTTGGAGTTTCGATCGTAAGGGCACTGTATCTTCATCACACAACAAGTCTACGGTGCTCGTATATACCATGGTTATACAGTGGCTTACTAGAGCCAGGAATACAGTGTAATTAGAGCAGATTACAAAGTAGAATGATCACACCGTTCAAGCGATCATTTACGAAATATTGCATACATGATTGTGTAAGTAATATGGAAATAACTCGAAACTCAGTAACTTGATGTCCCGGCACTGGGTCTTTGGGCGACAAAAATAGTGGAACGTACCATTCTCAATAAGAGAGGAGAGGTTTTAGTTTGTATTGTCAGTTATTTTTTATTTTATTTTTAAGGTGAATTGTTACATTTAAAAATAACTCTGAAGTAAGCTAATCCTCAGATATCGAACAATCAAATTGTTGTTCAACGTTAGGTTTCTAGCGCAGCCATCTTGAGATGTTAAAAATAGTACAAACCGATTATATTGAATACGGTCAACAGACTCTGGACACCAACTTGAATCATCATGGAAACCGAAATACTAGTCAAGAGCGTAGGACTGAAGGAATGTTACGTCAGCAAATTTGTTTCGGAGAGGGTCATGGCAAAACCGGTACTTGTCCATCATACCGGTACGAATACGAAGGTCCAGCGAGCTGGACGGTACGGTGGCACAGTATGGCACGTTTAATAAAAGGCCAATCAATTCGTTATTTATTTATGCATAAAGTCACATTTGTCACATAAGTCACAGAAGCTGGGGTCTAAAGTATTTACGGTCAGTAGCAATTTTAAAGTCGTCACAGCATTTTCACTGTTACAAACATGTAGGGATATTTTGAATTTGTGGAGACCGAACACCTGTAACTGCCATAGGCCTACTGTACAGCCTTTGAAGTGACGACGCATGGTTACCATGCGGCGGTCGTGGCTGTTTACAAATATGAAGGCAAACGCAAGGCCCCTGCATTAGGACCCCACTGCAACAGTGTGGCCAGGCTGAAACTATTACTGCTACACAGGGTTTGCTACACTGAAGAATTTTTTGCAAAAGTTTTGCAAGTTTTGCACATGCCTCTCAATGAGGGAGCAGCAAACTAGAAGGGAAAATGGTGGGTCAGGACAAGGAGAAGACTAACCGGAAGTCCCCGATGAGTCATTTTGGGCCACTTATCAGGCAGGACAGCCACACTCCAAGGTCACCGTACGTTCGCCGTTAGCACACACAACGGACGTGCATTACTCACTCACCGGATTCGTTAAAGGGGAAATCAGGGTTTGACTGAGAAAATTCTCCTTTAGTTGATTTTTCTTTCTAAACTGATTGTTCATCGAAATATAGCGACGTTGGGGAGGTATTTGAAGGTAGAAGGAACGGTAATTATTGCGTTAATTACTGTTGAATGAGAACTCGTAATATTTGTCGGGTACAAAAAATAAACGTTCATGTACAAGACCAGACAGCCTCATATACACGTTTATACCGAATTTGACTCGTTTCTCGAAATTGTCCACATGTTTTGAGATAATCTTGATCATATTTGTTAGTTATAAGTCATTGCACGATACCGGTGGGGAATTGTAGTGAAACAAATTGTGAAAATAAACCCTGGTTTCCCCTTTCAGAAAACGTATACATGCCAAACACCTGCTGGAAAGGTAAGTTCCCCGTACGGTCCCGGTGGAACCACTCTACGGCATGACTACGACGTGTCATTTACTACGGCGAACATAGGAATCAGGAGATGTCACAATTCCTACTTGCATCCCACCCCTCGGCCTGTCAGAGATAGGGATACGCCCTGAGGTGACCTTGAGGCCAGCGCAGATTCGCCGCAGAAATCTCTCGATTTTCGGCGGTCTACTGTCGACTTATCCTAGCCATGGTAAAGTGAATGTGACAAAGGCATTATAACTGTAAGGTACTGAATAATCATTACTGGGATGTTTCAACAAACATGATTTTTTTGTATCGATCTGATAGCACACATATCCTTAGGTCGTGTTGTGTGGCAGGTGCCCCGTAAAGCATACACCAGGTTTCTGGTCACCCCTCGTGGCGGACGAGGTTCCTTCCAGCCACAGAGGAGCGGCAGTCACAGAGGTGCTACACAAACTAGGTTTCTCTTACCTATATTAACAGAAATGATAAAATAGAGATATTCCGTCTGCTGACAGATCAGAAAAATGATAAATGAGAGAAGAGGTAAAGGAAATTGAGTCGCAGATAACAAGTACTGTAGATATAATTTAGACTGCATTACATACAATGTACCAAATAACCCTAACAAGGGCTAATCCTAAACAAAAGTTTACAATAGGCTATTGAAATTTCAAGTAGAATTAGAAAATGTCTCTAATAGGCCCCTTTTACATAATTTAGAGTCAGGATTATCAAATATTTATGGATGTGAGGTTACCACCTCCCAACCCGCCCCCCCCCCCCCCCGCGGTATACTCCCTTCACAATCTCTTGGAAAACCGTCTGAGAGCCCCGCATTCCTTCAAACTTAGTTACCTTTTTCACAGCAATGACGTCGTTGAGCAAATTTCATCCATTGTGTCATTTCAAAGTTATTCATGAAATTATCTTTACGTTTGGAAGATCAGTGACGTCACGAGCGAGATTCCTTTACTCATTTAATAAAGTTTACACATCAAATCACTTTTGGTCAACAAATAAAATAATGAACTGCGCAGGTGCATTATTGTGGAACTATGGAATCAGCAGACAAGTGATACATGCTATATTGTCGGCCCAGTATAGGTATGCGGCTTACTTTCTAATGAAGTGTTCACGACAAGTGCAGAATCAACTTGACGCCACAAACTTTAGGGTGCATGTACTGAATTTATGTTTCTTATTGGAATGTATCAAACTGTAACGTAGGAGTGTTTCGTGAACACCAACTGTTAATGTAGAGGTGTGAATGACGCCACTAGACGGTCCAGCATTCTGTTTTTTGATGTGTGCAAGTATAGCCTAGGTCTGTTGTGCCATGGGTCTCCATGAGTTTACAAACGAGATATACGCCTCCATCCTTTTACGTGTATATACGTCGGGTTTAAATTAACAATCGAACACCATTGTTTATTTTTGTACTTGGAAAGTTATACCCACAAGAAAAGGAAGAAAAGGGGGCTTTCTCGCCTGCATTCTTTTTACGGTTGACCTGAATGACAGACGTGGTATGGGCAACCCACGTTACCAGAAGAAAAATCAACGCTTTGTGAAATCGCGCTACCATCAGCTCATGTTCGCGGAGGGATTCTAATCTTTTACCTGAGCAATTAGCAATGCTCTGGTTACGGACAGCTGTGAACGGACGGTTAGATGGACGAACGGATAAATGATTGGATGGATGAATATACTGAAAAAAAAAGAGGAAAAGGGTCAGGTTTCAAATCGCGATGAGAGAGACCACGGGGCTATTACAGAGAGATAGTGAGATAAACAAAAGTGTAGCTCGTTGGAGTACACTGCCACAGTAACGATAAATAGAAGAAAAAAAAAACAACGTTTAAGACTGAATCACACATGCAGGAAGAAGAAGAAGAAGACATAGGCCTAACTTGAGAAACAATTGGATATATTTCATTGCTTTGGTGGAAATGATATAAAACGACTTGGCGAGAAGATGAACAATTTAAATAAGTGTAGTGTTCGTTTGTAGATTGGTTGAATATAGTAACCTAGCCACGGCACTGTTACTATAGTCTAGAGAGAGGGATCACATACCGACACTATACCTGTACATGGTGCTACTTAAACGTCGAAACCACCATTGGATTGCAGTTTTTGTATAAACATGGATGTCATGGCTTGTACGCAGTTTTAACATTTGAGGCATTTTTACATAACCAATTTCAGGTAAGTATAATTTTAGAGCCTAATTTGAGTGATCTACGTCGTCACTCAGTAGTAACTGCGATTTATTATTGGATGGGATGGAATTTTAAAATCAAATGACCAAGCTGAAGGTAGCAGTTGATCGATAAATTAGAATGGTATAGCATCAAATTTGGAGAAGTATAAGGGGGGGGGGGGGGGGACGAATCTCTAAATCTTTTTTGTAACTTCATCCGACATTCACCTGTATCATATTTGCATTAAAAACATTTTAATTACATACTGAGCATTTGTTTGTCCACTTATGGTTTACGCACTTCAGTTCAAACTAGACAATGCTTATAACTAGCAAAATTAGTCAAGTTTCACATTTAACAGTTATGAAAACTTTGATTTTTTTTTTAATTTTTGACCCTAACTTTTACTGCATATAAATTAGTACTAAACAGTGAAAAAGTGTCTGGTTACGAACTCGAATCCTTCAAAATCAAGTTGTATCGTTAATATTACAGTAACTCATTAATGTTCCTTTGTATGTGACACGTAGTAATCCTCTTAGTTTGACCATTTGTCATAAGTATGTTAATGAAACTTAACAGGTTTAGGAAAATTCAGGGAATTTCACGAAACAACTCGATGAGCCTCTTCGAAAGAGGAATAATTATTTATTTTTGTGTGTCGTTGATTGTTAATATCTCGAATGATGTGAGGTTACGTCGTCGTGTTCTATTCCCCGACTCTAATGTTCATAGGGGAAAAATAAAAATTCATCTTCTGTATTAAATATGAGTCAAATTTCCCTTTTCCTTTATTACCATATTTATTTGATGGAAATAGCAAACGTGTGTCAGGCAGTGTTCTTCACAGTGGACTGTATAGGGGAGGCCCTTTCTGGAGTGGAAATTACTCCCCTTCTCCTCTGCCTAAAATAAATCCCCGACCCCCCCCCCCCCCCCGCACAAAAACTCTGTTCGGCAGGGAAAAAAAGTGACAGTAGGCTACTGCCATTACAAATAAGAGCAAGAAATGGTCTCTCCAAGTGACACCATTTTGCATCATTTAGCATCTCAATAATAAACTTGCGTAAGATCTTCCCCTAAGACCCCTCCCTGACTATTGTCTCACGATCACACTTCACGTGTTCCCTTTCCTCTCTTGATAATCTGCAAGGATCACGTGACTTTTCATATGTTAAACCTCTGTGTTTAAAACGGTTACCGTGATTGCATTGTGGGATACTCAGACTAATAGAAGGGCCATGCATTTCTGTTCTGACTGTGAGACAATGCTACAACCAGAGACGCAGTCTATACACCAAGTAAACGTCACTGAACCCATCCCGCCTCTCGTCCCACTCTACGCTCTCAAAAAAAAAAAAAAAAGACGAAGAAGAAAAAAAAAAGATTGTGCATAGTACAGGGATGGACTTTTAAATGCTTACATCCTGAAGACCTGAAGTAGGAGTTTGTTAATACTGATTTTAGTGTCTCCTTTCCCTGTAATTGATAACGATGGTAAACGTTTACCTCTATCCATTCCCCTGTCTGGAGGCAGTGGTGGCGCTACGGGGGGATGAGGGGGCATTTGCCCCTCCAGATTGTTTCCTTGCCCCCAGTTGTCCCCCCCCCCCCCCAGTTGCTCTCACCCTTCCCAATCAGATCTTGTACTCATCCAAAATTAATTTAATCACAAAACTATGTATTGGCATTGGGCTGAATAAGAACAGCTTCCTGGGAACCATGATTGATAAATGCCTAACTTATGTTACACAGGCTGCCAGTTTTCATATCATACCCGTAGCCATTTCAACAGTAGGCCAGCATGGTCAGACCAATTTTCTCTGGAATGTTTACCGTCCAGCATAAGGGAAGGGCGGGTAGGTGGTTGTTTTCCTAAATATAGGAATGTCGATGTTTTCCTAAATATAGGAATGGAATGGAAGTGTATGTAGCCTATGTGTGTGTGTGTACTCGGTGGTACCGCGCAAATGTGAAATGGTACTCCCAAAGAAAAAAGTTGGGAACCTTGGAGTACGGTCAACCGAAAAAATAAATAATATACCTCTCTTGGGGCTTAATTTTCCACCCAGAGATATGCTAAAACCTCACAGCTTCCGGGGCCTTCGCCCCCTGGACCTCCACCGGGGCTTTGCCCCTGGACCCCACCAGGGGTCCTAAGGCGGGCCCCTGGACCCCACCCGCAAGGCATCGCGCTTCGCGCTCGGTTTCGCACTGCGCGCGAAAGTCTTTGCCCCCAACATTTTCCTCTTCCCCCAGTTTCCCCCTCCCAAGTCTGACATTCTGACGCCGTCACTGTCTGGAGGGCTAGTACAAAGAGAAGGATAACAGAGGGCGGGCTTGCAACTTGTGCGGTCGGCGACGAATTTCGCAATGCGGGCCCTTGATTCAAAAGGTTGGTCACCCCTGTCTTTGGAAGGTGCAGATTGACGTAGAGACCAAATAGAAATGGTGCTAAAGAGCAAATACAAACAAAGATTCTGTTACTCTGTTAGTCTCCTTTTTAATTAGTAAATTATTTATTTCAAATAACTTCACTGAACTCTAATTTACGTAAATTACAGGCAGGCTGGTCGTATGTACTTCCCTGTTTAACATTGTCACACCTCTGCCTGGTGTAATGCAAGCTTCTTTATGGATTGGTAGAAGTTCACACTGCGACTGAAGAAAAGAAGAAAAAACCTCATTGACATTGGTAAAAGCCCAACAAAACACTGCCTACGTATGGTATGTGAAAATCGATAGTATTTACCCTAGTTGTGGTGACAAACTTTTCCTAACCTCCAATAAATCGATTTGCTTTAAAAACTTGTTATCCATCGAAAGGATTCTCCGGGTCCTTGATTGCCGTTCGTGACAAACTCTAAAATATATTGTCTATCTTTTTGTCCGTGCTGAAAGACAAAGTATCTTAATCCGGTGTCAATGATACTGGTCCACAGGATACCAGTTTCTGATCATTGAGGGATTATTAAAAAAAAAAGACCTACCATAACAACAAGAAAGGGAGAGAGAGAGAGAAAGATGTTCACACAGACGCGCCCTTTGGTTACTCTGCAGGTGCCCATGCACGTCCTCTTAGCCTCCCTGTATAGTTAACTAGTTTTGCCCATGTTGGCACTTACTGTGTTGTATTATCAAATGGATTTTGATACTTAAAGGTATATAACGCAGGACGTACACACATGTCGCAAATCTTCTTGATATAATTTGTCGAATTCGAAACTTTGTGATTAATACTTCATCGTGGCTTAATTGGAGAAAAAATAAATCAAGGAAAAGAAGGAGAGATACTGTGAGGGATATTCGATCAGTAAATGTCAAAAACCCGGTCGCCTCTAAAGCAATTTATCACTGAGTATAACAAATACACCCACTTGAATCCATGGAGTCAGTTTACCCTCGGTGAAAGGAGTTTCTCTTCAGCGAATCATATGTCTTTTATATCGTTTGGGATAGACTAGCCATGTTGGATACAAATAGTATACAATAACTAAAAAAAAACTTCATATGAAGGACAGCATGTATTAAAACAGGCAGTCAGGGATCACGCTGTCTGTCTGTCCGTCTGTATGGCGGTTTTAAACTTTATAATCCCATCAACATAAATTAGAGAGTATTTCTTTGCACGTTTGAAGATGGTTTGGTCAATCTGTCACAATAAATCTTGATGTGTATATACATACTACAGCTACTGCGAAGTATTGGAGTACAACTGTCACTCTTTTTCGTTTTTCTGAAATTCTGTATTCAAGTGAACGTCTCAAAAATATGTCTTTTAACCGTTAGACAATCAGGAAAGCTTGGCAACATAACAGTCACCGCGATGGCAGATACGAGATTTATAAGACAACTAATATAGTTTCTTCATCATGCCGATAAATTATTACAGTGCTGTGAATGTTATCTTATGTAGCACTACCAGTATTCATCATTCATTCATCCATCTATTGCCCTTGTGTGGATATATATGTTTGGATGTGCCTCTCGGGGACTACACCAATTAGCGGATATAACAGTGACTGCACTGAGGGATATACCGTGTGCACAAGTTGAGGATTTAAATTTCTCAGTGACAACTTGGGTGAGATGGAAGTTGAGGATTTGGAAGAGAAACCAATGCAGGAGGTTGTTAGTCCTCCTGTGGAGCTCCGTGATCCTCCGTTGAGGAGATCATGGGTTACTTCATTGGACAGGTGACATTAAGTTATGTATTTACAAATGGTCAGTAAAGTAACATGTTGGCCTAGTCTATAAACTCTGCTTCACTCCAGATAGTATATATGACAACAGCATATGTCATACGATGTGCGATGACGTACATTGCGTGGCCAAAAACAGGTTGAAAGAAACTAAAAATTAAGAATATATTACGGCTTGTACCAATAGGCCCGTGAAACAATCTCATCACATCACAAAGATTTTTTAACTTAAATACGTACGTATAGATTGGCAAATTGTAGCCACGAATCCAGTACGAGTGGAAGTGATCGCAGTCTTGTTATAATGGATCACAAAGATTCAAAAAGTTTCATGTACATGTTGTAATAACTTTTAAAATAATATTTCTCACAATAGTTTTTTTCTTGTCCATTTTTTTTCAGTGAGAGAGGATTCAAATTGCACACGAAATCAATAATCTGAAATTTTTCAGATAGACATATAGCTGGTCAATTTAGCACATTATAATTTATAAGCAAAATACTTGAAAAGGAACAAAGAAAGGTGGAGAGAGAGAAAAGAATAAGAAAATCTGAGGTTTCTCCTTCCTCCAAATTCCAACGATGTCAGTACAGCAGATGATTACTACGTGAAGGAATTATTTTTGACTCTCTGAGAACTTAAAGCGCAGTATTGCGAAAAACGACTCAAAGAAGTTACGAGACTCAAAGAGCCAGCAAACAAAAAGTGCTACTTAAATTTTCTTGAAACGAAAAATCTTTTTGTTTCATTCCTATATTATTCAAAAAAGACAACACATTTCCGCGTTATTAGCAGGATACATTCTGTATATTCTTGCAGACTTTTGTATTTCTTCTGCATACTTTTGTTTTTATTTTTTCATGCACTGAATCTGTCTTTAAATTTCTGCTGGTTGAGGTCGTTGTAGTACTGACCATCCTTAGTGATCATCAACTCATATATTGCAATATTCTGTTTTTCCCTTATTTCTCAAAAATTGTTTGTCATTGTATTGACCAGTGATTGCTGTAACTTTCGATAATATTTATACCTGCATTAAAAGTTTACGACCAAGAAAATATTTCATCCAGTGAAGTCATTAATATTAAAGTATAATATTCTCTCATATAAAATTCTCAATTATCCTTGAAATAAAGGTAGATTAAGTAAACAAAGGATAACATAAAGCTCATTAAGTGAGTCCCTCCCTTGTGGCACAAATTTGCATATTTGCCTTATATGTTTATTAATGATGCAATTGTAAATCAGAAGTTTGTGTGTAAAATGGTTAGGGTTAGTGTTTGGCGGATCTTTTTGGAAATTGTGACTGTTTTCAATATTTTTAATGATTAATTTGGTTGATACTTTAAAATGTGTGTATTTTTTTACCGTCACATGTACTTTGATGGAATGAAGTTATTGTAGCCCAAGCATTCCTCTTGTACCATTACAGTACTTCTCAGATCATAGTATTAAAGAAACACGTCACGTCACACACACCTCCCCCCTTCATTCAATAGTCGCGTGCCTCTCTCTATGCATGATCTTTCGACATATTGAAGATTAGAAAGTTACGGAAACTTGTCGGGGTTTTTATTTTTCATCTTCCAGCATGGACGAAGATGCCAAATGGCTCCAACGATTCGAGAAGAAATTCAACCATTATTCGGGAGAAGATAATCTAATTCAGCTTGATGAATTTATCCAAGTACTAAATATCAAAGAGGTAACGGAAACACTGAAGTATACAGAACATTATGTTAGGTTCATGTAAAGGGGAAGAAGGGCGAAAGAAATAGCCGCAATACGTTAACTTAAGTAACTGCTCAACTTAAAAGTGTGAAAGTAATGTGCTTGATGAAAATTTTTTGCCCTCTGTAAAGCTTCAAGTCATAATTTTCGCTGTGCTATGGTAGCGAGCGACTAGGTTGTATTTGCCATACTTACCCCCCCCCCCCTCACAAAGCATCAACCAAAGGCACCTTCTCTGAGGAAGAACAAAGGAACAGTATCAAACTATGGCAGGGATTGTACCAGAAACTCAAAAATGGGGGGTGGTAGAATTGATTTCTGCCAAACCAAGGTGCAAAATTATTTTCTGTCCTTGACGAAAGTTTAGTGGATTCAGAGGACAAAACTTTGCTTCAAGGCCGGTGTAAGGTGCAAATTAAAAGGATGTAAACGCCATTTATTTATGTAAGTTCAGACATTGCTGCAAAATTTCCCCTTTTTAAGTAACAATTAAACCAAGATAACAAAATAGTTACATTTTTTTCGAAATGAAAAGGGGAGTTAGCCCTCTTCTCGTTGGAAGTGGGACAAATCAACCTTTCCCCCTCTAGCAGAATCCATGCTAGTTGTGTATAGATCCAATGGCAGAGACGGAAAAATCACGTGCTTATCCTCAAGGAGGGCGCGTCACTGTATCATTGTGACGTCACATACAAGGGGGTTTGAATATTTTTATCACCGTTTCATTTTGGCTGCTCCTCCATTTGGTGTACATCTCAGTTCCCCTTACTAAGTTGCACCCACTATCTGTAACTGATTTTATCCCCCACCCACACACTGGGGTCTCCCCTGCCTGAATTGTCGAATATGTTCGCTTTTTCTTCATATCATTTCCACGAAGTCAAATGGTTTTATTGATATTCATCCCTTCCTTTTGTACCATTGATGATATTTTTTAATATTTACTCTCTTTGCTTTTCAGTCGTTCTTCGCAGAGAGGTTCTTTGAATTTGTAGACCAAGACAACTCTGGTAGCATTTCTCTAAAGGAACTTCTCACTGCCCTGCGGCTCCTCATCAATGGGAAACCCACCGATAAGTTACATCTTCTCTTCAGGGTGTATGACGTAGACGGTAAGGGTTACAGTAGTGATCAATACGGCAACATCATATTGGGAAGGGTTATGAGACTGTAAATCTCCTTCCTCTCCCCGACATGCGCAGAAACATTAAAGAAAAGTCTCTTTTCGAGTGCGTTGTCTTTGAGAAAAGGGGGGAACCAAATGTGAAGAGTCATCGCGGGCGAGTTCTCGGGGATACTCTCACACCGGACCTCCCTCGGTTACCTTGCCCCTAATTCGTTTTGAAAGCTGATTACCCTGATTTACCACTTGCTGATTAACCAAACGTCCTGGAGAAACAGATACTTTCAATGCTGGCACCAAGGGTTGGGAGACATGTGGGACATTTTCCCCCGTCAGAACCTTTGCCCCCCCCCCCCCCCTCCACTTTCACCCACTCAGCTGAAGTGACCTGACAAATGCATATATATATATGGCTATTACCTGTTTATATTCATATCTTTCTGTTCTAGGAAGTCCATGAGACTTAATTTTTCACCCAGAGATATGATAAAACCTCAGAGCTTCCGGGGGCTTCGCCCTCTTGACCATACCAGGGGCCCCTGGACCCCACACGCTAAGCTTGAGCTTAGCGTCCGATTCCGGACTACGTGCGAAGTTTCCCTCCCCCCCCCCCCCCGGACTATATCTTTGCCCCACATTTGCACCAAAAATCTAAACTCCTGGTACCACCACTGGATATTTTGCGCATAAACTTACAACTTCAACTGGCATTATTTTTGTACGTTGTCATTCCCCTTCTCTGTCACATTCCCTTGAGCTGGGTAACATTAGGTATGTAGCAATGTTTACCTTGACATTTTCATCTAAGTTCTGACTAATGTTCTGACTACTGTGTAGGTATGTCTGTAATGCCTATATTTACACTTCGTGGTGGTTACCATGGTACCTATGTATAAGGTACAACGACATCTTGTAAGCATAGCGTAATGAAATGTCATAAATTTTGCTGGCACTTTTGTTTATGCCGTACTACAATGAGGTCAAGAGGTTAATGTAGGTGCTTTTTTTTTGTCTGTATGGCCTACCAAGAATATGTAGAATGGTGGTAGTTTTATCTTAATGCATTCGTTCGAAAATAAATAGATTGCTGGAGAGAGCTAAAGCGTGTATACATGTATTACACATAACTATGGTTACATAAATAACAACGCAAGATTGAAAAGTGTTTGCATAAAGACCGAACGTGACGTTGGGGCATCGCTCTGCATTTGATATCCCACGATCCAAAGTTTCACTAACACTCCCAAGTATAGACCTACTTGTGAAAAAATTCAGCATATGACTAAGAACAATTTCGTTGTCATGTCTCCGTACTTAACAACCGTTATGTGCAAAGCGAAATGTGGTTTTATGACATCATAGCGAGCTCGAAATCTGCCGTACCGAGAGGACTTCGTACCTCTGGTACCGGGATCCCAATCTGGACAGGGTGAAAACACCGGTAGTGTACATGCGTATGCTGAGAGTAATGGTGTCGGGGTTGAGTGGCTTTTACAAAGTATCCGTCTCATTTCTCTACGCCACACCATGCATGCATGCTACAATTTACCTTTCTCACATCAAGGAGGTATTCCTTACTGTATCCACTGAAATAAACTGAGTATTTTAGTTCTATATGTGTCTGTAGTTTCTAATCAATTGACGTTGGTCTATAGGCTTGCACATAGATTCCTCAGGCTCCATAGCATACCCAAAGATAAGATAGTTATCGAGAGTCTTTCTTTTTCCTGTATAATGATATATGTAATACACTTATCAGTGAGAACGAAATCTATATTCAGTACAAAACAGATCTTATAATTTGAACATTCACAGGAAATGGCTCCATCGATTTCGAAGAACTTCGTACGGTTTTGCGATTCTGTATGGCGGAGAGCGCCCTCAGTCTCAGTGAAGAGACTCTAAGCGAACTTACAGAGGTGTTATTTGAGGACGCGGATGCAGACGGAAACGGAATGATAACATTTGAAGAATTACGTAACCAACTCGATCGATATCCCGATATAGCATCCAATCTCACAATCAGGTAAAAGTGATTAATACATCGGTCGCCATGCACTTGAAGTGATCGGCCGAGAATGACCACAGAAAAAAAAAACATTACCCTAAGGAGGTATATCACAATTCGAATCACTTAAGAGGTACCATGAAATATATATGAAGGTTCTGTCTATGTAATGCGTTTTCAATATGTCATGTGTGACGTCACATGGGGTGAGAAATATTTACGCAATAGTTGTTGCATGGACAACAATTATAGCACTAGCTCTACAGCCGCTAGAGTGGGATTCTTGATTACGTAATTTTCAGAGCAATCGCACCAAGTCTCATCAAATTAACATGCAGGGCCCGCCTGACACCTTTCAAGGGCCATAAATTAAAAGCTGTTTGGTAATTTGCGATGTCTATATGTCATGTATACAATATCTGGTTTACTGAAGCATGATTCGTGGAGGTAGACAATGAATACATTACAAAAATCACTAAGGTCAATTTCACAAAACTTGGTTTGGGGTAGATAGGTCAAAAAAAGTCATTCGTTGGCATTATGCCAAGCACGTCAACATAGTTTTGTCATTGCGTATACATCCGTATGCATGCTCTGAGTTAGGGATCAGATACAAAAACAGCTAGTCCGGTACATCGACAATGTTAATAAAAAGGCACGTTGAGTTGTTTTGTGACATTCACTAAATTTTCCTAACTCGTCAAGTTTCCTTCGCATACCAATAACAAATGGTCAAACTAAGAGGATCCCCATGTGTCACATACAAATTTACATTGATGAATCAGTAATTAAGTATTCAATTTGGTTTTTGAAAATTCTTGACCAGCCTTTTTTTTGCAATATAACACTAATATGCACACAAACGATACAAGTCAGGGTCGAGAATTAATACATTTTGAGAGTTTTCATAACTGCTGGATGCATTGACTGCTTATGCTAATTATAAGCATTTCCATCTGTTTGTTTCCTTCAAAATCCTCACAAACTTACCGATGTCACCTCAGTAGGGCCCCATGTATGTCACAAATAAAGCAAACTATACATTGTGTGACATAAACGTAATTAAAAGCACCACGGTCTTAAATATGTCTCTTCAAAGTGCAACCATTTGACACAATAGTTGTCATCGGTCTAGTTAGTTGCTCTAATGTTGACAAATTTCAAGAGATTTTTAGAGAAGTCAGCAGAGATATGTGCATGCATGGGACTCCGGGTCTCCCAAATAATTAAAAAAAAAAAATAACAACATTATCTTGAAAGTTTAACACACTCATTTAGTGAAACTATTCAATGTTGAAAAACCTCGGTATTCCAAGCGACAATGACAATACACGCATTGTTCATGAACTACAGTACACTTTTGTCGTGGTTTTGAAAACAAGCATTGTTTAACACTCTCATGCAAAGATGCACTCCGTCAGTCTAATACAACAATGCCCACAGTATCCCTGGAGTGATTATTTCAGTTAAATTTGACCTCAAATTAATTATCAGCTTGTTGCAAACAATCTGAGGGAAGACAAATGAGTAGTTGTTATAATTTCCTTATTAGAAATTACATACTTGGACAAAACGTTAATGAATTGAGTTTCCTTTTATCGAAAAGGGGTTTGAAAGGCCTAAAATAAGTGTTTGTCGATCACCTTGTACAGAATACAGATGAAATCCAACCAAGAATGCATAGTAATGTAGAAACACAAGCCTATAGACAAATTTATTCCTTTTTCGTATGTTTTTGATCACTCGATCTGAAAGTTTGCAAGAAAACAGCTAAAATTAATTGCAGTAATAATAACAACAATAACAATGATAATAATAATAAAGAAAACCAAACAACTGCTTCTTGTGAATAAATTGAGCTACTTACAGCCTTAGAGTCAATAAATCTGTCAACAAAATTTTGCTCAAATGTCAAAATCAGCGTTTCAAAAATTTATTCATGTAATGTGACACATTGTCTTTTTTCTTTTTGATTCCTTGCCGAAGGCGGGCAAGGAATCTTTGCGATGGTGAAAGGAATCTTTGCGATGGTGATTTGGTGTACGTGCGTGCGTATGTGTGTGTGTGTATGCATGTGTGTGAGCAAAATCTTGTGAACACTCTAGCTTTTGAAGGGAAAGTGCAAGGTGGGTCAAAGTTGGTGTGTTGATAGAACATATGAAGATCTCGGCTGGGACTGTTTTCGGTGAAGGTCAAAGGTTATCTGAGGTCACCATCAGGCATAATGTGTACAAACTATGTTTGTGTACAAACTATGAATGTGCAAGAGAGTCCGAAGTCAGTGTGTGGGGAGGACATTTAAAGATCTTGACTGGGATTGATTTTGGTGGATGCCAAAGGTCACCAGAGGTCATTTGCAGACAGACTATAGACAAAACATGTTTGCAGTACCTCATGAACTGCACATTGCACAAACTTTGACCTTCGAGGGTATGTAGGACTTTCTAAGTAAATAAGGTGAGGGTGTGTCTTGTGATCAGAGGTCATGTGGGGTCATCAGAGGTCGTAGCATGGAAAAAACTTGTAAACACACTATTTACAAAGGAGGAGATAATTTCAATATTTACAAAGGCGAGACAATTTCACACCTTAAAGTTGTTCTTTTTAGATGGAGTACATATAAATATAATTTCTGGTTTAAGTTTTGATGTGGGTCAAAGGTCGTCTGAGATCCTTGAGTACAAAGTGTTAAGACCTTTGCTGATGTTTCTCTCCTTCTGTCTTTTCCTATGGGTGGAAGGTATTTGAGCTCCCTTCCAAGCAAAGACTAGCAATGCTTGCACATTTAGGAAGTTCCAATTTAAAAACTTTTACCTGTCAGTTAGGTAATAAAGTGTAGTTGCTGTATAATTTCACAAGTCTTTGACATAAAATGATGAAACTACATCTATGGATCTTCAGCTGGCATCATGCTGGTTTCTGATAAAATACTGTATGTCTGAAAGCATCTGTAAAGTATCTAAAAGCCCAATTTGGTTAATTAAGTTCAGCAGGTACAATACATCTTTGAGTATCTATTTAGTCCCCAATTCAGCTGTACAGTATTTGGTATCATGCTTCTTTTATTTATTACTCTTGTTTTGACAGTTTAAAGTGCTCACTTAGTTTTCAAAGCCATAATTGGCTTTTAATTCCATCTGAGACGTTTGTTTGGTCTGAAAATGGTGATTGACCAATGACCTCTGTGGAAAATGGGAGAAAGGTTGACCCTTATCTTTCCCAGAGGAATCATTATCTGAGATACAGCGCTCCTTCTGTCATCAAACAATGTAGAATAGATTTGTTTTCTGAAGTTGAGACAGTTGCACATGGGAGATTTCTGTTAGGGAAAAGTCTTATTGTGCAATAGAGATAAATAAGTTATTACTTGGTCATATGATGGGGTAGATGGAGGAATTTATGTAGTTTATATAATTGGCCGTCATTTCAACTGTCATATGAGTATATCTCTTGTTCCTGGGAAATTTGTACCGTACCTAAGCTACCACTGTGCAGGCTGGAGAATTCTTGGCCACCAGTGTTATCTTACATTACATGCATACAACAGGTGTTGGAAAATGGTGTGCAGTATTAATGGCGTCATCTGGTATGTCCTGTGGTTACTACAGTAAACTGCAACTTGAACAAAGTTAATGGAAGTGCATGTATTAGTGGTAAGGAATCACTAAGCCTATTGGCTTTCTTGTTTTAAATTAGTAAATGCATGATTACGTCACAGTTTAAGACTTTTCTTATCATACATTAACTAAACCTATGTATAAGCCTTATTGCAACAAAATTTCATTTTGTATTTTGCGTCTCTGCTGGACTCCACGAACGAACAGGTTATTGTCAAGTTATGTTATTTATAGCCTTTCATTATACAGTTCCCCAACGGGGAGCGTTCATTGAGAGATTGGGTTTTGGTTTTATCGCTGTTTCCACCGCATCATCTGCTTCACCCGATACCAAAGTTTCGAATTCTTGCAAAATCGCCATCATTTTTAGCTACTTTACGAGAATCATAACAGATAAATCAAAGAAAGGAGGGAGGGGAACTAATAAACAAATTTTGCCACCGTTTTACCATGGTTACGAAACACGATACGATTACGAGTCGAAGATGTACATCAGTGAACTAACATCGTGATTTATCACTGTAAGGTGTCGGGCTGAGTGAGGTCAGGAGTATCGTGACATAACCATCGCTGATCATGTAAACTCGGCTGAGAAACAAGACCGGAAGAAACGAATTGACGAAAAACCTCAATATCACCGATTCAGACATGGATGTCAGTAAACTCGAAAAGCAAACGCAAACCGTTTCCTCAGAACAAAGAACATTTATATATATATATATATATATATATATATATATATATATATATATATATATATATATATATATATATATATATATATATATATATATATAATTTAAGTAAGTAACTTACAATGGGTAATTATGCCATAGATATTTCCATTCTGTACAGTAATTGATACCGTACTTATCTATTTCTTTTCTCTGTTTTTCATTTTTACAGTGCTGCTGAGTGGCTGAGACCCCCCAGACGTAAAACACACGGCAACAAAATCATCTCCTTCTTCGTTAATAACATCAAGACTAAATACAGTCCCTTCCGACTTCTCAGCAATAACATTGCGACCGTCTTTCTC
Organism: Stichopus chloronotus; assembly: GCA_021234535.1. Taxonomy (NCBI): domain Eukaryota; kingdom Metazoa; phylum Echinodermata; class Holothuroidea; order Aspidochirotida; family Stichopodidae; genus Stichopus; species Stichopus chloronotus. Next base: position 13,483,964 of record CM037839.1, read on the forward strand.
CTAGTGGTTTACTTTTTGATCAACGTCGGATGTGGTGTTTGGGGAGTAATGGATGTCTACACAACCACACCGGAGAGAGGCTGGCTTATGCTTGCTAGATTTAACGGTAGATCTTTGGTTCAGTTCTGCCATTCAAATGGGTAGAGGGGAGGGGGTAGGGACAGGGGGGAAATGGTGTAAAGTAATACCTCCGTGTAATATTTACATAATGTGTAGTTCTATAGCCTATGTGACTCAATGGGCATATTCCTCTCATCATAATGCAAGAGTGAGAGGTCCAAAGGAACAGATTCTCAAATAGATCCATGCATCGGCCAATATTCTCAATTATCTTAACTGAAGATGAATGCTCTGAGTGTCATGTGTCCAACCTTTAAAGTTAACGAACAGTTGGAGGACGTTGTCACAAGTTGCCCGTTTAAACACACTAAGCAATTGTCAATGCTGTATCACGTTGGTCTTATACCAATACTGCGTGTTCTTACCATTATGATAAGTTACTCGTACAATATACGTAAGCTAAACATTTCAAATCCAAAGAGAGAAATGTGTACACTCATTATTTATATGGATTTATACGTTATTAAATGAGTCATGTCATTATTATCAGATGATGATTATAGTCACCGTTAGATGTCTTAAGGAAACTGCAGCTATTGACTTATTCCCATGAAATATCCAATAAACAGTGTCAACACCTGGGGAAAATTTCAAAGAACATATTTGATAGATGAGTTTCTGATTTGGGGATAGGCGGAAAACAAAGACAATTCTTTAACAAGTGATACATATTAAGAGAACTGAGGGGGGGGGGGCAATTAATTCGTTGGCCAGTAAACAATGGAAGAAATGAAGCAAGAACAACAATGATGTGAGATTTCAGTGAGGCAACAGTCTATTCAGTATTTTGACAACAGTCACCTTAAAGATCGTCTTCACAGGTTAATTATTGTAAATGCTCAGCTAGAAACTTCTCTCATTCTCTTTTGTCTATCTTCCATTTCTTAATACTTCAACGGATGTTACGTTTCTTCTTCATTCGTTGATTTTATTTTCTCAGGGAGGCCACTCAACTTTAACTGCGCTTTCATCCTTGTATTAATGCTTCGTAAGTCTCTGACCTGGCTCCGAAGTACCAGGATAGCGGCCATTTTGCCAGTGGATCAGCACGTGACCTTACATAAATTAGTCGGGATCGTCGTAGTGGTCGAGACTTTCTTCCACGTTGCCGGACATTTTGGAAACTGTGGTAAGCCTGGGATGTAATAAAATTACATTCGTGATTTTAAACCATGGAAGTATACCCCTACCAGTTTTAGAAGTTGGTCTCAAGGCTTCATCAGTTTATCTTCCGTCTTCCCTCACAAAGCTCCCTAAACGACCCCTCCCCACCTACCCATCCACAACCACCCATCTACGCCGACTCATCCACACCTCACCTCCCAACCACGACAATGGTACCGTATAAGGACCTTACCAGCAATTTTTGCTGAACAATAGGTTTTTGCTTACGGAGGCTTGTTTTAACTTGACGAGAGGATGATGTTGATCTCTCATACAATATTCATGTTGAGGAATTTGTTTCAATTTTTCATAGTTTAAGGAAAAGTTTTAAGTTGCACTTTATGTACTTAAATTCTTTAAATTCCTTTAACAGCCGATTTAATCATTCAGAATGCAACAGATAAGACTGCTTGGCAGATTCTCTTCACTTCAGCATCTGGTGTGGGTTGGATAGGAGCTCTTGCGTTTCCTACCGGTTGGCCTATCCTGTTTATTCTTATATTCATTTGCACGTTTTCCTTTCCTTTTGTGAGACGACGAGGTTACTTTCAGGTTCGTTTCTCTTAAATTTTGCATTGCTGTTCTTAAATTATAATATATTTCTGGATCGAGTTCTAAAATAATTGCCACAGTAAAGAGGAAAGATTTTTGCCAACAGTAGTTTCAAGTTATTCTGTGTTTTCATGTAGTAAACGTTTTCCAATGACCATATTGGTATTGCGAAGAAATAGCTATGATATTTCAAAGCCATTCAAAGGACATTGATGTTTTTATTTTATGAATGCCAATCATCCTTTTATTTGTTATTTCTAATTTACATCATCGTCAGTGACTTTTACAGATACTGAAAATATGAAGGTTTTGTCACGAATTGACAATAAATTTCACATTGTTTAGGTCATGATTATACAAAACAAGTCGGTATCCACGACACGTGTATACGAGAACTTTAAACTGAAAACTATATATATTAAAAAAACGATATCATATTATCACTCCCTATTCGTCTTGGCACACAGATTCGCGTGTACCTTTTGATAGTTTTCGCTATATACGTGTTCCCATTTGAATGAGCGCAGTGGATCAAGATCTACCGCGCTAGATCAAACTCTAATGGGAACGCGGATCAACAACGCTCACTCAAGATCAAGATCCACCGATTTTGATGCACCCATCGGGGTAGATCAGATCGACCGCTCTGGATCAAAGTTCGTAATGGGAACACATCGGTAGATCAAGTGACCCTGGATCTCCGGTTTATTCCTTCCCGGCATGCATTTGCTTTCCGGTGGCAAACCCGGGTAATTAGTTCTAACTTAAGCCTCGCTGGGCACGTCGCTAGTAGGGCAAGTGTATACACCATAGTGCAGTAGTGTAGTGTACATGTACAGCGCACATTTTCTGCCTGTATTTCGCTACTGATTGACCGAGAAGGGGCTAAGTTACTGCAATTCTGGTAATGGTACTAATTTAGAATCGGTAGCAATCGGACAAGGTATCAGGTATAATTAAAAGAACTAGCGAGCACGTTCATATGGTACGGATTTTAAAGTTGCGCCCTGATAATTTATAAGAAATTTGGTCTGTTCGTTGACTTATTTTCGGTATGTTGCTTTTTAACACAATTTCTTCTTACATCTGCTCTGTTACCGATAAATTGAACCCCTGATATAAAGTGTATATAAACTGCCGAATGGCATTTTAGTGCAACAAGAGCAACATTCGTCAAGTGGTCAACTGCCATCGATGTAATAAACTCTTAACTGAGATAGAAGCACGAGCAAACTTGCCAAACCAGCAATGTTTACCTCCATATTAAAAAACAAATGACGTTCTTGACATGTGTTAATACCTCACGCTCCTCAGTACGTCGTGGAAGTGGGAACAAAGTTAGTGCTAAGCTGCAAAATTATGATATGACCAATACTATGCTGCTGTTGTAGTGTGCATGCAGTTAGCAACACGCGCACATGTACATTTTTGTGATACAGTGCTAGTGTGCGATATCCGACTTGTATCGTTGGTGACCTTTTCGTGCTTACGCAATGTGTTCATATAACATGTTGATCTACCGCGCTCACTCAAATGGGAACGCGGTTCTGGATCAAGTTATTCGACACCACTCGATGCAATAAAACCATGATCCACCGCGCTCACTCAAATGGGAACACGGCTTAAGTTACTGTAAATTAAAAATCATTGACGATAAATCAGTTATCATGTTATCAGTTAACTCCATTTGAAAAGGTCAGTCTGTTGCCACCGAACGGATAACAATCAAATTACGGGATTCTAAAATTAAGTGTCTGTGCGATATTCAACAATTCAACTCAACAAGCTCGGTGCGCCGAAAAAAATGTGGCGAATGTCAGCACCCCCACCCTCCTCCACTCTTTTTTCTCCCCCCCCCCCCGCTCCCCTATCTCTGTCTCTATCCCTCGTAGGGTATCATGACCTGTTAAGTTAATATCTATTTGGTAACAGTCATTTGAAAATTCAGTGAAAACATATACCTTAATAATAATCCAGTTAATAACACGGTAGGGATGCACCGGATATCCGGTTCGACCGGATAGTGAAATACAATCCGGTTGCGGTTCTGACTGGATATTTTTCAAACATTTTATTTTATAATTTTTTGTTTCCACAAGATTCCATTCAATGGCAGTTGTACAGTAATCAAAACATTATTGTAGCATGAGAATTCACACCCTTTGCACATAAGATGTTGCATGTTTAAACATACAAAACTTGTACAATTCTAATTTGATAAAAGCATTGTAAAAATCCGGTCAAGCAGGATTTCAGGTAAGTTCCTGCCAAATCCGGTTCCGGCTGGATCTAAAAATTAAGATCCGTTGCATCTCTAGCAACATATAGCAACCCATGTCATCATTTTCAGTGGTAAAAACAGAATAAAGCGTAAAACGATACACCTGAGATTTTTTGAATGCACCCTATGGTAACATGCACAGTGTGTCTCGTTTTGTTGTCTCATGTGTTTAGTCTCATACAGAAGACTGGAGCTTGCAAATGGTGGTATTCGAGCTCAAGTCATCCCTACTGTTTGGACAACAACAAACAAACGGTGGTATTGCTCACGGTATACATATATCACATACAACTACAGAGTAAGACTGTCACCGGGTAGTAGGTTCGTTGTATTTTATTGTGTAAATTAATTAATTAATTAATTAATTAATAATGTATTAATGAATAATGTATCAATGAATAAATAAATAATAAAATTATATAAATATTTGTTCATAACGATGTTTTTCTTCCAGGTCTTTTACTGGACTCATCAACTCTCAATTCTCTTCTGGTTATTTCTCATCTTGCATGCCCGATATTTTTGGGCAGTCTTCCTGATCCCCGGTGTCGTCTACCTCGTAGAGAAGGTTCTACGGCTCAGTTTCATCCGGAGGGTCAGAAACGGTAAAACATATATCAAGGAAGCCGTAAACCTCCCTGCAAATGTGAGTTGAATATGAAAACGAACGCAAAACATATACCGACTGTATATCCTTTTACGTGAATCGCGTCCAACATGTTTGTACTGTAAGAAATAATTGCGCGATTGGAGGATTTGACGGGTATATGACGTATCGGTTTACTGCGAAGTCTTCAACTTGATTGTGGAATAGTTTTGTGTACTCTGTTTTCAAGTTTAAAGGGGAAATTAGGGTTTGGCTGAGAAAATTCACCTTTATGATTGTTCATCGAAATATAGAGACGTTGGGGAGGTATCTGAAGTTAGAAGAAACGGTAATTATTGCGTTAATTACTGTTGAATGAGAACTCGTAATATTTGTCGGGTACAAAAAATAAACGTTCACGTACAAGACAAGACAGCCTCCTCTATACGATTATACAGAATTTGACTCGTTTCTCGACATTGTCCACATATTGCTTTGAGATGATCTTGATCATATTTGTTAGTTATAAGTCATTACGATACCGGTGGGGAATTGTAGTGAAACAAATTGTGAAAATAAACCCTGATTTCCCCTTTGACTTTGTAGTGCAATGAAGTAAAGCTTATACATTTGACATTTCACATCTCCTTTACCCGTGTATAGGTCACCTATCTGATCATAACAAGGCCTCCAAACTTCGACTTCCGAGCTGGCGAATACGTTTTTGTTTGTATTCCTTCAATAGCTCGCCATGAATGGCATCCATTTACAATCAGCAGTGCACCAGAATTAAAAGGTAAGTCGACTGTTCCCAATTTGCTAGTTAGTTGTACGGGTCCTTAAATGATCTACCAGGCTCCAATTATCAAGGAAAAAATAATTTACTTCTAAACGTTTTTTTTTTACAATCATTATTGCATGTGAATAAACAAGTTTAAACTTTCGAACCTTTTTTTGTAAAGCAGTGTTGATATCAGCGTAGCATCAATTAAATAGGGGCGACTATTGTCTTTGTATTTATCTCTGCCTTTACTGTAAAAAATGTAAAAAAAGTTAAATGTAAATTTAGAGAAAATAAAATTAATTGATACAGAAATGTATTGGTAATTACTTTCCCGTCAGTTTCTCATTTAATCCTTTGTTTTATTTTCTGTAAGTTTACAGACATTTTTTTGGCAGTGTTGTAACGTTCTTTCCGTACTGATTTTCTATCAGATTACATCACCGTTCATATTCGAGCCCAGGGAAACTGGACAAAACGACTTTTCAATTTTGTGAAAAAGCATAACAGTGACAAAGTAGTCCAACCCACCGAAAGTCAAAGTCGAAGCATGTTAGACGCTGTCATTGAAGAGCGATCCATCCCCGGTAGAAGGAACAGTGCTTTGTTCAGTAAAAGTGCGGTTTCGGTGCTCAAGAGTGAAAACGAAATCTCACACTACGGTACACCCACAACAGTACGCCAAGTTGACGTCATACCTACTGACGACAACTGTACCGTCAGAAACTTTTCTGCCAAATGCGATAAGGGGGAAGATCTGACTTCAATTCGTTCTTACGAAATATACGACCATACTGCGCATGCTTGGATGCGAGGAGACGTCACTATTGACGACCGTAAGACGTTGTTGTCAAGAGGTAGTAGCAAATCTTCATCATCTAATAGTAACAGCAACGAAGCTGCTTCCTCGGCTAAAAGCCACGGACCTCTCCCGGTACTTAGAGGGACGCCGCCCACTGCTGTCAAATCAGAAAAACTCGGACGGAAGTCTGGCAAAAGAAAAAATCTCAAGAGTGCAAATAAAATTAAACCCATATCTGTGGAAAACCTGACTTCTTCTCCTTCGAGCGACATTGAGAAACTCAGAACTGTTTCTGAGAGTATGGCAAATAATAACAATTCAGCTTCAACCCATCCTGAAAGTCAGGAAGAAGAAAGACAGTCGAATACAAAAGACAGTCCATCTAAGAAACGACTGGCAAACGCAGTCTCGACCACCATGGCGACCGATCGGTTGCTAAGGCGGAAACGTGGAGAGCTTGTTCACAGGAGGACTCAGCACTCTTTGGATCTTACCAATCACCCGGGATGGGACGTCGATGTCCACACTGGCATTGAGGTAAGGAACTAAAATGAAGTCACGTCAGAAACGCCATTTTATCTACATTATGTGCTGGGCTGTCTTTTTCCGGCAGCTGATCAGCTTACAACGTTGTCTTGGTTTTATCCGTAATGAAATACTTTTTTTATTTCAACAAAGTGTGAAATCTGAGATCACCTTCCGTCAGTATGTTTCACACTTTAACATACTTAATAATTTATTTAAAGCTGTAAAATCCTCATTTCAAGGCCCAGTGAGCCTATGTATAATTTCGTGGTTGGTGTATAGGCCCGAATTAGTAAGTCCATGATCCGAAGGAATGTTATTTACTGTATCATATGCTTCATACGCTTCACAACTTCGTTCGCAACTCGTGTCTGAATGTATCAGCATATAATCCTAGTTGAAACTTCCATCTTCAGATTAAGAATACATATTTCGTTTATTTTTTTTTTCGGAGTTGCATAATTAATCACAGTCAATGTTATCATATTTGTAACAACTGTCCAATGTTGATTTTGCCTGTTTTCGTAGATTGTAATAGACGGTCCTTATGGAGCGCCGGCCCAGCATATCTACGAGGCCGAACATGCTGTTTTAATAGCCGGCGGTATTGGCGTTACACCGTTTGCTTCCATCCTTCAAAGTATTCATCAAAGATACAAAGAATACAAACTATTTGATCCAATGTGCTGGTCATCGAGTCACATACCGAACTCTGAGGACAAAGCGTTCAACTTGAGGAAGGTAAGTATAGGCGGACTTTCCATTTTGCATGTAAAGGAACTCTGTTGATGAGGTTTGATTTTTGTCCCTATGCTGTTGGATTTAATTTTCAAAGTTATTTGGGGTTCGTGGAATATTGACAGATTTCTATGACAGGAAGTGAAGAGAGATGATCAATAACCACCTACATCAAATCAGTGTGGCGTATTCATGTTGAGGCACTAACACGTTATGAGCAGTTTGGAGGAACTTTGTGAACCGAAGAATGGTATATCATCAGGGTGGGAGTTAAGCTTTGCAATTAATACATACTTACTCTGAAAAATGAAGCAATTCTCTCTCATAAACAACTTATTGGCACAAAATTTGTCAGGATATGCGATGATCGACTCAAGTCCATCAATGCCTTTAGTGGGACATTCCGCTCATGACATCATACTTACGGTTGTCTATCACAGCTAGGGTTATATAAAGGCCTAGCTTATTTTGCGGCCTAGGTTGCACTTAATCCTTCGCTTTGAAACAATGCCAAGACGGTGACAAATAAATAAAAAAAACGTCAGTGAATCCAACCCTAACACTGACTTTCATTTTCCGTTCCTGGTTTTTTGCAGGTGGATTTTATCTGGATTAATCGCCATCAGAAGTCTTTCGAGTGGTTTATTAGTCTCTTAAACTTGATTGAGGTGGAGCAAGAAGAAATAGATCCGTCACAACGTCTCATTACCATGCATTTATACATGACGTCAGCATTATCAAGGAATGACGTCAAAGCTATCGGACTGTACGTCGCCCTGGATCTCATCCACCAGAAACAGAGGAGGGACATGATCACCGGATTAATGACAAGGACTCAAGCAGGACGTCCAGATTGGGACAAGGTAATAAAAGATTCGGTAACCGTGGTGGATGTAGAACAGATACAGTTGTGGGGAGTCAGGACTAAAGGGGGGGGGTCGGGTGTGATGGATGTGAGAGAGGGATATAGGGAGAGGATCAAGCAGAGACGAAACGACCTAGTGGCAAATTTTAGATTAAATGTGGGTATGAGTAAACATGCATGTGTATTAAATTGTCTCAGCTATAGTGACGAATTCAACAAACTTGGGCTCGTACATGTCCTTTTGTCACCCCGTCGTTTCAGTTACGTCGTCAACTTTGTGACAATTAAGGTATCTCCTATCTACAAGAACTTCGTTGTTGTTGTTTTCCTGAACAAAAACAAGTAAATGATAATAAAAGAATATTGGTCATACTTAAAACTCCACACATAAGGGAATTTAAGGCCCCGGATACTTAAATCTGTGTCGGTTGATTGTGCTTTTCTATCCATGCATAATATCATTCAACAGTGACTAGAAGTGCAGATTTTAGCAGATTTGGATTTAAAAGCAAGAGGGCCTGTAGGGGGCACTAACTGTAATGAAGCTAACACAACAGAAACAAAGGAAGAACATCTATAAATATTGAAAAATAGAAAATGAAACTTACAACAGTAAATGCACGTCATGGAGACAAATTCTTTTGTCATTAGCTGTTGCATTCCCTTTTATTTCTTTTCTTTTATTTTTTCTTCAGCTGTTCACTTCCATTGGTCAGGAGAACTGCGGTAAAGTTACAGTCTTTTTCTGCGGATCTCCACAGCTTAGGTCACGTGGTTCAACAGAAATGTGACGAGCGAGGATTTGGCTTCCGAAAGGAAAACTTTTAAAGTATTATGGATTTGGTCGTGTGAAACCCAACAATTGGTATAGTTCAATGTGGTGAAGACTACTTGAAAACATATTACCCAGAACCTGTCATCAAAAAGATATATACTTTTCAGATGACTTGTATCTACTTTGATGTCATGCATTTTTGAAATGTCATCACAACACAGTGTTCGGCCAACTGCCAACGGCCAACTGGTTACGCAAATCGATGGCCTGAGGAGGGTTTGAGGAGAGGGGGGGGGGCAAAATTTTTAATAATTGAAATGCCTAATGATGCAAAGTAGTGTCACGTAGAGACAATTTATTTTTTCCATGATTTGAAATAGGGACGAGTCTAGTTTTTGTCAACTTTTATCGGAGGTCGAGCGGAGTTTTGTTCAGTAATAAGGATACATATTTAGGGGTGCGGTTTGCTGTTTCAGGGGCGGCAACTTTTCATCTGGTTCACTCAGCTCCTTTAAATTCTTCCTGGTGAACGCTACTACATTTGAAAGTCTATACATTTAACAATAAAGTTTGATCTTTTAAGCGCACAGTATTTGTTTATACTGTTCCGTTCTTTCTAGTCGCTGTGTCTACTTTTTGAATGTAGGAAGGAGATGGATCGGTAGGTTTTTTTATACGATAACAAGTGAACTAGAATTGCATGTTTGCTTCATTTTGGTGGTTATTTAATTCTGAATGACTTAAAGTCATGCTTTCTTTCTTCAGATAATTTCGCAGCTGACATAATCAACACCAAATTTCCGATATATTTTCAATATATTTCATAGTAATGATTCATAATTTATTGTCACAACGATTAAAATCAACTTTTAACTTTGTTTTCAAAAGAAGAGTGTGTATTATTTATCCGACGGCATTGTCTCAAATAATAAGTAGTATCGACAATGAGTAGGTGAATGACGTAAAGAAGAAATTAGTGAATAGAAAGAGGCTGCTCTACTGAAATAAGTCATAGTCCAGAGGAATTTCAGGTATGATAACCTTGTTCTTCCACGTAATGGTGAGTTGTTTTGTGTGTTTTATTCAGGCAGACTTTAAGAGTCCAAAAATTTCCCTGTGATGAAGAACATGTTGAACAGAAATACATCTATATTCGATTTCCCTAGTAATGTAAATATCTGAGTCACATTCTTTAAGCACAGGTCCCTGATTGAGTATAGAAGTCCAGGAAGATCACGTCTTTACTTTCCTGAAAAAATATGTATGTCATTTACTGATCTTTTTGACTTGAAAATAACTTGAACGTCTTTCTATCACAGCTTGTTTAACGAAATACAGGCCTGAAGTCAAAGAGGGCGGGACCCCTAGGAAAAGGCCTTACTATTACATTTATTTCAAACCCGCCCCCTGGTTTTTTCTTTGAAAGTAATGAATATGAACATTATGGCACATGTACCTGTGGGCCGTCGCCAATATTTCTATTTTGCCCCACCCTTACCCACCACTTCCAGGGAATCTGATCTGGATCTGTAAGGAAGTTAGAAATCATACTTAAATATAAATCAGTCCATAATACTATATGGGCTTCCAGACTTTCGTACAGTAGTTTATAGTAGTAATACAACAGATGTCTTCCAAGGGTATTGTTATTTCTGGATAGTGTGATCAGAAATTGTGGTTTTTTATTCGCCAATTGACTCTTTAGGTACGTCTTTAATTTTTGATTCACTTTTTTTTACTGTAATTACTTCCGAATGTGCGAAGTTCCCTTTGTGATATCAGTGGCCTCATAACACGGGATAACCTTCTCTCTCGTCACTCGACAGGGCCGAAACTGACGTTTATTGACTCGGACCGCCCCTGCATGTCAACATGTCAAGCTGATGACCATTTAGAAAATGAGCAGTTCGGAGACCGACTCGTTATGTGACATGCTAAAATTCTCAGATATTCTCAAAAGTCAATTTGAAAGCTTCTTATATCTCTTAACTGACGCAATTGACGTTTTTTATACCTTGCATTTTAAACTATCAAAGTTCGTTGGTCGTTTTGATACTGCCAGTATAGTATGGACAATATAGGCTGTACTTATTTATATTGTTTGTATTCTGTACTTTTTGTTTTAGTTCTCTCAATTTGTACAAAAATAGAATCATGACTTCAGTACAGGTTTAACTTGCGTCTTCCTTGTTATTTTTGGCATTTATTGGGTATTATGTACTTCTGTTGAAGATAAAAAGACAGCTTTAAACTGGTTTTCCGCAGAGTCAACATAATAAAGGGGGCGTACAAAGAAAACGAGTACAGCAGAACATTCCACTGTGTAGACTATAGAGCGTCAGCCAAGGCGTCCATGAGTACGTGAAACCTACTATATTCTGATTAGGGCATTGTGGTTAGTTGGTTCCCCTCCTCCAAGTTCTGTTCTGCTAGTGACGTTGATTCGTTGTAAAATAACACTAGACAAAACTACCAAACTGCATTTCAAAAACTAGTACAGGAACGTGATGAAATGTAAAAAAATATATATATATTTTGTTTTAATTTGCAGGAAAGTTCAAATGCCCTTAACTGCTCCCATGGATGTGGTTAATATTCTTATGAATGCATGCGCTTTTTCTGGATCTCAATGGGTCTCTCTGTAATGAAACTTTCATTGTCGCATAAGAACACTTTGGGGGATGAAGCCTTTTACAAAATTGTTTCAATGAAACTATGAACTAATCGGGAGCTACCTTTCCCCTTCCGCTAGAGAACCACAGGTTTACACACCATTTGAACAAGTTTACTATTAAGTCTATAATTATAAGTTACCGTAATTCCACATTTTTACTGCTTGAAATTGTATAAGTTCTGAATGCTGTAGTAGCTTAACAAAAATATTAAAAGTATTATTATATTCCCCATTAATGGGAAGTTAATGACAAAAGAGTCAAGTCTCTTGCCGTTAACATCATTGGAAAGTGTTACTGTATGACACTCAGGGCCAACCAAGGATATTTGGCCTTAATGATACATGAGTTTAAGCATGTTATATATGTAGGCCTACTTTTAAAGCAAAAGAATTTCAACTTCAACTTATATATGTCAAAATCAAATTTTGTGGTTACTCTTTGATCTACCAATGCGCTTTCATGTACACATTTTCGCATGATAACAAAAGGAAGAAAGGATAAACTTCAAAAACAGTGACTCGTATAGGTTTAGAATTTGGGGTCAGTTTTAGAGTTATAAACCCTCCATTTATTTGAAAGTTTGGAGAACAATTCCTGTCCGCACTCCCACCCACATATACACCCCTATCTGCGCACTTACATGGATTGGAACACAGGCCATACATGTCCACATATTCGATGAAACTAAATTAATTGAAAATGTTCTAGTGTAAGGCAGCACTTCCCAAAATTATTTAGGCTACTGCCCCTCCCACCGTCTTGAACTTCCCCAATGACCCCCCCTTTTTTTTTCTCACCCTACGATTCATAGTCGTAAGCTCATTTAGTTTCACTGTAAAGTTTTTCTGTTTGCACAAACTAATTATAGAGACCGCAAATAAATTTCAGTCAATGTGAAAGACGAGCTTGGTGAAACGTTGTAAGGAGACAAATATATGGTTCAATATTAGTGAGAAAAAGACGAGATCACCTCTTCCAGAAATGTCCAGACCATTTCAAAACTAAAGGGAAAACACTAGTGGAGGGGTCCTCCCCCCGCATATTCCCTGGATGTTTTATTGTGCTCTAAATCGCTGCAGTGGTATGTTGTAATTGCAGGGACTAACGTCCACCTCTCCCTGTGCGTGCTGTAGCGCCCACTGAGACGTAGGCCCGATCAACTTTGGGGGGGGGGGGGGCACTTTCAGAACCACTGATGTAACTTGTACCGCTTTCGATGGTTTTTGCTTCCTACAGTGCTTTGCATGAACCGTTCCTTTATGTTGGAATCTGTTTGCACACTAACATCACCTCGGATGCCAATTGACAACTTTTTTTTTTATAGAATATTCATCGTTTCTTGAAACATCTATGATAGAAAGAAGGGATATACATGAAACCCAGCAGGGAGAAGAATATTAATGTCCGGTTTTCATGTTTAATTTTTAAGTGGTTTTATTTTGTATAAGGGAATACCTATAAGTGCTAGTGGATATTCATCCCGTTTGACCAATCAGTACGTTTCGTGCATATGCATGTCAAGAAAGTAATACTCAACCAATCCTCACATGATATCATACATGATAAGGTTTCATCAAAGGAACAAACCCTAGCAATTATGGTATGTCTCGATATCACCTCATGTTCTATTATGCAGGAAAGGGTGTTTTGTTCTCGAGATATGATTTTCTTTTCAGCATATTTCTGTTTGAATTTATAGAGTTACCAAAGAATTAACCTCTATCCAAGGTACAAAGACCGCAAAAAGTGACATGCAAAGTGGTTTTCTGCCTGACGTCACTCCTACTGTTACGTCACCATATTGGATGTAAAACAAACAGTTTAAACTGGATTTAGCAAGTCACACCACCGTACGTCATGCATATGGGCAGTTGTTTTGTTTTCCATCCAGTGAGACGGATAATTGCGTCTTTATGGGCAACGCGTCGCACGCGTCACACTGCAAAACCTTTACATTCATCATTCTCGGCAACATGCCAGTTGATGTGATGTGATCGCGTATGCGTATGCAAATGTTCTAGAGTATAATTACTTACGCCAAACATCTGTAAGCCAATGAAATCCTAAAGCTTAGGATTTCATCGCTGGAGACCAGGGAAATTCTCTCTGCGTACACTTTGTCCCTCGTCGCGGTGCTTTTGAGGGGAAAGCGTGTACAAAAGTATCATGGATAGTTGTGCGCGTGTGCTACAAAAAGGCTAACCGTTATAAAGCTAATGCGTGTGTTAACCATAGACTAGACTGGCGGTACCAATCGAGTGACGTCATATGAAACCCGCTGTACATTATGAGCACATAGTTGACGTGTGCACGTTGTCATAGATAGATGTTATTAACAAAGCCATATTATAAGTTGGGGATTGAACTGTCTGTTAGGTCAGGTCTTGCTTTGTATCTGCATTTGCTTTCGGTAAGTATTTTAATATCACTTTAACTTATGAATTGTTCAAGGGTGTAATTCTTGTCATTCTCAAGAATCTATAGTGAATAGCGTGAAAGTCCATCATTGGTTTTTAATTTACCCCTTAGTTCAAACGAAATTATGCATGTATGCTTAGGCCCCCGGTCACTATTATCGACACTAGGCATTACGCATAGGTACTGTTTTGTAAAACTAATACTCAATTAACTGTCCCATACAGGTCATGGATCATGGGCTCTACATAGGAAATGCAATACCATAGCGCCCCAGGTATAGCAATTGCACCCTCTAAGTTCGAGTACCATCTCTTCCACTAGTTCCCTTCGCTGTTGGGTCAGTTGCGATGTCATCATGGCTGTGCCGCAGTCTTTGACTACTGTATCTAATGCGTGCGTGATTATACATCCATTAGGAAAAAAAAACGATATTATGAGAGTAAAAACAAAAGTAATTAGGCGAAACAATCCCTTTTACTGCATAGATTTCGTGAGGTCTACAAGTCCCTCATTTAAGAGGAGACACAAACTCTCATAATGTTTAACATTTGCACCACATAATAGAGACTCTTACAGCCGATGTGAAATAACTTAGCAAATCTACTTTTCCTCGAATTTTTGGATTATTTTTTACTGGTACTGTGATGACTGCCATATATTTCTCCTATCATAATAAGGGAGTTTCGAAAGTGACGTCATGGCGCTACTTCAAAAGCACGGCATACGATATATGTGTTAATGTTGGTTGTTGTAACTAATTTGTCGATACTGCTCTTGATATGCTGCTAGTCCAACAAGCGAAAGCAAATCAACATACGCTAAGAAGAAACTGTAAAATATACCCCGCATATTTGCATTTTTCCTTCTTTTTTTTTGTTTTTGTTTTGTAAAAACGATGGTTAATTGACTGACTCATGTTACCACTGGGCTACAAGTTACAACTGAAACCTATAACTTAAATCAGCCTAAGCTGAGTTAGCCGAGAGAAAGTCTCACTCTTTCGTCATGTTATACGCAGCCTTCAGTATTCAAATAAAAACAAGCAAAAAGGGAAACAAGTCCGAAATACAGAGAGACAAAGCGCTTTGACAAAGAGGATTTTTCACTGAAAAATTGGGCAAGAATACAAATATACGTCTGTTTAGAGCTTACCTTTAGTTCCTTTTGAATGAATTCCTCTAGTTGGACAAACATAACGGAAAGTAGTATCAATACATTAAACCCAACAACGATGATAAAAAATAAATGTTATACTTTTGAAATGGCGCCATGATATCGCTTTCAAAGCGCCCTCGTTTCATAAAGAGAAAAAATGGCAGCATATATCCTTAAAATTTGGTGAAAACGTCGAGGAAGGTAGATTTGTTAAGTTATTTTACAGAGAGTGTAAAAATATTTGTCTCTGCTATGCGGTCACTGTAAAACCCCACAGTCTTTAGGCATCCTTTATATTCACTATCGTCTTTCCTGTTCCATTATCATTTCACTTCGGTCCGTTTGAGTTTAATGTGAAACATGGAAGGGATCCCCATGAACACTACTTTTGGTTTATTTCCTTACTCAGAGGTCATAAAATCGACATATCGCTAGCATGGGTTTTCGAAGTAAGAAGAACCGTGTGCGTCCACTTGGAAACAAGAAGCAGCGACGCAAAGAGAGGAAGCGAAGACGATTATCTAACCTAGTCCAGAGAGTTAATCCCTTCTCTTGCTGCATCGGAGACAGCGACTTAAAAGATGGCGGAAAGGGAGAACCATCCATCGTCGACAACAGCTTCAAAGAGAAGCAGCCTAAGGAGCAATCGCGAAAGCAACTTCATACCTCTGTGCCATCACATGAAGTTTCCCATGTCGACAAAGCAGCACCAGAAGTGACCTCCAGGCTTCACCACCCTAAGACCAACAGATGTTCAAAGTCCCCACCAAATCCCAGCAGAGCTTCAACCACAATGTCCTTTGTATCACGTACCAACAGCAAAGTATCAGTGACTCCCTCTGTCGGATCAGAATTATCTTTTAATGAAGATGCGGATTCTTTGTATCCACCTAAGAGTGCCTCGAGATACCTTCAACCAGTGGGGGCTACCGAGAGGGCAACTTATTCAAGATTTTCAGAGTTTCGCAGTCGAGCGCCACCACAAATCCACCAGTCGAGAGAAGCGAAGTCTTTCATCGTAACCAATTACCAGCCATCATCGACTGGCATACAGGAGGAGCTGAGGCCTCACGTCACATCTTTCCCGTTAATCAATCCACGTTTACACCAAAGGTTACCTTACTGCAAGATGGTTCAGGAAGCTTACGCATCCTTGTTCGATTCAGAAGAATCATTAGATTCTGGCAAGGGGGATGCTGGTGAGGAAAAGACAGGAGAGGAGAAAGACCACGGCGAGAGTTCCGATGACTTTGCAGATTGCTTTGAACAAACAAAGGACACTTCTGGTCATCATCTACCGAATAACACCGAAGCAGGCAAATATTCGATGGCTTATCCTGACACCGATCAAAAAGACGGCAATAACTCAGACGACCAGTCTCCAGACTATGAAACGCAAGATGATGAGTACCATGAAGGGGACCCTTGTACTAGCCCAGAGAAGGTATTTAAAACTGCCAATGTTTATTCCTATACTATAGACTCAATTTGCTTCTCGAGTTTCTATTGAATGTTAAAATATTTCTTTTTTTCTCTTGTCACAAGTAAAGAGATGCATAGCCTAGTGACAAGAGTGGCATATAGTTCATGTTAGAACATGGAAATCTAACAGATTTCAAAGACAATTTTTTAATTGAAGCAGAATGTGTTGTTTAATGAGAATAAAAATAGATCGTATGGTTATCTTCCATCTTTCTCTTCCATTTGATACCAATCTGGGAAGCAACATCTACGCCACTTTTCTTTCAGTAGAGATATTTCGCTAATTAGAGTGTAAATCACCGTATAAAAGACTGATTCAGTTTTTCTGCTAAACACAGATTACATAGACCTGCGTTTAAAAGCTCTCAAATCTTGGAAATTTTGCGATGCTGATTTCATTTCGGACAGACAGATTTTCGTACGCTAGTTTTTGTAGCGAGTATAGCCGGAGATCCTTTGGTGCACTCTTGAAAACCCACGAAGAATAGTCCATCCTCCCTTAATGTGTTTCTGCAACATTGTAACAAACCGACTGGCAATTGGTGGTATACAGTAGCAGAATTGTTGTTAATATTTAAAAACAACAGTTTAAACGTCTTATCCTTTGCTTGGAGTATGAATAACAATCATGGTCACAACTCTTGGTTTTAAACATTACGTTCCTCTTAAGTATTTTTTGTCAACATGTTCAATTCTTTTCAGGACGTGGAATATTTTCCTGGAGAAGAGCATATCTTTCTTCCCACCATCGAGACCAGTTTACGTTACATTCGTGGATGGCTCCTCCCTCCAAATGTACATCAAAGAGCGATACAACCCGAGCCACCATTTGTACTTGATGACGATAAACCAATCAAATCCTGTACCATCAACCACGCCCTTCTCGCCATATCCTACTACACGAGAAACCTTCAGAGCGGTCTCTCGTTTCGCGGTGAGCAGTGTCCGTACTTCCTTGAAGGCATGTTCCGGTCAGCTATCAAAAGTGGCAACACAGTCCACCTGGAAAATTATGACCATGAAGAGGAAGTGAGCCCAGTTGAAGCTTTCACTTTACTGAAGACTAAATATGGCGCATTTGACCTCCAGTGGGATACGGCGAATTCAACCATGGTCAACAAACCAGAGGAGACTGAGATGGAAGAGGAAGGACATTCGACCGGTCTGCCTATGGACATCTATTGTCCGACATCATCAGAGCGATCTTTGGCCCACCACGTCTCAAAGCTGGATGTTGACTTACACGAGGCATTAATGTACACATTTAAAGGCGACTCTATGGTTTTCGTACCGACGGGCGACGGTCGAATTCTCCTGATAGATCAACATAGCCATGACGACATGGACGGAGGTGCGATCATCACCGTGTGTCCCAGCAGCGTCGTGCCGATTCAAGACATGCTAAACGATTACCATTTAGAATATCACGAGTCCAATGACAGAGAGGGCTTTGGAATTAAGTTCTCATACATGAGCTCATAACTTTTATATTACAGAGCTTACTCTATTTCATAAACAATTTTTATAATCAAACGAAACTTAAAAACGACGGAATTTTGAGAAGTATATGAAAACATTTAAAAACAATAAAAAAAAAGCGGTCAAAATCGAATAAAACGGCAGACACGGAGGGAACATGACTAGTAGAGAAGGAATTACAGCAGTAAATTAAATCTCAAAACAGACGAAAGAGGTGGCAGCAAACACCAACGACTAACCAGTGTGACGTTAATGACGATTATACTTGCCTAGAAGAGCCCAAGAAAACATGGAAGTTGGCTTTGAAGCGATCAATTTGTACTTCTAAGAACTGAAGCAAGAACTGTGAGGAGAAGGGGGGGGGGGGGGCTTAGTGTGACTTTGAGGGGTATGTATGAAAGGTTTAGGTATAGCAGTTGTATTTTAGAGTGAAAGTTATGTTTTTTTTTTTACTGTTTATTTTTTTAGTATGTAGGACTTTTTTACTTTTTTTAAAGTTACATCCAGTTTTAGGTCAAAATGGTATCGCTATTCTGTTCGGGGTACAGGAATACTACTAATAAAATACAAGAAGGGAGAAGAGTGAAGGGGGGGGGGTCAGGGGAATGAGTGGGCATACTTTAGGTGTATCTCGGAACTGGTAATAAAAAAAACCCCTTTATTTCCTCCCCACATTTTTTTTCATTATTCACACTTTTACGTGTATTTCTCAGGATTTATACTTCGGTATTAAGCATCCATACAAAGAGGGCGGGGGGGGGGGGGGGGTTCATGGGAATAGGTTACCATCAGTAGAAAAAAAGTCAGTTTTGCGGAACTCCTCACTTTTCATGTATACCAGTGTTTCAGAAGTACCCTGAGAACAAATCCACTTCTGAAGAAGAGTTGGGCGTGGCCGAAAGATTATCAGAGCACATTTCATAGCCAGTCATTATCATCTCTCCATCAGACAGAATAATGAAATGGTATCGTTTGAAGTTTGCTGATTAAACCAAATCCACCAACCAGCCCGTGAGTCATATCTTTGATACGATGAATCTGCAAATAAATATGAAACAATGCCGCATTGTTGCAAAAAAAAAAACCATTTTTGTTGTTATCTCTGATTTAAGGTTCCAGGAAACGCAAAACGATGACGGCAGGACCATGACTGTAAGCAAACACCAAGGATTTGTAACGTGAACTGTTGATCTACGTTTCTACGTAACCTGGACACAATACGCCAAGCTTTCAACCGGTTAAACAATGCACGATAGACCAATCAAATGCCCGGAAATTTGATTATTCCATATATCCAGCTGTACCTTGCATTTTGTACATACGAAACACCAAACATAAAAGCGGACTGAATCAAACGACTGTCGTCGTACATACTCCCCCAATGCGTAAATGGAATAATCGTTTAGGAGAAGAAAGTGCAAAACGCTTTGTAAGCCGTACGTCACAAGTACCTATAATCCTTAAAAACTGCAGTGACAAGAAAATAGAACCAAAGGAGAAAGGATATATATATGACTTAGAAGATGCAAAGTATTGCACCAGATTGCATCTAAGGTTACCCTGTTAGCTGAAAAATTTCTAAAATTGAGGGAAATATCATTCCCTTAGATAGCTCCCTTCGGTCTGCCATCATTCATTTTCATATACACCTCAGCTATCAAAATACCATTGCATAGCAATATTGTTCATCAACATGGCTAAAATTTACAATTCACAACAGTTGTTGGTAGAAAAAGTGACTCCTATTTGTTACATACCATCTACTTAAGTAACAATAATTCAACACTGTAGTCTCCAAAAGATAAACATTCTCTGAAAAGACTATGACTTTAAGGGTTACAAATACTGCACCAGATTGCCTCCAATGATTACCCTTAAACTGAAAAGTTGACACCTCCTTCCCCTTAGGCCCTGCCCTTAAACCCCTTTTCCATGCCGGCGATTACGCCACTGATGCTTTGCCCTCCTATCAATATACCCTGGCGTCGTACTCAGCTGTTGGTTGTCCTATAAAATCCCACCTCATTCCCTAGTCTGTCCCCTCAGTCACATCAAAAACAATACGTCAGTCGGTATTTCACGATTCAGTACTTATAGGCGATGAACGCGCTGACATACGAAAATGTGTCAAATAAATTCATTCTGTTAATTCGTATGCGTATGCTGTCGTGGCATGATTTTTTTTAGGGGGGTGGAGGAGTGAGGATAACAAGCGGCATGGACCACAGTATTCTCTTTTGCTTACTTTAAATCTTCCTGAGGATGTTTTGTCTTAATCGAGATGAATTCTACCCGTCGAAGGTGACTGTCCCCCTCCCCTTATATACTTCCTATGATGTGTGCATGACTGAAGTTGTACAAGGAAATTTCCATTTTCTGAGCAGAAGACACCGACTACATGTTTCCAATTCTTATTTTCAGTAGTAAAAATTGCAGAGGTTTTACCAACCACTAACCTAAAGAAATGGATAATTCCTCTTTTAATATTCAATTGAAATTTCCATAGGTGTTACAGTCGTATCGATCAAGAATCAGCTAGGTCCACCTACCGAGCACACGTTGCTGTGGCCCATGCGTTCTCCTCTTGGACCGTGCATTTCTTCGTTTGAAGACAAAGAAAGCGTCTCCTAAGTCAGAGGCCATGCATGCAGTAACTCTATGATACAGTTCAGTGTTTTTCAAAGTGGTCCCTAATTCGACACCAGGTGGGCGTCAGGGAAGTATATGGTCTCCATCTACCCCACCCTCTCCAGCAATCCCTCTTCCTAAAATAAATTTTGTGACCCCCATCAGAAATTCCAATTTATTCATGTTTGGATTACATCGAATTAGAGACATTACTTGTAACTATTAAAGATATAGTTGTGTATCTAGCGTCCAACTATTATATGAAGGGCGGGGGGGGGGGTGGTGAAAAAGTTCAGGCTAGAGAAGGGGGTGGTAGTGTAAAAGTAGAAGTTTGAGAACTTACGGAGATAGCAGTGTAGTAGCACAAAGCTATGTGTGCAACGTTGATCATATTGCTACCCGTACCCTATACTGAGTACTGATCGTACTCCATAGTTCTTTGGTACTGACTACCATCCCGCACACCCCGGTGGTCAGTAATGTCAAAGCCAGTACTAGACAAACGTGAATTTCAACGTTTAGCGAAGGAATTGGCCGAATTTTCTGATGACCACCACTTCAATTGGCGATTAGATGTAAGATTTTTTCTTATCTAAAGTATTTTCACGTTTCAGTTGAATAAGCGTTGCCACCTAGCCTATTACCTACTGTAACCTACCTCAATATTGTCCAGCATCAGCGATGCTTTCGCGAAACTAGACCCAATGTTAGTCCCAATTGATACTAATTACTATCAAATGATACGATTACGAAATACGAGATGATTAGCTAGGCCCTGTATGCAGTAATAGTTTTACTTACAAGAGCAGGGTATACAATAGGCCTACAGCTCAATCATTGAATTGTGAAAGTTACCAACGAAGACACCTACTATAGCTACTGTAACTCGCATGAATTCTAAGTTTTTAGGGAGTTGAACAGACTACATACATTTCTCTTTAGGCTACTGTTTTCCATATCTTCTGTTGGCATCTTTCTATTGGTGCTTTCCTTGTCTCAGCCTAATGAAAACATACAAAGCAGGGAGAAAGCTCTATGGGCCAAATCTAACATAAGTACATAAACCTATACTATCTCTTTGAACAATGAACTAGTGAGTAGTAATTATTGGATGCAGTTCCACACAAGGTCATATGATTTCTGATGGATTTGCAGATGCAATCTTGCTTCCACTTCTTGAGCTAGGCCTCTAGACGTCTATTTTAGAACTTACCTGGATGACCAACCCCTCGTCTTTGGCTCAGAAAGAGTCTCCTTGACAGCATGACACAAAGGCCCTGGGGTACCAGTCTGCATTTCGTGCACTCAGAACTGAAGATCTTCGGCATGGAGCTGGCATTTTCCTTACGTTTTCTATTGTTTTTTGGAAAAAAAACTTCAGTGTGGGCCTGACATGGAATGCACTTTGGCTGGGGTAGAAGGTCTTTGATTCTTGAAGATCCTGGATTCCATTAGACTGCTCTTGGGAATATTGAGTGTTGGAGCAGTAACAAACTTCACTGGTAATTTGTTCCATATTTTCCACACTCTAGTAAAGGCACTAACTTATCACCCTGCAAGCTGTAGTTTGGCTTGGGAATAGCAAAATTCTCAACTGGCTCTTCTCTTTGATTGACAGCAAAAGATGCAGAGTAGTTCATACTACACAGCCTGCACAGGGATCCATTGTTTTGATTACACATGTTGAGGAAGTTTAGACAGGCTGTGGGAGGGACTAGATGTAAGTGGTTGGGAGAATTGAAACTGCCTGGGATGATTAGTCTTTGTCTTTAAAATATGAGATATGAATTTAAAATTATTCCTTTTTACTTTTGTCTGGTTTTACTATCCGTAATAGATTCCATGAAATCTTCCAGTTTGAGGCCTATTTTCCATCGAGTTATGTTGTAAAGTGGTTTCACAGATTAGTCAATATGGGGATGAGTCCATGAAATTCACACACAGCTATCATCTTGAGAGTGACACACAGCATGCATATATACTAGGGTGTAAAGATAAAAACATACATAAGTCAATAGAAGGAATGAATCTTGGAATAGATTTTCAGTTTGTGGATTCGATCTTGTGAACAACACAACACATAGCTTAGACCTACCAGGGTCTAAAAATAGCATCACAAGTCAAGGGAGGAAATGTTAGAGTTTGCAAATGCAATCTTCATTCTTGCGCAAGGCTTTTTCAAAATGACACACAATGCCTGAGGTGTAGGGATAAAGTACTATATTTTGAGGTGCATGGAAGAAATCTTGGAGTGGGTGTGCAGAATTGCAGACTCGATCTTGCCCTACTTATGTTACAAACGACATTACTACGTCTAGGGACTGAGATGGACATGTTGGAGCACGGATTTGCCTATTCCTGAAATCGTGGATGTGATTTTGAGTCAACGCCACACGTGATTGCTCTCGTGGATGGCTAAAGGAAAAATTAAATTTTCAAACATTTTTTTTAAGTTACTTCAAAACCATGGTCAGGGTTAATTTAGGTCTAGGGGGTCCAAACCTGTGATAATTGACCTGTTCTATCATAATACAGTGTCAGGAATTTTCTGAAAAAGAGTAAAAAATCTGTTAAGTTGGAAAAAGGGTTGTGACCAATTTCCCAGAAGGTGATTCGTCCATCAGCATGACTTTACCATTGCTGTCCTAAGAGAAAAATTCGACAAATTCACACAATATTGTGGTGGCTACAAACTATTGTGTGATTGAATGTGTGAATCTGGATATCTTGAAGAGATAAGCAGTGGACCTGTATTCTATAATTGCATCCACCACTTTACCATAATGTATGGTACTTAAAGATTTTACCAACTGAAAAATGTAGGCCTGCTGTTCACTGACATTGCTGGAGACAGGTTTCAGATGTCCATCTACTTAAATACCACAGATGGATTTTGTGGGAGTGAAGAAATTTTAGGGTTGTGTAATTTGACCACAGTACTGGAATTTTGCATACTATACAAGTTTATGTGCTTAAGTCAAACTGAACTTTTTATGAACTCAGAGTAATAGAAGGATGAAATTAGTGATTGTTGCTGAAGTGATTAAAGACTGTTTATTGAAAAATTGTTGATGTCATTAAATAAAGAGAGAAATCATCTTTGCATATACAGTATTTTAAATACATTTTGTCATTTGCCATCTTCCTTTAAAATGATGGTCCAGCCACAAATTTAGCTTCTATATTTTTAAGAGTAAGTTAATCTTACCATTCTGGTGAGACATCCATACAATTCCCATGTGTGGTTCTTGAGATATTATCAGTTGAAGTTACCCTATTTGCTACCAAATGTGAACTTGAAGCAAGCAGGAGTGACATCATCTCTTCTCATTGCTGATGAGTCGTTTGTTTTGTTCATCATTGAATGTGTTATTTTGACCTTGAAATTGATGGATGGTCAGCTTGAGTACTAATTATGTGAAGGTTTCAAAACTCTCATACCCCTCAAACATTATGATAGCACTTGATATTGAAGTATTAAGTTTGGTTGTAAAGGTTAAAGAAAAGCTTAAAATGCGCTATCAATATGAGGAGATGACATCACTCCTGTTTGCTTCAAGTTAACTTTGGGCCGCAAATGTGGCAACTTCAAGTGCAATTTCTCAAGAACCACACATGGAAATTGAATGGAAGTTTCACTATAGTCAGATTTATTTACTCTTTAACATATCAAAGCTATATTTGTGCGTGGGTCATCCTTTTAAAGACCAAACAAATTTAACTTGTTACACTAGTACTGTGACATTTTTGCAAACATGTACCTAACCATTTTTTGATTCCTTGCCGAAGGCAGAAGGAATCTATGCGATGGTGATGTCGTGTGTGTGTGTGTAAGGGTGTGTGTGTGTGTATGTGTGTATGTGACACTTCTTGTAAACACGATATCTCCAGAAGGGTAACCATGACTGATGTCATACTTGGTGTGTGGGTTGGTCATATTGAGTAGATGATCCCTATTGCTTTTGGTGGAGGTCAAGGGTCATTTGGGGTCACCAGAGGTCAAAATGTGAAAACCTTGTAAACACAGTATCTCAAGAACGGTAACTGTGACTGATGTCATACTTAGTGTGTGGGTTGTTCATATTGAGTAGATGATCCGTATTGTTTTTGTGGAGGTCAAAGGTCATTTGAGGTCACCAGAGGTCAAAATGTGAAAACCTTGTAAACACGATATCTCAAGAACGGTAACTGTGTCTGATGTCATACCTAATGTGTGGGTTAGTCATATCGAGTAGATGATCCCTATTGTTTTTAGTGGCGGTCAAAGGTCATTTGAGGTCAACGGAGGTCAAACTGGAAAAACCTTGTAAACACAGTATCTCCAGAAGGGTAACTGTAACTGATGTCATACTTACTGTGTGGGTTGGTTATATTAAGTAGATGATCCTTATTGCTTTTGGTGGAGGTCAAAGGTCATTTGAGGTCACCAGAGGTCAAAATGTGAAAACCTTGTAAACATGATATCTCAAGAACGGTAACTGCAACTGATGCCATACTTGGTGTGTTTGTTGGTCATATTGAGTAGATGATCCCTATTGTTTTTGGTGGAGATAAAGGTCACTTGAGGTCACCCTGAGTCAAACTGTAAACACATTGTAAACACAGTATCTCTAGAAGGGTAAGTGTGACTGATGTCATACTTGGTGTGTGGGTTAGTCATATTGAGTAGATGACTCCTATTGTTTTTGTGGAGGTCAAAGGTCGTTTGAGGTCCCCCGAGGTGAAAATTTTCTAGCACATTATCTCCAGAAGAGTAATGTTGACTGATGTCATACTTGATGTGTAGGTTCCCCATACTGGGTAGGTGATCCCTATTGCTTTTAGTGGACGTCAAATGTCATTTGAGGTCACCAAAATAAAGGTTATTTGGGTTAAAGGCTTATTAATGTGGTGTTTCAAGACCAGTAACTGCAGTTGATCTCATACTTGTCCTGTGAATAATTCATGCTTGTTATAATATAACCATGTGGCAAGGAATCACAAAGCCTTTTGGCTTTCTGGTTTTTTATTTTGTCAGCAGTCAGAAGTCTCCGCCTTCCCCTTCTTAGTTTTCAAGCAAAGATTAAATTTTAGTGGAAACAAAGATGGCAACTTGTTTGCAGCAGCTCCATTTTCTGCTACAGATGAAGGAAAATACCCAGAATTTGAGTGTGATCAGGTACAGTCGTCCCTCAATATGCAAGAGGACTTACAGGAAACCTGTTGTACAGCCTTCCAGATAGTCTATGATACTTCAAATGTACTTTTTCAAACAATAAGACACCATTCAGTTGAACAATAAATTCTCGTTCAAGGAAATATGAAGTTTTTATGACTATGCATTTTATTCACTTGCAAGTCACCATGTTGTTGCGAAATTATGGGATTCATGATGTCACACATGCACCTGTACACGTCACGTAGTATTGTCGGTGCAGGTGGAACGTCATACATTTCCAAAATGGTGATGTGGTGTACAACAACGGCAGGAAGTTTGAAGTTATTTTCAGAAAGAAGTCAATATGAAAATAAAAGCACTACTGTTGTGACTGTTTGTAAATAGATGTATACTAAGTGTAGATTGAAATAAAAAAACCCACTATGGTTCCTCTTTAATTGTCTAATAAAGACAACATTTTCCTCTAGGTGTATTTGATAATAAACTTTAAAGTGGTAAAAAGAAATTAGCTCATGGCTTTCGCTTGTCTTGTAAGATTTGCACATCTCCATAAATCCTTCTAGTACAAGTATAATGCACAATTGCTGAATTAGTTGGGTTGCTAGCTGTACATCTCACCACATTAGGATATGATAATTGTACATTTTAGGAAGACTTCATGTGATGTTTCCAACTTGTTTTCACAAGGCACTTTTGTATAGATTTTAGCTTCAAAAGTCCATGTAATACAGTTTGACTTAAAGGAAAATAGGGTGTTTGTTTTAGAGAAACATCCATGTTTTTGAAACCAGTGTTTGTGGACACAGAATGATAGATTTTTCTCACAGATAGAAATTCAGTTATTTCTTACTCAACACTTATTTTTTCACCCAAACTTTTCAAAATTCAAATGATGCATCTTCTGCTACCCATCACATGCATAATGTTTTGAGGAGATGAAGCTCTTGCAGATGTTTATTGATAGCACTGAATGGTTTAACAATGATTCTTGTTGGTGTAATCTGAATGCCCTATTTCCCTTTAATGACATTGTGACATATAGTGGAACAACATTATCCAAAAGGGGCTCATCAAAAAGCATATCCCTGTCATTTCTTGTTCTATAAAGAAGCATTAACATATGTTTCTAAAACAACTAAATATATCCTAAATATTCTTGGTTTTACACTGATTCTCTTTATCTACATTAAAATTGCTGTAGTAACAAATATTTTGGATTACCTTTAGAAAACTGCAGTATCATGTTTTTGTCATCATGTTTTTGTCTGTGTATACTGAACATTTTCCTTTTGTGTGTGTGTGTGCATTCGTGTCTTAGTCATGTGTTTAATGTGAGCTGCTTTGAATAGATTATTTGTTTTTTATCATCCTTGCACATAAGATAAAAGAAGTAACTTTATTCTTTGCAGGCCACCCTAAAGACAGCAAGATGTGACACAGTTAGCATGGAGTATCATGTTGTGTACAGTGAGAGCTATCAAGTGCCTGTGCTCTATTTTAATGCCTTTCATTCAGGTAACAGTATCCAAGCTTTGTTCGTAACGAAGCAAGAAAATTCAGCCAAGTGATTTTACATCTTATTATTTTTACCTGTAAGCTCTTCTAAAGTATGTCTGGTATTATGTACTTTATAGCACTTTTCCATGTTAGGATTTCTGTGTAATAAAGACAGGGACTACAGTATGTCAATGTTCCTGTGATTCAGTGTTCCCAGGGCTTGATGTTCACAAGGTTCAGTGTTCCCAGGGTCAAGGTTCAGTCTTCTCAGATTTCAATGTTCTGGAGGTCCAATGTACCCAGGTTTTGTATGGCAGGCAATCGTTTCAGATCACAGGAAATCGACACATACTGATTTAAATCGATTCTTTTAACATAAAATTGATGCTTTTAGGATGAAATTGATGCTTTTACCCCCAAAATTGATGCTTTTGGCACTGAAATTGACCCTGAAATCTGAAATCAATTGACACTTACCGATTTTGATCGACGCTTTTTGAGCTGAAACCGACACATACCAATTTCAATCAACGCTTTTAGCGCTAAAATCGACACATACCAGTTCAAATTGGCATATACCAGTTTAAATCGATGTTTTTCGCGTGAAATCAACATCTACTAATTTAAACTGATGCTTTTAGCCCGTAAATTGACACTTTTAGCTCTAAAATTGACACATACCCATTTACCCCATAACGCAGTGAAAAGAGGCTAATTCAAGGATGACTGACAGCACTGCAGTTTGCAGTACCTTCACGACTCGAGTATATGCTGGGGTCAAAGTTGTGTATCGCCTCAGTTTGTTAGCTCTAACATAATTATGGGTATCATCAAATCGACAAAAGTATATACTTAAGGCCTAGGTGAGACTAACTTCCTCAATGAGGCAGGCCTTTCCTAATGATAAGCTGTCTGCACAGTGTGCATGTATAGATTCATCGTGGTCATTTTGTCTTTTTGTGAGAAAAAGAAGTCAATTAAATAATACCATAGCAGCTAAGAGTAGCATGATTACATGACTGATTTATCCTCTTCATTTTCATCTCCTTATCAAAGTGGTGTGCGAGTGTGTAACTAATGTTAACCTTTCACTCCCTATGGTGGCTGCTTGACTGTTCCTGGATTCCTGCACATTTAATTATTTGCCCTCTCAGTCAGCTGATTCCCATTGAACTGCTGTGATAACCAGGAGGGTCGTTCTTGTAGTTTTGTGGTCCCTCAAGTGTAAAAGGTAAATGTTAATTGCATAGCTGTCAATCACTTTCGAAATCGACTCTTTTGACCATGCTAATGAGGTAAATCGGTATGTGTTTGATTTCAGCGCTAGAAGCATGAATGTATAATTAATAGATGTTGATTTCACACTAAAAAGCACCGATTTAAATTGGTACATGCCAATTGAAATGGACATGTGTCGATTTCAGCTCTGAAAGCATCGATTGAAACTGGTTTGTGTCCATTTCAGGGGTAAAAGCGTCATCCCAAATTGGTATGTGTCGATTTCAGCTCTACAAGTGGTGATTTAAATTGGTAAATGTTGAATGAAACTGGGAGGTGTCGATTTCAGTGCTAAAATCGTCAATTTAGGGGCTTAAAGGATGAATTTTACACTAAAAGCAGTAATTTCATGCGAAAAGCATCGATATAAATCGGTATGTTTTGATTTCCTGTGATCTGATACTGGTTGCCCGCCGTAGGTTTGATGTTTTCGAGGTTTAATGCTCCCAGGGTTCCATGTTCCCAGGAGTGAATATTACCCGGGTTCGATGTTCCATGTTCCTGGTATATATTTTCAAAATTCACCAGGAGTGACTTAGACCATTAAAATGCACACAGAAGCATTGCCAGCTTTTTTCAACAACTGTTTCAGTGTTCCTAGGGAACATTGATCCCAGGGAACATCGTACCTCTAGATCACTGAACCTTGGGAACATTGATCCCCAGGAACACTCAACCTGCATTACAGTGACATATCTGGTGACATTACTGTGACATTGAACCCTGGGAATAACAAACCTTGTACTCATGGGGCAGCAATTGAAATAATACAAAAATGTGGAACCTTGAACCCCAGGAACAATGGAACCCCAAGAACGTTGTGATGACCCCTTGTACAGTGCATTGATTGTTTACCATGTTGGAGGGATAGCCACTTCGTGAGAACATTAGCACCTGCTTTTCAACCGCCTTGACAACATGCATATATGATAAATAACTATAGATATGAAAAATAAGTAAACAGATGATGTAGTTACAAGCTAAATGTGAATAGACAAAATCACACTCACTGAATTGTTAACTGAGTATTGCTCACTGAAATACAGCAACAGTCTTGAGTTATACCATTGTTAGGAGCATTGCTTCTTCTAAGAAAATGGTCAAAGTAATCAATTGTGCGAAAAAGCAACTCACTATAAATGTCTGCAGCATATATTGAACTGGGCATGCATTCAGACTGCATCAATTGTTGGAACAAATGAAACCCTCTCCCTTTTTTTTCACTTTTGGCATGATCAGTCGTCACATCACTACATCAAGACTGTATCTTAGTGGCTTAGCAGAAAAGTTGATTATGAGAGGACATGTCTTTACTGTTTGTACTTCAGTAGTCTTTAGTGAGCGTCAGGTTTGTATTTCATCCACCTTTCATTGTATATATATCACAGTCAGTCAATGATGTTCCTGGCAGCAGTTTGTGAAGATCACAGCTTAGTGTCCCAGCCTAGATGCAAAACACTGTCATATATAGCAAAAAAGTCATTGCAATTTCCTCTTTGCGGATATTAAATTCATCAGCGACAGGATTGCTTCCACTGATCGGTGAATACTGATTAAAATAAAACTGCGTTTGGTGGATGCATTATCTTAAAAAAAATGTATGGCATAGCCTGGCCTCCATTTCTTCAATCCCTCTCTCATTAACCCTTCAGTCGGTAGTAACAGCAAGCAGAATAGACTAATGCCACATGTCTATGTTGTGTTTTATCTCTTGGTAGATGGTAAACTTCTCACCCTGGATGAAATCTGGGACAATGTACCAAGTTTACATCAACAGAGAGTTAAACATGACAGATGGACTGTTATCACTCAACAGGTAAGATTACAAGGAAAGCGACTCAGAATAATTCAAATAAAGTGAATTTCTCCATCAAACTTGATAACAGAAATGCTGTTGATAATGTCTTATGTATTCAAGATCAAAATAGGCTTTAGGTGCTTGGCAAAAATTCTAAAATAGTTAAGAAGAAAGCCTTTCTTGTATGAAAAATGTGATGATGAATTTATTTATGTCTGTAACTAGACCCTCTGTATATCCATAACCGACATTGCATACTCTCTGTTGAGTACAGAGGAGCTTGTACCCTTTATTACCCCTGCCCAATGCTGGATGCCCTATGTCCTACACCCTTATTGAACTGTCTTTATATTGTAACTTTAGAGTTTTATTAATGTTTAAAAAAAAATGAAAAGAAAAATCACTTTTCTGCATAAGTCCATGATCAGCAGTTTTTGTATTATTACCCAGTAACAACAAAAGTCAGATGGCTGGCTTTCTTCATGGTTAAAGTACTCGGTAGGATACATGACTTGATTATACAAAATCCAAGAAAATTCTCTTAGCCTTTATGACATGCCCTTTTAAACTCTCTGACATGTACGTCCGTAACCGGGGAACTGCCCGCTACTAATTAATTCCAACTATGGAAATGAAATACAGAAGGAAATATTGAATCAAGTCATGATTAAGTGTTGTTGGTGTGAAGATTATCCAAGCACCTATCTATCAACTGTCTCTCAGGGTAGTAAGTTTCAGTATGAATGCTTTCTGCTTTCCTGTGTCACTTGATGGACCAAAACTCCGTTACTTTGCAGCTTTGCCAGTTACACCCAGTTACACTGCAGTCATTCTGCAGACCTTTGCATTGTAGGTAATTCCATGTCCACATAACAACGGAATTGAGGCACTGAGACAAATTGTCGTATTCACACAATGTAAAGCGTGTCACATATTTGTGTGGGATGTTTTTACTATGACCTTTCCATGCTTTCATCGCTGCATTAAAGTGTTTTGGTTTTCTCACACAAACAAACCCATAAATTGTCATGTAATTCGAACAATTTGACCTGTTAAAATCAATCTTCACCCTCAGGTGTCAAGGATTTGATTGAAGGTCTGGGAAACAAAATGACAGCCATCACAGGACACTGAAAAGTAGAAATATAGTTTGTTATTTACCATGAATTATTAGAAGTCACAGAAACGCATAGCCATGCAATGCTTATGTGTCATAACACATGGGCATTGTAGTTGATGCTTGTTATCGTCTTTGTTTTACTAACAGATGACAGGTGGTTGTGTTTTATTTTTGTTACCCCTCCTGTGGTTGTACTACCTCTAGATGCCACACTTGTGGATGGTACATAGGTTATTCATCTATGTCTTTGATTCAGCCTGTTTTGAAATCCTGAAAGGTCTTTTACTCTGTGTGCAAAGTTTTAGATCTACTTCCCATATTTCTCTGTCAAATGTGCACCTCTGTATAGGTTGTTACTGCATAAACTCTGGCAATACAGGAGTTGCATGCAGTTCAAAGTTGTTACTTAATATAAGTCTCATTAGTGTCCTACCCCTTCACCAACAAACTTCTCCCTCCTCTGTGCTTGTTGATCACATTATCAGCAGTATCTTTATCTGCTGCTGTTGTTATGGTAGCCATGTCCAGGAGTATACAATAGTAATAATTATTTTGGCCTCGAAAAGCAGCTATTTTCTGTTGCTAAGCAACCACACAAGTGTGTCGGAAGCCTGTGTCTTATATACTGCAACCTCACGTCGAGTGACTATCAACTCAACAATTTTAGAACAAATGAAGCATATTCTTCCACAAGGTCAGCTCAGATGGGAAACCATAAAATTGCTCTTGGATGAAAAACCCATCTTACTTTGATTAAGCCAGGGGTTGAACCTCCTGGTTGCTAAACTTCAAATGCCACCATCTTTTTTCACTCATCCAGAGCACTGGCCAGTATATAATGTCATTTATCTTTTGTTTTGGTCAACAGGAGCATCCAGTTCTTGGAAGGCCATTTTTCCAACTCCATCCCTGTCATACTGAGGACCTGATGCTGCAAGTGCTCCCGCGTGGTTCAAAGTAAGACATTAAACAAGCAAAGCCATCCGTGAGGCTCTCATATCTTAACAGCTGGCTTTTATACATCTCTTTAACTCCAGAAATGACAAAAGTTGCATGTAAGATGAGATTAATGTTGTGTTTGTTTTGAAGTATTGATATTATCAACACTATGCTCATCGATATAGCAACGTGGGAACTAACTTAGATTTGGCTGATTTCAAAAGTGTGTGTTTTGAACACCTCTCCAAAATAGGCTGACTAGATTTGTCATCAAATGTAAATTTACCAGTAGAGGAGGAGCTTTAAATAGTTTGAGAAAAGTGACAAGAATGAAAGTGTAAAGGTTACTAAATCACAGTTTTATCAAATGTGAAACTGAGTGACTTTAAAGTGTCCATCATAATACCTGTTTTAACGACGTGTCAAGTCGTTGGTCTCATGACAGCGAAGTTCGTATGGTATCGTATGATTAATCTGTAAACTGTAGTCCGTCTTCTAGTCATCTCATGTCATGTAACTCTACTAGATAGCACAAAAGTGTTATCTGGTAAGAAAAGTGCTGCGTCATCTAGGGTCAAGTATCGAATATCTGCAGTTATCCAATTTCACAGAAGATTGTTGTTGTTGTGTATTTCTGATGTAAGTGCATTTCTGTAAAGACACTGGTAGACTTCATGTCATTGTTATGGATGTTTGTGTATGTATCTCATAGCTTGTAATTTACCTCAGTGTCTTGGTACACTGATAGCATAGAACCTTTGTAGTAAGGAAACTTGGCTCAAAGTACTGAAGTAGATCTGTGCCACCTCCATGTATCATGTAAGAGTTTGATATGTTCTAACTCTCCTTACCAAATCATTGTTGTAGTATTGTGGACTGATGCCTTTTTGTGTCATTTTTCTTTCTTTCTTTTCTCAGGGGTAACTACATTGTGACATGGCTTAGTTCAGTGGGTCCTTTAGTTGGTCTTCACCTCCCTTTGTCATTTTCTCAACTTTGTGGCAGAGATGGCTGAGGTCATTGCATTCAGTCACGGAAGCTGAAGTCCATCTGACAAGTATGCATCTGTAGGTAATGACCGTTCATTCGAAGTCTGAGAGGGGCTGAGATGCACTGTAGTTCCAGATCAAGTGGAAGCGATTGTTTAGCGTCACCATCGCAATGAAAAGTGATATTTTTAACCAAATGGCATCTACAACAAATGCATGATCTACCACATGGCCTCTGTCATGAAGGGATATCTACCACATGTTGTCTACAAAAAGTGATATCTACCACGTGGTGTTTAGAATGAGGTGATGTCCACCACATGGCATCTACAATGAAGTGATGTCTACCACATGGTGTCTACAATGAAGTGATATCTACCACATGGTGTCTACAATGAAGTGATATCTACCACATGGTGTTTGCAATGAAGTGATATCTTATATCTGAAAGTCATGACAACCCAGATTGTCTCACAACTCAGAACCTATGGCTAGTGAAGTAGATTTTGTCATGTGCACAAAGTCACCATATCTCTTCTGTTGCATCCATGCTAGTGAAACTTTGAAAGACTATATGAGAAACATATAAGTAAGAAATTGAGATGGTTCGTGAACCTATTGGAGACAGTCTCAAGCACAAAGTCATGATTTTCTTCCACCCAGAATGGTGAAAACAAAACTGATGTTTTTGTAAACAGTTACTCTTCCAGTCAATTGCTGCCTAGTGCATTTCTTTGCCATCGACGTAAACTGATATGTTGTTTGGAAATTAACGACGGTCGCATGATGCCTTACCAACCAATCACAGTTTCAGAGTATGTTGTAATGGATGGTTAGAGAAGTAGAAATCAGAGTAGCAGTTGATTCAATTACTGTAATATTCCTGATCTGTCTTGAACATAATTTTCAAAGCACAATTGTATAGACTGTTCGCTATCAGAGTAGTTCTGAATGTGGCTTTGCACTAAATAAAGAACTGGAGATTGAAAGGTTCTATGTCAAGCCCTTTTTTTTTTCTGCATCCTGTTTCTGGAATCATTCAGTCAATCTGAAACATAGTGACTGCTGATCTGTTTATGTAATTGTTATTGGCTACAGTACTGGAATGCTCCATTTTAGTTGGTATGTCAGTCATCAAATGGAAATTCCAGCTACAATTGATAATCGTGCTGGCTTGCAAATGTATAATAATGTATTCTGCATCTTTGTGCAATTTCGAATTGCAATGGCAGTTATTTTTTTTTACTGTAAGCAACCATGTATGTGGAGGAAGGCTGTTGCATATTTGCTACAACTTCACGTGGCATTGCTACCAACTTTTTTCACAACTTCAGTTCAAGTGGGAAAACAGACACTCTTGTGCAGCAGCTTACAGTGATCCGTCACACCGCAAACCTTCCGGTTTAGCTTCAACTGATACCTCCCTTTATCCAGTCGGCCACAGTGCCAGATTGCTAGATCTATCGAAGTTTCACGCGTGATATGAAACGTGGAACAGTTTCATGTTTGATGCCATGTTTCGATTTCAGGGACTAGGTATTAAGTGGCAATGCTTACAGCGGTAAAATGTTTTCTCTGTGGAAACAATTAAAATGGTTAGCAGGCTGAAAATTTCACAGTTGGACATTGCAGAGAGACTAGTTGAAGTGGTTCTTCCTACCTTTTCAGATGTACCCCTTTAAAAAAAAAAAAAAAATTCAGTCACTTTTTCAAAACTGATACAAATTTCAACAAATAAGTGACATTTAAATATTGATCAGACAACCTCATCTGATCTGTCAATCAATGCTTTTCGTCAATGCTTTTCAACTGGTGCTCTGGCCGAGGTGATGAAAGTTGTTGCATTTGAAGCAATGAAGGTCAACTAGCAACCACTATCTTCGCCACGTGAGTGAGGGTGGGGGGGAATGGGAGCACTTCATCTTTCGGAATGGTATTGTTTTGTTGTAGTTTGAAACTGTGTTTAAGGTATGAATTTCTGTAGGGTGTAGGTTGAGGTGATCATTCACTAGAATTGCAAATTGGGTAGTTAGAAAATCACATCTAGATCCAGTAGAAACACATTTTTCCCCGCACTTCACATGCTCTGTAATATGTGCAAATATTTACCACATGACGCGCGTATACTAACCCAACACAAAAGCCTTAGCGAACTTTCTTATCTTCCTTAAGTCTGGACCAAAATCGGTCCCAAGACTCCTAATTTGTTCTTCAGACTGCCATAACTTTGCCCTTTATGGAGAAATTTCTTTGTTCCCCACGTCATATAAGAAGACAAAGTGTTTTCCTGACGTTCGTTAGCGTTTCACTATGATTTGAATTAATTTAGAGCCGTAGTAATGACCACATGTAAATATTGAATTCTACACTCCTCTCATGAACACTCGAGAATTTTCTGTTACCTTTCTATTTTTCACGCCCGTCAGACACGCAGGAGTTACGTCACAACATTCGTCCCAACGGAATACAAAGGATTTGGAAATACCCTTTCCAATTAGTGTGAAAACCTTTTTGATTGGTGGAAAATGTCCTGTGATTTAAAAGAACCAGTAGCCGGCTGAGACTAAAAAGAGTAAACTATCACCGATCGACTAGTCTCTCATCCCACTCCATACATACAGCACGTGACCGACCAGAACAGGGCGAATGCCGCTGAAAAGTGGTCAGTAAAATAGCATATTTCGTGCTATAAATTTTAACCAAAATCTTTTGATTTTTATGTGACAAAATGTTTAGCACTATAAAGATACTTTGATACTGTAAATTCATGTGTCATTTTGTTCTTAATTTAAAGAGAAATTGGGATTTATTTTTTGGTAATGTCTTTGCACAGCTTTCAGAAAACACAGTATAAGTGGATTGTACTACTCCTGTCATAGTATCATAGGAGTGTAAAGATAGGCAAGGTCTCAGAAAGATTTAATGATGAAATCACTAACTGATATTTGCATTGCAGTAATCATTCTAAGGAATTATTAAATCAATTAGACAAGGCACGGCAGAACCTTTTTAGTCAAAATGTTTTGTTTTTCAAGAACTGTAATATTTATCTCCCTTGTGTCAAAATAGACTCGTTGAAAAGACTCGACACAGTACTTTCGGACTTATGAAGAAAGCATAAAGTGAAGGGGCACTCAAGCATAAATTAAAACTTGCTCTCAGAGGAGAGTAGCTCTCTCCTTTAAAGGTTTCCATATGGGTATAGCGCCCAATCTACACGTAACTCGTTTTACCAACTTACCCCCTCACTTTTCGGGACCCGGTGCCTCCCCTGTTAACCACCGAATTATCCTTGTAAGAAAGAAAAAAAAAAGATACCAAATTTGATCTAAACTTGTTGAGTTGGTAGTCACCCGACGTGAGGTTGCAATATATAATATAATATAATAATATATTATTATATATAATATAATAATAATATATATATATAATAATATAAATTAACACTCAACTGAGACGTAAAATCAATCTTTGACTAGATTTGATTGTATGGAATTGTAGACTGTATCCATTTTATCAAATGTTACGTTTTAAAAACTGAATCATCCACCTCCGATTTCGCGAATTACCACGGTATGGTATTCCCCCGTAGGTGGGGAAACTTAGCACCCCCCCCCCCCCCATTGGCCATTACATTCTGAAATGAAGCTTTCACTGGAAAGAACTGTTCGATAACAAACGAAAGATCGAAAGATATATAACGGATCATCTACTCAATCTTTATCCTTGGTTGGTGGTGGTATCAGCTGACGTTTTATACATTACTTCGTCTTCTAAGCATTCACATGCTTAACTGAAATATAGAATGCAAATGCAGTGGTATGCTTTTCAAACAACAACCGCTCAGAATGTTTGATATAGGTTCTTCAATTGTTGCTTATTAAACGTTTTATTCCTTTTCTAAATCATTGCGTCAACAATGCCGAAGCTCAATGTTTCATTTCACCAAATGAAATAAGTTTGCTTAAGTATTGCAATGTTCTGAATGAATAGATTATTTTTGGATGATTGGGTTCTTAGAGGTTTTTCTCATCGTATCCACACCGACATTGTGTTTTGTCTCTGTGTCATCTGTATGGCTATACCAACATATGGCTTCATAACTCAGTGAGTAACAATGACTGTTGCTGTAATAAGCTCCGCATGGGGAACTTTCCCCGTCCAAAGCATGAAAACTCAAAGCCTATAGTGAAGAAGACAAACAAATTTTACGCTTTAGAGAATGCTCTGAAAGTTTTGCGGTGTTGAAATATTTGTTACCAATTCATGTAGTCGTGACTACTGATATTTTGTTTTCGCCGTCATTCTTAAAATATTGAAAAAAAAAAACTTTGAGCAGTGTCTTGCACAATAGTTGTGGAAGTCTTGAAAATGACCAAGCATTTCCCAATAACGAATAAGGAACAATATCATCGTATTGTCGACAATGCGTCGATCAAAGCTTCGATGACTTGACAAATAAAATTGTTAAATCACGTATTTTTTTACCTTTGTCTTGTCTCTTTTGAGGGAAAAGAGAAGAAGAAAGAACAAAAAAATAGTAAATAGTGCTTTGTCGAAATTGGGCGATTGAATAGTAAGTCTACGGTGAAAATTCCATGAAGTCGACCGTGCGAGACTACTTGCGTAAAGTCGTGACCCAGCTCTGGCTAAAATGAGCTCCAGGATAACGACATTGTGGAGACAGCGCCCCTCCCTCCCCCCTCTACGTAGAAACACTAGCTTGAGTAAGTGAAGCATATGAAAGCTATTTCATTAGGCACATGTATTATGACTTGCACATCATATTGTGATCGTTGTTTGTCGAAATTAGGAAGTTATTCATTGATAGAATTAAAATCAGGATATTTTCAGCCAATAGATCTAGTATGAAGAAGAAAAAACCAATCATATATGATGCATCTGATCTTCCGAGAGTGGAAAGTTGAGAAAAAATATAAGGGGAGACTATTATATACCAAATTCCCCCAGGACGGGTTCAAGAATGGGGAGAATGAGTGAGAATGAGAGAATGGGGGAAATGGGTTTTCTTTTTCCCCTACAGGGAAACACACATGATCACACACACGCGCGAGCGCACTAAAGAACCTGGTTGCCCGGTTGCCGACCCCTGCGAAAATCATTCAAAATATGCCCTTTTATTTCACAGACATAGGCTATCACAGACGTAATGCTGAAAAATGAGTTGAAAATTTGTCAGTGAAAGACAAATTCCCGCCGAATATGTCATAGCCACTACAAAAAAAATGTTTAGGCCGATTTTTGTAACATGAATAGTCATATCCATTCTATTTGATTTCAAGTAACGGCGATTGACTTGCTATGCTTTATTGGAGCATCTGAAGTTAATTTGTAGGACCAACAAAAATGTCAAGATAATGTTCATATTCAAATATCT
Source organism: Stichopus chloronotus (assembly GCA_021234535.1). Lineage (NCBI taxonomy): Eukaryota > Metazoa > Echinodermata > Holothuroidea > Aspidochirotida > Stichopodidae > Stichopus > Stichopus chloronotus. Next base: position 13,523,167 of record CM037839.1, read on the forward strand.
GGAAGATGAGTGCATAGTGCTCTTTCAGATTTTGTGACAGCTGGTTCTTTCAGATTTTGTGACTGGTGATCTTTTCCAATACTTTCTCTCCCCTGAATCACAGACGAAGAGCAAAGGTAGATGACTAGTTGAGTGCAGCTAGTACAAATCATATTCCAGCTTTAAACCCATTCCTTTGACTGGCCTGTGTGATCATTGTTTGCCAGGTGGTTAATCCCATTGAATTCTGTTCCCGATTGACGTAAGCGATTCTATATATAGTAGCAAGAGTCTTAATTGTTGTAACCAGTTCATTCTAAATGTAAAAGGCACTGAATGGCAAGGACGCATGTGCATGAATAATTACACAATTGGGGATGACAATAGACAGTATATTTTTTTTTCTCTCCTTTCTTTCATTTTTTTTTCTTTTGGTAAAACAAAGTTAAAGTTACCATATCGCAAATTGAAACTATTTTGCACTTATACATATATAACATTAAAATAAATATCGAAGTGAGATAGCCAGTATACTGAGAGAAATATAATGACGTATAGACTGGACAGCTCGATGAAAAGAAAATCTCACTTACAACAGAATAAATGTTCCCTGCAGACATTTCAAACCCCATGGTAATATCTTGTCCCTAAACTCAGCTTGCTGTTTGAAGAAATAATTGTCTTGTCAAGAAAGATTTCCAGTGGGGCATGGTTATAAAATACCATGCATCAAAGGGAAATTATTGCAAAAGTTTTTGTTTTTCCTTAGAATTGAGGCGCTTATTTAACCTTGAGATTTGACACCAGTGAATATATATATATATATTGGGTACATATTTGCCTTTAAAATATTGTGGAAGTTAAAGTCACTTCTCTTTGGCTCTTCTAACGCTTCCTTTTAAGACAGTCAGGATTATGAAGGAAAATAAGTTTAAGTGGTTGTGCCTGGATGAGGGCACCACAAATTTCACATATTGCAATGTCTTATTTTAAAATAAATATTAATTTCTTCCAAAATTCGTAATTTCCAATTCTCACGTGCTATTGGGGAGAAAAAAAGAGAAATTATTCCTAATTGTTATGAAATATCAACTTTCTTCAGTGGTCAATCTCTTTAATGGGCGTGGGGGGGGGGGGGGCGGTGTCTGGAAAAGGGTGTCAAAAGAAAGTTAACCGGAGCACACCTGAAATTCCCTTCAGGTTCGCTCGATGTACAGCTCTTGGACTGCTGAGCGGGGCAAGTCATCCATCCCTCCCAGCATTTCGGAAAGTGGATTAAGACTGTGAGATACACTCTCGTCCTTCGGATCGGAGCAGGTTTGGATACGCATTAACATCGATTAGTTCACCCTTGTTTTCGTTACCCTCTGAGCACCTGCCGAAAAGAATAGGCAAATCTCTCTCCGATGTTTATTCAACGTGGTGTAGGATCTTCGGTGAGCCCTCTATTCCCTTTTGCAAGTAGAGACTTCAGACATCTGGTGGCAATTATACATGCAGTAGATCTACAATGAAAGTATAAGGTGGGGGCCATGTTAAATTTTTGAGGTATTTCTTGAAACACAAGAGATTGTTAAAAGAGGAAAGCAAATGAATTCAAGAAACGAAGAACACCTGTATACCTGTAATGTATAGAAGGGAATGTGGGAAACATCCGTCTTTAGAGAGTAAAAAGAAACATAATGTTAAAATCCAGTTCATAAAGATGAAACTCAAGTTAACATTTTAATGAAGCAGTGAACTGTCCTCTAAGTCACTGCAGAGAAGAATCACTTGAATAGAGCAAACCTTCTAAAAAAGAATTGTTTGTCAAAAGTGCCAAAGCCTCAGGTTGCCCAAAATATTTCTTCTAAAACTATAGATGAATACACTGAAACATTCCTATGAAGATAATTAAGCTTTTGATCTCCTGTCTAAAAGAATCAGCAGTATACTTGCAGGCTAATTGACTCGGAGGTGATTGGTATGTTCGTTGTCGTCCTGGCCACACTAACGCGATTCAATACGCAAAGTTAGCGAAATTGATTTGATCATAAAAGTGGTTCAGAATAAAAATAAAAAAGAAAATCGTCACAATTTCTCTCAATCCTGGATTTCTCCAAAGAGAAAAAATGATTTCGTAGTTCGTGTTTGCCTTCATTAATGTAGACGGCAATTCAAGTTGTGAAAATTTAGTTGAAAATTAAATCGCGTGTTGAATCGCGCTGTGGTGTGACTCAATGCTTTACGCATATAACCCTGTGAAACACGGCTTCGAAAGTAAGAGGACACCTTCGAATATTTTGTAGATTGTTTACAGATATCGAATTAAGTTCAAATCGAACGATTTCTAGAAACACTATCGCAGTGGAACCCATCGCAGTGCTATATGGACTACATGACCCATGCATTTTTCAAGCGTTTGAAAACAACTTAATAATCCATATTGCATTTAATAATAGTCACGATCGAGGTCAGGGGAGCTATAGGTGGCATAGTCGAACTTTTCTAGACGTATAGGCCTTCTGATGGAAAGACTAACAAGTGTAACGTCGAACTCCGAGAGCAATACCTAAATCAGTTTAGAACGTGTTCCATTATTTTCCCCGAAGCCCGGTTCTCATGTGATGGTCACAGGTACAAGCCTAGGCCTATATATATTATCAATGACGTCATGCGAACAGCCCGGGAATAGTGCTATAGTATATCTCCTTTGACGTAAGTCTCACAGAAGATATAGCACAATGTCAATAATGAATAGAAATTCATTCCTTGGTGAAATATTTCCAGGGCTTATTTGGCCTTGTAAATACACCTATCAACAAAAAAACCCACTAGAAGGGAAATAACCCATCTGATTCTTTGTGACATGTATTCTGTTCACCCTCGATGCAGCCAGTGTATGCAGGTGTGAAAGCAGAAAATTTAGTTTCCACAAAAAAAAAAAGAAAGACACTTCATTGTTGGATAGGAATTAACACTGACGCTAAGGTGAATTTGTTCGGTTACGGGTATACTGTTTCCTTCATTAGCAAATAATAATACGTATAGTTACTCAGCCATATGTATTGTCAACTTGCTCCGGTTTTTGACAATCATTCTTCCCGTGCACAGTGACTGGTGACAAAATTTACTTTTGACTCCGCCTATAGAATATTTGTCACTTCAACTCATTTGTCCATTAGTAGACATATTTTCTTTTAGCATTTAAGTACTGAGTACAGACACGCCAGTCAATCATGATTTATGCCTGTTTGTGCTCTATAATTCTTAACTCCTGAACTTCATTCGTAGAGAGAGAGGGAGGGAACATGAGGTTGAAACGTTGACGAATTGCGTCACGTTTCTCTGTCTTAATTTGCGTCATTGCGTTCTTTACACTGCACATGTAATGGTACAGGCAGGCCTATGTACAAATGTAGAGGCCATGATCTATTCTAACATGAATCCCACTGCCGGGCACCATAAGCAAGTGGAAGGAGCTCTCACGCTTTCTACTTGCTAAAGAATACATATGGCGAGACACACTTGATGAAGAAATGCTCTAAAAAAGTCACACACTGTCGTCAAACCATTTGACCTACTTCTGCTGGTGGTGTGTTTTGATCAATTTATCTTCATGGGAGGATGGGGCTGGATGGAGAGATATATATTTTCTGTCATAACCCACCTTTGAATTTTTGCTGTCACGACTACTGGTACTTATGTATTGTTAGAAGAAATTTTGCGCTACCACTTCTCACTTGATGACATAAACCCTGTAGAAATGTAGGCCGGTACACCCATAATGATAGAATAAAGTTAATGTCTGCAGCATTACGGTATTATTATTATTCTTATTATTATTATTACTATTATCATTATCATTATTGTCATTATTATTATTATCATTATTAGTATTATTATCATTATTATTATTAGTAGTAGTATTATTATCATAATCATCATCATTATTTTTTCCTGAAAAGTTTCTTTGACTCTTGAATTGCCGATGGGCCCCCAAAATGTCTGAAGCCGTTCAAAATAACAAACCACTTAAAATTAAATAATCGTTTGGCACTCGTTGGCAAAACGTATATTATTAGTACATTTTATTTTATTAAAATGTAGAGACTTGACAGACAAATTGATGATAGAATACACGATATAGGCTACATGATGCGGAGTACATGTTTTTAAGACAATTGTGATATTTCAGTTACTCCAAAAGTCGTTGTAATTTTTAATAGATGGTTTTAGTGGTATTTAATTCCCTTTTTTAGATACAGGCTTTTGGTCGCACAAGGAGGTTATGATAGTTTCATCGAGGAAACGACAAGATATTTTCCTTTGTTTTCATGAATCAGTATTGATGATGTTGACAATAATATTTTATATTGCCGTGGCTTTAAAAGTGCACTAGACTGATAAGTGACGGCCTATTGTCATTTCCTTTCTTCTGGAGGTGGGGAGGGGTAGTTCTCTTACGACTACACATTTTTTCCAGCAATGTTACATCTTCGTTTAATTATAAGCCCAGGGAGTACAACGCTTAACGGAGTCAGTCGTTGTCTATTAAGTGCATAACATCGGCACTATTTATTCAGTCTTGGACAAAACTCGCTGAGGCTATCCCAACTTCGCTAAATGTTGGCTATATACTTTCCGTTCACGGCATGCACTCTCAGGAAAAAAAAAAGATTCTTGACGAGGACTGGGTTTTCCCTGCTGGGAAAATGGTTCCTTATACAGAACCTTCATTTACTTCTGAAATCTTGAAGAACCCTAGGATTCTTCATGGTCAAAAAGGCCTGTTTCTCTTGGATATGACATGCACTCATTATGTTGGGGAACATTTGGGGGGTTCATTCTAAAACACGAAATATTTAAAAAAAAAAAGGGGGGCCAGCAGTAGGAATATTGTCCAACATTGTAACTCCCTAACAAGGGCACAAGACTACTGTTCCCCTTCTCGAGGTTTATGCACGTTCTCTTCGTACAGTACGAGCTTTGATTGCGTCTACACGTACAAGCGTAGGCAGAGCAATTATATGACAGTCGGTTATAAAATGATGTAACACACATTATCCCTCAGAGAAGGAGAAAACATTACCACTGAATTTCTCAAATCTTCAACTAAAGAGCGCCCTCATTATTCATCTGAATTTCTGTAGTTATTATTAGCCGTACTGACCACTTCACTGTTACTTTCCAACGTGTCACGTATTAACATGCCAACTACATTCTTCGTCATCGTAAATGCAGGAGAATTTTAATATGAGACTTAAGTATACATTTATCTATCCATATGCATCTTGATGTGGATTATACTTCGGTAAAATGTGGCCAAAATTTTAGAGCAGTGTTAATACCTGCAATGATGTCCTGGCGAGTATGATACAAACGAACGTGTGCTATGGCAGGAGTACTAAAATAAAAACCATAGCATGAATAATGTTTCAAGCCATGCTGTTTGCCAGAGTGGCAAGTTGTTATGGACCTATAGTTGGATAACTGATATAGTTCTCCGAAGGGACACAAAATGTATGCTGCGGATACTTAATGCATGCACTAAAACTTGATTTTGCCAATCATTGTGGCATGCATATAGACGAATGAAGCCAATCATGCAAGAAATATTACATTGTCTTCCACTCCGAGGATGAACGGGAATTCACCTAGAAAAAAAATAAGTCTTGTCAAAAGTCAAAATAGGAACTATTTGAGCACCTTAGTGTTCTACGGTCAAGGCTCAAACCAATACTTCCCAATGCAATCCCACATATGAGACATAGTTCTTCCTTAGTGCTCTTATTTTATGTAACCAACAATAGCTTTTCAAAAAAAAAAGAAGAGAAAGAAAACGGGATCAAGCCTCCTAGAAAAAAGAAATAAATTGTCACAGGCACATCTTTGTCTCGGCATGATTAGCTTAGAAAAAAAAACACCAAGTGGTCTTAACAGCAGGCAAAGGTAACATGTGATTAGCTTCTCAAGTTTGACTTTTAATATTTGGCTCATAGACACATAGTTGTCCCTCCATTATTAAACATTTAACTCTGAACATCTCCGCTTCCAGCTCATGGTCAAAACGCTTTTTTTTACGTCTTCTCTCTTTTTTCGGGGCAACATCTGCATCTTTTGCAAATTCAGAAAACGCACCAACTTCCATTTAGGTAAAGTCGTCCCAATTAAAGGTCAAGACCGTGATGATGTCAACGGCAACATTTTCCTCCGGTAACTCTCCTGTAGTTCCCAATGATAAATATTGAATGTAATTACTAATTATCAGAATATGACTATATCTCGGTAGATCGTTCGCGATTTTTTTTTATCACTAGCGATGCCGTAAACAGAATCGGAGAGGACGAATACGCTGACAACCTTCGTCATGAAAAATAAAATCCACCAAAAATTTACGGCCAGTATATCAAGTTATACGTGGTGTTTGCAGCTGCATGGGAAATAAAGTAACGAATGGGCGCGAGTTCATTAAATTAATGTAACAGTAACACCATACTCGTTTCATCTCCATGGACCGAAGTGTACAATACATACATTACAATGTATGTATATATAGGGACAGTGAAAGAGGACACGTGCACCAAATTCATAGTTTCATTTTGTTTTGTTAGGTTCAAGTTACATTCGTGTTTAAAGGCATGTGTAATCCGACAAGGTTAGGGTATGGAATACTCTAGGAAAGGTTACGAATACAAGCTTAAGACTTGCCAAAATGCGTGATATCAAGTTATGAATTGGGTACAAACATACTCAAACACATACATATTATATATAATTAAGAAAAAAAAATAAGAATTGTGATTTACAGTTTGGGGTCTTATGCATGCAACTATACTTCATTTTGAGAGAGACCTGATCATTGTACTACGTCGATGCAAGGAGGGAAGGGGTGCAATGGTGTGGTATCACAGTTTCTCTGCCCTGTCTAGTATGCAGTAAGTTTTTATCAGGTACAAAGTTCTCCATCAGTATACCAGTACACACCGAGGGTTCCACCATGGTGCATCTAAAAAAAGAGCACTTCCTTCTAAAGGCGGCATCGGTATCTTTTATGGTCCAAATTGCGATTTTCAAGTTCATTAACTTTATAGTGACGTCCTAGTTTATTATGACAAATTCTGTCAATGCTGCAAAGTTTTCATATCGAATTCGTTTTCCTGCATGAGATAACCAAACATCATAACATATCTCTACACTCTTAAGATAAATTAGTAAACGGCCTTAATTAGTTCTATAAGATAGCATTTGACTAATCTATAGTCTTGTTATGTCTCACAGAGCCAATTATAGTCATAATTATGTCTCATAGATATCGATATCGTTGTTACGTGAAGGCAGGGACGTAGCTATCGGGAGGGGGGGGGGGGGGCTGAATAACGCCAGAACTATCTAAGCGGAGCACCAACATTGGTTGGTTCGAAGAGAAAATTTTGGCTTTTCAAACGGGGCATGACCCCCGGAAACGGTACTTTCCGGTCCGTACTTGAGCTGCGTTTACCTCGCTAAAAGAACCTTTGTTGAAGTAAAAGGTTTTACCAACTACAAACCCAGGAAAACGGATAATAATTATCCAGATTTCATTCTGAGTCCAAAGAGATTGACAATCCAAGCAAGAAATAAAAAAAAAATGTTTATTTAGAAGAAAATCAGAGAAACTCCAGCAGCCTTTACACCCCCCCCCCCTTCCCGGATTCTCCTCATGAACCCAGAGAAAGAGAGCAGTTGTGGGAAGACTATCTAAGCGGAGTGCCAGCATCAGAGCAGCCTATACAACAAGGCCTGTGATGGTCAGTTTTCACTGCAGAATCCTTTTCTCCATATATAGGTTACATACAGTGCTGAAGTGCGCACGCACAAATCGCACGCTGCTCTAGGTTCTCTGTTCGTTGGTACGTTGAAGACAGTCCGATCCTTATCCTGAGATTGGCTCAATCCCCGCTGCAGAATCCTTTTCTCCATATACAGCCTGGAAGCACACACACGCACGTTTAAGGTTCATAGGCTAAATGCAATTCGACGCTGCGCTCTATACTTTGCTGTGACTCCTCAGTCTCCTGCGCTGTGTGATATCGGATCTGTAAATCTTAATTGGCCACCAGTTTTATATGCCAGTAATCCAAAATTTTGAGCCCTAGAGAATGGGTACTATTTCTTCAGATCTAATAAATTGGGAGATCAAAAAGGATAGCCTATTACAGCACACTAATGTAACCCGAAAAAAGTTATTAAAATAAAATCACAACAACTCAAAGTAGGGGATTGTAACCTCACCCTCTGGGATCCGCCACTGCATTGCATGATAACATGATGGCATCAGGATGTAGTGACTGTAACGTAACACAACATGATTGCATTTCAATTAGAGGAGAGTTCAAAACATTTTCATATTCCTCACTTTTGCAAACTATGTATACTTGTGCATGCAGTTAATGTAAATTAAGACTGCAGAGCTACAGCTAATTAGTCGTAGTGTGCAATTTCGATACTGGGCACTGGCGGAGTCAAGGGGGGAATCGAGGACCAAAGCCCCATCCAAATGTGAGACAAAGAGTTGTTTATAACAGTTATATCTAGAAAACGAATCGTTTTTAATAGAAAAGTACTACTCGACAGCAGTATCATTTGGTTTCATCAAACTGCATATGATGGTATGCAGTTATATTCCCTTCCCTCTCTCCATATAACCCTCCCCCCCCCCCACACACACACCTCCTAAACAAAGCTACTGAGTCCACCGGTGACCTTGCTACTTTGTCCATAATCTTATGGTGACTTTGCACTTTTATAAGAGACAAGATTGTCACAAATCCTTAATTGTGTTCCAAGCAAATTAGACGTACCTGCATAACCATCCATACACTGTTTACGGACCTTTACATGTTTGATTATGCGACCGGTATTCTCCAAGAGTAAATCAATCTTCTAAAGCATTGGCTTTACTTTGTTGATTATAATCAGCCTTATGGTGACTTTGCATGGAGCTTGTCATGAACCACTGAAAGGTTTGCAAAGGGTTGAATGGCCTCCGTGACCATTTATGCTGACTCTAAACTGACCTTACATGTTTGAATATTCGTCTCTATATACGGTTCTGTAAGAGTAAGTTCATCTCTTGGCATGTTTACCTAATTGGTCGACAAAATTTACGCACTAAATAAACTAGACAGATAGAATTGTTTGATCATCACACAGGGCAGAAAAAGAAAAATAAAAAACAGAAGCTGCAATAGAAGAATACTAATCGTGTTTTTGGTGACTAGACAAACAAAATCCAACACTTGGATCGTGTTCACAAGACCTTGGCCAAAAGAAACAACCTTATCAAGAAAAGGCTATGTCCCATTAACTTACCTCTAGCATAAAGTAGCCAAAAGAAGGTTACATTTTAACATCAGAAAATGTTGCATAACATTCGTCTGCATTAGCTTTTCTGTCAGTTTTCTCTCTTCTGAATGCGCTTTCACTCGTTTGCCCCTTGACTGATAGATTCTTGCCGTAATCACGCTCTATATGTCATCATTGTAAGATTTGGATTCCAAGGAAACTCAAACACAGTAAAGCGAGAGCCAAAGCGAAAATTTCCATATCGAGTCTCGTAACACCTGAGTGCTTTGCATCTAATTCTAAGAAAACGGTCACGGAAGATGAGAGAATCGAACGGATAACACCATCTATTGACAACCTCAGCTACAGGTTCTACCCGTGTGTTGATTAATGTAGGGATAATTGTGTTTGGATATCATGATTCAAATTTATTTCAATTAGGATTAAGGTAGAACGAGTCAACTTCTTTATGTGTCGCCATTGTGGTGTACTGTAGATCACTATGTCTTGAGAAAGAAAACATAGGATATTGAGGGTACCATCGTGTAGCTCCAGGTGAGTTTAACTTTCTCTTTCAGCCCTATTATGAATGATCATCCTCAGTATATGGAATTCACTCTGTTTGTAATTCTGCACCACAAATTCTCTCCACTCCGCGCCGGACATTCACAAAACAACTGGGTCAAGTTCTGAATTTGACCCGTTTTCATTGATATGACTCTTACCAAAGGCTACGGGTGTTAACAAATGGCGACTGACTGGACAGTATACCTAGTGTTTACTCAGCTTTGAACCTCAAGAACTGCAAAGGTATATCGTAGTGATCGTCGCTTCACCCCCTTCGCTCAAAGAAAGTCGAATCAGTCATATTACCCATTTTTGTTAAAAGGACATTTGTTAATCAGACTATCAGACGTGAATGCAGTAATTACGTTAAGCAGTAAACAACAACATTATTGCACCACAACTGTTGTTAGGTGACAATATATATACAAGGATATGTGCAATGAACTAAGTAGTAATTCTCCCAATTTGACCGAAAAGTATAAAGCTGTTCAGGATAAGCTCTTGATGGAAATGGACGCAAACAGTTGTGTTTGTGTCAATTAATATGAGCCGGTAGTTTCCTCTTTTGTAGTGAGTGAATCCTTCGCCGAGACCGAGGCGCTTGGCATAGGCTTTTAGCTGAAATCCACAAAAGTCATGAAATTATGAGTCAACTATAGGCTAAAGAGTCATGGCGGAAATCTAAACTCTCCTTGTTAAACTTGATAGAAATCATTGACACTTTTTTTGCAGGAACCCAAGATCCTTTTCTATAATTTATATTGCAGGTCACTCGCCATTCCATGTCCTTTGTTTGAAAGGGGGTAACCGGAGGCACAGTGACCCAGGAGGGTCCCATCATCTTGGAAACTTTTTGTACAACCATGAATGCGCTCATATACTGTTTGGTGCAACAACTGTGAAGTTAATTCTCTTCTCAGATATTTCGTTTTCAGAGGTGTAAATCTATACAAACATTTTTTGGGGGCCCAACGTTGTGGCGGGGTATAGTCAACATCCCCGTAAGATCCGCAAGTGGTGCAGGTCTGTAAGCAGACTGTAAAGAAAATACCGGTATATATTGCTGTCATTCAATACATGTCTGTGACTGTGTGTTGTTTACATGGAACAGTTCCACGGTTGAATTGACGAAAGAATCGTAAAAAAGAAAGAAAGAAAGAAAGAAAGAAAGAAAGAAAGAAAAAGGTTTGCATTCAAAACGGTTTTCAAATTTGGAATCGGAAGTTCAGGCTTAAGCTTTTTTCCCCTGAGACTTCAATTTTCGTTTCTATGAATTTTTTATACGTTTTCGCAAATTTTTTGTGCTTGCTGCAACTTTCATTGAAAAAAATGTCTATCAAAGGTGTTTGATTTACACAAATATGGTATTTACAATTGTCATGGTTCAATCAGTATCAGTCGCGTCGCTACTCTGTTTAATTTTTTGTCTGATCATTGGATAGTCCGGTTGGATATCCCAAGACCGTAACCATAAAAAGGTTGTAGAAACGGAAAGGTAAAAATTGAAGTGAAAACTGCAAAAACGAAAAACAAAAGTCCCAGAAAAAAGTAGGCGGCTGGCCCTTGCTATCTTCCTTAAATTACGAGTGCTCTTACTTATTCCATCCAGATGAGATTCAATGAGTCATATGCATAGTGCACAAAGTCCGAGTGGAGATGCTTAGCAAATAAATAAACCAATGTATGCATGTGACAAAAAGGTTAAGAGCGGAGAGTAAGTGGATAATTAAATTATCCACTCATTCCAATGGTTTAAACAAAGACCTTGGGTTGTTGAGTGATTTCCCCTGTATTTGGGGTGGGGCGGGGTGATAGTAATAATTAACACACCAATGAATTGAGGCGCATAACACACTAATTGTATAATGTTGCGTTTTCAGAGCGCGCACTATACACATGAGCGTGTGCAGTCTGTTGTTTTTGAAAATTGCTATCAACATTAAATAGTTTGTGCTGAAGAAGGACACAGGGGTGTCCGAAATATACACCTTTTCTTGTAAACTTTTTTGTGCTTCAAAATTGTCATATTTGTTAACATATTTATGTGACAATATATATATATATATATATATATATATATATATATATATATATATATATATATGGAACATATACAGAAATTTTAATTGTACTTTTCTATACTGGGCCTTCAAAATTTATTCTAACTTGAGTCAACTCTTGTGTCTTCCAGCCAACATTTAGGTTGTAGTCGCCATGGCGTTCATGGATGTTTGATGTCCTACGCCATACATTTCCATGAGGAAAATAATACAACCCACTATAAACGTTCAATATTCACTGAAATCACATCATTCGGCATTCCTAGTCCCTCAGTAGCAGAAGTTGGCAGTGCCAATGATTTGCCATTCATTTAGTCAGTTCGCCATGAGATTCGCCCTATTTTTTTCGGAGAAAAAGCAGGTTACTTGCTACGTATATTTGTGTTGGTGTCCTGGCCTCCAAACGATCTTGACCTTTTCGCCGTACTCTAAGTTTGCGGCAACTACAAAAGAAACGTCACCCTCTTTTGTTATGCTAATGACGTGGTTGGTACACTTCCATGTCATGTATTTTTGCTGAGTAATGTTGAGCTAGCTAGCTACGAAACGCGTTGACCAACCAGCAGCGGAATTTTGCCTCCTACACTGACTTCCTTGCTGTAGCACAATATCAATGTTGCGGACGTACACTACTGCAGTATACTAGTATAGTGCATATTGTACTTGTCGCCTAACCAACAACGTGAATTTGAAAGTGGTCTGTGCTAGCATGGGCACAGTATAATTTATCTGTACGTGAAATGTGACTCGGGGGGAGCTTCTCGATCATTTCAAGGTATTGTGTGTCTTTTGTTTTCATTATGAACTTGGTATGCCACTTGCCTGTCTTCTTGACTGAAGTGACACGAATCTGAAAGAGACAATCAGCCTAACTTTTTTAGGCCTAACATAACAACTGTGGTAACGTTCGTTAGTGCTACAGTAATCAGTAACTTTGTCAGGCCAAATCCTGCTTTTGTGTTAGCCTAGGCCTACTAGTAGTAGTAACACAGTAGTAACTAGGTCAGTCCCTAAAATATTATTACACAACATTAACAAACATGTATGCTGTCAGTGATACACATAGCCTCACAGTCACAATCCATGGCATGAACCTCCATTCATGTAACCTACTATGTTACTTGCCCTAGGCAAATAAGTGGGAGGCCTAGCCTAAGTTTGCTGTGTAGTGTGTCTTTTTGACTTAGTTATACTGTATTTCCACTGTAGACTAGTGTAAACTGTAAGTTCAACTTGTAACATACTATGAGTATCATGAGTCAATCATGATGTAAGGAAAGTCGTGACAGAAAAATATTCAAACATTTACTACAATCAATAAAAAAAATTCTCAGTAGTAATTGGTTACGAGTCTCACTTTTTGCACTATATTTTGGTGATGCCTAGGCCCAGAGTGAGAAATCCTTACAAAATTTTGAATTGGAAGTTGCAATACACAAATCGCAATGCAGTGCCTATGAATTATATGAAGTTATCTTGAGTACAGTTGTGAAAACACAGTATGTCATTCCAAAGATCCTTGGTGTGACACTGGAGAAGCTGAGCCATTTTCCTGGTGAATTTCATAAAGATTAAGAAAGAATTCAACTAGGCACAGGCTACAATTTCACATTTTCTTCTGTATGGGCCTATCTACGTATTGATATTATGATAATGTAGCAAGAACAGGCTAACAATACATAGAAATCAACAAGGCAGCAGATTGCAGCCATTTACACCTTAAAGTGCTAAAATGCTCGACTCCTCCTGAAGTCCCTGGACTCCACTAACCAAGGCTTGCTTCTGCAAATTTTGAGTTCATACTTAAGTAGAACTTAAAAATGCAGGTATATATTGTCACAAATAACATATTCTCTTTGAACGTCAAGTATGATAAAGCAAATAATTGTTTTTGGTATTGTTTGAGGAAACTGAGGAATGTACATTGTAGGTCTTGTTTACATTGACATTGCATCGCGTGCACAGCTCATGATCTACTGACCAACTCATGATTACTTACTTTGCTTGTCTACAACTTAGTTCGCCCATTGCTGAATTATTGTATTCCCGCTTGGAATCCGTATTTTAAACAAGATGTGATACTGTAGTTAATACTCGTGAAAGGTTCAAAGGAGGTTCACCCACAAGTTCCCTTATTTACTGTACATCATCTGTTGTATGATCAAAGACTTTTGAGATGATTAGGTTTAGGCGTTGGAGCGAATTGAAGTGAAACCTGTTGACCATCTTTTGTGACAAGGGTCATACTCGCACAAGGCCTAGAGACCATTTGTTCATTCTATAGCCTACTGTACACAAAGCTCATTGCTGCTAGAGGTGAAGGGAAATTATTATAGCCAGAGAATGGTTAATGTGATCTTGGAATGCCTTGTCTCTTGAAGCCATAAACTACACTGCTATGAATGTCTTTAAAAGATATATTCTTAAGATTTAGCAAGTAGGGGAATATGTCAGTTTTAGAGTCCTTCCTCATCAGCCACCTGACTTTTCAGGTGGCATACTGGTGAATATACCTGAATGGTTATTGCAGCCTAGGCTGTTGCTAGATCCGACAGTGGGCCTAGATCAAACTGAGCATCCTAGATCCTAGGCCAGATGCTAACCTACTTAGGTCCTAGTCCTACGTTAACTAGCAAAACGTTGTAGGCCTGTGAACTTGATGACTGTCCGTAGTGTCCACACAAATTGCCCAAGGGACTGTTGATGTACTATGTGTTCCTTCTTTGATATAGTTATCAGCATCCACTTTAAGGGGAGTACACTAAGGCTGAGATGGGTTTTAGCTCTGGTGAAACTGAGTAACTACAGAATACCACAGTCAATTTCAAAAGAAAGTTTCTTAAAATCATGGAATCACAATCTATATATTCTGCTATGTTGTCGTGCCGATTCACATAAACTGACAGTACGCTATGCATAACTAGGTTCTGCATACATATAGCGTCTTTTAATGGATTGGCATCCTTACTGTCCATAGGGTTGAATTGTAGAATACAACGTTGATCATTTTGGCTAGATGGGAAAGATCATGTTCCAAGTGGAGGCACTGTCACAGTGGCACGGTGAGAGAAGACACTCGGTGCAACAACAAAAATGTGTTTTGGACTTACTCAACGGGCTTCTCGAGAATGAATATGTCACTGGGGATGTACATTACTCCTGTTATAGACTTTGACCTCACTATGACCTTCCCTTTGCAAAGGACACGTTGTATGTTGGTCAACAGCGACCATGACTCCAGTTCCATGGTGGAAAGCGTTTGGGCCATTCTACTGTATTCTGCAGTTGCACCAGTGGAAAATAATTCCACAAGGGAATATTTGTAGCTAAGCAAATTTGAAGTATATTGTAAGGCCTCGTGAACGCAACTTCATAGCATACTATACAGTATCCACTACTCATATGCCCTGTGCTGCCAACAGTTTTTCGTTGACCTAGGCTTACTTGGAAAAACAAAGAAATTTGTCAACATGTTTTACCGTAAATTTCTTTAGAATGTTTAAGAACACTTTCTGTAATTTGTAGAGACTTCACCTGTCATTATTATAAATTCTAAGTCTCTCAAAGAATGTTCTACTAATGAGTGCCTGTGATTGCCTGTTTGACAGTGAATGCCACGTCCATTCACATGAATGCCCGTTGTGCAAATTAGTTCGCCCGTGTTGTGTAAATGCCTGCTGGTCTTCTTTACACTGCAGTTGTGTGTCACTCTCAAATTTCAAATCGACAAGTAGAATTCTCTGCATTCTAGTTTTGCAAATTTCGAAATTTTTGTGCCCACGTCATTCACGAATGTCAAAAAGATCGACAAGGAGATAATCCCCTGAATTCTAGATTTTTTAAGTTCAGAATTTTTTCCCCCCTTTAAGATCCAATATCATCACATTAATTAGGATTTTAATTATGATAACTACTCCTATTCTACAATTTGTCACCTCACAAGTATTCTGGAATTTGTATGAATCCTACCCCCATTTTTCCATATTTATTTCATGAAATATGTGAGTGTTCTACTGAATTGTATCTTTAAGACTGAGTGAAGAGCTACCAGAATTTCTTGTTCGATGTTGAGATGCTACGCCTTGGATGATTTCTCTTAGTAATGTTAGAGTCACATATAAATGTTACGTTTATCCAGGGCATAAATGATGTCTTAATGTTATATGACATTTTTTCCTTCCCAAATGGCCTAACGTACAGTATACAGTATATCACAGCACTCCGGGAAAAATATATCACAATGTAACCTCTATGTGGAAACTCCGATTGAAATTCTTTTGTCAATGACCCGCGTTCAACACAGCATGGGCAATCATTTTTGTACAGTGGGCAATCATTTGAACAAAGCGAGCATTTATTGTTGAAGGGACAAGTACGGGCAATCGTTACTAGGACCCTCTAAGAAACACAGCTCAAAACTGTTCTCATCTGCTTAGGCCTACTGTACTTGCCTTTATGTATTGATTTGCTGGTTTCTTCTCCTATGTTCGTGTTTTATTTCTGCTGTGTATTCTCCTCTCATTTCATGTACAGAGTGTCCTTTTACATGCTATGTCATTTAGGCCAGAGTAGAAAAGTTCTCATTTCTGGCTCCTCTGCCAGATCACTTTCTCAGATAACTTGTAATATATCCATTAGCAAATGATGTAAGTCTGTGTTACTTTTCAGATGATGTAGCGGAATTAAAGGGAAAAAAGGGCCTACTTGTTTGGCTTTGAAATGGACACAGGACCAAGCTAGACAAACCACACTGCCAGTTTAATAGGTACATTCCATGGTACATGCATCCCAAGTTACACACTGTGCTAGTAGCCTAATTTGCTAGACGGCATTGAGTGTGCACTCTCTGCTGACATAAGCCATGTTCCCATTTGAACAACCGTGGTGGACCGTGATCCATGGCTGGAAAAAGTGTAAATTTCCGGGGAGGCTAATTACAATATAGTCGGATAAAGGCCATACCTAACATGGCGCCGTAGGCGTCATTTGATAGCGAAGCGATTGTCATACCTGGATGGGGGTCAATGGGCCTGCCAAAGGGCCCCTTGTGGAGTCCATGGACGACCCAGGTAGGGTCCAGGGTGCAAAGCCCTGGAAACTCAGCGATTGTAGCGTTTTAGAAGTGTCCGAATCATATGAAATCCATGCTAAATTTCAACTCTTTTAAGTTGGAAATGTTATTGTATCGGGTGAAAACACGATAGTTCAATCAGAAAAAATATCTTTGATGTTGCTTCAAAATCAAAAAGTTCTATGCAATGTTGCAAATGTCATGTAGAGTAAACTGTATTACATACATTTTTGAAGTTGAAATGTCCCTAAAAGTCGCGTGAAAAGAATCACGTAAGATCGTGCACAGCCTTCCGAAAATTTTAAGTAATGATATCCTAGCGTAGTGGGTGTATATCAAATAGCCTAACCACCTTGGAAATTCATATTTCCGTATTACAGGGAACAACTGACATTTTGTATGTTGCAGGCTTCAGAGTTTTTCAAAGAACATTGATTTTTCTTCTTTTTTTGTTCATTGATCTGAGTCACTTTAAAATGTTTAGACTAAAGGTTTGAAGAAGCAGACTATTGGTTTCATGAAGGGTTTTGGACATAGAAATATGCCTTCATTTTTGTATTTGTGTGGGTTGCAATATGTCCGCTAGATGTCATTCTGCAGATAATTTGCGTATGCAGGCCTAAGGCAGGCCTAAGCTTATGCTTTTTAATTGACATTAAATGTAGTAAAGGAGGTATACGTAGAATCTTCTGGAAACATTTGCCAACGTTGTTTTTTCACATTTAAATAACTTGAAAAATATTGATCATGAGTAAAAAATAAGTACATACATTTACAGGAATAGTAATTTACTTCAATGTTTGCAGAAGACTGAACATGGATGGGGCATTTGAGATACCCATTAGAATTTATTTATTTACCAGTCAAATAAGTCTTTTTCAGACATAACTATCCAGGAAACCACATGTATGATCTCTACCATTCTGTGATCTAAATTTTGAAACAAGCATGGTATGTACAAGGTAGACACGGCCGGAAGTACAAGTGGCATGCGAAAATTATATTTTAAAAACATTTAAAACGGTCTTGGTTCTTCAGCATTTGCAATGCATTTGTTACTCACGTTGTATGCCGCATTAAATTCCTCGCACAAGTTCATGTGGTTTGGTTAATATAACTTGCTTACACTACTTTGGCCATTTCGTAAGCTACGTTGACTGGTGTTCAGTGTCTGTGATTGGGGGTTGCGGAAAATTCCAAGCCACGTAATTCAAGTTGTGTACAAGAAAGCTGCGTACTTTACCGGGCACATCGCGCACAAGTTAGTAGTTTCGTAAAAACAAAAAGTTGGCGACAATGACAGATTAAAATTAGGTAAAAACAAAAACAAAGGGAGAGAATAAGGAACATCCCATAAAACCATATATACCTATCTGGATAAACAGTTGCAAGGCCGATGTGGCTAATGATACATGTACTTTCCATCACGTAAGGTTAATGAGAACAACAAAAAGACGAGTGGATTACATGCACTTATTCATCTCGTTACGACAAATTGGAAACGTGCTTGTTGGTGGAAAAATAAAGTTACGCCTTTCCCGTAAGTCCCACCAAAAAGAAATCGAATTGATTTAAATGAGCTAAGTACAGCTGTTACCCACAGTTTTGAGCCTATTCGCATTTTGATTCTGCTCTGTTGTCTGCTTCCAATGCAACCTGCACATGTCATGTTAACGTTGCAAAGTTTTGTTGCAAGTACGTACTGTACAGGCTCTTTGCCTAAATAACAGCTCCCTGGATTGATTTGCGTAGTGCTCTGACCTTTGAACGATTGTTGAAGGAAAGAAAATTGGGTGAAAACATTTTCGGAAGCTGTAAAAGGGATTTTTCTATTATTTGGTCCTTGACAGGTATTTCATAGGGTGGAAGAAATAGTTCCATTTTTTTTTTTTATGATCGTATCTTTTTCACTGTCGCTCGGATTTCCTGTGAGATGCAACATTTCCCGGGGAGGAGCCTCCCGGCTTCCCGACTTTTTCCAGCCCTGCCGTGATCTACGGTGGTAGATCAGATTATAATGGGAATGTGGATCAACAACACTCACTCGAGATCAAGATCTACCGGTTTTGATACACCCACCGGGGAAGATATCTGATCCACCGTGCTGGGTCAAAGTTTGTCATAATGTGAACACAATCGGTAGATCAAGTAACCCCTGGATCTTACAAAATGGCAAGCTGACTTGTAAACATTGGTGTCCTTTGAGACCAGCACATTATCCACCATGCTTACTCAAATGTGCACCCTTGTTAAATGATCCCTTGTAGTTGAATTGATTGTATTATGAAATATAGACATGCATGCAATAATAGTATGTAGTTGCATAGGTATCAAAGGGACTGTTAATAAAGTTGTTCTGCCAAAAGTTATGAGTATATCATAATTTTGTCATTGATATTTATGGACTGAATTTTGAAAGTGTCTAATCCATGAAAACACTTTTTCCAAAATTTTATGATTGATATTGTATTAGTCACTTATTTCAAACAAAGTACTGCTTGAATTTTGCTCAAATACTTACTGACTTAGTGATTATGTCTGTAGGACATGTATGTCTTTTAATGAACATTGGTTTTCCTGCAGAAATTTTTGGTGTCTTGGGCACCAGGGCTACTGCTTCAAAGGTTGTGTGACAAAAATATCACATTTTGGAGTGTTGAGCATTGAAAATGTTGAAAATAGCACAAATTCCATCAAAATCCATCAAATATTGACAATTTTACAGGCAAATTACTGTGTCACACCTGCATCATGTATGTATAGTTAAGTATGCAAATTTGTGACCGCAAGAGATGGACTTCAGTGATATGTAAATGTTATCTTTTGTTCACTTAACCCTTATCTCAAGGACAATTAAGAATTTAATGTGCCCAGAGGGTGTTTCGGGAGCGTATGTTTTCTTCAAAAATGTCAGAATCACAGTACCAGTGTGAATCCCAGTAATTAAGAGACAAAATATATAGATCGAACAAACAAACTGACACTGTGCAATAATCCACATCATCTGTTTGACATGTTTATGAAACTTTGAAAATTCATGTAACTGTTACAACAGATTTTCATTCAGGGTTTCACTCTGCAACTTCTGAATGCAGTCAGCTCTTTTCTAGATGCATGTCACTCGACCTTTTAGTAAAGCTTTCATCTCCTGAACGGTTTGCCCCACAATACAGTTCTGTACATTGCCCTTTTCTATGCTGATATTGTGACTTTTGTTTGTATGAAGATTGGTAGAGCATGAAGTGCTGTTAATTTTTTTTACGGACATAGTTGGATGGTGACATCAGAGGTGGTTTATTTGCACTGCTTTATTCCATTCAGTCTGTAGCTAGGCCACTGAAAGATTCTTTCTGAGGTCACTTATATTTAGGTTTCCCTCCTTTTATCGTAGAACAGTTTAACAGTTATAGGGCCGGGACGATTTCCTTCCTATGAATATATACATCATGGAAAGCACAGGCATGAAGACGACAGGTTTTCACTTAGTAGCAGTGTTTTTCATAACTGTAAATTTTTGGATACACCTGTTCCTGCTTTGCACCAGATCCGCTTTTCGCAATTAAGTTGTGTCAGCGTGTGTGTGTTCTATTAAGGGGGATGTGCTGTTACTATATTTCTCGCACATGTATGTAACTGTCAAAATTGCATCAAAGGAGTAGCTATAGATGCTTCTTGCAGACTGTGTGTGAATTGTGAAAAGCTTTAGAAAAGTACTGTTCCATGGTCTAGTTGTCCAAATATCAGCAAATTTACAAAAAAAAAAAGAAACACTTTTGCACAGGACTTTTGTAGTGGTGACGTGGAAGTATTTACCACGGAACAAGATTCCACGGACTTTTTAGCAGAAAAAACAAAAATTTAATCACTCTTCTTTCTACCATTATTAGCAGCAAACTCAGAAATTTGAGGATTATCATGGATTTTCCTCTTCTGATGGGGGTACTTACTGTATGAGGTGATGCTAGACTGCAGACCATCAGATGATGCAAAAATATTGTCATCTTTTTTGAGCTATAGGTTTGAACCCAACAACTGCAAATATTCAGATTTGCACTTATTTGCACTTATCGTTGAAACCACGTCAGTGACTTAAAAAGGTATTGTGAGACACTGGCATACTGGTATGTTTGAGTTGCAACACTGGCTGCTTTCAATGGAACAAATTCTGTCAAAATTACTTGGGAGACTTTAGAAGTGTGAAAACCTATGACTTTTGACTGACCACTGTGTGTTAATTTTGGCTATACCCACCTGGCCTCCACCCTTGTCTGTTTTGTGTGGATTGTAAAACCGGTCTTTAGATGATCTTATATATGTAGATGTTCTTTGTGATCAATACTGATTGTGGTTATCTTTGACCTTTGGATAGATTTAAACTTGCATTGTCATCACTGGTAAATGCTGATCATTAACAATCTTAGAGGTATTCACGGTGAAGGCTATTGTTCTTTTATTCACTTTGTGACTGTGGGGCATGTGGGCCTAGAATCAATTGTACTGTCAGATGTCTTGCTATTGGAGGTGAATGTAGACAGTGTTTTAGCTCCATGCAGTACCATAAAGTCTACTTCTGTAGTATAAAGAGGCTTAACATAAGGTAACTTTGTCCAGCAGTACTTCATGAAGGAATCCACCTGGTCTTTACACTTTATAGGGTATGTACTTTGTGGATGCCAACCTCAATTTGACTTGAATTCATACACCTAGTGACCCTATTCAGTACAGGCTACCAAGTGTCTGTTCATTTCCCTGTGGATGTCTATTCACTGTGGTTTCAGATTGGCTTGCATGAACGTCCATGAAGATATCTCCCCTTTAAAGTTTACTTCCTCATTTGACTCATTATCATTTTGTTATCATACTATGATTGGAAATGGCATTGAACTTGTTCAGTTGCCCATTTGTCTAAAATGTAGGACTTGTGATGGAAGCTGCCTAAGTATACCAGGTTGTCAGGTGGTTAAGCTTATTGTCTTTTTGATTCCTTGTTGAAGACAAAAGGAATCAGTGCAATGACATCATGTGTGTGTGTGTGTGTGTGTATGTGTGATGCCTTGCTTGTAAACATGATATCTCAAGAAGGGTTACCTTGACTAATCTTATCCTTGGTGTGTGAGTTGGTCTTATTGAGTAGATGATCCCTATTGTTTTTGGTGAAGGTCAAAGGTCATTTGAGCTCAGCAGAGATGAAAAGGTTGTAAATATTGTATCACTAGAAGGGTAATCTTGACTAACTTCCTACCAAGTGTGTGGGTTGGTCATCATGAGTAGATGATTCCCATTTATTTTGGTGGAGGTCAAATTTTGTTTGAGGTCACCAGAGGTCAAATTGTGAAAACCAAACTGTTTAATACACACAATGATCAAAAGAGCTTAGTCTAGGCATGCGTTCTATAGTATGATGATGTGTTTGAATTTCAAAATTGGTATGGACATGACTGTGTTCTTCATAAATATTGGCAAGCAATCACAAAGTCCTTCACTTTCTTGTTACTGAAGAAGTAACAGTGAATCTCTTCCATCTCCACTTTTTCAACTCATCCTTCCACTCTACCTCCTATACACCATTTAATCCACACCCTTCTCTCTTTACCCTTCTCCACCCATCCGACCCCTCCTTTCACATACCTTTCCTCCCTTACTACTTTTTCCATGTACCCTCCCACATCTGTCCGCTCATGCCCATGCTCCCACAACCCTCCTTCCATCTCCCATGTCCTACCTCCCTTTTCCACCCCCCTTGTCTTCCAGAGTAAAGGAGGAGATATAGTAAGATCTATTATTAATAAAAGCTGGCTAATATCAAGGATCAGCAGTTGGTGATAGTAGCGCTGATAGTCGACCTTCACTCCTGTTGTTGTTGATAATACGCAGCAGCTCTGCGATTTCTGTGAGTAATCGTCTATAGTGAACATTAAAATGTACTGTTCATAGTCATTCTTTGACAAACTGCTTTATGGGAATTGGGAAAATATCATGGTACATCTTGCACAGTTGGACACAATTGACACAGTATATATATGTAGGCCTAAGTTCCATTGGAATACCTTAGCACTTGGCATTGAGAGTAGTGTAACTGTTGCTCCATAAGATTAATAGACACATAACAGTACATGCTCAGTCAAGAAAATCATGTTTTGTCACTTTTTTGATATTTTGGCCAAGAAATGTCCTATGTTTGAATTGTTTTCTTTAAGTGAAGCAAGTCATGTTGTAACATTTCGTTTCTGCATTTGAAAAGTCGCAGCTTCGATGTTGATAGCTATTAATAAGACTTCCAGCCCCTCACAATTGTTGAATACTTAGTTTCCACTATCAGCACTAGGCTGGTGAATGTATATTCAGTAAGTGTATACAAAATTCAAGAGAGGTTTAAAGGTCTTCGACTTTGAACTTGACAGATTTTCCATGGAAGAATTTTGCTGTTTTTTTTTTTAATGTTATCTAATTACACCGTTTACCTCCAAGTGCTATGAATGCATCTTCTTCTGTGACAGACAAGCAGGCAGAAACATTGTTTAAAGAAACTGATGGAAACAAAATTTGGTTGCTGTAATTTACTGTACATAGCTTCTAATCAGGGACGAATGAAGTGTAATGTGTGTGTCAAGACTAGTATGGGTGATTCCATGAATAAGGTGGCCAACTTGTGACATTTTAATAAAATTTTTCCATTTCAAGAAGTGAAAGGTTAGAAGTCCAAATGGTTATATTTCACTTTATTTGTGGCTACTTGGAAACATGCAAATCTTGTCAAAAGTTGAAAAAAAAAAAAAAACAGTTGAAAGTGTTATGTTTCAAAAAATGTCTCAATTTTCACAAAATTTCCTAAAAACTATCGAAACTTTCATTCACTTTCGTGAGAAGAAGGTGCGCAACATTTTAGATGGTATTGTGGACCACCTACAGTTTGGAATGGAACTGCAGTAATAATGTGGAGATTAGATTAAACTTGAAAAAAAAAAAAAACTCAAAAAATGGGGTACCAGTTTGTGTCCCATCTTGCAAAGTGAACATTATTCTCAAATTGAACTATGAGTATTTATTTGAATTTGTTAAAGGAAGCATTTTTAATAGTAACTATAAGAGGAATTAGTTTTGTCTTATCAGAATAGTTGTAAATATAAACTGTTAAATTGTAATAGAATGAAGGATAATTATATATGCAATTTGATGCCAAAAATTTCCACATATTATTTACATTTAGGGAAATTTCCCTTTGTTTGCAGTGCTAGGGTATTTTGTCATGCAGTTTCAAATTTTCTGACATTGAATGCTCTTTCACAGTACTAAGAACGTTCTTTAAAAAAAAAAAAAATGCGTCTTGCAACTTATATTTAATTTGTAATTTTCTCTTTAAAATCATGGTACCAAAAGAAAGAAAATGTTACTCTATCAGTCAATGTCACACCAATAGGTGTCTGCTTACATAGGGAAAAAAAAAATTTTAGTTTGTTTTGCACATAACATGATAACAAGTTAATGGCAGAATTTGTAGATTTGAGTTAATGTACAGCACTGCTGAAGTTTGTGATTGGATGTATCTCTGACTACTGTAATGTTTTTGTGTCCTGCCAATCTGAAGGTGAAAATGTCACAATATTACTGTAGGTGGGACACCAAAATGTACAGGCACCCTTATTTGTGGAATCACCCCTGTAATGTACACATAACCAAATGTAGAGACTTAGTTGTTAGTAGCCGATAAGAAGACTAAGATGTTTGCACATAGCCTATGCATTTTTACCAGCAGTTTGCCAAATTCCCAAATATCTCTCACATACAGTAAAACCCCATTTATCAGAACCCTGTTCGTCCAGAACCCCTGTTGTCTGAACTGGCTGTTCGGTTTGGCAAAACTGGCATTGTACACAAGCTATGTCAATTTCAGCCTACAATCTTGGACAAAATACCTTGGGACACCCCGTTCCCCCATTCAATGTTGGCTATAGGATTGCTGTTGAAAGGGTACATTCACTTCCAAAGCGCAACATTGGAAAGGGGCGCGGGGTTTCATGTTATCTTCTCACCTAAAATTCAGTATTATATTTGCAATGTACGACAAAGTGTCCCAACAATTTTTTCCAAGATTGTAGATGTGACAACATTTTGTCTTTATGTTGTGCCTTTCCAATTCCGCACCGATTTGTAGCGCTGTGAAACAAAAGGATTTTTAATGTTTATCTACACTACCATCTTTAACTATCAAGTTGGAGGATGGATAAACGATATAGAATTACCCTAATTCTCCATGTCTTTTGTCCCTTGGTTGTCCATGAAGCATCACAATAGGATAGTTACATCAATAGCCTACTGAAGTGCACTAAGCCTAGAGGCTATTCATACACAGCGGTGCTAGTGTCAGTGCTGTCCAACAGCTGTTCTTTCCAGTCTTATCAATGCAGAAAATATATTAACGACTGTAAGGAGACTGTCAATCCGACTTAAGCGAAGGGCGTTTAAGGTGAGATGATAGGCCCATTAACTCATAACAAGCTCGGGAGATAGTAAGCTTCAAATCCCTGTTTGACTTGTGAAGTGCTAAGCCTACTGTCGCCTTCCATTTTGAAGCATAGGTTTCATACAGTAAAATACAAGTCATCCTCTCATACTGTCGTAGCCAGCGCTAGTGTCCCCTAAGTTCACTGGTAGCGGTGCTAGCGGTTAGACATTTGGTTTGGTGAAGTGGTGTGTTTTTCACTTTAAATCTCCCTTTTCCATGTTGGCCAGCGTACATCCTTCTGTAGCTCTTTTGAAACAACGTGTGGTTATTTGATCACAAAAAATTTTGAAAGTGTACTGTTGTTTTGTTCATAATGTTAGGAGTCTGTGTGTAGGCTACATATTATCCTAACGCTGAGCAAAGTAGTGCAACTCAAATGGACATTCATTGCCCACATATGAAATATCCTCCCCGGAAGTTCAGTCTTAAAAAACATGAAAAAGTCTGAATCTTCAACAAATATTTAACTTGTACCATGAAATGAAAGAAATGACACAGAGACAATATAACAATGGTTAATTTCACTTCATTAGTAAGTGCATGCTACAACCAGGTCAGCAAATTAACGATAAACATGAACTCCAGTTTCTCCGAACTTCTGCGTTATCCGAACAACGTTTGGTCCCGATGTGTTTAGATGGACAGGGTTTTACTGTAATGATATAGCCTTAATGTAAGAAATTTAAAATTAGTTTGGTTTGTAATGTTACTTCAATTTATTTGCATCATCTTGTGCTATCTTGTCAGCTATAGATTTGTGTCATCTGTGTTGGAGTTTGCCTGTACTTCATCATGCTAAAATTTTATTTTGATTAGTTTATGCGTGCCTTCACTGTCTTGGTTAAGTGGTAAGTTGCACTTTGTTGTATTTCGTAAGTTTGTAGTAAGTCGTTGACTGGAGAGGCACTTCAAATAAATGTTTTTTTTCTCTGCACCTAAAATAGCTGCATGTGAAGTGAATTCTCCCTGTTCCCCCATTTCGCATGACCGACTCAGCCCACGTTACATTAATTATGGTAGAATGTTGGCTGAACGTGTGCTTGACATTTTGCAAACTTTGATAAGTTCAGGATAGCAATACAGTATCACTTTGATATGGCCTGTAGTTTCATACCAATCGGAAAGTTAAAGCCCTGCTTGTATAAAATGGTTTGGAAAATTGCAACTAATGAACCTTGTGGTGGTCTTTCCATCTGAAATGTTACTTTTCTTTCTGAAAAGGCTCCCCCATGTAATAATGTTGTAGCCAGGAAATTCATGTTTGCCAACAAGGGGGATATCCCAGACCAGAGGTACGTTATCATTTCCTCTCAGTTAAATTACATTCAGCCTAACTCTCTCTTCTTTAGTAAATTACACCCTTGATTTGTCAGCATTTTGGTGACATGTATCAGGTAGCATATCCACATGGACTTGTGTTTGAGCAGCACAAACAGATTATCTGCATCATATGTATGCTGAGGTTTCGGTTTATCTTGTTCGACAGTAACCGGCTGTTAACGTAGTGGATCCCTGTGAAAACAGAATTAAGGGTTTGTACATTGCCTTGTAGTGATCTGTCATGCAATGAAGACAAAATCTGCTTTCTAGACTGTCATAAGTAACTTTTTGTGGTCACCATGCGATCTTCATCACGTGATTACACTATAAAGCAGGAAGTTGCCAGAGCATAGCTACTGAAGTTGAGTCAGAGCTACTGTAGCAAAGTGCCTACCCTGGGTTAGTGGTCATATATTTGAAAATTTTCTGTAATTGCAGATGGAGGTTTACAAAATTGCTGGTATACAGTTCCAAATTGTTTTGGCTGTATGATCAGGTCTTCTGAACAGGTTTGCATAGGTTTTTTCTCCTTTCCTATGCAGTATGAAAAAATATAAAAACCAAACCATGTCACAAAAAACAGAGCATCTGTAAAAACATTGTGCAGTCTTCCTCTAGGCTAGCCATAAACAACATGCATTGTGGAAAATTTTGAACAGAATTTCACTAACAACACAAATTTTGTTTTGGCAATAATAATCTCATTATGAAGCGAGAAATTTTTCCAAATTCACATGTAGTGGGCCACACTCCTTGAGGAAATAGAATTAACGGTACACCATCATTTCTCCAAGGGATGTTCAATTGTCAAACAAGATTTGAAAGGTTCCTTATGGTCACTACATTGAGAGTTAGGTTCTTCCAAGTATAATAATGTTCAGGTTATTGCCAGATAGAAAAATCTTCCCGATTTGATGAGATTTCAGTTTTTGTTTTGGCCTGGTGAGTCCCTTTAAAGCAGAGGAGCCTCCTTTGCTTGCTTTCCCAAACTTTCTAAATTGCAGTCTTGGTGGCCCTTGAATGGGTCGGTGAGACGAATTTCATCTGACATGGTTGTGCATTTCTCATGAAACAAAGCTGAGCTTTTTTCTTTTCATTTTCAATCTACTCTTTGAGGAACGGAAAGCTGTCTTCAAAATAAATACCTCAAATTTAGTCTGTTACAGCACACACTGGTTGCTAGATTTTAATATCTGACTGATAAAGTTGATTATGAAGTACATGGCGGTGCTGTAACACACTCCCTAGTGCTTGTATGTAACAAGAAATTTGGCAATTACTTTTTTGATTCCAACCCTTTTTTGTGACCCCCCAAATATTTTTATGACCCTCAAAAAGGTTGCTATCCCTTGTTTGCTGACCTGCTTCAAAGCATTTATAAGACATGTCACTGAAGTTGATCAGTAACACATAGAACTTTGGCCTCTCCAAAGGATTGTACAGTATGTTCTGAAGTTAATGTTCAGTCAATTATAACTAAAGCAAACTGCAGTGAAAAGTAAGATTGTGAAGGTTCTTCATTTCTGTCTTCCCCACTGCAGCATACTGATATTCTGCCATTACAATATCAGTTGAATCTTACCGCCCTGGGTAAGTCAAATTTTGGAAATAAATTGCATTATCACTGTTTGTTTTAGTCCCCAGGGATATATGCTCATTTCACCAAGGTAAAGGTCTCCAGAAGATGAGTAAGCACTTTTTCGTGCACCCTTTTGTACAGTATAGAATTTCCCCTCCGACTGCATGGAACAGTAGTTAATATGCACACAGTGAAATGTGTGAGCGGTTTGCCAGAGGATTGCCCCTGCAATATCCACAGGATGTGCGATTGAGAAGAGCATCACTGATATGCCGCAGCTGTATTAGTCTGATACGCTGCTGTATTAAAGCAAACACCAAATGTCGTGTTCATTCTGAAACTGTGATTGGTGTATTCTTGTAGATTTTGATCACTGATGGCACTAAATACAGATGTTTATACAAGTAGTTTTAAGGATATTTTAGTCAGTTTTCTAGGACTTTGGTAAAACATCCATTGGGATGAATTTCTGCGCACAGTAGTGTATCAGCACTCACTCCGGGTTTGCATGGTGGCTTGGAGAAGTTGTTTAAAGGTTTTTATGACTGCGTTATTGACCTTGTTTTACTCGCTTGCATTTTAGTGTGTACTTTTTATGATTCATTCATTGAATTTGCAAATTTAGTTTTAAACACAGTACAGTACATGTCAGCACAGTACATGTCACACATAGATTGATACATTTTTCCATTATTTTCCACTTTTTAGTTTGCTTGTTGGTTTTGTTGCATGAAATATCTAAATCTGCTAAGTATAAGTATTTGTGTCAAGACATGTCCTCTTATGATACGTCTTAAATGTAATACTTTGTGTTTTTAAAACCTTTATTTCAAGGACAATCGACAATTTTATAACCCCAGACAGTTTCATTTTGTAGGCATATGTTTTCGTCTTCAAAACATAGCGATTTCGATGACCAATGTGAAAGCCAGTACTTAAGTAATTAAGAGACAATGCATAAAGCAGTTCAGGGGTTCACAAAAGAAATATTGATGCTGCGCAACAGTCCACGTTGTCACTGTTTTGCATATTCATCAAAATTTGAAAACTCGTATCTCAAAAACAGTGATGGATATGAGCAACATTGCAAGGGATTAACGTTCTAGATTTCACTCGGCAACTTTAGAATGTTGCCAACTCTTTTCTAGATGCATGTCACATGACCTTAAAAGGCAGTAACCCATCACCCTGAGCTATATTTTTTGACTTCCAGAAAGCAAAACTCTCAACTGGTTTCTAAGTGACCGTACTCTTTGATTGACAGCAAATTTGAAAGATGCAGAGTAGCTCATATTGCACAGCGTACAAAGGGATCCATTGTTTTGATTGTGTATGCAGAGGAATTTTAGACAGACTGAGAGAGGGACTGGATGTAAGTGGTTGGGAGGATTGAAATTGTCAGGGGTGATGAGTTTTTGAGATACTGCACTTTTTGCTATAATGCAATGAAGAAAGGTTGTCAACTTACTGTGTATACCAGCAATTGAAAACACATACTGGACACACCCAGATTTATGACTCTAAAACATTGCCAGCGCATTAAGCCACATTTAGTTGTTTTTGAAATGCTATATGAATCTTGTTCACAGTGTTCAACCATTTTATAGCGGAAGTACAGTACTTCATTATGCCTTGCTTTGGAATCATTTTGTCATCCCTTATTCCTGCACACAATAGACGGCAGTATCATGTCTTTGAACCGACTGTAAATGAACCCCCCCTGGTTGATTTGAATCTGAAAGGATCATTCTGGTGGTATTGAATCCATTCAGGAAAATCTGTTGAAAGGGCATTATGGTGAGATAGTTTCCATTCATAGATTAGTAATCAATTGAACCAACATTGATCTTGCCCAGAACATTACCTTGAATCAATGTACATGGCAGAGCAGGAGGGAGAATCCATTCATGCATGAGTTTGTGAAATATGACAGTACCCCTGGAGATTGAGCTTTTTAAAGTTTGATGAAAATGCAAAAATGATGATGAGGAGTGGTGCACAGTGATTGTCGACATTGCGTGCTATCATTGGAGCCATTTTAGCAGGTCACACATGCGCAGCATGCCAGGAGATCATCTCTTTTTGAACCCATTGCCATAGATATTTGTGGGAGCCTGGAGGAAGTGACTTGTTTTGGCTAAGAACATGGAAAATCAAATATTGCATACTTCATAAATTGCGTATTGAGCTGTAAAGAAATGAATAGTAATTGCATCATGTTTATTTTAATTTATAAACTGAAGAACATGGAACATTTGAGGCGCTATTCCACTTCAGGTTAGGGTGATGGGTAAAGGTAGTATTGAAGGTTACCAGAGCTGTTTTGAGCAAGGTCCTGGGATGTACAATAGTTGTGTGGAGACAGGTAAGTGAGTGGCAAAGAAAATATCGTTTGTATCCAGTGATAAGGATGTGCCACAGTTTTAGAAGATCTTTGATCCCATGTGCTGAACATTTTACACTTGCACACATTTTGTATTATAACATCTCTCTAGTAAATCAGGCAGTCCTCACATGGTATCATACATGATAAGGTTTCATCCAAGGAACAAACTGTAACCACGATGGTATCTCTCTTGATATCACTTCATGTTCTGTCATGCAGGAAAGGATGTTCTTGAGACATGATCTTAGCACATTATGGAAGTTCTGTGTGCACTAAGTAAGTAAAACTTTATTACTCCATAAAAGGAACTTCATGACTACAGCAGGTGAGTAAATGGTACTGTAGCTAAATTTACATGAGAAAAGAATAGATTCAATCATGTTGGTTCAATAGTACATACTGTAAATGTCAGATAGTATGTAAACTGGCTGTCCACTTAGGTAACGTTTGGAATGTTTTTCCACATACCATATAGTATGACACTGACACTAACTACACATTTGCAGTGACCTTTGATTAGAGTTGGGTGACCTAAATTGTGCTGAACCAGTGCACCATGGTTCAGCTACACCTTGTAATTAGTATTAACTAAAGTGCTATGTATCTTTTCAAAGCAGATATTGCATGTAGTTTTGAAGAGGATTATTCAAGAATAGACTACTATACCAGCAGAAATCAAACCAACTGATAATACTATTCATAAACATTGTTCCCACAAATTTTTGTTTAACATTTTGGATGGTACATTTATGTGGGTCCGAGACTTGCCTCACTTGTTTCAGTAAACACTTCTCGACAACCTGTTTGGTTCATTAGGAATACACTTCTAAAAGCTGGTACTGAAGTTTTACTACATAAATCCAGTTGGTGCAGATATTTAAAGGGAAGTAAAAATGTGAGTGTAACATTTAGTTTTTGTGATATTGTTCATGCACTACAGTACTTCCTGCAGCAACACTATAGATGTATCGCAGCTTGTGTAGAACTGTACAGATACATCTGCACACTTGTGCATCTGGGATGATGTCTTTGTTTGTTCCCTCGAGGTTCATCATAGTCTTACCAGCTTGCTTCTGATTTCTGTAAGCCTATCAATTTTGTAAGTCTTATGTTCCTTCTTTGCAGTTTCAGAAGGTCTGACGATTGTAAAATTAGTTCATTCTTAAATGTCAAGTGTCAGTCATTCATAAACTTCACAATAGACAGTACCAATAGTTAACCATTGTCATTGCAGTACATCTGCAGTGCTACGTACAGCAGTGTAGCTATACACTTACTGTAATATTCAGCCATGTCAATGCACTAAATTCTCTGTCTCATTAACACAATGTAATGTCAATGACACAGTTTGTGGCATGCTCACCACAGTCATACTGAAGCACACTATGCTGTCCGTGCAAGTCATGCACTGTGCCTCTCAATAGTGCCTTGCAAGAAATTGAGGGTTTTTTTCACATTTAAATATACTGTAGATTTGGAAAATAGTTTCTATAGATTCTTGCAGAGTATTGGATACCATCTGGCTAGGAAAGGGTCAATTTTGCTGATTTGAACAACTTAGGACCGTCAGGATGCAAGTTACAGAAGCAATTTGTCAGTCAACTCCAACATCATTCTTGGTTTGCCTCTGTTTGCCTGTTATTTGTACCCTTCATTGTTTATTTAACTAGACATTTTTGTCCACAGTATACCTTGTCACTGTAATGTGACAAATGTTGCAGGGATGTAGCTTGATGAATTTTAGTGCTGGGCTCCAGCAAGTAAACCAGCTGGTCACTTCTGTTGGGGTCCAGATGTTTTCACCAGGGCCCCTGGTGAGGTCCAGGCGATGTCCTGGCAAGGGTCCATGGAGCAGTGCCCTCAGTGTGCTGTTCATCTCGTAGGCACTGCTATGGTAAAGAAGTGGCACAATCTATGAGTGTTACAACAAAAATCTTGTCATCTTCACTACCCTTTTTTTAAGTTAGTGCTGGGTGGTACTAGGTGTGAAATGATCGCAAATGCTGACGGTTCAGAAATTTCTAGGCCCAGGTAGGACCTGCCTAGCACTGCCCACCTAGCACTGTTCACCGTTGCTACAATGTGCAATTTACAAAAGATACTTCATTTATAGAAAATTTTCTGATAATCTTCTGTAAGACAAAACTTTTGACAGAATTCCTTTCTGCTGTGTCATACCTCCACAATTGTGTGTACCAGCTCTGAAAACCTCAGTTTGGTGACCAACGTAAAACCAGTGCACTTGTCAAAAATCCTCTCCATTGTGAAATATGTAGGGAGACATTTAAAGGTATATATTGATAAGACGAATGGCTTCTCAAATTTTTGTGAAAGAAGACTAATTCTGAGGTTTATAGACCTGCTTACTGCTTGAAACACCTGTCACACACTGGGATCGGCCCAACAGACAAGTGAGAGATCATGTTTTTTAGATCCGTCAGTGTCTGCTAGACTTACGTCAAAGTGCTGTGAATGTCCTCTGCTTGTTTGGCCATTCTGTTTCAGCAAGGGCAGTGCACGTATTTGCTTCTTTCTCGAAAGCACTGCTCATTTTGCGAACTGATAGCAACAAAAGTTGTGCAATAGTGTAGATTGAACTGATCTGGTACTCTTTAACAGGGCCTTTAACCACAAAGCAAATGCGTGATATTAAAATATTACAAAAAGTGAAGCTGTACATATTTTGAACTGCATTCATGAAATCATTGCCGTAAGGTCTTGCAACAGCATCTGTCCCTGTTCATTGTCGCACAGAAACCTTTGCTGAACCATGACCAGAACTAAGACAGGTCTGTATGTAATGATCATCATTGCAGGGTTCTTAGTACTCCTTTATGTACCTAGCATTGTACTCACCGTAAGCGACCATTTATTTCTTTGCATAGGTAACTGGGAAATCTTTTTGACCTCGCTTCTTCTTTGCAATGGGCAATGAGTCAGCAGAATGTAAACCTAACCAAAGTTCATCACTCGGCTTTCGCATGCTCATAGACTATCCTCGACACAGTGAGTGGGAGAGCTACGTGTGCACAGAAGAAGGTTCACTGCCCTGGGAGTAGTTGCAGCACAGTCTGTCAGTACTATCGATGCTCAACACTGCCAGCATTTGCAGAGTGAGTGTTGTGACA
This sequence comes from Stichopus chloronotus, assembly GCA_021234535.1. Taxonomy (NCBI): domain Eukaryota; kingdom Metazoa; phylum Echinodermata; class Holothuroidea; order Aspidochirotida; family Stichopodidae; genus Stichopus; species Stichopus chloronotus. The sequence continues at coordinate 13,557,066 of CM037839.1, forward strand.
AACCAGAAGGTAGGTACGAAGTAGCGATATCTTGTTTACATGTACAAAGTTGTGTCTAGGTATTGTGAGGCACAAACAAGCATTGCTCTAAACATGGTTGAGTGGCTTGTGCAGAGCAGCTCTGATTGCAACTGTTTTTCATAATCAGCATAATCATCATGAGTGGAAAAATTAGGGAAGCTGGGGGGGACCTCCTTCCTTGAAAAATTTGTGTATTTGGAGGGAAATCTTGGCATCCAAGGGAAATTTACATTTCTTTAGCACAGAAGTATTATGAGGAAATGTGGAAAGTGTAGACTCCCTCCCTGGAAATAAAACCTCCTTTTGCTGCACTGATTATCATGTTTACAGGTCACCTTCTGTCTCATGCTACCTATATAGTTGCTTTGCAGGAATCTGGGAATAGCACTTACTGGGTAACAAAGTGACTAATTAGGTAAGCAGGGGGGCTAATTAGAGAGTGCTCTGAAGAAAGTAAGCTTTGCTGCCCTGGAATTTAATAAAACCAGGTGAGTGAGTATTTGAATATTCATCGGGTTGCTTTTGTACAATATTCCGTAAGTCAGAGACTAGTGACAGTTGCATTTCCTGCATGTAGTGTCAAGTGTCAAGAATGAGGAAGACGAGCTTTCAATTATGCCAGCACACCGTAGAGATTTTGTGGAATGACTTTGCAGAAAATTGCGTGAAGTACAGGAATTGCTATATATAGCACTTTGAATACTTCTAGGTATACTTATGTTTGAGCTGAGCAGGATGACCTATTGTTAAACAACTGGCCTTCTGAAAGACGATTTTTTTGATGTTTTTTACATCTTAGGGGGATGGTAGCAGACCGTGTTATTTTCCACTTCATGGATACGGTAGTAATTGTGAACTGCTTTGAAACGTGGGATGAGAGTTGCTTTAAACAAAAATTTGCTTTTAGTGGCTGCAAACTATGATAAATTACTGGCAATGAGAGGAAGTGTACATGTCTGCATTATGTTAAGTTGCAAGACCAGTTGACCATAGGGGTTCTTCGTGTACACTGCATCAGGAGGGGGTACATACATACTGTACCTCCATGCATGGGGACCTACACATACACTACACAAGGACAGCCCTTTACAGTGAAGCACACTGACCTGCAGTGGCCAAAATAAGGTGTTGATAAGAAAGAAAAAAATGAATAATTATAATCTAGTACAGACCCCAAGTACTCAAATTTTACAAGTTGTACATAGACTCAAATTCAATTTTTATTGTCCATCTGATCATTAGCATTTGAATTTTCATGATTTTCCAAACAGCTAATCAATGTCATTGATAAAGTTCTGTCATCTTGCAAACTCATCATATGTATGTAATGTACTGTACGATTAGTCTGCACTTGACGTTGCTAATCTTTAGTACAGTACTTCAATGAGTAAACTACACCAAGGGAGGTGTTGAGTATTTTAATGTAACGGCAATGTTGCAGTTCTTTCTTTCAGCATCTGTCAGATACCAACAATGCATTGCATGAATTGGATGTAAAAAAAAATGTTGGCAGCGTCAAAACGGCAATGCAATATCACTTAGGGAACCTAGGCAAGCAACAAAGAAAGTTTAGGTCTTTGTTATGTGTGTATAACACTAATGCAAATCGTCATTTATGATTAGGCTATAACGTTAGGCTTTACGCCTTTCCGTCTTCGTTGTTACGTTAGCAAACACAATCCGTCCAACTTTGTTACGTCTGCCATTTGTGTACGTCCAAAAATTGTAACGGCAATGTTGCAGTTCTTTCTTTCAGCATCTGTCAGATACCAACAATGCATTGCATGAATTGGATGTAAAAAAAATGTTGGCAGCGTCAAAACGGCAATGCAATATCACTTAGGGAACCTAGGCAAGCAACAAAGAAAGTTTAGGTCTTTGTTATGTGTGTATAACACTAATGCAAATCGTCGTTTATGATTAGGCTATAACGTTAGGCTTTACGCCTTTCCGTCTTCGTTGTTACGTTAGCAAACACATTCCGTCCAACTTTGTTACGTCTGCCATTTGTGTACATCCAAAAATTGTGACGTTTGCAACACAGTGTGCATCTTCACTAATTGATAGGCTACACGATGTAAGTCCTCATGCCAGATGAATCATGGGCCTAGTGTTAACAATCCTTGTTTCCGTACGACAATTTTCACGCACCAAAATAGTTATTTAAGTACCCAATTTTGGAAAAATACCAATAGTTGTATTGCTAACGTAACGAAATTGCTAACGTAATAAATTTGGACAGAATCGGTAACTTTATTAGCAACTGTCGTAGAGGAGCCACGGACTGACCGGCCGTTGTTGTCAGATAGGTAACTGCTTGTAACTAATATGGCACGCCGTCAGTCGCAATACTACGGTAAGCGCGAACGGTGTGATACGAACGTAATGCATGATTTGGACAGATGTTACGTTCGACTTCATACCGAACCTGCAGTGCTGCATTGATGGCTTGATTTCAGGGACCACACTGATACATGGAACTACCATGTCCATTGTTATTGAAAAAAAGATTTCTTGAAAAATCAAAGCTTGGTTTTTACAATAAAAACTCAAGACACAAGTTTTCTTCACTTGGGGACGGAAACAAATTTATTTACATGATCAACTTTGTTCGGTTGTTAAGCCAATGAAGAAAAGAAACAAGGTGAACAAATGAGTTTCAAATTAAAGTTTATTCTCTTCTGAAAATACAAAGTAATCAAAAACATAAAAAAGGACATGCATACCATTCAAGAGACATGTTACATAAATGATGATTTTGGCAAGGAGTAAAACCGTCCAGATGTTGTAGAAATTTCATATTTTTTTTTTTTTTTTAAGTTAGTGATGTCAATGGGACATATTACTATATTTTCTGTTTGAACATCTAACAGTGAACAAGCAGTGATAACTTATCTGAAATTATATACTGTGTGGTGTGTGTGGATGCCTCCTTGTCTGTGTGTCATTTTGGACCCTCTAACTGTGAAACCTGCCAGGTACTGTAGACATGTAGGTTTAAACCAAATGCTGATTTATTTGATAGAAATATTGATAAAGTTGCCTGATGGCACCATTGTACTGTACATTAATGGATCACAAATAATGATGAAAAGCATGTCAATAGAGTGTACTAAAGTAGAGTCGCTAAAGTACATTGAAACTATATTTGATGGAGACAGTAAGAGCTTTGGAGACAGGCAAGTTTCCAAACCTGTTTCACCTTTCTGTACCTGGGTACTGCAGTAATGGTCTGTCTGTTACAGCTAGTGCACTCACACTTTATATTGTACAGTATGTCATGTGGAGTGGTTTGTAGTAAACTTGAATCACTGCTCTCTATGCTGGTTAACTGTGTAGATCTGGCAAGCATTTCCTCTTTCTACCATTATGTTTCAAGTAGTACAGTGTATATTTACAGAACTTCCATTACAACTGTTTGAGATATATGGGTTCATGCTGACCTGTTTCTTTAAACCACATCCACAGTTTCTCACAATTCACAGTGCGTACTCCCTCCTTCTTTCCCTGGCAATAACCGAAGGACGGTGACCGCATAGGTACACACAAAATTTGCCAACTGTTGCTAGATGATAGGTTTTATGAGGTGAGGGCATTGCTTGTTGTTAATTCCCAAACCAACAAGTGTTGGAGAGACTACCACAGATCATTTCGTGATATGGCTGGGATGTACAAGACACTGAATAGCAGCGCTGCAGTAGGTATCACAGATGACTCCTCTCTGTAAAATTTGACTGAGTTACAATGTTTTGAAGTGCACCACATGAACAACCTCAAAACAATCATTGATTCTTTGTGAAAGTGGCTATCCACAATACATATACGACATGGTAAAGTTGTAACAATATTACCCAATCCCCAACCGCTAAGCTCCCTCCCCGACAAAAGTAGCAATGAACTTGATATTGAGATTGTAGACATAAACTTAGCCCTTCTGCTTACTCATGCATTCACAATCCATCCAATCGCTGGATTCCCATGTCTTTCAATTGAGTTATCCTCATTGCCGCCACCAAGCATCAAAATGAGCAGGGCATCTGTCAGCAAATATTTGCAATGTCTTCAGTAGAGGAAGAAGTGATAATTATAGGCCCAAACAATTTGAATGAGCCGTGTAGGGAGGAAGGGATATAAAGGTATTAAGTGACCGGGGAAAACATACCGACTCGTTTCCTTGGATTAAAGTGCTTTACATTAACTCGCCATGAATTTTCCCATCAGCTTAAGGGTCACATCTGGGCCAAGTTATTATTCAACATCAATGGACTTGTGTCACTTTTACAGAGAGATTGTGACAAAGTTTACCCAAGAGACTTTCAATTTCTGCTTGAGTGTTCTTTGGAAAAGATTTTACTGTAGTGTATTGAAGTTAATACAAATTCCATCTAGTTGTCCAAAGTCAATGAACATATAAAAGGTAGTTGTTCTGTACAAAAGTAGGTTGTGCTTCCCAAAATAATGTTTTTAACACAATTTATGAATTTATTCTTAGTTATTATTGTGCTGCTACTGGAGCAAATGCATATTTGTTACAAAATTTCTTTGTATCATTTCTGATTCATATTCTTAAACAAAATTTGAATTTGACACTTGGCACAAGCACTTAAAGAATTGGTTGTTAGAAGGACAACATTTTAGCAAAATTTGGTTGTCCTGTAGTATTTTTTTTTTTGTTCACCTAGGATTCCACAACTTCTGTTACACTACATGTACAGTATTACAATTGTGCACATATTTGGGAGTAAATATTGGAGTCAGTTTATCGTAGAACGTACAGTACAGTGTCATTCAGAAATAACAGGTTAAAACATGAAAGGAAGTCATTCATTGGTTGAATGATGTAACTTTTGTACTGTATTGATCAGATCCCACTGAACTGGTGCAACATGTACTAATATGGAATGAGTCACTGTCAAATTAGGCTTTAGGGGTGTCACCCCATTCCCTGGGGTAACCTACAGTATGTCCTACTGTACCGAAGGTGCCTCTACACTAACCTGCATAGTAGTGTGCAGTTTACTGTATATATATGTCTCAAGAACTTTGGATTATTACCCTGCATCCCCATTGTTTGTTCATTGATAGTGACCGCAGACTAAATTGGGTTTATATGTGCTTGAACAGAGCTCTCTGGAAAATTTTGGCACTCATTATGTAACTATGTGAAGATCTGCGTCACTGTCAGCCTTGCCCTTTGAAAAAGAAAGGTGATATCAGTTTGCCACTGACACCTTAAAATTACTGTACTGTATGCATGTTGGAACTTAGGGAGATAGTGAAACTAGAACGTTTAGTAGAAATTTGTACTGTGCAGTGAGTATTGTAACAGAGTTAAGTTGTTATTTGGCTGTTCATTACACTGACTGTAACCAGTTGAATCTGGAATATGAGTTGCACGGGACCACTGGTAATCGCCCGGTCACCTACAGTACCGTTGTTCGTTATCAGTGGCCAGGGAAGAGAAAGTATCTGAGGAGAAGATTCCATGTCACCAAAACCTTTCAGCTATTTTAGGTGTTAGGATTGCTCTGTGTCGATCATGTAATGTTTTGCCATACAATTTCTGACACTGTTCTGTAGCTAATTTGCCTATCACAGTAACGTTAGAGCCTAGTTGCCCAAAGTAAGTGTAACATTAGGAATAGCACTTGGAGACAAAGTATGTCCGCCCACGTAAGTTCATCAACTTTAAAAAAAAAAAACAGCTTGATGCAGGCTGTACATCGATATTTTACTAAAATTTGTTTCTCAGGATTTCTCTGCTTTTATGTGTAAACATGCAGCAATTGCAGATATGCAAGCTACTTATGCAATCCAAAGTCACTTTGCAGACAGTTTGTATTTGCGTTCCTTCGCTTACATTTTTCTAATTGATATTTTGGAAGCATGTAGTTTTTCCTACCAAAATGTTGATATCACGTACCAATGTGAAACTCAGTAATTAGGAGGGAAAATGTTTAGGGTTAACAAAAGAAAAACTGACTCTGTGCAACAATCAGCATCATCTGTTTTGCATTTTTTCCAAACTTTGAAAAGTCATATGTCAAAGACAATATCAGATGTAAACAAAATTCCAATGGATTTTCATTCAGCAGTTTACTTGCAACTTTTGACATGAATGGTGCTCTCTTTGAGAAGCATGTCACACAACCTTAGCAACATGAATAATTTTACTTCCACTTATAATGCCAAAGATTGAAGATGAATGGGTGATTTTGGACGCATGTTTGAGTGGATCAATTTATGACTCACTGTATTCTCCCAGTTAACATTTCAGAGATGTGCATGATACCAGTACATTAGTTCAGATATCGGTACCGGTATCGCTTCTTACTGGTACCGCTCAACCCTGTTCATCTACACTGTAAAAATATGGCTTAAACAATGTTATTTTGTGGTGGCTATGACATATTCCATGGTAAGTTGATTTTCACTGACAAATTTTCAGCTCTTATTCCAGCTTTAATTGCGGAATTAAAATGCTGTAACTTACATCCCACTGCAGAATTAATTTTTACAAAAATGTTTTTTTTGTTTGGCAAATTTTAATAACTCCGTTAAAATAATACCTTCTGAACACAAAATATGTCATCACATTCTTTTTCTACTTTCTTGAAGCAAGTGCCTGCCAATTACTGTTTTTATCTTATTTGTAGGGGTCCTTTCTAAATTACAAGTTCTAATCAAAAGTGCTTCCTCCATTTCTGAGTCACTGTGTGACTTGAAATTCTTGTCAAAGTAACTCTGCAAAGCTTCTGAGATTAGGAATTGTGCTCTTTGGTTCCTTCCTTGAAATAGAGGGGGATATTGCAGTATTAAAATCAGAAAGAAAATATCTAGACAGGTGATCCCTGCAAAGAGAGGTGTATCCAGTTCTCAGTGAGCTCAAGAACACTTTCGGATCCTACTTAAGTGATGAACCTGCAGTTCGAAGATAAATGTATATCTGTCCTGTGGCAAATAGCCAAATAGCAAACAGAATGTTAGGCCAGAATGTTTGCTGTGCACCGTGAATGATCGTTCAAGGGTGTATCGTCATTTGATTGGCCTAGGGTTATGTGACGTAGTTTTGTGCATATATTACATGAGGTATGTTGGTCTTATGTGCAGCAGTACAGCAAGCACAATTCAAGGTGAATTGTACGTTTATACTGTGCTGATCTCTGTTGACTCAATGTTTCTGGTAATGGGGACCATTTAACATCCTGTAGAATTGAACACTCTGAAGAAAGCAATGCAGCTTTTTTCTTTTACCAGGAATGTCCAGATGCCTCCCTCAAATTTATGTAAGTTGGCCACGACTTCCGAGAATCACACAATCCACACAATACCGCCTGCCATGTAGTGGAAAAGCTTTTAAAGATTAAGACCATTTACTTCCTCTCGACTCCAAAATTGTCCTGCTGAAAGCAGACTTTGTGTATTAGGAAAAAAATGGCCATTTCACATCAAGACTTGTCGCTGTAATTTTCTAGAGTGCGGTGTTACAGGTATATGGTACAAGGCCTATTATTATGCAAGTCATTTCCTGTTATTTAATGAAGGGATCAGCATTTCAAGATTTTCTCCTCTGTTAGTATCTCTCGGTATTAACTGTCTGCTGTTCGTAGCCAAGAATGCTTCATGACTTGGCATTTTAGTGTTTGCGTTTTTCAGTTCTGTGAATGGGTCTTCCTCACTGTAAGACCACTTTTCTCATTTGAAGGAGGATCTAGGTGGTGTCTCGTACATCTCTCGTAGCTTTTGTAACTTCCTTCTCCCAAATCGGGTGTAAGCATATGTATCCCCTTTACAGATTTGTGTTAAAAACAGATCTGCTAATGGCAGACTTCAGTTAGAGTGTCCCAGTGGATGGGAAGCCTTTACTTTTTTTTTTACCTTTATTTTTTAGTTTTTGTCATATTGACGTACCCCATAGATAATGTGAGTGTATTTCATGCCTCTCCCTTGCTTGCACATGGAATGTGTTTTGGTTAAAGGTCAAATGTGTTTACCTGAGCTCTGCATGTGAATGTGCTCCTGATTGCCCACACACACCAATTGTGGGGATCGTGATATGGTGACTCTAATTATCTACAGTATGTGTTAGTGCTATTGTAGAAAAATTTAATTCTTAATTTTTTTTGGAAATTTCAATAATATGGATACTGTTTTTCAAACTTGCCAGTCATTTACGGTCGTACCGTACTGTGATTGTCGCGGCCATTTCAGTCTTCTACAGCATGTGAATACTGATAGATATTTTAAACCCTGCAGGTTTCGCTGGTTTCCTGTTCACTCCAATGATGTCAGTCCATTTGATTGGATTTTGAAGTCATTGAAGCCTCATTCCAGCCAGTCCTTTAAACTGCATGCATTACAAAATCATGACAAAGTGTACTTCAGTCCTTTCACACTACACAGAGGATTGCTTTATGTAATACAGTGGTACACATATAGGCAGCTGTGTCATCGTGTAATATTATGTCATCCTTCGACACCTTTGATTTGAAAATTGCTTGGTAATACCCACATAGGAAATCTTGCTAATTGGTTTTAAACCTGAGATTACTGCTGGCCTTGTCAGATGCTTTAAAAGTACAGTATTGTGCAAGTTTAACCAAACTGAAATTTTGTTAAGATGGCCTGGCTTTATTCGAGGGAAAGTTAGAGATGCTTGTTTCTTAACTATGAATAATCTTCAAGAGTCATCAGTTGCTCATTGCCCTTATGAGAGGCAGGTAAGTACTCTAGAACTTGTCATTAAATTGTAAAGGAATTGCAAAGTCATCATTTGAAGCTGTTGTAAACCTTTGATCGTTCAAAAAGTGTTTTAATTTCAACTTATTGTATAAACTATCTATGGTGTCATTGGTTCCCGTTGCATGCCAATGTCATTGTAGCTATATATTACACAGTGACTATGGTTTCTTTAACTTGTTTAATATCTTTAACATTTCTTTCAGATTCTATGATGCTGAAACCTTCACAAGATCTACCAAACAGAGCACCAAGGACTTCTTGCGTAGAACTACCATAAAACGATACCATAAACGAAGTTATTTTTAGCAGTATTGATTCAGAATGTGCGTGCGCACAGAGAATTAAGAGGATGAACGAAGCAACCAGAAAAGGAACCCCTCCAACATAATGGAAGGGTGTTGCTGCATCGGATACTCTGTATGTCGAACGTTATCTAGATTTGCAAAAATGGCGATGCCCTGCGTCAAAGCAGAGATTGATGAAAACTCTCAATTTGAATACCTTAACTATGGGGCCAGTATAAGTTACCGAAGCCTCAAGCACCCCAGAAGCGCCTTTCAGGTCCTCAGTGAACTAAGGGACAAGCACGAGCTCTGTGACGTCACCCTCGTGGTCGGCGTGGTGAAGTTCAAGGCCCATCGGGCTGTCCTCGCGTCTTGCAGCCCGTACTTCAGGGCAATGTTGACCAAAGGTTTCAAAGAATGCAAGAAGGAAAAAATAGACCTGAAGGATGTTCATCCTTGTACTTTTTCAGCTATCATCGATTTTATGTATACCTCAGAGATTAGGATAAGTGAATGCAATGTCATGGAACTTCTACCGACGGCGATGATGTATCAGGTTAACGACATCGTCGAAGCTTGCTGCGATTTCTTGGAGAGACAGCTGGACCCTCACAATTGTTTAGGTTATTCAATTTATGCCAAGGAACAGGGACTTGACCGCCTTCACAAGAAAGCTTGTGATTTCATTTTCAAGAATTTTTGCGAAGTGTCCCATTCGGAGGAATTCCTCAAACTTCCTTTACCCCAGCTGGTTACAGTACTACAGCAAGACAAGCTAAATGTTTGGAGCGAGTGCCAAGTCTACGATGCTTGTAAGCGATGGATCAAGTTTGACGAAAAGTCGAGAAATCAGTGCTTTGAAAAACTGCTAGGGGATGGTGCAATAAGGGCGGAACATTTAACTCCATGCTTTCTCAAGCGACAGCTTGATAAGTGTGAAATATTGAAGAATGACCACCGGTGTAAGGACTACTTATCAAAAATTTTTCAGCAGCTGAGGTTACACAGGTTATCAAAAATCCCTCCAAGACATCCAATGACCGCTAGAGTCATATTCACCGCTGGTGGATACTTGCGGCAGTCGTTGAAAACTTTTGAATGCTACGATCCCATGTCGGACACGTGGCACACCCTCGCCAGTCTTCCCGAGGCTAGGAGCGGACTCGGAGCCGCGACCATCAACGGCATCTTCTATTGCGTTGGTGGCAGAAACAATACAGCGGAGGCAAACACAGATTCCAACCAGTTAGACTGTTACAATCCAATGAGGAACACTTGGAGGACGCTAACCCCAATGCTGGAGGCAAGAAACAGGGTGGGCGTGGCAGTTCTTGATGACATGTTGTATGCTGTAGGAGGATCACAAGGATGCATCCTTCACAACTCGGCAGAAAGGTGAGGACACATCAAAGTTGTTTATGTTGTAGGGATTGTAATTGCCCTCCCACCAATGTTTTAATTATGATAGGAGGATCATATTGATGTATGCTTCACAACTTGGCAGAGGAGGGGAGGGCATGGCTGGTGGGAGAAACCTATTAAACCTTGATACTCAGTCATGTTGTTGTATGATATCAAGCTTAGCTAACACTTGTCATGATGAAACCAATAGAATTTATGATTGTAAGAAGAGACCAGTAAGTGTGCCTCACCTGGTTTTCATGTTATAGTTACAGTGGTCGTTAATGTTACTTTAAATTCAGGTGGAATTGGAAGAAAGCATAGCAACAACAGAAGTGATGAGTTTTTAAAAGTTACTTTGATGAAGCCTGACTGTTAAAATTTGTGCGCGTTCCTTCTCTTTCACCATCTTGGTGACGGTGATGCGGCATTTCGTGCACATTTCGGTTCATTTGAACTGAATAAAGCTACGTTTTGAAGACTTGATGATAGACTATAAAGTAAGCATATATTTCAATGAACAGTCAATTTAACTAGAGGTGCATCACTCGCTGAATAAACAAACTTATTGTATGCCGCCATTATGGCAGTGATTGTGCAGATAGATAGATCCACACACACCATTGTTTATTCTGCTTTATACACGTAGGGGGTAATTGTGGGCTGCTCAGCAATGAGTCTGCACAAAACCATGTTTGATTGTATATACTGTACTTCTGTACTGTACTCCATGGAAGGCCACAACTAAAGCTCTGTGTGGTTTAACCACCACTCAATGCATCCTATTCACAGATTCTCTGTGTTTATGTCAACATGATTCAGCAAATTACAGGTCTCCCAGCAAATCAGTTTTTAAGGCACTTCCACCAGCCTTAGTTTGGTACTGTAGCTTGGAACGGCCATCAGTACTTTTAACCTTTTTCAGAAACGTAGGGTAAATGTTTTTTATGGAGTTCTTTTTTCATTTTGAAAAATGTTTCTCACACAACATTTATTTTCTTTGCTGAACTTGTAATGACAGTGTTTACAGTATCTTCAGTAAAACCAAACTACATCATAATCCTTAATTCAACTAATCATAGACATTGCAGGTGTCAAGCTGAATACTTGATGAAAGCATGAGTTATTTTGTTGAACCTAGAGTCAGCTAAGCTTTATTCAAATCCGTTTGTGTATCATTTTGTCCCCTTTTTGTTTTTGCTCGTGCACATATCATACTACGCTGATTGTAGTTTAACGTTAGATATTTTTTGGCAATTGGGTGATGTTGAGAATGGTTTTCCCTCATCTCCTTTACTCCCTCTGGTCTCTGTTTCACATCATGTTGTTGCAGGTGTTGGTTAAGTTAAAAAATTTGATGCAAGTTCTGTTCTACAAATCACTGCTGTTGCTATTTTGTGGTGATTACATTGTACTGTACCTTTCCCTTGTAAATATTCTTTATTCATTCATACATGTAGTACAGTGTGTTTTCATTTCATGCAAAGTTAGGTCATGTGCCACAGGGATCTACTGTAGTCAGCAAACAGTTAATTTACAGTGCATGTATGAGGTAGTACATCATTCCAATGAAACAGAGCAGCTGTTTGGGAGGTTTCCGTGCTGCACTTCTCCAATTGAAATTTATCAAGTGCTTCTAAGTGCTGATTGTGTTTACTCTTTATACATTCATTAAGTGGGGTTCATATTTGCATTTATTCTTTTATTATTTCTTTTCATCTATGAAGGCTGTCATTTATATAATTATTTCCATCATTGTTATTTGTCTTCATTATTTATTGTTTCATTGGGTCCTACTGATTGTCTATAGGAATGCACAGTATCCTTTTTTTGTGAAGTAGTTGCAGTTCATTACCCCATCCAGTGATTGCAGTGCACGGAATCATTAAGCGCTCAAAATTTGTATACAGTTGCAGTTTGCAGATTTCTTCGGTACTCTATTGCAGAATAAAAAGAAACCTGTAAATGATGTACATACATGTACGAAAAGTGCTTCCCAGTATTCTAATTGTGTAGTGCAGTTTATCAGTTTGTATAGCAAAATGAAATTTACACCAGATAAACTACTCACTGCAGTCAGTACACCAGTATGTACCATGCAAGCTCTGTACTGGCATGAAATACGGTTCACATTCACTGATTGTGTAGCTGTTTGGTTATCTGGCAATAGCGAACTGACTCATAGAGATGGCTGACATAATGTATGTCACAAGGCTTCATACTGTATTTTCAGTTGTTCGTTAAAACTGCGGAAGATACATTTGCTGGTCATCACATCGTTTGCCTCTTCTGGAACAGGTTTCATCAAGCACACTTACCCCATGTGGTAATTGCTGGCACAGTTACCTTCGTTTATACCAGCTGTGACGTTCTGTACAGTAGCTTTCAGCTTAGGCTTGGGCTACTTTGACAGACTTTTGGAGTCCAGTACATGGGACCTGAATAGTCACAGTCCTGAAGCTACAGTTCTCGTGACTCCTCCCTTACATTGGTTTCAATGACATCATAACTTGCCATATATACACATGTTTAATGTCGTATGTTTAATTATCATACAGACAGTGTAGGACCTGAAAAGTGTTATTGGATTAGAATTGAGCTTCTCGCTCAAAATGTGATCTGCCAGGCATAGGCTAGGCCTTTTTGAGAAACAAAAAAATGTGAAAAAGCTGTACTAGATCTCAATTTTTTTAATTCCTTGAACTTGCAAACGAACATGGATTCAAAATGTTACACACACATAAAAAAAGATCTTTGTGAATAATTATTATAGTTTTAAAAATTCCACAAGAGTCATAACTCCAACTAAAGATGGTGTCAAGTTGTGACTCCAGGCCAGTGGTCACAACTCTGAGGTAGGGTCAAGAGACCCCCCAGGCCTAATGATGGTATCAATTATGACTGATGCAGCAAAAGAGACAACTGTAAACACCATACAGAAGGAAAAAATAGGCCGGCCTATGTACAGTACATGAGGACTAAGCAATGAAATTCAGTTCTTCTACAAAAAGTTAAAGTGTAAATATTATACTCATTCCTATACTGTAGTTATGTATGTTATTAATGCAGAGTGCTTCAATAAATAATTGCATTTTGTGTCTGCACAGTATTTACGGCGTGAGAAATGGCCACAAATTGCGACAAGAAATGTGGTTCACTGTCATTTTAATTTTGAGTGTGCTGTTATGTCTTCAGATACAATGTTGAAGAAGACTGTTGGACCAAGGTGGCAAACATGCACAGCAAGAGGATAGGTGTTGGATGCACCGTCGTTAACAGACTTCTGTACGCGGTCGGAGGATTTGACGGGCAGTGTAGGCTAAGATCGGTGGAATGTTATCACCCAGAGAATAACGAATGGCTAGAAATTAAACCGATGAAAAGGCAAAGAAGTGGTGCTGGTAGGTACTCTCATAATTGTTTCTACCAATAGAGCAAGGACCTTGTCAGTATAGTCCCTACTCGCTCAGTTGTTGTTCCATGTTGCAGAAATTGAGACATATCAATCATGCACAATTGCCCTCAGAAGCAGAGTAAAATCATGTCGTTGTTCGGAAACTTTATTCATTTTTAGAAATTGTATCCTGTTTTCAGTAGGGTTATTTATCAGTATTCATCTTCTAATTTTAAAGGCTTTTGAAGTGTATTTATGACTGAGCTGACTTTACTTTTGTGTAGTTACCAGGGTGGTTGTCCACCCAGATGAGTCTAGGCGGCACTGGCGTCTTCCAACCAGTGTGGAGCCTGGAATTGCTGGCCTCCAACTGGCACTTAGATGATCAGTTTCAGGAAAGAGTTAAACAAAAATTGCAACTTAAAACACACAACATACCCCTCAACCATGAACTATGACCACAAATCAGCATGTGAATCTGATTTTGCGAACGGCCATAGTGAAAGCCAAATGAGGGCGAGCCTAAGCTTAGAGGGCTCAGTGTCAGTATAGATTTTGAATGCACTTTGAGCTAGGTCAAACTTAATGCATGAGTAAGCAAGGGGTAAGTATAGTCACTCATGAATACCTACACCAGTGAGTTGTGGGGATTACAACACACAACATACTATTTTACCATATGTATGAACTGTGACTGCAGATCAGCATGTGAATCTGATTTTGAGCGTCAAGGTCTCAAATTTACAAAACTCCTTGAAATCATAAGATTCACATCGTAGACATATACTTACCCCCTGCTTACTTATGCATAAGTTTGACTGAAAAATTTGGTAGAATCCATGGGGTGGGGAAGGGGATTAGTAAGATGGCACGTTTGTCAGTTCAAACAATTAACTGGCACTCAAGTTGGACTGGCAACCACCCTGATAGTATTATAATAATTTCAAATGTTCAGACATTTGACCAAAAAGATGTATAAGTTGTTTGACAACTTACTGATTTGTTTTGTACGTGAATGAAACTCTGTCACTGGTGAGGCAGTCTACTTCTCACTTTTTTTTTCTTTTCATTTTTTTTTTTGTTTATTTTGGTAGGGACACAATTTAGAGAAACAAACAACCCTCAGATACTACCACTCACCTGGCTTGAAATAGCAAACTCACGTTGTCAAATTGACAGTTGCCATAGGTATATCGAATGTGCCATTTATTTGAAACCCTTCAAGTCTGATTGTAAACACTTTGTGACTGTGATGGGGTCATGCCCTCAGGGTTGAAAAATCATACAGGATAGGATGACAAACGAATAGTGGGGTAAATTATTGGCTGTGTCTGTTAGGAAGTTCTTCAAGTTTTGATGTTCAACGCTGCTAATTGTATGTGTTACCCTGTGTTTTAATCTCCCCGGATGACGAATCCCTTTGTTTCTTGACGTCTTGCACTGCGCTTTATGATGACCGCATTTTAAGTGTGGTTGAAATTCAGCATGAAATTTGAATTTTAAAAAAATGAAATTTTGATCATATGTCAGTTTGTAGCAGCAGCTATTTAAATCCTTTTTACACTGTTCAATTTTTTTCATTCGAAGGCGTTGCTAGTATAGGCAACTTTATCTATGCTGTTGGTGGCTACGACGGCCAGAACCAGTTGAACAGCGTGGAACGTTACGACATCGAGAACGATGTTTGGGAGGACCTACCACCGATGAATTCCCGCCGAAGTGCACTCAGCGTCGATGTCATAGGGGAGAAACTCTTTGCTCTTGGTACGTGCGACCTCCGAAGGAGTTTGAAAGAATTAATCTCTTACTACTTCATTCTTCTCCTCTTGTCTTCCAAAAGTTATACGCTGTCAGTTCCAAACCAAACAGTGTTCAAAATCCAATTTTTGGTTCCTTGTGTTAACAAAGGAACCTATGCAGTCAAGTCAGCATGTGTGTGTGTGTGTATGTGACGCCATTGGAATGTGAGGTATGTGGCGAGATAAATCAGTAGTGGAGTTCCCAGTTTTTTCTCAAACTTGGTGTGTATGAGTGTCATATTAAGTAGATGTGCCCTATTGTTTTGGTGCTTGTATCTTGTGTATTAATGAGTGAGTAGGGCTTAATGTCACGATTGGAATGGGAGGTACGTGGCCCGATAACTCAGTAATCGAGCGCTTTTTTCAAATTTGGTGTGTACCTGTATGGCATTCTCCAGCATATCATTTCACAGTATGTATATTCCAAGTAAAAGGAACCATAGTGCCCTTGGGCTGTTGTGAAATCATGCAAAAACTTCTTCTCTTACAGATTGTATGTAACACTGTTGACGGTTGGTCACATTAGTGCTATGGAAATGGTTCCATGTGAGTGCATGTTTGTCATGTTTGGGGTTCAATGTCCAAAATGGCCATTTTGTATAAAATCATGAAATATATTCTCTACAGATTTTACGTTACAAAAGTGTGTGGGTTCATGATCTGAAATGGGCCGTATGGGCTATTGTACAAAATAATGCAAAATGCTCCGTTTACTTCATAATTTACATTTTATACTGTATATCTGTGCAAGTAACCACAGTGTCGTTGGGCTCTAGTCGTTCAAAGCAATACAAATTTCACTAAACTAAGCAACAAGTAGCTTCCCACTGAGACTCATAAAATCGGGATGGGATGGCAAGAAATTGTTTACCTGACAAGAGATAAGGTGGTGGGTTTATTTAAAAACTAATGAAATAGTTTCTTGTAAAGGTTGTAAATTACTCATATGTTAGAAGATCCGTGGGAGGGACAGGGGTTATTCCCAAGGTTTTCTCTGCGGTCTTGGTCCCCACTGGGGCTTTGATCTTTAAAGACTTTAACGTCTCAACAGCATTAGAGGTCTTCTGTCAGTAGACCCTTGGAAAACTGCAGCATATTAGCACTGCTACCCAAGAACAAAATTGGTATCATTTAGCTAATTACTCACTGAAAAATGTCCATCTTTCCCACCTCTGTGTCATCTGTAACCATGGTGGGATGTCACACTGTAACCATGTGGATTGTCACACTAACCATGTGGGTGTGCCACACTGTAACCATGTGATAGCTTGCTGACATCAGCTATGCATGTTGGCCCTGCAAAGAATGCAGTTGTGTTATAGGATAACAGTATTGATGAACAAAGCTTTCAGTGTGTTTACAGCATGTAACAGGACCAAAACATTGATATCCAGAAAAAATATGGGGTAAAGAACATGCATCAGCTAGTTGTCCATCCATGGGTGTGACGGAATCGATGGAAATGTTGTGTGGTAGGTTTGTAAATGTTAGGTGATATGATGATTTTAGTCAAAAGATTAAAACTGGATACCCATTAGCTTAACACGGCAGTTGCCGTGTATGTGTAAGATGTTTTTCAAATGGTTCAATAAGTTTTCAATTAAATTGTGGTAGATTACAGACATGCATGGCTTGGGTTTTGATTAAATGCTGGTTGCATTTACAAGTCCTGAAAAGAACTTTTGGAAATGGGATACGTAATGCAATAAATGACACAAAATGAATTATTCGAAGTTTCAGCTGTTGGAGGTAGATACCTTTTAGGCTACATTATGTTCAAATGTTTGTAAGATGTATGCTGCATAGGTCAGTGAATTTGCAGAATTACAGTGTTGGATTTATATAGACATGGGTTGAGTTGTGGTAAAATGCAAATTTGCAAGTGCAGAAAGTTGTTTTTTTGAAATTCAATGGGTAAATCTAGGTTAGTGTCAATCTCTCTCTTATGTTCAAATGTGTGTAAGATGTGTGCTGCATAGGTCAGTGAATTTGCAGAATTACAGTGTTGGATTTATATAGACATGGATTGAGTTTTGGTAAAATGCAAATTTGCAAGTGCAGAAAGTTGTTTTTTTTTAAATTGGATGTGTAAATTTAGGTTAGTATCAATCTCTTTTTAGAATTGTTTTTTTTTCCCTCACCAATATTTGACTACTGGCTCCCTCTATCATCGCACACATGATAGCTCTTTTGTTCAAATGAGTTTGTCTTCATTTGATGATTTGGGCCTTCAATTTTTTTTTTCATTTTTGTTGTTGAAACTTGTCTTTCTGTTTTGAAGTTTCCATCGTTTTTTTTTTTCCTCTCTCGATTTTGGTCAGGTGGTTATGATGGGGAAGACTTTTTGCCCTCTGTGGAGTGCTTTGATCCGAAGGAAGGGAAATGGAAGATAATCACCAACATGAGCTCTGGGAGAAGTGGAGCGGGCGTGGCTGTCGGCATGGAGCCATGCAAGACAAGTATGTGTGGAGAGTTTCCTACAGAAATCAACTGGATGGAGGGATCAATTGGTATTTAGGTCCTTTCCAGGATCTACAAATCGGCCATGATGATGCAATTTACATTTGATTTGTCTGTCTGTCTGTTGATATGTCTGTCTGTTTCTATTAATCTATTTCTAGCCGTCTTTTCTATGATTTATGCTTCTAATATGATTTAATCGTAAAGATTTGTTGAAGATTCCCTCATTTTCAGTGGAACCTTGATATATTGGAAATACAGTTTGCTTGTTTATCAACATGACTGACACTACGCTAGGCTAAACTGCATTTAAACGTGTCCTTGTGTGAATCTTGCAGGTCCAGTGTGTGTTAAGATGTAGTCTTCTAAATGCTATTGTTGCACACGTGACCACAATAGTTTGCAAACGTAGTCTGTGATCATGACCAAATGCCTTCATCTTGTCTTTTCCAACGATGTAGAAAGGGCGTTCAGTCGTAGCAGACAATCAATACAGAAATTAAAAATGTATTCATAAGTAAAATCTTCTGGCAGTTGTAACTTTCGAATGTAGCATGACAGTTTACAGCAGTGTAATCATAAGCAATTTAGAATGACTGCATATCTTACGTAAACTGCAGCAAGTATGTTTAATGGGCAACAAATAATCTTTGATGGAGCAAGGAAATAGTATCATTTTAAGCTTAAAATTTGTTTATTTCATATCTCATGATGGTTTACTACAACAAGAAGTTCATTTTATGTCCAAAATGTGTGTGCGGGTGGGTGGGTTTGCTTTTTTTTTTTTGGCAGACTGTTTACCCTCCTTTCTTTAGAGTATGTTTGTGTGTAGCTTTTGTGAGCATTACATACATTTTGCTGTTACAAGTGATTTTCCTTTTTTCGCTACCTCAAAATTTTTTAAAAAATTATTTGTTAACCTGTTGTAATGGCAGATTGGCAGCTTAGAATGTTATTGCCTAACACATGCCTTGACTTGTATTGCATCACTGTTTAATTGATGTCAACTTTTTGTCTAATTCAGTTATCTCTCATGTTTATTTTGATCTTATTATTTTTTTGTCTAATGAAAATCTACAGCATGCAACATTGTATGAACTCCATTGAAATTGAACAAAAAGACAAAAACTTGTACAAGAATATCCTCATTTGATCAGAAATCAGTCCAAACTACTTTGAAAAGTCATTGAATGAAGACGGGTAGTTATAACCTTCTCTGTGTAGTTTTCTTTCCAATTAGTCAACTTTCTACATGGCACCCTGAAAAATTGTCATCTGTACGCTGTCATCTAACAGTTCATAGATCTGTCATATTTTAATAATTTTTTAATTTTTCAGGTCTTGTATGGGATTAGCTTAGCTTGCATTTTGACCACCCTTCCATTCCACCCCCACCCCCCTTCATGATTTCTTATCAGCTAAGGACGCAATCTAAAACATTTTTTTGTCTCTAATCAATGGTGGCAACGTTATCCAATGTAACAGACATTACAGTTTTGGAGGTTTTGTTATTTCTTCCTTATCTTTTTGCAATTTTACTCATCATGCAGCAGCTATATCTAGATCATTCCTAAGTTTCTGACTCGAAGTGCGAACTGACACTTCTCTAAGACTCACTATGAAAGGCTTCTAGACAGACGCCTCACCCCTCCACGTAAACATCCATCGTCCACCGGGACTGTACACATTGATCTCCTCAGACGAAAAAGTTCAGGCCTGCTGGAAGAGATTCCATCCTACACTGAGTCATGTCGCAAAAAACTGAATACATCATTGATGTAATACGGTCAACCTTCGACACAAGTACAAGTCGCGAACATGATATTTAATGTGTAAATGCACCAAGGGAGACAGCCTACTCCATGGATAGATCTTCTGGGCTATTACATAGAGAATTCTGTATTGGGACAGACACAGTAAATTAACATCTATATCTACTAGCTCTGTTTTCTTGTTCATTTTGTTGCTTTTTGAATGCACCATAGTCTGTTATCCAGTAACATGTAAGTAATTTTGCAGTTACCATATATACATATATTTTTTGCTTGCAAAGCCCAAGAAGAGAATATTCAGAAAACATGTTGTGTGAGTTGTAAAATTATACTTCTGGCATCAGTTGAAACATACCCTTCCAAGAGAAAAGTGGCAGCTGGGAAAGCAAACCAAAGCAAAATATGTTTGATTCACATCATAGGCATATGCTTACCCCTGCTTACACTAATGCATAATTTAACTGAGCTTGACAAGTACCCAAACTATTCTGAAAACTATTCAGGCATTTTTACACTATGAATAAGTGTAAATAATGGGTATAAAATATAGTCACATGTGAATACCAACACCAGTGAGCTGTGGGGAAGTTAAATAATTTGAATATTTTAGTCCAAATAATTCAGACGTTGAAATTTGTGGAAATTGAAAATCATCAATGTCCTCAGTGTTTTCTGTCAGTCTGTCATTATTTCTATCTCTTCTCTTTTTTTTCTTTTTTTTTTTTGAAATCCCCCTTTTTTTTTTTTTCAACATTCCCCTGTAATTTCAAGGGACTAAATAGCTGGGTTCGTATCACAACCTGCTACCCACCAAAGAGCAGGTGCGATCCAATGTGAGCTTGTGATAGTCGCAAATTGATATTTTCTCTGGTCCTGACTGAAACATTAAATCTTCTCTCAAATTGTTTGAAGTCAAAGCCCACAGCTTTGCTTATGGCCCATATTTGAGTGGGTTATGGCGCTGCTTCATCACTAGATCAGGGTAATGTACACCGCTGTGCAACTTTGGTC
The DNA here is from genome assembly GCA_021234535.1 of Stichopus chloronotus. Taxonomy (NCBI): domain Eukaryota; kingdom Metazoa; phylum Echinodermata; class Holothuroidea; order Aspidochirotida; family Stichopodidae; genus Stichopus; species Stichopus chloronotus. Next base: position 13,577,950 of record CM037839.1, read on the forward strand.
ACAAGATGAGCGGCCCATTCAAGAAACCAGCATTGTGTGGCTGCAGGTATTTAAATTTGCAGCTGACTTGTCCTCCATGTGACCAGATCTTATAGTGATCAGTCTGATAACAGCACCGTCAGACAACACCAAAAACATAACAAAGCATACATTAAACTGATGAAAAATGTAAATACGGGATGCACATAAACCGAAGTGTCTTGTTTGGTGATCTCTGTTTTCAGCTTATTTACATCACAATGTTAGTTTAAAACCTGCTAATCAAAATGGTTTACTGCTATTATTGACCAATTCAAGCATTGATTGTGAAACACTGCTAATCAGTTTGTCCACAATGTTTTGTTCCTTGTGGTGATTGACTGTCATACCCACATATACTTTGAAGTGGCTGAGATTGTGTTGCAGCATCTGTTGATGGTACCATCTGTTCTTAAGAATTCCTCTTTTTTTCTGTCATTTTCTTAGTTAAGATGGCATTTTTATCAAACTATGTTTCTTTTATTGTAATGTGTGTTGAATTTAAAATTTTGTCTTGAAACAACTTGTTAAAAAGATTCTTCTTTGACTGTAAAAAGTTTCTCTGCCGAGCAGTTGGTGCAGTTCATCTCCCATCTTTTTTTTTTGACAAATTTAAACAGAATATTGTAAATTTTTAATTTATTTTTGCAGAGATGTACTATTTTCAAGGCTTGGCGTTACTCTGTATGTAGTTGTAAACTTTGTGCTTCCATAAGATGTTTTGAATCAAAAGGATGGTAAAATTCACCAAAACGTTTTGTCCTGACGGTATTGCATCTGGTAGGAGTTTTTTTCTACGCAGTTAGATCTACCTATGTTTTTGTACGTCGTACCTTTGGAAAGGTTTTTTCCTTCTTAATTTCGTACCTGGTCATATTTCTGTGGTACAGCATGTTTTGCTCCAAATAGCCTCTATGTTTACATTTAACAGTAATAGTGAAATCTACCAATATGGCAGATTGAGATAATTGCTGTGGGTTGTTGCTAACAAAATCTAACATATTTATCATAAGAGTTTATTTATATATGTCTCTCTCTGTGTGTGTGTCTCTATAGTATCTGTCAAGTCTTGTCTTTGTGATAAAAAGTGGTCATTTATGCATACATATTCATGTTTGATGCACATACCTGTAACTAGATTGTATGTTGTCTGTGATTATAGGTGAAGTCAAGATTCTTATAGAAGAGCCCCCCTTGGGTTTTAATCCTTCTTGCCTAGGTGTATAAAAAAAAGGAAAACAATAGTTGCATCTGTCTTGCATTGTTCTATTTATTTTTCTCAAGATATTTTAACAACATTCCTATCTGAATGGTAAATTTTGTTCTAATTTTGATAAAGTCAGAGACATAGTGGATACTTAGCATTGCATAATGGAGAATATGATACATGGTGAACCTTAATTAATCGAATGTTGATAATAATTATCAACTTATTGAGCTACCATTAGATAAACCGTTTCTCTGCATTCTCTACTTAGCCTGGGAGGAATTCCCACGGTCCACTCACTTGGCATCAGCAGGTTAGAGGATAAGAAGCCTTTTCCCACTCTGTGATTGTAATTTAAAGAAAGGTAGAACGATTAATTCAAAAGAATCTTTTCAAATGAATGATTGCAGTAATACTGGTTAAATATCCACCAGAAATTACAATGTGAGTGAATCTTCCGTATGGCTTCGTTGTAGTGTAAGGGTTTCTATTTAATACCAAATAGACCAAAATTGTAGACTGTACAAGACTCATTGTGAGATGCCAAAGGGTGACACAATTTTCAAATATATCCATGTTTTTCCCTTCACTGAGACAGCTTTGTTTTAATAACCGTATTTCCGTTGCCATGTCCCTCTCTCATCGCCCAAGATGTTTTGCCCTAGCAGAGTCCGTAGTAGGTGCTGATTGTTATGACATGAATGTGTCAAGCATGTCATCATCTTTACATACACTAAATAACGCACCACCATAAAATGTTCAGTTACACTTTGCAACTCCTTAAGAAAACGCCAGACTAAATAATAACGTTTCCAATTTTACCTCAAACGACTTAAGAGATGACGACTCTCTGACACTAAGAGAGAGAGTGCCTTTATTAAATATTTAGTTGGACTGTCACTTAGGAGGTAGTTATTATGGCAAAATTCAGAACAGCAAACCAAAATAGTACAAATGTATGATAGTTGGTCTCTTCCCTTCCAGTGAGTCTGTGGTTTTTCAAGACTAATATTCTGTTAAAGATGTGGAGAATGATTGTATAAGTAGTTTGTATGTTATGTTGTATTACTCGCAGTCTCTGTACAGATTGGCAACTTGTCAATTTACTGAGGCCGGAGTTGATCTGCCTGGCGATTGACGCTCTCACTTTTTGTGCGATGAAGGAACGAGACAAGATTATCATTCTCAGATGTTGGGATGTTTGTGACATTTGCAAGCTATCATTTTACATTTTCCATTTCTTCGTAAACTATTTTATATGCGATTGTTTGTTTCATCAGAGTATATATATATATGTATACCCAGGCATGCCTACAGTGCCGCATAGCATGATATTATGTAAGACGTAGTATGAATGCCAATGACAGCGGGCCATTTGTTATCAATTATACATTGGCTTTGATGGCAGTCTTTTACAGAATCCCATAATATATTTCCCTTGTCATGTTTTGCTGTTGTTTGCAATCATTTTTGTATATTTTGGCCTACTCCCCGGAGATAATGTCAAAAATCAGGGTATTTAGATAAGTTTTTGTAATCAGAATGGTAAGGAAAGAAAAAGCTGAAGAAATGTTTCTACTGATCCCAGAGGTAAAATGCCCGAGTCATTGTGTGTGTGTTGATGACATTAATGTTGAAAATTAATTGTGGAAATTATTCTGTGGCAATTAATCTAACCTGACTGCTACTTTTAAATCATCCGTAATAGAGATGTTAAACTACGTAAAGGAATATGTAAAAAAGAGATGGCTTCATTTTTCACCAATGAATGGAACACATTTGATCTCTTAAATGGAAGTCTTCTGAGCTCTTTTGTCCTTTTTCGTGTTATGTCTGTGGAGTTTTTACACTCAGGTGTCCCTGAGCAGTGTACCTTGAAGAGCAGGACTGATGGAAATTATGCTTGTGTCAACCTTGCCATTCAGTCTTGAAATCTACTCTGAACTGCTGTGATGAGATCTTACAAGGTAGACACAGTGCTGTCTGCAGATTGAGTATATAGCTATATCAAGAGATATTCAAGACACAATTGGTGTCTGTCATCACACATGAATCAGACACATTGCAACAAATGTTGTGCTTTTCATAACATGATCAAATAATCACTGTAATAAACATCTAACATTGACACAGTCAAAAGAATTGTGAAATGTTACGGAAACAGCTTCAAGCAAATATGGTTTCCTTCATCATCATGTCTGTCTTTTGAAGCCTGACCGTAACAGAATTAACTACTGAAGTGTTGAAGCTGCATAGAAGATTCATTTGGTGACTTCACCTGTTGATGTTCACATCTTAACTGGATGTGTCAATGCAGTAGGTTGCTGAACATCCATTTAGTTCAGACCTCTCCCCAGCCCCCCCCCCCCACACACCCAGCTTGCCCGCTTTCATACTGCCCTAAAAATCCATAAAACAATCCCTGTTAGATGTACACTGTGCTGTCCAATATTTTCAGCCATTGATCAGGCATGTAGGCTACAGTACCATACGGTTGGTGTTGTATCTGTTCCTGAGAACTGATCTTTACTATTTAGTGTTGGGGTATGGAGGCCTCACTGGCAGACCTGTACATGTATGATATGTGCAGTGGTGCAGGAAACATGCAGTAGTAGCATGGGTGCATCTGTGGGGGAGGAGTTGCAAGCGATGCTCACTATCAACTTAAATATACCAGCTCCCCGTTGGCGAGGAGCGTTTGACAAAAATTTTGGATAGAAATTACCCGTTGGTCTCCAGAGATCACATCGTGCTCCACAAGCACCCTTTCTGATCTTGCGATTCCCCCAGAAAAAAAAAAATTCCTCCACGCAGTCATCGATATGCTACTCTTGTTTGATTGGGCAACGACAAGCCAGTAACTGCTGTACATTAAAACATCTCTGAAAATCTTGTCATGAGGAATCTCTTATAAGAGGATGCAATGTGGAATGACATGAAGCCTCTATGCTAGGCAACGTAATTGTCCGGGTCAAAGTTCCAACAGGCAACATATCGGGAGGGCAGTGCCACACAGAGTCGTCTATTTAGAACGCTCTGCGCAGCCTCGTATACGGACTTTGGAAATTTTAGCATATCGACGAGATTTTCTGGTCACAATGTATATGAAGTTTCGACGCCCTGCCCCCTACCTGTTTGAAGGTAGCAGCCATTAACAGCAGCCGATCGTCATACGCGCAGTTTGCGGTATGACGTCTGTGGACCCTGTGGCAGATAATCCTAGCAGCCAATTTCAACGAATGCCCGTGATTGCCCGTCGGACAGGAATTGCCCGTTCCGTTCAAATGAGTGCTTTTTGTACATGCATGATTGGCCGTGCAGTGCAGTGAATGCCCCTCAAAGTGACATCAGCATTTCGAGCGGATGGTGGATTATATTGTAGTACACAAGGGGTGATCCAGCCTCTAGCTCATGGGGGGGGGGTGGCAGTTTGAAATGGGGGCGCCAGCGTATCTGACTAATACGATAATTTATGCTGCCTATTTTTAACACAATAATGAGCAAGGTACCATCATAAATTAGGGCACCCTTGCATTTGGATGGTTTAGCACTATTGCATTGACACTTTAGACGGTCAATGCAGGCCAAGATTTTCATTTTCTGACTCATGATCAATTGCTTCACTATAAAATATTCTTTTATATCATTTTGTAAACATCAGAATGTGTGTTTCGATATGCTAACACACAAGAGACGTACAGTTAATGTAGTAAACAGAGAGGGTAATTAGAGCTGTTATTGATACTAAAATTATATTTTTTAAAATTATAAATTGATACTTGTAAATTTGACAAGTAAATGTGAGATAAATATAGCCTGCCAATATTAGCAGCAAGCAAGTGGTAGTTTAACTGAATTTCTTAGGACTCGGGGCGAATTTTTCCTGTATTTGGGGCGCCAAATTGGTCATAGGGGGCAACTGCCCCCAGTTCCCCCCCCCCCTTGGATCCGCCCTTGGTGGTACATTTGTGAATTTGGTTTTGCAAGTCCAGCAGACGGCCGGGAATGGAACTTTTTGGGTTGTTCCAACCTGCTTGTACCAGCTTTGAAAAAGGGACTTCATGTCTGCAATTTCTCAGTATGGTAAAAAGCAACCTATGCAAAATGATAATACATATCAGATGGATTGAGCTATAGTGCATGGCTTACAATAAATTATGCATCTTTTTTCCTTTTTTTTTTTTGGTATTTGACAAACATTTGGAGGTGATCATATCTACACCCCCCACATTTGTTTGGAAAATGAGTTTATCACTAAAAGGAAATCGATATCCTGGAGGATGAAAGGTGGATGATGAGGATGTTCGGTTCAAAAAATGTCATCTTGTAGATTGTCAAATATTCTTTACAAAAAAAGTTTTTGCTCACGTTAAAATGGTTATCTACACAATACAAATCTGTCATAAACAGTAATGATGGAGACCGAATGTGCTTATTATAAGAGCGGCCCGGTGTTAGAAGTGTTGATGTAAACACCGTTTGACACAATTTTCTCCGATATTTCATGATTCAAAAACATTGATTCAATTTCCCGCCATACTATTTCTGTCTGGATCACAGTGAGGCTTGTTTATGATAAAACTCTTGGAGCTGCAGCAAAATCGTTTGGATGTTTGTTGATTTAGACTAACAGACATTTTTGTGAAAAACATTAACAGCAGTCTTATTGATGGTATATAACTAATTAAATTCCTTAGCTGCTATGCTTGGTTGGGCATGGGTTACACTTTTTCCCTTAAGTAGTGTGAAAAATTGGGGGGGGGGGGGGGAGGTGAAGCATACTGTCGTTCCCTGCTTAAGTATACAATTGTACATCGAAAAGTTGCAAGTAAACCGCGCAAATGCGTTGCGGTGTGTGGGTTTCCATTTAATGTAGTATTCGGGTTGTGATTTAAGACCTGGCTAAAGTGGATTCGTGATGTTCATACTTTTACACGTGCCACCCATTGAATACTCTTGTGTGGACGCCCCTTACTTTTGTCGTAAATCAGCAATTTATGAAATTGCTTCACATGGCAAAAAAAACATTTTTCATCCCAAATTTACGTAATTTAGAGGATTAATGCTTGTAGTTACACGTATATTCACACGAACTACGTTTCTGGGAGCTGCATGTCATAGGTTGCAGGAGGAAAAGAAATGTTTTTATTAGAATCTGTAGTTTGTCGTAAACCGCTTAAATGTGGGCATTAGGTGACGCATTATTATTGAAACACTGAGTCCCCAAATTATGACGTTGGAACATTTTGAAATGGGCAAAAATCATATATGTTGAATAAAAATAGGCATTTCATGAGTTGTTTACGCCTAAAGCATTGAAGCATAACCGATAAAGCTTACCTTCATTGGAACAATTTAGAAACTTGGGTATTAAATTAGAAAATGGTCGTTTTGTGTAGCCTACAGACCTTTTCGATATGATGGTGGTGGGGGGGGGGGGGGGCGGGGGAGGTGATCCCACCTTGTCCCCCTGTTCTTACTCCTATGACACAATACAGAGAAGAATTTCTAGAGTTAACATGATTGTTTGCCAGTACTGCCACATAATTTGTAACGTTAAAATTTTGTATTAGCAGCAGGTTGAAATAAATATCCAGAAGATGCTTTGAGAGAACTTCTTTCGGATGCCGTGGTTGTTTTGCATCCGGCCTCCGCTGAAAGCGGTAAACTACCGTAAGCATAACAGCAAATACCTGTAGACTGCAGTGGGAGCCCTGAGAAAAAAATTCCTTCATTTGTTACGTTTTTCCTAAGTTTTTTTTTCTCTAAATCGTTAAATTTCACTCATGTTTTGTTTGCAAGGAGTTGAGAGAAATGCAGGCGAACAAAAAGTAAAACATCTAAGTGGAGAGCCACCATCGTTGGCACCGAGCCGTGGCAGGACTGGCTGGAGCTAAATAGCCGAAATCTCATGTCTGCAAATTTTCAATTATTGAAAAAAAAAATGCATAAAAAATGGTAAATAATTCATATCAGATGGGTTAATGATTCATGAATCATAATAAATTATGTCCCCTCTTTCATTTAGGCCTAGTCATGTGGCACTTGGTAAATACGGAGAGGGACGGGGGGGGGGGTGTTGAATATGTCTTTAGCCAGCCTCTGCACTCATTGGGGACTAAACTAGTGTCGATGGAATAAGTTGCTGAATCAAACCCCATCAAAAATTTGGGACGGTATGCTTATTCCACCAATACTTGTTAAGTGTTCCCAGAATCATGAAATAAAAGAGGATGCATAATTCAAATTGCAGACATTTACGTTAGCAGATACGTACACACCGATCACGTCACTGTCACAGTGTCAACGTGCAACAGCTCGTACATCGTTGGATGCTGTTTTTGGCTTCTACTTTCAATCAGGTGTGGTCACTAATCGCAAAGGAATGTCGAGAGGAGCCTCAGAAGAAACAGTGAAAAGGTAAGCGATATTTCGACAAGACGAATTGTGTTCAACTCAGTTCCTCACCGAAAACTATTGAGACAGTGTGGGGAAGATTTAAGGCCCTGGAATGACTGATGAATACACTGGCTGTCGGACATCGAACTATCCACTATTGCTCAGACAGTGTTGCAGTAACATTTAACCAAGTATAGCACTGTAGTGTAGGCAAAACCGTGTTAAGTTGAATTTGTGTGGAGGGTTAACGCTACTGTTAGTCTTAGGCCTAACGTCATAACAGTTAACACTCTACTCTCTAGTGTAATCTTAATTTTGTAGCCTAACACTAACAGGTGTTAACAAATGAGGTAACGTAGTCTTCATCATCAGTACGGGACATACACTACCAATCTACAGTGTAGTCAAGAACTCTTGAGTAATCATTCACAGAATCGTGATAGATTTGAAATCCGGTGCACCCCTGGTTGTGATTGTTTTTAACTACAAATTTTCACGTTCTAGCAAACGTTTTTCTCGATGTCCGTGCTAGATGAAGATCGGTTATTAGCTGTTTTAATATTTATTTTTTAGTTATATTGTATCCAACTGACTTAAATATATGTCAATCAAGTGAAGTCATTACTAGGCCTAATATAAATTTTAAAGATAGTATGGGAATGTATCAGATGAAATTCCGTCTGTGACTAAACTAATACACTCTGAATGTACTCTCAGTATTTTTGAACTGTAATTATGTGTCCTTCTCAAAATAATGTACATACATCACATCAGAAACATTCCACATGGCGCTCGTGCATCTGTTAATCCAATCTAAAGTGTTATCTTCCTACTTCGAGATTTTTGGACTGCAGTGATGTGTTGTCCCCTGATTGACATATCTGGAAATCTTTCACATTGCATCTGTGCATCTGCGAATCCACTCCAAAAGGTTAGCCCCATGTGAAAATTAGGTCTACTACATACAGAGTGGATTTCTTCTATGAATACTATGCAGTGTGGGGCTGTTTCCATGGATCCCAATCTGGGCATCCGTGGATCCACCCCAAAAATATTGACTGCAGACCACGGAGATTTCTCAATAGGACTGGCTGTCTGTATAAGAATATTCTCGGTTACAACATTGAGCATCCTCACAAAGCCTGCTGTATCTATAGCCACAAGATCTCATACACGCGGATCCATTTGTGTTTTTGGCATGCACCCGAGTGGTGGGATATTCTGTAGTCACTCCCATCAGCTTTCAAGGATAGGAGCATCTCTAAAATTCTGACTGACCTGTAATGGGAAAGCTTACTTTCAAGATTGTCAAACAAGTCACGCTTATTAAACACTATCTTGCTTCAGTATTTAGGTCTGGTACTGGGTTTGAGTTAATTGTGAAAAGTGAGGGAGAGTCTAGTGATTAGAGCTTAAGTTGTTTGACTAAAATGGTCTACAATGGTTTAAAAATCTCCTCTGGCACTGTGCACACTCTGGTTTTTAATCTTGAATTAAGTCATTCCATTATATTTTGACTCGTAAGGTACCGTACACTTGAAACTACTCTTCACTCCTCCCTTTAATTTCCGATTTCCACAGAACATCTTGATCATATTCAATCTGAACGCAGGATGGCTGTGGTTGCAGGTATGTCCACTGTTTTGTGATGGCAATATTTGGCCATATGTCTCTATATATATATATATAATCATGGAAGATTGTGTACCATAGAATTGTGTTAGAAATTTACAAAGCTTTCTTTTCTCGTATAAAAGCTGTAAATTTTTCAAAGATGCTGTTAGTTGTACTGGTCATGAATCTTTAATAATTGGTTTTTGTTTTAAAATTACCAAGGATCATCAATACAGAACATATTGACAGTGATTTGTTTTAGCTAAGTACAAAGAATGCTGTACTTGTACTGCAAGTAATTCATTGTTAGGGCATTGGAACCACTGTAGGCATGATTTTTCACAATTCATACCACTTGTGTGCAGACTACACAGTAAAGTATGGTTTGTAGTCAGTTGCAGTAGTGTCCTAACCGTCTTGCAGACGATGCAGGTTTAAGTGAGCCGTCCTTGTCGATAATACGTTACTTACTATTGCAGAGTTACTGAACGTTAGCTATGGATACAGATCGTTTGATTTGATATTTACCATCCAGCTGAGTTATCCAGTCAATATTGCTGTAGATTATAAATCCTTTAGTACTATTAAGTTGTTGGTAAGTTCAGCAGAAGGAATAGTATCTCTTGAAAGGAGACCCTCTCATGTTCCTCTTAGTGCTGGAATCTCAAGAACCTGATACAGTAGTAGATATCATATAATGATAGGCCTTTTTTATGATGCTACAGTTGGTTATCTTGCTTTTCTCTTGTCTAAGGATTTCTGGCAAGTGACTTCCAATGTGGTAAAGAGTAGTAACTTTTATTCTGTCCTGTTACAAAACTCCCTAGAACTGCTTGAGTGGAATTGTGAACTGTGCCATAAATCAAGAAACCTCATCGTTAGTTCCGTCGTTTGACGTATCTCTCGTTGCTAGGTTACCCTAGAGATTATGGCATGTAATGTAACATGTAACGTCACTCATACGCAAACACACACTTGCCCATACTTTTTTTTTTTTAGGTTGAAATTGCCCATAATTTTTTTTTTAGGTTGAAATTGCCTCCTCAACTAGAATCTCACAGATGGCAAGGAATTCACGCTGTTAACCGTAACCATATTTATGTGTCAAATACATTTACCAACTTTCAAATGTGACTGAAGGTGATACTTAAGAAGTACAGTCGTCCCTACTGCGGTGGTTTACGACTCATCTGCTTGTTTTTTTTTCTTTGGCAGACACCCAGCAAGCAGTAGCCATCTTGCATGGCATCCAGGATCGCCTGGAGGACTCTGGAGATGTAGCCCTCAGTCACAGAGTGGCTGTCATGATCAAGCTCCTCGACAGTCCGTCTTTTAAACAACTGTTGAACCTACAGCAGGCAGTCAGACAACTCAAGGACCACATCAGTACCACTCCTCCAGGAAAACAGACAGATTTTGACTTTTCACCAGAAGGGGAATTAGTGCTGCCTCATGAGGTAAGTCCCTTGGTGACATACTAAATTTTTCTGAGGTCAAGAGTAGTTTGTTAGATATATACATTATAATTGTTTTCTGACTGTATTGTTTTTAGTTTTTACCATGTAGATTTTTTATGTAGTCACAGAACCACATCTTTGCAGCAAATACCAATTTTATTCTCAGTGACATGTACATTGGATTTTTATTTCATTTTGTTGAAGTTCTGCTTCCAAAGTTACTCTCTATTTGAAGGGATGTTCTTTTGGTTGGTGAGAAGGTTAAGTTATGAGTTGATGTATCAACCAGTTGTATGCATACATGTATCACCCAGGTGCTGCCTTTGAACAATGACTTTGAGTAATGAACTACCCTTGTTACATACAGACACATGTTATTGTGACAGGGAGGGAAAGGTTGTAAATGTCGTTGCTAGAACCTTTGAATATATCTTGACTTATAATGTTCTTAGTGTAATAGCTGTAATATTTGTTCTATGTTCCTAAGTTTTAGACTGACTAGCCTCCAGTCATGTCGAATTAAAGGATCCATATTAAAGGATGTTACATGTATCACTTTGTAGCACATGATTTTTTTTGCATTGATACATAGCTACAACTTTGGTGATTGTTTGTAAACATTCCTTACGAAAAATATATTTCAAGTGAAGACCGTGCACAATGATGTTCAAGTTGAGTAACTCGGTAATCTTGTAATTTTCGTTGCTTTTTTTCCGTTTGGTGTATCAGGAACCAACGGAAGATTCAGAGCCAGAACCGGAGAGTCCTGGTGCCAGTCACCCATTTGCCTTTGAAAATGTCACATTCCAACCCGATGAAGAAGCGACAATTACTCCAACAGTTGCACCAGAAGCAGCAAGTGCTCTGACAATGCCCGGGGAGTCTACTCCTCAACTGATCCCAATCACCGATGAAAGATTGAAAGATTTGGCCTTCAACAGGGAACTGGTTGCTATTGACCTGGTTAAACCTGAGAACGGCGGTCTGGGATTCACAGTCGTCGGATTGAACAGCAAGACGCACGGAGACCTGGGCATATTCATTCAGAAGATCCAACCAGGAAGTGTAGCCGCGAGGTAAGACACGTCCTTTCATGAGCGAGATGTGTAGCATTTGTACGGGGTTCTTCCCATTAATGTCACAATAATGAAGGCAGGAAGATGTAACAGGCATTCAACATGATTAATTTCATCACTGCTTGTTCAAGAAGTCACAAGGTCTGTTCATTTTCATGCTTTGAAGAATGAACTGGTTCTGTGTCAAAAGTTACGGTCAGGTTTTTGTAGTGTCAGTGATGTCAGATGCTTGATGGAAAATGGATTTTCATGCCTTTGTCCTCACCAGCTAATGTTCTCAAATTCTACTGGCAATTAAACCGTGCCACTTGTTCGCCCCCGCATGCGACTCTTCTCGTCAGTTTCTTCTTCATTATTACTTTTCAGGTTCTCCACTGACTCCTACTTATCTTACCTTCTACTTTTTGCATCTCCATCACATTACTTCCATTTTTTTTTCTTCAATTGTTACATTACTCTAATTTATCTTACTTTTTGACTTGCCCCAACTTTAAAGAAGTAGAAAACAATTCTATGTTATGCACTCAGATAGAACATAATTGTTAATATTAGTAGGGGAATGGGGCGGGGTTTAGGGAATGGGGGATAATAGTCAACTTTGTGATAATGATAAACATTGAAAAGTGTCATAAGACATCTATCAGCACTGGTGTTAGGAATTAATGAAACTACTCCTATAAACCCGAGTAACACCTACCGTTGTGCCAATTTTGATTTGCCAAATCCTAATTTTCTCCTATTTTACGGACAATTATCGTCCTACTTTTACACTAACTTTTGCCCCGGGTGGACTTCGATGCCTGACGTTGTTATTTCATTTATTCCAGTGATGGCAGGCTGCGGGAAAGTGACCAGATTTTGGTCATCAACGATCAGATACTTCACGCTGGCGTGTCCCATAAGGATGCCATCGCGATGCTACATAAGATCAAAGGTCCAGTTTATTTGATCATAGCGAGGGGAGACTTTGATCTTCCGCCACCCTCGGAACTGCAACCCATGGATGCCGTGCAACTGGAGGAGAAAGTCGAAGAGCAAGAGGAGGAAGTCATCTCTGATGTAAGTGTGGAAGTAAATTGAAGTGTTACGTTTGAATCTGCCAGTAGAATAGTAGTTCGAAGTAAATTCAGATGTAATTTGTGACCTACTATGTTAGTGAAATTAATTGCGAGGTTAGAATGGATCTATTGTATACTAGAAGTAATGTTAGATGTAATTAAAGTATTTAAATCCACATGTGATTACGGACGGACTTTACATTGATGGAAAAAGTTGGGAAGCCGGGAGGCTCCTTCGCAGGAAATTTGTGTATTCAGCAGGAAAGTAGAAGAGGTAAATTTTCCCTTTTCTGGAGAGAAATATTTTAAGAAATTGTGGAAAAATTTAGACTCCCTGCCCAGGAAAGGAACATTTTTTTTTTTCTAGTATTGGCACTTAAATAATGAACATAAACTCAAATCTCATTATGGATCTTCTAGGCGATATAACAGAAGTAGATTCAGATGTTAATGTGGATTTACTGTGTAACAAAAGTAAATTCACACCTGTGTAATGTATGAACCAACATGCTACAGATGATAATCCTAGTTCCCTGGAAATGAAATGTTTCATTTTAGGATATAGGGCAAGGTGGTTCTCATAAAAGTGAAAGAAGTGAGAAGTTTCTTCCAAAAAAAAAAAAAAACTGTACTGATTTATTGATAAATGAAACTATTAAAGGGTGTGACCCAGCATATAATAGAGAGATCACCAAGAAGTAAATGAACCCTCCTCTGCTGTTCATATTCTGAAGATATCTAGTCTTCCCAGAGAGACACCTCTGACATCATAGTGGTCTTTATTGATAACTGATTCTGCTGGCTGATATTTTCAGCTGATCTTTTTAACGTTGGCATTTGTTTTTAGGGTATGGAGGATGTGGAATCTTCCCCCGAAATTCGAACGATCGAACTCACCAACGATGGCCACGGGCTCGGATTTGGCATCGTCGGGGTACACAACACAGGCATCGTCGTTAAAACCATCGTTAAAGGAGGTGTCGCTGATAGGGTGAGTGACCATCTAGTCCTCTTTTTTTATTAAGGAATGGAAGATCATGAATTGGTCATTGTTCAGGGACTGGTTTACTCGTAACTGGAACTTGATAGTATGCTTACATTGTTAAGTGTTTTCTGAAACTCCTTCCACAGTCATTTTCGGTGCAAAACTGGGTCATTTCTTTACTGTCAATGAATTACAAGTTGTTATTGAGACCTATTCACCACTATTATGTGACCTTCTACTTGTCAAGACATAGGTGTTTCCCCAATTGACTTTATGAGCTTCATCATGTTGAATATTTGATGTCTTTCTAAAACCGAGATGATGTGGATACCAATTTAAAACCTTTTTCTCCTCTACTCCTGCGGGTTTCATAACCGTTTTTTTTTTTTTCTTAGGATGGACAACTGGAAAGCGGAGATATCATCCTTCAGATTGGTGAGACGAGGTTGGAAGGTATGAACAGCACACAGGTGGCCAACGTCTTGCGCCAATCTGGGAACAATGTCAGACTGACAGTGGTCAAGAAGGGTATCAGTGTCCCCCCACAACAGCTCAAGGTACACCCAGTGGAGGAACCAAAGGTTGAGAAGGTTGAAGAGGCGAAGGAAGAGGAAGTCCCTCCTCTCCCTGTTACATCACCTCCTCCAGATGTAGCCGTAGATGTAAGTTTAAAGTGTTGTGGCTAGATTGAAACGGGGGGGGGGGGGGGGGGGATGCGGAGGTTGTGGTGGGGTTGTGCCATTTGAAGGAGTGAAACTTAGCAAGTAGGAGGTCCTGGGTTTGGTCCCTGTGCGGGTCACAGTAAGATACGTTTTTCATCCATGAGCAGTTTAGGGGTTTCCAATCTGATTTGGCCTTGTGAAATAAAAGAAAGATGACAAATTTGATTTAAAATTGTTGAGTTGGTAGAAATTTACCTGACATGAAGTTGTGAGTTATACGCCACAGGCTTTCTCCACACTGTTGTAGTTGCCTAGCATCATATACAACTGTCCTTCAAGGTCTGAGTTAATATTATTATGATTATTATTAGTTGTTTGGTTGTCGTAATATTTCTGTTACCCTGATATCGTGACTGATGTCATGTTTTACTCATGTTGACAAGGATTGGCTTATCTTTGTGAAAGCTGTATGAGCTGTTATTCTTGCATGTTCAAAAGTGGACCAAAGTATTGACAATTATTTGTACAGTTGTAACTAACTTTTAAAACCACCATACAGTGGTTTATTTCTCTGAAAATCACCAAATGTCCAAAAGAAATGCTTTCACATAAGAGTGTTGTTGTTGTTGTTGTTCACACAAAAGTCTCATACTGTATATTTACCACAAGAACAGGTTCCGCTAACTTTCTGGCCTAAAAATATTAAATCATTTGTCTTTCTACCGTAAATAACACTCTCATTAGGGAAGGTTATGCTGAACCGAACTTGGCGTAGATGTTGTTTTGCCTGGTTGGTATCATGCTCTAGAGAAACATGGAAGATTAATGATAAAGGCTATTTTGTTTTTCCATCAAATAGCACTTCCTGCCTTTATATCCCCTAAATTATTAATGAAAGTGTTTCAAGGAAGTGTTTCGTGATATTTTAAAATTTCTTGCTTCACTTGGAGAGAGTGTTTATGGGCTCTTATTTGTGGATTGATTTTCAGACTCCAAAGGTTGATTTAGAAATCTTTGAGGTGGACTTACAGAAAACCAGTCAAGGCTTAGGTCTCTCAATTGCTGGATATGAAGAAAACAGGCCAGATGGTGAGTAGCAAACAGACGTGTCCTTGTTTCAGTTTTTGATTAATGATTGGTAATTGTACATGCACTGCATTATTTCAAAACT
Organism: Stichopus chloronotus; assembly: GCA_021234535.1. Taxonomy (NCBI): domain Eukaryota; kingdom Metazoa; phylum Echinodermata; class Holothuroidea; order Aspidochirotida; family Stichopodidae; genus Stichopus; species Stichopus chloronotus. The sequence goes on from CM037839.1 coordinate 13,593,597, forward strand.
TCAGCTAGGTGGTCCCATCACTTTAGTGTATTTTTAGATTAACAGACACAAATGTAAAGTACAACCTTGTCTGTTTATAAGTTGTCATCATTCATTCCTTTGTTTCATATCAGGTGTCGAAGCAGGCATCTTTGTCAAGGGGATAGCTGACGGCAGTGCCGCTGCTCTTAGTCAGAAGATAAGAGTAGGGGACCAAATCATTGAGGTATTAAAGTTGATCTCTATTTCACAGAGATTCCATGTCTGAGTCTTCATGGGTGTTTCATTGTATTGTGCTCTTTGTTTTGTATGATGGTTTTTATGATATGAGGTTTCTGAACACACAATATTTCTTTGTTGTCCCTTTTCTAGTTTATTTGAGGTCCAAGTATGGGATTAGTAATATCCTGTTATAAGAAATAGTAAAATATCACACGGTGCTGTTGCTGATTGGATAAAGGCGGTGGCATTTGAAGCTGTGAAGCTTAGCAACTGGGAGGGTCTGGGTACAATCCCTGATCAGGTCACAGTTGGATTTTTTTTTTTTTGTCCAAGGATTATATACTTTAAGGTTTTCCTATCTGAACTGACCTTGTGAGAAAAGATACCAGATTGGATCGAAACTTGTTGAGTTGGTAGTAACCCGATGTGAAGTTTGTATTATATGAGCCAAAGGCTTCCTCCACACCCTATGGTTGCTTATCGTCGTTGCTTATCTGCCCTTGGATGCCTGAATTAATAATGTACATTATCTCCATTGTGTTAATATGTTGACCTTGATGCATGATGGATTGCCTGATTGATTGAATGATAGATCTATTGATTGGATGTCTTTGAATTTTGTCAACTGTAACATAGGATGTGTAGAAAATGAACTGTATTCATCTGTATCTCAGTCATACTAGATGGTCAATCATATGTCATACTTACCTTCTAGCTTCCTTCTATTGATTTGTCCTTGTAATTTGATTAACTTGATAGGCTCAACATATCCTCATCAATATGTCTGTCCCTGCAGATTTTGTAGTTTACTGTCAGGAAGTGATCTATTACCTAGGATTAAACAAACTAGCAGATATGATTAAAAAAAAAAATGACCTTGTCATATTTAGTGAAAAAAAAAGGCTGTTGTATTCAGTTTTACTGTTTTGATGATGTCACCCACCCATCGCTGTGTCATATACAGTCATAAGCTTTTCAACAAGTTTGAAAAATGTATCTGAGTTACACCATGCTATCAGGATGTGGTCTTCGGTTTAGAGATGCCACAAATTGCAGAGGTACATATTGATGCAATTACCTCATTTTTACTGCGAAATCAATTGACAGTTGCATAAATGGATGTTTCATGCCAATGACTAACTGCCTAGATTGATTTGTCATTAAGAGGTCATTTGATTATTTCCTGTCCGGACGAATCATTGCTGTGTTTATTTTTGAAGTTGAAGTTTTGTAGTCGTCTCTTGCATGTTTTGATTAGGTCGATGGCCAACCTGTCAATGGATTTGGAAACAGGCAAGCGGTGGAACTGCTGCGCAGAACCGGATCTCTGGTTCACTTGAAGTTAGCTCGTCGTAAGACAAAACGAACTAGAAGTGTTGATGGTGAGGATTGCTCTTTGTTTTTCTGTTTGTGTGTTTCTTTAAGTGTATATACTTTTTACAGCATTGAAAATGCTGTAAAAATAAATAAAACAACAGAAGATGACGTCTGTTGTTTATCTGTTTACACAATGACAACGACTTACTCCTGAATATCAAGACACTAGAACATGCCATTAATTGCTGTAAAGTTACCCTCATTGAAATCACATCCCCTGTCTAACCTCCCCCCCCTCTTTCTCTACTTGCTGTAGTATTACTTCCATTCTAGTCACACTGCCTCTCCCATCTCCCAGTAATTGCTGTATTCTTAGTTCATCCCATCTCCTATCCCATTGATTGCCATAATGTTACCTTAATTCAAGGTATACCCCCTGAGGAGTCCCCACACCACATTTATTCTTTGAGGGTTGCCTTCATCTAAGTCACACCACCCTTACCCCCACCCTTTCAATAACCATACATTCAAGTCCCCCTCCTCCATCATTGCTCGCTGTTAGGTCCACTTCTGTTCATGTGCCACTGTTTTTGCTGTTCCCTTTAACTCCTTTTAAGGTTACCTCCACACAAGTTTCACCCAATTCAACACTGTTGAACTTATCATCTGTTGAAGTTATAATCATTGGTCTTGTTTAATTTAGTGATTAGTTCTAACTCATAGCTGGAGTTAGTACTTGACTTATTGTTTTGACTGTGTAGCTTTTACCTCATCCATTGTATTGTTCCATTGCTGAACTGGAATGGACTTGTTCATCATTACTACTAAATTTGAAACAGCAAACTGTGGTCCCCCTTTGCAATCTTATTGTTAGTTTAAAGGATCGTGATAGTGACGTTGATTGAATTGTGGGTAGGATAGTGTAAATAACAAATTGTTATTCCATTTTTGCTCAGGTAATCTGATATCGTAACGAGTGTTAGAGTGGTCACCATGATGACTATGTTATTGTTTGTCTTTACTCAAACTTACATAGTAATTATTTGTAGAGACTTCATTTGTACCACATTGCGTGATAAGTAAATAGCATGATCTATATCTTCAACCTTCGCCAGTTCCCGTGACTGTCCCCGAAAGGCAACCGGAAGAGCCCGAGAGGGTACAACCAACTGAAGAAGAAAAGACTGAAGAAAAGAAAGGGGATATCAAGATTGAGAAAGAGGATAATCAAACTGAGAAAAAGGATATCCAACTCGAGGAAGACAACATCCAAGCTGAGAAAGAAGAAGAGAGTAGTGAACCAGAGAAGGATGAGGAAGAAAAGATGAAGAAGGATGGAGAGGGCGACAGCGAGGATGATGAGGTGGACGGTGGTAGGTTTGAGGAGAAGATAGAGGCAGCTGCCGGTGCAGCCTTGATGGCATCGTTGGTCATGGACGAGAAGAAAGATGAAGAACCCGTCAGAGAAGAGGAAGAAAAAACCGAAGCTGCGGCAACACCCCGACAATCGGATATAGTTTATCCCAAAAGCAGCCAAGCTGTGGGTGAGAATCTTGCTTGTTGTATATTCTGTGATTAATACTTCCTTCAGATCAGGTAGAACAGACGATAATTTACTGCTGGTCTCATGAATAGAAAGAAAACATTAACTTTGCCCTGTGTTTGGAAGTACTTTTACAATATTGCATTTGTTCGATGGTTTTTTTGCAGCAATCATAGCTTGTTTACATCCCCCAATATATGCAGGTGGATTGTCTCTCATTTATGATCTGGTTAAGCGTTTCACCTTGAAGAGAACCTCAACATTTCATCCTCAAATTTTCCATCGAACACCAGCGATGATGATTTTTATCATTATGGTGATCACTCATCAATTTATGATGATATTGTTTGAACAATCAAAGTAAAACTGAAGCACATCTCTGTGTTTGCTTTCAGCTTCTCGGAAGGATCCTTCCAACCAGATTGCCCTTTGGCAGAGCATTCTTGGACCTGAGGTGACCATTTTGGTAAGCAGTTAGATTGTTTATTCTGACATTGCTATCTCAAGCTTCCAATGTTAGTTTAGAAGATTGAAGAATGCTGCGGATCATAAGACCTTTTGTGTTATATTAAAAAATCACTTGCTGATACTTTTCTCAAGGTGCGATATAATAGTGTTACTATGTTTCCACTTTGACTAAAGAACTGATATTTCTTTAGTCAGTTTTTCCTGATCTCAAAAAGTACGTCTAAGCATTGTTATCATACCGTGGCACACCATTAAACATTTTATGTCATGGTGTCAAGGTGAAGGTGTGATTCCCTGTCATTGTACACTGTCATTCTCTCCATCAGAGGAAGCGATCAAAGTGAATATGTCTTCAACCTGATATTTTTAAAAGTTTGTGTGAGGCCTGTCAATAGACACCATCTCATCTAAGTTTGAGTAAAAGTTATGTTCATACTAGTTTTGGACCGTTTGCTGTTAAGAAAATTTTATTTGAGGAAGCAAGTTTTCATTTGAAGTTTGATCGGAGGCATTTGATGACCTGATTTTTTATGGAATTTTTTGCCAGTTCTGTGTTTCTGTTTAGTATCATTACTTTTCACATTTAATTGCGCTAGTATAAAACAATCAACTCCACGCCATTCTCTGGTTTTTCACTTCAGTTCCGATCAAAACGTGCATTTTGCGGTCTCTGTGGATTAGAATTGATGATATTTTTTGTCAAAATATTTTTGTTCATCAGATCTCAGATGTTGAGAAGGAGGGTAGCATGGGAATTATACTGGAAGGAAGAGTTGACATAGATGAGAACGGCCAAGAGATCCATCCCCGTCACTACATCAGCACCGTGGTATCTGATGGACCGGTCGGCAGACAAGGGCTACTGGCTCCTGGAGATGAACTCCTGGAGGTGATTAAAACTTCTTGTTGCCCCTTTTTTACACTTGAAAAAAATCCCTCTGACAGAAGGTACATCTGTTCCTTGTCTCTGGTCAGCTTTTCGTTTTCCTCAACTGTTTTGATGTATGGGTGCCCCTGGTGGTGTGATAGCATTATTATTGTCCTGCCTTGTGAAAATAATGCTCCTCTTTTCTTCAACTATTTCTGGTTTTGTCACAGTAAATGAGACATTGTATTGTCATTTTACTGTTTGGTGATAATGCCTTAACGTTGCAACAGTAGTATTTGAAGTAACTTTCAGCAGCCATTGTTTACTCTAGAAATTCTTATGACAAATCTATTGCGACTTTATACGATATTTGATTCTCACTTATCACCCAGACAGCAATCTAAAAATATTGCATGTGGATGGATTTTTTTTTTTTTTGATGAGAAAGTTACATTATTACATCAAGAGCAACTGGAAATGTGGGAACCAGGAACATTGTGGGAGGAAAATTGCCTCGCCATATGTAAATTGGAGTGTGGTCTTGTATACTTTACATGATGTCCTTGTTAGCCCAAAATGAAGATGTTGAATAATTCTGACACACTTGGTGTGTTTGGTAGCGTTTCAGCATTCTAACAAAAACGATTTTCCTCAGCAAAGAAATGAAACAAACTGTAACTGCTGTTTGCAGTCAGTCCACATTGTGAAGTTTGGTATAAATCAGAAAAGTATGAGTATGTTAATATTTTAAGATTCATTCTTTAAAATTGTTTTTTTTTTTTTTGTAGGTTAACGGCATCAGACTGTACGGCCGTAATCACCAGGAGGTGGTGGACATTCTTCGGGGTCTTCCCTCCAAGGTCCACTTGATCTGCGGACGTCATGCCAAGCCACCTGTGGTCATCGATGCCGACGCGCCAGCCAAGAAGGAGACACCCGTCGAAATAGTGGTCCCGGAGGTGGTGACGCAGGTAGAGTCCTCTGCTCCCGTCATTCAAGAGGCAGAGGTTGAAATCAAGGAACCCGTCGAAGAGAGGGAAGATGAGGGATTGGCGCCGGTGGAGGAGACACAAACAGTGGCTAGTGCCGACTCTGTATCGGTTCATTCTGATACTCCATCAGGCATGTCTCATGAATCCCTGATGGGTGTCTCCGTATGGAGCGACCAGATCCAACTGGTGACCCTCCTCAAGGAAGACCAGGGACTTGGCTTTAGTATCCTTGACTACCAGGTAAGCCTGCCTGTAAATGAGGTAGTCTTATTTCACTATCAGCCTATCTCATGCCAGCTTTCACAGCTTTGTATTAAGGCAGGCCATCTTAGTGTCATCTTTAGAATAATGTACACAATTGCTGCCAGAGTTGTCTGACAAGACCTTTTATATGTGCCTGGCATGGGGGACCCCGGTATTTTAAGTGTCGAGATTCTTTGTGGCCTGAACAGTCGGGATTCTGAAGTTGCTGGTGTCTCCTATGTGGTATTGGTTTCAGCAATGCCACAACTGTCACCTACATGGTGGCAGTTATGGCGACAGAATGTTATAGCCACAGAATGTTATTTTTTGAGCATTAACTGTAGTATCAATAGACAATGCTGGGCCCCAAACAGTGTAGGTGGATTAGAATTGGGCTTCTTGCTAATAATTGAGTTGGTAGACATTGGCTAGGCCTAGCAGGGAAACAAAAAAAATCTGTTCTAAATTTTAACATCGTAGTAAAACGAACTTGGTAAAAATCATCAATTCCGTTTTCAAACACAAAAAGGGATCTTTGTTAACGGTTGTTAATAGTTTAAAAAATTTCACATGAGTCGTGACTCCAAGAAAAGTTAAGTACAGTTGTGACTTTTGGCCAGGAGTTTTGATTCTGAAGTAGATGAGAACAACTCATCCAAGCATAGTGTGTACCGTCAATGATCTTCGTTCCGTCTTCATCTCCGCCAGGACCCGTTGAAACCAGAGAGCAACGTGATCTTGATTCGCAGTTTAGTCGATGGAGGTATCGCGGAGCAGGATGGTCGTCTGATTCCCGGGGACCGCTTGATGTCGGTGAATGACATCAACCTGGAGAACGCCAGCCTGGAGGAAGCCGTGGAGGCGGTGAGAGGTGCCGCCAGAGGCTATGTGAAGATAGGAGTTGCTAAACCTCTGCCATCTTCTATCATCGAAGAACAGAGAGAGGTATCAATTTTTTTCCCTTTTTATCATAGCTGGCTGATTTTGATTGTTAAGACTTCTCTGTTTGAATCAGATTAAACTCAATTTAAAACTCTTTTCCCTGAGTTAGCTGTTAGGGCAGCATTGCCGTTGAACTTGTTTACAAGTCATCCACTCAGTTTTTAGTAAGTGAAAGCTTATTTGAGATCATAATTCAAATGTCTTGATTTTGTGACATGTGCCAAAGATACTATAGTGGTTGAAGATAGTGTACCACTTGTGAATATATTGTAAACTTTGAAAGTCTGTTAGCTTGAAGATTTTGACGGCATACCCTCTTACTTGTCTCTCGTTCACATTTGAAGGCACTCGCTCAGCAAGCCAGGGAAGATGAAGACAAGAGGCGCTCCTTGGAACGAGGTGAGAGTCCTTGTATGTCTCAGCTGCTTACACTGCTGAAAGAGGTCATCACTTCCTAGATAAAGTGTTTCGTGGAAAAGTGGACCTCAAACTGAGATGTTTTCATAATTTTGAGGATTACACTGTCATCTGGAAATTTTTATGCTGTGTCTCGCAACAATTGTTAGAATGTGTATTGTGACTCCCTATGTTTAGTTTGGAGTACAACAATAGAGTGAATGAGGAGGAGATAGAAAGGGGGGGGGGGGAATTGGGAGTCTAGCAGAGTTCTTTGTAAACAAGTGTATGCCAGCACGTAAGGAAAGTTGGTGTTTGACAGAATTGGTGCTCATAACTATGGAAATAAGTTCAGAAGGTGCTAGAGAAATTGCGAACAACTTCTTGGGTCTTATCTACCCATGGCTCTTTGCATCAATAGATGATATGTTGGATGCAATTTCTACATGGTGATGCTTTCTCTTCCTTGCTTGTCATCCACAGAAGCCCCTGTGGTTGCTATGACTACCACCCTAGCTCATGCAGCTGCTCCTGGGAGTAGGACAAACCCTCCAGACCTGTTAGCAGATGGACCTCCGCAGCCTGCACCCAGGAAAGTAAGTCCATAGGGGTGTTTACAAGAAACCACTGGATTATTGATATCTGTTTTCACTTGTTTTGATGATGTAAACACAACAAATATAATGCTGGTGTTTGCTGGAATCAAATTAGGTGGAAGATAGGCTATGGGAGAAAAAAATGTTGTATTTTAATGTTAGACTTTGAGGGAAACCAATGTTGTTTTCGCCGAGTAACCCGCTGTGAATGCAGGTATTTCATCGATTCAGGATTTGTTGTAACTTCGAGGGAACAAATGTCCTGGAAAGGAATGTTATCATGAATGTATTATGATGAGTATCTTGTCATTCATTGCCATTCATTGTTTATACATTTTGTAAATTGTCATTATTATTACATCTGCATGCCAGATGTCCCGTCAGTTGATCTTCATCGTTAGTTTGTGAAACATAAAGTATCGTAGTTTTCACATCGGCTTCTTCCTTTAACCACGTCTCTCAACCGTTTCATGTTCCACAGAGTTTGACAAATTCTCCTCCTCCGGAGCCATCTCACCCCGCTCCTGTTCTGCCAACTCCAGTGGTTGTGTCGAGTGCATCTGTGTCTCTGAAGCAGAGGCCAGCTTACGTCGAGCTCCCAGAATTATTGGAGAAGACCCTGGTTTTGAGGAAAGCTAGTTCCGGCCTAGGTCAGTATCAGATTTGAAGGATATCTAAGTCTTTTGCTTTGTGCGTGACAATATTGATTAAATGTCTAAATAACTTAAAGAGTTTATATTATAGTGAAAACAGATTTTGAAGAGAAATAGCTGACTATGAAGGTTGTTTCCAAACTTTTTTTCTTATATAAGTGCATTATAAACCCTTAAATGTGTTGAACATGTACTAAGAAACAAACATACCTACAAAAATTGATATTCTGCAACATGACCATTTTGGTTCTGATGTGTAACAACTAGAGAACAAGTAGTAGCTGAATGTTGATCAAGTCTAGTTTTGCTCATTTCAAGAAAGCACAATAATATCCAAGCAAAAGATAATATAGACACAATCTTGCTTTTATCAGTCATCTTCAGACATTGCACCAACTGACAGCTCAAGTGATATGTTTGCTGAGGTAATGTCTTCACATCTTAGTGTGTTAGGACCTGTTGGTATGTGAGCTTAGGTTACTGCCATCATTGCTATATGTGTGGAGTCCACTTTGATGTATGAGCTAAGATTATGTGTCAGCGTTGCTGCATGAGGTGAGTCTCAGTTTTATGGGAGGTCAAATTGTACTCTGCTGGACATGTTTGGTCCAGGTGGAATGTGATGTAACAACGTGTGTTGTACATTATATATGTACATTAAAGGTACTCCAAGGCTTTCATATTCACCTCCTGTTTTCACTGGAATGTTGCTAGTCTACATTATGCCCTTGTGTGGAGGAATAAAAGGTCAATACCAGTATTTTGGTGTAAAGAGCTACCTTTTGTTTTTAAATTGATGAAGGTATGACCGTGGGTGCTGATCAGGCAAATGGCGCCATAGTGAAGAGCATCCTACGCGGTGGTTCCATACATGAAGACGGTACCCTCTCGGTCGGCGACTACATCACCGCAATCAACGGTGACAGTACCAGGAACATGAGCAACACCAATATCAGGGGTCTGATGAGAAAGTGCTTTCTCGGAGGATCTGAAATCAGGTTCGTCTTCAGAGAAATTAAGGAATACAGTTAGCCGTATTGAAGTTTGTATTGAAGTTTGTATTGAAGTTTGTATCTTTAGCATATTAGTGTCACTCACTGGAATGACTGACAAAGCTATCAATGAGAGGATGGAGACTGTGTAAATGCAAATGCATCTGACACTGTTACTATCTATCAATAAATGGTAGTACTCATCACATGCATGATTTAGAAAGCATGTTAAGAAGTCAGTCAATGCTCTCATGTTTAATTTCATACATAGTTACACTGTGTAAGCTATATTTTGGTCAATGGTGTTTTATGTCAGTACATTGTTATGAATATTCATTAAATGGTACTGGTATAGTCTACATATCAGGAGTTTACATTGTATGTGATCAATGTAACTTGGTTGTATGCCGTTGCATTGGTATTAATATTCATTCTGGTATCGCAGTCAATTTGAAATGTGCTCACTGAGCGGAGCTGAAAAGGGATGCATATCTAAGGCTACTAGGCTGATGGAGATGTGTTTCCTAACCCTCACTCTTATGTCGTAGGCCGGAGAACTATTTCCTTGCGGTTAGTTCCTTCAAAAAGTAATTGTCGTGTATGCATCAGGTGTGGTATAGCTGATGTATCTGTATATTGTAAATTGTATAACTATGTTCTAAATTGTCCAGGGCGAGTTCTCTGGTCGTGATATAATTCCTTTTATTCATTCATATATTTGACAATGATTTCTAAATCTTGTCATACATTTGTGGTATTAATTTCCACATTTTGGCATATTTTTGATGGTGTGAAAAAAATAGTTCCAACCTTCCTTTCATTCCTGTCACAAATGTAGAATATTCAATAGTGATCATACAAGACACTTTCCTGTGAAGCTTGGTTCACACACTTAGTCCACAAACAATATTGAAATTGGAATGCATGTTGCAAAGATATGCATTCATGGCAGCCCCTTGAGTAATTGGTAATCACCACACGATAATGTAAATTTTGTGCAATGGGTTTGTTTGTTCTTGTTTCTGGGTGAGTTCTACATCACAGACTTGGTCAGCACATTAAAAAATTACCTAAAATGTCCAAGTACTTGGAGAAGATTAAAAGTTTTTGACACTTGTTTCATATTCTTATGGATTTTACAAGAATATTTTGAATATTCTTGGGATTATTCTTTTACTTTCCACATCCTGACATACATTGGATGGTGTTAGTATGTACATCCTAACATACATCTTAATTCTTACATTCTGCATCCATAATTGATGGTGTTCATTCCCACACTCTGGCATATATTTGATAGCATTGATCACTACAACCTGGCATATATTTGATGGTGGTTATTTCTTCATCCTGGCATGTATTTGGTGTTGATTCCCAGACCCTCACATGTATTTGATGGTGCTGATTCTCACACCCTCCCATATATTTGATGGTGTTAGTGCTTTCTTTCTCAGCATTACCTACATCCCAGCAACAGATGCTGCTGCATATAGAGACCAGCTGGCCGAGAACATTGCGGCAGCGGCACGCGGTTCCGACGATGAAGAGATGTGGCAGGATATCAGAGTGGTGGAGGTCTACAGAGAACAAGGAAAATCCTTAGGAATCAGCATTTTGGGAGGTTAGTGTAGAAAAGCAAACTCTGAGGGTGTTTTATAATTACATTCATCTCAAGTGAACAACTGTGACCATTCTATATGTTTCGTATCGTACATCGTCAAGACAACCACTTATAAAGTTTTCCCACCTTCCTGTTTTTATTGTTGAAATTGTGATTATGGTCAATGTCGAGTTCATTCTCCATGATTGATTGTTTTCCGTACTTTAATAGGTTGTAGCCAAAAGAAGTTTAGACAAGCAGTACTTATCCATTAGGTACCTCCCTTCCTATCCACAGTTGGACAGGTACGTCCCCTCCTTCTTTAGGTACTCCTCTTCCCTTCCCCACTTCAGGTGGGTGTCTCCCTTCCCTCCCTCTCCATGTTAGTCCGGTATGGTCTTTCCCCATCAGTGATTGAGTAAATATTTGCTCCTTTGGTAGAAGTGGGGCAATCACCCCTGATATTAAACTTGGTATCTCCACAGGTCGTGTGGGTCAGGGTCTCATCGACGGCATCTTCATTAAGCATGTCCTCGAAGACTAGTCCGGCGGGGAAGACGGGAGACTTGAAGACCGGGGACAGAATCTTAGAGGTAAGTAGTACCATCAAAAGAATGGACAATAATCAGAAACAACACTTAGAGCAACCTTAGGAATGAATGATTGATTAAAACGTCATCAGTTCATTTAAATACCACGATATACCTCATGATAAACAACACTTCACATAGCGATAAGAATAAGCAGAAGAATGGACTGGTAGGTAATCAGCCAGAGGATATAAAGGTACCTCATGACTGACCTTAATAAAACAGTCACCACTTCACTTAAAGAGAAATGCCATGATCAACAAAACGACACTTCCCATAGAGGATAATATGGACTTTAATCAGATAGAATATGTAAAGGAACCTACGTAACTGACTCAACTGCACCTGAAGAGAAATGCAATGATAAAACCTCATGATAAAGTACACATCACATTGAAAGTAAGTACTATCAAGATAATGGACAGTAATCTGAGGGAGGATGTAGAACAACTGTAAGCGTGACTGAATGAGGCATCACTTTTTATATGTTTGTACCATGATATGAATGCACAGGAAGCACCCAAAACATGTTATGTCTTCAGACTGTAGCAAGAATTGCAGAGCCTAGGCACAGCAGTAGACCAAAGATGATGAACTGAATTTACAGTCACTAAGTGGACCTACCTCTTTGGTGTTATGTGAGTTTCAATTTCCACGACCAAATTCTTTGTGTATTTTTAAATTCTTTATTTTTATATCGTATTTCAGTAAAATTGTAACCGTTTTTACTACAATTCTCAGTCAGTATTGACATAGGTAGTGTCTGTGTTTTGAATCGTTCATTTTTCAGGTCAATGACTGCGACCTCCGCGAAGCTACTCACGATCAGGCCGTCGCCATCATCAAGAACGCTCCGAATCCGGTCAAGTTCAAAGTTCAGAGTCTCTCACCAGAGTTGCAGCCCTCATATGTAAGTCAAATGAGAATGTTTGTCGGCAGGAGACACTATCAAAGACGTGGAATCACAAAAGATCCGCCCTTTAACACGTCGTAAAAACTGTCATGAAAAAGAAAATCAGCAAAAAATAAAAAATTAATAATTACTCATTGCTTAATATACATTTTCTTGTGCATTCATGCCACCTGCTCATCATTCCACCACTCCTTTGGTTCGATTAATTTATTGATTGATCGGTGCTACTTCTAGAATAGATGGATTTCTGCTCGATTTTGTAGTAAATGGCGATTTTACAGAAACTCTTCGACAGTCGCAAAACTTGTCCTATGTCAGACTGGCAGAAAGTTCAGGCGTACTATTTGATGCAGGAGATTGTTGATATTCATACAGGTCCCTCCTGAAGGCAGTTCAGGTTTCATTCCCAAGTTGAAATCAGGTTCCAACAGCATGGTTCAGAGTGTTGTGAAGTACATTGAAGTTAATTGTACATAATTCATTCCAAGGGGTAAATAAGCCCTTATTTGGTCTTTGGTGGATTGCTAAGCATCTTCTGTTCGTGTAAACATTCCTTCCTGTAGACTAGACTCATTTCCTTGACTTTCATCAATAACAGATCTCTCCTCTTCGAAGATGTAGAACTAACAGAGTAGTTTATTCAGGGATCTCTGAGAGTTTTCAAATTTGTCATCCGTCATTACCAGGTTCTATATTTTGATGAATCTATTTATTTGTGATGTAGTCAGTTACAGCCTAATCTCCTTCAGGTTCTTTTTTGCTAATAACAGTAGTAACACACCCTCTTCTGATTTTCTTGCCAGCTATTTTCTGCAATGTTTTATTATGCAGAAAATCCCAAACCAGGAATGATTGTGGAGATCAGTAACTATAAATGATTTCTTTAATATATTGTTTAAGGCTTCTTTTTCCACCCCCCTCTGCCCTTGAAACGCCCATACTTTTTTCCTTGTCTGAATCAGTGGTGAAAGGTCTTCCACTTTTTATGTGATGTTTTTTTTTAATTTTTTTTTGTGTGTCTTTACAAAGAAATGAAACAAAAATGGGGTTGTTTCACAAATTCTGGTACTTCTGGGATTTTTCAAGTCTCGACAAACCTGTTTCTCTTCCTCGTCTATTTTTTGCAGCTTTTTGTAGGTTCTTATTCCATTACATCCAAGTTTTTTTCTTTATGTGTTTGCTTTATTGCATTCTTTCTAATATCTTCATACTTCAAGGGTGTTTTGACAACTCAAGATGTGTGTTAAAGATGACATCCTACCATAGCACCAGATAGCGATGAGAATTGAATTGGAATCAATTCCTGTAAATTTTGAAAATTGACCTTTGACAGTTTCATAGACTTTCTTGAAATTTGAAACATGGACTTCACAAAAGCAATGATGGATCTATATTGTACAGTTAATTACAGTTATTGTGTAATATTACTTAAAATGACAGTGACAGCAATTATTGAAATTAATCGACAAATCAAAAAGAAAATTGCTTCTCTGTTCAGTAGCATTTTTTGGAAAATGCTGTTCACTTAAGGTTAGACCATGTCAGGAAACTCTACACTGCAGCGTATGATCTACAAGTTCTTTCTGTCTATCAGTTATTACATATTGCACTTGAAAGTAGCAAAGGCAGATGTTTCAATTTTTGTTGCCGTCATCAAATGCTGTTTACATGCTTCTCAAGAGCTGTTTCTGTAGTGGAGACCAGGTAAAGTTCAATCTGCCAGAAAACTACAAATTTCTGAAAGTGATAACTTTTTTTCTTATGGCAATCACTGCTTTTCATTAACGCACTTTTTTTTTACCTTTATTTCTTACATTAAACTTCCTACCATTACTTGCTTCCTTTATTGACACAGTCAATTTCTTTTGTTACATTTGTGTATTAAAAAAAAATATCAGCAAAGTTTTATTCAACAGTCTTAATCAGCAATATCAGGTATTTATTATCGATGGTATCTCTATTCTATTCATTAAAAATATATCAATGTTTATTTAGTAATGGGATGTAACTTAAATTATTATCACTCTCAAAAATATATACGCATTCTGTGCTCAACTCCGTTTTCAACAAAAAGGGTTCCTACACGACATACAACGTATTCTTGAATATATCTTGCCATTTAACTTATTTTACATATATCATAATCCTAGCGCCAGTGTAATTGACAAAGGCGGCAGTCGTAGCGTGATTAGAATGTACGACATTTACATACAGTATCTTTATGTTTATTTCCCATGGGTGCGTCTTATATAATGGATTATTTTCAGTTTTGTTTTGAATTTTGTTTCTTCCTTTTTAGACCAACAATTCATTTTGCTCGAGATTGATTGTATGATACCTTGTATTTATTATTTGAGGTTGAGGTTTGATACCTAGTGTGATTTATCTTTGTGATACTCGAGGTTGATTCCTGGTACCTTGTGTGTAAGCTTTGTATTTTCTGTTTGATTTTAAGTTATGCCACCACGTACAGTATAGTATATGGAAGATGTCTGTTGTTTGCGGTTGAGGTGTGGCTTGTAATCAATATCTCGTGGTTGAGGTATGGTACCCATTATAAAGAATGTATCTGATGTCTGAGTTAGAGTTAGATAGCTAGGATAAAGATTACATTATATGTCTAGAGTTAAGGTTGTTACCCAGTTAAATCAATCTGTTTGACCCTCTGGAGGTATGGTACAAAGTACAAAGAATGAGGTTGAGGTTGGTATTTTTTGTAATCAATCTATTTTATATCAGTGGTTGAGGTATGGAACCTGTTATGAGGATTGTATTTACGTCTGAGATTGAGTACCCAGTATAAAGAATCCATTTGATATGTGAGGTTGAGGTATGGCGCCTAATGTAATCATTCTTCTCAATGTCCGAGGTTCAGGTATGGTTTCTAGTTATAAGGAATCTATTTGCTGTCTGTGGGTTGAGGTGTGATACCCATTATTAAGTGATATTCATCGCTTTTTCTGATCCATCTTACTGTGATAGTTTGTAGCTAACAGGCAGACAGTGGGGAGAGATGATGAGTTCCTTCTTTGTTAGGAACCTCCATGGTTGTCCTCATATCTGAGACACCTTAACTAGCCAAAAGATGACCAAAGTACTCAATAACATTGTCCTTCTTTTGTCTCTTCATTCTATCGTCAGCAGAATGAAGAACGTTTGAAATCAAAAATTCTTCCATGAATTTCCGTCGTTGATTCCGTTGTGGATTTATTCTGTTTTGCTACTCCAGCTTCGGGAAGCAAGAAAGTTATTGTTTGCGCTCTTGTATGACTCCCCTGTCACAAATTCAGAAGGTAGAGAACAAGTCCCATGAATCAATTGAAAAGAGTGGAACAACTCTGGAAAACAATTGAAAACAATGAAAACCAAGTCCCATGATAACTTGAAAGCAATGGAACAACAGTGGAAAACAATTAAAAACAATCGAAATCAAGTCCCATGATCAATTGAAAACAATGGAACAACTGTGAAAAACAATTTGAAACAATGAAAACCAAGTCCCATGATAACTTGAAAACAATGGAACAACAATAGAAAACAATTAAAAACAATCGAAATCAAGTCCCATGATCAGTTGAAAACAATGGAACAACAATTGGAAACAATAGAAATTCAGTCCCATGATCAGTTGGTAACAATGGAACAAGAATTGAAAACAATGGAAATCAAGTCCCATGGTCAAATGTTAATGCAATAAACAGCACTTCCTGTAAATCTCATTCATAATATTCTATTTTGTTCAATGAATAAGTAGTTAAACCATTGAAGTAGTAGTCTGCTACTGTAATATCATGGTCTATAAGTGATTGCATCATAACCATACTTTTGCTTAAACCAGAAAAAAAAAAAAAGGTGATTGTTGCACAGCTAGATCAGCTTACACTGAGAGCGTATCCTGCCCAACAAAATGGCAGAAGCTGCAATCGACTTAACCTGCAGTTGATGGTTTTGCAATTGGCCATTGCATTTTTGATTTAATTGAAGAAATAAGGTTCAGAGGTCAGGTGGATGCAAGTGATTATGAAATAATGAAAAAATGCAGAAAATTGAAGCACTGAAAGAGACATGGTAGGGTTTTAACCATGGTTATGTGTCCTTAACAAAGGGACATTGGATGATATGATGTTATATGACATACCCAAGGCATTATATCTCAGTTCTGTGTTTTGGTGTGATGTGACATCACTGTAGTTACTTTTCAGTGTTCGTGTTTTGTTCAGTGATCTCCTGTTTACCCAATCCTCTGCTTTTCTATTTTTACTGTTACTATGCAATTTGTTTGTTGTAACTCATCCAAACCCTATGCAGTCAGTATTCATCCGAGTTACTTCATTCAGATGTTTTCAGTTATAATTTGCTCATCGACGTCTCAATCTATTGTTTAATTCCATTTATTACTTTTTTCTTTTGTTTGCCAATGGTTACATGTAACAGCCTTTTGCCAAAGTTAGTGTTATGTCTAAGTCTTTGTTGCTATAGTAACAAGTCTTCCATCTTGTCGCCATCATTCCACTAATCACAGGCTCATGTTCACTTCCCTTTGAAATGCACTTTAGCGTTTAATGTCTACCATCTAACAGCGTAGGTTCATAGAGAGAAAAACAAAACTTTTTTTTGTTTCGTCTACTTCAGTGACCCTTTGATACTCTGCATCTATGTCACTAATTCTTTTGTTGTAGTTTCTATGAAACTTTAGTGCAAAAGTGTGACTTTTTCCTAACCGCTACCTCTCAGCCATTCAAAGGGCTGTGAAAGGAAAGACATTAGTAGCATAATTGACTAACTCTGCCTTGCTTTTTCAAGCTTACTGCAATCAATGTTAAAGAATGCATCAAAGCCTAACACCCACCCATTGAGCCACCCTTTGCCAGTCATAAAATATTTAAAAAAAAAAAAAATATTTAAGCAAAAAGAGCACAAATCAACTGCAATTCTCAAGGTCCATTAACCTAAGCATTTTCGTGGAAAATGCCTAAACATGCAAAGGTCATTATGGACATATTTGTAGCAATCTGAGTACTTCTGCAATTGGAAGTAAACGTGGATAGGATGCAAGATGATATTAAAAAAAAAAAATCCCTCCAAATTGTCTCTAAAATTGTTTTAGTTCAACACCACCTCTCATGTAACTGCACTGACTTAACATCACACTAGACTTTGGCATTGGGCTGGGTGTCTCATTTACTCAATTTTATCACAAAGCCCAAATAAAAACAATTCTGTCGCACACTTAGATTTCCATCTTCGTCCTCCTTATTTCATGTCTCCATATCACTTCTTCATCTTTGCTGTCTCCGTTCAGCTCATGCTTTAACTCAAAAAAATTCACCCACATTTTCCAAATACAAACATTCCCATGTTCCTATCCCAGACGAATAGCTGTGGTAGGTGGTTGGTTTGTGTGGTATAGATTGTCACCAGTGAAGGTTGCTTACCATGTAGATCACAAACTTGCACATAAACTTAATAAATCAGTAGCATGATTGTTTTTTTTTAATATTCAGGTATCAAAAATTCCAGTTACCCTTGATCGTTTTTAAGAATAAAAGAAGAAGCAAAGCTAATTCAATTCATCAGGCTTAGACACTTCTCCTCCCCCAGGAAAAAAAGTCCTTGGTGAGGAATAATCCAAACTCACACAAAGTTGCTCATAAGTAGTTCTGTAGCTTTGCTGAAGTGTTACCTCATGTACGAAATGAATCCCTCTTTTACAGTTCCACTATGATTGATAGAAGTATCAACAATATCATCGATTAATCAAAGCAGTGTTCGCGCTAAGGAATTGAACCTGGGAGGGAAATCCCTCTCTGAAAAGATTTTTGATACGGATTTTCAAAATCAAGGAGGGAGTTGTTACTAGGTAAAAATTCTATTGAGATTTGCAATTTTTACCCATAATTGTAGCTGTGACCCCCTCATTTGTGAGGGATTTTCTTCCGCGAGATTTTTATTTGAGCGGGATTCAGGAGAGAAATGCTGGATTCACGCAATCCCGTACCTTGTCTCGTAAACAGGTTCAATGACCTTTAGATTTATATTAGTTCAATTCAAGATTTAAGTTAATATCTAACATTAAATGAAAATGAGGATAAGAAATAACTCAGTTGTAGAAAAACAATGTAAGTGAACCAAAAGTATTACAGAGTGATGTATGTCCAGTGCAATCTCTTTCTTTTGAAGCAAGAAGAGAAAAATTGTATCAAAACATGAAAAACTTAGCTTCACTGCCATTGGTGTCTCTGTTTACCAGAACGTTTACTGGGACAATGTAAAAAAGCTTGCGCTCGGTGGCAACATTCGTCACTGTTACAGACAATAAAATCAAGATTTGAGTTTAATGATGACCGACTCTTAAGGTGGCGTAGGAGGGCACCGCAGTAACTGCATGTATGTTATCTTCACTCGCAGCACAGTAAAAGCATCTGTTTTCAAAAATCAAAGTATTCCATTGATCGATAGTCTAACGATCGGCAATCAGATGATCCAGATGGTATTTTCTTTTAATGGCATAATGCCGTGCATTTATGTTGAATCTAGATATTTACTGAGGATGCATGTACAAAGAATCATTGATGACTTTCACTGGGGCTGTGAGTAAACCCTTTTAGGAATACAATCTAGAAACAGGTTACACAATCTGATAAGGACAAAGATGAAGCTTGTCAAACTATGAAAAAATTATAAATCTATAGACTTATTAATGAGTAACAGTTCTCAAGTCTGTGTAAGTGAAGGTAATGAGTTCTATAGTGCATGAAAAAAATCAGAGATGAACAGGGTGGGATAGCACTGAAATGTACCTCAGTCTTTGGACATTTTAACTTATTGTGTATGCAAATCAGATAGAACTTAATTATAATCAACAGACTCCTCTATCGTGCCTTCTTAATTTATCACTGAATAATCATGTCATGTTAATCTATCCACTCCATGAATAATTATACTTCGATATTATTTGTCCGTGAATAATTGTGTCTCATTGGTTAATGCTGTCTTTTTGTGTACTCCTGTTCGATAGTTTTTTGTGTAATCACAGAGTAAAGGATCTCCTTTAGAGTATCAAGCCTCCCCTGATAACCTGATCACATGAACTAAGGTGGAAGGTTTTACAAGTAACATTTAGGAGAAGTCCTCGTTAGACCATCCGATGCCATTGTGAAGAAAGTGTTAGTCTCAAAGGTTGCATCCATATAAACTATTTGCACAGTGAAAATTACAATCACTGCATTAAGTTGTGTTTGATTAGTTAAGCCTTTTATGGTCCCACAGAAGCTTAAAGCTAATATCTTTGATATTTGTCAACCCCCTCTATAGCATGGTGGCCATGTAGCATGCTATAGTGGTCCCAGTAAGTGACCCGTGATCAGGGTTACTTGTGATCGTGTGGTGTGCCATGGTGGTCCCACTAAAGTGACACTTGATTGTGGTCACTGGGGATCATGTAGTATGCCGTGGTGGTCCCACATGGTGACATGTGATTGTGGTTACGTATCTGCTCATGTATGATCCCTTGGAGGAGGTCTTGCTGAGGGACTCAATGCAATGGAACTATATGGTCTTCTGGTTGATGTGGTTTTCCTTGATAAGCAAACAAATCGGTAACTATGAATAGGTTTGAAAAGTAGCATGTTTTACTTCGCAAAGTGTAACGCTAAATGTATCAGACTTTTAGCTTGCAATGTTAACTCTTTTTTTCATGTAACTAGCATTGCTGGAATATGTTATTTTTGTGTAACACTTTTAAATGTATACATCCTGTTTCAGCTGGATGTGTTATCATATATGTCATGCATACTGTAGTTGCAGCTCTGCTGTACTGTACTTATCTGCTATAATTATGGCATGCTATATCCTAGGTACTGTAGCTTGCTGACTCAATGGAAGATTGGTTTGCCATGGTCATCCAATACCCCCTAGGTCAGGCAAGTTATCCCACTGTGCCTCATTGGGACTTGCAAGTGTGTCTGTTGGTGAAGGCATTTTGAGAGTAATTATTTTCTCTTGACTAGGTGACATCAGATTGGCACACAGTGAGAGAATGCATCTCATTTGGAGGACATAGAAATAACTGTTGCTCTCAGCATCGTATGGTGTACCGCGATGAGGGTAGCAACAGCTGGAATGAAAGGATAGTAGGCTATAGTATTGAATTCACACATTGATCAATTTACAATTTAAACCCCTCCCCCAAAAAAGAAACAACAATTAGGGAGAGACTCACCTTATCTCACACCCCATCTCGCTGGATCCCCACAGAGTGCATCAGACTTTACTAAGTAGTTTCATCCACATATGGTCTCACTTTGCAAGGAAGCAAATTCATGTGAACACCTGCATGGTCTCTGCTTAGGTAAAGAGGTCTCAGAAAGCACATAGGTTCACACCATAGTCTGTCCCATACAACACACACATTGGCTCATTAAAAGACTGACATTGTTCCATACAAGAAGCCACATATGAGATGATATATCTTTACAGTACTTACACACCTTTGGTGTTGAAGATGACAGTAACTGCTCAGAGACGACTTAGGTGTGTGCGATTTGGAAAATGGAAAATGAAGTTTTTGACAGCATTCTAGTGACATGTCTTCCCATAATGAGTAACTGTAGACAGTTATGCATGTTGTGTCTTAGAGCGAACTTTGAATTTGGGATTCCAATCTCCAATGTAACAGGAGTTCATTGGAAGCATAAAACAGATGTGTAGTGTTATGTGCATCTCTGTGGATGTGATTGGTTAAGTTTTCAAAGGTGGCCCTTTAAGAACTACTCGGTACAGCTACCAGGTAATAAAGCCCTGACCCGTTCTAACGGCACATCGTAAAGTGACCTTTCCATGAAGTGATCTGTGTGCAATGTACCTGGTATAAATGTAACACTTCGCACTCTAACCCTGCACAACGATGCACATCGCATGGATTCTGCGGAGCCTACTAACATGGATTAACATTTATGTATTAGTTCTTCAAGTTGCATAATTTTCATCATTAATTCTGCACAACTAACCCTGTGTGTGCTATTAGTGTACGTCGGAAACGGATGTGAAGATCGTTTTACCTGATACTGATAGTTGCAAATGTCAAAAGTTTTAGTAAATGTAGCTTCAGTAGGCGACGATGATTGCAACAGATAAAAGAGAACACTGACTACTCGGGCTATGAGCGTGTTTAATCAGTAACTAGTGTGTAGTCTTGATGATGAAAAAGATATTTTAATACTGTCAACAATAAGGGTAAGAAAAAAGTCTTCTGGAGTTTTGGTGCACATATTGTATAACACTCAGCATGGTGCTGTATCATGCTTAAGGTCTTAAAGGCAGTGACTCATCACCCCAGTCAGTTGAAATTCTCCCAACCACTTTAATACTTCTAGCCCCTCCCACAGCGTGTATAAAACTGCCCTCACTTGTGTAATTGAAAATATGGGCCCCCTGTGTATGCTGTGTAATATGAGCTACTCTGCATCTTTTGATTTTGTTGGCAATCAAAGGGAAGAACCTAATCGTAAATTTCGCTTACCCTTAGCCAAAAATGTAGGTTGGGGTGATGAGTTGCTGCCTTTGAAGATTGATGTGCTTCTGTTGTGTGTGCGGTTATATATATGTTACACATGGCAAGTATTTCATATCTTGCAAGCACTTCATTCATTTTGTTTATGGCCTTGAAAGAAACCTTTAATGATGGCTATCAAGAGTGTTTGTTTGTAGCTATTAACTACTAGACCCTGTGTCATGATAGTGTATACTACCTGCTGACTTGCCATTTACGTTATCATATAGTAATGATCATGCAATAATTATGGAAGACACATCATTGAATAAGTGATCGGTGAGACTGTTTTTTATCGACTGGACATTTTATGTGTTGAGTTTACCTCGTTAAAATAGTCAGTAGAACCTCTCTTCTCAGTTATATATTTTTGCCATGGGTATGACAACTAATACGCCTTGCAGTGATATGACATACAGACCAAGGAAATTGACTGTGCTTTAATTGACAGCTCTTAGTGACCATGCTATTGTTTGCAAGCCGAGTAGGAAGCAATCACTGTGAGGTGATAAAAATGACCTAGTGCTATGTGTTTCGTAACAAGAAACCACACTTGTATACCACTGTATCACACGTTGGCAAGTGGAAGTGTGGTATGACAAACATGATGTTTAGTGGCTTTGATTCAGCATGATATGTAGTGGCTGACTATCCAGATGGTTACTGGCCCATTCCACAGCCATATTTCACTTTGCTTGTCAACAGAATAGTCTCAGTGTGTTGACTGCAATCATTGCATGTTTAATTCACAAGAATGTTTCTTTCAAGTTGCCTCTGAAGTTGTTTCCTGATATCTGTATTTTTGTTGCTTTGCTATTTAGCTGAGTGAAATGAATGATGAACCCTACCAAGCAACAATGATAATGTCACTGGATGGAGACCAGGAGAAAAGTGTGAGTATTCGATCAGAAGAAAGTTAACCCACAGTGACCATAGATGCTGAAAAGAATCAATGTAGGATTCTGTTCAATAAAAGAACTGTTGTAATATGATTGTGTAACATAAATTGAGTCCCCTGTATGGATGGAGAAGCATGGAAGAGGATAATATTATCAGTAATCACTTTACAAGGTTACTAATATTTTGGGAGTCCATGAATGACTCTTGTTGCAAAATTTTATTTGTTTTATGCAAATTTATGCAAATTTTATTTGTTTTATCATTCCTCCATAATGGTAGGAATGATGATATGAACTTTGCTATTATGTTACAGTACCACATGTTAGTATCACATGGTAGTATGATGATCTCTCAGCTAGGGGTAAATACCCCTGTTGTTGATCACTTCTTCCTGAAGCCAAGAGCAATTTCATTTTGTCCATGCTCCCACAATTTTTCTTGTTCTTATTCATATGTGCATCTAGGACTCTGATGATGTTGATGAAGACACCAAGGAGACGTCTTCGTCCTCGTCTGTGCAGAGTGTGTCAGAATCTGAAGATGAATATGGGTACACACACAGTGAGTTGAAATTTCATGTTCAAAGTTTGTTATCATTATTTTAATCTTCATTATTATCACAACCACCACCATCATCATCACCGCCATTATGACTCTCATCATCATCATCATCTTCACATCATCATCTTCACTACCATTATTACTATCATCACCATCATCATCTTCACCACTATTATCACTACCATCATCATCCTCATCATAATCTTCACCACTGTTATCACTGTTACTATCATCATCATCACCATCACCACCAACACCATCATCATCATCATGTTGTCGTTGTCATCATCACCATCATCATCACTATCATCAACATTGATATCATCATCATTTGTATCATCACTTTTTCTATCACTATCATCACTAACATCATGACTGTCATCTTCACCTATATTGTCACAATTACAATCATCACCCTCATCTTGATGACTATTATTTTCATCACCATCATCACCCTTTACCAAGTTCATCAGTCACCATCACCACCAACACCATCATCATCATCATCGTCATCATCATCATCATGTGTTACGTTTATTTATGAATTAGCGTTGTCTGTTGCAATGTTTTAACAGACCTTGTTGAGAGACATTCAATCAATGCCAGTTATATTCGGATCTGTTACCATTGATAGACTTGACCGTAATAGCATGCATATCTAACCAGACATCTGTTTGCGGATACGTTTACGGTCAACGTGTTTCTACCCTCAGAAAAAATCGCAGACCGGTACAGAGACTTTCCAGGAGAGTATCACATTTTTGAAATACAGAAAACAAGCAAGAGTGTGGGACTCAGGTATGCAATACACACTAAACTGATTTGCTGCTATATCCATAACTCTATTTTGTTTATAACAAATAGATCACCTGTTTTGCAATAATGGTAATTTTATTTTTAAGTGGTGTGCTTTTGTCATAAGTTTACCACAGATGAACCATATATTTATCACATTTGAGTGGTAGATGAGTCTCAGGTGTGTAGTTGGTCTCTCTCTGCAAATGATATAATTAGATCTACCATGATACAAATACCACTAACACATCAAACCACTTGATTGGTATCTCTGTTTTTCTTATCTTTTTGATTGAAGTTAATTTTGGATAAATCATTAAACAAGGAGTTGAAAGGAATTTTGAATTTTTAGGAGGCAGTCATATTTCTTAGGAGCAATGCAGCTTTTTGTTGGTATGCTTTATGTGATATTCTGAGTGGGAATGGTAGGGAAGGGACTGTCTTCTAACATTAATGCAGTGACATGTTTTGCAAAGAAGTGTTACATCGAGGGAGGGGGGGGGGGAAATGAAAAGTTGAAACAACACCACTCGGATACCTTACTCAAGATTGATTAGAATTAAAGAAATCTCTCTCACGTATATATTACATGTTGTTGTATTTTGATACGTCCATGTTTTGATCTTTATTAGCTTGGCAGGAAATAAAGACGGTAACATCATGTCGGCGTTTGTAGTCGGTATACATCCGGAGAGTTCGGCTGCCAAAGATGGTAGTATAATGGTCGCCGATGAATTAATGGAGGTACGTGTACGATGATGGTACGGACACTAAGTTTAGGAAAATGTACTGCTGGATAGTATTCTCCCTCTGCAAAGATTCTGAATTAAACTACTATCGTGAATATTCAGTGGTTGTCGTTGGATCCATGCCATTCACAGCTAGCCACGAATTATGAAGTTGTATGTGTCATCAGTAAACCAGTGAAAGAATGAATGATGCACGGATGAAATACTGTACATTTGATTTAAAGAGGCATATTGTGTCGTTTGGTGAAATTCACTAAATTTCCCTGAACCTGTCAAATTTCCTTCAAGTATTATTGACATATGGTCAAACTAAGAAGCTCTTCATGTGTCATATACAAAGGAACATTAGTGAGTGAGTTTGGCTTTTGAAAATTTGTGACCAGACACTTTTCACATATTTACATATTCAAATATTGCACAGCCAGTACAAGTTAGAGTCAAAAATTCAAAAATGTTCACAGTTTTCATAGCGATTAGATGTGAAGCTTGTACTTACATGCATTGCCATGTAGTTGTACCCTTCAAATTCAAATCCTCCAAATGTATCAACTCAATGAGCCTCTTAAATAATCATGTCTGTCACAAAGGTGGTACATCTAATTTTAGTTATTTTAATTTATAGAACCTTCAGTTTTGTCTCTGTTGTTCTTTGATTGATGTTGACCAGCTTCGAAGACTTGATATACCTTTTTATTGATATTGGCAGTAATCTCAACGTACAGTCACTGTGTGTTAACTTTCGCAGGTCAACGGCATCAAAGTCTTTGGTCACACCCATCGAGAGGCATCCATGATCATTGGAGAAATGCCAGAAGGACCTGTCAAGTTGGTGATAAGGAGGAGACCAGAGGCGGTGAATGAGTTAGCTGTTTCGTACCTAGAGACTACTCCTGTTAGTCAGGTGAGCATACCTCCATATTGTCTCATACGTAGTTGATTCTCCCACCAGTCAGGTGAGCAACAGCGATATGGTCTCATGAATAAATGATCCCTCGCTGATGACCAATAAACATAACATGTCTTTCTCATGTAACTGTCCTCCATGGCTCATATCAACCCTCTCCCAGTCACAGTAAATAGTGCATTTCATGATTGCATGGATCACATGACGTGACAGTGCACGGTCTCTTATCACCATGGTAATGGTAGATACTCTCTGTGCGGCGCTAACTGCCAATGTCTTTCACTCTGAAGACAGTAACCATGCTTGATGTGTTACTAAACTGGTTTTTATTTTTGAATACTTCTGTTATTGTATATCTTCATCAATTATTAATCTTGTGAATGAACACAAATCACCGAAAGGATTCCTTTTTCTAAATGTTGACTTCCCTCTATTCTTACCATCTTTACCAGATTTATCTCTTTTGATTAAGCTTCCGGTTTTCTTTCCATAACTGATGCTAATCCACATTGTGTTATCATTGACACTGAGGTTTGACAGTCACCATTTAATCGTTATCATCTATAGAGGGTTGCATTTCAGTATTTTCTTCAGCAACATTTTGTCGTTTCTCATCAGGTGCCTGTTGCTCTGAGGAAACCGTCTGGTATTGTGGTAGATTTGACTGACGGTGGTGATCTGGAAGAAGAATCTTCAGAAGTTGATTTCTCATCGTTTCCTAATGTACACACAATTTCATTGCACAAGGTTAGTGTTCCTTCTATGTTCACACATATGTTCCTATGTAACTGGAGTTGATATGTCCCATGACTCTTCTTTACAATTATGAATGGGTTTTTCTGCAATATGTTCAAAGAATGACACTTCTTAAGATGAGTGTCTCTTTGATGTTCCCAAGATTGCATTTCTAAAGGGAGTGAGTGTTTCTCATGTTCGACAGAAGTACACTTCACACTGAGAGTGAGTGTTCTGGTAATGATTTCATACTTACACTTTATACTGTTAGTGTTCTGCTAGTGTTTTAGTCACTGGCACTTCGATCATCTTCTACAAGGTTAGTCGGGGTTACTCTAAATGTTCACACAATTACTGCTACATTTCACGCTGTGAGTGAGTGCACCTCTAAATATGCCAACGATCAGTATTTCCTCACTGTTCACTCAATTTCTGCTACACTTAACTCTGTGATTGAGTGCTCCTCTAAGTTTGCATTCAGTTACCCTTCACAGGTTTACAGGTTTAGTGAGTGTTCGTCGTTGTAATTGTTCACACAATTTTATTTTGAGTGAGCATTCGTCGAATGCAATCATCCTTCAATTATTCTTCAAAAAGTCAGTTTTCCTCGTTTTTTTTTTTCCTTCATATCATGTTGATTGTACATTGAGTGTCTGGTGTTTGATTCATTGTGGAAGACAACAGAATTAATGCTGTCAACCACCTGGTGCATGCGGGGACACATTGATCGTACAACTTGCAGTTCGATGTCTTGATGAATTTGAAATTCTCATGAACATCAGATGGAGAACGTGGATAGTTTTTGATCAGCACATGATCCCCCTATGATCAGTTAAAACTTGTTTGGAGTCAGCCTCAGACAATTACCGTGTCATTTTGGAAATGCTACATCTCAAGACATTAAATTGTTGAGTTTTCCAACTTACTTTGCTCGTAACCCTTCATGAGGAGAGTTTGATCATGTTTGTCATGTGGAAGTAGATGTGCAGCGAGGCTAACGTCTGAAATGATATTGGCAAGGTCATTACAAGAGGGAAGTTCAAATGGGAACATTGTAGCATTTATCCATGAGTCAGTATGAAATATTTTTATCACCTTCACCTTGATGAGCCAAAAGGAAGGTTACATAGATACAATTAAATTTCTTCATCATATTTAGAATTAGAATATCTGATTTTTTTACTTTCTTTTTATTCCTCCATGCTTGGAGAACAAACAAAGTCATTAGTAGGTAAATCATTAGCAGCGGAAATTTGCAGCAAAAATATGCTGGAGCAAAGCTTACTTTTTATATTTAACACAAGAAATCCATGACATCAGCATTTGCATGGCATATGCATTTTATCTGTACAATTGAGTATGACTTAATATAATATATATGAATTGTGACTTTTAGTTCTTAAATAGTAAAACTGAAACAACAAGGTGTGATTAAACAGTAAGGCTGAAACAACAAGGTGTGATTAAATAGTAAGACTGAAACAACAAGGTGTGATTAAATAGTGAGACTGAAACAACAAGGTGTGATTAAATTGTAAGACTGAAACAACAAGGTGTAATTCTGATGACTCTCATTGCCCTTAATTTTGTTAATCATCTTCCAAGTTTCTGACCAATCCTCTCCTCCATTATGTTTTGTGTTTTTCATAAAGAATGGTTTGAGCTTGTTTATTATTATCCTGATCCTGAACATTGACTAACATAGTAATGGTCTACTCTCAATGTTGCATTCTGTTGCATAGGAACCACACTGTGAGAGGGCTGATGATATTGAGAGCATAGTTACATTAATTGTCCCTTTCTGAGCCATTCTTGACTTTCTTTCTTTTCATTCCAGGGAACCACTGGCCTTGGCTTTTTTATTTACGAGAAGAAAGACTTTGCAAACCGTCCTGGTATCTTTGTCAAGGAGGTTTCTCATGGTGGTGCTGCAGGACAAGTAAGGATTTAAAAGGAAAAGATAACAAGCTGATCAATGTTATATTTTAAATTGTGAAGATTAACTAAGTTTTTGCAATGTTGCATCGAGGGTGATAGAATCTTATGACATACAGACTTAAGTTCCTTGTATTTTTTGGGGTACAGGTCAAAGATTAACTGATTTCAGCAGAGGTCAAATTGTGAAAAACCTTGCAAATACACTATCTAGGTGTTATGTTGGGCATGTTCTCATATGTAGTACAATGTTGCACCACATTTTGCAGAATATTTGGTATGTGTTGTATCATATGCTATTGTATCAAAGCCCAATTCCTTTTGCTTATGTAGTAATCACTGCGAGCAGCAACGCTGAGCTTCATTTTTAAAACAACACAGCATTCTTGAATTCTGGTCGTTATTTGTGACTGTTTTCTTTAGGAAGGCAGTCTTCAAGTGGATGATCAGATCCTAGCAGTAGATGGACTTCCATTGATTGGCCTTTCCAAGATGAGTGCCATTTCAGTCCTGAAGGGTACCCGTGGCAAGGTGGAACTGACCGTTAGCTCTGCCAAGGCCCCGGTGACGTCAGTCAACCCGTATCTGATGACCTCAGAGTCCATCGAGGAAAGTATCGGTGATGATGAGGAAACCGATGGTGGACCAGCAGCATCAGAAATCAAGCCAATACTTAAAACTTCTGTCAAAGGTAATTTGAGTCATGTCCAAATTATTGCAAGAACTGTTCATGATGTAATAGGATGTTCAATGGACACCTTTAAAAGAAAAAGCAAAAAAACAAAATCCCTCCGCTCTCAGAGAGTCTATCCTGAACACTACCAGAGGTGTTAAGGTCAAGTCTTATCATGAAGATTGTCCTTTCTACTTTTAGATATCAAGTTATGATTAATTTGCAGATTTTTATTTTGAATATTATTAAGTGATTTGTCTCTACGTCTTCATACGAAACTGGATGATTTGATATGAGGACTGCCCCATCACTATATTCAAAACAGTCTGTGCAAATATTGTTCACAAATTTGTAAATTAAAACCAGCAAAATTTCAAAGAAAGTCACAGAATTTAAGTTCTTAATGAAACTTTAAATTTCATAATTTTTGTTTTTGTTTTTGACAGATGAGATGGCGACAAGAGAGGATTCAACAGATCTAGAGTCCGGTCCTTTGGTGGCGCCGATCCTTCCAAAGACTCAGTCATCAATCATCATCGACAGAGGATCAAAAAGTCTTGGAATCAAAATAGCCGGTGGATCTGATACGGACATTGTAAGTAACAACCTGATTCTGAGATTGTTGCCAAGTGGTAGTAGTGGCACGGTCAGAGTGTTGAATGGATTAGGCACAGATATTGTGACAACCGGATGCTTAAAAGGTAGACGGTTGGCGCATAGCCTATTTGGCACAGTATTATTGTTAAGTGGATCAGATACTGACATTGCAAGTATTTATATCCTGATTCTAAATAAGTTGACTATAGGTGTAAGTGTCACTGTTAAAGTTTTAAGCAGATCAGGCACAGGTACTGCAAGTGACAACCTAATATGCAGAGGGTTTCCAGGCATCCTATTTTGCAGAGTATTATTGTTTGGTGAATTAGATGTGGACATTGTTAGTACCACCCTGATACTAGAAAGGTCGACACATGAGATAAGTACACAGTATTTTGTATTCAGTGGATCAGATACTAATATTGTAAGTAACAACGTGATACTGAGAAGGTCGGCCCATGGCATAAGTGGCACAGTTTCATCATTAAGCAGCAGGTCATTACTTTTATTGTAAGTAATGACCTGATGCAGAGGAGGTTGACACCTTGTTTGTTGTTTAACTGTCAATTTGATGGTATGGTGAGTAGGGTGAGATTGACAAATAAACAAATTGGTGAATCATGCGCAGATGCTGTAAACATCTGTGCATGTCCTAGAACTGCAACCCGCAAACTAGGGGTTACAATTTAATGTAGTGTGCGGCTCATCACGGGGTCGGAAAGATAACATTGGACAAGTTATTAATGTGTCTCTTTGAGTGTGATTAACTGAAGGCACACACTGTCAGTTTAAAGGAGGGAAATAAGGTAATACATTTTACAATTATTACATGTGTTCTACCACCATCATTGTTCTTGTTTACTATTTTGTACCGATTTTCTTGTTTTGTTTTCATGACCTTTTATGTTATTATTATTTTGCCTTTTGTTTTATAGGTATTATTATCATTGATGTTGTTATTTATCTTGTTTTTTTAGTCTGCAATTACCGTGATGTAGTGTCTTTTGTTGTTAATGTCTTTTGCTGTTTTTGATATTTTATTGACCCTTTATTACCAGCAAGTCCTGCTGTTATGTTCCTTGTTATCACTTTCGTTCTTGTTATCTTGTGTTACGTAGAGAATTTAAACTCTTTTTTTGTTGTTGTTATTTTTCTTGTTTGTAGCATATATTGTCACTATTTTGGTTATTCATTCATCTTTTTGTAGCCAATGATTATCATCGATGAGGTCCATTCATCAGGGGCAGCTGCCAAAGATGGACGCCTTAAACCAGGAGACCAAATCTTAGCTGTGAGTCATAAAAAAGGATTCGCTTCCTAGTGGTTGTTATGACCATGATGATGATGATGATAATGATGAAGCTGATGATGATAATGATGAAGAACTGATGTTGGTCAAAGTAGCTTTTATGGAGTTGGGTCGTAAAATATACTGGCAATAATAGAGTTATTGACACTGAATGAGGTCATTGTCTAATAATATCATGAGTAAAAAATGTTCAAGTTGAAATAAGTTGTCTGTGGGACATGGATCCTTTATATAACTGGAGTTTTAAATATTTTTTCTTTGTGTCTTCTTTAATTTCTTCTTCACTTACACTTTATCACCTATCTGAATTCATTAACAATTTACCAAGGAACTTATTAGCACTTAGAGCTTAATGACACTTTAATCCTTGCATGGCCTGCAGGATTATGGGATGGCTACTCAAGAGCAGACCTATCAGATTTTTAGTCCTAAATTACTCTTGTTTACAAAATTAGACCTTCCTTGCCATCCATTTGTCTTATTAGATGAGATTGAACATCTCGTAAATCTTTTACACCAGTCTTTGGACTGGGTACCCACGTCCCTCGCTGAGGATGCCAAGACCTGCTTCTGAAATTACTACCCCGATTCAATCGTTCACTAAGTGACATTGTACTTGTAACAGAAACAAATTAAAAATGTTACTGTTATGTAACTAAGAACACTTTATCTCTCATGACTGTATGTAAGATACACGATGTTAAATTTATAGGAAAAACAACATGTGGTTTGCTTCTACTTCGCAAGGTAGTCGCACCCCAGTGTAGAAGTTACATTTTGGGCACCGTTGTACCCGACTGAAGGTGAACGTGTGTACCTGGATTTGATTTGGGAACCTGGTGTAAACATATTTTGCACTATTTACAGTTCTATGTAAGGAGAAAGTCAGTAACTGTGCTAGTATTCCATATGGTCACAGAGATTTTACTCAGAACTGGAACAGTAATGGTACATGACACAGTAGAAAGGATTTTGTCATTTGTCATCTTTTAAAAGGATTATCAGTAACTTTTGTTTGCCAATTAAGAATCTTTCTTACATTGCCACACTATATATTGCTTAGTGATGAGATATTTTCTGCTGATAAATATGTTACAAGTAAACACTGATTTCTTCTTTTAATTGCATCTTCCTTTCAATTTATGGGATTGACTGACTGACTGATTCCCTTTGCTTGTGTGACAGGTCAACGGTGTGCAGCTAAACAACGTTACTCACAGTGAGGCCTTGCAGGTGTTCCGTGACATCCCACCTCTGGTACCGATGATCGTGTTTAGGGTGGAATCCGACGCCTCGTCAACCGAGACCTGGGAAGAAGAGACCATAGAACTCATAAAAAGAGAAGGACAAGGTCTGGGTCTCAGTATTGTAGGGAAAAAGTAAGTAGCAACCACTGGTAAATTGTATGGAAAATGAGAAAAGTAAAATAGTATCTTGCATGTTTCAAAATAAATCATGTGCTGTTTGGGGTCTGACCTAGTGCTTGTTGTAGAGTAAACCATAGTAGATATTTCTATTTCACATTGTAATAATTGTGGTCTGCCAGTTTAGGTTACCTGCTTGTGCTATGACAAATTATTTAAATGAGTGAATTTGTATGCTGCAATCAGATTTCCAAGGTGAAAGAATGTTGGACAATTTACTCACATAATATCAGAGACATGTTGAAAGTGAAATTCATAATTCGTAAAGTGTAATTGCTATTGCAATTTACTGACATTAATTGTACTAGAGGAAAACAAATCTAAAACCCCTTGAATACCAAAGAAATTAATGCCAGTCTTTGTAATGGTATTTTTGAAGTCTGGTCATTGTTATTAATTTTATTGTCACTGATCTTGGTTTCATTGTGCTGCTTAGTAATCATTTGTGACTTGTACATTCACCTAAAATCAATTGTTGTTCTTTTGTTATGCTTTCAATCATGTTAGTTAAAGTTTTCTCTTCTTATTATGATTACCTTTTTTTAAACATTGTTTATGTCGGACTGCTGTCGTTTGATGCAGCGTATATTGTATTGCCAATGTAAGAGATGTCATATATTCATTACTCATCTGTAGAACAGTCTTGATAGATTTTATGGAGGATAAATTTTATTTTTCTGATCTTTCATTCTCCATTTCTTAAAACTGTCATTCTTTCATGACTTACTTCCTGTCTTTCATATCCATGGTGCAGCATTTAAATTAGCTTCCTTCAATATCAGTACGTAGTGAAAAGAATTGTGTATCCTCCCAGCCCTGTGTATCCTCCTGTGTATCCCCCCCAGCATTGTTGATGAATTCTTCATTCCATTTTCAAGGAATGATCGAGGCGTCTTCATCTCGGATATCGTCATCGGTGGAGTTGCTTTCCGGGATGGCAGACTCAGGCGAGGGGACCGACTCTTAGCCGTTGATGGACAAGATGTGATTAATGCCAGTAAAGATCAAGTGGCCCCTATGTTAAGGGTAAGAACTCACACAGCCATACACATCTCCTTAAGTCCTTATATGAATCATTCCATTTCATCTAACTTGATAGTATAAGTCAACTATTTTCCTGCCTTGAAAGGCCAGATTCAATTTATATTGTGTTATGTGAAAAGAAGAATGTGGATGAAAGATTCTTCTTTCTGCACAATCATCTCCTGTTGCCAGACATTAAGTTGAACCAATGAGTATCACATGAACCAGTGAGGTGTCACACAAACCACTGAGGTGTCACCTGAACAGGTGAGGTGTCATATGAACAGGTGAGGTGTCATACCTACCGGTGAGGTATCATATGAACCGGTGTGGTCGTATGAACAGGTGAGGTGTGACATGAACGAGTGAGGTGTAACATGAACCAGTGAAGTGTCACATGAACCAGTCAGATGTCACATGAACTATTGAGGTGTCACACAAACCAGTGGTGTATTACTTAAACCAGTGAGGTGTCACATCAACCAGTGAGATATCTAGTTAACAAGCTGACAAGAAAATACGTTGCTTTTCTATGAAAATGCATCTTTCTTTTCTATCTCAACCTTTATTCGTCATACTTGTATCAATTATTTGTATCAATTATTAAATACTTCCCTAACCTACCAAAAGATCACTGCATTCTTTTGAATATTCAAAGTATTTCAAAGGATCACTTTGAGTTGTGTTATGTACTTCACTAAAGTTTTCCAAACCTGTCAAGTTTCCTTCACATACCCATGACAAATGGTCAAATTGAGAGAATTGACATGTGTCATATACATGAATTAAAAATTAATGATTAAATTTTGCTTTTGAAACTGACCAGACACTTTTTCACGTTAGTGCTAATTCATATGCACGCAGCCAGTGCAAAAGCAGGTTTAAAAAACAAAATTGTTGACATTTTTCAATAGTTTTTGGATGTGAAACTTTACACATTATACTTAGTCATTAACATCTCCATGTGGTTGTATCCTCCAAAATTGCCTTAAATTTATCTGTGCCACTTTTGGGAAGTTGCTCATTCTAGATCAGCAACTTCTCATCATGTCTCATAGTTCCTTACATGTTCAAGAGAACACTCACAAAAGAGTACTTTTCTGAGAAACTACTGTCAGCAAAAACTATTTATTTACTTCACTCCTCACTTTCCTGTCTCATCACAACAACAACTGCACTTCCATCTACCATGCCAAGAGTGCTGATAATCTTTAGCACTGCCTTTGGTACCCTCCAGTCTAATACTGGACCTGCTATCCTATGTGCCTGGAGTGTGGAGGTGATAGGTATTTTCTATGTTTGGATATTTTTCAGTTGTGACTTCTATCTGGTTTTACTTGGCTTGCTTTTGGGTGTTGAACTGACTATAATCATATTCCTATTTGCATAGGATCTTATTTTTGATCACATATCTGATGATATTTTCTGATCACGTATCTGATCATATTTCTGATCACATGCCTCATCCCATGCATCGTGGTGAGTCTTCTGTAAACACAATATACATAAAATCTTTTGGTTATTTGGTATTTGTCTTTTATTATTTAGAATGCTGTTGGTACAGTAGTGTTGAAGGTGGGTAGACTGACCGCTGAAGCTGCCGCAGAACCACCAATAGAGACAAGACAGCCACCACCATCAGATGAAGGAAGACCACAAAAAGAAGGTAAGTCATGGGGAATCAAGATACAGTGGGAATTACATCATCAGTTTTATTTTCCTTCCATCATGAAAATTGCTCTGTTTGCTGAAGTCGTTCACTGGTTAAAAAAAAAAAATCATAAAATTAAATCCTTCTAACACTATGGGATCACATGTCCTGTACTAACTCTAGTTTCCTTGGTGTTAAGACTCATGAGACAGGATGGTAGCTATCTCTGGTTTAGAACTTTCGATCGTCACTAGTAATCATTTCAACAGCTGAGAGGACTGAAGTAGTCAATTGCCTTGTTGAAGGCCACAGTGCAGTGCATCATGCTTTTGGCAATTATTTCAGGAATCGAACTCTGGTCGTCTAGGCGATATTCATGACATTGGACTGTAGAAATAATAAAGTCCCTCATCTGAATGACTTGGAGATTTCAATCCTTTGGGTAAAGTTGCTTTCAGATTTTACAGGAGACTGTTGATTTGATTTTGAGAATTCTCAAGAGTAATATTTTCATTCTCTTCAGAATCTCTGCTGTCAGAGTTGATGAATGATCCTCAGCTTGACCATGCAGGAGGAGAGTCAGGATACAGTCAGGATGAAGAACAAGAAGAAGATGAGGAGGAGGAGGATGAAGAAGTCAATGATCCAGGGTGAGTAAACTGGGAAAAAAAAAGCAGAGAATTTAAAACCTGTGAGAACAGCAAGGATGACCTTGTGGTATCCAACAGTGACAATCACAGTTCCTGGGGATGGAGAGAGAGGGGGGGGAGGTGATGATGTCATGCCACCATTTAAACTAGTTGTCATAGTGACCAACTAGAGGATCACCGTACCTGACAGATCATGTTACCAACCATTGAATTCTTCCAGGGGGAATACATTTTCCGTCATTAGAATCTCTCCCTAGCATGTGGGGATGGCGGGAAGGGGGGGGTAAGGTTATAATGTCACAATAGCCACCATTGAAAATCACCTACTAGGGAGGGAGTTGTCATAGGGAGTTGTCATAGTAACCAGCTAAAGCAGGCTTCCTCAATTAAATTTGCTGAAACATCACACGGCTAAATTTTCTTGATATAATGCACCACAGATCATCGTCCTGGGGAGGGGCAGAGGTATAACAGGGGGCACAGCCTAACGCTCCTCTTTTGAAAATATTTGTGTTCAAGTGCTGATACATATCATTGGTTAAAAGTGACAATGGTGTAAGTCTGTAAGATCAGTAGGTACTATTTGAGAGACTTACATTTCATCATATTTGAAAACTGATAGAAGAATTCAACCGTAATGTCAAAATTAAACCTCTGAAAGTTGATAACATTCCATTTTATTGAGTATTCTGTTCTTCTATTCATTGATTGTGTCGGTGCACACCCATTGGGAAACACTGCACATTGTAAGCCACATTACCAGTGGTAAATATTGCATCTATCACTGACTGCCTTATGTGGGCTTGGTACCACATTTGGCGGGTGATTGTCATCCAATCAGGTAGCATGCTAATTGTTCCGTTCAATTTGCGTAGATCGTCATACGTATACATGGTCAGTTAGTATTAACAGGGTCTACGATCACTGCTGCTTTAAAGAAGAGCCCTCTTACGTTCTAACATATTTGGAAGTCAAGCCGAGCTGAAATTTCACAATCAAAATTAAAAATTGATGATTTTCTTAATGATCGGACAATTTCACCCCCCCGGGACAATTGCCCCTGGACAATCCCCCCGAAAAATTACCCTTCGGAACAACCGCCCACTGACAATTTCCTACCTAACTTCTTCCTTAC
Source organism: Stichopus chloronotus (assembly GCA_021234535.1). NCBI lineage: Eukaryota > Metazoa > Echinodermata > Holothuroidea > Aspidochirotida > Stichopodidae > Stichopus > Stichopus chloronotus. Next base: position 13,630,502 of record CM037839.1, read on the forward strand.
CTTGAGAATATCCCCCCCACACCGTAAACTCCCCTCAGATAATTCCTTTAGGGAACGGTTTGAGGTTGAGGAAAATGTTAGGGAAATTGTCTAGGGAAAATTGTCTTAGAACTGATTTTCCATTTCAAAGAGTATTCTGTTGCTCTAGTCATTATTAAGTCATCTTTTATTTTGTTGACCAGAGCTCCAATCCAGACAGTGGTCCTGGAGAGGGGTCCCGATGGACTCGGCTTCAGTATCGTTGGTGGTTTTGGCAGTCCCCACGGCAACCTACCCATCTACATCAAAACTGTTTTTGATCGTGGAGCTGCTGCCAAGAGTAACGTCCTGAAACGAGGGGATCAGATCGTTGAAGTCAACGGCATAAATTTGTCTCGGGCTAGTCACAAGGAAGCCGTGAGTGTCTTGAAACAAGTCAGTGGAACGGTCGAACTCAAGATTATATCTCGCTGAATTTTGAAGTTCTTTGTTTCTGCAAAAATGCACTCTTCCTTTTTAATTGCATGTCGTTTCAGAACATTTTGTTGGACTCACATATACATTTAGCACATTCATAACCATGGAATTACTCTAACATTCAGAATTAACATTGAAAGTACATTTTGGATTCATAGCACAATAATTTTCACTTTGTAACCAGAGCTGATGGATTCTGTTTTTTATGTTTATTTTAACCATTTGTCATGAACATAGGTCATCCCAGAAAACTTTAATTTTATCAATATTGCTTCAAATTTGTGGTAGAAATCCAGGTGATTTCCACCTTCTGTAACATTTTCACACTTGATATATCTGTGAACCTGAAGGTTAATAGTTTACTGATTGATTGATTGATCAATTATTGGATTGATCAATTGATCAATTAATCCAGTTTTGGAACTCGTCTGAAATCTGATGGGAGGGTAGATTATATCAAGCATAGTACATTAACATTTGGTTAATACTACAACATTTAATTTTTTTTCGCTAGTAATCATTACTTTGTGTTCAGTGCCTTCAGGTTCCTGTTATGTGACTTCACTTCTGGTTAACTTTACTAACTAAACATTTTGAATTTTGTTCAGATTTCTTGAAGAATATACTGAATCAATGGACAGATTCATGGATATTCAAATATCTGAATACTCAAATATCTATGCATAACCATCAAATACCTATCTTTACTGTGACTGCAAATATTTTGGAGAATCATCTTCAAATTTTTAAGAGAATTTTACAATTTCATTTGCAAGTTTCTCATCTTTAAGACACTTTATTTTAAAGTTACATCATAGATTTAAAAATGACTGTTTAAATCATTTAAAAATATAGTTTTCCATTTATTTTAGTTTCCATTAGAGCACATTCCAACCATCTTAATACTAACAAAATAGTCTTTTATGATCAATGTAAGTATGCACTTTATTGGTGCTACTTTATAAATAAATCATCAGCTTTTTTTTTTTAACAACAATAACATTTTTTATTAATTAATATTAGGGAAGGTCAGATGAAATGAACTGTTTCACACATTAGCTGGTTAGTCAGATTAAATTCTTTATCTACTGTGTGTAAATGATTTAAGTTGAAACCTTTTAGTCTTTCCATTTGAATGATTCACTCGAAAGCAAAAATTATTTCCCAGATCTACTTTGAGCCTAACACCTTAAAGTCAATACATTGGCAATGGAGTCATTGTGATATCTCTTTAAGAGTGACTTCCACTACTTTTGCCTCTCTCTACAGAGTAAATGAACCTCAAAGCTCATGTAATGCCAAAGGACAGGAATAATCTAGGTTGTCACAGCACCAAGTACTATGATTTTTGTTGCCTTTGACAACAGTTTTGATTGCCATAATTTTTACCAGTTTTGAGCTGCATAGATGTATTCAGGAGTTACATGTATTCATAAGAAGTATAAAATAAAAGTAAAAGCTATAGAACCGTATCTTGAAGTGAATTTTTTTTTTAATTTTCAAATTCAAGTGTATCAGAGTGAACTCCAATTCTGGCAAACTGGGTGACAAATGTATTTAGTGAAAGTTGGTAAATAACCCATTGATGGGGAAAGTATGATTATATGATTCACCGATAACATTAACACGATGTTCATTGCTCCATTGGCCTTGCCTAAGGGTGGGCGGGGATCATTGTCAATTGTGTGGTGTACGTGGTTTCTGTCAATTACAACACCTAATGATTTAGGAATTACTGCAACCAAAAGACCCAGGGCTCATCAAATAAAGACCCACGTGGACAGGGTTGTTTCTCTTTATTACTCTGAGCCTAGTGTTAACAAACCCACCTTAAGTCAAAAAATGACAGTAAACAGAGAATGGCTGTTTGGTATATTTCTATTTGTGTGGTTGATACAATTTAAGGATTGACAAAAAGGAAAGTAACCAAAGAAAACATTGTAAATGGTAGATATGTGTTAGACATCCTTCATTAACAAGTGTTGGACATTCTTCATTAATTTACGCTTTTCTTACACTACAGAGCACATTATTGATACCGCAAATTACATTCTGAAAATAGGGTAGGAGTAATACAAACTGATATGGGAACAATTTAATAGATTTTTCCTGATAAATACCAGTGAGATTGCACCACAGTGGCATGCCATTACACAGCATATCAGATTATCTAGAAGAAACCAAATAGTTTCAAGGAGTTTCAGTGTTTCATAGGATGGCGTTCTATACCATATTATGACTTCAAATCCACTGACTGCAATATTTACGATATCAGTATGTATTGGGACATTTTAATTTAATTTTGTGGCTTCTTTGAAGAAATGAAAGATCTTTTGAAAGACCTGCATATAGATTCATCAGGGAGTAGTCCATCAATGAATGGATTCTATAGAAAGGTAACTGTGAGGTCACGGAACGCGGAGCATCCTTCGAAAGTTCGAAAGAAGAGACGGCATTCAACCGCAGACAACTGCGACAAATAAATGTTTGAAAGACTACAACAGCTGACCCAATTATTGTGAAAAGTTTTCACAGTTAACTAGAAAGACATTAACTTCTACTTCTTACACATCATCTACAGTATTAGCATTTGCATATGAATGGTACATACACAGCGATATAAATTTCTAACATTGTCAAATTTTTTTCTGAGTAAATACGTGCAAACAAAAAAGCTAATCTTACAGAGATTATCTGTTCATTATGAAACTGATTAATTGCATAATACTGATTAATTGCATGAAAGTAAGAAAAATATAAATTTGGTTTCTAAAAGTTTCTAAACTTTAATCATGGCAATAGAGCAATGCTCTTCCTTCTGCACATCTAGTATTTAGAGAGTTTGATGCCGCAATTCAAACACGTTAGAAGTCCTTGAAAGACAATTTCTCCTACTGTGCACATAACATATTTCTATTTTTATCAGCCCAGAAACTTGTTACAAAAATCCTCAAAATCACCAACCTGACATGGTAACTATATTAGGCAAACCATAAGAAGACTGGGATACATGAAAAAAAAGAAAAAAACCAATTGCAAAGAAAGGACACAAATACCAAGATTCAAACAACTTCAACAAGACAAAGCACAATGGCACTATGTGAAACAGTTGAATCACAACTCACATGGAGCAATCAGTGTGTAACATTGAGTAGCAGCCTGACCAACAATTCACAGAATTTTCTTCCCATGTTCTTAATTTGATGCGACACAATCTTCACCAATGACACATTCATTTTCACAAAATGTTTGATTCTAAATATATGAAAGGCATACTGATGGTACTGAAGAGGAGGCATACATGCTCGCAGAACAAAATAAAATTACAAGTTATTTCACAAAAATTACTTGATAAATGCATCACTTTTCATTACAAAAAAAAACTTTGAAAAATAAGGGCGCAGGCGAATTTACAGCGCTATACATATTTGCACTTGATTTCGTAATTTCATGCATTTTTTTCTTATTGGTTACAACATTTGTTTGTCTGCGTAATATATAAAATATATGAGAATAAATGTAAGGTATACATCTTTACACAGTTTAACATACTTCAATGTAACTGCAGTACTTCGAATGAAAATTACATCTAGTATCTACTTTATTTATGAAAGACAAAAAATGAAAGGAAAAAAAAAAAGAACCTTGTTCACTATTTGTAATACTGAGTATGACACTTTATCACACACTTCTTTTCCAAACAGATACAGTCTGCTGACATTCACAATAGGAAAATATTTCGTAGATATGCAATAACCTTGAATATTTCAGTGCTGTTTAATACGATTGATTCCTTTATCAGAACGTATCAGGCAGATGCAGCAACGAGTAAACTTAATTCAAAACAAAGCACATTTTGTGACTACCAACATAGCACAATTGCAGTTTAGTCTTTTGATTGTGATAGTGAAGTTATAATGACAAAAATGAAGAATGTACTGATAAAATATTGCTCAAGATATGCAAAATACATCAAAGTGATTCAATATGTCAGGGATGTTCTCTGTTCACTCAGATTCATGAATTTTCATAAAAACCCAAATATTTTACATAAAAAAAAAGTCTTTTGTTGTTGTGCATTATGCTTAGTGGGTTTACAAGTGATGTTTACAAGGAAATCTAAAAAGCTACCCCAGATTGCACATACCAGACTATTAAACGTCCTGTAATTATTCTTCAGCTGTGAAAAAGTTGGTTATCTATGCAAAATGTTTACACTCTTGACTTGGAAAAGGAAATTTTTGGCTGATCAATAGAAGTTCCTTGGACCAATGGTTGTGACTTTCCTATTGGACATAGGGGTTCCCAGATCCTCACGGAGCAGATCAAGTGTAGATATAGGATTTGGAGAATCATCAATAGGTATATTGCTTTAAAATAGACATAATACAGCACCCAGGCACCAAATAGTACTGATAGTATGGCAATATAAAATGAATGAATGATATGTAATATTTTAAAACAAGCAATGCAAAAATAGACACCAAAATTAGACAATGCATAAATACAACTAACCAAATACAAAAAGATCTTACTAAAGCTTGGTTCATGAAAGCAACCATGGTTGAAACAAAATCAAGACAACTTTTAAAGAAAAAACAGTGTTACATACTTCAAAATGAAGGTATAATCATTAACAACCAGCTGCTTGAGGAAATGCTATAAAATAAAAGCTATAAAATAAAAGCCTCTGATGGTAGCTTGTGATCACCAGTTCTCGTAGTTTCCAAATTTTTGGGTAAACAATATCAGAAGCTCAAAGCAGAGGATGTAGTCCATCTGAAAGAAATAAATGTAATAATGTTATCACATAAAAGACGTCTTGCTGGGAGCCACATAAATGTAATACTAACACCATACACATGGGATGGATGCTCTTTTATGTATGGACTATACCATTTTCACTTATGTATGAATATTTATGAGAAGTCAAGACTGTCAAGCTAATGTTAAAGGGAAATGATGTGTTTGAAATTCACCAACAACGCATACAAAGAAAACAGCTTTCACCATTGCTAAGCCATTCAATCTCATCAATAACCAGTAACACCTACACCTCTATCCCCTCAAAATATTGTGCATGAGTTGATGTTTTGAAAAGTTTAGTAGCCCAAATTATTCTTGAGCAACAAACAACTGATTTTATTTTGTATGAGAAATTGAAAAGAAGGCTACCATTGTGTCTATCTTTGAATCCCCACAACTCACTGGTGTGGGTATTCACGAGTGACTATACTTACCCCTTGCCACACTACTGCATCAGTTTGACCTATGCTCTACTAACCTCGAAGTCAATTCTGACACCGCGCCCTCTAAGGCCTAGCTCGTCCTCGCTTGTCTACGATGTGAATTGATCTATTACTTTGTGTCCACATATAATAGTCTTAAAAGGGGCTATTTTTTCTAAAACAAACATACTTTTCCTCCTTTATGACCAAATACAAGAAGATCATGGTACAAACACTTATGTCACAGACTTGAGACTGATGTCCTTCAACCTATTGATACATATCGTAGATACAATGATATATGTTTGGAGTTGGAGATGTTTCCTTGTTTAATTATGCTTGATAATCGAATTGACATAATTCTTAACAATTGCATTCTATGACGTCACATGAGCTCACCTCTCAAGCCACCTTGCCACATCTTTGGAAGTTCTAGTGTGAAATATCTACTGCATCTCACTTCCATAAATTCAAATAAATAGAGGACTATTCCCAATTTCACTTTTTGGTTTTGATGAAAAGAGAAACGTAAGTGGTCGTGATTGCATGTGTATATATGTGTGCGTGTTTGTGACACTTAGCTTGTTATCATGGCATCTTGAAGAAGGTTATTTGAAGAGTTCACATACTTGGTGCATTCATGCCTCATATCAAGTGGACAAAAACTTTTGATACTTATAGTGATAATGTCTTACATCAAATAGAAGAAACCTGTTATTTCTGGTGGTGGTCAAAGGTCACTAGTGGTCAAACACTAAAAACTTCACTGATAGAGACTTTGGATACTTAGCATGAACATGTATTATATTAATTAAGAAGAAGGACCCTAACATTTTTGATGGAGAACAAAGATCACAGGAGGTCGCCAGAACTAAAACACTGAAAACATTTTCAACATATTCTATCAAGATAGGAATTGCAGATACTTCTGATACTTGACATGTCAATATGTAGGCCAATCTGATTGTTTTCGGTAGAAGTAAAAGTCATCTGAGGTCACCAGAATTTGGTATGATTTAAAAACTTGATCTCAAGACAGGAATCATGGAACTTTTGTTACTTAGCATGTCAATGCATTTTATCAAGATGAAGATTCCTTTTGATTTGAGGTCAGGTCAAAGGTCATTTGGGGACAACAGGGGTCAAACAAAGTGCTTGTCAACACAATATCTTCAGAGGGTAGTTTCGATAGATCTGATATTAAGTATGAAGACGTACTACATTGAGCATCAGAAAACCTCTTGTTTTTGGTGGAAGTCAAAAGTCATCTGGGGTCAACAGGAGTCAAAATGAAAAAAGAAAAATGTATAAACATGATATCTTAAGGGGGGGGGGGAACTTACAACATGTCAAATTCCTAAGCCTAGTAAAAATGATACAGAAGACAGGAAGCTTGCACTCATCTCATTTTTCATGTGAGTTAGTGATGCAAAAACCTGTTACATTTAGTGGAGGACACAGGGGTCAATAAGGGACAGTTTTCGCAGCCAGGTACATACTGGACTCCTGAAAGAAGAAGTCTGGACAAATCTCTCGCTTAGTATGCAGGTGTGAATTACGAGCACATGATGCATATCAGTCATCATCCTACAACAACGTATGCCACTGCCTACTTAGCAGTTGTCACATCTCAATTGGGGACATGATAATTACATTAATATTGCAATAACCAAGCATGTAAATGCATCCTTTTGTTATGCAATATGTCAGATTCTTAAGAAAATACTCATAATTACATCATCAAGGATGCATTTGTGCATTCTGGTTCTTCAAGTTACTCTGCAAATGAAACTGTGTCGTAACATGGGTCATAAACTTTTATCCAGGGCACTGGGGTAGGGTAAGTTTTTCACAAAAACTCCTTTCACTTCACTTTCTGTTTGTATTTGTGTTTGTTTTTTATCTTTACCTTCTTTCTCAGCATATGCTGGTGTTCACTTCTCAGTTTCTTGACTGTAGTGAATACATCCACTTTACCGGTGGCCCTGATGCGTTCCATTTCAGACAAGACCGTCACAAGCACTCCACTCTGTTCAAAACCATTACTGTTGTGTAAGACAAAAGTTATTCAAGAAACAGAAATATGAGACCACATCAAAGAGAAATATAAAAGTTTTTAATACCATGTAAGATAAAAGTTCTCTTTTTTTTTTCTTGGATATGATATTGTATTCCCAAGAATTCAAAGATGAGTGCAGGCTCAAAACAAACAAAATCTTTGACTCAGTTACTTGGTATTTCTTTGATTTTATAGGGTTTCATAATTTCTGGGTTACACAACCCTGGCTGATCTATCCTTGGCACTAATTCTAGCAGATCACTAGCTAGACGTAAATCTTGCATGACATACCCTTCTGTTACAGATTACATTGTCTACATCTGTAGTGCCCAACGAATTGACTTTGAGAGGCTTAGAACAAATGTGACCCTAGCTGACACAATGGGACATCTACAGTGCATAGAGGTGGCACACATTCAGAGTTACCAGTGCACATTTTCTTTTGATAGCAGAGCATAGCCGTATGTTAGTCGACATACGTACAATGCATGACATGGCTGTGGTCATCACCACGGCCTGACATATTAAAACTGTGGTTACTAAGCGTACATTGCAAGACAGCTATCTATGATCACTGTATCTGCAATGCAGGACACAGCTGTAGGCATATATGAAGTGAAGTGCACAATAGCAGGACAGGGGACTCATTGGTCCAATCTCCCCCATTAATGTGCTGCTCTTCAAACAATTCATGAGCCAAAAATGAAGAATATTCCTTGTCATTTCTTTGTGAGTACATACATGCAGTGGACGACCAGCGGTTTTGTGTCGTTTTCCTCCTGTTTCATCTTCTCTATGTCGATAAAGGCATCGATGGTGGACTTGGCGCTGCATTGCGGAGGCCATGCAGTAAACTGCACATGAGTGACGGAAAGAACCTCCTGCCGATAAAAAAGAACAGACGACAATGTCATGTCTCCTCCAACGTAAGAAGAGATACACTCATCTTACTTCACCACCTACAGATTGATGACAGTAAAACAAGGAAGTAATAAACCAACCAGAAGGAAGTATTCATGTCAACAGCCAGCACTGATAAGGTCATTATGGTCCAAATAAAGTTGATTGGCATCAGGTTCAAGTATCACGGATTCTGAGCCTTGAAATATTTGAGCCACTGAGTTTTACCACCTGAGATTAGGCACTGGCCATTTAAGATGAAAAAGAGGCTGAAGCTGGGAGTAGTTAAAAAGAAAATGTTTAGTGATAGATACTTCAACTGTAAGCCTTCAAATTCTGAGTATTGGAATATTTTGAATGATTAAGTAAAACTGGACCTAAGGAGGTGACGATTGATGCAAACTGAGGTCACCTCTGAATTGTTGATGGTGATGTCAAACTTTCGTTTGATGTAGTCTGGTTGATGCTCCGTTGCAATACAGGTTACGGTCATGATGCCATAATCCAAGCTACCACGGTCAGGCCAGTACTGGACACATGTCTGTAACATAAACACACCATACCCACAAAATTAATCATTGAATAAATATTCATGACCATATCCGTCAAGTACTGGGTGTAAACACGATACCTGTTTGTCACACTTGGTACATCACAGGAATTTCCATAATGCGCTACCATCATGCCTTGAGAAGACTTTCGCTACATGATAGAACATGATGGGCTAGCCAAATATACCATAATGGTTAGGGTAGGGCTCTTGAGAAAGAGATAAATATGTATAATATCATGTGAGGAATGGCTGCTGTTTTATCAATGTATGAATATTCATAGCATACTCCTGCAGTCAGGCCAGTACTGGACATATGCCTGGAATGTATGCACATGATAATGGAAATAAACAAATCCACAGGTTTGTTTTGTTAGGTTTACAATCCTGCCTCAAAACATGCATATCATACCTGATACACCTAACAACATCAAAATGCATCACATCAGGTTATGGAACTGGGTGCAAGGAATTAATCATTATATGAATACTCATAGCATATGCTACGCTACCACATTCAGACCAGTACTGGACACGTGTGTGTAATAAAAGCACATGATACCTGGCAATCAATCATTGTATGAATACTCATGTTATTGCATTACTGTAAGGAATCACAATGATGCCAGCACTGGACACATGTCTGCAGCATGAGCATCTGACACCGAGGAGAATCAATTCTATGAATATTCATACAATAGCACCAGAAGTCACGATCAAACAAATACTGGACACACTTCCATGATATGAGCACATTACTCATTGATTGATTCTGGCTGATATCAGTCAATAGAAAAATAGAAACAGTATTAAACAACAGCCATTCAAACAAATACGTCACAACGTGGGTGATACATGGGTTTGCAAATATATGACAGACATCAAGATGAAAAAGGAAAAAGAAGCAAACTTAAATTTTAGGGTTTTCACTTAGGCTTTCACTTAGATTAATGGAACTATAGCACCATAAACAAGAAAACTGAAGAATGAGAAGTAAACTCATCAATAAGATGTAAACAAAAACAAAAACCAAATAACAAAAATTGGCACTAAAGTAGAATAAGATACTACCTCAATCTGAATGGTAGTTTTGTTTTTCAACAATTTCAAACTGAAGTAACTTTTGTAGAGGAACTATCCCTGAAAAGTTTTAATGCTGTTAAGACCACATCATTACAAACATTCTTGGGGGACACAAGCTTTTATAGGTTTGAAACCCCCCAGTCCAAGGTTTACAATGTTTCTATTTAGAATGACTTACCAAAAACTATTCTATGTTGTGTTATCTAAACCACAGAAATATTCATCGCAGTATATCCAGGCAAAGAAATAAAATATATTTTGTATTCAAGGAGTATCTTACATTTAATAAGCTGGTTCACTCTGTACCTGGTATGTAATCATAAAGCTATGATTATGCAATAGCATAATTTAATGAGATAATGTGATGTTATGAGATCTATAAGCATGAAAGGTTGTCAATGAACTACATAAATGTAACAAACTGACATCATGTGATACTGTACCTTCATGTATGGTGATCAAATGATATGTAATTGCAGCACATGTGATGATTTACTATGTAGTAATACCTTCAAGTACGGTGGGCCTAACTATAGCCATCAGAATGGCCTACGTTAATGTAATAAACTGATATCATGTAATACCTTCCAGAATGGTGATCATGTGATGATATATTACGAACATGTAAGGGCCTCACTTTAACCATGAAGTACATCAATGTCATATTTATAAAGGGCTTTATCACATATTAGTCATCATGTAACAGTTTAGCTATCATAGAGTTTACATGAAAAACAGATCTGATGCACGAAACAAATTCTGGTAAGTTCTGATCTCTCCATACATACAAGCAAAAATTTTCCCACAACTGTAGTTGGAATAAGTAGCTCTGGGATGCAGACTGCAGTTTACACCTGTCAGCGTGTTCATGCCGTCTCACTCTTTGCTTTGTTACGCTGGATTGAGCATTGCACACTAGTCACTTCAGTTCATAGAATTAATAAAAAACCAAAAAAAAAAAAAAAAAAGAGGTCAAAAGAAAACAAAGGAAAAGGAAATGAAAATATACAACAAGCTAGTCCAGTGACTCACTAACACACAGAGCAGTTCACGGTGCATATATCTATACTGCTAATACCATCTACATACCGACTGTGTGATACATAACTGCACTATGCAGAACTTAATGTTAATCTTCATGTGGTCTTGATAGCAACAGTGCAAATGCTACTGATGTGTGTGTGTCAAGGACATCGTGTATGCAAAACGTTTAAACTGTTGCTGGAACATGATTTAGTAGTGGTGCCTATGAAAATTAAAAAAAAAAAAAAACTGACATTTGTTATGGATAAAAAATAATGATGGTGATAGTGATATGGCACAAGGAAAGTTTCTAATCTATTTTGTCATGACTGATCCGTGGACATTGTCACATAAAATATTGGATAACTGCAGCTAATAGCTCAATGACAAAACTCGATATTTGTACTCACTAAAAGTTTACATTCCACTTAAAATTTATTTAAAATGGATGTGTTAAAAACACTTGAAAAATTCAAAATGTTCAACAAGGGTCTTCCCCAACATTTCTGTCAAACTGGGTGAAGATCAGCACAATCGATGCATTAGCACAATCATTAAATGACCTCCCAAAAGGCATAGGACCAATAAGGGGCTTGTGAGGTCCAAATTTTCAAACTGGGTGCTAAGAAGCAAAATCAAATTCACACCAGGCAGTGTCCTGGGTTAAAACAGGCTGGAGAACCTTAGTTTACCCGTGGAAAAATACTCATCCCCAGAGAGTGAGATTTTTCATGTGCATACTTACCATATGCACAAAACTGCCAACAAAAAATGCAGTACAATAAGCAGCAAATGATTACAATTTGGCACTGTTTGGCTTGAATCAAATCAGGGTTCTTGCACATAAATAAAAATACAGTTTCATGGGTTTTTCATGACCATTTCCACGAAAATTGCAGGACCAAATTGTCTGAGAATTTGATCAATGAGCAATGGTGCAATAATCATAAAAGGAAGTAACTTATTAACTTATAAAAAATTGGTAGTGTTCTCTAAATTTCACAACTTTTCCATGACTTCTGTCACAAAATGTCATGAACTTTCCAAGGCCTAGAGAGTGAAAAATGAATTTCATGAATTTTCAGTCTAGGCCATGGGAAACCTGACCAATGATTTAGGAGCAAGCTGTCAGACAAAATTTAAAAAATACAAACAAACCCCAAAATACATATGAAAAAAGAAAGAAAGAAAAGGAATTGAAATTTGCAGTAATGAAGAAATGTTCATCAATGCGATAATTTCAATCTTTGCAGGTTGCTTTTCATTTCTTAATAAAGGGATAATACAAATGGATAAAAAAAGTGACATGAAGAGGAATGTAAATGGTTTGAGTGTCTGTGATTAACTAATATTCACATGATCATTAGCTATTTTAGACACACACAAAAAAAGAGACAAAACAAGGAAAAAGAAAAATAGCTTGTGGTCAGGGATGATGGAAGTGTATAAGTCGCTGTTTTATTTGTGAGTGTACTTGCATATATGATCAATATAATCAACGTAACTTACCATACATCTGTATCCACGAAAGGTGTGATAGAGAGAAGTAGCATCTGTTATTGGTCAATAATACTCAATACATGAATATGCATCACCTATAGGTAAACATTCCACCTCATTCTCATAGAAGTTTCATTACTCTATTAAAATCATGTCTTGAGAGGGGTCTTTGTGCATGATATGACATGATGTGATAACCACACACACACTGTCAGTGTTAGAGTGTATATGTCCTCTAAATAAGGCACTGACATGTACGATCCCATTTGAGGGTTTGGCTAAGTATTCATTGTAACTGTAATGCCCAGGTCACATCTGCCACAACAGTGGAGGGGTACAATACATTTACAAGATATCCATGGCAGGTGCAACGTTTTCACCATTACATACATGTAGCAGTCACAGTAAGTGACTGTGCCATTACATACATGTAGCAGTCACAGTAAGTGACTGTACCATTACATACATGTAGCAGTCACAGTAAGTGTGGCTGTACGGCCTTTGAAGTAATGATGCAAGGTTGCCTTTGAAGGTGTTTTTGCGTCAACCACAGGCTTTTGCAAATTCAGAGGCCTGACTCGAGATACCAGCTTTGAAGGCAACTGCAGGAGAATCATAATTTGACCGTGTGGCCAGCCTGACACAGCCACCAATCATCTTTGGTACAGGCGTATGCCGCACAGGAGACTTTTACAACTGAAATTTCACCACAGAGATTTAGAACTTATTCCAAGTTTTGCACAAGCCTCCCAGGAAGACACTTGCAAAAGAAAAGGCATATTAAGGGACACAATATCTGGAAATGTTTCCAAAGAGTACTTAAGGAAGAATCTTCTTTAAGGGAATCTCAAAACACCATCAAAAGGCCCCCACTGTTTCATCGAATCAAATCCGACCAAACATATCACTCCTAGATTGATTCATTCATTTCTTCATTCATCCATCCCTTTATTCATTGTGTTTAGCAACACTGAAAAAAAATGCATGTTTACATGATTCCATCATACTCACTAGTAAGATGAAACATCCTTGAGGGAAATAAGTTACAATTCAACTTTTGCAAGGAACCTATTTCAATGGATGTCACTTTTTACATCAGTAACTTTCTGTGTTAGGTCTCTGATTCCTTTTAACTGAATGACAAGCAAGATGTTTAACTAGACCCATACCCATACCCCTCCCCCTATCTCTCTTCCTAAAAAAGTAAACACAAACAAAAGCTGCAACGTTTGTGGAACAAAACGTTGACAGGTGAGGTCTTGAGGCCATGAATTTGAATGCCGGAGAGTTCCTCATAATGACATATATGTGTCACAAACAAATGCTAACATTGAACTAGTCTTCTGGAATGAATCTCATCAGCATGAACTCATCTCAATGTTTTTTTAATCAGCCACAGCTCTTCAATTACTGTAATCATGTCTTACAATTCATAAGATTCAGGTAAATTATATACCAGGTCTCTTTAAAACATTCATATAACAAAATAACAGCAAAAACAACAACACATCAAATGTTGTGACTGATCAAGTCCATGTTCGCATGCACTATGTAAGAAGTGATAAAAAAAATCAGGACATCAAAGAATCTCCTACAGCATTCTCCTTCCTTCACTCCTATCCACTTCTTATTTCTTGTCCCCCCCCCACCCTCACCCTGACTTGTCCCTCCTTTGCTTTCACCATAAATAATCACTGAACTTGACAATGATACCCATTGATGACTAACTTTAAAACAAACAAACAAACAAACAAACAAACATAAGAAGTGATAAATCTTCAGCAAAAATTATGAATTATGAGTTTACCTTGTCACTGCTGTCGAGCTGGTTCAACATGACCAAGGTACGGCACTTGTGGTCGTAGACCATCCTCCAGAAATCCTCAATCGTGTTTGGGAGAGGAGACTGAGTAGTGATGAAGGCGTCCTTCTTTTCAAAACTCTACAGAAAAATTCACAAAAAAAGATTCCCTTTAAAATCGATGTTCACCTGTACGGTTTGTTGTCCCAAACATCACTGACAACAACAACGCATGCGACGTCTCTAAACGTCTCACTGGAGTCTCCCATGTTGTACAAAATAAGAAAACTATGTCACAGCTGGATTCACTTTTTATCCTTTGTAGAGCTGCATTTCATTTGAACTGATTAAGATCAGGATTAGTTGATAATTCAGGGAATAAAACATCTGGAGAAGAATCCTACATTGTTCACACTTTCAAAGTCATGTATTCAAAAGCAGCAGATGGATTTAATGTTTTTCTTCAGAACCACCCATTAAGACATAGACAATAATGGTACCTTATGCAACATGGGTCATTGATGAAACATTATGTAACAGGGGTTAATTGGTGATACATTATGTTACATGGGTCACTGATGATACAGTATGTAACATGGGCCATTGAAAGTACATCATGTAATAAGGGTCAGTGATGATTTTATTATGTAATACAGGTCATTCATACGTTGTGTAACATGGGTCATTGATGAAACATTATGTTACATGGGTCATTGATGAATTATTATGTAACATGGGTCATTGATAATACCATATGTAACATGAGTCATTGATAATACATTATGTGACAAGGGTCACTAATGATTCAATATGTAACATGGGTGATTGATGATACAATATGTTACATGGGTGATTGATGATACAATATGTTACATGGGTGATTGATGAAACATTATGTTACATGGGTCATTGATGATACAATATGTTACATGGGTCATTGATGAAACGTTATGCTACATGGGTCATTGATGAAACGTTATGCTACATGGGTCATTGATGATACATTATGTTACATGAGTCATTGATGATACAATATGTTACATGAGTCATTGAAGAAACACGTATGCTATATGGGTCATTGATGATACAATATGTTACATGGGTGATTGATGAAACATTATGTTACATGGGTCATTGATGATACAATATGTTACATGAGTCATTGATGAAATGTTATGCTACATGGGTCATTGATGATACATTATGTTACATGGGTCATTGATGATACAATATGTTACATGGGTCATTGATGATACAATATGTTACATGGGTCATTGATGAAACGTTATGCTACATGGGGCATTGATGATACAATATGTTACATGGGTGATTGATGAAACATTATGTTACATGGGTCATTGATGATACAATATGTTACATGAGTCATTGATGAAACGTTATGCTACATGGGTCATTGATGATACATTATGTTGCATGGGTCATTAATGATACAATATGTTACATGGGTCATTGATGATACAATTTGTTACATGAGTCACTGATGAAACGTTATGCTACATGGGTCATTGATGATACATTATGTTACATGGGTCATTGATGATACATTTTGTTACATGAGTCATTAATCATACATTGGATGATATGCATTCAATGATGATAGATTATGTTGCAATTATTTCCATAAATCCACTGCAAATAAGCAATATAAATTTTTACCTTGACAAAAGAAGCATTGATGTAGTTATCTGGGTTACTTGGACTCATACTCATCAAGAAGACTCGGTTCTTCATAACTGAGAGTAAAAAAAAATAACGGGAGTGAGTGTTCCCAGAGATTAAATGTACTTGAACAGTACTTCACTTTTTGAAAGCAGTTCAAGTGATGATGGAGATTTAAAATTGGTTGTTTAATATAAAAACCAGAATTTTTCACCAAAACAGAGAAAGGTAATTGATCTGCGAATACACAAGACTCGCATTCACTTATGCCGAAACATGACACCAGCCGTCCATTCCCTATGAATAAAAATTGCGGTAGAATTTCCAACCATTGTGTTAGATTATCAAAAGAAGCCCACCATTAGCTTGCAACGTAGCGTGGGTACATTCTGCCAATTTATAAGCACCTCCTCAATGAAGCACGGGGGGTGAACAGATACACATAGAGAATGTTCATGAAAATGTAAGATGACTATATATACTTCAAGTGTGCAACCAATGGACTTTAAAAACATTACTCATTGGGGAGAGAACACTTACTGACCTACAAAAGTTTCTAAAAATATAAAAACATTATGAGAAATCTTCAGTGAGTGTTTCAAATTTCAAATGCTCAGTTAACATTCTTTAATGTCTAGCCGCCTTTCTAGTTAAAGTTTCCAATTAATTATCCAGTTACAAGATTTTGCTACACTGAGAGCACTTTGATGAACAACTTTTGTAACTTGCAATCCATGAAAGTGAAAAAATAAAAACATTGGTCACATTCTTTCTACAGACAGGCTATACTGCAATCACTCTTAGATGACTACTAGAAGTATCTCAAAATTTGGAGTATACTGTCCAAAAAGAAAAAAGCCTTCAAGCTAACCATAAATGATACAAATCCAAATTAATGTGCTTATTACTATTGAAAAAAGTGAGCTGTAAGACAAAAGAAGCTCTGACTTACGTGGAACCATGTTTCCAAATCGGTCTCGATTTGTGCTCTTTCTGTTCTTACTGCTGCTTCCTTGGGATGTGTCTGCAGCTCCGGTCGTCTCTAACTCGGAGAGAAGCTTTTGAGAGGGAAAGTCATTGTAATGACACAAAGGGGGAAAGGATGATTTGTTGAATGATTCGTTTCCATGGAGACATGTGCCTCAGTAGAAGTTAGTTATTCATGACATATTCTGTCATCGATGTTAATTCATTCATTTGAATGTTTAATAGCTTACTAGCTTTTTCTGATAACTAACAC
Source organism: Stichopus chloronotus (assembly GCA_021234535.1). Classification (NCBI taxonomy): domain Eukaryota; kingdom Metazoa; phylum Echinodermata; class Holothuroidea; order Aspidochirotida; family Stichopodidae; genus Stichopus; species Stichopus chloronotus. The sequence continues at coordinate 13,648,022 of CM037839.1, forward strand.
AGACAACTGTGATGACGGTTGACATTTGATAAAGGAGTTCAGACTAATATTTCAAAGATTTTTGTCTCACTGACTATTGAAAAATCATGAGGGGAGAGAGTTGTTTTAATTTCTCTTCTTCCCACCAAAATTTCAAAAGAAAAAAGTTCAACATTAAAGGTTTACTTTAAGATTTGTATCACAATGCCTTTTGGATAAACATGAGGAGAGTTTATCTGTTAATTGCTATAACCAACACTCAACCAAAGCAACCCCATATCCAGGAAAAATCATACAGTGAACCTAAAGGGTAAAAGCTCACTACCACAACCAGTGAAAGTAAAACCATAAAGAAATAAAAATGCTCCTTCTCCAGCAACAAAATACAGAAAAGAGAAAAAAAAAATCATCAACTAGTTCCACAACAGCATCTTTATAATTTGTGGACTCACTCCACACAGACCATTACTGACACATGACTTATGTGATTGGTTAACAGTTTGCATACAATAAGCACCACCATCTGAAAGAGCAACTGACGGTTTACATACCTCAAATTGCATGACGATGGAGGCCTTGCTATCCTGGAGCTTCGAAATGGGACAATGCGTTAGCCGAGACCTGACAGTCTTTGGTCAAGGTAGTACTCGTAGAGACAGGTGTGAAGATACCTGTATTGTTCCTGATAAAAACAACATCAACATTAAGAGAGTGACATGCTCCTCCCACTGAGAATAAATTGACTATTTGCACGGAAATAGTCCATGCTATCACTTCTGCTTTCTTTGCATTTAACGTTAGTGTCGGAGACTTATACTTCTCATTCCTCATGGTTTGTTAATAGTGACAAAAGTCTCATGACAAATTGAAATACAAACCAACTGCAAATGGTTTGACTTTGCTACACCTGTGTTATTTCACAACCAGAATTAAGTATGACATGCAAAAAAAAAAAATCTTTGCTTTGGCTCACTATTCTGTAAATATAAAATTAAAATTTTTTTTATGTTGGGCTGCTATTGCTCAGTTCATAATGACACCAACCACACTGAAAGAAATAGACATTTTAAAGCATGCTAGTTTGACACCGTAAACATACAACAGTGAAAGAATTGCTAGATCTGCCATTAACAATGCAATAAAGACAGAGTAGACATTATAATCGCTAATACCTTGGTCTGGACCATGTTGATACGATCCTCCCTGATCTTGTTGATGTATGAGAATACAGTCGATGTATTCCTCCGTATGTAAAACATCCATCATTGTGTATAGAGCAATGAACGTCCCTGAACGGCCGATGCCGGCACTGAATTAATGACTAAAAACAAAGATAATATTAATAATTTATCCCAGAATTCAAGACTGAAGCTGCTCTGGAAAAGCCTGCTATGTCAATGTAAGCGGCCAACAAGATTGGCTTAAAATACTGATTAGCTGCAGTGAATTCACGGATAGTCAATTATAAATGTTCAACGTGACAGTAAAGAAGACCACAAAAATCTTTCCTTTTGGCTGTTGTAGGTTCCATCCTGAAAGCTTCTACCACTCGATAATAATAAGTCATTAACAATTCAATTTGCAATCACTCATATCCAGAGACAACTGAACAACTCATATAGCAGCACCGGTAACTAAAGTTGTTAAAAGCAAACAAACATATTTGCCAGTTTGGACGATTTCATCAAGTAATCACCTGACAACTATGAAATTGCTTGAAAGTCTCATTAAAGCATTTGTTTCTCATTTTTCAATCTTTGTGGCAATTGCTGATTTGGGTCTCAGATTGGTTAAACACTGTAACACATGTATTCAATTACCAATCAATTGCTGAGATATGTAGGGCCAACAAGTTTGAAAGGCAGTGGTATCATCACTAATGGCAATATTTTAAGGAATTAACATAATTCAAAAGTGATACACATTTGAGGAATTTGAGCTGGTAAGTTTGGAAATCATTCGGGACTTCAGGACAGTTCAGGACAGCCAAGACTACTGCGGCAATTAACGAAATATTTTCCAAATTTACATAATGTCCTGTTTCTTCACTTCTCTTCACACTGACTGAAATTTGATCCCCATACTTCCAAATCTGCATGCAATGTTCTACTACATATGGTTCTTTCAAAAACTCAAAACAACTGACTGTTAACTATCGCTTTCACAGAAAATTAACAAGCGCAGTTCAGTGAGACAGAATGAGGATTGTCCCTCACCTGCAATGGACCAACAGAGGTGAAGACTTCCCATGATGCAGCAGTTTGCAGTGTTTGGCAAACTCAATGAGAGATATTGCATCAGTCAGGAACTAACTTATCTGGCCAAGCCTTGAAGTGAAGCTGTTCGATTTGCTTGGATTTTTCCGCCCTATAAGCAAAACAATACAACCAATGTTTTACCATAGAACTTCAAGATTGAACATCAAACACATATGAAAACGAAGGCAAAAAGAAGGAAGACGGGGGGGGGTTTGCAAATTTTCCTTATCAGTGTGACATGATAGCAGACAACTGCACATCTACAAGTCACTATATCCACGAAGAGGGGTCGTGGAGGGGGCCCACCTTACAAATGGCAACTTTTACACACGATTATACCATCTACTGAGAAGGGTCCCCCCATTAAAGCTGGAAACTACACATAAGACTCATCCTCTCTAGAGTGAGGAGGGATCCAGTATTACAGTTGCCAATTATAGATATGACTTATACTATCTGCAGAGAGGGGCCCCACATCCTCATTGATAATTTCACATATGATCAGCCTATTTACAATATGGGCTCTAATATTCTAATACTATTATTACTGGCAACAACAAGTACGACACAGATGGCTCCTACATTACAGTTGGGAACTACACATATGACTCAATCTACATGGTGGGGTCCCACATTATAGATGGTAACTTCACATTCGATTACCCTGACCCATTAGGTCTACCAGATGTTCCTAGGGTTTGATGTTCCCAGAATATTCACTTGAATTATCCTGGTTTATAGTTCCTGAGGTTTGACGGTCACAGGGTTCGATGTTCAAAGGCTTCGATGTTCCCAAACCCTGGGAACATTGAACTGTGGAAACATCCAACCTGCGGACATTGGAACCCTAGAACATCGAATGTCAGGAACATTGACATAGCCCCACATTACAGTTGGCAACTATACATGCTAAACATACTAACATACTAATCGAGCTATACATACTAAGCTAAACTATACTAAGCATGACCTACAAAGATTGGTGTGTACATTATAGCTAGTGACTGACTCACCCTATCTACGGAGAGGGTTCTGACATCATAGTTGGCACAAAGTTGTGTTTTCTCCCAAGTTACATTAATGTATCCAAACGACTGGGTTTCTGACTCACTGTTTGGCCAGTAACGCAGACAACGATCCTGCATAGTAACCGACATAAAATTTGTAATAAATTAAAATAGTCCTAAGGAGTCAGGTTGATATGCAATTCAGCTGGGAAAGAAACATTAATTTCACATGAAATGTCACATTTTCAACATAAGATAATGATACACTGATGAAATAGGCAGTGTATCACATCTACACAGAATGTACTGTTGATACAAAAACCTCATCTTGGTGGTCTATGTGTACAGTATTTATATCATTGATGAACAGGAACAGTTTGCATTTCATTCCACATTGTAAAAATTATTAGGCATGTGAAAATATACATAACAGCACTGTAACTGTTGCACCAAACATTTGTTCCTGCACACATTGAAGATACAGCACTACAGCACTAATAAATTAAGACAAAGACAAGTGACATTGTGCATGTTCAAATGAGAATGATGAATCCATAAAGCATTCAATACATATACTATTATGCATCCTAGCAACTGCTTTTAATGCTTGTCTTTAGGTTTGCATATCTGAATGAGAATGTGAAATGTCAGTCAATGCGGGAAGACAATCATGTAGTACAGACAGTATGTACCTTTCCTTCTTCATACAAGTTGGTCAGCATTGCGATCGTTTGGACCTTTTGTTCAAAAATCATACGCCAGAAGTCATCGATGGAAGCTTTGTTCGGTGCTGCCAAAAACAAGTTGAAATCACACAAAAATTGTAAGGAGAAGAAGGATCGAAGAAAAAGTGAACATAGCAAGCACAGTGTTGGGAGGGGAGGGGGGGGGAAGTACAGTTGGGGATAGCTGAATGTGGGATGTCAAAATGGCATACATACATTGCCAAACTGCCAGTCACATATGCGCTGATGGCTGGATTCAAATCAGATATGCCAAAGTAGTAGCACAAGGTGTTTGTACTTTTAAATAAGTACATGAGTACTCTTGTTTAGTTATTTTCAAATATTTACAATCTCACTTAACAGAGCGGCTACCACAACAGGATATAGACAAAATGACAGTATGCTGTGTTCTGATAAGATCATTATCAAACTCTGTCTACTTTACCTTGGCAGGCTATGTATGTCTTTTCATTTCTTTCATTCTGAAGAAAAAAAATAGTGTTATAAACAAATGATAAGTAATGGGCATGGGCAGGCAGGAAACATGAATGTTATAACACACCACCTACAGTAAAGACAACACTGACATACACAACTAGAGGAAATAGGTCATCCTGTGTTTAATTTATCTTGTCAATAGTATTTATTTTTGGATAAAATATTAAAATATCCTTTTGAAGCCACTGGAAAAGATACGAAAGACATTCGGCAAAAGGGACATAACACATACTGTTCTAAAGACGTAACACATGTGAAAGCAGCAATACCAATGAGAGATTTGTAATGCAATCTGTCAGGTAACGGTTTATCTTTAATTGCCTTTAGCAAAGGTTTCATTTTGCACTACACATCTTGATGACAAAAGTACCAAACACAATCAGGAACGATGTAAAACCAGAATTACAGACAAGGAAACCCATAAAACTGAAAGTGTGGTAAGAAGGTCCTCGTTATGTTCTAGCTATATTCCTAGAAGATAAACAGTAGTGTCACATGCATCTAGAAAAAGAATTGGTTCTATTCAAAAATTGTAGAGTGAAACCCTGAATTAAAATCTGTTGGAATTATATTTCTATCTGCTACCATTTTTCAGATATGACTAATCAAATTTGATGAAAATGCAAATGTGCTGACGTGAAATATTGCACAGTCAGTACTTCTTTTGTTAGGCCTATATCTATTATATCTGAATTACTTCATTGATGGATTTTACATTTGTAGGTTATACCAATATTTGTAAAGAAGAAAATACATGGGTCCAAAATAAAGCCCTCAGGGCATCTAAAATTCTCAATTGTCCTTGATAATTATGAATTTTTGAGTAAACAGCATAAAATAGGTCATTCCAAGCAAGTCCATCTCTTGACATCATAAATTTGCATACTTATTGTTTATTCATGTTGCAGGTGAAAGACAGGAATTTGCCTGCAAAATTGTCAATATTCGATGGATTTGATGGAATTTGTGGTTATTTTCAACATTTCTAACGATCAAAACAGTCAATATTCGAAAGTGTCATTTTCACACTACACTACCTCTAATAATTTATGTGAGATCACCAATCTTTACTTCCAGTTCTCTGCCCATATTGCAGTGAATCTCAAGAAAAAAATTCTTGTGATCATCCATTTAACTAGACTTTATGATGTATGATAAAATCAAGATCAGTTGTAAAAAACATGTACAGCAGCAAAGGAATGACACATCAGTTACCAAATCTTGGATATATTTACATACATTACTAAATAAACTCTTCAACTGTAGTACCTCTTAACAAATATCTAATATCACTTTCACTATAGCATAACTAATACTTCTATGGCATAACAGAGTGTGCTTGTAATGAAATACGGACACCACATCCTTGAAAAATTACTTTCAAATTTTAGTTGTCACTGACTGTGAGTACCAGACAATCAGATTAAGTCAAAGACAATATATTCGGTCACCAAATCTGTCTTTCTTCAAAATTTGATATAATAATTAAAGAACTGTTCAGGTATTTATTCTGATAATATGTAATGTTCATGATTTCAATAAGTGAAGTCAATTACTACAGTAAAAAGTTTTCATATTTTTGGGGATTCATTGATAATACTGACAATACATGACAAATGCCTGAAAATGGTAAGTTCTATCTGAAGAGAGAAACTTGTAACAAATGCACATGATACCAAGATATTCATAGGTCTAAGAATAATTTATATCTTAGTTTTCTATGTTTTTGCTAATGTAGTGCTTTCCATCAAAATAAGTGTGCTCTGCTTCACAAAGTGTCAAGCCCTAGGCACCAACATGATGAGTGGTTCAGCCTGGGCCTAGTAAACATCAAACTAATCCAAACAACATTTTCAAATGCCAAAATGAATGTGTCCACTATATTGACTCTGGTGACTGGAATTTGTCAAGACTAGCTATATATTAAATACATCTCTTTGCAGTATTTCCTTTGTTTCCTTGCTAAGCACCAGAAAATTAAGATTCATTTCATTTACAAGATGCTCGATATTTGATAGGCTTCATTGCTAATGTTCTTACCACAATATAGGAGGCATTGTAGTAGTCTGAATGGTCTTGATCTGGTAATCGATTCAAAACAACACGGCTGTGGTCATCTATCGTGAAAAAAAGGTGACAAATAAAGGAAAGTCTTAATAATCTTTTCAATGGTAAGTAAAAGCTAGCCTATATTACAAATGACGTATCATAATTTCAATGACATAATGGCAATGATGGGACTAGGAGCAAATACTTATAGCATCATCATTACACAAGTCAAAACATGTGTATGATTTTTCAATGCCAAAATGAAAAGTAATTTAACTTGTATCACTTCTGAACAGAAACGGACTGGCATGGATCCAACAATCAACAGCTACCACAGAGGTTCAAGTTATTCTTTTCTGATGTCACATTATCAGAAACATTCACAAAAATTTAATCTCTGTTGACATCTAATGATTATTATACCCACATACAAGCAACAAAAATTTGTACTGAAAAATAAGAATTCAATCAATTTATACTTTTGTTCGTGTGAGCAAGTAAGAAGTTCAGACTTTCACATCATTGCATTGATTCCTGATAAAAATAATGAATATACTTACATGGATACATGTTCTTAAATCTGTTTTTCCTCTTATGAACTGGCAACTCAGCAACTGTCCATGGGTGTATTTGATTTGCTCCATTCAGAATCTGACGATATTAAGGATTAATTAGTTACTATTGTCATATGGAGACAGATAATGATGAGAAAACAGATAATTATGAAAGTGCAGATGAAAGGATGTTAGTTTTCTGCTTTATAAAAACCAAAACCATGAAAAAAACCCACAAATTTTGACAGAAGTATTTGAATTGCATCATTAACTGATACCACGTAAATGGTCAGAAAATAATTGCAACTTCTAGAATTGTATCAACCTCCCACGAGATAAAACAAACTGGAAAGAGGAAGTACCGCTCTCTAAGTGAAGGTCTAAAATTTTTTTGGCAACAACTTCAGTGATGTGAGGATACAAACATCAATTATTAAGTGGAAATTTGTGACACTTTTATCACAATGCTGATGGAAAATTCCATTACCTATGAGGTACATTTAGGGTAATTTGTCTTCAGTTCTGCAAGGCAGGAATGTATGAAATTTATGTAAAAATATTTTTGACCTGTGAACCTTCGTGGCTTGTAAAAGTCGATAAAAAATAAAAACAAAAGTAGTGAATACATTCATGACTATGACCAATTGGTTCTTCAGAGGTGTTTTGTTCATTAATCTCAGCATTTTGAAAAGAAGATCACTGATGGCCTTTAAGTCCTTCTCAAGATTTCATTAGGGGAAATTGTAATGTCGTCATATTCAAATGACAATGTCCATATCTTGTTGTAATAATAAATTCATTACACAGTGCAGTGTCAAGGAAACCTGCAACATTTGATGGACATGTATTACACTGCATTACAGAACTTTGGCAGACACAGTTGTTCAAATCACAGAAGATGCAGATTTGATATCTCACCAGGAATTCATGTTCAAAATTGTCTGCCTTGTTGACAATGTACTCCGGGAATTCTGATATTTTGATCGGCGCCGGGGGTTCGAGGTTGCTGGTAGATGTCCTCAACCTCTGATGCTTCTTCGGCTTCAGGGATGACGTTATCATATTCATCAACACCACCATCACCTTGAGGATCATCAGGGACTGGCATACTGAGGGGAGGATTGCTGTAAATATGGTTGTCAGTGCCAGATATGGAGGATTTTCCATCTAGTGGAAGATATGTTAAAATACACATCAAACATTAACTACTGGGAATGATAAAAAAAAATATATGTAGTCCATGGTGCATGATTGCCATGCCAATAAACACCTCAACTTTCACAAGAAAGACCGCCTCTCTGAGATGATGCTCTTATCACACTATGACGTGAGTTTGTACTAGTGACAACTTGCAGACAAAGATCAGTTTCAGTTGTATCAACAGATACTACTCAAAACTGTTAATGCCAGACTCAAGAAACCAGCCTGAGCAACTTGCTTTGAAACAGCGTGTCTTGAAAATAAGACTGGACCATACGTCCATAACCACGAATGCTGATAAGACCTCATCTTCTGATCATAGTATGACACAAGATACTAATGACAATCAAAAGTCAATTAAATTTGTGACAGTTAACTTACTAAGCACATCGCAACTGTGACGAATACTACTCAAAACTGTTGATGCCAGGACTGATTCAATCAGGCTACGCATTCATGTAAGACTGACTATACTTCAAAGTTTCTTTAATATGCTCATTCAGAGTTCTCCTTTCTAAAACCTTGACTCGATCTGCTATCAATCCTGACATAAAGTATAATTAGCATGCTGTTAGAATAATATTCAGTATTTGTCGAGCCCAAAGTGACAGTTACCTAACTGTGAAATCAAAAGTACTATAGATGACATTGTGACAGATGCAAGCACAAGATAACATCACAAATATGAGTCACAAAGTTACCCACTGTCAACCACTAGCATGTTTTTCAGGGTGCCATGCAATGCATCCCACATAATGCAGAATATAACTTGCAAAGTTCTAGCGATGGCTATCGATATCTTGAAAAGGCAAACAGAAGGATAAAGTGTCAATTTAACTTAACTACAACTTCAATAAAGCTTTGTGTGATGTGATTCTTGGTTGTCTGTATGCTCAGTAAAGTGTTGCAAAAAACACAAAACTTATAGGTAATCATATATAATTGCAATTTTCTTGTGCTACAACCAACTAGCAACAGTCTCTAACACTCACTCACCAATATCATTCAGTGGAACATTAGGGTCCGGTGAATCATTCTTCCTTCTTTTCCTGTAGTTAGAAAAACATTTAAACGATATCTGTCCTGATCATGCACTGACGTTTTGCAGCAAATTATCCAGTCTAGATTGAAAATTACTGTTCAAGATCTTGATAGATACATGGTACAACTTCATTCTTCATGCAACATAACACTGCTTCATAGTGGTTACACACTGATGTCACCCAACCACGGAAACACCACATTAAGGGGGAAAACAAAACAATGAGCTTGTACATGTGCACAACGAGCTGTACCATGACACACTTATAGTGATGTATTGCCAATGATTTATACATTAATGTTAATGTACAGATCTGGACATGTGCTGCTAATTGTCAACGTATGTTTCTTTCTTCCGTAGCATGGAATCGGGGGAATGTCAGCCGGGGCATTTTGCCCCTTCCATAAGTACAGCCTATGGCTACCTAGTTAAGGAACATTTGTCTTCTATGACTAGTTGAACTATGGAAAATATGAAAATATCATAGTAACTGCCACACGGTGCTGTTGACATAGTACAGCCAGGTGCAGTAATGCAAAAAGCAGTTCGCTCCAGTGTAACAACATTTTCTTCTTGTAATGTCAGATGCAAAACCTTTATATTCGTTTTGTTACTAATTGCAATGTACTACTAACAGTCTGTTCCACACTATGCACTCTTCTATGTAAAAAGTTGGGATGTACCCATATAGCTATAAATACAACAAAGCTGAACTGAATCTATTAAATAGTAATGTTAAAATTGGACGATTATGTTTTCAAGTCCATTTTAAAGGGTTCATATCTTAAACCACAAGTGAGGTATTGACCAGTTAAGAATGATTGTGATGTTTGCAGAGTCTGCGTTGTTTGTTACTTAGTAAGGACTGATCATTCAATACTAAACACATCATACACAGGTTACAACAATATTCATTTCAACGTGACAACTAGCACTGTAGCAGATTTTTCAATTGATCAGCTCTATTTAATAAGCACCACAGCACATCACCGTATATCCTAAGCAATGTAATGTTAGAATACAACACACTAAACTCAGAGAGCCCTCACGGATTTCATATTCTACTAAATAAGAACAAAATGTACTTGCATGATTGTGATTGATGCTATGCCAGATGAAATAAAAGAGATATTGGGGTTACAATCACAGTCATATGCAAACATCAAAGATATGTTTCCTTTGGTACAATTTTAGCCTTAATAAAACACATATACAAAGGTGGTCTCAAAAGTAACATTTTTTTCTGATCATTTTGTCAAGTTCCCATGAGAAAACATGCCAACTGACAGGGTTAGAAATTTTGGCATTTGTTCCTGAACTCATCTGCTTCATGGGCAACTTTGTTTTATCAACAAGAGCCCAAGAGCACTTTGGTTCCTTGCATGAAGATGCTTTAACTTAAAAGCCCAATGTCAGAATCACTGTGCAGTGGTATGAATCAAGGCAGCCTACCTATCATATATTAGAGTTTGCTCATGCCACTGAGTTATTATAATTTTTTTTTTTTTTGGGGGGGGGAAAATGATCAGTGGAGATCAACCAGGTTCTAACGATGTAGATGGAAGAATAACTCCATTCCAATGTACTTAAGATAGAGTGCAGTAGTTTTTTTTTTTGTGTACCTTCTACGCAAAAGCAATGACACAACAAGTGGCATACCTGTGTGCATAGGAGTATACGTCTGCATTCAGCACAACCTGTTCTGCTGCAGTTTTATTTACATCATACGTTTTCACTAAAAATGTCAATAACTTGACTTAGGGGCATCATAGGAGGGTAGGTAGTATAATTGGATTTTGGTTTGTCTTAACAAGAACTATCTAAGCATCACTTAATGATCACAAAGGTCAAAATGAGGTCAAGCCGGGTCATCACATCCACTTCACAAAGATGAACAAAATTTTCCATACACCATCCCCTTTAAATGTTTTGTGGGGTGATGACCTTTCATATTAATGAGATAACTGTTACTATCTTTTTGCCTCCCACCACTCTGTACTTTCCTATTATTTCAATGTTTGAACAATGGACACCAAGTTGTAGCAACCCAAAGAAGTTCACTTTTGCCCGTGGTGATCCAAAATGACCTTTGACCTGGATCCAAAAGCAATATGGCACATCTACTCAAAGTCACACACATACACATCATGTTTGAGGAAACCAAACATCGGATGTTGTATTATAATGCAACATACCTTGCATTCTAAGGCATCACATACATACACCTGTACACATGCACCCATACGTACACCACCCTGACTGCATATTTACTTTGTTAACACAAAGTTTTCCTTACAGTAGTTTTCTGTACATAGTGTATGAAGCTTTCAATATGTAACTCTTTTAGCAAAATGTCATGGACTTGGATAGAAATGGAACGCAATCATCAGTTTCTACTTATAAGTTTATACTTGGACAATGCCTCTATGCTTTCTTCAGCACTTTATGTAGGCATGCATAAGTGGGACAGTGTAATGATTTGAGCTGCACACATTTACTGTGTATGACATACTATATGAAAAGACTGAAAGAGGGAAATCATCCATAAAGAATATGACAATCGATAGCTGACAGGCATATTAAATTTGTGTTTATCATTGACTGATGTCAATGGTGTTTGTTTCAAACTTGTATCTTAGGTACCAACTGCCTTAGGCCCAATTAAAACTTGGTTTAACTACAACAAACTCACTCTTCACCTAGGAAAAACTAACTTTTTGATTTTTCATAAAGGGTACGTGGTGCTCATTCTTGTCCAAACCGTTTTGCTCTGAATGACACCAAAATTTGAAAGACAGCCTGTGCTAAATATTTAGGACTTCTGATTGACGACAAGCTTTCTTTCAATTATCACATTCATGACCTTTGCGATAACTTTGTTAAAAACAATGGCATTTTCTATCATCTTAGCATTCAATTCCCCCTGCCATTGCTGTTCACTCTATCAGTCTCTCGTCTACTCGAAGGTTTCCTAGAGTACTGAAATTTTCAGAGTAGTGCTTCACTTTTAAAGAGCTTGAAAGTCCTTCAAAATAGAATTCTTAAAACTATTACCTTTTCTCCATGTCGTTATCCTGCAGTTATACACTCCACAGTAAACTGAGATGTTTTTAAAATCTGTGATATTCACATCTTTAAGATATTTACATTTACGTATAAATATGTTCACAATAAATTAACACATGTCTTTCGTAACATTGTTAAAACCCTAGAAAGTCTTCACACATGCCCCACCATACAAGAGGAAACACACTGTTCAGAGTAACCAGGTGTAACACCAAACATCCTCCTGAATGACATGAAGCTCTGCGAGTAATATAAAACCTTAAAATGTAAAATGAAATCTCATCTCATTAGAAACTATGGGTTGTGAACTGTTTGCTAAATTTGAGTTGAGTTTTTTCCTTGTTTCCTTCTTTTCTTCTTTTTTCTGTTTTGTTTTGTTGTTCTTGTTTGTTTTCTTCTTTTTTGTTTGTGCTTCTTTTTTCTGTGTTTTGCTTTGCTTTTCCGTGATTTGTTTTTCCTTTAAGGTCGTTAGCTGAGGTGAATATTTTACTGTTTTTCTTGTCTCATGTTTATTAACCTACATTGTGCGACTGCATCTTTCATCTTAAAAAGCATATGTACATTATATATATGTAAAAACAAAATAAATGAAACTGAACTGCAATACCTCATAACAACATTTTCATAGTTATGCAATGAAAACACTCAACCAGGTTACAGACAGGGTACACACAGTTTGATTTTAATTGTCTAAAACGGTGATGACAAAGCTTTAGAGAGACTTACCTAATAACAACTACAATCAGTAATATGAGAATCAGTATCACAATGAAGAATGCTACAAATCCAATGATAATGGGAAGCATGGGACCATTATCTGTTGGTTTAAGTAAATAAGAAAAAAAATGTGTGTATGAAAAATAAATAAAACTCTCTATATAAATAAAGTGATGCATCTTTACAAAGAGATCGTACAAAATGCATATGAAAGACCTAGTATCTGTAGCAAATAATGACAGTCACATCATATCAAAATACAATACTCATTTATGTTGCAGAAAATGCTCATATAAATTATACCATGAATTAGGCAAGAGTGTATTGAGATTCTGAGCATGTAACACAGAGATTTACTGGAAGTAATATGCAACAAACTGCCTTGATATGACAATATGTACCAATATGTAAAATTAAAAGCATATTTTTCCTAATGGCAGTGTTCCCATTGGAGGAGAACATGGTGGATATTGATCTACTGGGGTAGACCAAACACTAATGGGAAATACAGAACATGGATTAACAATGTTCAAACAAAATCAAGATACCCCCCACTTTTGATGGACCCACCAGGGTAGATAAAGAGCCACTATGCTGGATCATAGGTAATTGTGATGTGATGGTACATCAAGTGATCTGAATTGACCTCAGAAATATTTTCCAGTTTTTGTTTGGTACCACATGCACAATGAATGATGAAATGGCAAGCTGACTGGAAAACAATGGTGATGTTTTCACTCTTCAAGCACTGTGTTCATAAACCATGTTGCTCTATTGTGCTCTCTGAGATGGAAACACAGTCAATGTGGCTCACCTACCCACTGAGGGTAAAGTTAGTTCAAGTTTTCTATGGCGTGTCCATAGAGTTTATTTGCATCCTGTTGAAAGGAAATGATTACTGCTAGCAAAAACAACAAGCCTTTGTACATAATGCAGTGCCTCTGTACACTAAGTAGGTACCCACTGTTACCCTAGTGGTACACACAAAGTACGAGTTAAGTCTAGTAAGCTTCCCTTCTTAAGACATCATATTTGTTTACAAGATGTTTTGTACTTTTGTACTTTTGTGCTGACTTCACATGACCTTTGACACCTATCACCAACATTTGGCTTCTTGTACTTATTGTGGTACAACTACAAAGTACATGCACTGTTTGTCAATGGTGTCCTTCTTGAGATATTGCATTCAAAAGGTTTTTATTATTTGATCCCTGCTGACCTCAAGTGAGTTTTATCCACAAAAAACAGTAGGCTTCTGGTATTAAATATTCTACACCCACATATCAAATACAAGGTAGGGTCAACTTTCCCTTTTGAAAAGGCATGTGTCAGAAAAAAAAACAAAAAACACACACACACACACACCAGTATGACAGTTTACATGAAGATTGTCATCGAGACCAAATATAAAAGAATAATATCCTAGTCTGGACGATGAGCTAGCTCTTCTAGTTTAACGATTTGGACTATCGTTTCATGAACATCTTCGCTTATCACCTTTATGTATATATTTCTGTGCACAACTTACTTCCTATGATATACATCAATTGACTGTCTTCAGTGGTTTCGCTGATGACACCTTCCTGGTCTGTGGTAACAGTAACATAAAAGTAATATGTGGTCCCAGACTCCAGCAGAGATCCATCTACTATGAATGACCGGGAGGTTCCACTGGTTGTTCCTGCCTCTTTTCTAGTGGTAATGTCGCCCTCCATGTCATAGTAGACAGTAAACTGAGTAATTCCAGTACTACAGCCAACATTCTGTGGAGGCTGTACAATTGGTAAGCAAAATATAATATA